>LR990996.1:11194369-13594369 GCA_905163435.1 Mamestra brassicae
GCTTTAAATCCTACTACTATTATAAAGGCGAAAGTTTGTAAGTATGGATGTATGTATGGATGTTTGTTACTCTTTCACGTAAAAACTACTGAATGGATTTTGATGAAATTTGGCACAGAGGTAGATTATAGTCTGGAATAACACATAGGATACTTTTTATCCCGGGAATATGTTCCCTTAGGATAGTTTTCGACAATCACGCGGGCGGAGCCGCGGGCGGCAACTAGTAAAAAATAAAAAAATAATAATAAAAGATAAAAAAATAAGAAACAGCAACTTTCAGCTACAGTTAAACACGTTCACAACACCTATTATAACAACACCTTTTAGAACAATAACTAATAAAAATTATCTTAGCCTATATAATGAGAGTTATTTTTAACCTAAGTCATTCTGCACGCAGATTCAAAGTTGTATCATTGGTATTAATTAATATTATGGGATGATAATTTTAATGTTTTCTCAGATAGCTTTAAAACCGGGTATATCTAATTACACGGATTTCGAAATGGAAGAAGGTAGTGGAGGGCACATTGAAGAGGAATCTGACTGGACTGAAGGTACCATAACACCAGATAGAAAGCCCGCTACATCCAGCAAAACAATAAACCTGCCTAAGTCGATATCCAAAATGCTATCGAAATCTTTCTCCAGACACTTGTCGATGTTGATGGAGACTGACGCCCAGACCGAAGCTCCAGAAAGATATTCATTCTTCTCATCGTTGGATTCAGCAGCGAATAGCGAGGATGACTTGGATGTGCGAGCGGGAAGTCTCTCAGACCGGAGTAGGTAATGTCAAATCAAAAAAACCTTAGAAACTTTATTTCAAATTTCTCACATTTACAGACACTTTTGAATTGTTGAGACCTGTCAGTCAAATAGATGAAGCTAGTTCTGCTGCGCTAGCGACAAGTGCAGCAAGTACATTTTACAGCAAAACACACTCACTGACGTTTTGTAATGCCCCTAGTGACATTCGTGAATAACTGCCGAAACTTCATTGATTTGCATTTCAGGCGTCGATTGTTATACAAACCAACACAAAATCCATTTTTCGATATGCTCTACTGCAATAAATCTGAAACGGACATGATCAAGTGGAATTCCAAATACAAACATAAAACTTTCGAAGTGTCGGCTTCCGATGAATTTAGCAAGAGAGCAGAAATTTTGACGAAAAAAGTAATTAAGTCAGTTTTTTTTACTCATGAACTATTTTGCTAGTAATACAGCTTGCTTGCGGCCAGTTGCTGAGTTTTTACTCAATGGATTGATTGGAACGCACAGCAAAATACTTGTAGCAAGGTGCCCATATGTCAAAACTTTGATTGCCTACGATCTTCCACAATTGATAACTATCCATTTTATTTATTTAATGTTTTTCTTCAAAATAGCAAGTTCGCTGCAATCTTGTGTTTACCTACTTTTTCAGATATCCAACGAATTCTACGATTGGTGGGTTGGTTTGGGTAATGTTGAATTCAAGAGTGAAATCAAAAGACCTGAAGACATAGAAGCTCTATTCCAGGTATATTTTTCGATGCCGAATATAATATTATACTTTTGTTGACATGTACCTGATGAGTTCTCTCGAAATGATTAAATATTTTTTTAGCCTAATTTAGTCCAGCTGCTGGGCCATGACCTCTCCGTTCTCTTTCCATTGCTCTCTATCCTGAGCAAATTTAAAAGTCACTTAAAAATAATGTACCAACTTTCAGGTATGGTTCGACGAGCATTCTTCTAGGGGACTGGTGCTGGATCCCCAGATAATACCCTGTGTATTGAAGAGTATTGCTGTGAACACTGGCGTACCAAGGGTACGTTTTTAAACTAACTACAGCTGCTAAGTAAATACACCTTATATTTATTTATTGCCAGACAATGCAACCTACAATATGAGGTTTTGAACTAAAAATTATTATAACGAAAATGCACGCACTAGGAAGGAATTTCAAAATACATCTTAAAGGGTTAGTAAGGGTAGATATGAAAGTTTGTTGGGATATTTGTCATTTTGGCCTATGGTTCCCCATCAGCAAATATCGTCCCATTTCCCATATAGCATACGGTTTGTAATTATCATTTTATTTTCCAATTGGACAACAAATCTTTAGCAGGAAGGGGACAGGGAAAGAATTCAATACAATATCTTATTTTTTATTCTGGGACTTGTTTTGATACGCGTTTCTTGAGTTTTAAATTAAAATTTCGTTTACTCATTTAATATACATATTGATTACATTTTTAAATATTTTTAATTGTTATGTTTGCTTTTGACCATTGTTTCACCTGATGGTAAGCGATGAGGAGGTCGACGAAGGAACACAATTGCCTAGCTTGAGTTAAAGAAAGTCTTTATTTTGAGTGTTAGTTTTGTTGCTTTCCTATTCGAGACATTTTCTATAGCTGACTCCCTGCTCTGTTACTTATTTCGTTTAATCTATTGTTTCAGGCTTCATGTATAAAGGCGCTTCGACGGCAAATAGCATACGATATCGAAGCAGAGACCAGTCCAGCACATATCAGGGCGTTTGGAACTAGCCTGCCTCACAAGTTGAAGCATATCCCCCCTCAGAATAACACGTACAAGCAGTGGCGTGGTGTCCAGATCCCAGAAGATCTGCGCACCATGTCGTGCGTCTGGGAAGAGATACAGCATCTCACGTGAGCACTCTTCACTCAGCCATCACACTTTTTTTTAGTTTACGCATGAAAACCGTGAATCAGCTTAACGTTGTCGTTCCTCCAACTTGATGATCCGATGATGTCATTCAAAAGGTGCTTTGATATAGGCTGGACGAGGTAGAAGAGTCGATTTTCGAGCTGTAACATGGGTCCTATGCAGTGGACTGTTTTTGTTTTTGAATTTTAAGCTGATGTTCAAATCCCGTAATTTTTAAGAAGGGTTCGCATTTGCATCACATTTGCAGTCTCTCAAAATAAAGGGGAATCAGGGGATGTAGGGAGTTTGTGATAGATCGCGAACGCGAACGATCATTAAAATACTTGAATTCAATTCTGGTATCATCATGCAGCCTTCGTTTCATTCACCGTCATCCGATCTTTTGAAGGACTATTTATATTACTATATTTCATTATATTACTACTTAAATGATCAGACCAATACAATACCTTATTTTCTCTGTCCCTTCGCTGTGACTTAAACTGCGTCAGTTCTCAATCATCCTAAACATGTTCAGGTCAACGAAGGCGTTCCAGCAGTGGCTGGTGAAGCACCCAGACATGCCAATGCCTCCGTTCCTGAAGCAGTTGGATGCTGTTGGTGATAAGAAGCCGCTGTTCGTAGTGCCTTCGGACTACATCCTCAAGGACAAGGGAGGTTCCACTGCGTCTGCTCCAGAGCTGGCCCTCCCGGTCTCACAGTTTTCTTTGGAACTGAAAGATGTTCTCAGCAGACTCATGGATACATGAGCATAAGGAATGTTTGCTATATTATATATCTTGATTTATTAGCTTATTTGTTTTGGATTTTGAACTAAATTTAATTTTAAAGTTATATTTTTTATTTTCGTATGTGTATCTTTTATAATCGACATTAATCTTGATCTGTATGGTGTCGGACGTAAAAGAATAGCACTATCCCATCACATCCCGTGGGTGTCGTAAGAGGCGATTAAGGAACCAGAGAATGGGCAGCAGCATTCTCTGTACATTGCAACAGCTACACTGCGATCGCTAACCCGCCAAGCGTGGCGATTATGGCAACCCCTCCCCACATTTAGGGAAGGCCTATGTCCAGCAGTCGACGTCTTTCGGCTGACATGATGATGATGATTAATCGTGAGAAGCTGTGATTAAGTTACAATTTTATTATACGAAGCACCGATCAATGAATTGTGCATACGCGGCTGCGACCGACGCTCGCCCGTCTGTCAACATTTAATTGCTCTGTGTACCTATGAAACGTAGATATTCAAAAAGAAACCCTCCATGATAAATTATCACATGGCTGCCACATGTTATTAAACATTATATGCACCAAATAATAATGATATGTAGTAGGTACCCTACCAAATATTGTTTTTTGTCCCAGTAAGTAGCGCACGTGCTTTAAACATTTATCTACATGAAATTTATCAATTTTGGTTGATAAACAAATAAATGGATTAAGTTTATGAGTGCACTTTTAACTGAAGTTAAGGTGAATTCTCCTCGCAATAATCATGCTTTCATAAATACATGGCATTATGTGTATTATTTACCGATTATGTTGTCAGACACAAATATTTTAAATGAAATGCAACTTAGATTAGGGTATGAGTAATGTCGTGAAAGATCGTGTACGTCGCCCTTTTATTATAAACTACCTTTTTCCCAAATAAAAAAGAAAAACTTTATAATGATTATATTATTTGAATTCAATCTACTGCATAATAAAACATCACCCTTAAATATGACCATGCACTTCTGGAACACCCTGTATAAAATTCTTCCGTTACTAACTGACTGAGTGACTGACAGCAATGCACAGCCGCAACTACTGGTCGTAGAAAGCTGAAATTTGGCTTCTAGGTTCCTTGGGTATATGGGAACACTAAGAGAGGATTTCCCGAAATTCCTACGGGAACGGGAAAAAACGGGATATGAGCGTCATTAACGAAGTCGCAGGCAAAAGAAAGTAAAGTATGATAAACATAAAAATAAAACACCACAAAAAAAAACTCTAAAAAGTACAAAATAATATGAACGTCGACTTAACCGTCAACGCTCTCCCCTTTTTTTTTATTAATTTTTAGAGATTTTATCTTTTTAGATATTTTATGTTTCTCTTTTCCTGTTTCGATTTAATGCAACTTACCCGCTGACGACTTTTTTTTTTTTTAGGATGGGAAAACATCAAATGACTTCTTCCGCTCTGGGTGGAGCGGAAGGGCGTGTCAGACTCTTACTGACTAAAACCCATCCGTGTTCCTTCTAAAGCCCTATGCGTTCCAGGGCCGCGGTGACTCTTTCGAACATATTCCGCAACCCTGGCAGAAATACCACTACTTACACATGCTTTTCCGAAATCAAGCTGTCAACCTCCAAATTTTTCATATTTCAACTGGTAGATTATTTCCGTTCTATTTACAATTTTAATTAAAATATCGGTTTTCGAACGTTCATTTGCAATTTTTGTAGTTGAAAAAAGAAGTAGGTAATGCGAAGAAAAAATTGCTCAAATCGTAACATTGTTGCAAAGTGGATGGACCAGCGTAATGTCGCACATACTCGTACATGAGAAATTAGTTGATCAATGGTCCAAATGTCTACGAAAGGTATCTGGAGACCGGTGGCAAAATATCATAAAAGTCTTTCAAAGTCAAAGTCAAAGTCAAGACAAACGGTTTGGCCTAATTTTTTTGTCTGTCAGTTTATTTCTTATACCCAGTAACTATGTGCCGACTGGGTAAATGGCTGTTGATATAATTCATGTAAAAAAACACAAATGATGTTATTAAAATTTTACATTTAAGGGGGGTTCCATACCAGTTCCCGATGGTTGCAAATACAGTTTTCATGCCTACGGTCATTGTCTTTTTCTTCCGTCAGACAAAGCCCCCTTCCTATTTTACCGTAAAAGGTATCCAAAATAAAGTACGTTAAAGTAGCACTGTCTTATAACACTATGATAGGTTCAATATTCCTTGCGATAGAAGCTATCCACCATAAGCAAAATTAAACTATCAGTTTGGTGATACGGAACCCTAATGCGTGACACTGACTCACAAATGGCCGGGATATTTTTTTCAGTTTGTGACCTGAATGAATAATCAAATATCAGCAATGTAGGTTAAATTACTCATAGTAATATCCATAGTCTCAAGGTACTGATCAATAAATTTTGATATAACAAATCCCCGTTCTGTTAAAAATACGTTCAATAAAAGCTATTGAACTATGACGAATTTTTTACGACCTTTATCAACAAATCAACATTGTATCACGTGAAATCAATCTGTTGATATGAATCCTATTATTGCGTGCCTAATAAGTGCAAAAAAGAATTAAAAGCTAATAAGAAATATAAGAACGTAGTCATCATGAAATATTTTTAGCAAATAAAACAACAACTGTCTTTTATTTTATTGAAATCGGTCGATAAAATCGACGGGCATACCGTACACGGCACAGCACAAAAGGTCGATCAATTTTATTAGCATAGATTTCTAAATCAGAAATAGAATTATTTCGGTGTCACAAAAAAACATTCAATTTGGAAGATATTGTATCCGTAGCCCAGGTATCTATTTATTATTTTTAGGAATACAAATTTGCAATATTTGTGGATCCTTTAATATAATCATATAAATCGGCCGTCTACCTTCCTAAAAAAACAAAATCTTCTAAAGCATAGCATTTCAAAACAATCAAATCCTGACATGCGACGTCTACCTAAATAAACCAAGCGTTATCATTGACTGAAATCTCTTCGACATAAACAAATCTGTAATCACCCAAAATTAACAGTGAAGGACTAATGACAACGCATAAACAATAAAATATAGAAATTATCAATTTTTCCGTCGAAATTAACCCAAAGAGGAAGTGTGCGTCGATCGTAAAACAATCGCGATAATTAAACCTTTATTATAGATACGTCCTAACTCGATAACAGATAGGAAACCGATCGTGTTTTTATTAATTCATTTGCAATCTAAATCGCACTAGCTTAGTGTCAACAAACATGTCGTCCAGAGAGTGATTTATTTGTTAAAAAAAAAGACAATAAGTTTAAAAAGTGTTAAAAATAATATCTAAAAATGACGGACACTAATGCAGCGAAGAGGGAAGTTTTAGACGAAATAGGAAATAGGGGGAACTTAGGAGACAAGAAGTTTCATTCGGAGACGTCACTGCAACAATATGGTGAAGATGAGGGAGCGGATGCTTCAGAGACTGGCAACGGAGAGGACCCTGGGGTACGTACGAACAATTTTTCAATTTCATTTTCATGGCTTCATGACTAATTCAAGTTTTCATTTTTATTTTATTGTAGCTGACTCGGTCCAAACAGAGATCACAGAAATGTCCCATTTAAAAAAGCAGTTTTATTTGTTCTCAAATTTACCAAGAAACTTATTAAGTTCTTCTTTCTACATTAACTTTTATAAACATGAAAAAAAAAATCGGTTGCTGTTATTTAAAATAACAGCATTTTATAATTAATTGTATGATTAGAACTCCTAAAAATATAGTGGCCGTCGTACTGCTGAGCATGTTGAGTGATCAAGGCTCATACCTGTAACGTGGGATATCAAAAAGTAAAGAACTGGCAAAACGGTGTCTTTCAGGTGCACTTCTGCCTAACCCTGCGGGGTTTACAAGCGTGCTGTTAGTATGTCTAAAAATATTGCAACGAAAATAATAATAATTTTCAAAGTCATATTTATGACAAAGTAAGATATTCTTTGTCATAAATAAGTCAGATATTCTTAATAGGCATTGATCTCAAGTTTTGAGTAACAACTTCAACTCGTCGAACCCCTTTGTTAGACGAAGCGTTGAAGAACAAAGTGGAGTAGAGCACTAATTAAAATCACAATGCAAAAATCTTTACTAAACAACATTGTCTAAGTGAATCGACGGCATTCATAGTAAAGTGCGACGGGTTGTCTGTCAGTTGTCCAGTTCTGAGCTCGTAAGCGTCTTACTCACAGCTGAGATGTACCGCCGTGATACCAGCTGCCGGACAGCCTTACGTATTGATACACAATGTCCCAACGTGAGTCCCCATTGTTTAAACTAGTGGACCAATATTCAATTAAGATGCGATAAACCTGAATTGTGTTATCGATATTGGGAACTATTGGTGAAATTTGCTGTAGAATTGTATAATTCAATAGAGTGACGTCACGAGTTATAAGATCTCGAATGCTATCAAGAATCAGTGCCATGTTGTCATGCTTAAAGCCCTGCGAAGCTAGAAATCACGTGAGTAGTACCTATTACTGATTAGTAAAATAAAGTCGCTATCAAAGCAGGTGGCGCCAGTTAATTCCATGACTTGACTATTTAAGACAAAGCGCTCAAGACTGTTGATAAACACATGCTATTAATTAAATTTTTTTTTCATAATGAACTCGAACCCATAGTGCTCAATAAAATTAGTCTATTAGTAAAAATACTTATTATCATTACGTCACAGTTGCCTATATCACAGATGTACTTTATTTAACAGCGATATTAATGAAAACGTACATGTAATTATGATACGCTTATCTATTTATCTCGATTCACGAATTCGCACATGGCTACCTACTTTAATATTTTATACAGTAACCAGATTTTGGAAACGCCATTAAAGAGATAACGACGTACATTCAAATTACTACGTGGTACTATGTTGAGTGCTCTACCCTGTCCTCTCATGCCTCTTAATTCTGTGGTATAGAATCATTGTAAAAATCGATTTTTTTTTTAAAAGCGTAACTGGTGTATCTTGCCGCTTTTTCTCCTTAAGAAACGACCAAACCGAACCGCGCTCTAGCTTCTGATGTTTTATTTAAAACTCAAACTATTTATTTCACATAGGTCGTCTACCTATGTGAAATAAATAGTTTAAGTTTTGAATAAGCTTCATTTCTAGTACAACTGTATAATTCCCAAGTCGAATTGACTAGAATATGCATTTAATAAGTTCTATTCATTAAGAGCATGTTTCGTAGAAAATAAATTATTCAATCTTGTCAAATAAATGCAATCCTACGAATTACTTAATAATCCTGTCCAAGAAAAACACTGTGGTTTTCCTTTGACAAAAATATATATCTCGAACCGATAGCCACACATCAAAGAACCCGTCCGATTGATGCTTAATTACATTTAACTCAAAAGAGGTTTTCTCTCAGTACATGGATAAATATCTTATCAAATATCTGGAAGGGGAAATACAGAAGGTTTTCTGTTTAGTACAAGTTCATTATGGGCTGGTATTAGAGCAATTTAAATTTTAATATTATACGTAAACTTAATTGCCAGAAACAGAATAAATAGCTTAGTAGTTACCCTATGAAGTTTTAAATAAAACTTCGTAGTCATAACAGCAGAGGCTAGCTTTAAAAAAATATTAGGCAATTTTGTAAGAACAAGACACAATTTTCCGTTTTTCCCAGCATTTTTGGTTTTTCTTGTTTTATTATTTTTTCCTTCTTACGGGTCACACTCACACCGTATAAGCATGTCAATATGAAATAAGAACTCTGTTTTTTCGCATGCACGTTTTTAAATGATTGTAATAGATGTTATATGTACGTAATCCTTTTCAAGTTTTGATCACTGATATACACGTTGAACAAAAACAAATTCTGAAGCAGCCACGACTATTTGACTACTCGTTTCCATAATAATATTCTAACATTGTTTTTCAAATAGACCAATTTACACAATGCGTAACAGAATTAACGCAAAAGCCTGAAAAGGGGTCATTAGACTGACAAACGCGGAAATCGCGAAAAGAAATCAGCTGTTCAGTACATTTTGACGGGTTAACATTAGTCATTTTGGAGTCGTAAAATCACAAAACATCACAATGTTAACATTTTCCCATAAGCTCTCTGGAATAAGTGTCCTTATCTACCATTATTTTGTCTCCAGGTCCAGAATGCTTCAGTCAGTAACGGCTCCAGTTCCGAAGATATCCAGGGTCGCCGGCGCACCATGTCGCAGCCAGGGCCAGTCTCAGGCAACCTGGTGACCGCCAGCGCAGCCCGAGCGGCCCGACGGAGGCCACAGCGGAATGTTATGTACCACCCTGATATTGAGCGAAGTGTGAGTACCTGGATATATTTTGAATAATTAGGTATCTGTTTTTTTCCTAAAACAAAAAGTAGATCGAAGATCAATCAGCTAGCATAAAAATTTATTGAATTTTAATATTCAATTTTTTTTTTATTTGCGTCTTGCCGAAAAGTTTCTGCAAAATATAATCCTGTTCATTCAGCTAATTATTTTGACCTGGAAAATCATCCACACAATGACATAACAATAGAAACAACATTTAATTTATTAACATTATAAAACTCTGAATTAAAAATATGAATCCTCAAACAAAAGCTGTACGAGTACTTCGAAATTCGAATGTCAGACATTCGCAGCGATGATAGACAGCCAATTAATTGCTGGTTGCATTAAACCCTGGCAGCCAATTCGGTTATATCAACTAGTAACCAGTATTTACTGCGTCTGCCAACTCGGGAGGGATCACACGTCATAAATTCACTTAAAACACAACTAGATTAACTGTTACAGCCTCGGAATGGGAGGGTTAACATAGATTTGTACGCAGATTTAACTGGAAACAAGCTGTGTGACATCAGTGTTTATGGATCACTTTGTTGAGTGTCTATAGATTTTAGTTGTAATGATAATAACATTCAGCCTTATTCTTAAAAAGTACGCACATTATTAGTTTAAATACTGATTAGCATAATATTCTTTATTCAAACTGTAGAAAGTTTTCATTTAGAATCTGCTAATGAATAAGCAAGATTGAATGCAGCCGACGCGTTGTGCCAACGTCACTCTACTTTAAGATATGTTTTTAATTTAATTTGATTACACACTGAAAACCATCGAATTTCCGAATCATCCGTCAGTTACTCAACAAGTTAATAGCAATAAAATGATGGAAAAATGTTTACTCAATAACCTTTATCTCAAAGTATTAAGATATCAGACGTAAAAGAAAACGTTTTATAATTGTTCTTGTCTCAACTAATCTAATCAGTATCGAATTATAAGACTCCACGTAGGTAGATATCAAACTTTCTGATCTCTTAAAGACTGATTTAGTACAGTCAACATGCTTTACTTCAAAATCAATCATAGGACGTGAGACACGCGTAATATAATTATCAATGAACATTTATTTGAGGAGGAAATTAATACGTCATATTTTATCTAGCTGAATCAATCAAACAAATGGCAAACGATAATATCTAAACACGGAGAATGGATTGATTGGAACTAATTAGTTACAAATTAATTAGAAAATATTATGAAATATATTTTTTAGAAGTGGAAAAATATTTCATCATTTTTTCGCCTTTATCCAAATGCTCGCCACAGCATGTTTTCTCCAACCATACATCTCTAATGCCCGGTTTATGAGGTACTTTATCGGTCGTTTATCTGTCCGTTGACAACTAATCAACCAATGGCGTTATGAACTTTTTTTTTTAGCGTTAACGGACTGATAAAAACCTCAGAAACCGGGCGTGATTTCCGTCATTTCTTCGATAATATACATAGGTAGAGATGACCTTATTAGAGATGACGAAAAATAAAAGAAGCTAGTGGATAAACCTGATCATCCCGTTGTAATATTCTTCCCTCATTCCATGACCTAATACGCCTTCCTACCTGTGACAACGCTTCTTCTATTCCCGTCCTTCTGATGCGCCTTGCAGGTTGCATCTTAGAAATCTCCTTAAATCCCGTCCCCACTATACCGATTTTTACTCCTACTCCTTTTAACGCGGTACGGTTGTGGAATTCACTAACGCCTTACATTGGGGACTGTTTTAAAAAAAGAGTGATCGAACACTACCTTTCCGTACCGTCATAGTTGCATATAAGTATGCATTATTAATTATTTATCTTATAATAATATACTATTATTGTAAAATTATAATATTGAAAATAATATTGAAATTATAATAATAAAATTATAATGTAAAATTATAATTATAATATAATATTTTAGTAAAATTTTATTTGTTCGTTACATTTAAAGTTTATTGTTTTATTGTTACGTTTAACTTTTACACACGGTGTCTACATATCTTTTATTCGACTCTCCTTACGCAGGTATGCTGGAAGAGATTTCTTAAGACATAACCATCACCTTGTACCCTTTTTTTCTGTTTCCTTCTTCTTATTCATTAGCGGATCCAGGGGGGACGGGGGCTAAGGGGCTCAAGCCCTCCCAAAAGACCGAGATATCTTTGGTAGTCTTATTCTACATCCTAACGTAGTCTTTGAGGTTTTTACGACAAGTAATCCAAAGAGGCTTGTTATGCGTTAAGTAAAATTTCATTTGCATGCATTTTTGAGCTAATAATATAGTGTTGCTACTTTGCTAAAACCATACCACCATATTATATACCATCAGGTGAGATAGTGGTCAAACGCGTGCCTATGAACGGTAAAAAAAACCTACCCTCAGCGACGCCCCCCCCCCCCCCCCTCCAAACGTCAATCCTGGATCCTGCCTGTATCTATTTGTTATATGATAGCTGGGACCAACGGATTGTCCAAGGACGGTCGTTACAAAATTTTACACCAGTCTTACTTTGTGAAGACTGATGTCTAATTTTCGGTTTAAATAATTTTATTCTCATAAGAACAATACATAGGTTCACTTACAATGAGTAAAAAAAAAATATTTTTTTTCTCATAGTAAGTTTTCCCTTTCCATCACCATTTCATTTTTCACACAATCCAAAACAATAAGCATTATTTATTTTTACTATTTACGAATAAATGTTTCTCTGGTGAATCCAGCTGTGGGTTACTACGATCGGTATCTTGTTGTCGATAATGAAAGTATCCATTAATATAAAAATAAGTCACTTTCTTTGTTTCCACCGATATGATAAAAAATGATTAACAATACCGATCGTAGACTCAGCCATGCAACTAAATGGAAGGTTCGTTTCTTATAATTTTACAAACACCTTAAAAAAATCCTTTGAACTGAAAAATAAGTTTCAAACATTTAAAAGAGCTTTTGGTTTTAGTCAAAATTATTTTGCAATCTAAATAGGTATTTTGTAGTTAAATAGATCACTTTGTTACGAATATGCAACCCCCAATTAAGTTATTCTAAGGCAGCATTCAGGAATACCGCAAACCCATTATTTGACTACGGAATCCTAAAATCGTATTACTTATTACTACAGTCATAATCAAAATTGTTCTAGATTAAATATCGCCTTGTAGTATGTAGTAAAATTATAGGTAAATATTAAATCGCATTGAAGGAAAATCCAAAACGAAAATACGGCCATAAAGTTACAACTGCACATAAAGAAATAAATAAAAGTGATTAATAAAATGGCATGAGCTAACTTTTATCTAGAACTGGGGTTTGCTGATGATTCTGATTAGATTTATTGTTTATTCAATGAATTCTGCAGGAAGATATCAACATGGAGGCAAAATAGGTTTAAAAACAATGACAAAGCAAAGGTAGGTAAACACTACTATACCTGCTCGAATTATTCCCATTTTCCTAAAGAATAGTAAATCTTTAGCTATTAAATTACCGTTTTATCAAACATGTCACTTTAAACTTAGATAACTTTGGTTTAACTTGGAATTCTAAAGTCAAATAAACTATTTATTTGACTCCATGACATGTGATTCCTTTCTAAATCAGTTATTAATCTGTTGTTTTGAGTTTTATGAAGTGTGTGCTTTACAAACAACTTAGATAGAAAAGAAAGAAAAAGAGTTTATTTGCGCCAAGCATGACGCATAGCAACAAAGAAAATAAACAAAATTACAAAAGTAATTATTAGCAAAAGACCAAGCAGTAGTTAGTGTTAATGACAATAAACCTAGTTTTCAGGTGTCGTTGAAGTTTAAAACCATCTTATCAATCAATCCAGAAGCGATTCAATTAGGATTAACAAGAGCCCCGCAAAATGTTAACAATTGATTCATTGGCCTTTACATATATCTGTCACTAAAAATACATACATTCGATGAACCTTCATTTGACTGAAGGTTATCTCAGTTTATTGTTCTTATATCTTTAAACAGAAAGTTTGCACGAGGTAAATGATACCATTGACCATTGAAGAAGTTTGTCTGATTATCTTTTTATCATTCAATGTGTTCGATTTTAAGGCTACTATGTAGATAAATGTTTAATGAATTAATCAATACAACGGAGGTGAACGTTTCATTTTGATTTATAGTGGAATCATGTGGGAAGAACCTGACAAGACTGAAGACCTTGTCTCATATTTTTTACAACATATTTCTCAATAATTTAACTACACTATGGATAGAAACTAGAAACTATAACTAGAAACCAGGTTCATTTAAGTAGTTGCTGCTGAATTTCAGTACTTTGCATTCCTTCAATTTCTGACCGACTCAACACAACTACTGGGTCTAAATGTAACGGTATTATATGCTCCGGCAGCCGGTCGATTCTGTAAACATGTCGAAGTGAAGGCTTGGTGAAAGTGATCGCAAGGTGAGCTGTCAATCCATATAATCATGATGTCACGTGATTACTAAGTGAGCCGTCAATCCATCTTGATTATATGGATTGACAGCTCACCTTGCGATCACTTCACACTTCAACATTTTTACAAAATCGACCGGCTGCAAATAAAAAAAAAAAAAAAAAAATAGCATCATTAATAAGACACTAGTGACCCGTCCCGGCTTGACACGGATGCAAATTATATACACTAACCTTCCTCGTTTATTGCTCTTTATATTAGTAAAAACTTTATCAAAATTCCTTGCGTGTTTTGAAGAAAAAGTGTACTATTTAGAGATTGGCACATATTAACCGCTGGAAAATAAAGTTCCGAGTTTTATTTATAGAATTTTTATTGTAAATGCTGAAAACCCACTCTGTTTGCGTCAAATAAATACCAATCTATAACCTACACAATAAGCAATACCTTTGTGTAAAGATTTTTTGCCCTTTGCATTGTGTTGTGTACTATGTTTACCCACTACGGTAAACACGCATTTCATTGCCACTGGCAAAACCCGAAATAAACACGTTCCAAGAAAATCAAAACCTGTAATCAATACTTAGTCATTACTAATTAATTATGATTACTTATCGAGATTATGCGATTACGCCACGTACCTATAAGTTACGAAATTCTTTCGTCGTTCCTAAGATAACGTCACATATTTTTATTTTCAACCAGCTCACCCGACGGACGTTGCCCCGTCCAGATTTCATAAAAAAACCAGTTAAGTCGCCGCAAATTGTATGTGACAGACACACAGACAATCACAAACGAGTCATCCTCGAAAGGTTCCAATTCTCATTCCGATCTACGGAACCTTAGAAGCACTACCAGTTTCCTGAATATTCCCAATTTATGGTTATATTTTTGTTTTTTTTTTTTTAATGTAGAAACATATTTGCAACAGGCTGTTTTAGCCCGTATTCAAAGTAAATTTATTTTAAGCGTCTTCCGTAGTTTAAACAACGAATTCGTATATATGGACCCAATGGGTTGTAATGATTTCTACAGGAGCAATATGTGGATATGCCTCCCGGAAAATAAATTAGAGTCTGGACTTCTTTTTGGTTTAGGCAATCTATAAGCGATGTCACTTGTTTAGCTATGAGTACTATAATATTTAAAGTGTAATTTAAGTGCATTTCTTATAAAATGTTATATTACGATGCGAATAAGAAACTATACCTCAGGGACCAAATTATCCTTTTATTTGATTTCTTTTCATCTATTTTTTTTTTTGTTATCACAGTAGCTAATTTCCGCGATTTCGCTCCGGTGACATTCACAGCAGCAAGAGATTATTTCCCACACAAAAACAATCATACCCCCAAATTACAAGTTACGATTTAGATGCCTATTACTAGCCAGTTAAAATGCGCGCCAAAACCCAATTTATATTTAACGGTATTATTCAGTCTTATCATTAGTATGTTGCCAAAGCAATAGATACCCTAAATGGATTGCCTTCTATCTTTAAAACTTTTCTTATTGAAATAAAAAATACCTGCAGTGGCTATATTTAATTAACTAAAAGTAAAAACAAAACGTAGTGATTATTTAAATTCAACTTTAAAGAAAAATGCAGTTGAGGATATCCCCGTTAAAATTGGTTCACAATATATTCAGTTGAACGTATTAATGAAAGCTGTCTATCAAAATGATCATTCTGCAACAAAAATAAAATGTATAAAAGGTTTGTAAAGCGGCGGTACACTTCCATAGCGTCGAGCGGCGAGCGCGGGCCGTGTTTGTGAGGCGGGTCACTCTCGCGCAGCCAACTGTAAACCTTTTGAGTCCAGCCGGCCGCGAGCCACCCTCGCCCCCTGCCCCACGAACTCACCTCCACTCGCTGTTCACCCCCACCTGCCTGTTAATACCGAGTGCGGACACACCGTGCCGCCCCAACGCCTCGGCTAATGAAAATTCGATCTCTACTTTTTATTTCCATTACAGCCACTGTTAAGGTTTATAAAACATGCTCAATCGAAATGTCATTAGCCGATTGTCCTAGGTATCGTTTAATTACTAACCTTTGCCTAGCGATGATTAATTAAGCGATAATTAAGTGATGACGTAGGTACATAGTTATGTATCGATATGATCTGTATGCTTAAAAACAAACGTAAGGACACGTGCGTATGCGTTTCTACTGAAAAGAACATAGAGATATTATCACACTTAAATGTATGTACTTTTAGATTTGAAAGTATTTTTTTTTTTTGAGTAAACAATTTTGATTGCTCCTGCATTTATATTATACCTTTATGATGCCTGGCAATGAAGAAAACTGGAAACAACTTACAAAGTACCCAATTAACATTAAATAGGTAATCGAGGGTTAAAAATAACTTAGTTTATTGAACTTTACACATACATATTCTCCCGCTTAAATGCCATCAAATAGGTAAAAATTAAATAAAAATGATAACAAATGCGACAACATTAACAATGATAACAAGTATGAAATCTGTAAGGATTCCCGTTTAACAATACAGTTAAGTTCGTTGGGAGTATCGCAGCTCGCACCAAACAAAGCGTTTTTTTCGCGCCGTTTACAGTGTGCCCCGAAATTCGCAGCAGAGGAACGCTGAAACACCGTAATGGGATTATAGTGAAATACAGGGCGATGTCGATCGACAGAAACAAGCGGCTAATGAAGTTATTAATCCGATTTTATACCTACGGCTTTCGATGTGCATGTTCGCCACGATTTTAGCCCGCCAGTGCAGATATGCAGATATGAATTTGCTGGCAAACGCGGATTTTATTGCGTTTCTAAATTCCAACTGTTTTTCACAGGAATCCACGAACGAGAGACAATCACCCAGGGTTTTTAATCTTAGTAGAGGAGAGGAGTCGGGATCTGCTACACCTATTGGTAAGTTTTATTGGATTTGAAAGTTGACAATCTACTAGCGACTGTCAATTGTGATGTCAAACGATACAACGTGTAACAGAATGAACACAATACCTGAAAAGGGGTCACTGTAATCATCATTATGACGAATTCTTTTTATGGGACCAACCCCGAAATCGCGAATAAAAAATTAGCTGTTAGTACATTTTTTCGAGTTATGCGCACAAATGTATGGGGGAGTCGATTTTTTTTCACGATTTCAGTGTTGGTTCCATAGCAAACGTTGTACATAATTATGAGTACAATGATCCCTTTTCAGGTGTTGTCTTCATTCTGTTAGGTACACGTTGTATAGACTTAAAAAATATACCTAAATAAAATATGCAATAATTTTATATTCGTTTTTATTTCTCAGGTGATCGCGGTAGTCCAATGCTATATGCATCCAATAGTAACCTCAAAAATGGAGACGCAAAATCACTCAGTAAGTATTTAAATCATAACCCTAAAAATACAGAGTGGCTGTTCACTCATGGACCATAATTTTACAAACTAGCAAAAAATTTGAACAGAGTTAAAATATAATAACAAGAATTACATAATATTGTTTTCTAACGATTTTCTAATGATCGACTTACCTATCTGTTTTCAAAGAAGGTGGTATCTATCTACAAACTTACGACCTAATATTTATGGCCGGGTTTAAAAGATTAACAAAACGAGATTACCATAAACCTAAAACAACAATCTTTGAAAAATAAATTCCCTGTGCTAATTCCTCTATCAGTTCGCAATCAAGGTATCAGTGCAAAACCTCTGACTTCCGCAAGATTTAAAGTAAATAGCACGAGTTTTTATTGATTACTTTAGATCTAAGTGCGTTTTTATATCATTTAAATCGGTAGGCGCATACAAAACAATGTTTTACTTAATTTTGTTGGAAGCTTGATAAGAACATGTCACGGTGTAATCTGCCTTTATAATAAGAAGTATACAGGTTATTGTAGGCGCACATACGTAGAATAACATAAAAAGGTTCACATGACGCTAGCGGCAACGCTGCTTTTGTTACATAATAAACATCACAATCAAATGTTGAATTAAAAACGTCATAATCGCAAAATGATAAACAAATTGTCTAAGTTGGATTATTGTTCCATGATTGAAGAATTAACTGATAAACAGAAGATTAAATTCAAGACGGCTTGATTTGTGGATGAAGCAGACGCACAGTGTCATTTTCTTCAAATAAATTATAGGTAATACAGGACGGAAAAATTCAGACTTCATTTTTAAAACACTTATAATTCCTTACGATTATTATTGAATCCGATTGCAAGAGTGAAAAATGGTAAAATGGTTTAATATTTCCAAGAGTGACATTGTGAAATAACACATTTTAATGAAAATGACAACGCAGTTAAAATATATTCATATATGACTGCAATAAATTACAAATTACGGGACTTGAATAGTTCCAGATTTTCATGCATTTCTCGACCCCTAATCGTTGATATAGAACAACTTAGCAAAAGTTGTAAGCAAAACAAAAAAATGCTCTAAAGTCCTTAACAAAGTAAAGTTACAAATACCAAAGATACTTCGCAGAGAATATCATAACTAGTAGCAATTGCATAATTAACTGTTATCTGCCCAGTGAAGCATAATATTTTCATATAATTTACTTGTTAACGTAAGCATGAATATCTTATTGGATTTAACATGATTTAATTAGTTCGTAATTAGCTTTATATTCCATCCTAACGAGTAGTCTAGATAGCTAGTTACGTGTTTTATAAAGGGTGTACTAGTGCGTGCATACGAGGCTTACGCGAGCCGTGCGTAAAGATAGGGGGACATGGTATGTTATTAGCTGGAAAGCACAAAGCAAATTATTTAAAACAATACTTTGATAAAACACACGTGCATTTACAAGTTCCTACAGGCACACATCGCAGTGTGACCTCAGGAAACTATTTATAACCTTTTTTTAATAGGTAGGTATATATATATATATATATAGGCTCATTCCCTGTACAAGGTGATTTTTTGGCATAATTTAAGCAAAAACCGAGTATAAAAAGAAACAAATCAGCTGTTCACCATACATTTTTATTCGCATAACTCAACAAAATGTAGGCAATACCTGTTTTTTTCCATACATCATCAGGCCGTATACCTAAGTACTTGAAATCTTTGTTCTAATTAAATGTTAATTTCAACAGACAGCTACCGCCTATACATGCCGCAAAGCGACATGCGAGGTAGCGCGACACCTCGCAAGCGGTCGGTGGCAACCATGGATGCTCAGTCCATACGCTCAGTCGAGACCCATGCCCCACCACCCACCAGTCCAGAGGACAACAAGAAGCTAACCAAGTAAGTTCTCGTGGGTTATAGGTAATGAAATGGGAAATCGTCTGTGGTGACTATGACGATGCTCAGTCCATACGCTTAGTCGAGACCCATGCCCCACCACCCACCAGTCCAGAGGACAACGAGAAGGTAACCAAGTAAGTTCTCCTGGGTTATAGGTAACGAAATGGGAAATCGTCTGTGGTGACTATGACGATGCTCAGTCCATACGCTTAGTCGAGACCCATGCCCCACCAAGCACCAGTCCAGAGGACAACAAGAAGCTAACCAAGTAAGTTCTCGTGGGTTATAGGTAATGAAATGGGAAATCGTCTGTGGTGACTATGACGATGCTCAGTCCATACGCTTAGTCGAGACCCATGCCCCACCACCCACCAGTCCAGAGGACAACGAGAAGGTAACCAAGTAAGTTCTCCTGGGTTATAGGTAACGAAATGGGAAATCGTCTGTGGTGACTATGACGATGCTCAGTCCATACGCTTAGTCGAGACCCATGCCCCACCAAGCACCAGTCCAGAGGACAACAAGAAGCTAACCAAGTAAGTTCTCGTGGGTTATAGGTAATGAAATGGGAAATCGTCTGTGGTGACTATGACGATGCTCAGTCCATACGCTTAGTCGAGACCCATGCCCCACCACCCACCAGTCCAGAGGACAACGAGAAGGTAACCAAGTAAGTTCTCCTGGGTTATAGGTAACGAAATGGGAAATCGTCTGTGGTGACTATGACGATGCTCAGTCCATACGCTCAGTCGAGACCCATGCCCCACCACCCACCAGTCCAGAGGACAACGAGAAGGTAACCAAGTAAGTTCTCCTGGGTTATAGGTAACGAAATGGGAAATAGTCTGTGGTGACTATGACGTTAGTCAGTCCATACGCTCAATGGCCCACCGGCTGGGAAAACGGATTCATAGGTACATCCACCCAGTCATCAAAAACTAAAACAATTGAAAAATAAATGTTTTATCGTACAAAAAGTGTCCCTAGTGTCCATGTCTGGTTGCCGAGCAAAGTCAAGCTGTGAGTGACGTTGATGTAAAATAAAACAGTTACTTTTTATTTTAAGCTTTTTCTGAGTCAGTTACTTTTTTATTTTAAACTTTTCAGACCTACAGGCAGCTTCTGTATTTTTTTTTAAATTTGGCTATTGTTTGTAAATTTCACGTTCTTTTTCATTTAGCTTTTGGAACAGTTAGCGCTGATTTACATACATAGTGTTTGTACCGGGCGTGGTACATTGCCATAGTTCACTGAGCGCTACGCCCGGATTCACTCACTAACCTTTTAACCTACTGAAGTGTAATACAACATATTTTGGACTGGAGTTCCTCGTTGATCCAGTGAACCAACAAACGTGGTTGCTGGGAGTTTAGGTTCGATTCAAATACAGGGAAACTATTGATTGATTTTACATCAGAATGCATTTTGAACTCAATCAGCCCAGAATTAAGTTTAATTAAAATTATTTATTAATTTACTTTAATATAATAACTTACCAAAGCCAAGTAGCGGAACATAGGCACAAGGAGCTTGGGGCACCCCGACACGGATAGGCTAGGTTCGAATGGTATCGTTCCCGCAATCCCCGGCGTCGTTCCCGCGATCCCCGGCGTAGGTGGGAGATGGAACACCGGGGTGGTTTTAGTCAGTAAGAGTCTGACAGACACAGGGCGGGTCCTCTGCCATCAATGAGGATTTCACCCCGAAATCAAAAAAAAAAAGGTTCGAATGGTATGTTATTCATTCATGTTAGGTTCCTTTAAACCCTGCAGACGGCAATAGGGGCCCCTCCAGCGGGGTTTAGTCTAGAATGTTGAAATTGATTGTTGTATGAATTTAGAATTCTCATAATATTTCATTTATTTTCGTCACACGGTTACCCTTTTCTATGAACGGCCTAAGCATCTGCCCGTTCATTAAATGTTGTATTAGACGCATTGGCTGGATGTCATTTTGGCCATATAAACCAGCGCTGGGTAAGCCAGTTGTCTGCGACAGATACATCAGCAGGTAATCATTTAGTATTAGTAGATACTAGTAGATAGAAGACTACCTTCCAGTTTCTACTTCCTTGGTAATTTTACGGTTAACTATAGCAATTTGTAGTTTACACCAAAGGGTATGAAAATTATAGTCATCACGTTTCATCCCAAACATTGGTCGTACAAAATTTAATTTGAGTCAATCGATATGAGAACAAAAAGAAGGTTCTACGAGTTTCTAGATTAACATCTTCTTTCAGAATAATTCAGGTGAAACAAACCATTAAACACTTACTCTTTTGTTTTCCAGGAAGTACCTGACCCTTATCATAAGCTGCATGTATGCGATATTGCTAGTCACTCTAGGAGTCGTGGTGTACCTCGGCGATTCCTTTGTCAACCAGTCTATTTCCGAGGTAAGATTTACTTTTATCGCTAAGTGCCTATCCGTAACTGATTTCCCGCTCTGTCCTGGTTCCAACTGCCGGGGTAAGGCAGCCTTAGGGTTGGAACAGATGAGTTTGATATGTAATCTTATCGATGGAGTTGCAAATCGAATCAATGGCGTTGTGTCATGTATCTTATCTTTTTATTAATTCTTTAATGATTACTTTATTGTATCTTTGCATCAACATTACATCATTTTGTTGTTTCATAGAAAAAAAAGGTTTATTGGAAATTAGGCTATGTGTATTATTTTATTATACACATATCCTCATTTCCATTAAACATTTTTTTTAAACCGAAAATACGAAATTATCTATAGACAGCTACACACATTTGAACTTCAACATCACATTTTAGTTTATATTTTAACTTTTTTCTGTGCCTAATTAAAGAAAATTAAGTGTTGCTCCGGTCTGTACTCACCATTATCCGGCAGCATAAAATAAAAAGTTTCTACAACTTACAGAACTTATGGCGGCAATCATATTTCTTCTATAGATAAAAATATTTTCTATATTATTCTTTTAATAACTTTTTTATTATTTCCAGGTGTACTCGATAGTGCTCTGTAGCGTTGGAATGGTATATATCGTGTTCCTAATAGTCGATATTACTAGATACAAGGGCATTGCGGTCAGAAATCACAGAATTAAAGCCCAACATGAAGAAACAGTCATGGAATATTTTAGAAAACAAGAGGTGAGTTTTCATTTCTGATTGATTATGTATTTGATTTGGCACTATAAGGCAGAAACGTATTTTGATAAACAATGGCTTATTAATGCTTATATAATGGGAGTTATTTTTTTGGGTAGTTAAAATTGATGTGATGTCAACAGTAGTTACCGCTCAAATAATGAGAGCCTGTTATGTTCCCACTGCAGTGCAAAGGTCTCTTCTCATAGGTATAGAGAAGACTCGACCATTGATCAGCATGAGAAGGAGCATGCTTGCTCAAGATGAGTTGGTGATTTTAGACTTCTATACATACCTCTATACTAGCTTTCTCTCCGTTGTTTAGCTCCCTTAGTCTATCCCTCAACCACGTTGCAGTCGAATAGAAACACAACCATATTTTCTAAGTATTCTTCCCCGATAATGCCAGGAACAGATGGGTTCAGTAACGCCAGGCGACCGCACTCCTGACTCCACCATGACATATCGGATGCCCGGCATGCCACCTCCGGTGCTCATCCCCACCAAGCATGAGTACTGCTTCAGCCAGGGCAGGCACTCTGGAAGCTTCTACCTCAAGATGGGAGCCGCTGGTAAGTCTTAATTCCATTTAACAAATGTTATATCAATAAGGGATGAGAACTGTGTGGTAGATGGATTCATATTAAGTCCGCCTTTGTGCAGTGTTTTAACTAGTGCATAAATAATATGATGATGATATTCGCAACACCTGACAAGGGGTCATTGTACTCATCATTAAGAACAACTTTTGAAATTGCGAAAAAAGAATCTGCTGGCCATACATTTCTGTGCGCATAACTCGACAAAATTTACTGAGCAGCAGCTTTTTATATATGTCGTAGGATAATTTGATACTTCGAATCTTCGCGAAAATCCTAGGGGTTTTGCGAAAACGCGGATAATTAGACATAGGCGAAAAATTATCAAATCTTACTGGACAAAGTCAGGATTTTTGCGAAAATACTCGTTACTATAGTAAGATTTGATGTGCTCAACACTGATTGGCTACAATTTTGCTGGCTGACTTCTAATTGGTTCCTAGTTAATAACGTGCGGCAACAAATGATTGACATTTAAGACGTCAACCAATCAGAGACGATCTCTTATTGAACGCGCTGACCGACCAATCAGCGTTCTTATTTCATAACAGCCAGCGTTTCGTTTCGCAATATTGCTATAATAACGAGTATTTTCGCAAAAATCCTGACTTTGTCCAGTAAGATTTGATAATTTTTCGCCTATGTCTAATTATCCGCGTTTTCGCAAAACCCCTAGGATTTTCGCGAAGATTCGAAGTATCAAATTATCCTACGACATATATACATATGATGAGTACATTGACCCCTTTCAGGTATGCGTTTATTCTGTTACACGTCGTAAATACTGATCTCTCACTCAACTTGATCCCGGGATCGTTGCAACTAATTTTCAAACGAGGCAGTCGTCAGCGTATTTCAGTCATCATTGCATTCAAGGAGCCTACACGTGTTTTTATACATGAGACCTTATCTAATCGCCTGGCACACCCTGTGCATTCAGTCCAGATAACTATCTGGATAACTGGCTAATTTTATTTATTACCGTGACTATTTTTACGAACCAGAGAAGAACCTACTGATTACAGCTTGTGTCATGTGACATTTATCACCCAAAATGCGTTATTAAAACCTCCTTGCGGCTGCTAAAACTAATTTTATTTACCATTTTATTACTTACTGATAACATTGCATAAAAATTGTGTAACTCGCGCATATTTCTGTAGTTTCAGATCCGCATATTTGTTATTTATGGACTGATAAATAAATAATTATGATCAGATAAATGATAGCAATCATTAAAATCATGGTACATGACGTGCGTTGTCGGTATCAAAATCTATCTATAAATGTTTTTAATTCAGTCATTTTGAATCCTATAAAAACATGATATAATCTAGTTTTATTGTACATACTAAACGTAAATAAAACATTTCCACTTATAATACATACCTACATACTTTATTAGGTACTCAGCTCCACACTATAATTACGTAAAATTGTTTGAGTTGCTCTCTGTGACCTAAATATCTACATTCCACGGTTGACGGGATAAATGCAACAACATGAGTAGCATAGGTAGGTATAGTTCATCAATGATGAAGCATTCGACACAGTTGCCAACCCCCAACTGTTGTTCAATAAACAATTGAGGCTGAGAATGACGTATTATTATTTATCATCGATGGCATGCTGTCGAGTTCAGACTTTTGTACAAGTCCATTTTAGGGTTCCCAACGTCCGTAAAAAACGAAACCTTTATAGAGTCATTCGTGTTTCTGTCTGTCCGTCTGCGGCAGCCTATTTTTTATTATGTTAAGTTACGTTTTATTACGAAATTCACGTTCCGAGGCCGATTTTAGTTCATTCAATTGAATTCAATTGTTTAATGAAGCCTGCATTTATAAATCTTTCAATTATATTCGTGGCAATTGAAGAAGTCGAATGTGACAGCTGGGAGGGATAGAAGATCACTTTACTACTAAGTATAAAAGAAATTCATTTCATGCCTCGTTCATATTTAATAGTGAAGCAATGTTATATGCTGCTGTTAAATCCGACTTCTTAAATTGTCACAAATATAATGTGGGTGAAGTGAATTCTGGCAAATTGTTCATAGATTAAAAAGACATAGATCAAAAAGACTCTACTTTGAGCTAATAAGTTACCAATCGTATCTTAGTATTACAGATTTCAAACCCACTACGTAACTTGATTTCTCTTCCAGGTTTCGCTCTAGGCCACCTAGTACACTCGCTCCTCCTGCTAGCAGTACAAATAGGTCAGCTGGTCGACGAGGACCTGGACAACGACGAATGTGTGAACATCCTCCAAGTCGTGCTGGACGTCATGTTCCCGCTCTACTGCTTCCTGCAGCTGTACTTTATCTTCAAGTACTCCAACGTCATCATCTTGAGAGCTCAGGTAAAGATAATCATCGAAAATTTATTTATTGAAACTTCATGTAACACACACAGAAACAAGGCATTCTCTACAAGTCAACTAAGGGTGATGGAGAGATAACATGGCAGGTGCAGGTTTTTAAAATATACCTCTCATTTACCAAAACAAAAAAAAGAGATAATTTACAGTATTTGAGAGATTCTGCAATATGTCAGAGGAAGAAAATGACAAATAAATCTAACAATATGATGAGATTATTTATAGTGGTAGTTTGGTGCTACATCTGCAAACATGTTAGAACAAATTGAAATAATACTAATGTATGATGGTGACATGTAATATGTGCCGATATATTATGTGTAGTATGCATAGGTATATCATGCATACTACACATAATATATCGGCCCATATTACACGTCACAAAGCAGCGAATTCATGCGATAGGTACCTCAATAACACTGACTGTTAGTAACAATTTCAGCCATATACCAACACTAAAACTATAAATTAAGGTTGTATGTCCGTCCTTATCCTCCTGTGTATGTGTGTGCCTTTGTCTAAACATAGTGCCACTCATAAATATCTGAGACAGTACCTGAATAAAAAAAAAACGGCTTATAAACATTAATTGGCTCAGCATTCCTACACTGACTCCTGGATTCAGTTACGAATCAATTTTGAACGTTGTTTTGTTACAAAGACATTATTTTATGATGGCATGATAATTTCTACAGTATGACGTCAATACCAGTTTAACATCAATAAATGACCAGAGATAGGCAAGCCATGTGGATTAAAATCAACAACAATTCACAGTGCAAACTAATCAAATATCAATGACTTACAGGTTCTTAATCGGCATTTAAACAATATATTTGTTTAAAATTGTTGTATCTAATTTAGATAGTAGGTATAAAAAAATTACAAGAATTTTATAATTACTGTAGTTTATAAAATTTGTTGGATATCCTAGTTCGACCGGGACCGCTGTACCACGCCTTATACGGGCCAAACACGTTCAAGTAATTTGATCAAACAGGCTGGTACAAACAGTTTGATCAAATTGGCATGAATGTCTGTGGGATGAGTTGATCAAAAAAGAGTTGTCAAATGGCATGAAGTAATATGAAATTTCGTATTTCTATTTGATCAAACAGTTTAGAATAGCCCACATTAGGTAAGTGCGCTGCAAGACCGGATAGTGCTGGCCGATCGCTCTATCACGTCGCCGTCAACGCTCACGGCGACATGTAGTGTTTTATAATATTTCCTAATAAATATTTAAAACTCTAGGCTTTTAAATATTGTAAACTAATATCGTACGATCTCTTCAACAATGTCGAACTCATGTGAACCCATGCTCTTTTCTGTCTTCCCTCCGCCTCACCGCACCTTCTTAAGGCGCGGTACAGGGGTCCCGGTCGAACAATAGTAAATATTTTTTTCATGCATATCCTATTCGCATTATATTACATTATTAAAGCTTGCAAAATACAAAACTCATATTATTCTATCAATTTCCAGGGTTTAGCTCACTTCGCGTTCATGCATCTAATCGGAAGCAGCCTGTGTTTTTGGATCTCTGCGATCGTTCGTGAAACTGTGTTGGGATTGACTCTATACGCCTCTTCTAGGCATGCCTCCGGATACTACGATTATCTCAGGAACGATACTATTGCTGAACATGGTGAGATTTTTATTAACTGCTAGCTGACTGGATTTCACACGAAACTCCCATAGAAAAAGCATTTTTAGTTTTTCCTGTATATTAAAATTTAACTGTAAATTTTTAGGGTTCCGAAATTCCGAATGAACAATGGAACCCTTACATCACTCGTATATCTGTCTGTATATCCATCTGTTACAGCTACTTTGATCTTAATGCACTGGACTGATTCGAAACTACAAATTCGAATTCGAAATTTCAGATAAGCCAATTGACCAGAGATTCATCGACATTAGCAATCTGTACAACCCCGAATGCAACAGTTCCGCAGCCATTAATTCGATATATGAGAATTTCTCGCCGTACCTCTACCCGTTCAACGTGGAATTTAATATTCTTATTGGTACGTATCACGAATTCCTTTGATTGGTAAATTGGAAATGAAATAGGAAATGTAAAAGATGCAAATCGAAAATAATTTCATGTGTGAAAATGTTCTTGAAAGTCTTGATTTGATTTGCTTGCACTTTGTCACAAGCTCGTAAAGTCTCAGATATCATTTAAGAAGAAAACATATGAAAATAGAAGTAGTAAATTATATAATCTCTAGATTATTAAATTTGCTACTTTTTGTGTTATATTCGTATATTTCCTCTAGACCTCTAGGTCCTTAGTGCCAGAACTAACTACGGTAAGCATAACATAAGATTTGAAGGAGCAAGACTACATAATAACTTACTATTTGAATTAAAAATTACAAAACCTATTAATGTATTTAAAGTAAAGATAAGAAAGTATTCAGGACAGTCTCTGTTGTAACATGCACCTGAACACTTATTCATACTACCTGATATAGTACTTAGATTAAAGATATTAATTTGTTGTTTCTCTATAAGTGAATACGTGTAATCGTAATATTCTTTACGGAAATAAAATTCTTAAAACCGAATTGTCGGAACTTAGTGTTATATCAGCATATTGACAGAGCTTATGTACTATAATTTCAGTGGCTATTTACTACATTATCTGGAATAACATCGGCAACTGTGACAATGAAGACAACGGTTCCGATCTCAACTCCAACAGCGAAGACAACTACCACATGTGCAGGTACTATCTTAATTCCAACTAGCTTCTAACAGTAGATTCGCCGTATCCCAAGGGAATGCGCTTCCAGGATAAAAAAGTATCCTTCTCTAAGATATCCGATATCTTTCTCTTCTTTTTTTACAGCTTAGAAAAAGATATCGGTTACTTTTTACAAATATTTCATACATAATGACCCTGGGTCAAAACTAACTTGGAGTTAAAAGATAATTCTCGGTTGTGCAGGCGGTTGTACTATTCATGAATAAGAATCTCTGTGCTTAAACTAATCTTTCGATCCCTTCTCTTGGGGGTGGACTAAGGGGCTCAAACTCAAAAGACCGAGATATATTTTGTGGTCTGCAACCTAGAGAAGTCATTGAGGAATTTACGGCAACTGATCCAAGGAGGTTTGTTATACATATATTATAACATATTTTACAGGCTGCCTACAGCAAACGAAGACAACGACTTCACGAGCAACATCGTGATCTACGCGGACTGCCACGCCTCCAACCGTGGCCTGTTTCTGGGCCTCATCGTCATGGTCATCATCACTGGAATGTTAATCATTGGCTTCGTCTTTAGCAGCGTCGGAGAGTAAGTTATCAATATGTCATTGATAAAACTAATGACTGCAAAAATGTTTACGATTTTCTTATTTAGATAATGTTAAACTGTGGCTGCTTTATCTCATTTTAGAGGGCATAGAATATCCTGGTCTACCCGTAGACCAAGCTTTATCCAAATCCGTACAAACCAACAAAAAAACAAACTCACTTTCGCATTGTAATATGAGTTAGTATTCGGATATGCTCGTCTGATTTTTATTTGAATTCCCAGATTTAAAAACCTATTTCCATTTCCAGGGATTTCATGGAGCTTGGTTATACTCTAAACTCTTGCACGAGGCTAGGCCTCCACTCCCTGCTGCTCTTTGCCGTCGTCATCGCCTTCAACCAGATGCGTCAACTGGACATAAACGAGCATCCAATCTCACTCCTCGATGATGTGCTGCTGTTCATCTGTCTGCCTGCCTTCTTCATGGAGACGGTCTTTTCTTTGATAGCTACTATCTCTTATGCGAATGTGATTAAGAGCATTGATTTTGTTGTCATGGTGAGTACGATCTTACTGAACTTTAAATGTTCATGTGATTTTATAATAATCCGCTAAAAAGTTCCTTTTTATGTCATTGAAATTCCCCGTTTTTTGAATAAATATCCAAATTACATTACAGACAGACGCCCTAACATTCATTTATTTTATCGTTTTCTAGGTCATACAAGTCTTGATCCAAACACCGCTGATCGTGGATGGCCTGCGGCGCTGTAGTAACACTAAGAAGCTTCGTAGAAAGAAGCCTGGTCGCGAAGTGCTCATGTTCCTTCTCATCACCAACGTTGCCATGTGGATCTTCAACACCTTCTCCTACAAGTCTCCTGACAGCATCGACGAGAGATATGAGTTCTACGGCAAAGTTATCTGGACTATATTAGGCCATATCAGTTTGCCTCTCATCATGTTCTATCGGTTCCACTCCAGTGTGTGCTTCGCTGATATTTGGGACTCTGCTTATAAACCCGGTTCAGAACATTGATAAGATGGATTAAACTTAAATTGGTATGAAATTATATTTAGCAAATAAGTAGATACTTATCGAATTAGATTGCAAATGAAACTAGGAACATTAAAAAAGTAGGTAGTTTAGATTTGATTCAAGGTTTGTGATTAGGTAAAACTATTCTTATTTCAAACAATAAGGAGGCTTAGTTGCATTTATGAACTTTAGTAGACAGTGTTAGCAGCAATATTAAAATAACCATATAATACTTAGTTAATTTGCGTTATATTCATGTAGATATTTGTAAATAGTCAAGATTAGGTAGGCACCAATGTTATTAATATATTATCAACCGAGATTATATAATGTTTAGTGCTTTTATAGATAAATAAGTAGGTAAATCTTTATTTAAGGTAAAATTATTTATTAGTTCTAATCTAATTTAAGGGTTTTACATGAAAGTTAACAATGACAAAGTTCATGAGACGAATGTTTTTTTTTATATACCTGTTCCTTTTATTTATATTCTATAATAACAAGTCGACTTAGCTTATCACAGTGGACGAACATATACCTACTGGCGTCAGTTCCTGCTAATAATAGGCCACCCACACTGTACTCGTGGGTGTCTAAATAATAAAAAATAAAAATACTATAATAATGGAAATTATGGATCTTTTCAAGATGGCTCTCAACATCATTCTACGCACTGCCGGCATCAAAAAACATTGAGCCAAGCTTACACATTATTCCTAATCACTAAAAAAAGTCATGATGGTTAAGACACATTAAAATCCGTCAGTTGAGACGTTCATACCAGCCATAGCTAGTAGGTATACATAGGTGGACTGGAATTTTACAAACTTTTCCCGCAGCTTGACGCCCCTATGTTAAGAAGAGCCTATAACCGTCGCTGGGGTCCCTTCTATCCCTGTACCAAAATTCATCAAAATTGGTTAGGTCTGAAAGCGAACAAAGTTCTTTTCGCATATAAAATGATACTAGCTGCCGCCCGCGGCTCCGCCTGCATTAATGTCAAAAATTATTCAAAGGGAACAGACTCCCAAGTCCCAGGATAAAAGTAGGCTATGTGTTATTCCAGACTATAATCTACCGCTGTACCAAATTTCATCAAGATCCGTTCAGTCGTTCTGACGTGATTGAGTAACAAACATCCATTCATCCAAACTTTCGCATTTATAAGGATTTTATTTATTAAACTAATAATAACAGCCGCATGGGTCGATCTTTAAGGTTAAGCAACGCTTGCCGAGGTTGGTCTGTGGATGGGTGACCATCTTAACATACCGAGACTCCTCCGTGCCTCGGAAAGCACGTTAAGCCGTTGGTCCCGGCTGTCATTTGTAGACCTTTGGCAGTCGTTACGGATAGTCAGAAGCCAGATAATCTGACACCAGTCTTACCAAGGAGTACCGTGTTACCCAGTTAATGGGTTGTGGAGGTCTGGTAGGCAGCCGCTCAGCGTAAAATACTGGTATTCAGCTGAATCCGGTTTGACTGGAAGCCGACCCCAATATAATTGGGAAAAGGCTAGGCAGATGATGATGATTTATTAAACTTTATAAAACACTGTACAAAAGCGGACTTATGACTTTTGATTATTACGGGAAACGTTGTAAAGTGAAGCTTTTTATAGGTCAGCGTTTTCAGGGCTTTAGTTATTATACTCGACGAAGTGTCCTTTATACGACAGTTCCCTATTTGGCTCATGCTAATATTACGTTTATCAAACTAGGTACTGCAGTTGAGCGCGGTGGCTAGCACCGACACAACACGTATCAATACACCGTCTTAGCCGACCAACTGAGAGAGCCCGTTAATTATGTTGCGGCCCCTAACGCAATTACCGAATATTAGGTTAAGTACTCGGACAGTCAGGCACAGCGCACTTAGCCGACGGCCGAGATACAAACTAGTTACTGCGACCACGCTCAGGTACATGCGAACACAGCGTGCATACATAAACCTTACATGACATACCTTTACCGACCTACTATAATCATACTCATAATAAATGTAAAAAAACTGGATTTTTATGTTTCTAAATCAATCACACCTTAACGGCATTGCGGATTTGACACACGAGTAGACCATGTCTTGAATATATGTATATATTTCCGCTGGCAGAAAAAGTAGGAAAAATTACTAGATACCCAGCGAGCAACGGGAAATATAACCCATCAAGTTTTAAAAAAAAAATCTAAAAGGGCTAAGGCGAGCGTCGTTAATGCTACTTATACCTGGTGACAGTCAGTTTTATTTCTCAGAAAAAATATTATTCTGAGCCTTAATTGGGCTAAAAGTTGTTAGGGTGCTGCCACACCAATCAATCGATCATCGACGGATGCCATCGATCGATAGTAGAATTGATTGGTGTAGTAACACCCTTAGACGCCAATTTTATTTCTTTTCCCATTGTTGTTTTTCAAATTGATGTTTAAAATCAGAGGCCAAGCGGCGTAATAACTGTAGGTACACAATGAGCTCGTTAGCCTTCAGAGTTCAAAGGATCATTTTTATGGATTTTGTATTTAAAATAAAAACAGGCCAAGTGCGAGTCGGACTCTCACACGAAGAGTTTCGTACCATAAACCGAAAAAAACATGTTTCTTGTGTTCCCCTTTAATTATTTTTATTTTCAGTTTTATTATGTTTTGTTATTGGGGCAATAGAAATACACTCTGAAAATTTCAAGTGTAGTCACTTGAAATACGCTATTACGGTTCTGGAGATTCAGCCCGCTGACAGACAGACGGACAGATAGCGGAGGCTTAGTAATAGGGTTCCGTTGGTTACTCTTCGGGTACGGAACCCTAAAAACGTATGAAACAGTATCTCAAATATACGAATCAATAAACAAATCACGGGTCATTATAAAATAGATAAACAATATTTGTACGATTAAACATCGGCAAAACTGAGCGATTGAGTTCCAAATTAATTTGCTTCAGAACTATTGTGTAAAATAAAAAACCCAGATATTACAATATTACAAATTCCGAATGTACGGTACCTGCTCGTTCATTTGTGTGGGCATTGATTAAATGCCATCTCATACAAACACGCTGACCGATATTCATATTCATTCGTTGAATTAAAATAAGGCGAATTCATTTATAGAAGGAGTAAACATCCCACGTCCACTTCAAATGCGACAACGTGCTTAGTTCGTATAGGAATAAGGTATCATTTTGTTTAGGCGTGAAGTTGTTTCCATGCTGGATCGGCGCTGGAAAATATTCGTGAGTAAATCAGTAGGGCAGCGCGACGCACGGATCTCCGCTCGGCTGGCCAATGCCACTGTTGTCTAATTGTTTCCGATCTCTTCTAAATAACCACTGCGCTGTATTGACTAAATTTGAACACGTGACTGACGGCTGATAAAGGTATTCAATGGTCCAATGATCTTTCACTTTATACCAGATTTTACCGTACCAATATTCCGATTGAAACCTGCCAGAATATAGAGGCTTATTTCAACTGCAATCCTGATAAAAATATATTTTAAAGCAGCTGCTCAGGTGGCCATTACACACAGCATGTCACTATTAAAATTAATACCCCTTTGTTTTTCAGGATACTTTAACCGTAATGCAATAATTGCATCATAAAAGCTTTTCCCGTGCGTACCTACTAATTGGTTTATATCGTGGGCTCTGTAATAAACAACAGATAAAACGAATTTCCATTTAAGACTAATGAAACGAAACCGCAACTACGTTCCGTCAATTGGCGGAACCTAAGTGCTTAAATAAAATGAGGTCTTTATTAATTGAATATGTAAAAGCTTTGATGATGTTTATTACCCGAAAGAGCCTCATATATGTTGTAGAGTGTGTATGCTATTATTCGTATGCATGAAATGATTTTTATGGATAGGTAGAGTTCATTTATTAGATGACAATAGGATATTATGGTGCGCGGCAGTGGTCGGTCACGCTCGAGGTCGACGCCGGCGCACACCGGAAGGGTGCGACATCGCAGCGGAAGCCTCCCCACCACTGTGACCTGCCTGCGCACACGCGCTTTGTTGTCCATCAGTGACACACGCGATCTCCTCTCAAACTGAATGAAACTAGGAATTAAAATAAACCTCAGTGATGCGACTAAAGTCATAGTAAAAGGATCTAAAAAATCCGCAAAGTTATTAATTTGTCAAATAAAATACAAAAAGAGCTACAAATCGATTACTGCTAATAAACGTCAGACGTCTGTGTTCCCAACCTGCGGTGAGCAGTCGGCAACACATCTCAACTTGGGTTTAGTCCACTACATCAACGATATTACAAGTGTTACAGTGGAGGGTACTTACAGCGCACGCCACTGTTCAGCCCGACTCGACGTGGAGAGGCAATCCGGAATCTCCTACAAAAAGAGACGGACAGGTGAGATTAACGTTCTATTTTATCGGTTTGATTTTGTGGAAGGAGGGCAAACACTACATGTTATTTTAATGGGCAGAAAAATCAACTAAATGTGTTTAAAAAATTAAGATATGTATATGCTCACCTACAACATATTTACAACATCTTAAAAAACTACAAAGCTTGAAAGAAAATACGTTGAACAAAAAGGTATTTCCTAGTGACTTACAAGTTACCAAAATAAATATAACGTGCCAATTTTTGTGACATTTCTCAACAGATTCAATATATTACAGCCATATTTCACTAAAAGCAAAGTGCTGACCGACGGTAAAATCAAATACATAATAAGAATCACATTGGATTATTTTCATCGCGTAACTGAATTTTCTTGTACTGAAAACGGTGTCAATAGAGAGATATTTCGCTGTAAGGAACTACTCCTTTATATGTACAATAAGGCTCATTTTCTGGTTCGTAATATGATCACATAATGAGTTACGGGCCTGATTACACTGTCTTTGCAAGTCATTGTGGTATGCATAATTGCTTGTAAACATACTGGAAGTAATACTGAAAAGGTGGCGCGTAGCTTTTAAGACGTGTGAGTCAACCCTTCCTGCCCGCCCGCGCCGCCATGTTGTGCTCATAGACAAACGACGAGTGATCAACCTACACGTGCTTGCGGACGACTTATTTGGGGTGTAAAATTGAATTACTTTGGGGAACAAGTATTTTGGAAAATGCTTTTAGTGATGTACACTGACACAGCTTTCAATACAGTGAACTGTGTTCCGCAGCACACTTTATTTTTTCTTACCTACAAAATACAAACTGATTCGCTAAAAGTGTTTTTGGTATCTACCCTACCTGCACTACCCAAGCAATTTTATAAATTCAAATATGAAAAATGATAGAGTTTTACCAGGAACTTGTAAAGCCATAGTTAATCCTTAATTTTTTTACTATTCTCGGAATATAGACGGCGCTGATCAAAGACGCGTCGCCACTCATCCGGAAAATTGCCCGCGCCCAATGAATATTATTATACTCTTCAATAGATACACGTAGTTTATTCCAGTTACGACAATATTGCGCCACTGTCTAGTGTTTATAATAATAAACACTAATGTTGAAGACCTTACAAAACAAGGACGCAAAAAAACTGAATGAATAACATTTCATCATTAAATCAAATAAATTGCATTCAGCACATAAAACCAGCATTGTGAAAACAACAGTAGCTTTTATGTCATTCAATTCAGCTCTAAACGTGTGCGAGCGTCTATATCATGGGAAAGCTGTGCCTATGTTAGAAAAATATTGTATAACACAAAATGGAAGATAAAAGCATCGTGTTAATTTGGTATTTAATCGGCAAAGGCTGGCGGCGCACGTGACGGTGTCGTACCGGAGCCGAGGTGTGGGCTTAATTCCGTGTCGTAACTGTGCAGGCGACGTCACGCTTGGCCGGCCATATTTAGAGATATGTGACGATCCAGCGGTGCCCAGTGAACCGCGAGAGGATGTGAGTTATTAAGTGGTACACTTTCAGGTGATCTGTCGAGTGAGAGAATCGTGTCCCCGCTCCGCTCGCCCCACGCGACCTGCAACTACAAAATGTTTTGTGTTGTCATGAATTTTGTTTTGCAAATACCTATCTAATGTTCATTTACTTGGTGTGTTGACCATATAAAGTTCTGTGTAAGGTTTCTTTGTGTTTTTGTTCAGTAATTTGAATCTGCTACAGTGCACTAATTTCTCTTCGGTCACCAGGACCTAACATATTATAACATTCACTACTACACTCAATGCTAACAAAACTAGCACTCCAATTACAGATTATTGATACCAACCAGCGCTTTAATTACACCCTCTAAAACCGAGCATCGTCCAAGCACAAATAATGACACATTACTAAATTGAAACGCCGCATCCACTGATTTGAAACAAATAGTGTGCTCGTAAACATTCGTGTGCCTGCCCCGCTCGGCTCGTCCATTTGTAACGCGCCTCTGATGTTATTCATTCCATATCAAACGTTTAGAGAGCATTACACTGATTCCGACTGTTTGGATTTACCTGATGGTCAAGCTTGCCCATGTTATTAGTTATGTAATCGTCGATTGATTAGATCAGCGCCAGTGGTGGAGCCTTTTGTGGTGGACTGCTTTGAATAATTGGATTAGGTATTGAGAGCAGTGATCACGTACGTACATGTAAGCGGAGATTATATTTCGGCACCCCGACGATCAAACCTAAAGTGCTGTTCTTTTAATCAAATTAAAAATTAAGCATAGGTCTTCATTGTCAATTAACCATACCTTTTTTAACTGTGAATCAACGTTTGTTTAGCAACATTTTGAATTTCACATAGGGACATTCTCCAATGATACATCGTTTTGTTGTCAAATAAAATAGTTGACCTTTTTGAAAAAATATATCATGTGCGTGGGAAATTGGTTGAGGAAACACAAAAAATTAAAAAGAACAGTCACTAACTAGAACATTCTTAACCCTAAACTTCACTAGAGTAAATAATGTGTAACACAAATGAAAAGGAAATCGAATTTTCGTGGAACTGTCCTCGTCGAAAAGTCACCCTTGGTCACTCCGATTTTCTGCTTCCTGTGGTAACGCTTGTAAAATTCGGACGAGCATGTAATCGTTTATACTTCATTTGTTTTGCTTACTTTTTTAACGAAAAATATGAAAAGTTACTGAAAATTTTAAATTCTGGTAACGTAACACGGGACAAGCATGACTGTTGAAATATGGGTATTGTATGATACACCAACTTACAGCTTTCATTTTTTCATATTTATGGTATCTTATTATGTAAATTTATCCTAATTGTATCTATGCTTTTTGAATGGATGAACGCCTATTACTTATATGTATGGTGTTAACCATTAATATAATAAGTTGATCACGAATAAATAAATAAATACCGACATGATAAGTTACTAAAATTGTGGTCTTATAATTTTTTAAATAACTTACTACTAAAATAACGAGCAATTTCTTCGTCAAAGCCCTTCAAACTAACTCAACTAACCGGCCAATTAAAAATGTCCAACCGCCAACGTAAACTAAATTGCTTTAGATCTTGGCGTTCCATTACTAAACACCGAGAAGGTTAATTAGGCACATGACGCACAAAGCTAATGTGGTAGTGTAACTGTTGCAGCCGGAACTGGTCGGTAAATCAATATCCGGTGGGCACGCCTATCACCGGCCTTTGCTGCCATTTCAATAAAATTACTAACTACTTTCTCAAGTTTGATGCACTCGAGTTAGGGATGTTCGTTGCCCTTAATTTTGTAGTTGCTTGCAAGTTTGTTGGATTAACTGTAAATATTTGTTATAATCGTTGTAAATAATACCTATAATAGCCAAACTTGTCAGATTACCAGAGTCAGGTATGTCACATGCTGAGCTGGACTCCTATTTGGTTCAACTTATTTGAGGCAAACATCGCACATTGATTTAAAGTTTATAATCGCCTTAAAAAAAAATGTTTTTGTTTGGCACTTCTGGTTGCGCCATAGACTGAAAATATTTGTCATAAGCAATTAGATATAGGTAGGCTTAACGTCTGCCTTTTTAATTTGTGTTTGTTTTTCCACTTATTATCTTTTTTTTTTAAATTGAGCGCTTTCCTTTAGTTTGCCATGTGTAATTACATCCCAGAATTTGATTGTTATTAGCGATACTTTCTTCTGTTCCGTTTCTTTTTTCAAACTCTGTTCGAATCTAATGATGCAGTTTTGGTGTTCATCAAAATCAATTTAAATAATTTAATTAATTTTTAATAGTTTCAATGTTTTTCGATATTCCTCATGGCCATCCACGCACACTTTAAAAATTCACCCTGTAGTGTTCCTATATTTTAAGTACCTAAGTGCTTTTGCGTTTTCTTTTCGTGTTGTACCAAATGGTTTATTTATCTATTTTTATGTCACTTATTGCAAAACTCATCGAAAACCTTGTAAAATGTAGTGTAGATGCGCTAACATATGAAAAGAATTTTAGGATCATCATTATAGAAAAACTATTATTTTACTTCCAACGCCACACTCTGAATTTTCTTCAGGTTCAAAGATAATGTGGCTGTTTACACACAGTTTATAAGGGTAAATAACGCACACCCTTTTCGTTATAAATATTAAAATGTCAATGCTATAATTAACCCACCCGCCTTGCTACGAGTATCTTCATAATCACGGCGCTAAATATAAAAATAACGTTGTACTAAGTTACGTTTTAATATCACGGTTATTTTCCTCATTAGTGGACCCTCTTATAAGCAATTACAGTAATTTTACAAAAAAAAAAACGTTCAGACAAACATTAAACATTGCGATATTATTCCATTTCATATAGCCAGGCATTTATTAACATTATTATACTTAATCAAAAACATCCTGAAGAGAGATCAACTACCCGTGTTTCATTAAAAGTTTGTTATTGAACTGAAGTTTCATTGCTTCATAGAGTTTGAAACATGTCGGGTGGAATTTTCTTGCAATGTTCAATTCGTAATAGGAGCAAGCAAGCGCTAAGTCGGTTCATATGCAGTAAGTGATGTAAGAATAACAATCAATGCATGTTTTGCTCCGTTGCTTTCGACAAATGTTTTGAAGTATCGGTAACTTTTCAGTATGTAGCATTGGAAATTTTAATCACATTGTCGACGAAATTCTTGATATGATTCACGGTGAAATGTGAAGTCACGTTTTTAACAATTTTTGGTGGATAAACTAAACAAGTAATTGTTTATTTTTCCAAAAGTCGAGAAGTAACTACGTACATGCTTATCTTAGAATCTTATAGACAGAATATGGTGGTGTAATGTATGTACCTACGCACTTCCAGGTACTACGCGAATATAACGGAACTAAGTCTTATACAATCTGGAACAGAACTGTATCGATTTATATTGTTTTTCAACATCGTAGGTGTATGAACTAGTTTTTTGTGTCAATAATGTTTTTGACAGGACCTACTTACCTACATTCTTAAAGAATATATTCCAAAATACCAAAAAAGTACATTTTAAATCGACCGATAATACTCTGTTCAATAAATATCACTTAACAGCAAAGCGTCATACCCGCATTGAATACAACCCTTTAATAAAATCGTAGGTGCAAGGCGTAAGAGCATACGTCGCTGTAATGAAGATTTGAAGATAATCGAAAGAGCGGGCGCACGGCAGACGATTTATTTGCAGCGCGACCGTCCGGATAATAATACCTTTAACAACGCTTCTGGGCGCACCGGGCTGCGTTCCGACGGGCTACTGGACTTGCCTGCAACTTTTTTTTAGTGGAAATTCTTTTAACATTTCTATACTGGCACACTCTCTAATTTTGTTCCGGACAGGGATTTAAATCTCGGTCCTAAGTCAGTATGAAGTATTTTTTGTGTAAAAGTGTGCCATTTCCGAATGTGATAGACATCATATCTGATTTATTTAGCAAACTACACCGCTCTTGTAATTTTTACTAACTGCACAGAAGAGCGAAAAAACGAATTAATTTATAGTAACCAATGACTGAAGCGCTGTGTCAACTGTTTGAATTTCGAATTAGGTTTGGTTGATTGCTAAGTATAAAAGCGGTTACGCACTGCATCCGATCCGAAACCGTGACACCAAAAACTCGGACCGAATTCGGATATTCCTTTTTTTATCTTTTTTTATTTGAGATGGGTTTGCTCTTGACTCTAGTCTAGGTCATAGATGACAGAGACAAAGTCGACGATGGAGAGAGCTTACCCAGAAGAAGCCTGTTCATTCTAATTTTGAAGAGATTATGGTTGTATGCGTTCTGAAACACAGATGCAGGCAGAGAGTTCCACTCCTTTGCTGTGCGCATTATAAAAGAAAGCGCGTTTGCAAACGTTTAGTGCGAATTGGTGGAATTGCAACAAGGTAGGATGGTAACTTGCAGTGCATCTAGATTGCTTATGCACTAATCCGATCTCTGATCCTAATCCAAGCTGGCCCGATTTGAATCCGTGGTAATGTGTAAGCGTTCATACAAATTGTACTACGGCTACTTCGCCGTATTGCTAAGGACGATAAATGGAATATCATCACTTGGATAATTGAAATGTATCTGACATTTAACAAATAATATTAACATCAAAACATGTGACCTTCTTAGGAAACAATCCTACGTGAAAATATTATTAGACTTATGAGAATCAAAGAGTTTCTTAGAAAATATCTAATAGTATATTATACATATATTCTGTGACTTTGACTGGGGTTATTAAGGCGTTCAGTTTCCTTACTTCGCAGGAAAAAGGTAAAACGTATCATTTGTTTTTCGGCCGAATTCTACTCGATCCCGATTCACCGGTAGGTACTCGTTAAATCGAATGCGTAGTTACTTAAGCTACATTTCTTTTTATTCCCATTATATTTGTTTCACTTTAACATTTCAACAATACAATAAAGATACCAACACTCGGTACAAGGAGAAAGCCGTAATTAGTAATACGAATAATATCATAATTCTTGTAATTTTAGTATGATTTTGATTGGTGTGCAATCATGAGTAATACCAAAATGTTTTAATGGGAGATACAATTTAATACTTTTTGAAATCAGAGGACCAATTCTACCCATGTTTAAAAAATATTCGCATCCGCATCACAGTCGCAATCTGTCAGAAAATCCTCAATTTTCATACATTTGTGTCAGATTGCGACCATAATGCGAATGCGAACGTTACTTAAAGTTAGTAGAATTGGTACTCTTATGGTGAGATATCTCATTTCCATACTAATAATAATTCGTTAGAGAGTTCTAGATGGACACAACCTTGTAGCCAGGATTATCCATCAGAAACTTGCTCTCAAATACTCGTTTGTGGAATCGGAAGTGCCGTACTACAGGTATGCGCCCGAACCAGTTCTCGCTAATGGCAATATCTCATTTTGTACTGGGATCGGTCCATCAACACTGACAGGACTTTGCCAATAAGCCTGATATAGCGGTGGTGGACCGAATCGATAGGCGTGCAATGATTGTAGACATAACCGTTGCGCAAGACGAGAACCTCGCGAAAGCCGAGAAAGATAAGCAAATCAAAAATCTTGACTTCTCTCGCGAGGTTGTGACTTCTAGGATGTGGACTCATTGTCGTGTCAGCCAATGGCTTAATAACCAAGAGCCTCGACCAACACCTTAGGAGGCTCAAGTCAGGTGACTGGATCAAGAGCTTAATTGAGAAACCGGTATTTCTAGACACGGCTTGTATTGTTAGGAGGTTCCTCTCTCTGGAGCCCTGACCGCCGGTAGCCTGAACCCTGTTTCCGATACCGATGGGCTACTATGTTTTATTTTATTTTTCTAAATACATATATTAAATAAACTTTCATATCGAGAAATTATAATCTAATAAAGATTTATTACAATCTTACGGCGTTTGACATACATATACATATGTGTAAGTCGGCGAGTATGAGAATTTAGCAATAATAAGATAGTCAATTGATTTTATTGTACGGGGGCAGACTGATTTATATTCCTATAATAAATGCGAAAGTTTGGATGTTTGTATGAATGGATGTTTGTTCCACAATCGCGTCAGAACGGCTGAACGGATCTTCATGATATTCGGTACAGAGGTATATTATAGTCTGGATATATACACATACGATTTTCTTTTTTTATCCTTTTAATTTTCGACATTTACTCGGGCGGAGCCGCGGGCGGCAGCTAGTTGTTTATAATTTTTAATATTTTATATCTTTGTATTTTATTATTTTGAAATGTTATTTATATGTATATACAATGAATAAAAGGATAATTCGTTAAAGTACTAACCTGTTTATTTTCTTAGATTTGCTTGCGAGTGATAATTTGTTTCGCAACTAAACCAACAAATAATTAGAACGAGGCACGGAGACCGTACCGCCTTCAAGTCATGCTGTTCGCTTGTTGATAGACTTTCGACCTCACATTAAGTGTTTTCTCTAAGCCCCTAACATCTGGTAAGTATTACACAACATCTTCACAGTGTTTTCGGCACATTAGGAACTGTTTCCAACTGTTAACATAATACCTTTTAGTATATTTGTGTTCTATGCTTTGCACAGAAACGTTATTCATTATTTTAAGAATCGGAATAAAAGTATTTTTGTTCCCAAGAATAGATCACCTTTTCCCGATTCGTTGCCTTCTTCTTATCTTATGACGTCATATATTATGAAGATACATTACCGGTAACGGTAACTTTAGGTCTTAAATCCTAAAACCGTTATCATTTCATCAGGTTTTAATAGAATCTTAAACACAATCAGAAAAGTTGAAAACAAAACTAAGTAAGTCCTGTTAAGGGACCTACATGGTTAACGGATTTACAAAGCATTTGACCAAACAAACTAAAAATTAAAACGACGTTTTACCATCTCGGTTCTGTTATTGAATAAAGTAAGTTTGAAAGTCGCCTAATAAGCCGGAGTTATATCCCGACAGGCGCGTCAATAAACATGACAAAATAGGCCCATAATAAATATGGAATAGGGTTTCCAATCAAGTCAACTTCGCGCCCTCCCCCGTGCGCGCCCGCCACACGAAAGGACACAGACCTACTAACTTGGAAAAGGGACAAGAGGTACAGTCGGGACTGTTTCTTGAAATAAACAGAAATATATTGCATGTAGAACTAAAAAGTTTTGTTGCTACAGTTTAGTAATTATGGTTCATTCCGCATTCGCCCCAATTTACGCCCCACTTTTCACCCCACTTTTAAAAATAAATCCTTATGATTTGGGGTGAAAATGGGGCAAATGCGAAACAAATCGTAACTATTCTTGAATTTTCAGAGTTGGAGAGTCAAAAACTCGGTTTTAGTGTCAAAAACATACAGACGAGATACATGGTTTAGCCGGCTGGATCAATTTTCTGATATTATAACGAAATATTTGGACACAATATTGCTGAAGTTAGCATTTAATACCAATCTTAATAGTATATAAATGTAATATTGCACATAAATCCATCTTAATCCCTACAATAAACCACGCTACGAAATCTCGTAGCAGTTCTCGTAGCGTCGTAGCACTGTATCGGGCGGAGGCGACGCGGCGGGCGCCCTGCATATCTCGCCACATAATATAGACAACTAGGCGACGCCTTGGGACAAATTTTTAAATTGCCTCCTGGCCCTACAGTACCGAGTGACGGCAGGTCAGCGTCGTGCTCATTACTCACGCAATTTCATCAACCATGTTTTTCTTATAAATGTTTCTTAATTTTTATTCCCCAAATTAGAGGTTCTCGTTGTTAAATAATAACAGCTGCACGGGTCTATCTGCAACGTTAACAATGCTTACGTCGACCCGAAGATGGGTGGCCACCTTACATGCGGAACAAATCCGTGCTTCGGAAAGCACGTTGAGTGGTTTTTCTCCGGCTGTTATTTGTAGATCTTTGACAGACTTTACGGGTAGAAAGCTGAAAATAGGGCACCAGTCTTTTTGGATGGGAAATCATCAAATGACTTCTTCCGCTCTGGGTGGAGCGAAAGAGCATGTCAGACTCTTACTGACTAAAACCCGTCCATGTTCCTTCTAAAGCCCTTTGCGTTCCAGTGCGGTGACTCTTTCAAACAAATTTCGCAACCCTGGCAGGTTCTGGCACTAGTGGGCCCCGTCTCCTATGCTGATATCTCTTTTAGGCAAGCGTGGAACACAACGCGCCATCGACCCGAGCCTGGTGGTGATCGGACAGCAAGCCACCCAACGCTCGCCGTCCGCATGCCCGCGTAGTAGGTGGCCGGGAATCAGGGCACCAGTCTTGCAAAACAGTATCGTGTTACCCAAATACTCGGTTGTGGAGGGCAGATGGGCCTTTGTTTCATATTAAATACTGTTCAGCTGCATTCGGTTAGTCGGGAAGCCGAATCCAAGATAGTTGGGAATAAGCTACGCAGATTAATTGAATTTTCATTGTTCAGGAATCCTTCTGAGTAAATTAATTTCTTTAGTAACTTTCTTACGTAATAGAGAGACCAGACGTGTAATCACGGCCTTAGCACCCGATTTTAAATAGCTAGTAAGGGTTGTAATATCAACACCGTTACGTATATATAATAAGACGCACTTACAGTATCACATAGGCATACAACTACTGACTGTTATCTTTTCTTCCTAAAATCAATTTTTAGACACCTTTTGTAAACAATAATCTCAATATTGTTAATAATTAAGAATAAAAGCAAGATATCTCTAACACAAGTATTACCAATTACTTACTGGGGATGTCTCATTTATAATCATGTAATTGTTTTGGGACAAATGAACATTTTTCTTTTTTTTTAAGTTACTTTTAAGTTCGAAAAAAGGAGGAGGTTCTCAATTCTGTTGTATTTCTTTTTTTTTGTTATCTCAGAACTCCGTCATTTATGAACCGATTTGAAAAAATCTTTTTTTATGTGAATATACGTTCCGATTGGTCCCATTTAAATTTCATCATAATCGAAGTTCCAAGTTAACGAAATTGCGTGTTGTCTTTCCTGTGACTTTCCAGTGGTGTTGTTAGGTGTGGGGGGGGTATTTTTTAAGAATGGGAAATCATCAAATGACTTCTTCCACTCTGTGGAGCGGAAGGGCGTGTCCGACTCTTACTAACTAAAACTCATCCGTGTTCCTTCTAAAGCCCTTTGCGTTCCAGTGCGGTGACTCTTTCAAACAAATTCCGCAACACTGGTAGGCCTAGGCCCTAGCGGGCCCCGTCTCTTGTGCTGACATCTCTTTGAGGCGAACGTGGCGAACACAACGCGCCACCAACCCTGCCTGGTTGTGACCGGACAGCGAGCCACCCGGCGGTTGGGGCGAAGGCCTTGTTTCTCCCTCGTGCGGCCCGCCTCCTCGCTCCGGACTATGGATTTAACCAGGGCCGGATGCAAGAGGTCACCGCCACCGATCGCCTCGACCAGGACACGGTGGTGCTCCGCCCAAGCAGGCAGACCTCCACCGTATGCTCCACCGTGCCCTCCGGTGCTGACACCCGGGCGTGTCCTCCCGCTGAATCTGAAACAGATACCTCCCGAAACAGCCGTATCCGGTGAGTACATGCGTCAGGCGAAAGGTGAGGATGCCGCGGCACCTCTCCAGCCACTCCCCAGAGAGGGGCCTTACCGCTGCAACTGTGGGGCTGGGTCGCGATAGTCACCGTCTCTTTGCCACCATGGTATGTATCCTGCCGGAGTTTGTTTTGGTCAAAAAGTTTTTTTTAATTTTTAGTGGTACTACTAAACAACACCACTGTAAAGTCACAAGAAAGCAAAATACGGAATTCCGTTTACTTGGATGAAATATCAGTAAACGAAATTGCGTATTTTTTCAAGATATTTTGATTTAAAAACGAAACGACTCAACCGATTTTGATGAAATTTCTATGAGATCAATTGGAAAGTATATCCTTTCAAATTATTAAGATTTTTTGAAATCGGTTCATAAATGATGGAGTTATGAGTACTTAGAGGGAATAAACAAAAACATACAACCGAATGAGAAACTCCTCCTTTTTTTGAAGTCGGTTAAAAATATGATAAAATCATCACAAATTTCGAATGGTATAATTAATATTATAATATATAATATTTCCATCTTTATAGGTGACTTCTCGATCAGCCGTCATTTCAGTGTTCATGTCATCTTTCATTTCATCATCATCGTTCATTAATTTTTCTTTAATCTACTTTTTATTCCAACCATCATACTTAGCACTTTTCCTGACCCATTTATTAATAGGTAAATTAAGGGATGGACAAATGGCGACTGTGTGTGCATTTATTTTATAAGTCTGTTATTAATCAGATTATAAAAGTACCAAAAAGAAACTGACCCTTTTCTTTCTTTAATAACTCATTAAATGTTTCACTTAGACCATTTGCAAATTCCATTTCCAATGATGTTTAAGCTCATTTCCGCAACCAACAACAAACGCAAACACTCCTAAAAGCTGAAGCATACAGATGACTCCCTGAAGTAAACCTATCACAAAATATTCCTGCAAATAAAGTGCTTCCTCATATCTAGCCTACTCTAAATATCCGCCGAGATACGCAAGTACTGAAACAAAGCAACGCTAGGTGCCCGGGGCCCAAGATAACGCAAACTACATCAAGATACGTGGGGCCCACTTCGGAACTTTGCGTTGCTATACCGCGACTTCTGTTAGTGCTCGAGTAGGCTTATTTGTTTGAGTACCTACGACAGTATTTATTCAAAGGATTGAGGAATTAAAATAACATCAATAAAGAAATGAAGAAAGGTAACGAGCGTTTGCGACGTGATTATTTGTTATACAAATACATAGGTTCATATGTTATTAAATTCTAATTTTAACTAAGTTAAAATCTGACATATTTTCTTCTATGAATGAATCTACATTTTTCGTTATGAATGTAAGTATCAGTAGGTAAATGTCGTGTCGTAAATTGATTACTTATTGGACAGAGGATAATATACTAGTATTGTGTCCAGTAGTAAACGAATAATGGTTTTGTGACAAATGTTTTTTTCTTGAATCAAGGGAATACACGTGAAGCAGCGAATTAAACCACACGTAAACGTTGTGTTAAATTCCAATATTAATCCATTGACAAAATGTTTCCCATAAACAAACATAAACATTCAAACCATAAGTATTTAAACAAGTTAAGTTCAAGTTGTAGCGACATTTATTCGCTCGAATATGTATTCGGATCCATATTTACATAATTCAGGCACCGCTGGAATGATTCCGTAGTTGTGTAGTTACGCAAAATGAACGTATCCCAAGATCCCACTTACAAATTGAACTGAGGCGGTGGGCTATTCTGTACACCAACTACTGCTGTTTGGAACACATTTAAATTACCAACAGTCTGTGTGATTTTAAAATGGGAAGTTGTTTTTGTTGCAGAATGATGTTTTGTGAAGTGTTTGGAAATATGTCTTCTAGAGGCTAACTTATTTCAGTGCATGCATCAATACTGATATTGATTTTTTTTAAATATAGAACATAATCTATGAACTCGAACAAGCGAAAGATAACCGAATATAAAAGGAACAAACCCTTAATAGACAACCAAAAACATATACTGATTAAACAACAACAAATCTTAAATCAAAAATGCGACTGCGATTAAGTGGTATAGAATAGAGGCGCTTACGGCCCATTGGGGGCGCCCGAATGGAGCACGCATACTAATTCGTGGTCGTTCGAGGAGCATTCAAATAGCAGCCGAGCCCGGCTTATGGGATATGTGAGACAGAGCCCAAGATTTAGTTTACAACTTAGATTATGGCAACGCTGGTCAAGAATTAAACAAGTAATCTAATGTGTCCCTACAAACAATCCAATTGAAAGGATTTCTATTAAACATACACAACACGTCTTTGCCGTAATAGAATTTGGAGGTGGTTTCATTAATTTAATTGAAATGTAACTAGTTTAGTTTGTTATGTATTTAATTTTTCCACAAAACAAAATGCAAAAGAAAATATTACCTAGTTTATCACTCTAAAAATCCTTTCGAGGAATAAATTACAATGATTTAATTCAGCCCAACTCGCGGATGTAGGTTTACAAATAATTAGAATTGTAAATAATGTAAATTATATTTTGACCCGTTATTTGCTATTCGTTAATAATGTAAGATTGCTTTAACATTAAATATTAAAAGTGCTTTACATCTCTGGAAGCTATGTTAAAAAATCTTAGCAAATGAAATAAGATCAGAATGATTCTGTTAAGAAATCAAGTTTCTCTTTCAGAAGACAGCTCATCCCTCAGAAGCCCATCCAGAAAGAGGCACTTGGCAAATGACACTTAGTCGCTGAGGCAGCAGACCTTCAGAATGCGTCTGAAAGCTTTACCTGTTGCTCGACTCGTTTCAGCCTACAACCCGTGCACGGTGGCTTAAAGCTCAGTCGTTTTCTTTTTGTATGCATTTACGTTTCAGATTAAAAGATCCAATCGCCACCCCACCGTTCGGGGGCCTTCGTGTGGGCCCGGCAGGCTTCGCCGGTGTCGCCCACAAATGATTGGCCGGCGCGGGAATGGGGTGAGTGATGACGCGTTCGAGGGAAGTTTTCGCGCTGGAATATCAGTTGTGGTTGCGGGGTTGAGCAGCACGGCCGTGTGCCGCTGCCTGGCCGGTCGCCTCGTCGCGCGCCGCCCGCCTCGAAGGTAAGTGAACATTTCATTCGATTAAAAAGCAATTTCTTCTGAGAAGTGTGATTCATATTCCTTTGCCTAAGCTTTATTAACTTCAATTTAAGGTGGAAAATTTTAAGTTGATTATTTTGCGCTAAACATTAATAAATATAAGTAAGCGAGCCGTAACTGCCTTTCTCGTAAACAAACTGATATTGCGTAAGGAAAAGGCCTAATTGTTCAAACAAAAACCTTTCTTAGTAAACCATATGCTCACACTTAAAATGAAATTGCTTTTTCTGAGAACACAAATTGTTTGTGTAAAGTTTTTCAGGAACAGAGTTGGTCAAGTTACAAGCTGAAGCACCACGGAAGTTTCGAGATTTTTTTTCAGGGTTTTCATCCAATCAGCGATTTTTCGGAAATGCAGACTTTAATTAAAATAGTTTTCTTACAAAACTTTGCTAAAATTACTCGAAATCTTTGATGCTTCCATCAAAGTATATCCGGTTTGAAATGCTCAAAATGAAATACGTGACAATTTATTTTACCCAGAAGATTATCAAAATCGTCTTAAAATAAAATTTTGCATAAGTATATTTTCGACATTCCTATGCTTAAAAATTAAAAAAACCAATCCATTTTTATGCAATCAGCGCAGTTGATACATTTCGGAGAAACGAGGTAAATCTACGCAGTCGGCACACAGATGTTTATTTCGCGGAGATTTACATGACCTACATCGACTGAGCTACCAGTACCTACTTATATTTACAGGACTGTATTGAAACATGGCTGAATAAGTAGCCATATTGAAACCTATTTGTCTATTTGTCCCTTATTTTCTTTGCGTCAATATCATTTTCGAGATGTAAAGGGTTGAGGGATTCTTATTTATAGAATTAATTCCGAAATATATGAAAAAACCTCGGCTCCAATTTTTTTTCGGCTAAAATGATCTTATCCGTATAGAGACAGATAAATAGTTACCCGTGTTAAAATATTAATAAAGACTTAGAAGTTTATTTAAAACAGATCTACATGCTAAATTCACAAAAACCCAAATATTTATCACACTATTACTAAATAGATAAATAATTAGCCGCGATATATACGGAATTGGTAAAACAGGAAGTTATGCTGATAAAACTACTGTGTCCTTACATTCATTTTATGTTTAAAATCACTCTTTTTTTAACAACTAGGTACTTCGCTTCAAAAATATCTCAATCTGAAACAGGAAGTTAACAATATCTTATAAGTTATAACCAACCAACTCTCGTGTAAAATGGTAGGCTTAATTATGAAGACATATTTCCTTTAAGCAAAGATATCAGTCGTGTTCAATACACAACGATCCCATTTAACAATAAGTCTCGTTAATTATGTTTACTTTGCGATCCAATTTATTGAGCATTTCCCTCTCTCTATCTGCGGCTGATTACGTTTAAAATCAATTTCATAATGTAATCGGGATTACTCTTACATCTTATTTGGTGGCTTATTTGCTAGCAAAATAAATCGTTAAAGGGTTATATTTTTATAAATTCGGGATCATGAATATGATTTAATCTTTTAGCAGCTCATGAATAGAATCATGAGTTTTGAATTATTTTATTACCTAATTAAATGTATTATTACGGTATTCCGCTTTTTAGTTTCAAACCATCGTAATATTTAATGGGAAAACGCAATTAGAGATGCCACGAATATTCGGCAACTATTCGGCCGAATGGTTCGCAATATTCGGCCGAATACCGAATGCCAAATCATGGAAAAGAAAGGGTCACGTAATTGATATTTTATCAAAATATCAATACATTTAATACTTAAAATCTATCAGTGGTAAGTATGTCAAAAATAATCTTTTTATTTTTTAAGAAACACACTTTGATGTAGCAATCTACCTACCTACTCCCAAATGAAATAAAACACCCATGGCGGTGGAGTTACCGCACACACTTCAATGATGGTCAGAACCTGTCTCCCGCAAAACGTACTTAGTATCGCCGAATATTTGTCGCTTCGGCCGAGAGCCTGCCTAGCCGAATATTTGGTATTCGGCAAAATCACTATTAGTGGCACCTCTATCGCAATACTAAAATATGATTTTCATAAAACAGAAGCTACCTAGATACTAACAATAATATGAAACAAGAAATATGTCATTTAACTGGAATAAAATTATGATCTCAGTTAAATACAACGCGAGATAATCTACAATCAATATTTCATGAATATCCATAGCCAACTTAAACTGTTCAAGTAATTCTAAATCTTTGTGATGAACGAAACCAAACTTGTTGTAACTACCTGAAATATTATTTATCTCTATTATTCCTATAACTAAGAATGTTATTTAAAAGTTATTGAACATTATAAATTAGTTTAGAGAATAATAGATAAGTTTTATACACGTACCTTAACGACCATTTTACTTCATTTAATTAATTAAACATTCGATATAAAACACTAAAAATATGGGTTAGTTTTTTCCTCAAATGTAACACATATAATGCAGCTCTTTAAAGAAAACTCTTTATAAATTTAACATTTTGACCTAAAAATTGGCAATATGCAAGCGTATTAAATATAATGTAATGATGTGAAATGCAACAATTCCATCCTTACCTACTCATATTTCATTCTTTAGCTAGGATTTATATATTTGCTATGTTGGGCAAGCCTACTTCAGAATTAAATGAAACTAAATTTAATAATGAAGTAAAAAAGACTTAATAAAAAAATGAACTACAAAATAACATCATCATCAAAATCTTTTGATTTGCTCCCACGCTTTACACAATGATTAACAAAGGACGGAGGTAATCAAGAAATGATCTTAGTGCGTATGAGATTCGAGTTCAAAATCATCTAACAATAGAGGACAGCTGCAAAATGCTTTATAACAAAGGGAAATTCCAGCATTTCACCCATCGGCCGAGTCATCTAGTAATGAAACAGCAGGCTGTTACGGAGCCACTCCAAAGCCCGCAGTACACAGACTCGTCCTCATTTTTATTTTCACTCACTGAATACTTAGGTAGGTAGTGTTTTATTATGTACGCTTTATGATACCATAAAATGCATTCAGAACCACAATTGGCTGTGTAGAAAATTGTTATAGTCCAGTCCTATTACTGATTTTATAAATGTATCTACTCGTAAAGGAGCTTTTTGATAAATGAGACCAAAAAAATCTCACGTTACTTAGAACTTAATTATAGTTCATTGATCGTTTATTTAGATTTGGTTTTATAATTTCATAAAATTTAACAAAAGTTTTACTGGAAAAAACGTTTCTGAGAAACATAAATACCTGCCTGTTAGTTCCGCTATTCATAATAATATTTTACCAATTTTCTAGGAATAGCTCACAAAAACAAATAAACATATTTTCACTTCGCGGAAAAACAAATATTTTGCATGAAAATAAATCCCTTTAAGATATATTGATATAATTTACCTGTTTTTTGGAAACCGGTACACTCGCAAACAAATATTGACAGGATCGTAGAAAAACGTACAAGCATTCATATTCGTACATTTGATTGGTTTTGCGATATTTCTGTTTACTTTTTAATGAGTTTTGACGAATCGACTTCGTGTGATTTTCAAACCAATCAAACTTTCTCACGTTAGCCGGGACTTTAGAAATTACATCATCATTATGAAAACAAAACTGAACCTACTTTGAATTCTATATTGCTTCTTGTAACTTTTGTCGATTTATTTAAGTTTAACTAACCAAAATGAATAGGCAAGGGTAGATAATGACGTGCGATATATTAATGCACGTTTGACTGAAATACCGTCATAAAACTACATAAAATCTCCATAAATACTCAGCAATCAACATAACAACGACATCGACTATTCACCAAAAGATATATCTCCCTACAGTCAAGTGTTATCAAGTCCCATACATTGTCATTTTAATAGGAGCGGACAATGAACGTCGCACAATCATTACTCGGGCGGCATATGGAAGCAGTTCGGTACAGTCGGTGCTAGATTGATCGAATTCTGCCTGCCTGCCGTAGAATGACTATTGTGGACACGTACGGCTAGAGGCCCACTGTCGCACACAGTCGCACACGACACGAGACGAGTCGGGGCGTGAATAGGCCTGCCGGCTCGGCGTCACGAGGTGTCATGCAAGCTCTCGAATGTACCGTGATTCGATAACTGCACAATCTGAATTGTAGCGGCAAAGGCAACTTGTGCCTCGGACTTCGATAAAATAGACAGGAGATGAGAACTGAATGGTCCTTGTTTGACAATGCATGTTTTAGGTACTATGTTTGTTGAAACATGTACTCATTTATTCGACTACTTATCGTTATAGTTGTATGAGTATAGGTACTCGAAAAATCAGGATTTGGTTTGAACCAGGTACCTTTTTTTTTTTTTTGATGTCGTTGGGAAATCCTCATGGAAATCCTCCACCCTGGGGCGGGTGGAGGGGTCTGTCAGAGTCTTACTGACTAAAACCACCCCGGTGTTCCATCTGCCATGAACTAGGTACCTGAACTAACTCCGCGTTTTGAGAAACTTTACCGTACGATGGAAATATTAAAAAACTTTTAAAATTTATAAAAGTAAATCATATTAGCACGTCATTAAAAAATGCTTAACATTTTAATCTACAAACAAGAGCCATCTTATCGTTGATATAACATCTTAGCAAGCCATATTTAATAACTTTCTTAAGATAATTATATACTTATAACACGCACCGTACGTAAAACGCACAAGGGCGAAAATATCTGGTTTACAAACAAGTGATCGACATCATGAAAGTTGTTCGTAAATACACGCGCTCCATTAATTAGCAGTCGTAATTGTATCGTAACGGGATCGCATTGAACTTCACAACTTTTGGAACATTTCATTTTATTATGGAAAACAATTAAGTTCTTTCAATTTGGGTTTTTGTAGAAAAGTTCAGATCAATTTAAACAGACATATAAACTGATGGTGCCCAAAAACTTGAATAATTAGCGTTCCAAACAACAATGAAGAAAATACTAATAATTAGGTATGAAGGCTTTCTAAGAGGATGTTTGAGTCCTTTTAGAAATCCTTCATGCTAGCGGGCTAGCTATTAAACAATGTTTCCTTAAAAATGTTTGCTACGAGTCTCGTAGCAAACCCGCTACGAAGGTCTACGAAAGGTAAAAGTTAATTTTCGCACCGCTAACTAGTATTATTAAGCGAACCGCATCTAAAACTTAAAGGGGCTAATAATAACACAGACGTAGGCCGGTTACAATTTGTGAAGTCCGCAGACGAAATAACGATTATGAGCGTTCACGGTCGGAGGCTTACCTCCCCGCTTAACTTTGTAAGTCTGCCACAATTACTTCTAGGACCGCTTAATAAGGCGACCTGAGAGAAACATTCAGAGGATTTTTAAGATTTCCTCGTCGCAATGGCCGTCGCACTCATAAATGAACTTCGTTACACCACCGGTGCACTTTAATCCCCTCAATAAAAGTAATCGTGCGTGCGCTTATTGGAATTGCTTTATCAAAAATACTGCCCTGTCCGTTTTTATCTGAGCAATATTCGTTTATATGATTTTATTTTACAACTTGAGGTTTTTGTGCCCGTTAAATGGCTTTTAGTGAGGATTATTCGGTTTGTGTCCGCTGTTAGTAAAGTTTTTGAATGCAAAATTAAACATATTTTAAACTGAAAGTTAAATCCGCACTTTATTTTTCTATGATGGTTAAAAAATCAGATATTTTGATATCTGATTTTATAACCATCTATATAACGATCGATCCACGCCATATCAAACTCTAATCTTTACATCACGCTCTCAAATTGATAAAACATCTTTATCAATAAATTATTATTAGATAAACTTAAAAACAAAACATTAAAACTCTTTGAAACCGACTGAAATACCTAAATAACTTTGAACTAATAATATTGCAAGGTAGTCTTGAAATTTTAAATACAAACTATTGAGCCACCTGATAAATATAGTCGTTTAGTTCTAAGATATCATTTATTCGCACCGAATCTTCGAAGAGCCAAATTTATCCGGTAGTTGGGTGAAATCTTAGCCGCCTTGTTGAGGTCGGCCTGATTGTGTCGAGCCGACCTCTCCACTAACGAGCTAGTCACGCCAGCCCTTTGTGCCGCCGCAACAGACCCAATCTTACTGCACTTTCGTGATCAGTTGTCTTAGACGCTTCAAGGATTTGTTACAGATCTCTGTTTTGATAATAAGTCTTTGAAATTGAGGTAACACTTAGGTGCAATATTATCATATTTGACTCTTATACTCCTACAATTAATGAACATCAAATCTTCCCGCAATTACCCAAATATGGTAAAATGGTGGATTACTAAACAGACTCCTAGAAATCACTCAGGGTGAGAATAATTATGTATTTGATCCTCTAAGGGTTAGTGAGCGTCTAATTAACTCTGCTAGGATCACAGACATGCTATACTTGTTATGGTGTGACGGAAATCATAAATCGTAACCTAAAAGAACCGCAGAAAAACTCTTAAGAAAAATATTGGAAAGAGACGTTTTATCAGTTAACAATAGCACATAAAAGCGACTTCGGAAGTATAATATTTTGAAGTTAGTGGACCAAACTGAGCGTCCGTCGGGACAAGTGCAGCAGCCATTGTCCTCGCGGAACCACTTTATTGCTCCCGGAACCAAATAACCTCCCTTTATACCAGTTTTATATCGAGGGGCTTATTGGACCACTCGATAAACGGAATGGATATTTCAGTAACAACACGTAGTTGTTATAAAGTTTCTCTTAAATGAGACACGTCCGTGATGCGATGCAATTGGCAATTGTCGCCTGAAACTCGGAATAAGTGGGGATTACTCGAATCTGTCAGGAATGCAATTTAAAAATAATACAAACTTTCTGATTGTTTGTTAATGAGGTAATGTCGTATTAAAAATAATTATCATCCTATATATCCACCTGCCCTCATCCTATTTTACTCAATCATGTTCATCGAGGGTCTTTATTTCATTAGGCCCCTAGTCAGCTAGGAAACACCGGCCTCATCTAGATTATTATAACCAAAAAAAAATGTTTGTCGTGTAAAAGAGTTACTCGTAACCTATTTGCAAAATAAGAATCATTTATCATTTATTGGGTCATGATCCACAGCCCGACCTCGCCTATTTCTGAGTATAGGCCTCTATTTTCTTGCACTAATCCCCACTTTCCCTTGCCAGTCTCATCCAAGTTCTACTCGCGATGGCAACAATTTCGTCTATCCACCTCAGATCCGCCTTATCTACTTATCATTCAAACCTAATTTAATCCTAGTCTTCTGAATACAAACCAAAATATAGAGGTATAAAAGTAGTTCAGATAGGAGTAAAATGTTGGTAGATATTAGAGCACTTTTTAAATTGGATAGTAATCAATCAACGGTCATTTTTCAATTTCCATTGATGGAGCTTTGCGAACCAGAACAGTAACGTATTGTTTATTTATTTGTACATTTCCGGCAATTTCGTTTTATTTATAAAGGAGCCGTGGATCATTGAACTCGTATTATAATTATTATACATAGTTAGTAAGTTAAGTTTAGGTTTTTATAATAAAAATACAATCATAAATTTAGAAAATCTGGATTTTATCACAAAATTCACTGAAAATGAAATTCACAAAAACCAAAATACACTGAGAAAATCTAAAAGGTATGTAAGTATACCTTATTAATCGTATTTTTTCTTTTAGATTTAAATGGGTGCGGGCCAGTTTAAAAAGGCGCCTGAAAAAATCAAATAAGTTGGAAAAGCATAGCAATATTTTTTTCAATCTCAACCAAGAAACCGAGAACATTACAAAATCCATACATTCATATAAGAACACGTCTAATGGTTGCACGTAGCACAACGAGAGCCTTACCAACGATAACTTACACCCCGTTAACATCTCCTTGCCGCCGTAATATAAACGATATAAACATACTTTGTTTTGTATTTTAAACGAGTATGCATTTATATACCTCTTGCTCGGTATATGAATGCATACTCGCTTTACCGCGCGGCCATTAAGCGACACCCTGACAGTTTTATGAACAATCAAATCTTTGACGTCCGTATTGTGTGTTTGGGCAAATGAAAATTACCTATTTTGTAAACTGAAAGTCTGATCATAATTGACAAAAAATAGCAATTAATATAATCTATGAATCACACCATCATTCTTGTCTTTTCAGCAAATCTTCTTCTTCCATACTTGGCTAATAGCCATCTTCTCAGTCATCAACACCTCTTTTGTCAACCGTATCTGCGTTTTTTGCAAAGTAAAACATACCCATATCCCGTATCTTTACCCAAAAGGCACCGATTTTCCTATTTCAAACTTTCTGAAATACACCATTTGCATTATGTCGATATCTGTACCTGGTGAATCGCTATTTACATACACGGCCTCCGTTGTACAAAGTCCTTCGATGTGCACTGTGAAGGAGAAAGATGAAATGAGGCGTGGTGGATAGCGTGCGACGCAACTACCGGAAGTAACGTCAAAGCTTTCATTGTTTCCGGGCGGGACCGGCGCGCGCGCCTCAAAATGAACATTCTTTCTTACATTGTGAACTGATTTTAATTGTACGGAGCTAGTGAACCGCAAATAGTAGTTTGTTATAGATCGAATTTTATATCGATTTGGTTCATCAATTTTGTAGCGTGTGTGATTTGTTTCGATGACCTAAATTGACTTCCTGATGCAACAAATGGGTTTGATGAATGAGTTTTTTAAATGATTACGAGTTAAAAAATAAATCTTAGGAGTCGTTATGATTATTTATAGTTGGCATTGATAGTAAATTAGCACAAATTATTTTTTACTGTACTTAAGAAAATGCTTAATTTCCACTTAAACATGTAACCAAAAAGCTCCTCGTCATGTTGCCTGTTAATGCTTTGTAGTGTAAAGTATTATCTATTTATTGTAAGAGTCGACCCAATTTAGCGTCGAACTCCACCATTACCAAGGACCCTTCGACAGCACAATAAAAATGATTTATAGAGCCACGAGATCGTCCGCTCAACAATATAATACGACTTTATTTATTGCCAGCGAAACTGATAATAAACATCTGGGTGAGCACCTATTTATTTTTCAAGAACTATATTAAGAATGGTTAGATTTTACAGACTGTCTCTTGTTTGAAGATGTGGGAGCATCCGCCCACTGAGATCAATAGATCTGTTGTGGTTCACTCAGGTAGGTTGGTGATTGGGAGGAAAACGCATCTTTGTGATTGAAACAAAGTATTATCCAATGGTTTCTTTAATAAAATTTTGTTGTGAATTTACACATGTACCTATGAAAAGTACTATCTCACAGCTGGGCAAAGGTCTTTATCTAACAGAGGAGGCACAAACATTTACCACCACGCTTCACCAATTCGCGGGCTGGCAATATCATACTTATTAAATTATAATAGGTTTCCTCACGATACAAAAATGCCTCTAAAAGACTACCGAGAAGCGATAAGTGCCAAACAAAACCCGTATCGTGTGTCCACCTTTTCCAATCTAATTAATTGCTTCAGAAATTAATACCTCAATTTAGCAGAAGAATTCGTTAGCGTCGGTCGGCGGCGCGCGGCACCAGGCGCGTCAGAGCCCGGCTGGCCTGACGTTATTATTGGCCACATATTTGCGGCTCGCCGGCAGCCTCGCTTGCTGAACAAACTAATCTGAAAATTACACGCACCCCGCCCGTCTGTCCTTACGGCCCATCGTACGAACAATACGTTGACAAACTACCCCTTCAGTAGCCACGCCAACGTCATACACCGACCGTAACCATATACGCTCAAAAACTTTTCAACCGTAAAGCTAATGCCAATAAAAATTTTACAGCATACGTCACGTATTTTACGAGCAACGTTTTAATTATTTTACCGAAACAATTTTATCATAATCCAGTCGGTGGGTGTTCGGATTATCCCAAAGATTTATCAAAATAAATACTTGTTTCCTTTTCTCATAAAATATTTGCGTAATAAAATCCGTTAAACGTTCCCACAAAGTAGAAAATCCTTCGTTGAGGTCGAGACATTAATTTGTGGCAAGCAATAAAGGGGCAGCGAGATGTCTTCACAGGCCGCGGCGTGTCGGCGTCGCGCTGCGCCCCGGTCGGGCCCGCTCGGTGACGCTCTTAAACGCTCCTCTATAAATTTCTCAATAAAAAGTCTGCTTCATATCCAGTCACACTGAAATGAACCTTCAGGAAGCCACCTAAAACCCAATGCCAACCTCAAACTACACGAGAGAGATGTGCACTTTCATAAATGACGGTAAACGAGAAAATAATTTACTTTGATATGATTCTCCTTCCGCAACCGCCGGTCATGCGAAAAGGTAACCTAACCCTGGCTGGTAAGGCTTTAAATAGAACGGGTTACGTCTGTGTAAATACAATTTTTGGCAATTGATTTTACCTAGGAGATTAATACCGCGGCTTTAGCTCGCCGCGCCGCCGTGCCGTAAAATGTAAGCGAGCCTTATTCAATTAAATTTGGCGACATTATAGCAATCTCAGGCAACTCATTTAAGAGCAGGATAACGCGGTGACAGCCTTCGCTTTGTTCATTGTGTTATTTGATTGGCTTGGCTGAAATTCAGTGTTAATTTATTTGACATACACTAACTAGTATTAACGCTGGCCACAGCATAAATATCGCGGTTGCGGTGACAGTGTTTCGGCAGTGTGCGGGCAATTTGCATTATTAATAAAAAACGTAATATTGGATATTTAGTTTGCTTGGCAAAACGAATTAAAAAGGCATAAAGCACAAAAAACATCAGTCAAATTTATTGGAATTAAGAAAGAGACAGTAAGGTCCTAAGCTTTCAACCAAAATTACTGAACAATAGAGAGATCAGATAAGAAATACCAAACCCGCAGCCGGAACCTTGAAATAACAACGCACCATTAGCCAAGTCGTGTTTATCCTGCTGAAGAAAAGGGGATTGTTGATTTAGAACCTCTAACCGCTTGAAAAACCACAGACACAATACAAAGACTTAGTCGATCCGACTAATAAAAAGGTGTTACAAAGGTGTATGGCAGTAAAAAATAATAACACGTCGCATATAGCGCACAAATTTTAGATAAAATTGCAGTGTAGCGCAGTGTGTGTACCGCGAACAATTGTTGTAATTTGCGGACAGTCGGTCCACGGCTATTTCTAATCGATTTCAATTGTGACCGGCTCCCATGGTCCAATCTGCCGGCTGCTCCATGGAGCTTGCACGCCACGCCACTGATACCCGTGCGATACGAATTTCTCTCGCAGCCTCGTAATAGCCCATCGCTGAGCTTATTACCCGACGCCATCTATTGAGAACGGCTTTACAGGGAAATCCCGAATAGCTTGTAGACGGCGCTCAACTTAATAACATCTGCTCGCAACTTATTTTTTAACTTTCTGCTTAACAACGTTATTGGGCGGATTTACAAGGTAAAGGGGTTTCGTGTTGCGATTTCCTTGAAATTGAGTAATATGAATTTAACATGACTAAGTACATCAACCACAAACTTTTAAAAATCACGTGTAACAGACGTGTTCCTTTTAAAACAGAGAAGTGAACAATTTTACGCAACCCAAATTAATCAACTTCCAACAGGATTAAATAACATCATTAATACCTACTTTGTTGTAACTCGCAAATTGATTAGCTGGTCCCTTTCAAACTTTCTGCTTTGTTATTTAATCAAAGATCTAAATGTTTCGCATACTTCCGCTTAAACTCCGAACTTTAAGTATTAAAAAAATTGACAACTTAAGTTCCGAAGGAAAAAATCCCTTTCCAACTTGTAAGTACATATCAAACGAATAACTTAATGTAGTAAAAGGAGATGCTAATTAAAGTGTTCCTAAGTTTGTCAGATGTTGTGGTGTGCGCGGCCAGACGAAGCCATCTACGTGGAAACTTTTATCCCTGGTGGACGGCCAACTTACAATCCAAGGAAATAGTCCCGCTCTAGACCGCCGCTTAGTTTAACATCGAACTTCTCATCAGGTAGACCGTAGATTGTAGTCTCCCACTTATAACTAATTGATATTGAAGTCAAAGACTGCAATTATTCGCAAAATGACAGAGCGTCCACTTTCTAGCCACGGCAGTTAAATCGCTAAACGAAATTATAGCTTCCGGATTGAAGACTACCGCAAAGGTAACGAAAAGCTAAAGCTAAGAGCTGCGTATTTGTAAGTCGCAGTCGAACCGGATACAATTACAGACGGCAATCGTCGCGGCGACCGTACCGTGGAAATATAAGCTCTCTTATCCGTAATGGAGCGGCTCTCTCTCATTATTGCGGTCCGGCGATGATCCGGCTCTGTGCGGCCGGCTCGCGACCTCACACCACACTTTGAATATCGACTTGAAAACTTTTTATTATTCTTGTCCCGCACAACACCAATTCAAGACTGTCCGTTTCAGATTTTCCGTCAATTTGTATCTTTATAAAGTATCTGTTTTCCTTGTTGCATTTCTGCCAATTGCTCCCTATTTCCACTTGAGCGCGAGTTATCGAAACGAAACAATAAGCAATATTATTACAGTTTTATTGGATGCAATTGGATACATTTGAATACAGACCCAACGGCGTAACAACGGGGTGTTCTGCTGCTTTTGTGTGCTTTTAACGCGGGTCTTTAAAATGAATTCACAATAGACATTTGTGAGTGCTGACGGATCTCCATCACGTTTATTTCAACGCACGATCTAGTTTTATTGTAGTTCCCTCATGTGAAAGGTAATACACAACGCGTGGAGTGGTTAATGCGCCGACCGTAATATCAATAAAGAGGGCGACGGAAGGCGGATCAGGGGAGCTGCACCTGTCTCCTCCTCCAGGTGTCGCCTTCGTGTCGACTTTCCTCCGATACTTAAAATATGGCGTGTCATTTTCTCGGCTCCGGTTACTCGTTTGTACACTGAGATTTGTGCTACGGTTGTTTAACGAAAATCATTCGTGTAGTCCGATGCTTACGCGGTATTTATAATTTGGGGAAGTGATAACATTTGGGCGAGCGGCAACCCGTTCTCGAACCTCAGACATACGTGTCATAATGGAGCCGTCGGGGTGTCAGTATATTTTATGGGTGATCGTACCTCACTGATTCCTTATTGTTGACTATAAAATATAACTTGAAATGCGTTTGGATGAACAAGATTCATATTAATGTAAAATTTTGTATTCTTACGGGAAAATTAAACTCAATAACTAATTCAATTGTAAAAACTTAAATGGCAAAAGATATATTTTTCTTTAGACAAAATAACACTTTTCAATGTCTATTTCTGTTTGTTCGCCGCGGTATTGTTTGCCTATTTAAATATGTGTCAGGGATTTCTCCCCCATAAAAAGGGTGATAAAAGCTTGCTATGTCAACACGCTGTACAAAAGTAATCTCAACAGTTTTTCTTCTTTTTCCTTCGCCCTCACTTTTTGCAAAATTTTCACAGTTGTTGAACTACATACTTAGGAATGCTCTTTGGTTACGAGGGTTGGACGAAGTTTTAATCGTTGTTAATAAATGGGCCAGCTTTTTAGAAACGTAATTACGAGTTTTTAAAATATTACTAAAAAAAATTCGCTCACAAATATACAAAGCGAAATGTAATATGATGTTGATAATGCGCTCGTGCGAGCAGTGAGCAGCAAAGCCGCGGAGGCTGTCACACCATAGTGCCACAAACACTCGGCAGTGGTGTACCCACTGTGCGAACCTACCACAATTAGGCCGAGTGCACACGCTTCCATATACACATCTATCACCTACTTGATAAAAGACTACTTATTCAACTGTACATCAATAACATTCTCTGAAACACGCTCTATTTCATTTTACATGTACAGATCTGACCTTTCCTCCTGTGCATATATTATTATGTGAAGCAGAAACTACCTGGAATCGGAAATGGATCCTGAACGTGACTGATATCGAAGAACATAGTTCATCACATGTTGTGAATTTGATTCGTATGTACCGAGATTGTGAAATTCTTTGCAGTTCAAAACTACAAAATATGTTTCCTGGAGTAAAGAGCTTAGAGATATTACATTCCCGTCTAAAGGTTTTATAAATAGCGTAATAAGATATCTTTGGAGGATCTTATGAAGACCTATGCCATTTGTAGCTTTACAAAACTCCAAGCAATCAAACCGCTACTCACTAAAATTATTACAACCTTAATGAATAACTAAATGCAAATGCTAAAAAATAACCCGGCAATATCCAATTTAAGTTTAATTTTCAAACCGTAAATTCGGTTTAGCTCCCCGGAGCGGCGCGGGATTGAGTCTCTGACTCTCCGCTAAATTGCAACCAACATTTTTATCCCTTTGTATTGTACTTCGGAAATTTAAGAGAGGATTCTCTATTCTTTGTAATTCTGTAACTCGTTTTGATTGTCTATCGGCAAAGCACTCTGTTAGCTATTATTTTCATTGTGGTTAAGGATTCTGAAGTCTATTGTAGAACTTCTAAAATGTTCTTGTTTGTTTTAAAACCTCTGTTTTGTGAATTAATAATGCTTATTTATACATTTTGTGCTTTAGGGAAATAAGGTTTCATGGTATTGATTCGCTGAAATATTGATGAAAGTTTTTTGTTTAAACTATTATAGTAGTAAGTTATTAAATAAGCTTATTATTATATTTTCCACTCTAATCGAGGTCCACATTTATGCCAGGTGTTAAAAGCACATCTAATAATCATCGTCTTGGCTGAGGTTGTCTAGCAAAACACGAGAAAACGTTTGCCCCTCGCGCCAAATTAAGTTTGCGAACACAATTTTTCTCTAGAAAGTAAATTTATTTACATCTCGGCGCCTATATACCAAATATCTACCTCGTACCTATTTTTATAAAAATTATTTAACGGGGAATAAAAATTTACAAGTCTTCATTTCTACAGGAAAATGTTTCAAAGAGCTGATGAAAATTTTGATCTCTCTCTTTCAATAAGGTTTCATGCCCAAGTATCATCTCCCAAGTATTACAAAATCCAGCGGCAGCGGATATAAGAATTGAAAGTACAATCTTTCTTCTACAAGAAAACTAATAATTTTCCACGTGATCTCAACTCCTAATCCTCTAAAATACGTTGGTCTTTTCAACGTTTCAAAATGTTGTTTCATATAAAAGGTAAAATTAATTTCAGCGTCGTGCAAGGAGACTCAGGAAGCCGCACAAAAACAACGATGTAATTCTTTAGCACGACACATTTTATCCTAGTTAAGGAAACCGCGTCGTCGCGCACACATGAGTTAACTCTCCGGGGCTGCAGTCGCAACGTGACATTTAAATATGAATATGTCGTTGTCGCCGCTTCCGTATGAGCCAACTAATAATCTGTGATTTTTCCGCACATCTGCGCCCCTGCGATGCCTTAGCGCACGGTGCAGTGCCGGCGAACGACTGTCGCCTTCCACACGTTGCAATTAAAGCTTCGATGCATAAAAGAGTTGCAAATACGTGTTTCACATATCGTTACGAGTTACGCTTCTGTCGTCAATCACACTTTATCGGAAAATTCATACAGCGAAACGATTTTACAAAATCAACCCGTAGTGGAAACTTTTCCTCCACGGCACACACTTTTCTTGTAAACTTACAAGATAACAACCCCGCGACAGACATTTGTTTGGGAGTAATTCGAGTCACCGGCGACGGAAAAGCATTTTCTCACAAATTGATGTCACTCCACGAACGATAAAAGTTTTGATTCTTATAAAAGAATAAATAAAGAAAGCGCAATAGTTCATTCACTTATTTAGTTACTCGTTCTTTTAGAAATATACTCGTGCTAAAAAAGAAATATATCTGCAGATACATTTATTTAGCTGAATAAAACACAAAATAAAGTGAGTTTGCCATATAAATGTAATAAATTACCCGAATCATTACCTTAACGCTTTTCCCCCAACTGTGTTAAACCGTTTCCCCACGTGGAATTCAAATCGTGCTCATTTTACGCCGACAACATTTCTGCCTAGTTACTTAGAGGTGACAATCGCAAAAATAAAGTGAGTACCCGACAACATCCAATAAAGTGATTCCGGCCAAAGGAAGCAAGAAGATAACCTACTTACTGATCCGGCGTATTCTATTTGCCTGTAATAATCGCGATGACAATCTCATATTACATAAAAGATTTGCCCCTCTTTTCGATCGAAATACGATTTTCTCCCTTCGGAGCTATTGCCGCTCGTCTCGAATTTTTTGTCATTCAAAATGGAGCTACTACTATGGGATATTTTTGAATGTATTCGAATGAATAAGAAATTTTGGCGCCACGGAGAATGCATAATACGTAGGCCGGGAGGGGTGCGGGGGAGAGGCTGTATCTTACGGGCGTCTGGCGGATAATAGAGGAGCTCCGCGGAGACCTTGCACGACCATTAATAAAAATATACACATAATTGTTTGTTCGCAACGTCTTTGATATTGAAGCTTTCAAATGCAGATATAAATACACAAATAGTATCCACCCGGTAAAGAAGCTTTCTATTGGATCTTGAGCAGATTGTTTACTGAAATATAAGATGATCAATTAACCTTTAGCGGATGTTGCTAAATAATGAAGTTCTAGTTGATTATCCTCGTTACAGGATCATAAGTAATGGATCATTTATCAAATGCTCTTTTCAGACGTTCGGCGCACTTTTATGAAAGTTCGACTGCTAGAATTGTCTTAGCTTTGTTTGCTTTTAAGAGTGTTGTAAGAAGCGATTTATGTAGACATCGTTTATTTTAAACGAGTTTTCAAAGGCTTTTGCTGTTCAGTTTGACTAAAATTGATCAACAAATGCGTTTATAAACTAAACAGCAATAATAGTAGTTTTTTTTCGTTTTAATAACGAACGTGCAAACTGAAGAGTCACCGATTTAAGATTTGCCTTTTTATTATTATAAAATGATAGGAATCCTTCGTTACCACTAAGTATAACATGACATCAATTACACTTTATAAGTACTTAACTGAATTTGAATCTTGATAGAACTCGGGTCTCGTCAAACAACCCCTACCAAATTGTGCTAATATGAGTCAACATCCAATACTCCTCTAACACTATTCAAACAAAAGTAGGCCGCTGAGTTTCGGACATCATAGAGACATTGTCGCGATGCGTGTAATGTACAATGTGAAGGTACAACTTGACAATTGCGAGATAACGTGAAAGTGAGCGAATTGGGAGTCGGCAGCGCTTTTGCAGCATTAGGCTTGGGAATAAGTTTGTTCATTACGAAGGAACAATACGGTAGGCTCGACGGCAGCGGAGGAAACGTGCGCCGACGCTGCGACAATGGCGGCGCCTTATCGCGCCGGAACGCGTCGGGCCGCGCCGCCTCCCGCGCCCCGTGCCGCCTCGCCGCTCTTGACGTATGAGCACTGAATAAATGGGAAAACTTTTAGCTGCCGTTATGGGAGAACGAACAATTGGTCATCTGTTGTGGAGGAAATGCTTAAACGTCCGTTAATCTTGTACGACAGACGGACGATAGGGGAGACAAACTCTTTGTTCAACTAATTGTTACTGCCCTACTTATTCTTAGCGCCTTTTTCGGAGTGTTGGAAACAAGACAGCTTATGTGATACAGAAGCGAAATGTGTATTTTTTGTGTACAAAACTGTCTAATTCTTAAAGGAATTATATCGTGACTCTTGGGATTTTATTGCTTGTTGTTTATTTCGTATTCGTATATCGTTATTAATTATTGTAGTGTGACCTAGTATTGTCATAAGATTCTTTTCACCCTCAGCTCTGGTCAAAACTTGAAAAGAGTTAAAAAATAAAGAACCTTTAAAATAAACCACCATTTTAACGCAGTGGTCGCGAAGGCAGTCGCAAGTCGTTGGTTTACTGAGCGAGGGCACTGCCTAATTAATTAATTGCCCATCTATTTGTTAATTAAATTCATGGTAAGTTTGCTTTTCTAAGAAAGCTATCATCATTTTCTTCTCATTTAAAAGTCCTATGAGGGTGAAAAGTTGTAATTTTAAAAGATATAAAAAGCCATCAAATAATACCTACTTAGGTATTATTTAATGGCTTCTATTGAAGAAAGAAAAAAGAAGGACGACAGGAAGACTTGCTAAGAAGAATCCGCATATAATTCGGGTTTCGGGATGACGAAACCGTGATTAAATTGGTTCGTTGTCGACGAAACCTGCAAAATGTGCGGCGAACATCACACAGCAAGAACACACCGAGTACACCGGGTACAGCAAGTACACGTCACGACACAGAACACTGGACAGCGTCTGATATCGTGCAATTAAATCTTGTGCAACTTGTTAATGTAAGGGAGGATGAAATGAAAATGTACATACATGTATCTCAGCAATATTTCCACGTTCTGAATACTCGTGACTGGAGCCCTATAGTTTATTTTGAATGTGCAAGTGCTTTTTTAATTTGACAGGTGAGTGAACACGCCTTGCTCCCGTCTATTGTGTATCGTAAAAGTATCGAAATTGAACGAGCGCTGTCCATTTGGAGGCTGTATGGAAGCCGACAATAACTGGGTGGCCATTCGTTTCTCGCCCTCTGAATATCCAAATGATTTTTTTCACAATTTCATTGCATTGACTGCTGGAAATGGCAAGCGCTGATTTTAGTTCGTTCGTTGGCAGGCGTAGGTCACAGCGGTGATGTGGAACGCCAATAACTGAATTACAGACATCATCTGATATTTTGTGACTGGATATTTGGAATGGATGGATGCCTAGTTTAATTGGTTAGTGATAGCTGGTCCAGCACACTGCCGTGCAATATAATTGAATGAGTCAACCGCTGTATACACTATAAGTGAATGTTTACGCAGCACTCTAAAACCCATTTACCTGTGCTCGGAAGAGAATGTCAATCTCTTAGGTCGCATCGATGGATAGTGCTTATTATCGAAGACTTTATTAACCCTGTTTATGAAAAGCTCTTAAGACATTAATGAGTATGAAGAAAAGTTGATAATAGTATGAAGAATATGTTCATTCAAATACATTAATAGTTAAACTACCTTTTGTATTAGATTTAATTTTATGTCTGTAATGTTGATCTTTGAAGAGTTGCTTTGCCTGGTGCCAGTCTTAAAAGGAAAAACAGGTCGTAGTAATTAACTTATTTTGAAAATTTTTGTCTGTAAAACTATTGACTTGATTGATTTTAGCTAATTAAGAGTTGAGTTGTACATAAATATATAATAATGTATTAAGTACTTACTGCTTAAATATCCATCACTTGAATTTGTTAGGACAATGCTCAAAACAACGTAGTCCTTACACACCGACAGTCTCAAGACATACCATAAATCAATTATCCATAATCGTCGTTTCAATTAGGTGATAAGTCTGTGTCAATAGGTAACTATCAGGTTCGTTGACAAATGTAGATGACGTGATGGCCCAGGCTGGTAGTTGCTGGTAATAATAGCTCTATATCAATGCAGATGACTATGAATGGGATCATTAGCTAGGCTGTGATCATCATTTGCGAGTCGACACGGGATTGTATTGTAGGTGGAACTATGGGTTTGTGTTTAGAAGGTGTCCTTGTTGTATTGTAGCGTTTTATTTTAAGAGGGTCATATGTTTGATCTTTGTTACTCAATAAGCTACCAAAAGGGAACATGCCATATTTTCATCTTGCTTTCATTTGAAAGAATTCCATGTAAAATAGACCATACTTAAATTAAAAAATTAAATCGATTTCATTGATTGCCAAAATTGCGGTTTATTATAATCATAATTATTATTTATTAATTTCAGGTTCCATAGACGCAAATAATAATAATAATTCATTACATCCATTAAATTTTCACATAAAAATATTAATATAAAAGTTAAAATTTTGTTGTGTTGTGTTAGAATAGACAGACAAAAATATTATTTCACTAACTGATTAAATTACAATTAATAAATAGGCTAGGCTAGAGTGAATTAAGTCATTAGTTGAATTTAAGAAAAATCAGTTAAAAATAAAAAAAAAACAAAAATTATTTTATTAAATAGTCAGAATTTGAATTAATAAAATAATTTACAGGATTAAAATATGTTTAAAAAATTACAGTTTATCGCGCGAAAATGGACGATGAGTCACTCTTGTCTGTCAGTGGTCATGAACTGTCATGAACTCAAAGATTTAAGTTCGTATTTTCGTTGTCATAACGGATTTTATAAAAAAGGCCCCATACCTAACTGAATACCACAACCTAATAACTGCGACAGTATCAGGGGCCGCTGAACCCTTAATCTTAATAGTTAATTGACGTTAAGAGTTGAGTTTATTTATAGTTAATTGACGTTAAGAGTTGAGTTTATTTATGTCTCGGTGACGTTACTAAACGCTGATTTTTGTACTTAAATACGTCCCGTTCCACATTACATATTTTAATTCGTATAGCGATAATAATATAACGTTACAGTGGCCTAGTTCTTAATACATTTTTATCATTTTAATCACAAAATTTTCATGAATTCTATATTTGCATCTTCCCTATTAATAATAATCTATTTATTCCAGAAATAATTCCATATTCGTAAAAATTTCGGCCTTGGCATCCGCGAAAACCCGCCCGAGGCACTACAGAAGCTTGTTTACTCGTTAACAAGTATTTTGGTGGTACTCGGTAAACTTCAAATTTTTCGATAACTTTTCAAATTTTGGATTGTATCTTGAAAACGGTGAATTCTACATTAAAGTCAACCAGTAAACTTTTAAAGTTGACAGAATTTGTGCAACCATAGCTCTGCGGGTTTAATAGGTATTGAGGTATAGCACTTCAAACATGAGTAATTTTTCCAAAAAGTACGAAATTGTAGTTTAAAAAATGGAGCCTTGTGAATTGTAGGACTTTCGAAAAGAATATGAAGGACAGGCTTAGTGGAATACGGTTCTTTTCATCTATATTAGTCTTTACTACTGGACCGATTTGAAAATTCTTTCAGCAATGGATAGCTACATTATCAGCGAGTAACATAGGCTATATTTTACCCGTACTCCCAAGGAAACGGGAACTACGCGGGTGAAACCGCGTGACTTCCGCTAGTGTAAAATAAAATCGAGTAAAATTAACAAAAAAGTATAAATTGATCAATCGTAAATATAGCATATATTTTGGTAATATTCAAGTTTGGCGGATCGTTAAGTGACGTGATAAACGTTACGTGAGGGCGGGACCTCAATTGAATTCTGCGACAGAAATACACAACATAATGTAAATTAGTATTTATAATAATTAAAGATAATTATTATTGTAATCCAACCCATGAGATATAAATATATATATATACGGTTGAAAGAGCTTGTCTAGAAGCACATTTGCTACCTAATTGACTTTTTTTCATTGTTAGTTCGTTCGAAGTTAATTAACGGGTTACTAATATTAAGTTTTGTGAAATTAAAGATTTTCAAGCACCCTATACCTGTACTAAACGTACCGTTAGAAAGAGCTCTAAACAGGATCATTTGCTATTAACATAACTTTTGCTAATTGTAAGTCCGATTAAAGTTAAAGACCTAAATAAGAGAAAAATTGAACCATGAAATTAAGGTTTGTGTTCAGCGCTCAATAGACATAAGCTACACCAATAGAAAGAGCTATTCAAGAAAAATCTTTTCTACTACAACGACTTTTGCTAATTCTTACTTCGTTTAGTTTAGGTTATTAACTCCGAAGAGTTAATAACCTAAACTATGGCATAAAAATTATTTTAGGAAGAAACATTGGATTTACAAACCAACATAGTTAGCAAGTATAGCTTATTTTTAGGTATAGATATTAAAAATATCGTTGGTCGCAAAAAAGATGCACTATACTGATTTTTTGGGATGTTGTAAGAATGCAACGGAGCGTAAGGTGTCGCCTAATAAAATGATATATCTCATGATTCAAGAGCTGCATCGCCAAGTGTGGCACATTTTCTGAATATATATTGATTCACCTTGCCGGTGAATGCATATACATTGTCGTGTGCAGATATCATTGAGCAGGGAGAGGATTCAAAAAATTGCCTCAAAATTCAGTCTGAGCGACCAAAGAATAATCCATAATTTCATATACAAATTATCCACAACGATAAAGTTTACATGAGTTATTTATATGCGGTCGTGTAGATAATTAAGTCTTTTCAGACGTTTTATGCAAAAAAAATAGTAATGTAGCGATACTACTTCCCCTGATTGTAAAGTTAAAACTACAATTTCGAACATTTTGGAAAAAGATAGCTATGTTTGATGTGTTGTACCTCAATACCAATTAAACCTATAAAGCTACGGTTACACTCAAATTATAGCAAATTTTGTCTACTTTAAAAAATCTTGATGAACTTTCTCCGTGGAATGCACCGTTTAGAAGAACTAAAAACCTAAATCTTGAAAAACACCGAAAGCTAAGAAGTTTTCCGAGCACCACGCAGTTAGCACAGGTCTTTCAAAGTAGACGCTCGGAGTCACCACTGCGTCGACTGTCGGGAGGACACGGCGTGGCATAAGCCGGCAGAGTGTGCCGCTTGGTAGGAGCCACGCCGTGCCCTCATCTCTGTGGTAGGCGGTGACCTCTCGCTGTCGGCCGTAGTCTGTTCTATGGTCGGCGGCGAGGAGTCCTGGGACACGGTGGTCTCCTTCTGCGAGACAGTTATCGCGCAGAAGGAGGCAGCGGAAAGGAAGAGGGAAATCTCAACCGCTATCCAACCCGCAGCAGGCGCATCGGGCGTCGGAGTAGGGCTTTATAAGTATATAATAAATAAATAAATAATAATAATATACGCTGCCCTCTTCCGGCACCCCTAACTGGGTCCAGGGGCGACGGACTTGGGGATGTCCGTCGCCACCGGACCCGAGGTGGCAATGCGTGGTGTTCCCGTGCGCCCCTCTTTGACGTAGCGGGGGGAGTCAAACACCTCACTCCTCCCGCTGATGCGAGGTGGCCAGCAGAGGCGGGCCGGCACCAGCCGAGGATTACGGAAGTCGCATATGTATGTTCCCGCGATCCCCGGCGTAGGTGGGAGATGGAACATCGGGGTGGTTTTAGTCAGTAAGAGTCTGACAGACCCCTCCGCCCGCCCCAGGGCGGAGGACAATTATGAGGATTTCCGCCCAAGATCAAAAAAAAAGGTCTTTCGAAGTTGAAAAATTGGTTGAACACTAGTGGCATCTGTATTAAAAACATCGAAAAAATCAGGACCGTGCAATTTACTACAACCTGACACTGTTATTTCGACCTAATTGATTTTCAGAATACGTATCAGAAACAAAATTAATTATTTAATTTATGCTCTATTTCACTTTGTTGGCGTGTAAGTAATTATACGAGCTTTAAATTACGAGTCCTGTATGTTAAAACTGTATTTACAGTATATTGTTTAAAAAATCGTAATGCGATTAATCGTGTTTTACTGATATCCGTTTACTAAACTGCGTCATATTTACTGAACTCTAAAAAGTAACAACTACGTAAAGCTTATTACAGGTACATAAACTCTTCATCCTCTCATTTTGCCAGCTTCCGTGTTTGCATTCACTTGGGAGGCACAATTTTCTACATTTAACTTTTAAAATCGAATAAAAATGTAATTTCCCTGGCTCGTTGAAAGCTTCATGATTCGTATTCATCGGCAGCAAGGCAACTTATTCGTTAGCTATCTCGTAAAATATAAATCCGCTAGTGAATGAGAGTCGTGCACGTGTGCTCTGCATCACCTGGCACGATAGGCTGAATGCAGAGCGTACCGTCGTCCAATTTCGCGCGCTAAATTGTTCATAACGGAAGTTCATATCCGGACGTCGGGCCGCCCTGCGCTTCAGGCGAGATTAGACGGTAATTACCATTTCCTGTGACACAGGACGCAGACACGGCTAGAGAAGAAGCGGCTTCTGTGCGGACGTACCGCGCTCGAGCCTCCGCAGGAAGGAAAAATTTGCCGCTACATAATCTAACTTCCAATATTGTTAAGTTGCCTAATTAGCAACCGTATCCTTCGCACATTCGACGCCGGAATCGGAAACCAAGGAAGTACTATTTGCCGTAATATACAACGTTCCAAGAATCGCAATAAAAGCTCTTCGGAAAAGACATTTGTGGAAGTATTCGCTAGCCAAATACCGGTATAAATTGAGTGTATACCATTACTGAGTCGGAAAAACTGATTATGTAGGAATTGAACGGAGTGCGGAAAGGTTGCGCTGGTGAGCGGCGCGCGCGCCTTGCGCCGCGCCGCCGATATGATTGAATAAGCGAACACCGAGTTGCCTAATGAAACATATTGAACGTGTATCGAATCACTTAGGCGCCCGTGCCGGTGCGCTCCTGCACTCGCTTTTTGGGGCATGTCAACAAGCCGTAGGTGAACCCTATAAATAACATTACGGTGGAGTCTCGTTTTAAGAGAGACAATAAATTGAATTAACTCCGCCGACTTTGAACGTCAAAGGAGAATAAAAAAATTTCAACTTCATTTTACGGAATATAATTTCACGCGGCATCAGCGTCTCCCTTTGTGTCGCTTAGATAATATTTACGCAAAGCTGTGCCCCGTAAACCCACAAAAAGGGAGAATCCTAATTAATTCATTAATGTCATTATAATTAAGACATTTGTGGCATTTAATGTGCATTACTTTCAATCTTCGCTGTCGTGGTAATATTTTACGAAGAAAATTAACAAGGGTTAGTTGCTAGATTTATTAATTGGGACAGACTACTCAAGATTTTAAAAGAAATTGTAGTTGTGTTACAATATTAGTAACCCTTCTTTTAATTTGCATAATTTCCTATTTTTTATTGGAACCGAATCACACTGTACTTTTGGAAGTTTAGGTGCCACTTAAAATTACTTGTAGCAGTATTCTTGCTGACTTGTTATTTTTTTAAATTATAGAACTTAAGACACAAAGACCGCAGTTGTGGTTAGGTATAAATTTACAAAAACCGTTAATTAGGAAAAAATAGGCTTTGCACTTAAAATACACTATATAGCTATTTTTGTGTCAGTCAAAGTAAATTTCAGAGTTTCACAACCGTACAAATTGAAAGATCCATCAATTTGTTGTATAGCAGTTCCAGCTGTTTAGATTTATGTATAGTTTATACTATTTTTGTTTTATATATGAACATAGGTTTGAATATGTGAATATGTAACATCCCTATTAATTATGTAGTTTCTGAATAAGTTGGCTATTTCTATAATAGTATCTTTTATTTCATTAATTATAGTAGGCGCCAGATAATCGTGGAATAACGGTCATTGACCCACCTACAATTATTGACATTTTTAATTTGAAAAACGGAATTAATAACACAATGCTGTCCCGAATCATCATCTCTCGTGATCCTTAACATTGTCTAATAATGAAAAACGATTCATATTTAATTGTTCAGGTACCTATGAACAGTTATTAGGGAAAGGTCAATGTACTTTATTCCACATTTATCTGGCGCCTACTATAGTACCCATATTCATTCTTCTGTACTATTTCCATTTTTCCTATTTATTTTATTTCTCATTAATCTAGTTTATATTTGATTATATTCGAAGGCAAAGTCTATCATGTAGCTCGTGCACCATTAAACGGTTATAATTATATTAATTTCTGAAGTAGACTGCAACTTTTTATGAATAAAGTATCTATCGGTACATATAACCGACACCCAAATTAAGGTAATGCAGAAATTTAGAATTCTACAAACATTTCCATATTCCCAATCTAGTTTCCATAGAATCGGTATTCACTTCCTAAATCTAGTTTTATAGAATTGGTAGTTTCCAAAAAATCCTAGTTTATCCCAGCGGAAATATATAGGTCCGTATTTTGACACGTCAGTGCTGTTTTCAATCATGTTTCAGAGAGGTCCAGTGCAACAGCGAGGCGTGACTGGCTCACAAACACTGCGGCCGACACCAAAGCTCTTTGAGCATTCGCTAAACCTACTACCTAGAAAAACTAGTGGGTACTGTACCTTTGTAGGGTAGTTCGCACCGGCTGCCGCGTGCTGTCAGATTCAAATGGATTCGCAGAATGATTTTAAATCCGGAGCGCCTGTTACTCTTTATAAAGTATTTATTATTTTCCTCTTTTTTATGTATGGGGTCAAACATTTTTCACATATCAGAAGGTTTTCAATTTTACTAATTAACGTGTCATGCGAAAAACACGAGACTAGATTACGATGCGATTGTGAAGACACTGGAAATGGTATTCTGCTAACTTTAAATTTCGATTTATTCACATTCGCATCGCAGTGTCATCACATTCCAGTCGCATGGGGGTCCAGTTTGTTTTCATTTACGAAAATAAATATGGTTTTGTGTTGGTTCAATATACGCAGACAATATATCGATAACTGTGATAATTACTTTTAAAGTAACGTAATTTTATGATATTAATTTAATATCCAAATTATGCGACTTAGTCAAATTCATATTCCCAATATTTTTATTTTCCGTTTAATAATAAATTTATACGACTGCAAAATCAATAAAATATTTAATCGAAAATGTACCTCAATTGGAACGTACAAGTACGCGAATCGCGCAGGCGTGTAGCGGGTGTTTTAAGATGTCAAAAAGAGACGTCATTATTGCTAAGGTCAAAATATTATATTTTATTAAACTCAACTTGAAACTCAAATTTTCTGCTGAAATTATTATGGAAATATGTATTGCATTCTCAATGGAAGAAAGAGCTTTTCTCGAAGTAGGTATATTAGCCATCACAGAATCTTTCAGCGTCTCGTCTGTATTACCCATGAGCTGCTGCATTTCATATTCTGGAAGAATCTGAGTATTCAGGGTATTTAGATCCTCTTGATACCTTTGTACCTATTAACTGTGCTTGTGCTTGAAGTGAAAGAATAACAGTGAAAATCATAAAAAAACTGATTGTGCCGCTATGATATGGGCGGTCTTTTATACTGCACTTATTTACTGGGCTCGTTTGCTGATCGCACAACAGAGGTTTTACAGACTTATGTTGGACCAACTATTCGGTATATATTGTTAAAAACAATATTCTACGTGTCAAGTTTCTGCTTATGATTGTTACAAATAAAAACATTGATTAGGAGAATCTTTTTTTATTTTCTTTTTACATTTCTTCATGATTAAAGGCTTACACAAAAAGGCTATGTTGCCGCTGGCGGCTGGGCTACTAAGGAAAGAAATTTAAAGTCCTAAATAATCATCTTATTTATATTTGCAATATTCCTAGGTATTTAGGAACTTTAAAAAGTAAGTAATAAGTAAAAAATATACCAAACATTGATATAGTGAATGCTACGAACGTTGGATGGATGTTACGAACATTGTCAGATTGTTTAGAAAAATAGAAACATACAAAGAGGAAAAATAAAAATACAAAAATATTGAATAAAAGAAGGGTTTGAATCGAGTCTCCCACAAAATGAAAGTTCGATACTATACCGCATAGGCTAGTTACTTATTTAGAAAATGATTATAATAACCGTTCTCGTTGGTAAAAATACCAATACGTACGATTTACATCATGTCGCAGTCAAAATTTTAATCCGCCTGATTACATAGAGACTATCTGGTCTATAAAACGCAGACGGTAAACGGTCTAAAAATAGTTTTATATTACGGTTGATCAGCGTTTAGTCAGAATATCACATCCTTCAATTGGCAATTCATAATTTCATGTAGGCAACTTAGCGTGTCATTAATCACCTTTGTAAATCCTATAATTTCAATTTGTTGTTGTCTACCATAACAATAAAATTGGCATCAAATAAAGTAATTTTATCGGTAAAAAGATTAATATTGACACGTTTAACTCGAACTGTTAAGGCGTCGGCCTAATAGGTACAACGCGATCATCGCGCGAATACACGATCGTAGCGTTAAAATGCACGACAAACCCGATCGCACTGACAGAGGACGCCGAGCAAATTATTCGTATAAGAATGACGCCTTAACGGTTCGAATAAAGAAAACTTGTGAAATAATAAGAAAACGCGAAAACGTGTGACAGCAGTGACTAAGTATGAATTTAATGTGCAGCTAAGTAATTGCTATGTATGTTAATGCAGATAAGATAAAAACCGTGGTTAAAGAAAAGATTTAAGAAGTCAGTGAGTTCATTCTACAATACAACTTTATCGCGTGTTTTTTTTTTGCAGCATGAGCGTGAGCCACCGTTTTGCAGAAAATATTGCAATGAAAATCAGCTAAACGTTTATCTACGTTTACAAAACGGCTCCGATTATTAAAATAGCCAGCAACTATATAAAGTGGTGTATTTTACTATTTGGCTGCGACATAAGCATGTCTTTATTTACTGATTTTATAATGCTAAATGAAACCCTCGAAATAACTTTTGAGCTGTTTCAATATGAAGTAGTTTTTACATAAAGTTGAGCGGAACAGCTAAAATTGTGCAAGAAAGTTGTGAATCCAAGGATATGGTGCTATTGGCACGTTATAAAATACACAACACGATAAAACTCCTTGGAATATAATGTATAAACCTGTAGAAATCTGCAAGTAGATGCAAATATCATTTGTACCTTCTTCCTACTTTATGTGTGTAAGAGTAAAAACATTCATCAGTCCTTCCAAACTTTCACGTTGATAATAAAATTGAAGTAGGATTACTTGTCCAGTGTACTTATCCACACACCCTACATACTACGTACTACGATTAGTTTCAAAACCAAAAGTAATTAATTTTGAGGCTGTTTAAGGTCTTAATTTATTTTTAGGCTTAGAGCTAACAGTTTTTGAACGTCAAAGTTTACATAAAGACAGCCCACAACAACGCCCGCCAGTAGCAACTTCCTTGGTGCTTTAGTTGCGTTCCCCCTAGGGCACGGTCCTCAGTTTTAAGAAATGTTTTTAAAAATGTGCCTTGGTTTAGAATCCAAAATCCAAACATGAGACAATCGACAGAGCCGTTTAGGCACCACGTAGGTATGAGTTTTAGAAATGTACCTATTTCCTAAACACGTAAGCAGTGTAAAATTATGGTAAAATGTTATATGGTAACTTTCGACTTCATCGGCATAGTCCTCGTTTTAGTTTTTTAAGGCTGATAGCCTTAAAAAACTAAAACGAGGACTATATAGTGACCACTAAAAGTGAATATTTTTATTTGTACATCCGGTCACATAAGAAAAAACACTGAGTTAGAGCATTTGTAAACATTTCGTTTTCATTTTGGTTTTCATCTTGGTTATGCTTTCAATCAGATGGTCTTATGATGCAGAAATAAACTCGTTATCTTATTCATACCCGAGGGACTCCAAATAAGTATAGAATCTGAAAGGGAGAACATTAAGTAAAATATACATAGTAAGTGAATCATAAAGTTAATTTTAAATCCATAGTTCATATCGCATACCATCACATAGGTAGCTACTATTTATATAAAGTTCTCAGTTCCAGCCTTATCCCGAGCTTCCTTTCGCACAGGGAACTTCGCTTGTGTTTTGACCACAAATGGGTGGTTTAGGACTGATTTATCCTCTACATAGGTAAGAATCTGAAGGAATGGAGTTTTGATCCTCCAATATAAATAAATATTAGAGTACTCAGGTATGTGTGTTGTGTTATACTCAAAGAAATTATTTGGTATTTTACCGCTGTTCACGACTTTTGACAACAGTTTCCAATAAATTTAAACTTCACTAAGTTAGTGTTGTTTAATACACATCGAACTACGTGCAGTCTTTGAATTGTCTTTATACAATGTGTAACAGAATGAACGCAATACCTCTTAAGGTGTCATTGTACTCATCATTATGTTGTTCATAATTATGAGTAACCCCTCAAGAGTTATTGCGTTAATTCTGTTAAACATTATCTTTTAGTTGGTGTTTGCCTTCATAACGGTGTTTATTATTGGTAATTTACAGAGGCAGCCCCAATCTATACAAATTGTAACCTGATCTCTTATGTATTTATAATGACTTGATTATTTTATATTTAAACAAACTCACCCACGCAACTTCGTCTGCGTCACATTTTTCATGAATGCTCGGCTCCTATTGGTCGTATCGTGATTTTATATAGCCTATAGCTTTCCTCGATACATAGGCTTCACAACACTAAAATATTTTTTCAATTTTCATTTTTCAATCTACCAAACAAATAGTCAAGAATAGCTGATCGAGTGATAAATAATCAATTATTATCGACCGCCGAGATTAGAAAATAATTAAAATACTAATATCGCTATTAAAAAATAGGGGGGATGGTGAAAATTTAGGGTTGTATGTATTTTTTAATGCCACATTATAAATTCAAAAAATAAATGTTAGGGGTGGACAACCCTTATCACTTAGGGGTATGAAAAATAGATAGTAGCCGATTCTCAGATCTACTGAATATGCACATAAAATATCATAAAAATCGGTCAAGCTATTTCGGAGGAGTATGGTAACTAACATTGTGTCACGAGAATTTTATATATAAGATAAACATTTTCATAATTGTTTCTATTCAACAAGATTTGCTTTATTTACATTTAACGAACTAAAATTACTTACAGCATAATTTCGCGATTATTAGTCTAGTTGTTGTTACTTGTTTTCTGTTGTTATTTTCCTCTTTATACGTTAATGAGGATTTTCTTATTTGCAGAACCTAATAATTTTCAATCAAAATTTAAAAAGGTAATTATGATGACCATATAATTGCACTATCGGTGAACTTTCAAAGGGTTTCCTCTAAACTTACCACAAATACAATTATTTACTTTTATTTTAACGTTGTTGCACATATTGAGCGGTTACATGAAATAAAACTAGGGCTGTTGTGAGATTAGTTTTATTTATAGAAAATTGATTCTTTTTGTTAATCTAAAAGGCTGTCTGTTTTTATTTCAGATAAGGCTGTATTTTCATAACAAGCAGTATCAGAGTCAACCAAACATAATTTTAACACAAATAGGCAAGGAAAGTCAAAGTCAATTCATTTATTTCAACTAGACTACTAAAAGGCACCTTTGAACTTCAAATTTACAGTTTAAAAACAAAATATTATAGTGACTCTAGTTGTCCATTCGCAAATAGTAGATTCTTATGGAGAAGAACGGACAAGAAACTCCGTAGTTACTCTTTTCAAATAAAAGTTTTTCAATATTTTGTATATGTCACCGGGAAATTGCAGACTCCGTATGATTGTAATAAATCTTTATTATATTATAATTTCTCGACATATTATGAAAAAATCGTTTTGTATACAAAAAATCCCAAACAAATTCAATAGTTTTCAATATATCCGTGTCCTGTTAAGAAAAAATTGTTTACAATTTCACGCGATATTTTACAATTTTACGGCGTTTGCAATTTTCCGGTGACATATACATTAACCAATTGATAATATGTGAGGACGATGCTCCCAGGAAGGAACCAGTAATTTTTAAGTCACAATACTCGGAAGAAAAGTAAATCCAATTTCTATTGTATATTTAAATTTTTTTTTTTGATGTAGATTCAGTGACGCTTGCCACGACTGACACTTGGAACAGTTTATGATAACAATTAAAAATGAAATTTAACGGTAATCGATTTATCCAATATAATTACAATTTGTAGTTTTAAATCAATACCAAAATTTTCATATTAACAATAATTGTCATAAAAACTTAAAAAAAACCCTAAAAAGTATAAAATCACTTTAATTTCGGCATTCGGTGATTTTTGGTTGTTTTTTGACACAGACTTCCGAAATTAAAGTTATTTTATACTTTGTAGTGTTTCTTATTTCGAAGTCGGTTTTTTTTTGTAAAAAAGGTTTTTATTTTTCACATTTTAATGGTGTTACCCCACAATTAAGTGACATTATTCCCATAATAAGTGGTTGTACTATTTGCCGTTAAGGAGTTACTTTGTGTGCCTTCGCAGTCCAAGTCCACACCAGCTCATAGTTAAATATCTACTTTGCTATGGTACTCGTTTTACTGATTTTAAGGTGATGAGGTCACTAGTTTGTCTTTGAAGTTCACAGTTAGTACAGTGCAAATGCAGTATAGCTATAACTAAACCCAATGCAAAAAGAATAATCAAGATCGGTTAATAAACAATAAAGCCCAAATATGCCCGAATAGAAAACCCCAAAAACATGTTAATTTAGGTTGACTTGTTTGCATCTGCGTACCCCTTCACAGCGTACCGGCGTGATGTTATTTTATGAACTGGTGTAATCAATAAACAGACATGCAATTTCAGCGATCCCGGGAGATTTGCTATCATTTATTGAAGAGTTCCGTTGCCTACCTCCGAAATCCTTCATGGGAATCCAAAATGGGGCCAGTTTAGAAAAAATCATCCAAATCGGTTGACAATTGGCGAAAATATCGCTGAACAAACATTTTTCCTGGGATCCCAGCATCAGGTCCTGAATTATACCTTCCATCATCAGCTCAGTAAGATGAGATGTTGATTACCAGACACAATTATCTGATATTCTTTAGAAAATATATGAAAAACATTGTATGTGCCTTTAAATTTGAGGGTTGCCCTCGATTTCCCTAGAATCCCATCATCAGATTCTGACTTTGTGCCAATGGGACCACTTCAGGAGTATAGGCTTTCGATTAAAAAATAATAATAATAATAATCTTTATTGTTCAGAAAAATACATGATTAAATCAGATAAATCGCTGGTCTCCACACTAGGATTCCCTGTGTCGTGGAGGCCAGTCTCTTTCATCGTGGTTCATAAAATACAATGTCGTAATATTGTAATAATATGTCTAACAAAAGAAAAGCTAAACAAAACAAAAATTATATATTTTCAATTTTGTCATAGGTAATAAATTATATACTTATATATTATATACTTTAGCAATGTGGATAAGCAGACAATTTGCTTCCTGAAAAGAAGGCTCCTCAATAGCCACCTGGGGTTTTTTTTTTTATAAAACCGCAATTCCATCATTTTGATTAAGATAGTGTCTAGAACAGTGGCACACATACATAGTCATTAAGAGATACTAAAGGTGTATTTTCAGTTAATCGACATTCAGTAAGGACAATTATGTCGGGCAAAAAATCTAGTCAAAGAAAATGAAAAGTTGTCAAAATTGTTATGTATGTATATTACGTATATTTTGGCATACTATTGTGAGTTGTGATCTAGCATCACCAGTATCCTGTGAGCATTCTTTTGGTGTATAACGTTTAGTGTTTGTGTAGATATCAGTCACATCGAGTTCATTAATCATATGATAGTGGTTATTCATAATTAACAGTATTATAAAAAGGTTGGAATGTAACACTGCGAGAGATTGTACTCAAGTGGATATCATCAAATATTTTAGAAGCCGAGAACGTATTTATTTCAGCATGTAATATCAGAGAAACATATGTGTGTTGTGTATAATTAATTGTGTAGTGATGTGCAAGATAAATACCTGAATTGAGACATGGTGTGTGAGTTATAACGCAATTAGCCATGAAGACAAGCCTGTGTAAAGACAACTTATAAAGTATTATATCAACTGAAGCAGTTAAACTATACTAAAAATTAGTTGTTAATTTTGTAGGATTCCCGCAATTGCTGAAAAGTGAATCATCAAAATCGATTCATAATAGACGGAACGATCGCATAACAAACATACAAAAAAAAAATTGGAAATCGGTTAAAAATAGAATATTCTTTCATAATGAAGTGAAAAATAATTATGTGTAAATCCCATTCGGAAATCACATGATCAGTGTTCTTCTTTAAGAAAATTAAAACAGTTATTTCTCGATTCCAGAATCGATATTTAATTTGCTGTATCGCTATTTTAACCGTCCGGGAACACAACAACAGAATACAAATGGCTTTTTTAATATACTTACATAGTTTATAAGTCAATACTAACACATAGTATGAGTTTTGCCTAAATTAAAGATTTATTATTATTATTTCGTATATTCATTTGATTAAGCTTATTTCATACATGTTTCAATATATCTTAAAAATACAAAAAAAAAAAATTAAAAATATAAAAAATAGTAGCCGACCGGTATCGGGAACAGGGTATAAGCTACCGGCGGTCAGGGCTCCAGAGAGAAGAACTTCCTAACAATGCGAGCCGTGTCCAGAAGTAGTGCTTTCTGAATCCAGCCGTTGATCTAGCTGCCTAACGAGAGCATTCTAAGGTGTTGGTTGACGCTTGTGGCTATTAAGTCATTGGCTGACACGACTATCGGTACAATGATAGCCGAGTTCACATCCCACTATCGACAACCTCGCGAGTTAACTCAAGATATTTGATTTGTTTATCTTTCTCGGCTTTCACGAGGTTCTCGTCATGCGGAACGGTTGTCTACAATCATTGCACGCCTCTCGATTCGGTCCACCACCACTATATCAGGCTTATTATCGAGAAGGTCGGACACATACCTGTAGTACGACACTTCCGAGTCCACAAGGGAGTATTTCAGAGCAAGTTGCTGATGGATAATCCTATAAGGTTATGTACTGCAAGTATTCTCCGTTAGCTAGACGAGAACAACCAAAGATAATGTGGCGAATTGATTCTCCCGGACGTTCACATGCCCGACAGATGTCAACCGTACCGTCCTGCATAATTAATCTCTGGTAGTTATTTGTCATGCTAACTTCGTCCATAATTGGACAGACAAAACCTTCGGTTTCTCCAAAAAGATCACTGAAACGCAACCAGGCTAGTTTATTTTTATTTCTATTGAGCGTTCTGTACAAAATCAGCCAAAACGTTGAACAAACTGAGCCTTCAAAGATGTTTGGACAAGAAAGTAATATTAATAAAACAGAAACAAAGCCAAAACACCCACTAGATTTACTAACTTAAAACAAGGTTTATGCTTTAATTTCATTTAATACTTAAATTAAAGGCTAAGACGGTTAATTTGATGTGGTAGGCGGAGGCACTACCTACCGAAAGTAACGAAACACGGAAGGGAGAGCCAAAGTTATTAGCAACCAAACTATCCACGACGATTAGTAACTTCTAAGTTACTAATCGTCGTAACCTCTCGCCCACAAACACAACCCGCCAGCTGAAACGAGAACTTAGGGTTACCTAGTCATTTAAAAAGGTAGGTTTATTAAAACGTGTTTTCTTTTGTTTTTGATTACCCTAAACTTTTCCACTGCAAGACAAAAGGCCAGGGACTCTTTTCCTGCGTGTCGTCGGACTGACTTTGTCCACCAGTGCTATTCCGCAGACATCGCTCCGTCAAAACTTAAGTGAAGTGAGCTTGAAGTGAGCTATCAATTCTTAGTTTCTACTTGGAAGAACAGTTCCCTTCACGCTTACTTCACCCAAGTTTTCACATTGTCATTGTTTCTGAATAGAATGGCCGGTCGGCTCACCACCTCTTTCTGGCTGGGCTGAATTGAATTAGGCAGTATTTTGTTCCACAGTTCCTGGTAATCGTTAGCAAACCCAACAATCGCCTTGTACGCAACCTGGAACTAATTTAGGCACAACAATTTTGGATTTTATCCCGACAGACTCCACGTTGAGGATGTGAGTTTGTCTGTGCATCACAAAGATACTGAAGAGGAAATGACAGTTCCAGTACTGTTTCCTTATTAGCTTCGCGAACAACGCAATCGGTAGCTGTAAACATATTCATCTCCGCCGTATAAATATTGGAGGAAATCGAAAGGAGCTTGTTGGATTGTGGGAAATAGGCTTGTTTCAAACGTACCACAACCACAACACAGCACGTGGGCGGGCTCTAAATTGTATGAAAATTAATAGTTAAATTCACACGGACCACATTTGGCCATCATTATCGATCGCGTGTGTGATACCGATCACATCGCAGCCACGACGCAACCACCAGCGACACCGCGAACTGGCGGCCGGCCATATCGCAAACACATCCACATTTTGTAGGTACCACAACACAACCGCAAGAAGCCGCAGCGACACACGTAACCACAGCTTGACCACCTTTTGTCGGGACGATATGGTGTAGTTGTGGTACCTGTGCAACAAGCTTTAGACTGCATCATTTCCGATTTTCAATCTTTTTTGGTATTGAATTGGTAATTAGTATTGGTACAACTCCGGAACTCTAAAATAAACCGCCCAAATTCGAGTCGGTCTCGGACATGAAATTTTCCGTACCATAAAACTGAAAAAATTACATTTCATGTACATATATGTACGTTTACGTTTTCTTATACGTTTCATATATAGAGGCTCCCTTAATTTTCATTTTTTTTTTATAGCGGCAACAGTCTTGGTAAATTATAACTGTCAACTTTTTAAGATTCATGAGATAAAACCCCCTAACAGATAGACGGACGGATTGCAGAGGCTTAGGTATAGGTTTCCGCTAGTTACCCGTAACCCTTCGGGTACGGAAACCTAAAAGCAGCCAGAATGTGTTTTGTATTTCATTTATGATTTTATGGATGTCACTTTTGGAAATCAGTCAATTAGTGAGATAACAACTTCTTACTAGATTAAACTAGTTTGTACGAAAAAATGCGAGCAGCACTAACATTATGTGATAGTATCTTGAACACACACTATTAGAGGAGACGTCTGTAAAATGTAAAATATGAATTGTAAATAAATACACGTAGATGGTCGTGTTTTATAAATTGATCGCGCAATTAGCGGCTGACTGTCGTGCTGTCTAGTTGATGGGTACATACTGGCATACTGGACTGTGTGATAGAGCTGTCAAAATTGTTCCGCGTTTAAAACTGAGCTAGTGGCCGTGGCAGTGGGCATCGTGGTCATAATGTTTTATTAAAACTGTTTTGAGAAACTTTATTGTTTTGTTTTTTTTTAATTGCGACGACGACGGGACGGAGCGCTTGACAATGACCAAGGTGAGTTATTTCTTGTTGATGTCTATTTTTTATGGATTAATACGTATAGCTCAAATATTAATAACATTTAGTTATTAAGTCTCTGTCACAGAAGGCTGACTAAGCTAGATGGCTTAGTCAGCCGTTTAATTGGCTGCCTAGCCTTTTCCTTGGAGCGCGCCGTTTAATCAGCAGCCTAGATGACAATCAGCTAATGCGTATAATACAACATTTAATTAACGGACTGACGCTTAGGGCGTTTATAGAATGGGGTAACCGTGTGACAAAAATATATATAAAACTAGTTGCCGCCCGCGGCTTCGCCCGCGTGATTGTCGAAAATTATCCCAAGGGAACATATTCCCGGGATAAAATGTGTTATTCCAGACTATAATCTACCACTGTGCCAAATTTCATCAAAATCCATTTAGTAGTTTTTGCCAGTAGTAGTTAAAAAGTATTCTCTATCCTTCTCCGTAGTCCAATCTATCTCCAATTCTCCACACTAAAATTCATTCCAATTTTTTCAGCTGTTTAGACGTCAAAACGTAACAAATGGACTGACAGAGTTACTTTCGCATCTATAAAAATATTGGTAAAGAATAAAACGATTCCTATCTAAATAAAATATTTTTTTATAATATGTATATATTTCTGGAACAACAATACAATGACATCAAACAGCAATGATTCATATAAGCCACCAATAAATTCAAGGAAATATAAAGATTTTCCTGAAAAATGGTATCTACATCGGATTCAATACAATTACGAGAAAATAGCTAATAGTTTTTCTGCGACCAAAAACATACCTACAACTAGTACGTCAGTGAGTAGTGGAATAATTGACATTCCGTGAATCTTAGTGATGGGACATTGAATCGAAACAACTATATCATAATAATTATCGATAGATACGTGATAAAACAATATAGATAATTATAATAACTGCATATAATAGAGTATAATCTTTATAAAATATGGATCCAATGTTTTCCTTAAAAAGAGAAGTTGCAGTGCAAATAAATAATAAACATTATTGGAAAGACATATCGAAATGTATTTATAGACGCAAAGGCTTAGGCGTCCGCCTACACCGTTGCGTCCACGTGCGCTTACAGTCGCACTATATTTTTCTTTCTTCCACATCTGTCAATAGACTAAGCTGGTTTTTAAACAAGATTGTAAAAAAATTGTAGGTGCAAACTGAGCATTGATTCATCAATCCATGCTTTGATCCATCCATACACTAATACTTACAAAAGTTAATTTCTATTATCTTGTTAGTTACCACTGTTCTTTTACTAATTAATAAATAATATGCTTTTTTTATAAAAAAAATCGAACTGTATGATTTTCTTAAACACTGATAAGCAGAATCTAAATTGAAATGATCTGTGGAAAAATTTTAATTAAACAGTGTTTAAACTAATTATTTAGTGATGTTTAGAGTTTTTTAAGCCTATGTAAATTAGTAGGTTGGTACCTATACCAAATACGAAACGTAACAACCTCCCCAAACAAACCATTTGTTCATTTTTCGACCAGCGTAACACGGATGCAGCCTATAAAGAAAGCATACAAACCTCAAATTCACATATTATTTATTGACAAGATAAGTATATTTTACTAAAGTAAGTAAGCACCATTACATAGGCAAACATTTAACAAATAGTTTGCACGTGAGTACATAGTCATTGAACATAGCTGAAGGGTGCAAATTGGAGCTCATCACGACTTGAGGCGATAACAAGTGCATGGCGTTCTATCGACATTTGATACACTAAACATTGTTATATAAATGCCAAATGGGCTATTATACTGGGAACACGTTTTATTGCGCTGATAAATAAAAAATGTAGTAAAATTATCAATCACTATTAAAATAGGACCAATTTTTTGAGATTTTTCTGAGGATTTCATCATCATCGTATCAGCCGAAAGACGTCCATTGTTGGACATAGGCCTCCCCCAAGTGCCCCTCAACCCGCCACAACAACCGGTCCTGTGCGTCTCGCATCCATCGGCTACCCGCGACCCTCACCAGGCCTTCCAACGCTGCTTCTTCCAGTACGTGGTCGCTACTCCAGAACTTTTCGGCCGCATCAACCATCAGTTTTGCGAACAATGTGCCCTGCCCACTGCCACTTCAGTTTGGCGATCCTTCGGGCTATGTCGGTAATCTTGGTTCTCTTGCGGATATCATCATTCCTGATTCGATCACACAAGGAAACTCCGAGCATTGCCCTCTCCATTGCCCTTTTAGTGACTTTAAGCCTTCTGATGAGGCCCATTGCGAGCGACCACGTTTCGGTTCATAAGTCATCACTGGCAACACGCACTGGTCATAGACTTTCGTCTTGAGACACTGTGGCATGTGAGACGACAAGATAACACGCAACTTCTCACCTCTTTCTCGAAGTTAGCCCTACCTTACTGGACCGTTTTTCCGAAGTAGAGTAGGTATTTAGTTACGCTAGCTGTCCGTCCCGTAGTTCTTATTATTGAATCTAGTTTAGTACTGACTTTTCAATAGTCAGATAAGTTAAATTTGACAAGCAAACATGGAAGTTTAACAGCTTATCTACGGAAAATATATCAAATGGTCATATTTATTCTTTAGGTGAAAAATATTTGTCAATTGAAAAATCGGCTCTTGATTTGTTATCTATAACTAAGTAGCTATAAGCATACATTAAAATAGAACAGCTATCTAGAAAACATACTTTTCCTTTTTCAACAAATCCTCTACCATAATCATAGACTGCATAAACATCCACCTACGTAGTTACGTCATAACTGCAAACTAATTAGAGCAGTCCTATGCCAACTAAATACACGAAGCAAGTAGTCTATTTATTCATATACTTAACAGCCACAAGCGTCTTTTGATTTATCGAGGTATTTTAGTTTCCGAGAATAACTGAAGTTCTATAGAAGTTTTAAGACATACATTTATGGATGTACATCTTCCTCGATAATGCTCAAACTATTACTTATTAGCTAATTAACTGTAGTACGAGGAACTGCGTCGCTTCTGGTATTAATATTCAAGACGAGATAAAAAATCTTTAACTGCTCCATGTCATAATTGAACGCATCAAATTAAATGAATCGGGATTTGCTGGTGTATCGAGTATCAGATATCAAACTGACCGAGTTTGCCTAACTATGAGTATGATAATTAACTAATATATTTCAGTAGCTTTATACGATATTAATTGTCTATCTCATGCAAAATTACACCGAATTGATCATTTTATTTCGTTTTAAGAGAATGTAAACACTGTCCTCAAAGACTCTCTCCAAAACTTTATTTCAGTTAGATCAATACCAATTTCAAAACGTTAAAGACAAAATCTACACTTCATAATTCTCTTTCACTCTGCACAAGAAACTTAAACATATATTCTCGAACGGAACATAAAATGTTAATCCATTCTTAAAGACACACGTCCAAGTAAGTTTTTCACTCCAATATTAGTTAGTGTGTGTGTTTGTGTGAATCTCGGCAAGTTTAAAGTGCAGCGACATCGTTCAGCATCAGGTGCGATACACTCACGCAAATATTTTATGAAAATACCTAGATTATTAACACTAGTGATGTGCTTGTTGTCGATGTTTAACTGAAAGTTACATAGGCATATAAAATTTGCGACTTTAATATTTAAAAGCACATTTCGGTACGAAACCAGGATAAAATTGTGGATCAATTCATGGACAGCAATATACAAAGGTGTTTCTTAGCAAACGTACATCGCGAAACAGCAGTAAACCAAAGGTTTAGCAATAATAGATTAAAGAAGTGGCACTATACAGGCTCAGACTATCTAGATAAAACATGAAAGACGGTTGCAAGCCTTTTACTCTCATAATACTTCTTATCAGCATAACATTATCATGAGAACAATTACAATGATTGTGGGTGTTTAATAGTGTCGTTTAAATACTATTAACAGTCGAAAAGTCAATTGCGTTCCTGCAAAATAAAATAATAATAAATAAAATAATTTATTTCCAGAAAAAATATTAAAAGATTTGTCGTAATTATTAGCTAGTAGATAAAAATGATAAAAATTAAGTTACGATAATATTTACAAACTAATCAAATATGAATGATACATTTCTTAAATCTATTAATGAATAAAGCTACTTGTCACTAAGCATATTATTTTACTAATTTATTTAGCTGCATTATCTAATGTTTTCGTCAAACATATTATTATTATTTAAAAGTTGTGTCATTATTCATGCACGAAAAATCTCAGCGGAATCACACCTAACTCAACAGGCCTTCTTTTGTTGCTTCACTAGTGAACTAAACTAACTAAAAGTTACTATACCTACTAATAGCATTCGCAAAACGTTATTTAAAAAAGTATAACATGTCGATATCGAGTAGCCGCCGCGCGTCCGCGTGTCCCGTCACTAGCGGCGCGCAGAGGGGTGTCGGCGTCGCGGCCGCATCCTACAGCCAAACGGTAAACACTTTGCTGTAATCTCGAGATGAGAAAACTTTCAGTTCTCTTAATTCAGAAACTTATTCAACAACCTAACAACCTTAGAGCGGACCGCCCGGCGGACACAAGACAAACAAACTCACCATTTAATCTTACACTTTGTACTACATTAAAATAAAAATCGGGTTTTCTTAACTAGCCTTTGCTGTTGTGTACCTATGGCTAAAAGTAATCGAAGTAAAAATGAGTTATTTAATATAACGCACATAGCAATGCTTTTCATCATGCACTGCATTTTCAAAGAATGTACAACACTTGCTACCTACTCACTATTTGAGTTACACACACACACGTCAGTCACGTCAACGTCACGTCATATGTGGGCTGAGACATGACTGACGCGTCGTAACTGACGTGTGGGACCGGTGTCCTATGACTTCCACGAAACGATATTTTTCGACATGATGTACCTATAAGCAAAAGTCTGCTGATATTTTCAAGCTAATGTTGCATTTCACGATTATCGGTAGTAATCTTTCGTTGTTTTACAAAGCGACAACTGGCCCGGTCCCCAGATTCAGTAATGTCAGATTTTTGTACCAATGCCTCACACACAGAGAGTAATGTCTTACTATAATTCCAGAGCACTAGAGTTAATGACTCGATATTAGTAGGAACTGTATCTTTGTCAACATATTGTAGATACAGATAACCGCTAACACTAGCGAAGTTTCAAAACTATACCATGGCCTCAAAGTACTGGCTTCTATAACTATTTTCTATTCATAGTAAGTTAAGTATTGGATACATTCCCGTATTAACTGGTGTCGTTCGTATTACGACATAACTAGTTCTACTTTTCTGCAAGGTGCAGGTGCAATTTAATCATAAAGAAGACGTAGTTAGCTGGCTATTTACCAGAAAGGTGATAAAAAATAGTCAACACACATTGGAGCTCATAAGTGAACCAATAATCGCACAATATACAGCCAGCGCACTGAGTTTAGTTCCACTAACATTTTTATATTCAAATTGAATGAAAACTCATTTTCACGTCTTACTACTTGGCGAGAGAGTTTCGAGAGATAACGACCCTACCTGATCTTCTTATCTTTTAAAGGTAAATAGGTACTATAAATCCATTTGTGATAGTCTATTGTGCTACTTTTCCTGAACTATGATGAATAAACTATCCGATAGCCATTTATTTTCGACCTGTGGTGATAGGTTTTTTATTATTTGCCATTTCCCACAGCTGGGCAAAAGCTATATTTTTAAGAACAAGTATAAGTGATAACAATAGTCTGAATAAATTATTTTGTAGTGACGTACATATGTATATTTGGCTATCGACATGTTCACATCAATTTAATCAGTCAATTGACAGTAGAAATATCGCTCTCAAGTGGAGTCTCGCCGCCATAGACAAACAAACATTAAAGGATTACCGGATAACCACGTAACGCGGTAATACCTATACTACACTGTAAACAAAGACGTACATCTCGTTCACTTACCTCAGTGTAAGCTTGCCTTAACCGAGGACAGTCCGCCTCGTCCATATTGGATTTTTATTTAATACGGCAAAAAAATTGTGTGTACGTTATTTTACTGACGACATCACTAGTGTTTTAAAGGATTAGGGCAATGAGAAAATTTCCTAGGAAAAAATCTCGAGAATATTTTATGAGAATAGATAGGTAGGTGTTTGTTTGCCATTGCTAATTTAGGAAACTACGTTACATTTGAGTGTCACATCAAGTATTGGTTACAGTTTTGCAAGACTTACGACAATTTAAAAATTCTTTTTAAAAACAAATTAAATAAATATATTGTCATACAACATTGGAACCTCCAAGTAGACGATGTGTGAACAGCATTCGGTCATGAAACTGTAATTAAGAAACAAGGCCGCGTGATAATCGTGATATTTCGTAGATGAGTCCCGCCAATAGGAGCCCACTGTGCGAGCCGACCGACTTACACCCGGGCGTCACCATCACCGACATGGACACGGTACACGAAGAAAATGACAACGACAGGTATGGATATTTTTTTATTTTCCCATTTTTTTTTGTAGGAGTATTTATTTTCTAGGCACTTTTATCTGTCAGATATTATTGTATTTCTTTTTTCATAATAACCTTGTGTCTGTTTTATACAATTAAGACGTAGAAAAATGTTCTAAAAAGTTGTGATATTATCTTATCGTTAACTTTGATATACAATGCTTAATGTTCGAACTAATTTGTATGCAATTAGGGTACAGTCTAGCCATTTGTATCGTAGCTGCAAGTCAACCGTAGGAACTCAGAAACGTATACACAAAAACAGCTTGCACTTTTGCATAAAGGTTGCTATCGAATTGCGGTTTCTAAAAAGAGTTTTTGTTGTAAAGTACCTAGGTATAAAATATAGCGCTTCCGTCTTTAGGTAAGTTTGATCTAGATACTTAGATATGTATCATAGTCTGTTAAAATGATAAAAATCTACCTGTAGTGCATTCGTTAATCAGGTCATAGTTTTTTATAGATATCTATAGCATTTAATGTTATCAAATTACAAAATTTTGTTCAAATATCTAAATCAAAGCTGTCTCTAAGACACTAGGTAAATAAACATAATAAACCGAAAAAAAAACAATCAATTAAAATGGCGGACAATAAACTCTGTTCTTAATTCGAAAAAAACATGACCCACTCTTATAACATGAACAGCATGTGCCTATTGACGTGTGTCAGCCAGTATTCCATTGTACAGAATTGAACATAAAAGCTATGAAAGCATTCTTTTTCAAAAGCGCGGGAAATGGATACGTCGGCTCGCTGGACAGGCCTTAGTCGTCATAAACAAAGGGTAGATGCTAAGCATTTAATTAAAGTTTCTTTTAAACCGCATTTTCCTTTGTCCCATGACTCAGTTTTCTCCGTTATCTAAATACTGAATCTGCTTGCATGTAGTTTATGCCAAGACCGCGTTAAATATTGCACTCGTGCGACCGCTTCTGGCCTCTGCTTTTTATTTTAAGGAGATTTGTTTTAAGTACATATTAAGAACAATATTTTAGTGCAACAAAAGTGAAGTTAGTCAAAAGACTTGATTATTTTTGTTTTTCTTAAAAGCGATTTTTCAACCCTCAAATTGGTAATTATAACCGAGGAATAAAAGTTGTAGGTAGTTTAAATATCAGCCAATCTTGTTTATGTTATTAATTCGTGATTTTAACGTCATATTTCGGGTCATGCTCATAGTGAAAACTTATTTACTTAAAGTACCAAGTAAGTTTTTTGCAAATGAATATAACAAATCCCACACACCACGGGCGATATAAAAATGTAGTGTGTTATTCTTCTCGAATATCAATATTTTGAATATACGGACGTTATTCAAAATAGGTTCAGTGAGGATACAACGAAGCTTAGGAAGACATTTCCGGCGAACGGATGCACATTTTGGAGATTTTGCACACAGAACCTTACAGTCGAAATAGTTCAATACAAGCGCAGTTCAGACGTTTCTTTAAATATTCATGTTACAGTATGTTTCAATTTAAGTGGTAATTTAATATTTCAAACGTTTGAAATGAAAATCTCGTGTGTATTTTAGCCGAGTACCTAGAATAAATTCCGAATATAACACAATTATTTTTAAAAATCCGTTTCAAAATATATTTTTCAGTCAAACAAAAATGATACACTGAAAACACGCACAATTAAAACCGGCTTAATTTCCATGCGTTCGACAAAGTTTTTCATAATCTTTTTCATGGGAAAACATGATCATTTTGGTACACAAACGCTGTCGATGCGGCCGACATTTTTTGTAGGCTAGGGTTTTTGCGTCACATTTTCAAACACACTGTATTTGAGCGAGAAGTATGAAACGCATACACAAAGAGGGATTTTGGTGCAGTCGCAAAGAGCTTCGAAAATATTTATGACGTTTGATAGACTGCTTTGTATCGCGATACGCCCGTCTGCTCCACTGCTGGGAACACATTCCTAAAGTATTGACTGCTGTGTATACCGACAAACAAATAAATACAACGTTGTTGACAATATTCCTGGCTGTCGTCATTTCAAAATATGTAGGTATATGTACTCGAATCCTCTAAAGAATCAGCCAAACTTTGAAGCGTTCCTTTTTATATTAATGAAAGCTCCTTACGAATAATTTTTAAAGACGATGTTGAATCAATATAATAATGAATAAATATCGTATTGCAAAGGAAATAAAACAGGTAAAAGATCGTCATCTTCTCTATGTTACACAACGATATTCCATTTTTAGTCGATAGCAAAACTAACCGTGCAGCTCAAACTTATCTATTTTCAAATGTGTTTAATAAAAGATAGATTGAGTAAATTTTAATCCTGTTGTTAGTCTATCACACTGCAATACTTTTATTAAAAACCGAGTTTTACAAACAACACAACACTGCGGAAAATTAAATTGAATATAGAGGTACACTACTGAATATTCGAAACTGCATACGATATCAGAGCTATTTTTTATTTGTTTATTGGGAATCATTATGAGTTTGGTTCCCAGAATTTCTTTCACGTCAATCCATCTGAGAATATTGCATTTGAGCCACATTTTTCCCTGAAGTGGGTAGAAAATAAGCCTTCTAGGAACAGTTCTTCCTTTGATCGCGATTTGATACCCTGCAGAAAATTGGTATTTTGCTAAAACATTTATGTATTACCTATTCATGAATCATGCGTGCTTATCGATACAAATATATTCATATACCAACTTATGAAGTTATGAAGTAAACTGCATAATGAAAAATAATTATTTATATTTTTTTATATCAATCTCCATTTCCTAATACACATGTATGTGCCCATTTCATTTTATTTTTTACTGTAATAGGAATATATCCTGTATCGTGAGTGCGTTTACAAACACACTAACTCATAAACAAACGGCCAGACCTGGAACAACTAGATCTGTAGGCTATACAAATATTTTTCCGTGCGAGAATCGAACCGACGACACGCAGTGCAGCAGCCAATCGCTCAACCACTGGGCCAACCGTGTCGTTGGTCTCTAAAAGTGGGTACTGACCGAAACAAAATGACCGAAAATTATGCTTATTAAAATTATGTCAACACAAATTAATCTACAAGATAATTATATCAAAATAAACTGTATGCCAAAATAGTTATGCCAAAGTATATTAGGAACAAAACAGTATGCGAAAAGAAGGGATCCTTTACGGCCCGTAACACCGGTCTGTACCAAGCTTAATGGTATCGCTTTATTTATTTATTATCTGACTAAACTTTTATAAAAAAAAAATTACAATGTCGCAATCGCATTTTCCAGACAACCTTTGGATGACAACCAAACACAAAGCTTGTGCACCTGTTTTATATATACATTTTGATATAATTCAGTGATGAGTCATCGTATTCGGACCTGGGCCAGCTGCGCGAGCGCACGCGGGCCATGCTGGGCACGCCCGCGGAGCCGCTGATGCAACACTCCCACTCCCAACCCAACAGCCGCAGAATGTCCTCCGATATAGAAGCTAAACTTGCTGCCAATTTGAACACAAGGTATGTGAACATAGAAATAAGAAAGTAGAAGGTATTACCAGTGGTAGAAAAATGTATGGCAAACAGGCGTCTCCAGTTCGTCCCTACCACTTGCCAAGAAATAGACGCATATGCGCAAATGATTTCTATGTACGTATGTAACAAAAAAAAATTGTATAAAAACGGTAAATTATACCAAGTCACTCTAGCAAAAAAACCGTCTAACTTGGAACAGTCAACCAGCTATGTCACGACTGATGATTGCAAAATTATCACAAAAGAATGAAAATTGAATTCCGAAGCACCTCTCTTAGAAAACAGATTTATCTTTTGAAAGGAATTTTGACTGACAATTCTGGTCCGCGAGAGCTTTACACTCACAAAACATTTTTCGTTTTAGCCACATTCCACATGTGCGGAGGGCTGTATACGGGAACAGTAAAAAACGGGATATGCGCGTACGAAGTCGCGGGTGAAGTGCTAGTGTCAAAATAATGCTAAAGTGAACAATTATTACAGACGACCATCAGCCATAATTGCCGCGTTCCGTCGTCCGTCGCAAGCGCTAGCGTTGTGCGCGGCGACTCAACGGAGGTTCCTGTCCGAATTGTCCCCGCACTCCAGGACATCAGTCGCATCTACGTCACATGACAGTCCACCGTCAGCCGCTGAGATATTGGGACAGTAAGTTATTCATACTCTTTATTATGTGAGCTTAGAAAACTACCTATAATAATTATCAACGCTAAAAAAATATCAGATTTGATTAATATTATTTAGTAATCAGGATGCCTAATGACACATACCTGCAAACATTTTATTTTCATATCACATCTAAAAGCGGAGAAAATCACATTTTTATTTGGTTTTTAATTCAAGTTCTGGTCTAACATCGCGGGCAGTAAAAAATAAAATTGCTACGATCTAAATACTGTTGTCACGTTATTTTATTTGCTGATCATCAAAATAACACGCGTGTATCCAAAAATCCCAATTTATTTTAAATTGGGACTCTTAATACAACCGCGTGCTTTTTGAGCATAAAAGTTACGAATTTTAGTCCATTTCAAAGCCTTCCCGATTTGACCGTATGTTTTCATTCAAAACCACTTCATGTTTCAACTGCTTTGCATCACTTAAGATTAGGGTTTGTAGAACAAACGTGATTTTTCTAGGCGCTTTATCTGAAAACTGAGAAGTGATAGAAAACTTTTAATTTTGTATACGTTTTGTGTTTACAGTGCAAAATAATAAAAACGTACTAAGAACTGGGATAATTTCTAAAGTTCAAAATTTGTTGACTAGTGTTACCTACCACTAGAACGGTACTAATTCATGAATTATATGATCAAGCTAAACATTGCTAGAACGTGTTGCAAACTAGCTCAATCTGAATACTCTTAATGCCTGGCTGGGTATACACTTAATTATGTATCGTAGCTAACGCTGCGTTTAAAGTTATATAGGTAAGTTTGTTTCAGTAAAACGTGTCACGAATTGAAAACTTTTACACACCATATGCTAAAGCCAACGACACCTGTTTTATCTTTAATATCCATACCTCTGCTATCAGGAATAAAATAATAAATCAAAACGCCAGAAAATCCTTGAGTAAATATTCGTAAGGCTGGAACACGCAGTACGATAAATCAGAGCGAGCTGGCACCGGCACATGCCCGCCACACACGCGCATCGCACCGCAAGATCCAAATACTTGACATGGGCCTCCACACCGCAAACTTACACTATTTCAACCATTATTCCCTATTTTACATAAATAATTATAATATCTAATCATCTTTAGAGTTTCCGCAGTTAAAAACTTTATCGTTGATCGTGAATCAATAACGTTCAAAGGAGTTACGGCTTTAAAGTTCCGAGAATTTCTCTCATAAAATTTCATTCAGGTGCGGTTTGTTTTCTCAGCCTACGTCTATAGCTATATCCGGCTACTATTTACTGTAGGTACTATTAAAAACGATAAAGGTTAATTCAATTGTCGTTTACCTCACGTTCCAATTCCATGACGCCTATTTCGATTCATTCCTCCTAACTTTAAAATAATTTTAAAAGGAGTCTAAACTGTTTATCCAAAAGATATTTGGGCAACCACGCATCCTGTATCTTCTCCAATGACAAGAAAATGATGTCATGATCCGTTTAGTTATGTATAAGCACAGAGAGAGACCTATTTAGAGGTAAATATTATTCAGTTGGATAGCGTCATGTAGTCGGCAGACAATGAACAGCCTCCGTCGCGTCAAAACCATTGAAAAGCACCCTTTATTTGTTAATAGATAGACACGTTCACAATGGCACTGTGAACATTCAGCGCAAACATCACTATGTGAATGTAATTAGATTGTGAGAATGTTTTTGAATGAAACTTGCGATACTGGTGCTTTAGATACTCATGTTTCTTTATGAATACAATAATGAGTTAGAAAATTATGATGATGCTTTCTCGCCGATTTGGCAACAGCTAACGCATTCCGAGGCTTTTCATGGTGGTTGCGAGTTCAGAGTTGCTGCTCTGTTATGTGCGCTCATGTGACTTGCATTTCCAACTTAAGCCGAATAACTACGAGCACAGAGTGGACATGTCAGAACACCATTGACATGATAAGTGATAGCTGGTGTTGATCCAGCTTTCAGATCGTCGCATTTCTGCTCTAATATTATAATTAGATTGATTTGCAAAATCTGTGTTTCTTGAATTGTTGATTAAACATTAGCTTTTATCAATTTTTAAAAATCTTTTCCGAAGTTTTATAGATAAACTATTCTCCACAGAACATAAGTAGATCTGTTTTGATGCTAAACACATTCCTAGATGTTAAAATTGCATTATTTTGTTAAAGTGAAGCTCTGAGCAAGGCGCTTTCTGCCTTGTACTGCAAGCTGCTGGTGGTGCTAGGACTGGCCTTCCCCATCACCGAGGTCATCGCCGGCGGGGTGCCTGATGGCTACTACCAGGTCAATTGATTTTCATTAATTTAGATAAATGGCGCAATTTTTATTTCAAAATATTTCTACCGTCATACACAAGGTCACTTCGGCGACAGTGTGCAGTTTCCTTTTATGCAATCAGTATTGTTAGCAGATAATATTGCACGAAAAAAAAGGTTTTTATTCATTTTTGAAGAATTGGCGTCACTTATCTCGTTATTAAGAATCGAAAAGATTGAATATCATTATTTTACTTTTATTTTTTTTATTCGAAACATGTTAAAACCAAAAATACATGTAAATTTATTGTTAACCGAAAAACGGAGGAGATTCTCAATTCAACCGTTATTTTTTTTTTTTTTGTATGTTTATTATCTCATAAGGACATATAATATTATTTCATTTATGAACCGATTTGAAAAAAAAAATTTTTATGTGAAAAGATATTTTTTCCGGTTGGTCCCAAAGAAATTTCATCAAAATCGATTCAGTAGTTTAGTTTTAAATGATAATAGCTGGAAAAATATTGTCATCCATGTAAACGAAACTGCGATTTTGCTTTTCAAGAAAGCAAAATACTTTTCAGTTGTGGTGTTAGCTGTACCACAAAGAAGTGAAAAATAAAAAAACCTTTTTACAAAAACCCACAACCGACTTCCGAGTAAAAAAACACTACGAAGTGTAAAATAACATTAATTTCGGAAGCCGGTGAAAATGCGAAGAAACAACCAAAAACACCATCTTCCGAAATTAAAGTTATTTAATACTTTTATAGTGTTTTTTAATGGCCTTGTTAAATACGCTTGCTACGTAAAATTTCCGCACTGTCGCCGAAGGAGCCCTGTAGTTAAACCATTTTCTGAATAGCCAAACGTGCCAGATTTTTAACGCCTGTTGAATAGACGTACGAGTAGTTAAATCCCATAGAAATCTTGTTTATTATATCAATGTTAAATCCCAATATTAAAACTTTAATAACGAACATTGTGTTTTCTTTTTCAGGGATTCTATTTATATCTCTACTTGGTATCTCTAATATTCGTAGTGTTTCAATACGTAAACATAATGCGTCAAAAGGCTGTCAAACTAATCATTCACGACTACGGTAAGAGCTTCCACTTCCTTTTCAAAGAGCACAATACCTCCCTAAACAATAAGATCCACCAACATGCTTAGGTAATTAACCACATTTGCTTAACAAAATGAGACATTAAAATCACATTTGTTTGCATAATTACTTACTCCTGCAAAGAATATTACCTTCTTTAGTTTCTATTCCACCAACGTTTTCAGCCGTTCGTATAAATGTAGCGGAAAATTTAACTCTACGTATGTTGTCTAACGACCAACTATATTGATTCATTACTCATTTTTGACGTCATTTGATGACACTGATGTCAATGAGCTATAAAAATTCAGAAAATCAATAATCAATCTGCTCGATTCTTGCCACCGGTGTTGTGAGTAGCACGTGTGTCTAGAGTATTTTTAGCTTTTCTGTGTAATTATTGTTTTTTTGGAACTTGATATACCTAAATTAAGTGTGTTGTCCTTGTGCTCGTTACCAGGTTCGTATAGTGTTTGTCGTATTTTATCCTAGTTCCATCCAAAATGGATAGGAATAAACCACCCGATCCTGATCCCCCTGACATCCCAGCTTCCCTATCTTCTTTCCCTCCCACTCCGAACAGCCCGAACCCATTATCACAGTTCGCTGATGTAGTCTGTAGTGTCACAGAGATGGAGGTGACACAATCCCAACAAAATACTCGCAAACGTCCCGGTCACGAAGAGATCATTACTCCTTCACCTCCAAGCAAGCAGCCAAGAAGCCAAATCGGCCGAATTAAATATTCCGTTATGGATAAGGCTCCATACTTAGTTCACGTCTCTCGGATTGAAACCCAATTAAATTCAGGCACTACACTACATCCCGTAAATTTTGGCAAGTTTTTAATTCTTAACCGTATTGCTAACGTAGTCCGTGATGGAGTAAACAGAGTAGGCAGGAATCGAGTTTCTGTAGAATTCACATCCCCACAGGATGCTAATTCTTTCTTATTAAACAGTCTGCTACCTAAACATGGCTATACTGCATCAATACCTACTTATAATATCACAAGGATGGGTGTTGTGACCGGTGTTCCCTGTGATATTACTGAAGAAGAGGCTATAACGTATTTATCTGTACCTGCGGGATGTGGTCAAATTTTAAAAGTACGTCGTATTAATCGGAAAGTGCAGAGAGAAGATATAACTGAGTGGAAACCTACTGAAACATGTGTCATTACTTTCGATGGTCAAGTTTTACCAAAGAGGATTTTCTGCTGCTACACATCCCTTCCTGTAGAGCAGTACATCTATCCAACTATCCAATGTCGTAAGTGTTGCCGATTTGGCCATGTTGCTAACCTATGTAGGTCGAAACCACGCTGCAGTAGATGTGGCCACGAACACCCCGGTGATGGTTGCAACATCTCTGAGAGCGAGGCATTTTGTGTACTTTGTTCGGGTAATCACTTTGCTAATAGCAAGTCATGCCCTGAGCATGGTAGGCAGAAGGCCATTAAGACAGTTATGGCTGAGAAATGTATTTCTTACACTGACGCTTGCAAAGTAGTCCCATTAACTTCAAGCAATTATGCGAATATCACTAGAACCCCTGTATCTTATAGGAAAACAGTTACACTCAAGCCCAAGACCCATGCCCCACTTTCACCATCCTATGATAAAGCTGCCCATCAACAAATTGTTAGTATCCCTCTGCCTTCACAGCCTAATGGTTGTGCCCTAAATAATAATAACATCCCCTTCAACAATACTGAATCTGTTATTGAACTATTAATAAAACTTATACCAATTATTATCTCTTCATCTTCTAGTACTTCGAAATCACCGTCCAACGTTGCCGACCAACTTATTTCACTTCTTTTACAAATTAAAAATGGCGTCCAGCCAAGTATTCCTTCAGTGGAATGTGAGGAGCGTGTGGCATAAAAAGCACGACCTCATATTCCTTCTTAACAAATACAAGCCATTAGCTTGTTCTATAGCTGAGACTTGGCTCACGCCAAATCTTAGCTTCCGCATGCCACTTTACAATATCCTCAGATGTGACAGATCCGATGGGTATGGAGGGTCGGCTCTGTTCATTAATAATCGTGTTCCATTTTCACCCATATCCTTGGCCTCACTCCAGGATAATTTGAGCATTACAGCAGGAAAGGTTGAGGGTATCACAGTGTTTTCTATTTATATTGCCCACCCTCACCCTGATTTTTTAGTTATTTTAAAAAACATTTTTTCTAACGTTCATGGTCCATTGCTAGTCATGGGTGATTTTAACTGCCATCACTACAGATGGGGTTCGGAACGCTGTGATGCCTTCGGCATGGCTTTGGTGGAGATTTTGGATGATTTAGACCTCTGCGTTCTGAACAATGGTTGTCCAACTCGTAGAACCCCTCCCGGGCAGCAGAAGAGTTGTGTTGACCTTACATTCTGTTCGGTTGACCTGGCAGCATCAGCTCACTGGGAATGTACAACCTTGTCGCATGGTAGTGACCATTACCCTATAGTTATATCTTTAGCTAATAAGACTTATTTAGAAAAAACTTCTCCTCCACTTTTGAAATATAATCTGTCCAAACCAGACTGGACAAAATTCGTATCACTATTGGAGGACAAAATTGACAATCTTCCAAATTTAAATTCATGTTTACCAAATACTAATGGTCACCACCATGCCAAGAGCTGCTATGAGAGTTTTGTTTCCGCCGTTACCTCTAGTGCAGATTCTTGCTTCCCATTAAAAAACAGTGCCCAAAACAAAATCCCTTCACCTCCATGGTGGGATCCAGAATGCACGTCGGTTGTTAGGGCAAGAAATGAAGCTGAAGTATGTTACAATGTAGCTATGAACACCGAAAACCTCTTGGCATATTTGCAGTGTAATGCCAAAGCCAAACGTCTTCTTCGCAAGAAGAAACGTGCGGGTTGGGTGAAGTACTGCACTGCCCTATCTCCCTCCACTCCAATCTCAGAAGTCTGGAAAAATATTAACAGATTTAGATGTGGGTGTCGCCCTTCAATTGTTTCACCCATAGCTAGGGAAACAGCTGAACTCTTTTTCGACAAAATTGCACCACCATATGTTCCACTTCCATCTGAATGTGAAAATATACCCCTGCTTAGGTTAACCAACGATCCTTTTGATGTGCCATTCACTTTGCATGAACTGAATGTGGTTCTTAGTCAGGTCCGGGACTCAGCTCCTGGCATTGACGGTGTGCCATATTCCTTTATCTGTCGTGCAGGTGAAAAGGCTAAATTGTATTTCTTGAGCATTATAAACTTTTGCTATAATCAGGGTTGGGTACCAGATCAGTGGAAGGTACAAATCATTATTCCCCTAGTCAAACCTGGCAAACCTCCAGATGATCCGAATGGTCTTAGACCTATTGCCTTATCTTCAGTCTTAGCCAAACTACTGGAACACCTAATTAAAAATCGTCTGGAGTGGATAGTTGAATCGAGAAACTTACTGCCGAATTCCCAATTTGGCTTTAGGAAAGGACTTAGTACAATGGACAGTGTTGGTGTCCTGATAACGGATATTCGTCTGGCCTTTTCAAAAAACCAATCCGTTGTTGCCACTTTCCTCGACATCTCCTCCGCATATGACAACGTACTTCTTCCTGTTCTCAGGCAAAAATTGCAACAGCTGAGTCTTCCGGCTAAGATGATACAATGCATATGTGGACTTCTCGCGTCCCGGTCATTGGTTCTGAGAGTACAGGGAGAGGAGTTTACCGATCGGCAGACGTGGAGGGGTCTCCCTCAAGGCTTGGTCCTCAGTCCATTGTTATACAATCTATATACGGCCGATATTGGGTCCTGCCTTAATAATAACTGTCAGATCTTGCAATATGCCGATGACATAGTATTGTATGTGACAGACTCCTCCATAGTTAACGCTGCCGCTTCTCTATGCCTCTCTTTGGACTCTTTGAACCACTGGCTTTTAAGCCATGGCCAGTCGCTTTCCGCTCCCAAAAGTTCGGCAGTAATTTTCTCCCGGAAAAGACAAAATCCCCAGATTTCAGTAAGCATTTCAGGACACAATATTCCTATAGTGAATAAAGTTAAGTTTTTGGGCGTTCTTTTGGATTCAAAATTAACAGGTAAACAACACATAAATTTCCTGATTCAAAAATGTGAAAGGGTAATTTCAATTTTAAAAGTTCTTGCGGGTGTTTGGTGGGGGGCTCATCCCTACACCATGAAACTAGTATACAACGCACTAGTTCGTAGCGTTCTAGACTATGGAACATATCACCTGATTCCGTGTAATAAAGGTGCTTTGGCGGGGCTGGATAGGGTTCAGGCCAAGTGTCTTCGGATCATCTCTGGTTGTATGAAGTCCTCTCCCATTAACGCATTGCAGGTTGAGTGCGCTGAACCTCCTCTGGCCCTAAGGCGGCAATATCTGGCCTCCCGCTTTTTGTTCAGGTTAATTTCCAGATCATCCCATCCTCTAATAGCAAGACTAAATAAGCTAGATGCTTTATGCAGAAGCTCAAATTATTGGAGAAATAAAGATATTCCATTAATTTTAAAATCGTTTCGACAATCCCAAAATTTTGACTGCCCGATTTTCCAGTGTCCTAAACTACCTCTTTATAACTTCACCTACGAAGTTATTTGCTTTACCCCAAAAATCTTCTATAATATTGGTATATCCAAAAAGTCCTCTGCAGCGAATTCGGCCTTCAATGCGGCGGTGGGCGAGCGATGGAATGGTTATCAAGTATTTTTCACTGACGCTTCGAAATTGAACGACGTCAATAACACTGGAGCAGCGGTTTATTACCAAAGCTCCAGAATTATTCTACAGTTTAAATGTCCTAAAGAGTCTTCCGTATTTACTGGTGAGTGTGTGGCTATATTAGAAGCTTGCCGTTTTATAGAGTCGCACGCTAACATTGAGAAAGCTGTTATTTTCACAGATTCTCTTAGCTGTTTGCAGGCGTTAGCTCAAAATCCCTTTAAAAGCAAATCACACAATCCCCTTATTTTTGAAATTAAGAAGTCCCTGCTATCCTGTACCAACTTTCAAAAAGATGTTCAGCTAGTTTGGATACCTAGCCATTGTGGTATTAAGGGTAACGAATGTGTTGATGCCCTGGCTAAAGATGCGTGCACATCCGTAACGGCTGATCTCTCAAACAATACCCACCAAAGTTACGACCTGCTGTTTCTCCCGAAAACGAATCTTCGGTGTTCCTGGCAGGAACAGTGGAATGAGTCTAGCAAAAAGAGAGGAAGGTTTTTCTATGCCGTTCAACCCACTATAAACTCAAAACCATGGTTCAATGGCTTCAGAAAGGTCTCTAAAACTGTTGTATCTGTTCTCTGCAGAATCCGCTTAGGTTTTTGCTGTACCCCCGTCTTCCTTCATAAAATCCACATACGCGACTCCTCCCTCTGCGAGTGCGGATTGGCAGAGGGTACTTTAGACCATATATTTTTTGAATGCCAAAACAACGTCCCCCCTCTTGATTTATATAGTCGTCTCCCTAAATTTAAGATCCCTCTTCCAATTAATTTCCCCTCTCTTTTAACATTTTCCTCTCCTGACCTGCTTGTGGCGTTGATGACTTTCATCCGCCACAATAGCATAAAACTATAAGCCCTCTCCAAATCATTGTCTGTATCGATGTGGCATGCAATAATATATATTTATTTTAAGTAATTAATGTTTTAACACTTATATGTTTGTTTCAGTCCCGTACTAACACATCAAGTACCTGATCAACTGTATCCATAGAAGAATCGAATTATTTTCTGCATCAATCGTCGTTTTCTCCTAATCATTAAAATATTGCACACTTGCTTCTCCAATTTACTTGGGACATTGGCAGAATAGTCGACATCGGCTTTGTTTGCCATATATTAAAAATAGAATAGAATAGACCAACTATATGTATTCAATTAATTTTTATAGAGGACACTCTGAAAGAGGATAGAAACGGAAAAATTACACCTGGAGACAGACCAAAAATAAAAGAGAACATTTCTCGCTACGGCAGTTTTTATTTGAGGCTTGGCGGAATTGGTAAATTGGAGTCATTTCCTATTAACAGTTTTATTTTACTTTCAATTTCGAATCGATTTTAAATCTTTATTATTTTTCAGCATTCGGAATTGGTTCGATGGTGTACAGTGGTTTAGAATTGGGTGAATATTTTGAAATGACGGATAAATGCCGTTCCGTTCTGTCGGTGATTACCCCGGCGTTACGAATGGCCCTCACTTTGGCACAAATGCAGTTCATGTTCCTCACTAACAAGGACATAGAATCGGGCGCTTTTAAACTGATACAGAGATTCGGTTTTATGCATATGGTGGCCACGAATTTATGTGAATGGTTATACGTGTTGGTTGAAGAAACGAAGCATGAGATACATCATTTAGAACATACAATCCTAGCGCCAGCCAACGTTACGCTTCTAGAAGCAGAAGGTATACCGTGCAGGAGGTCTAATATGATGGGTGCACTGCTGCAGAATGCTGCACCTTTCTTATTTCCTTGCACGATCGAGTACTCCCTCATCTGTGCTGTCATTTTGTACGAAATGTGGAAAGAGGTATTTACTGAATGACCAACAAGCTGCAGTACCTTATCATTAATTAATATGAATATGAACTTGTTTTGTATTAGTGAATACAAAACAGATTCTTAACAATTAATACCAAAACTAAATTACAGGTAAAATGCACTCCGGAAGATTTTGAAAAGAAATTAGATGTTCCTAAAAATAAGTCACGGAATAATTCAGTGACACCTGAGAAAATTCTGCAGCAGTTTGGTAATTTCTTTCTTCATATTTTTTACATTATTTGAAAGTGAACAGTGGTACTAACCTTGTCTTGTATTTCAGCTGGAATGTTAGGAGTGAGTTCTCCCCACGGCAGTCGTACTGCCCTCCACCACTTTGCGATAGACTGCTCCCACGCTCACCGCGGCCTCTTCGCTGGAATCTTAGTAATCGTCTTCACCATCATTTCTCTAATCATGTTCTTCGTGTTGGCACATCATCCTGACTCAATCACTGTAATGTTTACTTTTATTGAAATCAATAACTTTTCTTTTGTATTCTTCATTGATGTGTCGTTTGAATTTATTTTTGCAGGACGCCATATTCGAAGTGAATGTATGCGAATTGATTTTGTATTCGTTGTCGTTGATGGCTTGTATGACAGCTTTAATACAAATGAGAGCGTTAGCTTATAAAAGGAAATCAAAAGGTAATAATAATAATAAGGTAATAATATAATAATATAAGGTAATAATATAATAATAATTCTCTTAATATTTTTGTACCGTATTTTTTTATTTTGTAATTTCGTTTTAATATTCTTGTTTGAATCTCGTCGCCATTAATATAATACTAAACTTCTGTGTTTTATTTCTCAGCTCTCCTAGGCCTGGATCCATTCCTCTTAATCCTAGCTCAATCGGGAATGTTCGTGTACTGCATGTTCAGTCTCATAGGAAGTCATCACACTCAGAACATGAGGAACAGTGTCGGTCTTACCGGATTCTTCTCTGAATTTTTATCACTCAATCAGGTCTGATATTTTTATCCGTACGTTTTATACTGATTCGTCAATACCCAATAATTTTGAAAACGAATTGCAGGAACCCTTTACACGTATACGTCTTTTAATTCATTTAAACGTCTTCTGTAGAACTGAATAGACTGAATTCTAAGAATATATGAAGTTCTGTAGACTGAATTCTATGAATGGTAGGTAGGTAAACCTACACAGGTTTACCTACCTACCATTCATAGAATTCAGTCTTCATTGTGCAAACTTTCAATGTTTTCCAGACTATTCTTCAAACTCTATTCATTATCGATGCGTGGTGGCGCCGCAGCACAACTTCGGAACAACGGAGAAATAAACCAGGCCGACAGCTCGTCACTTTTCTGCTCGTCGCTAATATGGCCATGTGGGCTATTAACACGCTGGAGAAGGTAACTAGCATTATTATATCGTTGGTTTCGTTACTTTTGTTCTTTTTTATGTATATTCAGGATATGTAATTATAACAAGCGCCATTTTAGTTACCTTTTATATTAAAACGGTGGGCATTTTGGACCCAAATATATTGTCTATAGTAGGCGCCAGATAATCGTGGAATATCGGTCATTGACCCACCTACATTTATTGACATTGTTAATTTGAAAAACGGAATTAATGACACAAAACTGTCCCGAATCATCATCTCTCGTGATCCTTAACATTGTCTAATAATGAAAAACGATTCATATTTAATTGCTCAGATACCTATTTGCAGTTATTAGGGAAAGGTCAATATACTTTATTCCACATTTATCTGGCGCCTACTATAGGTAGCTTTTTTGCGAAAAAAAAGAAAGTCGTCTTAGCTCGTAGTATTGCCTACTACCAAAGATAAATAAACTAAATAATATGTTGACCCTATTTGATAAAGTAGATTAAGAGAATATAGTAGTATTGATGATATTAGGTATTAGTAGTTTAGTGGAAATTATGCCAATTCAATATGTAAAAAATACCTTTGATACAGCTTCTAGGAAATCTTGCAGTTCCATCCATAACATTTCATTTACGAATATGAACTAACGAAGCAATATTCAGATTTATTTGTTAATTGTTTACCCATATTCAAGGTCAAAAAACAGTGGTTGAATGGTTGTTGCTTTCGATTCCTAAAAATCTCATATAACTGCCATTTTTTTTTTTATTATTATCCATTACATTTACGTGGAGCTGCCCCATAATGGCACTCGCTTTTATTTAGATAATCCAGATAAATAGTAGATATTGAGGGGATACAGCAGGTTCTTAGGTCACTAGCGCCATGTTGAATCCTGAGCGTACTGAAGAATTCCAGAAATAGCGTAACGAGTTCAGAAAAAACCCACGTTCGAAGTGGAGATGTTAATACTAGAATTCTGAATGCAGTGTGGGATTCAAGGTACTACTAACTCAAGGGATTCGTTATCCCCGAGGAGCATACTCTACTTTTCACACCTACTTCAAGATAATTGATAGCGAGCTATTAGGAGTATTGGTTGACCGTGAGCGGTGCTGGTTGGCCGTCGCTATCAAAGTTTTCACACGAATGTTAGTTGAAGTTCCATATTCAAATCACATTATTGACCAACCAACAGTTTATAATGAAGTTCAGTACAATATCTACATATTATTGCCCGGCTGCAGCCGGGAGCGGCTGGGGTACACCCACGGCCTAGCGCTGGATAATAATGACTTATTTAAGGTTAAACTAACCTGACATAGGTATAATTGACGTTGTCGATGGTGGTGTGTAAATATTATTTAATCTATTTTACAGAGTCGCGCAGAGTTCCGTCCAGCACACCTGGCATTCTACGGGCCCTGGGCCTGGACCATCATCACCCATGTGTCGATGCCACTGGCCATCTTCTACCGATTCCACTCCACCATCTGCCTCTTCGAGATTTGGAAGAACTGCTTCAAGAACAAACCTATTTACTTGAATGTTTGAACTGTTAATAAATTATAAAACAAAATATTTACTATAAATAATAGTTATTTCTTATTACTTTTAAAACGATAAGTAAAATAATATCAGTAAGAAAAAATAAATAAATATGTTTCGTACCTGCATTGTAGTTTTATTATTACTCTAAATTATTTTCGTAGTAATGTACTTAATTCTTATTTTTACCTGAACATCAAATTCTCAATTAAGAAATCTGTGAATAGTCTAAAATGAAAGGAGATGGTCATATTTAAATTCATATTTTTTGTACCAAGGAGCTCACAGTACGATCTTCGAAGTAAAGCTACGCTTGCCGAGGTTATTCTTCAGATGGGCGACCACTATTGCATATCGAGACTATTCTGTGCTTCAAGCAGAACGTTAGGCCGCTGGTCCCGGTTGTCATTTGTAGGTATTTGGTAGTCGTTACGCATATTCCGAAGCTATAAAATGTAACACCAAGGAGTACTATGTTACACAGTTATTGGGTGATGGAAGTCAGATAGACAGTCGCTCTATGTAAAATACTGGTACTCAACTGCATCTGGTTAGACTGGAAACCAACCCCAACATACTTGGGAAAAGGCGGCAGATTACAGATCGCACAGGCAGATTACAGATCCCATGAGATATTAAGTACGTAGTAGGACCTGTTTTCATCAATAACAATAGCGTCCAAGTGCGAGTCGCACATGAAGGGTCCGTACGTTTCTTGTATGGGAGCCCCCTTTAATTTTTAATTTAATGTTTTTTTTATTATTTGTTGTTATAGCGGCAATAGAAATACACACTCTGTGAAAATTTCAGCTGTCTATCTATTACGGTTCTGGAGATTCAGCCCGCTGAAAGACAGACGGACGGACGGCGGAGGCTTAGTAATTGGGTTCCCTTGGGTACGGAACCCTAAAAAGTAGGTAACATACACATATTTTTATGTCACTTATTTTAGATACAGACTGTACCTACCTACAAGATGCATTGCTGTTTTCGTAGATCATTTCAGTTCATAGATTAGACTGATCCCTACTTCATTCATAAGCTCTGCTTTAGATAACAAAACAAAAATAAATTCTTGCATATTTTTATCAAGCGGCTACAATATTTTTGTAGTCTTCATAGATTATATTTGCAAGAAAATGTTATTTTGTTTTTATTACATTCTTAAGATTACGGAAGCTTCTTCAAGTGAGGATTAGCTTTATGTTACAGATACGCGTGCATTTATCTCTCACACATTGAAATATAATAAAAATCTTGGAATCGTCAACCGCATTACGCATTTTGACTAATGTCAGTATTTTCACCGCAGAAATATTGTTATAATAATGTACCACTTAGATGCATAAACATAACATAGACCTTTGAACCTGTGCTTGCTGCACGATTTAACCTACTGTATCAAGTATGTAAAGCAATACTTGATGTTTCCAAATCTGTTTAAAAAATATAATCATATGTAGGTAAGTAGATACGCTTAAAAGTTAGCGCAAACTCAGATTAGTCAGCTTCATTTATTGGTTCGAGCATTGAAGACTTTGATACACTAAAAAAATAAAACACAATCAACGGAAAGCCAATAGAGAGCCGTTTTGAGGAAGTGTAGTTTTAGAAATAAACGAAACCGGCCAAGTGTGAGTCGGACTCTCACACGAAGACTTCCGTACCATAAACCAAAAAAACACGTTTCTTCTGTGAGAGCCCCTTTAATTTTTAAGTTAACAATTTTTTTATTACATGTTTTTATAGCGGCAACAGAAATACATTATTAGTGAAGATTTCAACTGTCTAGCTATCACGGTTCATGCTACAGCCTGGTGACAGACAAACAGGCGAACAGTGGAGTCTTAGTAATAGGGTCCCGTTTTTATCCTTTGGGTACGGAACCCTAAAAATAATAATGAATCAGGATTCCTACATTCAATATATAGTTTACAGGCTTTGTAGGTAATTACTTGTTGACACATTTAAATGGCCGGTGTCCACATGACGCAATTAATACTGTCCGCCCTTTGTCATAAACCAATATCAGGCAACAGCACAAAATTTGTTTACCTCAACACTGCTGCAAATGGCCTAATTATCTTTAATTACTTCATTTATATTTACGACTTTTTAAAACTAATTTTATGCCAGGAGACAAAGCACTGTATCTTCAGAGACAATGAAAAACAATTTGCGCAAAATGTGTTTTCCGTAGTTTTCCACATTTTTTTAATTATGAAAAATTAAAACGTCCTTTTGTTCCTCAGTTGTAAATAAAGACCAAAAGTGCATCACTTCTGGAACCAGCCCGACGTAGACTTCTTTGGAAAATAATTTAGCAAAGAGTCTCTTCATACAATAGCGCAAACTAAAATACCTGTGACTAAAGGAGCTGAGAGCGGAGAACAAGCTGAGTCGCAAAAATCTTATCAGACGAAATAAATCTCCAAAATCTGTAATTAACAAACCCTAATTTGAATCACCGTCAAAATATACATAATAAGTCAAGTCATATTTGGAGTATTAAGGCGTCTCCGCGTAGAGAGTCTGTCGCCTAAACTCTTGTCAAGATAAAAAGGCTATCTCAGATACTGACGATGTTTTATACACGTCCCAGTCTTAGTGTTCAGTGCTAAAGACCAGCTTGCTTGGCAGCCATGAATGACGTCATTGAAGAGGATGTAGAATGGTATGTAATGAAATTATTATAATATTGTATCAACTGACCACACCGGCCTCAGCCGTTTCAATTTATTTATTTGACGCAATTATGTTTCAAAGGCATGTTTTTCAAGCACGTATCAAAACGGTTGTCATTTTATGCGATTTAAAAGAGCGGTTTAATTGTTTGTGCGCATCAATTTATTATTTATTTCATTGTGATACCGGCACTACATACAAGGATAGATAAATAGGTAGTAGTCGTTGCCATACAGGAAAGGATATTAAATTGTATGACTATTATTTTATTTTGTTTACTCTAACTTCATCTAGAGAAAACAACTTGTTTCATATTTTTAGAACCTCCAATATTCTTCATTCTTATGAAGCAAATTTAACGGCCCACCGACACTCTTTTTTGGTTTAACTCGACGAAAGGAGTATTCTATCTATTAAGGGCTTTAATGATCATTTTCATCTACATATTTATAAAAATAAATAAAATAATGTGTACATAAATAATGTAGGTCCTGGAACCACGATCGGAAAAAAAAACAATTGATCCATCCCTGATCTCAGCTGTATTGAGACAAATGACCCAGTTTCAGCACGTCTGTAAGATCGCCATGGATAAGAAAACGCAAGGAAATTATCTCTAGAAGTCTGTAACTAAGGCTTTCCATGTTTACCTAAGATAGATATATTAACAGTTTTCCACAGTTTAGAGAAGCCTAATGTTTAATTGTGGATTCAAAGTGTACACAAACATAAGATATGCATTAGATAAGCCTAGTGTGTAGCTAAGTAAATCTTAGTGCAGGAGGACTCGAATATTAATAAATCTCTCCGTATCATCGTCATTTTTAACACTTCAAAAGGAACCACTATCATTATGTAACACCCAACTATTCTCTTATTTATTTGACGAACACATCCTGGCAGCTCAACTCACAGGTCCTAAAAAGACTTTCGATTAAAAAAAACTAAACAGCAGGTTTCCATATTCAACTTTTTAAATAACATTCATAGGACGCCCGAGCGGCGGGACTCGCGGTCATTCTACGAGCATGGGTCCCATCACTACCACCCCAACAGACAGACAAGCACCACTCTAGAGCGAAAACTTCGCCATAACAGGTTTGTATCCATTCCCAGTATTATAATTAAAGTTTCAAACGCACAAAAGGCATTGCCGTAACAAGTGCCGTCTTGAATACTGATTACTACATTTAAATAATGTTTGCTTTTTGAAGTAGTTCAAGATTGAAATTTTTAATAGAGATGTTTCATGGACTTTTTTACTTACAAATAATACTTTTCTCGTGAGGTTAATCAAATCAGTTACTTATATAGTTTTCACTAACGCTATAAATAAGTTTCATAACAGAGCGTAATAGTGGTATTATTTACGCGGATATTAAGGTGCTAGAAGCACTGTCAAAATCAAATTATATGAGTTAAAAATTTGGATTCAGCATACAGCCGCTACTTTTATGTATCCCGTTAATTTTACTAGATATCTAATAATTACTTAAGTCTGATCTTTTCTCAATACGGGAAAACATATCAGAAACAGTATTAATATAACCAATACTTAAAAAAATACTTTTAAATCCTGACATCTGCAGAAATCGTAGAAAAAAACGTCATGTAAGGTGCCTTTGAGATGGAGAACTAATTAATCGCTTAGAGATGAGGGTAGCTGTGCAGCATCGCATCTGCATATATACGGCTGGCTCGTTAGGAGGGCCGTCTGAAAGTGACACCGCCGGCGCTAATTACCCATGAGGACAACATCTTACCGACTCTAACCGATGCATATTTAGCGCTACAATATTTTATTTGAACGACTATTTTTATGTACTGATTTTAAGTAGATTAAGGTGCAGATGCGGACCGCTCAAAACCGGGATGGTTGGCGATCTTTGGGGGAGGCATGTTCATCTACTTAAAATCAGTGCATAAAAATAGTCGTTCAACGACTATTTTTATGTACTGATTTTAAGTAACCCGGGATGGTTGGCGATCTTTGGGGGAGGCTTACGTTCAGCAGTGGACGGCAATTGGCTGATATGATGAAGGTGCAGATTGGAGGATTGGTATCTGTACAAATATGGCTGAAATTAGAATGGAAAACCTCGTAGCAATTTTAATTGAGTTTTTCTTCCCGATAGAGCACCAAGCAAAAATATTGATTGGTGCTCTTATGGGAATAGCTTTGGTGCTCTAAAATCGGTGCTCCAACATCGGTGCTCTAACGGGAATACTCCACTGTTGTTTGTGCTGCGGTTCGTAGGCTAGCATTTGTCGTTTTTGTAAATACTTGATTATCACACCTGACTTGTGTTCGTAGATTTAACTTAAACAAATCCAAGTTTCATCAGCACTTTTTCAATTATTATGAAATCTTAATTCATCTTCAAAGTCAAAGTCAAAACGTTTATTTCAATTAGGCCATTAAACAGCACTTTTGAACGTCATCATTTACGGTTCAGTAAGTCATCTTGGAAAGTCACTCGGTATTTGCCGGATTCGAAGCCTGATCCGATGACTAGTAGGAAATCTTTTGTTCTACGGTTCTTGCTATGACGTGCTGCCGTACAATTCCAAATCTCTTCATATTCAATGACGTAATAACGATTAGAATTTGTCACGATCTACCCACAGTTATTATAGTAGCTACTTCAAAGAAAACGTGGCGATCAGTGCCACGTAGCTACTTGCTAATTAACGTTTGTCTTACCTATAACTCACTAATAGTATGTAAGTGTGTTTATTCATATAACAGTAACCTTTATTGCACGAAGCTTGAATAGCATCTCGATTTTAAAAGTTGGTGAGTTAACCTAACATCAATTTAGCCCAGCACTAGTAGGTATACACCTGTTCAATTCTGTAAAGTAAACTTGCCCTTTACAAAATACTGTTAGTGTTAGTCCATAACAAGTATAACAACTATCTAATTAGATTGGAAGTTGAATTTTAAACGTTAGACTGACATCGATGCACTACTGTCCGCTCAAGGCTTTGTCCAAAGTGAACGCGCGGTGACTAGAACAGGTGCGAGTGCGGTTGACAGTCTCTCCAGGGATATGCTCTTATAGGCGTTGCACAGAGGGGGATCCGAAGTGGTCTTTTACGAGGTAACGGGCCCCCTTCTATGTGCTGATCGTGATCACTAGGATGATTTTTGTTAGGAAAAAATCCCACACTTCCTGGGATTTTCTCCAAAAGTCCAGGCGACTATTGAAGGATCACCCCGGAAAAAAAAGCGAGCGAGCGCGGTTAGGTTACTATTTGTGTCCACAGTGTATTAGTACAAAATTTCAGCTCGAATTATTGTAATCTTACCCCAATTTCAAATTTGAAAGAGTCACCGCGGCCCTGGTTCGCAAAGGGCATTTGGAGGAATATGGGTTTTAGTCAGTAAGAGTCAGACACTCTCTTGGTGATTTCCTATCCTAAAAAATACAAAAAAGTAAATTAAATCAATCACTACTCAAAGGTTAAACGGATTTGCATGAAACTTGGCATACGGGTAGACCATAGCCTGGAGTACGAAAAAGCATACTTTTTATACTTGCACCTTATACTACAAAGCTTTAATTGCAGAACTTCAAGCGGGCAAAGGCGCTTACAAAAGCTATAATCCATTCTCTAACCATAGGTGGATGTATTAGGCAGTTTAGAGTTCCCGGTTGACAACGATGACAGATTTCCAACAAGTAAACCTGTTCCATTTATTGAACGCCATACAAAGGGTGTACAGGTACATGGGCAGAGCTTATTGTTAGAGCCGTGCCGATTGTTGCATCTCCATGTATTGATCGCACCGCTATAGGCACCAGGAGCTGTTATGAAATTATCTGTAACGGGGTCAATTTGTATCTGGAACGTTATAGTTCGAGGGTTTTATTGGAATTAACTGTTTGATTGTTAATATGTGCAGCCAATTTTTCAGGGGCATTTATTAATTTCAGGCAGATCGAAGATATTTAATTTTCATTCGCTTTTGTCGATTTTTTATATGAAACGAAATTATTGGATTCCTTTATTCAACAAATAGTGTTAAAATCTATGAGGGCACTTAGAAGAATACTTCAATTCCGACGCTTGTGTTTCCTACCTAGCTGTGGGCGTCTTTCAGGTGAAATGATGAAAGTTCAATAATCTTAGTCCCTAACACTATATTTTTGTTGTTTAAATGGAGATGTAGTGTTCAGTCAACCCTTTAAATGCAACACAACTATAATATACGAGACTCGTACTCGTACTTATAGAATATTTCTCAATTTGTTATTTTTCATAAAATCTATATTTTAAAACCTGAACAAGTTAGGCAAAGTGCCAATTTAAAAGATTCACAAAACTATTTGAACAAGCCATTATTTCATAATGCTTTGCAATTTACTGAAAACATGATTCACCTTATTTTCGATTTTCATGTTGGAAGATTCCAGAAAATGCACACCACACCCTTTTAGTATCAAAGTAAAATTATGTTTTAACATAAATAAATGTACGAATCGTATTCATAACTACAAGTTCAACCCTGTCACAGTTAGAAACTAATTACTAACGTACACGGTCGTGACATCTCGCTGCGTTTTGTATCGCCTTCAACAGTTCGTGATTAGCTCTACAACGCACAACATCTAAGATAAAAATCGCGATTTCTTACGCAAAAGGTGGATGTTTTAAAGGCGAATTTTCAAGGGTGTTTAAAAGGATTTGGTGATGAAAAATAAGGAGAAATCTAATCAAAATGCATCGAGGGACTGGCGACGGCCGTCGGAGCCTCTCATAGCGGTGCCTGAAGATGAAAGGTGAGGCAAGGCATCGCGCCAGAGCCGAGGGGTGGCGAGGCGGTTCATTAAAATCCACTATTAGAAGATAAGCGCCGGCTCAAACAAAACAACTTAGTGTAACGTTAAATCGACACCGCTTTATGTAACAGTTTTAATATTATTATGTACGGAATTTGTTTTCAGTGTTCATTTTGTAAGCGGCTTCGTGTAATTAGATAGTCAGTAATTTTCAGCTCTCTTCTATAGTTTCGCGTTAAATTTGTGTGTAGCTTTTTTATAATAGTTTTACATGTAGTAAACTATTCCTTATCAAATACTTGTTAAAGTTACATCGTGAATAGGTATGTCCTAAAATAAAGAAGCATTTTTACATTATGATTTTATAATTTATATGATCAACTAAAGTATGGTATCGTGTTATGCATGGGATGTGTCGGGAAACTTATACATCTCTTTAATAGAGTTTGCTTAACTTATAGTATAAAGAGTTGAATTGTTTGCGAAAGCCAATTAATCTCTAGAAATACTGATCCCATAGCCGGAAACTTTCACTGGTAGTAAGCCACACTACCACTGAGTATCACAGATTTTTTCCATCATTAGATGGGCTGGAGAGAAGCTACGGCAAAAAGATTTTTCCTAAATCTTGCTCCTTCTACAAGTTGTTCCAGAATCGCGTGGTCAAATTTAAAGGTGTTTTTTTGTATCTGCTATACAGTCAAAAAAAAATAAAAAAAATATTGACTTTTTCAAAAACCCCGACCGCTAGAAAAAAGACAAAAGGTTAAATAAATTAAAAAACCCCCGACACAAAAACCTACCTAAAAGAAGTACGAAATAATAATTTGATTTATTTAACAACCTAACCCAAAACGTCGCGTCGGGGGGACCGTTTCTAAATATTTTACTACTCATCGTGGTAGCTTTGTTGTAAATACCAATATTTAGAAACGGTCCCCCCGACGCGACGTTTTGGGTTAGGTTGTTAAATAAATCAAATTATTATTTCGTACTTTTTTTAGGTAGGTTTTTGTGTCGGGGGTTTTTTAAATTTTTAATTTATGTTTTTTTTTAATACTTTTTGTATGTATTTTGTACACTAGAAAGTTTTTAGCTGTGTTTTAGTTTTTATGTACAGATTGTTAAATAAATCAAATTATTATTTCGTACTTTTTTTAGGTAGGTTTTTGTGTCGGGGGTTTTTTCATTTGACATCTTACCTTTCATTTGACAACCATTTTGGGCACATTTGTAGAATTTTGGTTCTTCCATCCCCACTTTAACCCACCATAACTCTTAAACGGCTCAATCGATTTTTATAAAACATAGCTAAGAACACTCTCGATTAAGTCTCCTTTCATCCAAAAAAAACTAAACTGAAGTCGGTTCAGTGGTTCGGGCGCTATGATGCCACAGACAGACAGACACACAGACAAACAGACACGTCAAACTTATAACACCCCTCTTTTGCGTCGGGGGTTAAAAACAGTTTTCAAGCAGTCTGATACAGTAAGTAGCGTTTATTTTAGTTCCTCCAACTACATGCTTAAAAACAGTTTATTTTTTTAAAAACCCAAAAGTTTTGATATTGTTTCTTGACTGTATAGCAGACACAGAACACAAACTTGAAATACCACGCACTTCTGGAAGACCCTGTAGATAGGAAAGCATTTAATACTAAAAAAATACCTAGAAATGTCTTTATTTTTAATATGTTTACAGAGAACACCCACCGCACTCGCTACCTCGCCTGAGCGTGGTGATGCCGGCGAGTTCCAGTTCCAGCATGGAACACATAGCCACACCCATTCCGAGAAAACGACCGCTCTCCCACGGCGAGTAAGTAAACTAGTAGCTTGCATATAAGCAGCGTTTCTGAGATATGGGAACATCAATGGCGACGTCAATTTGATTTAGTTCTTGCTACCGTGTTTGTACACAAAATAGATGAGGAAGTAGGTACTCCCGAGCCTTTAAACGATTCCTATGGATCATGGCGCCATCGGGAGCCATATCTGCATTAACTCTATAAGAACTACATGCCTTTCTATATCTTTCGATACTAAATCTGCATTATTGTTGCAACAGTAGGCATCATTATCAACTTAAACTCCACAAATCCCTAAAATAGCGTCAAATTCGAACCTTAACTCTAAAACAGAGCAACTATGCAATTAATTAGTTAATTTCGTTTACCATTCACTATAGCACCTAATCCGAGTACCCTAAACAATAGATAATGGCGTCCTGGCTAAACCTCGACGATTTTCATTAATTTTGTTAGCGTCATATTAATTTTCCCTAGCTTCGTGTTTTAGGTTATTTACAGCTAATTGATTCAATATATCATATTGTTTCAGTGAATCGATGACCGTGGTGCTGTCAGCGTTTTATGCTAAATTATTAATAGTGTTAGGAATAGCTTTGCCGGTAACGAGCACCATACAGAATGAGGTTTATACTAATGTTATATCTGATGTAAGTACGTACTATGTAAGCTCTCATTAGTTTTATCCATACTAATATTATTTGATTCGAAGGTACTGGAACAGGAACTGTCTATCTGTTTGTAACCTTTTCACGTCTCAACTACTGAACGGATTTAGATGAAACTAGGTAAACGAGTAGACCACACTCTTGAGTATGACGTAGGATACTTTTTATTTTGGGAAATGTGCCCTTAGGATAATTTTCAAATTTGACGCAGACGAATCCGTTGGCAGAAGCTAGTTCAATGTAATTTAAGGACGTGTACAATTCTAAATGAAAAAAAAACATAGAAATGTGGGGCAATAACAACCTCATACGTTTTCTTAGTTCAAAGATAAAACAAATGTAATGCACAGATACTGTAACCTTTCATTGTGCACGCCCTCAAATAAACTATTCTACAACAATTCTAACAATATACTATCCAGGTTTAGGGCTAGGCATTGCCACATAAAAGGTTTATTTCATAGTAAAAAATTCGCAAAAAAAAATATTATTTTGTACTAAGCGAAAAATTAAAACCTAAAGTCAAGATTTAGAATCTGTGGCGAATAGACTGTGGTTTTGAGCAGACAATACAAAATAACAAACATAAGTGCGAATATTTAGGAGACCAATAGATTTGTATATTACATGACTGTATTCATTTGTTATGATAATTTTACATACAAGCTCTAATAGAAGTTTTAATAACCTTACATACGTTTGACTAAATTAGACCAACGAGTAATAGGTACCATATAACCTCACATGACTGGCTCAACTAGTTCTAAATCTAACAAGTGTTTCTTGATCATTGCAAATGTATTTGTGCAGTGGAAATAAATATAAAACGTAAAATAACCATCAAGTAATTTTTACTAAGATCAAAAATATCCCAATATCTTGAGCTCCCCGTATCCCGTAGCTAATAGTGCTACGACGCCTACGCTCCGAACCTACGCCACTACGAGTCTACGGGCTACGACAAAACTAGAGTTAAACGAGTCATTATAATTTTAATTAAAATTTGAGGTAATCGCTGGTACAGTTCTTACATATTTTTCGTAATGTTTCAGGTGTTCACAATGTATTTATACATCGTCAGTATGCTCTTCTTGGGCTATACGTTTTATCATCTTCGAATAGCTAAGCGAGAAAAAGATGGTGAGTACCCACACTTTGTAAACTTTGGTTTTAATGCTTGGTTAAAATTAGCTTTATAGAAAAATATACAAACTTTGTATCCTAATCTAGTTTTGAGAGAGCGCTAATTATATTTTCGGAAAAATATGTAAAAATCATGACTAAAAAAATATTATAAGTTGGAACGCTATTGCATTACACTTAAACGAAACCTTTCGGGGAATATATTCGTAATGTTATCAATCCATGAACCTTCCAAACCATGTCGGGTTCGGCTGGTTGTCGGTCGTGCGGGGTGCAACCCGTGCAACTGAATACCAGTGTTTACCATGGAGTGACGACCTATCTGACCTCCACATCCAGTAACTGCAAGGGCGTACCCAGCTAGGGGTAGGGGGGGCCGGCTGCTCCCCCTCCCCCCCTCTTGGCAATTTGAATGATGGAAAATTAACATCTTTCATCATGTTCGAAAATTAACATCTTTTCACTCGTTAAGTATTTTTTATTTGATATTATTAAATTATTTTATTTAGAATATGTCATAGCATTCCATTCGATATAGTATAAAATCTATCGTGTCTACCAAGGACCATCAATCTAGTGCCAAGTAGACGTACTATACTACGTAAGATTGGCCGAATATTCCCAGTCGCCCCACATGGATTGCATAATCGGGAATAAAATTCCCAGTTGCCACTGGGTGGATATTACTAGGGACATACAAACAAAATCTTCATCGCAGTTGCTTTAAATCACTTATTATTATTAATCTATACTAATAATAAAGCTGAAGTGGTTGTTTGTTTGTTTGAACGCGCTAATCTCTGGAAAGACCAGTCGGATTTGGAAAATTCTTTTTGTATATGATAACCACATTCATGAGGAAGGCTTTACGAGTATATGGGAACGGGAAAAAACGGGATATACGCGTACGAAGTCGCGGGCAAAAGCATAATTATAAATGCGAAAGTTTGGATGTTTAGTTGAACGCGCTAATCTCAGGAACTACTGGTTCGAGGAAGGCTATAGGCTATATAACATCACGCTACGACTAATTGGAGCGGAGCATTAATGAAAAATGTGACGCAGACTAAGTTGCGCGGGTCAGCTAGTCACCTAATAAAACCAAATTAGAAAAGTCTGACCGCCAACCCTCTCATCACGGCCGTAAGACAGACAGCATTGAGGGGGGTTGGCAATCCACGCCGCAGTGTACAGCGAATTGAAGTGGGGGCAGTGACTTCCCAGTCGCCACCCGGTGGCAACTGGGAGTTTTATTACCAATTGCCATCTGGTGGCAATCCATGTGTGTGGCTGTGCGACTGGCAATATTCGGGATGGGCGCGAACGAATGACCCGCCCGCACCCGCACTTGTCGATAGCTCAGTGCATAGTCGTCGGCCATGCAGTACAACAACCAGCGAAACATGTAAGACCTGGCCCCCCCTAGCTCAAGTCTTGGGTACGCCCTTGAGTAACTGGGTAACACGATACTTCTTGGCTAGACCGGTGTCAGATTTTCTGGCTTCGGACTACCGGCTAACGACGACGATGACGTAACGACTGTCAATTATGTTCAACTGACAGTCAGGACCAACGGCTTAACGTACTTTCCGAGGAACGTAGGAAACTCGATAAGTAAATAATGGATGGTCATCCATCTACGGACTGACCTCCGCCAGCGTAGCTTAAGGTGGGTAAAAAAAATCGATCACTTTCTTATAAATACTCGGATTTGTTACAGAAAACGTGAAACGCACCCGCTACGGCAGTTTCTACCTCCACATGGGAGTGGCAGGCTTCGGAGTGGGCTCCATCATCTACTCGTGCCTGCAGTTCGGAGGGTACTTCGACCTCTCGGGAGACTGCCAGCTGGCCATTGTGGCCATGAAGCCCGCCCTCAGGATACTGTACCTGGTGGCCCAAACAGTTTTTATATTTTCTTATACAGATGTGAGTAGTCAAACGTATTGTTCCTTTGTTCTAATTTAACTGTCATAATAGCGATGCTAGTGAGTGACGTCACACGCAAGTCTCTGTTTATCACAGAATTTAAAACACTCACAATTCTGTATTTTTTTTTATTTTAAAAAATCTGCGCCTTAATTTTTCTCTACATTTTGAGAAATTTACAAAATAAAATCTAGTCAAATACCCTATTATTTGAAAGATCTGTAAATGAAACAGAAAAAAAGATACATACTTACAAAATTAATGCTTATTTCTAAAGAAATCTTTTCCAGCATACCTGCGAAAGGAGAGTAAAATGACGTGTGTAAAAGTTTATACGTAGAAAAATAAAGAAAAAAACCTTAAACATAACATATTATAAGTACATAAATATGACTAAATTTAATATCACACTAATAAATAATAATATATTTACATACTTTAACCCCCTTATTCATGAAAACTTATTAAACATTACTTACTTAAAATACTATTTAAGAGATTCTAAATTCAAATTCTCCATAGGAAATTTTGAACAAAGAATCTACTTATCAGTATTTTAGCTATGTAATGGTTATAACGTTTTTATGAATAAGGCTGTAAATATGCAACTATGACTGTACCGAAAGGTCTTTTACTCTTCTTTTAAAAACTGAAAGTGTTTTGCGGTCAGCTTATACCTAAGAGGACCAATAATATCTTGACGTGTCGGGTGCACTGAAGGTGCACATACTCAACTTCGTTGACGTCCGCATTAAAGAACGGTCCTGGACACTGATATATACTGACCGATGCAGTCGAAATTTGGTACACATAAACTTCTGTGACCCAAATCACGTACGCGTTACGAAATAAATACATTTTGAATATGGGTCACTTTTGGGGCACAAATTAAAAAGTTTCCAATCTGTACCATGTGGCATAGCAAATGAAAAGCTCAATTATTTTTATAATGTTATCAATTTTAAATATATTTTAAGAAAATATCAGAACTGAGCCTTAAACTCTTTTTATGATTCCTTCGAAAGCTTTTGTGAGCGAGAACGTCTTAATTTAAAGAGTGACTAGACCGATTAACACGTGATGATAAGCAAGAAATAAGATCAGCATCAGTCTGTCGACCTTGACCGTAGGAGTACCTGCCAGATCAGCAGCCGCTAACTGAAATATCACGACGTTTTCTATTGTGTGGTTACTTATATTTTGTTGGGCGCTAACAAGCAAACAGTTTTCATTACGTGCGCTTATTTCCCGATCTGAATTATTTCGAGCATCCGCTGTAAATAATTTGATCTGAAAATAGCGTAGGTATAAAACAATATCTCTCCAATTAAAGGATAAAATACCAGTCATATACTATGACTGATTTGAGAAAACTCAGTCTCATGCAAACAAAATTGACTTGTGTCAAAGTATAAAACCCAACCGCAAGAAACCACTCAACAGTTCCAAAAAAGTCAGTTTTCAAGCAGTTTGGTGCACTTACGGCCAGTTTAAATAACGTATCTATCTTTAACCAACTGTCAAATTAGCTACCAACGGTAGCTGAAACGTCATGTTTGAAAGGCAAACTGCAAACATGACGTTTCTCGTACCTGTAACGTCATGTTTATCAGGTACGAGAAACGTCATGACATGACAGTTGGTTAAAGGTAGAAACGTTATTGAAATTGGCCGATAGGGGCATTTGTTCAATCACAGATTTGATATAATTTTAGTGACTTAGGTACATTTTTGAAATCGTCCTCTTGAGCATGAGAAAATTAAGAGAGAATGGTTGGTTACCAAACTCAAAACTGTTATAAATCCTAAATGGTCATTTGATATGAAAAATGTTAAGAGAAATCAAATGATTTCCAAATACCTATTCAACGATACCCTACTTAACATAGTTAGTCGACTTAGATTTTTCTTTTTCACAAATTTTAATGGCGATAAAGAAATTCTGGTTGTCACCATATTGAATTTGGATTTAGTTTGTCAAGTTTTTAGTGACACTCGCGAGATTGACCAATCGATTGAAGGAAGAAACATCAAAATCGGCCCACGAGCTTTGTCTCTGGAGCTCCACAAAGGAACAAACATAGTTAATCCGTCTATGAGACGGATAAACACATTACCTTTGCCTCGTTCAGTCGGGTAAAAGGAAAGGTTCACGCTATTGTGAAATGCAACTAAACACAATAATGTAGTGATGCCTATAAGACGTCACAAATCTCCAAAGCTTACGTGGAGGTGTGGGTACTTGCTTTTACACCAACAATACCTTTTACAGCATTCAAGCTTGTGTGTATTTATGTGGGCGGTCCATTGTCACTGATATAGGAAATTTCCAAGTTGCTTCTACGAATTCGTTGTTTGTTTATTTCAACTTCATGCACAGTAGTGGCACATACGGGAGTTGTTCTCAACAACTATTTATGGGTTTCAAAGACAAAATAGAGAAATGTTCGAAAAATTATTGTAAAACAATATTGCAGCCTGGGTATGAAATAATGAAACCCGGATCTTACTTAAACAGACCAGTAAACCTTTCGAAATGATTTACGTAGATTTAGATAAATATATTCTAATATATAAGGAGGTTTCAATTTGTCTATCGATATTACGTCACAAATAGTTTAGCGAGCTCGGAGTTTGGCTGTGAGCTACGGAAAATGTTTTGTGGCTTGCGTCTTGAGGAAGGTTAAGTTCATTATACTAATCACTCGCTAATTGGTGCTCAACCGCATCGTGGCTTCTCAACGAAGCAAACTTCTACAAAATCTTCGTAATTTTGCGGTGATCACTTCACTGTTGGTTGCATTATTAAAAACTTTCATTAATAAACAACTGAACTACATAATTTGGAGGTAATTTTTTTTAACTACAACAGGTGCTTCACCGAGAAATACTAGAATAACTATAGAAGATTACGCTGTCACTTTTTTTCTTTTCGAACAAATAAAAAAAAGTTATTCATTATAACTATTTTTTTTCAGATATTGGACCCTATGCGAGGGGTCGTGCTCGACAGGTTCGGGCTGATGCACTTAATAGCCACAAACGTGTGCGAATGGCTGAACGTCGTCGTTCAGGAGACACGAGATGACATCATAGCAATGGCCTACGATCGCCCAGCATTCATCCGATACGCTAACGTGACTGGCCCTTCAAAAATACTTATAAGAGACCATGAAGAAAATAACACTTATATACGAGAAGAAAGGCTTCCTAATGGCACAGAAGAAAACTATTTATCAAATCTCACGTTAAACTACTACAATGTCACGACTCAGAATATCAGTTGGACCTGCAACGTGTCTGATATGATCACGCCTTTGATTCGGAGCGTCAACCCGTATTTGAGGCCGTGTGGTGTCGAATACAGCCTTTTGTGTTCCATCATCATACTCGTAATTTGGAATGATATCTGCACAGTTCCAGGATCAGTAAGTTTACACAGAATACAGAACTCACGAACTCTATCAACTGTAACTAAAAACTGTAACTGTTACTTTAATAAATAACATTTTATAATTAACGATTCCACATTCAATTCTATTATTACTCAAATTACCCAGGCAGTTTATATCCTCGACCTACTTTCAGGCCTTCCGAGAATCTGCATCAGAGCAGGGAAAGTTAATTAGGTCAACGAATTAATTGAAACCTTCGTTTCCAGAAACTGATCAAAGACCCAGTTTCCACCATTATTGCTAAAGATCGTCAGTGCTGTGCTCGAGCTAAGTCAAGCAACCACTTCTCTGTGGACTGTGGAAGTGCACATAAGGGCCTGTTTATGGGAGTTGCAGTCTTGGCTGGTACTATCGTCAGTCTCATGTTGTTCAATGGACTGTTCCAAAAACGAGAACACATGAATTTAGCTTTACTGCAGGTAAAGTACACATGAAAACCGTTTTATTTACCTTAAAATGGAGGGTGTGTATGTCCTAATCACGTTTCGTTTAATACAGATAAACATTTGGGAGTCGATTCTATTCCTGATAATGACCTTCGGATCGATGGCATGTATTCAAAGGATGCGGACTCTGCCGCTGAAGCGTGCGGTCTCGACGTTGCCGCTAGAACATGCCCTGCTGCTGGTGACGCAATGTGGCGTCTACTTGTATTACTTGTTTCAAATCATTGGAGCAGGCTTCCTAATTCAGCAGTATCCCGGAGAAACAAAAGCGACTAGGTTTGGCATACCTACATAATTATCATTTTCGACTCAACTCGACCCAGGTCCCTACTCTGAGTACCCGGTTCATAAAGTACCTATACTTTATGAACCGGGTACTCAGAGTAGGGACCCAAAGAAGACGGTCCAACTGTGATCACCTGTTGCCAAATTGCCGTACACAGTGAGTCTGAGTGGAGGTCCCTTAACAGTCTCCCTAACTCTTTACAGTTACCCCTTTACAGTGTAACAGGCGTTGCACAAAGTGGGTTCCGGGGTGGAGTATTAATAGACCACGTGGTCTATGTGCTGATGATCACCTGGGTGGTTTAAGTAAGATAAAAATCTTACACCTACTGACTTTTTTCCTCAAAAAGTCCACCCAACTTCTAGTCTAGGTTTTCACCCCATATCAAAATAAATGTACTTTATAAACACTTTTACATTTGCAGGGTAATATCACCTCTTTGCGCTGTTATCCAAAGTTCGTGCCAGACGTTGTTAGTGTTGGACGCTTGGTCTCGACGCTGCGCGGGCACTGGCCGACAAAGGCCAGGCAGACAACTAGTGACGTTCCTTCTCGTCGGAAACTTTGCACTATGGCTCATAAACAGAGTTAAAAATTCAAGAGCAGAGTTTCATCCTCTGCAGGTAACGATGAGTTTTCTGCTGTTTATGTAAAGACGCCAGCACATCAAGCTACCCGAAACTGTCAATTTTTTACAATCAACCTTAAACCTAATCCTTCAGCGATAAAGTCGAAAATCAAATTTGACAGATTGTTGTAGCTTGATGGGCTGGCGTCTGTACCTACTTACAACATTTATCAGAAGATCATGACATTTCTTAGTAATAACAATTTCAACAGCGTTTTACAAATCCGTATCAGCTTTCGATCTTGATATGTTCGTAAGAAGCCTCTTTTAATGTTGTATAAAGTGAAACGAAAATTGACTAATGTTGTAGGTACCTATAATACTAAATAATATCATGTTTACCATTTATCCTTATGAAAAAACGGAACCCATTTAGAATCCTAAATGGGTTCCGTTGACAGACGGACAGCCAATTTGCTCCGAATCTACTAGACCGATTCAGGTGTTTAGAACACGTTTGAACTTCTGTGACTGTAACTTAGGGGTAAAGGGCTTAAGGCGCGAACCCACCGCAGCGCACGGAGAAGCCACAGACGTGTTTTAAGCTTCGCTTTGCAAAAAAAATGTATGTGATTGTGTCCACCCACTGTAACCAACGGACACGCTACGCATCAATTGACATCATTGGCAAATGCGTGGCTTGCTCGAATATGGCGCTCACATACATAGCTCAACGCTGTCAACGCCATGCACTCTGTGCATGCGGTACACACCATACAAACACGAATGACTATGTAGAACTGAATCGCAGCACCTGTGCTTCGTGGTAGACCACCCTACAGTGAGTACTGCAGTGCAAACGAAGACCCAGGTTGTCAAAGAAATGAATCCACGCAGCTAAAATGCGCCGCGGTGAATTTGCGCCTTTATTGCGAGGGGGTCTATAATAACATTAAAATAAATAATGTTTTAGTTATTCAAGAAAATAGATGAATCTTGAAAATAACCCCCCCCCCCATTCTTACCACCGAAACCAATGCGCTTAACATTTTGAAAAAAACAGTTAATATAATAAGTAGTAATTTCATTAAAAATAATAATGTTTTTCGTTCATAAAATAAAAATGGTAGTGAGACTAAGAATAGAGAAGTTATAGAGCTCTAAAAAATTACTTTGCATTTTTCAGATGGAATTCTATGGAGTCTGGGCCTGGACTCTTATTACGCACGTGTCGGTCCCGCTACTCGTGTGCTACAGATTCCAAGCCACAGTGTGTTTCTATGAAATCTGGAAGAACTCGTACAAAAGAACGAGGGAAGCAAACACCGTCGATACAGATGCACTAGAATTAAAAAACCATACGCACACTGCTTAGATTTAATAAGTTCCTACCTATTTATTAAAAACTGACTGAAAATATTAAAGACATAGTTCTGTTTTATTTTGTGACATGCAACAGGACACGATAAAAGATTTTTGTACAACAAAATCCGACAACAAGACCTTTAAAAATAACTTTAAGTCGGTGTTTTTGGATGTTTCTTTTTTTTTGAGATCGACTACCTAAATTCAAGTTATTTTATTTTTCACTTTTTAGTGGTGATACCCCACAACTAAATTGACAAAATTCCCATGATGAGTGGTTGCGCTATTTCCCGTTAAGGAGTTACTTTGTATGCCTTTGAAGTCTAAGTCCAGACCAGCTCATAGTTAAATATCTACTTTGCTTTGGTATTGACATAAACCTAAAAATATCTCAATCTATGACTACATATAAAATGCTTTGTCCTGAATGACTGACTGACGGATCAACGCACAGCCTAAACCGCTGATCGTAGAGACCTGAAACTTGGAGAGTGTGTTCTTTGTATGACGTAGGTAGGCATCCAATAAGAAAGGATTTTCCGAAATTCTACCCCTAAGGGGTGAAAAAGGGGGCAAAGTTTGTATGGGATAGCGTGATTCTTTGGTCCAATCTACTTCAAATTTTGCATAAACCTTTTTTAACAGAATTGATGGAAGACGTGTGAAGACGTGTTTTGTATATTATTAAAATTCATTCCCTAACGGGGCTAAAAGGAGTAGAAAGTTATTTTGGCGGTGTTATGCTTCGAAATTGATGTCAATACTCCTTAGTTCTTTTGATTTAAATTACATTTTATTTTGACACATGTTTGAAAACTCAATCCGATTTTATTCAAAACAGGTTGAACTCACTTAAAAACATAAAGAAAGACTCTTTAAAATTGAAAAAATATCTGCGTTTGATTAGTTGTCTATAGTAATATCTACTTATAGTTTTCTTTTAGTTTGTGTGTTTTGTTTTTCGCAATTTTTTACAATTATAAATTTGTCTGTGTCTATTTTAAAAAATGGGAACAGAGTTGGTTAACATCAATGGGAAATTAATAAACCTCACTGTTGTACCAATAGTGAGGGATGGCGCATGCCTTTTCCGTACGCTTTCTTATTTGTTGTGCGGCACACAAGAACGCTCAATGGATATTCGTAAAGAAATTGTGTGTCATATGACGAACAATTCGGATGAATTTGCTGTTATGTCTCATGACCGTCATAGCAACAATTTGCTTATTTATAATAGGACCTGCCGTCATAGTGATGCTATTTTGTATTTTGATTGTAATCAATTTATTACTGGTTACAAACTGACTAATTATCATATGTACTTACCACCTAGTTGTAGGAGACAAATTGCTAATCTTTTAGCATACAATATACAGTCTGACACCGGTACATGTAGTGCACCAAAGGCTACTGTTAGTAATGATATCCACTAACATTTTATTGATACCCCTAGTATTAGTTTAAACTATTAGATTCGACAACGGAAAAGCCTCATATGTTGAATTTTGTACGTCAAAATATGCAAGGTCTGTCCGACAAAGAATTAGACTTAAGTTTATTTATAAAAAAATATAATGTTCAGGTTTTATGTAACTGAAAATTGGTTGAAAGAGCATAACGTAGCTTTTTTAAATAATGATTACTTTACCGTACAAAGTGCATTTGTAAGAAAAAGTGCCGTTCGCGGCAGATCATTAGTCCTTGTTTCAAACAAGTTGAAATGTAAACAACGTTTAGATTTAGTTTATCATCGAGCGCACTGTTGAGTTGTCTTGTGTTGAACTCGAGCGATACATTATAATTTGTATTTATTGACCGCCCTCTGGTGGTTTTGAACTTTTCGAATCTGTAATGGAGGATTTACTTAATAAGTTAAAGTCAAGTAGTAAAAGTATAATTTGATGTGGAGATTTTAATGCAAATATTTTAAATGTTACTCCACTAAGTATTCGGCTTCTCAACCTATTTAGGTCTTATAATTTAGTTAACTTGTTTTTTGAACGAACTAGAATCACGGCATCTTCGTCTACTTGTCTTGATAATATTTTTAGCAATTGTGATTCTGAAAATAAATTTGTGTTAAGTGACCTAACGTCTGACCACTGTGGACTACTAGTTAGCTTCCCTATGCCACTAAATAAAAAGCCACATAAAATAGTATACCGGCCTAATACCTACATCTAGTCGTTGCAATAAGTTTAAGCATAAAGTATCTATAAAACTTACACCATCTATAGTAGAACATGAACATCCTAATGATATCTATGGAGCCCTTTTTGATGTTGTGCAGAATGAGTACCAATCTACATTTAGGTCAATAACTTTAAACACTATGGGTACCTCCGTTGGCCTTAACCAATGGGCTACACCAGGTATTTATAAAAGTAAAGCGAGCCTATATGAGTTATATGGTTTAAAAAAATATAAGTTTGATACTCCTTTTCTAGAGTTTATTAGAAATTATTTAAAAGATTTGTGCTACTGCTAAATCTAAATTTTTAAGTGACACTATTAAAAATTCTAAAAATAAAGTATAAGCGACTTGGAAAATTATTAACAATGAAACGGGCAAGTCGGTTAAACAAGAAAATCAAGTAGAGATTATTGTTAACAACAAATTAATAAGTAAAGCAACTGACGTAGCTGAGGCATTTAATGACTTTTTGCAAACATACCTATAACTACGACTCGCCCCTTAAGTTCGTCCCCGTCTAATGCTGAAATGCCTTTTACATAAGAGTGTGCCTTAACGTGACACCAAATGATGTAGTTAATGTTTTCAACACACTTAAGTCAAAAAACACAGGTTATTATTGGGGCACTTCCATTAAACTTTTAAGTAACATAATAGTCTTCGTAGCCCCTTACCTTCAGCTGGACCTGGAGCTTCTCCTGGAAGCCTCGATCGTTTAGGCCTGGGTGTCACCACCAGACAGGCCTGCTGACATCAACGACGAGGCGGAGTGGTTCCGGGAGACCATGTCCGAAATATGTGACGTGGCAATGCCCCGGGTCCGGCCAGGACGCGCCCGCCGCCAGGTGTACTGGTGGTCGCGGGAGCTGGCATCGCTGCGCGAGGCATGCGTTGCTGCACGGCGCCTGTACACCAAGCATCGCAGGCTTCGCATCCGGCCTCCGGATGCGCAGGCCAGGGAGGCGGAGCTGTACGAGAAATACAGAGTTGCGAAGGCCGCCCTCCAAGCAGGGATCCTGCGAGACATGGATCGGGCTCGTAAGGAGATGCCGGAGTCTCTGAACGGGGACCTGTAGGGACGCCCTTACAAAACGGTGCGGGATAAACTCCGCACCTGCCCCCCCCGTTGACGCAGAGTCTCCGGCCCCAGCTGGTGGAGGACGTGGTGAGCGCTCTGTTCCCTTCGTGAGGGGAACATGCTCCTCCGCATATGGCTCCGCCACCTGCGGTGCCCGATGCGGACCACACCGAAGTCGGCGACGACGATGACAACGCTCCGGAGGTGACTGAGGTAGACTTGAGAGTGGCGGTAAACAGGCTGAAGGCCAAAAATACCGCCCCAGGACCCGACGGCTTACCTGGGAAAGTCTGGGTCCTGGCCTTGGAGGCTCTCGGGCCTCGACTAAGGGGGTTCTTAAGCGCATGCTTGGAGAGAGGCCGGTTCCCACTTCGTTGGAAGACGGGAAAACTGGTGCTTATTAAGAAACCTGGGCGCCCTGCGGACTCTCCGTCTGCTTACCGGCCCATCGTGCTGCTCGACGAGGTGGGCAAGCTCTTTGAAAGAGTAATTGCAAACCGCCTCGTCGGGCACCTGGTGAGGGTGTCGGTTTCCGCACAGGGCGCTCAATCAGGGTTCGGCTCTGGGGCCGCCCCTGTGGGACATCGGCTACGACTGGGTGCTGCGCGCCGACCTCCCTAGCGGTGTCAACGTAGTCTGCTACGCTGACGACACGCTAGTCTTGGCGCAGGGGGCGTCGCACCAGGCGGCGGCCGAAGTGATGACACGCGGGGTTGCGACAGTCGTTGAGAGGATCCGGCAATTGGGTCTCGAGGTGGCCCTGCACAAGTCCGAAGCCATGTGTGTGGAGATCTGCCCTGCTTGGGCTGAGCACCACCGTGTCCTCGTCGAGGCGATCGACAGCGGCAACCTCTCGCGTCCGGCCCTGGTTGAATCCATGGGCCGGAGCGAGGAGGCTTGGGAAGCGGTCACCTCCTTCTGCGTAGCATTAATGCTACCGAAGGAAGAGGCGGGCCGCGCGAGGGAAAGGCAAGGCCTTCGCCCCAACCGCCGCAACAGGAGAAGACGCCCCGGGCGTCGGGAGTCGCAGGGATCCCCGGCCACCGTAGGCACGGGGCTGCGGACGGCGAGCACTGGGTGGCTCGCTGTCCGATCACCACCAGGCCCGGGTCGATGGCGCGTTGTGTTTCACGCTCGCCTCAAAGAGATGTCAGCATAAAAGACGGGGCCCGCTAGGACCCGCTAGGATGCGGAATTTGTTCGAAAGAGTCACCGCGGCCCTGGAACGCAATGAGCTTTAGAAGGAACACGGATGGATTTTAGTCAGCAAGAGTCTGACACGCCCTTCCGCTCCACCCAGAGCGGAAGAAGTCATTTGATGATTTGCCATCCTTAAAAAAAAAAGAGCCCCTTACCTTGCTGTTACTTTTAATAAATGCGTGGATTTAGGAACTTTTCCTGACCTCATGAAAAGTAGTAAAGTCATACTTTTATTTAAATCTGGTTATAAAAAATTATATAGGAAACTTCCGGCCTATTAATATCTTACCTGCATTTAGCAAAATATTTGAAAAGTTAAGACTCAAGCAATTGCTAAGACATTTTAAAATAAATAGCCTCCTCCATAATGAACAGTATGGATTTACAAAAGGTCGTTCGACCACAGATGCGGGTGTTGCTCTCCTGAAACACATATTTAACGCATAGGAGAACTCGCAAAATGCAATTGGACGTTTCTGTGATCTCTCGAAAACTTTGATTGCGTACACCATGATACGCTTTGGCGTAAACTGCGTCATTGTGGCCTCCAAAACGAAGCTCTTAATGTAATTGATTCATATTTGCATAATAGGTTTCAATGTGTAGATGCCAAAGTTGTGAAGTCCTCCGGGCTACAAGTTCATTTAAGTGTGCCTCAAGGTTCTGTACTGGGTCCATTCCTGTTTCTGGTGTATATAAATGATTTACCATTTTTCTTTAAAGGTATCTATGATGTAGTACTCTTTGCAGATGATATCTCTCTTATCTTTAAAGTAGATAGAAATAGACAAGATTTTGATGACGTAAACAGTGCTCTGTCCGTGGTTACGGATTGGTTTACGACAAATAACCTAGTTCTCAATGCTAAGAAAACAAAATGTATCAAGTTTGCCTTACCGAAAGTTAGTAATTAAGGACCGAATACCATCTTAAACAAAGAGTTGCTTGCATCTGTGGACTCAGCAGTATTCTTGGGAATAACGGTTGATTCCAAACTTCAATGGGGCCCGCATATATCAAGCCTGTCGGGAAGGCTCAGCTCGGCCGCCTACGCCGTCAGGAAAGTAAGACAGTACATTTACGTTGACACAGCTCGGTTAGTCTATTTTAGTTATTTCCATAGCGTTATGTCTTACGGTATCCTATTGTGGGGAAAAGCTGCAGACAAACAAAATATATTTGTGTTACAAAAACGGGCTGTACGAGCAATATATCAGCTGGGGTCTAGAGTTTCCTTAAGAGAACTTTTCAAAGACATTGGAATTCTCACGGTATCACGGCATCTCAATTTATTTTTGCAAAAATATTATATATTAGGCAATATATACATTTATACACCAAAACCAGTGATATCCATAACTTTAACACTAGAAACAAGCACAAATTACATGCACCATCCCACCGTCTTCGAAAGGTCCAAGGCTCATTTGTGGGGCTCGGTATCTGTTTTTACAATAAGCTACCTCTTTCTTATCTTCAGCTGCCTTTTAATTCGTTTAAAGCTTAAGTTAAATCTAATCTTTGTTCGAAGGCATACTATTCAATCAATGATTATTTAGACGGTGATAATAGTTGGTCGCAGTGTTGAACGCAAGACATACTTCATTTTAATGTTATTTCTCATAGTTAGCTTATGACAACTCATATGAGTTCATAAATTTGTTTATTCGATTGACTTAATACTCTCATAACAATTATTTTTTATAATGAGTTTATTGCAACATGTGATTAACTAGTGACTTCGACAGTTGTTTGATTGTATTCTATCCTGAGCAACCGGCAGCAAGTTCGTCATGCTCCCTTAGATTTCACTGCTTGCGGCAGCGTCGGAGGTCGGGTTACCTCTTTCCCTCAAATATGGCGAGGGGGGTAATGGCTGATCTTTGCGTAATGCTCGTGAACGGGTGCTGCTTATGGTGAATGGTCGTCTTGTTAGCCATGGTTTTTATTATTGTTATAGCGATTATCTGTTAATTGTTTAATTTTGATGGCCCTGGTTTATCGTCGAGTCACAGATCTATTATTAAATTCTACCCTCTGCACGTGTAAGCGGCCACGCCCTTTATGTCTGGAAGCTTATTTAGTTTGATTTAATATTGTTTTCATGCTTGAGTTTCTGATTATGCTGGCATAATGGAGTGTGCTAGCTTACAAGTAGCGAATTATTTAGTTTTAGGTTTTTACATGTTACCTTTGTTGTATTGTTTTCCTTGTAAGAATACTTTGCATACCTTTGTATAAATGCTAGTTCTTCTAACTCAACAGACAGATGTGTTGCTGGGGAGTTTGTTGCGCCACTTCTTCTTCCCAGCTAAAACACTAGGACGTGGTGACGGGCGGGCGTTTTGGGGGACTGTCTTTATGTAGAACTCTGACGTTCAAAAAGTGCTGGCACTCAGCCTCATTTAAATAAATGACTTTTGATTTGATTTGAACAATCATGGGACAAAAGAAAAGTAGGTATATGTCACCGGAAAATAGCAAAAACTCCGTAAGGTTATAAAATAACTTGGGAGATTGTAAACTCTCGATAAATTGTCAACTGAACATTTGGAATACTTTTTTACGCATCAAAATTTGATAGTCTATAATCTCTAGAAGTAATTCCGAGAAATTGTGGACTGACATAAACTGGCAACCAATCAGCTGTCTGGTCTGCAATTTATCTGTTTTGGAGTGATAGTCGAATGGAAAACAAAGCTCTCATCGGTCTTTCAGAGAAAACAAAGACCAATGAGGGGCCAAGTTTCCAATTTAACAATTCTGATAATACTTCTTTTTTTTATTAAGACACGGATATATTGGTAACTACTGAATTTCGATGGGATTTATTGTATGTCACCTGAAAATGGCAAACGCCTTTTTTTTATGGATGGGAAATCATCAAATGACTTCTTCCGCTCTGGGTGGAGCGGAAGGGCGTGTCAGACTCTTACTGACTAAAACCCATCCGTGTTCCTTCTAAAGCCCTTTGCGTTCCAGGGCCGTGGTGACTCTTTCGAACAAATTCCGCAACCCTGGCAGGTTCTGGCCCTAGCGGGCCCCGTCTTCTATGCTGACATCTCTTTGAGGCGCGTGTGAAACACAACGCGCCATCGACCCGGGCCTGGTGGTGATCGGACAGCGAGCCACCCAACGCTCGCCGTCCGCAGGCCCGCGCCTACGGTGGCCGGGGATCGCCCTGCGACTCCCGACGTCCGGGGCGTCTACTCCTGTAGCAGCGGTTGGGGCGAAGGCCTTGCCTTTCTCTCGCGCGGCCCGCCTCCTCCTTCGCTAGCATTACTGCTTCGCAGAAGAAGGTGACCGCTCCCCAAGCCTCCTCGCTCCGAAAACGCCTTAAGATTGTGACATTGTAAACTATTTTTTCTAAATAAGACACGGATATTTAAGACACTATTGAATTTGGATGGGATTTATTTATTTATTTTATTAAAACTTTATGCACTAGTAAAAACACTGTACAAAGGCCGACTTAATGCCTTAGGAGGCATTTTCTACCAGTCGACCTTAGGGTGGTGCAGAGACAACATGGCAGGTGGTTACCTATTTATTGTAGGTATACAAAACGATTTTTTCATAATATATCGAGAAAATAAAATCTAATCAAGATTTATTACATCTTACGGAGTCTGCAATGTTCCGGTGACATATATAAAGAAGCTAAAAGAAAAACTTACCGCTATAGGTACAACTAGGCTTAGATAACAAGTTAATAAGTTGGTAATAGTCGACCAACTGACAAAACTCAACTGGAAAATAAAAAATCGTAAGTATTCCATAGATAATTACTTAAAACTAAAACTTTACAAAGTAATTACAAATGCTTTAACTAACAAAGCATTTGTAATTACTTTGTAAAGTTATAGTAATAATTGATAAAAATTTGATAAAGCTAAAGAGCGGGAGATCTGGGACCTAGTTCGCGTAGGTCGCATGTGGGAGCGCTCTTACGAACTAGTTCGTTCGCGAACTACACAAGACTACTACCAACTTACCAATGATTCCGAATTAATGATAAAAATCTAATCTAGACGGAGTGCCACTATTTTCGAGCTTGATTTCTGCGTAGGAAATTGATTATTTTTGTATCAATGCACAAAGAAAAGTTATTCTATGTATGTGGGTATGGATATGCACCTATGAATAATATTAAGCTTCGGTCCGAAAGCTGGTAGACATTTTTGGGTAGGTGTTTGAGGCAAGCTGAATATTTGTCCTATTCCTCTCCTATAATACCTTACACAGAACTGCTGACCTGGCTGAAGAGAAGTGGGGCTAAATCAACCATTATAGATTAAAAGATATCTACGATTTTTATTTACAAGAAATGTCCTTGAGGCAATCTGAAATTTTTGTTTTTAATTATAAATTATTTTCTGTGAAAATTGCTACTTACCTAAAATATATTTTTTCGATTTTATTGCAAAACAGCTGTAAAATATAAGGGTCGATTTGTACTGCAATTGTTGCATGTTTAAACAGGTTTTTGCATGCGAGCCTAACTCTTTCCGGTATTAGATATATAGTTTAATGACTTGCCTAGCCAAATAGCAAAACGTAGGGCACATGAAGCATAGGGCACCCCGACACGACATATTAGGTTCCTTTAAACCCTGCAGACAAGCGTCCTATTGTACCTAATAATTCAATAATAAAGGTCAAACCCCGATTTTATCAAATTCAGTTTTGGCGTTTGGCTGTCCAAATTAGTCCTCCTAAGATTAACCAAAAACTCTCGAGGTTCGACTAGGCAAACCTAGGAGCGCCGCCGCTTCGGTGTTTTACTACAACATATTAGTTTACAAATAACTTTATCTAACTGGGTACCTAAAACTAACCTTAGGTACTTAACTCTTTTTTTTTTCAAAAATCCACTGTTGCAGTTATACATTCTCGGGCCCAGTGTTGATGAAAACTAAAACTGCATCAGTGGATTTTTGAAAATAAAAAAGTTACCTAAGGTTAGTTTTAGGTACCTAAACTGGAAAAAGTATCAGTTGATCTTGTTTTTCTGAAAATTAAAATAATATTTTGTTAAAAAATTAGCTCTTTGCTTTAGTTTGCCATACAGAGTGTGATTATTTTTCAAAATTAACCGGTTCGATTCCTGGCTAGTTAGGTACCGATTTTTCCAAAACCCAACGATGCCGTTTTAGTTTTCATCAAAATCGAGCTCCTTTCAGTGTTTTTCGGTAATCCTCATAGTTTCGGATTTGGCCATACACGCACACTTGAAACATTTTACCCTGTATACGTAGGCAGTAAGATGCAGGTAACTTACCTAACCTAAACTTCACTTCAGTAATCAATTTGCATTGAGAACTTGTGCAAGTTCTGAATGAGGGTTTTCAGAACAAATCTCGTCACCAGTTGGCCCCACTTAGGCGAAAGTTCCTACTTTTAAAACATAAATTATGACGTAAACGTGACGTTTACGTCACTAACTAATGTCGAAAAACGTATGAGTTTTAACAGGTGCCTGGGCCTGACGCCTCAGTTCTGCAATCTGGTTATCTCAGAAAACCCTCATTAGACTTATTATAGGTACAAGTAGTTAATACTGAGGTATCGGTAAGTGCTTCGTATAATAATAGATGTAGGTACAAATCGCGTGCATGAACAATCAATCAAACAAGAGATTTGATTTTATATTCGAGTAAATTTAAGCAAGCAGTAAAATCCTTCCCTAAAAACTTCACAAACCCTCGTCGAAAATTCCAAATTCTCACAATGCTTATTTTTTATTAAAATCAATGACGCTGAGTTTTAACTTCATCGGACCGAGCGTTAATATTCTTCGATAAAACTTTAACACCCCTTAAATCGTCTTTTGGGGTAGTAGTTATGGAAAACTAATAATTACCACCAGTATTCTCTAGGCCGATATTCCAAGTCTCAGGTACATTGGCCTAAGGAATAAGATTCTTCCACCCATAATTTAACAACCCCCAAATAATCTTTTGGGGGTGGTAGTTCTAACTGTCAAAAATTAATAATGACAACATATATCTTCATTTGGACCAGTTTTCGTACCAAGTTTCAAGTATGTTGGCCCAAGGAATAAGATTTTTCATCTTTGTAGGTCCAAGATTTCGTGATTAATCAGTGAGTGAATGACCTTTCGCTTCTATAATTATAATATATATAACACTGGAGAATCCTACTCCCACTGTATCATTGTTCTAAAACATATAATAAAAATTAACAAATGTGTCCGTACCAAAAGCCAAATACCCACTACTCCAACTTATAAAAAAAATACAGTACATAACCTCGGTTTGCGTTTGTCATACCTGTCAAATTTGTGTACAACATATCCTCATTTTAGATTTAAAAAATAAGGTATTTTTGAAAAAATATGGCTTCTGTAATGGATGTTGATGAAGAAGAAGTCGAAATGGCTTCTTCAAGTAGTGGCAAAGGAGATAAAAAAAGATTTGAAGTCAAAAAGGTAACTATACATTTACGCAAACTCATTGTAACGGCGCGCTATATATTTTTCTTTGTTGTTGTATTTGTTTCTGATCGATTTTATTTCGATTTCAGTGGAATGCTGTCGCTTTATGGGCTTGGGGTAAGGATGATGTTAACATGATGATGTTGAATCGGCGACTGATTGTTCTTATGAAAAGTCATACAGAGTGACGAATGTTTCCTCTATGTTACAGATATTGTGGTCGACAACTGCGCGATTTGTCGCAACCATATAATGGACTTGTGCATAGAATGCCAAGCCAATCAGGCATCAGCTACCAGTGAGGAGTGCACAGTCGCCTGGGGTGTCTGTAATGTAAGGCCAGTCCTCAAATTCTATTGTTTTCGAATGTCGACATAGTATCTTGTATACTAACATTTTGTTTTGTTTCAGCATGCTTTCCACTTCCACTGCATCTCACGTTGGCTCAAAACTAGGCAAGTTTGCCCTCTAGACAACAGAGAGTGGGAATTCCAAAAGTAAGTAGAGATTACTTTATTTTTTACTATCATATAAGAATAGTACTGCTGGTTGTGGTTTGAGTCCTCCCTTTGTTAATTTGATCTAGCTTTGACAAAACCACACAAATTAACCTAAATCCAATGACATTTTTTTGAAAACTATTTAAGTCAGTTGCAATCCTAGTTGTTTGGCACATAGGTGCATTGCTCCTTCTGATGAGATGGTGACCAAACTTATTTGATTCTTAATCAGCAAATGTAGTACATCTGGGTACATGATGCAAGCAAGGACAAGGAGAGACAAGGATTACCTAGATAACATGTTTTTGAAACATCTTGTACATAGGACAGTTCATAATTATGTACCTAATGATAAACTTTATTAACTTGAGTCAGCTAGTTACCTAGGCTTCAAGAATAACTACATGAATTTATTGAAAAAGCAAACAGGATGAGTTGCTTCACAATGTAATACCTATTGCTGTTTTTTGTCAATGCTGGGTTCAGAATCATCTAATTAAATTTTGTGTAACAATATGCCTACTTTGTGTTACATACTAATTCAGGGAATTAAAGTCCTCATTAATATGAACAATTTTTAGGCTGTGTTTCCACTAGAAATGTGCGAGGATGTGTAGCAGGATTCATTTACCTCTTCTTACCTCTTAACAAACACATCCCTCGCTATACATCCCCGCACATTTTGGTGGAATCAGCTTAATGAGACCAATTTGATTTAGTACTTATGAAACTTAGGATAATTTAGGGAGAAGCTTTTTTGTAATTTGCGGTTAATCCCATACTAAAAATTGTTTTAAGCAATTCATCCCCTCAGATTTCCAGTGAATTAAATGTAGGGAATATGTAATTCACTGGAAATCTTTTTTAATTTTATTTTAATTTTATGTTTTATAGTTTTGTTTTAATTTTATGTTTTGGTAGATACATTAATTTGTTAATTGGCCCTTTTAGTCGTCTCTTTTATAGGTGGACTGGTAAAAGCACATCCAATTTTGAGCACTGCCTTACATGTGATATGATTGTTTCAGGTATGGACACTAAAGCAGAATGCCAATAGCACCCATCCCTGCAAGAAGCCACAGCTTATATACAGAGAATGGGCATACCAATGTCAATATTGCATTAAGTTGATAATAAACTAACTCAAAGTACTAAATTTTTCGTTATTAATTACGCGATTATTTGTAAATTGTGATTATGGAACTCTTGTAATGAAAATAAAAACCCCATAAAAATAGAATCCTGTCTTCCATGAAATGTTTATTTTTTAGGGAGATGATGGATTTTGTCATTGAACAAGGACTCTATTTAAATTCTCGAATTTAATCAGCAAATCAAACAAAATTTTAGAAAGAAACTTGAGGCAATTTATTGTGATAATTATTGAAATGAAAAATATTTCATGTTTGTCAACAATATGCAACTTGTTTTTAACTAAATTACAGATTTCTTACATACACTATTCCAATGAGGAATATCACATTAGCTAGTCATGAAACCAGCAATTCACAAATAACTGCAGAATTACCTATCCTTATCCAGCCACATTGTTAAATTGTGTGCATCATTTCTCTAATTCAGCCAATACTTGTAAATTAAAGTACACAAATTATTCTACAATTTGTAAAAATGACCACTCTTAGAGGTAGGTACATGGTGTTTAATTATAATTTGTGGGTACCCTAAATTGACCCATTGTAGCTATCAATTTATTTTTGTGTGCTTGATAACATACTCAATAATAAATATTAATTGAATTTATACTCTTTTTTCATTGAATTTCATTGAACCCCAGGTGACCATGGTGCAACAGAAGTAATGACAATAATTAATTTCAATTTAGTTTTGTCTGTATTCAGTTTCCAATGATGCCCTACAACATTGCTCCGTTTTAATATTGTGTGTAAAACAAATACCCTTTCCCTTTGAAGCTAACTATTTAATGAATATTCAGTCTGTCGCATCTAAAGAACTAGTCTTTGAACTGGCAAAAGTAAAATTTAAATTTCCAGTTTTCAATATTTTGTAAATACGGATCTGCTTCAGTACCAACAACTGAACCCGTTTACTCGTAATCGTACCCACACTCTAAAGTTGTCGCTAAATTTTATGTATTTCAAATACTTTAACATTTTAATCATTAATTTACTGTTATATACAAACTATTTTCCTACAACTGCTGAACAGCTTTTTTCAAGCGTAACACCTGCCGCGGCTACATTTCATTCCCATACCTATAGTAAAAATCAACATGATACTGTACATATTAACATGAGTTATTCACATCGCCCGTGAAAATTTATCAATATTAGAACCAAATTGGATTAAATGTTATTTCATAAATTCAGCTCAATATAATTAATTTCTACAATGCGGAATTTTAACAATTCATTATCAAACAGATTTTCAATAAAGCTCTCTTCATGCGTACTACACAATCTTCTGACTTTGGAAATGATTGAATCCTGTCTCGAGACTACACCCTTGTTCAAATTGAAGATTTATCACTACAGATTACTAATCATTATTACTCTATAAATAGAGAATTTATTTTACTATGCTCATCGAAATATCCATACCATATTCAATATACACATTTTCATTAAGACATTGATACAAGAACAAATAAATTATACAATGCAATGAGATCTACCTGCAGCAAGTCAACAAAATGTCAACATATAAATTAAAATGGTAAGAACTATGCTCCCAGTTATATAAAAATATTTTCAGCAACAATGTAGTTTTCTTACCAAATGGCAGTTTAATCCACCAGGACTTATCTCACCTACCTCAAATAAGTCGTATCTGGCTCTCAATAAACAAAACCCACTGTTTTTGTACATATATTAACAGAATAACATTAGTTTACATAACAGACACTAAGTCTAGAGCAACTTTGACGATCATGAAAATGCCTGACATATTATGTGGGATATAATGTAAAGAATTTGCCCTAATCAAATCAATAAAATCTTCAATGTCTGTTTCAATAAATAGGATATCATGGAATCATCAAATTAAAATCTGATGCATATCACTCAATACTCAAATGTCAGAACTTCACGTCACCAAAATAAATACTAGATAAAATAATCCTAATCAGTGTCAATTAAACTAATAATTGAATAATAACGGTGGAAAAATAACCATAAGGTAGTTGCGGCTGTCAGTCTGCTGAAATAGCAGTTGGCAAATCAATTGTACGACTCTCATTGCCAAATATCAATCTTAAGCGCTTCATTGCAGGCAGAGGACGGATGGGGCTGTGCTTGCGGTGACGCTCCTTTGACCGACGTCGTTTTTTCAGGCGCCGCGCCGTCTCAGGGTCAACGCCCTCTAGCCGTAATACTTCATACTCAGTCGCTTCGGTCGTATTACCACAGTCCATTACTTCCTCTACTACAGGGCTCCTTTTTACCCGTAATGTGAGTTTGAGTCCTCGCCGTGGAGGTGTACATGGGCATTCACTACTTTTATTTGAATTATCTGCCAACCATGGTGGTCCTGAGTCTGTTTCTTTTTTGGACTCCTCAGTCCTATTTGTAACTTCTATTTTTGGATTCTTGTTCGGTTTGCTTTCTTTTGATTCACTTGGATTAACATTTTCTCGAAAATCATAAATCTCACTTTTCACACAAGCATTGTCACTTACACATTTATTTTCAACCATTTGTTCTTGAACATTGGAATTGCTTACAGAAGCTTCAATCTTTTCTTCAGTAATAGGAATACCAAATTCTGTTCTTTGCAATAGAGATTCTTTAGTATCACAATCATTCTCTGGTTTTTCTATGTGTGTGTCTGTAATATCAACAGAATCAATACTCTCATTTTGACTGTCATGTGTTGGTTCAGTTTTAATATTAATTTTATTTGTATCTAGAACATTCAACTCTGTCTCTTCTTTTGGTGTTGTAAGATTCCTATCACTTTTAACCTCAGTACCTTGTTTTGGTGTGTGTTTCAGTTTAGGACAAGTAGGCTGCGTGCAGGTTTCGAGTAAGCGTTTGTGACTTCGTAAAACTATGCCTGTGTGAGAGTCGCGACTACTGCGTGAACTAGTGGTGCTGCAGCAGCGAGATGGGGGTGCTCGTTGCTTAACATTAGCCACAGATACCATCGTCATGCCGTTCGTCGCTCTATTGCTGTCTGTCCGTCGTCGCAACCTCTCACCTCTACTGGAAGCTGAAGATTCTCTACTGCCCTGTGCCTCTTCACTGGCAGTTCCATCTACAACATCTGCAATACAACCTTGGGCTATTAAAAGTTCAGCATCATATTTTGTTAAACCTTTTTGCTTCATTTCCTTCATGCTAAGTGGAGAAACTATGTCAGAATTTTGCCTACTAGATATTCGAGATTTTTCAGGGTTCTTGCCATTTACATTTTTTTGTGACTGTTTTGCTTTTGTTCTATTTATTCTATTATCAGTTTCCCGAAACCGGTATCTAGTTGCTTGCTCATCATTGTGTGCATTTTGAACAGAGAATGCACCTTTACCTCTTCTTTCACATGTCTCACATTCACAATAACAGTTTCCATTTCCAAAAAAGTCCTCTCCATAGAAACAAGTTATTTCTTCTCCAACTTCTATGTCTCTCAACACACGAACAAAAGCCTTGCCACGATCAGTAGCTTCAAAAGTACAAGTTGGTCTACAGTCATGATTAATGTATGCCGCAGGGCCGAGCCACAACTGGGCACAATTTTTTCTACAGCTATACATTACAGAGAAATCATTTTTTCCTGGATGTAGTAATTGTTTTTCCTCTTCATCGGTCATCTCAGCAATGCATCCAACAAGAAAGTCAATTCTTTCATGCTTGAAAAATTTTTTGGTTGTTGATATCTTGGCTCCCACACCACCTTCCAAAGAGTACCTATAACATGGCTCAATAACAAAGCCTGCTTTTTTGTCAAACACTCGCAAATAACGATAAATCTGAAATAAAAAAAATAAAAGATTATTAATTATGAATCTTTAAAATACAATAATTAATTGTTTTCTTTTCAACAATACCTATTAATTAACCCAATGTGTGAGGGCTTTGAAATTTTAATGATAGGTATTTGTTTTGATTGTTTTAAATCTCAAGATAAAAGGAATACAGGTTTAAATAGTTATTTACACAAAAGATTAGGAATAAGAAGTCTACCAAAATAAATACTAACATGTTCTCTTAGCTTGCTCTGTTGGTGTTTATTTTTGCTAAAATGTCTTGGCATCCATTCACCATTTGCTAGTCTAGAGTATGCTTTATTGTAATCCTGTGTTTGGATGAACTCCTTAATAATCCTCTTCAGCTCTTCTTTATTTGTTTTTAATGGTCTATATCGAACATTCATTTTGTGTGTCGTGATGCCAAGATATGGGTCCACTATTAGTGCTGTAGCTAAGTCATCGTACTCCGACAACTCACGAGGAGTCATGCCCATTGGTTGCATCTTGTGGAGCACTTGCCTCCCAGGGTACGTCGCTGATCCAACAACCATCCTGATTACCTGAATAACAAAGGACGCGAAAGCTGTAGTTACACACATATTTTTTTAAATTTAAATAAATACCGTAAGGATTGGAATTCTTCAATAATATATAACTAATATTCTAATACTAGCATTCTCATGAGTAGAAAAAAGTATTATTCTATTACCCATACAATCTCTCAATTTCTAAATTATAAAAGGACAAACATGGCGGCCGAACACGAAAACCAAAAACCGACACGTCAAAATGTTGACACTGTTTTTTATTCTTTGGAAATACTCCAATATACAAAAAATACTAATTAATACAGAACAACTATTCAGCTATTAGTAACACTTACTTAAATCATTTAATGTAGGTAAAATTCATGATTATTTTTAATAACAACTTCACTATCTAGAAGCACTTTCAGACGCTAACTGCTAGGTTATTTACATATATCATACATAACTAAATGTTTAATTTTAAATTCTAATAAATTACTTCATAATTATTTAACAGTAATCAAAACTGAAGCAAACTGATCATATTCAAATTAATCTCCAAGGAAAGCTGAAAAACAACCATGTTTTCGTGCACTCCATTCATTATTAGTGTTGTACACTATCGTTAGTTTAAGAAATTGTGATCACGAGAAAGTTCCTCATAATTTTATCGATGGTCTCCTTGGCATCATCCCTCAGAAAGAAACAGACTATTGCCATTATTTCATGTCAGCGTATTAAAATGTAGCTTTTAATTAATACGCAAAAAAATTAAAAGTACCTTCTGCACTGCAAATGGAAATACTGAATAGTTGGAGACAGAGAGAAAGAGTTATAGAGGAGTTGCCGACACTAGAATTAACACGGTTCTTCGGTTAACGTAAGCCTTTCAACTGAAACCAAATACCTGGGCATCTATCTGGATAAGCAGCTAAATTGGGCAAAGCACACTGAATACACCAGCAAAAAAGCCAGTATATGCATGTGGCAATGGAAACGCGTGCTAGGTAGGAATTGGGACATGTTCCGTGGGGACATTCGTCCCAATTCACCACAGTTATCAGACCAATAATCACATATGGCTCTCTATTTTGGTGGCCCAGGACCGACTTGAGCACGGCACAGAAAGAACTCGAAAAACTGCAACGACTCGCCTGTGTGACAATCACTAGCAGTATGAGAACTGCACCCACGGCAGCCCTGTAGGCTATGAGGGGACTACCATCACTACACCTTATAGTGCGGGAGGAAGCGGCCTTAGCGGCTTAAGATGTACCATTTTCAGAAGCACTACAACATAGTGCCAACACAAGAATTGGATGATCGTGCGGTCCCAAAGAGCTAAGAATCTACACTGACGGATCAAAGACAAGTGCCGGAACTCGAGTTGTAGTCTAGGTACAATGGCTGTTGGACCAAACCCATAGTACCACTCCCCATATCCCAGGTGCGTACGTATCTACAAGAACATACCTACACACAAGCAGAACGCTGGTGGACCTCGGCACCAGGCTGCAGGCAGTCCAAGGAGACTGTGCCATCCCTAGACAGAAAACTGGCCATTAGAGGCCCCTTTTGCGACTGGATACGCCGACGTCTACGAATGGTGACGGGGACTTTACGGATAAGTATCACTGAACAAAAATTTCCAAATGATAGGTATAACGGATTGTCCTCTGTGCAGAACATGCATGAGGAGACAGTATCGCACGTGCTCCTTCAGTGTACAGGCGTCGCCGAAATACGGAAGCAAACAATAGGGACACCGAAATCACTTACAGATATCCTGAAAACACTGAGATGACTGATCGACGGCCGCCATGACTCACGCACTATGGTCCAAAATCAGGAAAAGTGCGGAAACCATACCCCAATATACCACATATACCAGTTATAGTGAGGGCAATGCTGCTGGTGAAGTCATGGAGACGAAGAACTTGTGAAAATGGAGACTTTCTGTAGGACCGTGATTGTTCATAAAAAGACGGCTTAGCCAGATGGTTAGAAGGCTGATCCCACTCGGAAAAGAAGAATCCAAAGACGAACCGTTGAAACTCCAAACCACCTGCATCATTTAAGTATAATGTAAGTAAGTATAATGGGTGAATGTTTGTTACAGCCAAACGGATGGGATCAAATTTGGCACAGTTATAAATTATAGTTTGTCTGGAATAGTGCATGGGCTACTTTTTATCCTGGGAGTGTGTTCCTGTGGGATAATTTCCGACATTCACGTGGGCGAAGCCGCTGGTGGAAGCTAGTCCTTACTAATATTATAAGTATTATAAATTCGAAAGTGTGTGTTTTTCGCTTTCACGCCTAAATCACTGAACCAATTATGACAAATTTTAGTATAGAGATTTTAGATTGAGGATTGGGACTTTGGAGACGGTTACTTGTTTGTTGCGAAAATAAAATTTGATCGTGTGCGAAACCGCAAAAGCTAAAGCAAACCAAATTATTACTGTAGGCGTGCCACGAGGAACCAAGCGCGGTTCGTGGTGCGTCTGGAAGTCAACCGTACAGTTAAGTCAAAAAGAGCGGAGGCACAGTCTAACTTTCGCACCCCAGGGATGAATTATCATAAGTAAGCCGGATTTATTTACATAGCATGGACAACGCTCCACTGAATGAAAATGCGCTGCTGGCCGCGCCAGGTTTAGCTCAGCCAAAAGTTTAGACCAGATAATCATAAACAAAATCGTCAAATCCCAGTGTAAACCACGCATTAGGCGTTGCTCATTTCGCCTGATTGTTCGAAAGAAAAGTATGCCTATTAGTACGCCTACGCCTTTCACGGTGCTATTGGACGGCTTGCAGACTGTTGACCATTTGGATTGCTTGCAGATTGTTGACGATTTACTTAAATGCCAAAAAAAAATACAATTTCTCAATTCAGATCTCGGGGATCCATAACCCTTCTTCACTGATGACTAGAGTGCAAACAGACTGCTGTTGTAGATGTTAGCAATCGATTTTTGTATAATTCCACACAACCACAACAAATTCCGATCTCTATTCTCTACTCTAGCCAATGTCAAATCTTATCGGACGAAATTTTTAATCTGTGACGTGAATGAGATAGCATTCGTTCACCTGTCCTTTGTATTTTCAATTTGGTTAAAACTTGTGATCCTCGCACACCTAAAATTGATCGACCAGTGTATAATACTGCATTCGAGTTCTATCATAAATTCCAAGGTACAGTGCTCATCAATTCTTATACTGTGATAACTGTTTGAGACACTATTAATAAATAGCTGGACACAGTAAAATGGCGTCCCATTTTCGTTACTCTCGTATGTTTATAATTTTTTTTTTGGTTTGTTTTAGATGCCTAACATAAAACTTCAATCTTCGGACAGTGAAATTTTTACAGTTGATGTTGAGATTGCAAAATGCTCTGTAACAATCAAGACAATGTTAGAAGATTTAGGAATGGAAGATGATGAAGAGGAAGTAGTTCCATTGCCCAACGTGAATTCTGCGATACTAAAGAAAGTGATTCAGTGGGCCACGTACCACAAGGATGATCCACCGCTGCCAGAAGATGATGAGAATAAAGAGAAACGGACTGATGATATCTCATCATGGGATGCAGATTTCTTAAAAGTTGATCAAGGCACTCTCTTTGAACTAATTTTAGCTGCCAACTACTTAGACATAAAAGGTTTATTGGATGTTACTTGCAAAACTGTAGCCAATATGATAAAGGGTAAGACACCCGAAGAAATCCGCAAGACATTCAATATCAAAAATGATTTTACTGCAGCGGAAGAAGACCAAGTTCGCAAGGAGAATGAATGGTGTGAGGAGAAGTAACTCAAGAAGCCTTAGTATTATGATTTCACTGTTTAGATGTAATTGGTATCTAAAAATATGTTGTAAGTTTATTGCTACCTACTTAATTTTGTCTCACGTAAAATGATAAATTTTTTAGGGCTTTGCTAATTACAAGAATGTAAAAAAAAAACAATTGAAATAACCAATAATGTATTTAAAACAAGTATAATTACACTAATTACCATAGATACGATTTTAGGAAGTTTTTCCAGTAGTTTCACCTATGGCGAAAATCTTATTTGTATAATAGAATAAATTTTCTGAAATCTCCATGATCTTAATTGATTTTTATCTCCTTTGAAATATTGTATGATTAGTCATTAACATCTGACCTATTAAGACCTGAGCCTGACTGGTCACACACCACCAATGTGGAGTACACATAAAGGGTTTCATAGTCTGGGAAGTGTTTACACAATACCTATCCAATATTGATTTTATTGGCTGTAAAATTGAGAGAAACTGAAAACCCAAGTATTATATTATTGTAAGTAACTCAATCTCACATAGACTTAAATAAAGTCACTTAGAAACAAAGATTCTTTTGATTTGTGGGGTCCGTTGACATATATGTGTATCTTTATAATGACTTTTTTATCCCTCCATAACATGTATGGGGTGAGCCACTGACCATGATTTTACTAGTCATGAGATACAATAAAATTATTGACCTGTCCTTCATTCTGTCTTACCCCAAAGAAAAAGATAATCTTGCCAATTTCGGTAGGTAGATACTGAATTAAAAGGCAATTAAAGGATTCCACTCAGTGCAGTTAACTAGGTATTCTATAACCATCTAAAATATTCTTATTGAAATAGGTACAAGATGATGGTAAAAAAGAACTGGCCAAGTGCATGTTGACTTGCACACGAAGGGTTCCATACCATAAGCCGAAAAAACATGTTTCTTGCATGGCATCTCCCTTTTTAATTTTATTATTTGTTGTTATAGCGGCAACAGAAATACATCATTGTGAAAATTTAAACTGTCTAGCTATCACGGTTCATGAGATACAGCCTGGTGACAGACAGACAGATGGACAGTGGAGTCTTAGTAATAGGGTCCCGTTTCGACCCTTTGGAAAAATAGTAGTACGTAGGTAATAATGGTAGATATGTATTAACGTAGTTTCTAAGCTATGCTACGAAATGTATCTTCGATATTGGAAAACTTATCAGAAGCAAAATAATTGTCGACACAACTAAGGATTGGGCTGTTGAATCGACCGAGGTATGTTCCGCAAGATGCAGCACCTAAAATAACTCCTAGAATGAAGCTAGCACCAATTAACATTCCTAAAACCAGACGATATTTATCTTGAGTCATTAAAATCTCCTTACAAATACACAGGAAGTCGTACACAGATCTGAAACAATTAAAAATTACTTTTACTTTGTGTACCTAGGTAGGTAATACACAGGTACCTACGCTTCCGGGCGGCCGTGGCTCGTTGCATGGCTAGAAGCGAGAACCAGTTGCCGTCGCTCCTATTTGCAAAGAGTAAGTACATATGAGTCAACCTACCTCTTACTCAAAAGAATAGGTTGCTAAACGACTTCCGACCACCATGAGTGGGGGCCTGCGGCTGCAACTTGGGGTAGAGTTGTTACTCAATCAGTGTCAGGGCCGAAAAAAGCGTGCAGTATTCCACGCGCGCCTGTATCTGCAGGGTGTTCCAGAAGTGCGTGGTCATATTAAGGGCAAGGGTGATGTTGGGTAGCTGATACACCTAAATTAAGGAAAATAGCAAAAAAAAAACTTTTTTTCAATAACACGACCAGAAGAAACCACTAAACAGTTCCAAAGAAATGACTTTCTAACAAGTCAAGTTTTAATGTGTTGATATTTCTTCCATATTGTAAGTATATCAGTTACCCTTAAATATGACCACGCACTTCTGGGACACCCTGTATAGAAGAAGTGCAGTCGTAGCAGCCGCTTTCGGTGATGTCCGCATAGGCTTGGTGCGCTGGTAGCGCCGTAGCCTAAAAGTCGGTAAAAGTAAACGCTTTTAACCAGTCGAAGGTTTTTGCGCGAGAATTTACGACTGTGGTAATTTTATGTTTCTATTACAATGCCAATAAACACATTTTTTTTTTCTTTCCTCCAGTAGGAAGGTTTCCATGAGACCTCAACATAAACCAAACCTTGTTTTGGTTTGGTAGCGTTTATCCATGTGTAGAGAAATGGGAATTCATATTTACTTTTTCATTTAAATAGTTACCTACGTTGCATCTGCACAGTTAGACTATTCTCTACTGTACCTAGATACTTTCCAAGTTTTAAGATTGTCTAGTTAGTAGACTGTGGCCGGTAGGTAGGTAACCTAAAGTTGTCTTAGGTATCACAAACCGTAACAACCTGCAGCATCTCGTGTTATCGCACAGCAGTCTGTCTGTTTCATCCAAGAGCCTTGCCAGTTGCCGTTGTGCCAGTGTTATAACTGGACATTTCTTATGGAGAATATTGGCGATCTCGCCCTCGGGGTCTATGTCACAACTACAACTGGGACCATCGATGTTACTGTCCATTCTTCCATCGCTACGAATATCACTTCTTGGTGATGTGTCTATCGCCTCGAAATTATTGTTATCAAAAACGTTTTCATGGGAGCCCCTCCTATTCTTTTTGAATGATTTCCTAGAATATCTATAAATATTCTGTACTTGATAATCGTCTGATGACATGAGATCAAAATCTATAAAATGTTATGACTTCTTTTTGAGGTTTGCTTGACTTTAAAACACTTCGCTCAAACCTCAAACCAAAGAGTATAGTAAGTAATCCTCAAACTCATTATCTTTGGGTTGGTATCTTATTTTTATTGTCTTAGTTACTTATAGATACTTATTGCAATTTTGAGATGACATACCTACATGTTTTTAAAAAAGGTCAGTACCAAAACACTTTTGCTTGTTGCGAAAGTGCTGACAGAGTAGGTAGGTATATCAATTAACAACTTACATCTTTAGTAAACGGCGTAATATTTTAATTCGTGGTGGGTACCTATATGTACTTTACAAGTGTTTATCTGATAACAAATTGTCATCTGTTGGCAAACGTCCTGGCTTCTTTAATATACCTAATAAGTGAATCGTTGATAACAATATTATTAGTTAATAACTTAATGTGATAGCTACCTATGTCGTAGCAAAATAGCTTAATCAGCCGTTTCATTGGTTGCCTAGCCTTTTTATTAACTGCGCCGATTTTTCAACGATCAAAGTGGCATTTTGGTTCAATATCGTTTAAGATTTCCCCATAACACTGTCGCTGATTAAAGGGCACAGTTAATGAAAAGGCTAGGCAACCAATGAAACGGCCGATTAAGCTAGTTGGCTGCGACAGCTACACTGCAAAATGTTGTACTTACCTACTTACCTTTTGCGTGTCTTAAGTTACACAGTTCGACATAAGAAAAAATTGCTCCAAATGTCTTAAGTCGGACAGTTACACTTAAGGGCTTGGTCAGGATTGGACGATAAAAATCTGTGGTAGACACGCAAAAGGTTAATTAACGTTTTACCCGACTTCAAAAAGAGGAGGAGGCTCTCAATTCGAGTATATTTGGGATAGGAATAAATTGAATTGAATTTTGAATTTTATTTTTATTTATTGTACACCTACCACAATATAGTCTTTATAACCCAAAGGTTGACTGGTAGAGAATGCCTTGATGCATTAAGTCCGCCCATGTACCACTATTGTACATAAAGTTTAAATAAATAAATAAAAATTTACAATTACAACAGACTACCAAATTGTATAAAAAAAAACATTGAAAAACTAAATATTTTTAAGTTAAACTCAAAGAATTCTTAATAAGTAAAGCATACTATTCGATCAATGACTTTTTAAAAGATAAAAATATTGACTTAAAAGCATTGAAATAAAGTAAGTATGTGTGACTATTAAATGGGTATAATTTAGACGGCCACCAAAAATATTTTTAAGACTCTAAGCCTAGCCACCAAATAAAATAAACAACTCCAAAAAAAATCAATTGACTTTATTATGAGGGCCCTAAACTATATAATATTATGATCCAAAATAAATGAAATAACATCAGAAAAATCACAAACCTTGCACAAATATTATTTTTGGTTCCTAAAATGGATCAACGGTCACCAAATTCTATCCAACTCAAAGATTAGTATAGGTTAATTTCTTCTTTAAACAAAATGTGTAGGTTAGGTTTGGTTAAAACTGTGACCTCCTACGCACGAGCCGAGCGAGCGAAGCGAGCGGTGCCGCGGCAGCGGCCGGCGAGTGCTAGAAACGACTTGCATTAATAGCAAAAAGAGATTGTTCAAATTAGAACTCATGGTATTACATAATTGGTAACAGCTAAGTAGTGACAATATATAATATTTAGTCTAAAGTGTATTTTTAAGGCGTCCAATTATTTTTATGACAGACAATAATAGGAAAAAATGTATTTATTTCATAATATTTTAGGAAACGTTATTTGGTGACCATTAATCCATTTTGGTAACCGTTAAGAATTTTTTTGGTTGCGAAATAGGTACTTTTTTGGGCGGTGTTTAAACACAAGCCCTATTAAATTTGGATTTGAGTATGTGGACTATACAGGGCGGATATGCCACATGCAGGGAAAGTACCTACCTTGAATATTGTAGATGGAACATTTTACTGAAAGAAGACATTATTTGAATTTAAAAATCAATTTAAACAGCATTCATAAATATTTAAATAATTACATGGTTGAACCGGGAATCGAACCCGTTACACGAGAAAAATAATCACCCTCTAGTATGATCGGTATGATAACATACCGATCGAAAGGCTTCATCATAAGGATAATTTTTTGGTAAATAACATAGTGTCAGAAATAAAAGGGATACCATGAATTTTTAACATTTTTAATACAAAATTAATCAAATGCTCAAAATGAGTCCCTTCCTGTTGAATACAAAGTAAGGTTTTGTCGTTCTGCAACCGGAAGATTATTTATCTCATTTCTCAAAATCTCAAGTATTTCTAAATACCTTTCCGTATTCAAATGCCTTTCGTAAAAATCTGCTAAATGTGCCCGGTTTTTTACAATCCCACATCAACAGTTGAACGAAAAACGCACTTGATTATTAGTCTCGCGGATACGTAAGGGATTCTCCCTGGACCAAATGCGATTATTGTGTCGGTTGTACATACCATTATTGCTGTCTCGTCTGACCAGATAATATTATTTAGAAAATACTGATCCTCTAGGATGAGCCTCTCGATTTCATGGCAGAAAATAAGTCGTCTTTCAGCATCACTGGGCAGTATTTTTTGTACTAACCGAATGTAACTTTTGAATTTGTATTTTTTTAGTACACGGTGTATTTTGCTTTACGAAATTCCGATTACTTCTTCACCTTCCCTAACTGAACTTTTAGGATTTGCCTTAAAGTATATAAAAAGGCGAGTTCATCGTCAGTTCATTTGGTGCCGCGGTTGTGGTAAGCGATGATCGAAACGTCCCAAATTTAGCATATTATCCACCTACCGTTTCATAATAAATCGAGATGGTGTATTTCTATCAGGATATCTTTCGCGGTGCCATTGTAAGGCTGTTATGTTTTTGTGGTTCAAAAAGCATGCTTCCATAAAATCAAAATTATTTTGATTTTTTTTTTTTGGACGATATCCACTCGCAGTTCAGCACACTAAGGCCGGTTACTGCTTAAGCGGACTATCCTGTGGTGGCCTCAAATGAATTGAATGCCCCCAGCCACTTGCTATCTGAACTCCGAAACTTTATATTGCTAAGGGTAAGACTGTGTTTAATATAATGAAGTCTTTACTAAACCAGATCTACCTACGCGCTTATATTATGCGGAAGCCACGAATTACCAGTTTGTTACGCTGCGCGCTGTGATTTACTAATAATCCGGTCCGGTAAGGGCTTTCTAGCACGATGGTCCAGTATTTTTGTGCTGTATCCACCTACTACTAGAAGGTATAGCTGCAGGATACCTATTCGTCGTAAAATAATTAGAAAATACAAGTAAAATTCAAATAATAATTTATTATTTGTACATACAATATATAATTCTCCATAGGTACTTATTTGTATTAATGGTAGGTACTTGTAATATCACTTCGAGCCTTTCTAGCTCTTGAATATTGCTCAATCAAAGCATCTGATAAATACTACCTGGATCAAAGTTATCACAGCATAAAACGCAGTGATTGACGTGGGACTAGCTAGTTTAAATGCATTGAATATTATGGATTTTTTTTTTTCAATTTAAATAAAAGCACTAATGGTTCAGCTACTAAAGTTAGCCTACTCGCCAACACGTGTATGAATAAGTAGTTACTTCATAAGTACTACTAGTAAAACGCATTTGTCATTCTTAACTTGGTTACGCGCGCGAGGCAATCTATTGCACACTACACGATAGGTACATTTAGGTCGCTTTGGTAGGTACATCAGTACTTACCTACTCTTTAAAAAAATAGATCCATGACTACTTAAGTATCAGTTTAAGTGAGCAACATTCCTTGTAATCCTTAGTGTATAACAGTTCAAAAATAAATTATCTTTGTAATTTCACTATAACACTAATCTCCACTGGGCTAGTCTCCAAAAGAGTGGTGCATCCATTTCTTTGAATACTCGTAGACTACGAAGAGGGCGGCTGTTGCTGGTATCGTCCTCACTAACGTTGGTTTCAACCCGTTGTATAATGCCAACACACCTGGAAAGTACAAGAACATCATTAAGCGAAATGGTTTTCATGACATGGTAGGTACCTAACCTTTATAACCCAATTTCGGTCTCGATGGTCTACCTATCTCAACAGGGGCCACCATGCAGGCGAGTATCATACGTACACATCCATTCAGCTTTACGGACGCGTGCGCATCTCTTACAAAATCGTTGTTTTCTATGGACAAAAGCTGAACAGAGCTGAATAAGTGTGGTTAGTCCTTTAAGGCGCAACCCACCGCGGCACAGGCTGTGCTCGGGCACGCGGTGCATTGTAGCTGCGTGGATTCATTTGTTTGACAACGTGGGTATACGTTTCCACTGCAGTACACACTACACACCCACAACTATGAACAACTGTAGCGTGGCCCACCGCGGCGCACAGGTGCTGCGTGCGATACAGTTGTACATAGTCCTGAGCTAATGATATTCGTGTATAGTGAGTAGGTACCGCATGCACGGCGTGCATCGTATTGACAGCGTTGAGCTATGTGAGCGCCATATTCGAGCAAGCCACGCATGTAACCAATGACGTTAATTGATGCGTAGCGTGTCCGCGGGTTGCAATGGACACAATCACTACATTTTCTTGCAAAGCGAAGCTTAACACACGTGCGTGGCTTCTCCGTGCGCAGCGGTGGCCTGCGCCTCCTGTACACATATTAAGCAATAGAGAAGCATAATATTATCTAAGTACATTTGAAATAAGAATCTGCTAGTAGGGTGTTTTCAGGAATGTTCTAAAATCACTGATTCTTAAAAACAATATGGACTATTTGTCGGCAAGTAGTTAGCCGTATAGTTCGGTACTAGTACCAAATGGTACTACTAGACAGGCGAACCTCCGCCGCGCCGGCTCGGTACTAGTACCAAATGGTACTACTAGACAGGCGAACCTCCGCCGGCTCGGTACTAGTACCAAATGGTACTACTAGACAGGCGAACCTACGCCGCGCCGGCTCGGTACTAGTACCAAATGGTACTACTAGACAGGCGAAACTCCGCCGGCTCGGTACTAGTACCAGATGGTACTACTAGACAGGCGAACCTCCGCCTGCTCGGTACTAGTGTCAAAAATTAAATTACTGTTGTTGGTGAAAAATACTGTTAGGTGGGCAGAGAGTAAATCGGACGAGTACGGGTTGGAATGTGGGGTGCGACAAGGCGGGTTGACCTCACCGAAACTGTTTAACTTGTATATGAACCGCCTGATAGCAGAGCTGAGCAGCACTGGAATCGGATGTCATATAGACGGAATTTGCATTAATAATATTAGCTACGCCGATGACATGGTGCTGCTCAGCCCTTCAATTGGTGCGTTGCGCAAGCTGCTTCGTAGATGTGAAAGGTACGCGGAGGCCCATGGGCTCAGATACAATGTGAAGAAAAGTGAGGTTATGGTTTTTAGAGCACCCATAAAAGATTACTCGGAGGTACCACCGGTCTTACTCCATGGTTCACCATTAAAATGAGTCACTCACTTCAAATACCTGGGCCACTGGGTCTCCGAAGACCTTAAAGATAACATGGATGTGGAAAGGGAACGTAAGGCGTTGTCTGTTCGCTGTAATATGTTGGCTCGCAGATTCGCACGTTGTACAAAACAAGTTAAGGTCACACTATTTGGCCTGCCGCGGTACTGTAGCGCCAGTAGCATGTTCGCGGAGGCGCACGTGAAGGCTTCCACGCGATTATATGTAATCGATGTGCGTCGATGCTGGCGCGGGTGCGCGGCAGGCCCAGCACCATCCCAGCCACGTGCGCCGGCCGATGGGATTCGGTACTGATGGCGCACTGAATACGCCTACACGCGAGAGCAAGCGCCTAACTACTTGTACTTTACTAACACTAGGGTAAGAATATTGTTACTAACAAACTTATGGACTAAGTCAAATAAATTATTATTATAATACCTTCCATCATGAGCTCAGTAAGATGAGATGTTGATTACCAGGCACAATTATCTGAATTGCGTTAGAAAGTTTATGAAAAACATTGTATGTGCCTTTAAAATTTGAGGGTTGCCCTCGATTTCCCTAGGATCCTATCATCAGATTCTGACTTGGTGTCAATGGGACCACTTCAGGAGTATAGGCTTTCGAATAAAACAAAAATCATCAAAATCCATTCATAATTCACAGGATGACCGCATAACAAACATTCAAAAAAAAAAACATAAGTACAGTCGAATTGATAACCTCCTTCTTTTGGAAGTCAGTTGAAAATACATTGCAATGCATGAAATACAATAAACAATAATGCAAAATTATTATTTATGCTTTCTTATGTAATTCAAATAGGTTTATGAACAAATTCACTCAAAAAATTCGTCCGATGAATTTTTTGGCTAATTGGCCATGGGTAATTTCGCGCCGAAATGTACTGCTACGAAATAAAGGCACTGTAGGTATTGTTACTACCGTCGAGACCCTCCTTTCTGCCTACAGATTTTTAAAGAAGTCTTGAAGGAGATAAAATAAATAATGTATGATGAAAAAATTACTTATAATTTCAACGTCTGGCCTAAAAGACGAGTAGCGTTCATTGAATTGTGTTTCTCTTATCGCTTCCTATGCTTGTGAGGTCAAAGTGAACGACGAGATACTTAGTTATTATTGCGCGTTTAATATTTATCTCGTACAAGTGAGTATTATCAACTGCGCTAATCTTTAATGTTCTCAAAACATGTACAGTTGCCTTATTGTTTTATAAGGGCGGGGCCTGATGATCGTTAGAAGGCGTTATTGAGAAAACATTTTTTTCGACGTTATACATATTTAGGACGCTAAACCACTTATCTATGTGTATTGTATGATACTGAATGCAGCTGTACAATGACGCATCATTGAGTTGAATGTAATCGATTAATTTTCACCCACATCCATAAAACTTCCTTGTGGGCACCCAAGGAAGTTTTATCGCGATGTCAAGATCATCTATGGTCAAGATATATCAAATTGTAAAACTATGGCCTATTCAGGGAATATCCGAAGACAAAAATTGAGGAAATATACCTACCTACGCAATTAGGTACCTACGCATTTACCTATCTACGCCACATGTATGAAGGAAAATAAACATTTATTCAACAAGAGATACCGAAGACAAGCAAATCTTTACAAATAAACTAAAAGATAACATACCTTCTTTCTGTACAATTTCGTAGCCGACCGTCAGAAACTTCTGACTCTTGTTTGATATTTGTATTCTTGACTTGATAACGTCTGAGGGGAATATGACCGTCCACAGGACGAGACCGCCGACTGCGCCTGCTATCATTGTCCTTACAAAACCTATGTCGTCTTTGGTCTGGCCTGGTTTCTTCAATAATTCTCTTGTTCCTGTAACATTTTAATTATCCTTTAAGAATGTATGTATTCTTCCGTCTAACAAAAGATGCAGAAAAGACCTTTGGTTAATGAAAAAAGTTTTGGGGAAAATTTAGGGGAACTTATCATAGATGAACTAACTACCTTCATATCCTCCAAAAAAGAAGAAGTATCCAGGCATTTCTCTCATGATGGTAGGCACCAGTCCTCGGAACAGACCTTGAATGCCATATTGTCTAAATATCTGTTGTGTAAGCTGCAGCGGCGACACTTTTACCTGCCAAGGAAATTCCATGTTAATATCAGTTTGCAATAATACTTCCCTATTTAATTAAGTACTTGGAACTGGCAGGTCGCAACAAAAATCTAGCACAAATAAGATAGTGATTTGCTGTGATAACATGCTCAAACATACCTAATCATCAGATAAGTCATTAATGGAATTTTAAATGGCGTTCGTTTACGACACACATATAGGTATCTAGATATGTATGATAATACTTAAGTAAGAGTTTCATTTCATAAACTTTGTAAACATTAAGAGCATTATGAAACATTACATCATAATATTGACACATTGTGTTAATCAAATCTATACTAATATTATAGAGCTGAAGAGTTTTTTTGTGTGGTTGAACGCGCTAATCTCAGGAAGTACTGGTTCGAATTGAAAAGAATATTTAGTGTTTGCCAATTTATGAATTTATCTAGGAAGGCTTTAGGCTATATTACATTTACATCACGCTACGACCAACAGCAGCGGAGCATTAATGAAAAATGTGATGCAGACGTAGTTGCACGGGTCAGCTAGTATAATACACTAGCTTTTGCCCGCGACTTCGTACGCGAAACAAACTCTTCAATTTTATTATATTATTAGTATAGACTAATATAAGAGTTTGTTTGTTTGAACGCGCTAATCTCTGAAACTACTAGTCGGATTTGGAAAATTATTTTTGTGTATGCTAGCCACATTCATGAGGAGCCTATAGGCCTACAGGAACTACGAGACTACGGGAACGAGAAATTCCTACAGGAGCGGAATAAAACGGGATATGCGCGTACGAAGTCGCGGACAAAAGCTAGTATAGATAATATAGAAGTATAGATATAACATAATGCAAGAACTCAAATTAGAAAAAAATAAACAAAGTCATATAGCTAGGACAAATGAAATACCCAAAACGATCATCGTACAACTGTTTGTGAGGATTGCACATTGACCTCCCGCAGGGCTTGTAGCTGACACTTGATCAACTCAGTGGGACACAGCGTGAACGAAGAGAAGAACGCTGCTAGAAAACCAGCCGACGCGTTACCCAAGGCTGATAACTCTTCAACTTTCTGAAACACAAGCCATATGGATAAATAAAATGAAGAATGTTGCAGGTATATACTTAACTTTAAGGGCCAATTGTGATAACCTTTTTTTCTCCTTTGAAAATTAAAAGTGATAATGACAACCAGATAAAAAAAGCCCTTATCATTTTGACAGTGATTTATGTGATTCTTTTCGCTTTTCACAAAAAAAAGGGTTCTAGTTAAATCAATATTATCCTATCCTATTTTTCTACACACATCATTTCCATTTTAATAGCTATTAAAACATTTGAACGTGAATGTGCTGCTTCACCTGCTTAAAGTCGAATGCTGGAATAAAAAGTATTGCATATGGTCTAAGCAAGGATAACCTTGCTTAGACCATATGCAATACTTTTTATTCCAGCAATATGTTCCCACGAGATAATTATCGACTCGGATATTAGGAACATCGTTTAGACCATAAGGTCTAAACGATGTTCCTAATATCCGAATCCGTTCAGCCCAAAGGCTGGGCCAAGACCTCTCTTTCTTCTTGACATTCCTTTCAGTTTTGGGCAAGAGAGAGACAGTCCTGCATGTAGGTGTTGAGCCCATCCCACCAAATTAAATAACATTATAAAAATTTTACTTTGTTAGTAAATAATCTCTACTACCTAGGTATATGTATTGATTCTAATTAAATTATATGTCTGTCAACGGAAAATTGTAAACGCCGTAAGATTGTAAAATATCGCGAGATATTGTAATCTATTGTTTCTTAATAAGACACGGATATATTGGAAACTATTGAAATTGAATGGAATTTATTGTATCCAAAAAGATTGTTTCATAATATAATGAGAAATTATAATCTAATTAAGATTTATTACAATCTTATGGAGTCTACATTTTCCAGTGACATAATATACAAACTGATGATTATAATAAATACAAATACAGGCATATCAAAGATATAAGGGAAAAAAATTATAAGGCATCAAAAATTTCATTTGAATCACTGTCAATGGTAAAAGTGGCCAGAACACTGCGGGCATTGCCACATTCAATGCCAATACTGATTCTTAGTTGGGTCATTATCAAATTTTGAGCTGGTAGCATCAACCTAAAACATACTTTAAGTTTAAATATTAATAATCTGATGAAAATTGTATGAACTACAAAAAATAATAAGCACACTCGTTTTTTTTTCATTCCCAAATTTTATAGCCTGGGGTTAGAAAAATTAACTACTATGGCAGTGTCCCAATTCTCATGCTCTATTACCGATAATTACCACACTGTTACTTACAAAAACTTGAAATAAAATATTTAGGAGCATTCATTATTGTCACAATATATTTTTACTGTACTACAACAATCTTCTGTTGTGCAAAGTGAGAAGATGAGAGGACGAGCTCATTATAACTTTAGGTCCACTCTGGCTCAAAGTGCCGGCAGATAGCAAGTAGTGGAAGGCATTGGAGGAAGCCCATGCCGTAAGGCACACTAATCAAAGAGATAATACTGTGAATAGTTACCTAAATTAATATATCTTTTAACTAAATGTGTGTACATAAATTGTTAAATAAATAAATAAAATTGTGAAATTTACGATTGTAAGGTATTGGGGACAAGTTTATGTTAGTAAATTAAATAATAACATTACATCTTATTATTCTTACCTCAACTCCACTTAGACTGCAGACAAACTTCTGGCAATATCCATAAGCTGCAAATAGTACAGAATTTTCTGCTACATTGGCCATGATAGCTGGAGTAGTGCCTGCATATAAACCTCGGAATATTCCATCATTCTTTAGGGTTAGCTTCAGACAGTCATACATTCCTTTGTAAAGATGAGGAAATGTTTGCATCTTTACTTTGACTGTGTCTAGTGGCTGTCCAACATACACCACTGCTATTCCACCTAATTTAAAAAAAAAGTATTATGATAATGAAAAAGAAAAAATTGCATTCTACGAGCCAAAATGTTCCAAGAAAATAGTATGTAAGCTCATATATTTGGAAGCTTGTGATTTCAACTTGTTTTAAAGCTGAACAAAACAACATAACAGTTTCTTTTTTTTAAGGGGTTCACAAATAGGTGAACTATTGGAACATGATAAATAAGAGTCTTACCTAAGGAACCAGCGGTGAAGTCAATCAAGCCATTTTTTAAGTTTCCTGAGGATCCTGATGAATGAGCCATTGTACAGGGTTCTCTATTCTATTACCATAAAACCTGTGACAAAATAGTTGGTAATGATAAGATTAGTCTGAATTTTTACTTTAGAAATAAGAAACTAATAAGAACAAAAATATATAATATTTTTGACCAACAAAAATAAATTCCGAATTTGGTTTCTAGATTTGAGTAGTGATATGTTATGAATGTTATGTTAAAAATAACTGATAACAGCAATGTGCACCGAAAGTTGGGCAGCTGTACCCAGTAATGTTTTATCCAATTTAAAACACTGTAAACAACTTACACTTTTTTTTTCGAACTATTTGATAAATCAACTTCTGATATTATGTATTTCGTAATTTTTACAATTGTTACGAATCGTAATTCCCGGCAATTCCCGGTTACACCATAATAGTGTTTGTTGCACGTGCAAATGACGGAAAGAAAACTGACTGTTTTTTTTTTGGACGATGACCACTCGCAATTCAGCACACTAAAAACCTAACCATGTAGTCTGTATCTGTAAAACTGACTAACATCAATGACTTATGATTAAAACATTACCTACTGTACAGGAACTGACACAAAATGTTCTGACAGCTGACAGCAAGTCTTAAAAAAAGTGTTACCAACATTTTACCCCAATTATATTTCCCATATTTCTCATAATTTTCTTTCAAAATTGAGTTAACAAGGAAACATTACGTAACGCAAAACTTTCAAATACCAATCGATAATACAGACTGACACATTAACTTATAAAGCGGTCAAACTCACACTCCCCTCGCCGACGCGAGGTGGCCCGCAGAGGCGGGCCGGCACCAGTCGGGGATTGCGGAAGTCGCATACGTTCCCGCGATCCCCGGCGTAGATGGAAGATGGAACACCGGGGTGGTTTTAGTCAGTAAGAGTCTGACAGACCCCTCCACCCGCCCCAGGGTGGAGGATTTCCATGAGGATTTCCCCCCGAGATCAAAAAAAAAAAAAAAAAGGGTAACACAGCTCTACAAAATAAACAACATTTCAATTTCATGTAATTCATATTTCATGTTAATTTTCTATTTTATTTCGGAAGTAGCTCGCGACTTCATCCACGTCAAACTCGTAAAACCGAGCAAGTTACAACGCCATAGAATTTTCGGTTTTTGCTTGAAGCCCTATTTTTTTCTAAAATAAAAGTCCCTACTGCTATTCAGAGAAAGTCCTGTCAAAATTGGTCCCGCCGTTTTGGAGATTAGCCGGAAAAAACAAACAAAAAATTTAAAGTTTTTTATGGGTTTCATAATTGCATTTAAGTTTTAGAGTATCGAACTTCACTCGGTAATAAACGGAACCCCTATAGGATCACTCAATTATCTGTCTGTCCGTCTGTTACAGCAAATTTTCTCCTAATCTACTAAACCGATTCTTTTGAATACAAAGATGATTGCCAGTTTTTTATTTATTTTATAAATGTCTAGATGAGTAAAAATCCTGCCCAGGGGTAAAAAATATTACCTGGTAACCCGACTGGTGCGTGACAGGTTGTATCAGTATAGCCAAATAAAAAATCTGGCAATGTTGCCATGTGAGACCAAAAGTTCGTAAAGATCAGACTTTTTTCGCCTCTTTGCTTCAATAACGTGATAAATCCGACGGTATTTATTTTTCCATTTGATAATAATAATTGAAATAGTCATGACTGTATAATTTTTCCAAAAAGCGTAAAAAAAATTGTCGGACTAATCACGTTATTGTAGCAAAGAAGCGTCGACGCCACCACACAACAATCTGTCAAAATTTAACAGATTTTCAATTTTATCGTAGTTCAAGCATTAGATTCAAAAATGATTGGGAAAATTTGAGTTTCGGGTAGCTTGATGTGCTGGCTGGCGTCTGTACCTACTAAAAGGCCGATTACCGGATAATTTTCCCGGATTTATTCAAAGCAGCGTATCAGGCTACCCCGAAATGTATTTGTACAAAGACAGTTATAAGTTTGCTATAGCTATAAAGTTTTTACTTGAGGAAGTAGAATCTATAGTCTCAGCACCTTAGAGCTCATCCATAAATTACGTCACACGAATTTCATGATTTTTTGCCCCTCTTCCCGTCCTTGTCACAGCTGGTCACATTTGTGAGACTCCCCCCCTCCCTAGTGTGACGTCAGTCGTCACATATTTTGCAAATTTATATTTACGTATGTTTCAAATAGTTTACGGTAAATATTACCTAAATCACTTTTTTTGTTCATTTTAAACTTGTTTCGTCAGTTAAAATTAACAAAATAGCAGAACTAAGAACGACTTTGTTTCATCCGCGAAAGTCAGTGGTCAAATGAAATAGAAACAAAGAAATCACCGCTAGGCTCAATGCGTTTGGTGGCATTTATCAAAGGGCGCCTAGGCAGTCGGCTCGTAACTAGTAGAGCGAGTGGTCGCCAAAACAATTGGTCTCTAATATTTACACAGATATAGTTGTATATGTTTTTGAGGTTTTCGTAAAGTAATAGTTTAAAGTTCGTGTTTTAACATTTAGTTTTTAATAGATTTTGCAATGTGACGTCACGTAATTTAGGACCCCTCCCACCCCCTTGTCACACTTCGTCGAACCCCTCCCTCCCCCTTAAGGTATGACGTAATTTATGGATGGCCCCTTAGTGCAGGGCAGTTCAGGGAAGATTTACCTGCGCAAAGCCTACGCTTTCTAACTACTCTCGAGACTTCGCAGCTCAATCGTCAACTAAAATATATCTAACCCAGCGATTGTTAATCAAACTAGTTAAGAGATGTGATTGATCCTAAACATTAAAAAGCAGTATAGGCGTATAATAGTAGGTTGCTACAAAATAATAAATTACGGGGCATGAGATGCTCGCTATTCCAACTGTTTATTGATTAAGATAAAAGTACATACATTTATACAATTAGGCTTTGACATTTTATGAACATGAAGCAGAAATTGCGTTACACATCGCTACATACTTAAAGGATTATTAATTTTATCCAAATATTACATTTGTAGCATAATATCTAAAGAATAATATTTGGCACTATGTAGGTATCTATACCGTTAACATTTAGGAAATATTATAAAATCAGATCAAAGGTATCAGTTAAATGTATATTAAATATTGGAATTAAACTGTGCTTCTTAAGCTCCGAACATTCAGTCTCTTGGCCTCTCAGAACCTACTAAGTCTGTTTGGCTTTTCTTGCGCTTCTACCAATTTGTGCTTGAACTTTTCCATTGCAACCATTAAAATAAATAAAATTGTGAATGAATTTCTTTAGTCATGAAAAGATCCTACAGGATGAAGAGTTTCTTTTCTTATGCCTAAATTATTCCTAGTTAGAGCCATTGATAACAGTTGATTGTACAATTGATGCATTTATTACACAATATTGGGAACATTAAACTTAATGACCAGACATTTGGGAAAGTTAGGATTTCATTTGATAGGTAACATTCATTTTTCTCATTACTTAACCTAACTTTATACTTGTCAGTTACATTAAATACATAATAGGTAAACTTGTTCCCATTAAACAAATAAAGCATAACATTATTGAAGGTTTAAAGATAGTATATTTTTAATACACATATTAGAAAAAGTATATTAACAGGATATCTAAATAATTTTTGATATCCTGTAATTTCATTTAAAAATATTGTACATAATTATTATCATGATACCTATATTTATATAAATTGTAAATAGGACAGGTATAAATTAAAAAATCCAAAAATGATTACTTATTAAATTGATATCTTAAAAGGTTTCTATAAAAGGATCTAAATATTCACTATTAATAATGGAATCATACTACATCACACACATTGTTTTTATCTACTCTACTGACTGTGCCTACTTACACAAATATGTTTAATACAAATAGATTATTCGGTAAACATTCTGATATATAGACAATCATACATAAGTATTGATTAATTAAATTATGCACCACAGAATATACAAAACAACAAGAAGACTCTTCTAAAACAAATTAACAAGCTGCAGAAACCTTAACAAAAACAAGTAAATAAGTTGTTACATAGGTATTATAACATTGTTTAACTAAACATCACATTCCACTGTCATGCTATAAATCTTGCTATAAGAAAAATACACTATTGAGCTGGATGATTTAATTTTCGATGTCCAGTCTTTCCCTCAGACGAATGTAAATCTTTAAAATGGGTCTCAATGTTGTGGCTATCATGCTTATCAAGACCAAAATGAAACAAAGAACCGTCACCCATTCAGGGTACTTCCACCAGTTAGAGAACAAACCAAGCAAGATTGTTGTTACCCCCAAACAGAATGTGAGTAGACCAGCAGATGTGTGTATCAATTTAGTGTAAATGGGGGGAAGGTAATTTTTTAAATTCAAACTGTTTAGAGCACCCAAACCCCCCAACATAGTGAGCAACATAAAAATGAATGATGCCAATCCAAATTTACCATGGAAACTGGCAAAATGTGGAAAACCCTGAACAAACTTGTTAGTTACTATTACAATGAATCCTGTTAATACTATAGTACCAGCTATCACTTGAAGGATCCAATGGCGAGCACTCTTCAATCGTATGGGCATCCATCCTGTGGCTAAGTCACCGGGAGTGAGAGCATGCATTGCAGACGTCATAAACATCATCCACTGAAAGGCAGAAATAGTATTACACTAAGATAACGATAAATTATTATTGGTTATTATAATAGTAAGTAGCACTGAACTTACCCCAAGTGTCATTAAAGTGGGATGAAACGAAAATAGAGTGACGTCGTCTTTAAAACACGCGTACATGATAATACCCAAGAAAACCAGCCCGCATAAGTTCGATACGAGATTCAAATAACTTGGCGATTTATCGGCATTAGCGGCTACTAAGCGCGATGTTTCGGTTTTTCTTTCTGATGCCATTTCTCGAGAGCCAGTTTCCTCTCCGCCCAGTTCCATAAATGCTATCAAACTTGAGTTGTTATATGAAATGGCGGCTTTTATAGTATGCGGCACTGGTACAGCTTAGTTCGTTTATATGCAAATGAGAATAATAAGAATGTGATAAGTTAATTGATTTTTATTGATTATTTACTTTCAGTCAACTTCAGCGCGTGAAGTTGACTGACTGAACTGAAGTTCTTTTGGGTCAGGTCACTGACATTGACATTTTTTTTTTTGTTTGTTCGGTTTTGTGCATTTAGCTAATGTCACGTTTGATTTATCTAGTTCGAAGAAATAAGGGTAAAAACGAAAATATTATAATGAGTAGTATTTTGTTTTAACGGAATGTGGGATAGGATGGACATTTAGGATCAGTATATTTTATTTTTTCTGGTGAAATGAATGATGAGTAAATTACAATGACGAATAAATACAACTATTGTGAGACTCACTATGGTTTTATGTGGGTGACTTCCCAACATCAAATAAAATGTTAGGATGTCTGACATAAAAGCATACTGATGAGTATCAATATATAACCACACCATTGTCTATTCTTCATTGACTTGTTGTTGTCTCTGAGGGTCACTGCCAGCAGTGCCCTCTGTGAACACCGCGTTTTATCAAGCCTTCGGTAAATACAATATAACTTTTGGTGCTACCAACAAAAAAAAGTTTAGCATCAATTTTTCTTTGTTGGTAACACCAAAAGTTATGTCAGTGTCAGAAAAACTTCAATATAAGCTGTACAGCTTTACTGGTACTGGATGCTGATTGGCTTATTCTAGTGGCTATCCACCGTCAACCCACCGCTTCGCACAAAGCTTGTTATTTCTTTCTGTCATTTGAAAACAAACAAAGACAGAGTTAAATTCAAGTCGGAACTTGTTCGCACGGTTGTTTTACCAAAATATTTTATAAATGTCACATCACATTAGTCTGAAGTTTTCGGCGCTGTGCGTTGGTTGGCTCAAGTGTTTTGAGAATAAGTTACAATATCAAGAACTGCTATTTCTATCTTACGGCCAAGATTTTATCAAATACCACCCGATTGCTCATTTAAAAGGACTGCCTGGAGGCATTGAATTTATTCTCTTGCACTGCGTCGCGCCGTGTATTGTTCAGATTATTTTTTCAACGTTTAACTAATTAATCTATTCATTCAAAACGTGTATCAATAACATAACATAGTGTTTTTGCTTAATATGTAATTCATAATTGCATGTCAGAGACAGTTGTGACTTGACCAGACAGGAACAAGGTGAAACTCAAAATGTTGAGGTATGTTATAATAATAATTATTATGTATACTGAATGTTGATTAGAAAATTAATATTCTCATATTTCCTATAAAGATTCTCTAACATTTTTATTTTAAAAGGGGTAGTAGAAGAGAGGTCCATGATTCAAAAATTGGGTGCAATTAAACTTACATTTTATTGAAACTCTAGTGGTTCACAGTACTACATGTTTATTTTCTATATTTTCATGGAATTTTTTGCGTTAGCAGTTAAGTAGTTTATAAGTAATTCCACATATTATGTGGAATTACTTTTATTATATTATATTATAAATTATGTGGAATTTCTTATAAACTACTTTTATGATTAATTATTTATTCCATATTAGGGACTTCTTTAAATTTATGAATTTTCTTTTTTAACTTTCATATTTAGGAAGTATTGTGCGTTTTTACTAAAACTTACTCATTTTTTTTTGTTTCAATTATGTTTTTAATATTTGGTAGGTTTATACAAAACTATGCACATTTTGGCATGAGTAATGCCAAAGATATTTAGTATGATGTTAAAGTGCGAGCAACTACTAAAATAAAACTTAGTAATTTCAATATTTTATTAATCCATTTCTTTTATAAGTACTATAAAATAATAATAGTCTTATCTTATTCTTATCTACCAGGTTTAATTGTTAGTTTAGAGTTTCATTCTAGAATAAACTGAGTTTCCTAGATATTGCTAGTATTAAAATAATTGACTGTTTAAAAATAAAATTGAGTCATAATTTTAAGGTTTAGAACCTTAGAACCTTGAAAAATACAAGAAATATTTTACTTTGGGTAAATTATATTATTTAATTGTAGTCTAGTCAAAAAGTGCTTTTTGTTCAACTATTTTAGTAGTCTCGAAAAGTATGAATTTGTGTCATTTGATCTGGAATAGCATGTAAATGATATTTGAAAAAAAAAATTACTGAATAATGAAAGCTTTGGTACTTTTCGGATCCCATCAAAAATATATATATATGAAAAGAAACAATTATTTATTAAAGTATTTAATTTTTCAACTAAGTATGTAAATTGTTACAAAAGAATTGAAAAATATTTTTTTTCTTTATTTTCTCTCTGATGTATTCTAAATCTGAATCCTGAAAGGTCCATAGTTTTATAGTTTAACAATTATCACACTTGCAAGGTTTGTGTTCAAGCAGCAAAAATAGTAAATTAACTATTGCATGACTAATTGAAAAATCTTGATACAAATTTTAGCCATTGGATTATTTGTTGTGCCTTCATTTATCCAGTAACTGTCTGAATTTTTTATTTTCATATTTAATATGTTTAAATCAATTTTATTATTAAAGTGCTTGAAGCGGGCGTGGCTTGCGCAAGCCGGAGTACCCATTTTCGGCCATAACTTCACCCCTCTGGAAAATTATTCATTTTAGTCCTTCAGTTCCCAGAGACTAAGACTTAATTTTAGTTTCCTCCTCATTTTGAATGTATAGAGGTATGCGGTACAGAAAGTAAAGTCCCGCACACCTTCACCGATAAATAGGGGAACCTCCGAACCAGACGGTTGTTGTGTGTCTGGTGGGCAACTGCCCCGATAGTTAATATTCAGACTGTTGTATAAGTTCAAATCGCACGGAGAACTTTGCTTGCGCGATGCAAGATTTCGTTAGTAGTTCGTCGTAGATGGCGTTGCGGTTCTTTTTGTTGCCGTACAAATTTCGCTTCGTTACTTTTTCTCGGTGGCATTGATACCGCTACAAATGTTTTTTTAGATTTAAAAAATCTTACTTAGTTTTTGAGATATTTGCAAAATACCAAACCCCTTTCTTATTTTAGTAAAATATTTATAGGTATTTAAGTACTGTAGTAAGTGCTATTTTCTTAAAACTATTAATTTGGTGTGCTATGCAATTCAATAGGGCTGAATCATGAATCATTGGTAAAAGATATCCTGTTACATAACTTTAATCATATCAGCCAATTGTCGTCCACTGCTGAACGTAAGCCTCCCCCAAAGATCGCCAACCATCCCGGTCCTGAGCGGTCCGCATCCATCCGCTGCCAGCCACCTTCTTCAAATCATCGATCCATCGTGCCGCAGGGCGTCCCACACTACGTTTGCCCATACGCGGTCTCCACTCTACCACATGTCTGCTCCATCGACCGTCTGTCCGTCTACAGACATGGCCGGCCCACTTCCACTTCAGCATGCTCATTCTACGCGCAATGTCGGTGACTTTAGTTCTTTGGCGAATGACTTCGTTGCGAATTCTATCCGCCAGAGAAATCCCGAGCATTGCTCTCTCCATTGCACGCTGAGCAACCTTAAATTTGTGGACCAGGCCTATGGTGAGTGTCCACGTTTCGGCTCCGTAAGTCATTACGGGAAGGACGCACTGATTAAAGACCCTGGTCTTAAGGGATTGTGGGATCGACGATTCAAAGATACCACGTAGCTTCCCGAAGGCCGCCCAGCGCAAGCGTATTCTTCTGGTCGCTTCCTTCTCAAAGTTGTACCGCCCCAGTTGTATAATTTGGCCTAGATATATGTATTCTTGCACAACCTCGAGGGTAGCGCCATTTACGATTACAAGTCTCGGGGGGACATGACCATTGTACATAACTTTAATATTTCTTAATAACTTGATGAATTCGGTGTTCAGCATCGTTTGGCTCTGTGCTGGCCAGTGACCTTGGTGATATTTAAACTGTGTATGATATTTTATCTGACAATATTATATAATCATGGCTATTGGCTATTAAACTACACCAGTCTGAAATAAAATTTTAAATATTGTATTTATTAGGTAAAAAATAATCAAATTATTTAACTTTCTTTACCTTTCTAGAAGGTATTGAGGGGAACATATGTTTTGATAGTGATGTTTGAATTAATAGCCTGTTTCAGGACTAAATCAATCAATCTAAGCCTAAGGCCTCAAAATGTTTAGGCATCATTGAATTAACTTGCAACCTCTTATTAAAAAAACGATAAATGCAAAATCACTTAACTCCAGTGGAGATGAACAATTAACTAGTTTTTTTAAATCCCTAAATATTGTTTCCCAAAAAAGACTTTTGTTGTTGTTTTATATGAACATTGGAACCGGGGTTTTCTGGGAATTTCCCAGATTGTTTCAGAATGCTCACGATCGACGGCTTATGTATGGTTTTGCTTTTAAAGAGCATACTCCAGTAGTTCAGATTACAAACAAATAAATCCGTCTAGCCTTCCCTCAACTATGTTGGAATCGGCTTTCAGTCTAACCAATTGCAAGGCGGTACTTAATTTTTGAAGATCGGCCTGTGCAACACCCACCCACCACAACAAACAAATAAACAGTGGTCTCGATATTGATACATTCACATTTTTAATTTGTTTGTTTAAACTATGAATCACAAAGGAGAGGGATCTACTTACTTACCAGGAAAACGTAATTTATGTAATGCCACTAACTCAATATTAATATAGATTTTTTTATCACTCCTTCTCATCAGTAGGTACCTTTTTTTTTTAAGGATGGGAAATCAACAAATTACTTCTAACCCATCCGTGTTCCTTCTATAGCCCTTTGCGTTCCGGGGCCGCGGTGACACTTTCGAACAAATTCCGCAACCCTGGCAGGCTCTGGTCCTAGCGGGCCCCGTCTCCTATGCTGACATCTCTTTAAGGCGCGCGTGGAACACAACATCGACCCGGGCGTGGTGGTGATCGGACAGCGAGCCACCCCACCCTCGCCGTCCGCAGGTCCGCGCCTACGGTGGCCGGAGATTGCCCTGTGACTCCCGACGCTCTACATATTCAAAGTCACCCTGCCGCGTTTGTCTGTCTGTCCGTGTGTACGCGATAAACTCAAAATCTACCGGACGGATTTTCATACGGTTTTCAACAAATTATACCAAAAAAAACATAGTTATTAAAAATGCAGAATAACTTCAGTTCCGGAAGTCGTTTGCTTCTTTATGTGAACTTCGTGATTAAACGTGGTAAAGAATTATCCGCTGAAAATCGTTTTTAGAATTCGGTTAATATGTGAGGTTGCTAATTGGGTCAAATATCTACTTATACCATTGAAAGAGAGGCCGTATTTGTCGGCACGGTGCCACGTGCTGACAATACGACCGACGGCCTCTTTGAACTTGAATAGTTGTTATTACGGGCTGAAAAGGTGGTACTCAAATACTCGAAACTTTATTTGAGTATGGTACATTCGATTAGTTAACATATCTGCTTTCAGTTCCGATTCTTTGAAAAGTCTCAATAAGATTGTTACTACACTAATCGATCGTCGATCGATGCCATCGATCGATAAGTTATCATCCAAGTATCTAAATATTCATGGCTCGACGGGCACTCTATCACAACAGAGCCGAAGTTCTAAATTAGTCAAAAAACCTTGACGAGCCGTGGAGCTCGTGCGTGGCTAAGCACCAGATGCACCGGCCAATTGACCACAGCTAAGGGGCTGCCTGTAAGGAAGGGTGGCAATCCAATACAATCATACCGAGTCCTCTCTCCCTGTCCAAAGTAATCAGGAAAGCACGTAAAGCCGCCAGTCACTCGCAGAGAGAAGATTTTAGATTTTTTGACAGTTGTTTCGGGTAGTCAGAAGGATAATCGTGTTACCTAGTTACTTGGTTGGAGATCAGCTGGTAGGCAGTCAATCAATTTAAAAACCGATAGGTATTCATGCTGCATCCGGTTATAGCTGGGAGTCGACACCAACATACCTAGTTGGAAGAAGGCTCCGTTAAATATATTGAAACTAGAACATAAAGCGTCCGAATAACTCCACTAGCGAGGAAGAAATCATAAAGAAAAAGGGCGAGGAAAATAACCCTCTGCGCTTAGTGTAGACTTGTAGAGAGAGAAAGAGTAAATAGATATACCCACAACAAATGACCCCCTGCTCGTGTGAACCGGCCCGGCCTGTGCCGAGCTAGTCGTATAATCAAGCCCTGTGTACTCAAAACCGGACTTGGCTCGTCAACTTTGTCCCTAATCACAAAAAGGCCGAGCCTTGTAGCCTTTGAAGCCGATGACCCATCCTCACTAGAGCCTCACTAGTCACTACTCATTATTTAATGAAATACGTAATAGTTAGTTGTCAACTTGTCACTTGAGTTCGGGTCTCAGCGAATTTCTTAGCAAGTACCCTACTTGTACTAAGATTCAATAGCACCTACTTGACTATTTTAACAACTGATACCCTTGCTTGACTAGGAACTCTTTTCCGGAGTTTTGGATACGCGATCGCATTTGCTTTAGCCTGAATAATAAAAATGAATCGGTATTGCTTCTTTTATGCTTTTGCCTCCCATTTTTTTTCAAAATCGTATAGTAAAAGAAGAACTCCTGAAATGAAATGTGTGTGAGATTGGAGATTACACTGGTTGTTACACTTGTAACCAACCTACTTCACGTTTAGGTATTAGTCAAGGTGCAGGATATAAGTTCTGATCGTTTTCTACCCACCTTCGCTATTCCTAACAAGTGTGTTAGGTACGTTTAGATATTGTTTCTGGATTCCGTGTTCTACTTATCGTACCTATTCCAATAGCAATGACACTATTTGCTTACAATTTTCTGTGAATATTTGCACACAGCATGTCATGCCAACGTTTTCTTACTAATAGTCCGGTCAAAATAGACATTCACCCTTGCATACATTCCAAAACAGCTGAAAATTACACATTTATTACAATTGGGGTACCCCCACCCTTGCATAAATTCCAAAGAAGCTGAAAATTATACATTTATTATTTTTGTGGCTAACTTGACTGGATACTGCCGTGAACGGGCTACGTGTATTTTATGTATACGTTGACTTCTTTGCCTATCTCATTCGTAAAATAGCGCACTGAATTTAATTTTATATCTGCATGGGCAAGATAGATTGGTTTCTACATCTTTGTTTTCTAAACAATGAAATGAGATAACGCCTATGCTTTTCGTCTTCTTGACTAGTCATGAGTCTTGTCTGGCCCATCTATCAATTCTGTAGGTAAGTACTCTTGTCCGGATTTCGGAAGCAATCTTCACAATGTGACTGTAAGCCCACTTTTGTTTTATTTATATAGGTACGGTCCCACATCAGCGTTGCTTGTGGCTCATAAAAGCTGTAGAGCTTCGTAATTGCAAAAAAAACGTTGATATCTTCTAAGTAATAGAACTACAAGGTTAATCTAAAGCAGTGTTTTGAAAATTGATTCAAAAACAGCTGTTGCTGACAGATCGGCTAACTGGTCTGTTTTGAAACAATTTCTCTATTTATCTTTATTTTTTCCTTCCCAGTCCTTCGATTGCATGTGTATATTTCTCGGGAGTCGATACAAAGCTTGCAATTCCATCTCAAACACTCACTATCTATAAAAAAGAAGGTTAAGGGCCTAATTCAAAACGAAAACTTGAAAATGCAGGTTGCGCTTTGTGTTTAGTCTCAAAAGTTAAGTGAGAATTATCTTTAGTCTAGTAAAGGTAAAATAAATAAGTATTGCTCAATATTGCGTCATCCGCGATAATATTATCCTTCTGGTACTTGTCATAAGTCTCATTATCCTTCGTCCTAGCAACATAATACGTTTTATCGCTGGGACGATATGCATGTATCGGCAGCGGAATCTCCATCCTGCTCTCGCGCTCGTTTTATTTTTAATTTCGTTCGTTTTGCTTTTCAATCGTATCACACCGCGCTTGGCACTCGCAAACCGGACCATGACTCACTCTCTATTTCACATAACTGGAGGCAAATGGCTAGCGCATACAAACAAAAATAATAAAAAAAAACTTTGCAAGTAATAGGTAGGCTGGGCACGCCTTTGTTTGTTGCAGTCGAATTTCATGTTTTTTTTTTTTATCGGGATGCGTGTAGGGATATATTTCTTGGTTACGTTAATTTAATCAAGGGATAGGAAAACGCAGGATGATTAATAGTACATTTATTTAGTACTTACTAACAGGAATTTTAGTCATGCAAATATTTTTAGCCGACCTACAAAGTATTAGGTAGTAGGTATCTTCAAGATTCCTGAAACGATTTATTTCCTTGGTAGAGGAAACTCATACAAAAGGCTTACAACTAAAGTTAATTTTATGGGTATTCTATCCCACTGAACTTTAACCAACATAATATTATGTAGTAGGTGTTCAGACCATGTTCAGTGTTCTATTAACGAATTTGCCATTGCATTTGGCAAGCTACTTACCTAGTGGCTTGGGTTGATGCAAATTGCAAGGTTGTAAATGAGTGACGTCAGATGTGTAATCAAATATGTAGGTAGTTAACGGCCGGATTCAATAACGTACGTAGGTACGTTATTGAAACCGGCCGTAAGCCAATATGATAGGTAATTTAATAGATTTTTAATAAATGGGGCATTGTTAATTTCATACTCATCTTGCATATAATAGGCATCCCCGTTCTATTTACAGTCGTCAGGCACGACACGAAGGAAAGTTCAAAGTTCGAAGAGCTGTCTCCTTCGTTCTTTTGCCTTCAGTAGAGAGTAGAGACCTACATTTAGCTTTTAGCTCGCTGACGCTTTGCAAAGCCACTTATTGCCATTAACTACATAAGTATTAGAATTTTTTTATTTCGGTAGTCCCAGCCCACCTTCATATGGGCGTGTTATTTTAAGAGAATCGGCTCCCACAGAGGGATTTGTACCTATTCGTGTTATTACCTACTTGTTCAATGCGTCAAGGTTGACCGTCACAAAGATATTAGATCAATAAAACTGATTTTAAAATGATCCAACAGCCAATAACTGAGTAGGTATGTATATATATATAATAAATCGTAATATTATCAATATACATAGACTGTATAATATTTGCGATGGCTAAACTGCGACCTTGAATTTATTCCTCGCATCCGTCTAACGGTACTTTCACTCAAGGGCAAAAAACAAGGCGCCATAATCTTCTTTCTCAAAGATTTTTCCTCAACGAAGTACCTACCTAATAAAATAGCATGAAATTCGATGAATCACAAAAAAATACAAATAGTTAGGATTAAAGTGCCCATGTTGCTGCAACTGGACACTGACATGATTGCAGACTTGCAGTGTAATATACTCATAAAAACGAAGCTCAATTCAAGTTGAAGATTAGACATTCTGCAGAAGCCCCCTATCAATCCCGAAAAACGGACAGAACTGTGTTCTGCTTGTTGCTAATCAAGTCAACTCGTAAGCTATTTCCAGATTCAATACATACCTATATAGTAGGTAACTTAGAGGTAAATCATCATAATTAGGCCTAGCAAACTCATACTTAAGTTAGCAAATTGTGCGTAATAGCTGCTAACGAGTATTAATATCAGTCTCATGCTGCGACCTGTTGACGAGTTATCAGCTTACTTGTAGTTCTCAGCGTTTGACAATTTAGAACACAGTGACTCGGTTCCGCTCAGTTAAAACTATTTTTTTATTGTAATAAGCTCGAGAGTTGCAGCTGAATGCACGTGTTATAATTATTGCAATTCCATACCATCCATGTAAAGTATTTAATATGTGGTCATTGTGATGTTATTTATTTGTTATATGTGTGAATGTATCGTTTAATCGCGGAGTATCTACGCATTTATTATCGGTCCCATGTGGATTATGTGGAGTCACAAAATGCAAGCTTCTCTTGTCGCAAGTTCGCAACTGAGTTGAGCAAACCAGTGTTGTCAACAGACCATTAACATTGTCATCTCTGAAATATCTCTCTATTATTGGGCTTCAATACAATGTCAATGACCTGCAGAAGATGTTCCTTAGTCAATAGGTACCTACTTATTAAGTTATCACACACAACGTTGTAGATAATGATTGCATCATCTCCAATTTGGGAGTTTGAGGCAGGTCGGCTGGTGGCGGGCATGCTTTGTATTTAGAATAAATTAAAATAGTCGGTGAATAAGCGACTGACGTGTTGGCGAATCTCTGAGCTACTCGCACGTAGGTGACCGTATGAACTGCATCTCTCACTCTGCCTTCAGTGTAGGTTTTGAACCGTCGAGCCAGATTTTTACCTTGACTGGCGTTGGGTTAAAAATGAACTGATGTAACCTCTATAGTTATGTACATTTTCAATTTACGTATGCCATCAAATCGATAACTAAATGTTTTAAAAAGTTAAGGTCCCCTTTTTAAAATGGGAGTGCTACAGGGTTCCGTTATTGGACCTTTTCTCTTTCTATTTCCTGCTTTGATAAGTTAATTATTTAAAATATTTAAAATAGGCGTGCCACAGATAAATACTCGGTCCTTTTCAGTTCTCCTCTTGATTTATTCAGGTGACGTTTTGCGCCTAACAACCAGAGTCATTATACTGCTGCGACTTAATACTCTGAGGTTGCATAATTTTACCGTCTCATAACATATCCATTAAAGGCATTACAAAATGAAAAGTACAGTAAACACATTGCAGAAGCTCAGTGTAATACATTCAAGTCAGAACCTCGTCACACAGTAAGCTTACAATGCGAATTTAACATGTAACGCAGGACACTTTATAACTATGTTGACTAATGAGACTCCCCCCCCTTGGTGATGCGTTCTGGGAATTGGGTCTCACGGTTTTGATTTTACGTAGAATTTGAATCATTAACAACTGGGAATGAAGCAACCATAATAATATGAATTGTGAACGCGAATATAAGCTGGAAATAAAATTACGGAAGTATTCTTGACTTACCCGCACAGATCTAGTATTATGGTTTCTCTACGATTAAACACTGACGATGATCATTAACTACTATACCAAAGATGGAAGATGAAACTAAAAGTCAGGCTATAAATTTAGGTTAAACGAAAACTGGAAAGTAATGTTTATCAGACAATTCTTTCCGAACACAACGTGTTCGGAATTTCCTTCAATATCCTTCCCATATGGAATTACAAAAGCAGTTTCTTTATTGTTTCAGGGTGCTGGTATTGTGTGTGGCGGTGCTGTGCTCGCTAGCGCGCGGCCAGCCGGCGTCCTGCACACAGGACGTGCAGTGCCACGACGGCTACTACTGCGTGACGGATGCCGGAATCTGCAGAAAGTGTCTCTCCTGTCAAGACCTCAAGCGGGAACCGCCGCAGGCCGTCAACACCTGCATCAAGTCCGTTGCTGAATGTGGAGACTGTATTAATGAGTAAGTATCAAACTTGTACTGTATTTGCTCTGTCTTTAGTCTTAACTATTTGCGTTTGAAGGTTGGAAGCCCAGTTCAAAACCTATTTGATTGTCTTTGTTTGATTGCCTCTTCTAAAACAGCTGTCATAGTCCCAAGATGTTTGCTCGTACACTAGTAACCTTATACCCGGTGACTTTGTGATAATTAAATTTGTTGCTGTTAGATGCGTCACGCTAATTTGCTGACGAACTGACGACTCTAACTTCCTACTGTGTAAACGTGCGTGCTGCGTACAGTGTGATAACAGATTGATGTTCATCTGGACACTAGGAATATTCATTATCTAAATCACAAACAAAATGAGGAAAATCATGTGCATGTTGCACATTGTAATAAGCAAATTTATTGTGCAATAGCATATACATCCCATGGTTTGTTTGTGTAAAAAGATTCCCTAATTTATCGATAGTCAAAGATAAGTTGGTTTAACTATCGCCTGAGGATTCTAAACGGTAGTAGATAAAAGTAGTGTGTTGTCTTTGTCATATCCTTATCCATTAAAAACATTTACGCGATAACTTTTTTTGTGGAATAAAACCAGCACTTATAACACTCATGCCAATTTAGGACCCTCTCTGTCACGGACACACCATGGCGGTGCGATGAAGTCAGGTCGCGCTGCCAAAGAATTGCATACAGCTCTATGATAGCCACCTCACCTGGCATTCGCTCATCACGCTACTGAACTTTTTGTGGATCTAAAAATATTGTTTTTATTCGACTTCATGTTTTAAAAGTCGTCGTCGTCGTTTAATGGACGAAATGGTCATCTCTGGTTTGATCCTGGATAAGAACGGCACAAGCACAGACGCAGCCTGCTGCTGTGTACGATGATTGATATAAAATTGGTGAATATTGGTGCTTGGTAAATTGTTGTTTTTATGCATAGTTCTTTCATTTAAAACGTGCCAACTACTAATTGACATACTTAATAGGTTTATTGATAAGTCTGTTAACGTAACTGTTGTTGTAACGAAGCTAAAATGTCCGACTAAGGGAATTTTATTATGATAACGAGACGTCCAGGTTCACGTCGCGTGTCTGGCCGTTGCCAGTGTCGGCTGGCGAAAGCCCGTGCAAATTCAGATTTCTGAAATGCGCATTTTCATGCTGGGTCAGAGGAAATGTGCCATTTGAAAACCTGGGAAGTTATGATTGTGAAGCATATTTAGGTCAAATTGGCTGTCGTCCATTTTGGGTCCGGACATGGCATCTGCATCACTAGAAATTTGATCGTTCAGTACCCACTTGAACCAGATTACGCATGTGCAATTAAATTTATGATAATTATGGTTTTCAATAGTAGTAGTTGGGAGGACCTAAAAACGCCACTGGACGGTTTTAGATCCTCAAAAGTGTATCCGGTTTCTTCTGTAAATATCATACCGCGCAAACGATGAACGCATGAAGTGAGCTTGAAGTGAACTGTCACTCTATCCTACCAGCCTGTCTATGGGATTGACACCTAAAGTATAATTAGTCAGACTCAAGCCTTAGTTATAATTTTTATGTATGCCTGTTAGTTCTATGACAATAAACATTTAAACTTTCTTTCTCACAAGCTCACTTTACCTAAGTTTTAAAAGTAAATTTTAGTAAAATAACACTAAAGGTGTATCAAAGTATGGCTATGGCTCGACGTCCACTCACATTCGTGTTTCCCGCAGCCTGGTGGTGGACCGGCGCGGCGACGTGAACGCGGAGTGCGTGCCGCCCAGCACCTCGCCGCCCGAGACCACGCCCTCGCACGTGTGGGCGCTCATCGGTATCGGCGTGCTGCTTTTCTTGGCGCTCGTCGTCGGCATCATCGCGTACCTGCTGCGCAACCGTGAGATCTTTAAGAATTGTGGTAAGTGATCTATGCTCTATTGTCTACGGAATACGATCGTAATCTAAATTACGACCCGTATTCCCTGAAGATTAAGGCGAAGGTGTATACAGAACGTTCACAATTCGCCAATATTAAAGTATAATGTAATAGGCGACGAGCTAACAAACGCAAAAATCCAGGCATAGGTAGAGCCACCACGGTACAATCGAAATTCTTACAAACTGCATAAAATAAACCGTGCGCATAAATTGCCCGTGTGTCATCAATTCATTATAAAAATATTATGTTATAGATATAATCTAGAAAATGCGTTGTGAATGAGGCCCATTTTATGCAATCGAGTTTCGATAAGTGGAACAATAGATTAGAGAATCCTAACAGTAGCTGTCGGAAAGAGGCACCTGTAGTTGCATACGTTGCTGACGTCATTTCTGGTGAGGCAATAACTCTACTTTAAAATTCACCAGAAGCTATGCAGAACCACAAACTAACTCCACTGGGCACTGGACATAAGATCCTCTCCCCTTTGAAGACATTAAATTTTACAATTACTTTGCAGCTTAAGAAGGTATTATTAATATTGCAAAAACCGTAACAATAGACTAATCTCCTAACACAAAGATCTTTTCATGAAGGCATTTTCCTTTTGGACTTATTAAACCTTGTTTGTATCTTTGCTTCAGGTTCGGACCAGTCCAATACAGTGACGGTTCGTATTACGGCGACGGCCCCTGAAGCTCCTCCGCCATACAACCCGCTGCCTCAGTCTCCAATCCAATACCAATCCCCACCGTACAAGGATGTGGAGCCAACCGCCTTCAATGAAGGTAAGGAAATAACATTAAGAGCATACAAACCTTCAAGGCCTTATTCTTGGATATAAATGAACCGATTTTAATGAAATCTGGTAAGCACCTCTGTTTAAAAGAAGAGTTAAGAACTTTTTAGAAAAATAGTTTGGAGGGCAAGAGAGAGCAATATAAAGTTTAACTTTTCACAAGCTTCGACTTCCAGGCTTATGACCAGCGCCTGGTAAAGTCGGCCTATGAAAACCTTGACCACAATAACGACCATACGTCACATCGTACGATACATGGCGACATCAAAAATGACGTCACCAAGTGATAAAGAGATCTATAGAGCTATACATATATGAAACCAAGTGGTCAACGATTTCGCAGGTTATTGTACCCAAATACTTAGCGCATTTAATCAATAGATGACCTAAATTGGTAATATTCACATTCAGTACCTAAACTTCTTTTAGAAATATTGTGAATCAGGGCCAAGGTGGTTTCATGCGTTTCAAATCGATAAGTCCAAGTGCTTTGACTTTACTGAAGGTTATTTTATTTTAGCATTCTTTTGTTTTACGCGTTGACATCATTTACGGCCGGTTTCAATAAGTAACCTTTAACCAACTGTCAAATTAGCTATAGTAGGCGCCAGATAATCGTGGAATATCGGTCATTGACCCACCTACATTTATTGACATTGTTAATTTGAAAAACGGAATTAATGACACAAAACTGTCCCGAATCATCATCTCTCGTAATCCTTAACATTTTCTAATAATGAAAAACGATTCATATTTAATTGTTCAGGTACCTATGAGCAGTTATTAGGGAAAGGTCAATATACTTTATTCCACATTTATCTGGCGCCTACTATAGCAACAGTAGCTGAAACGTCTTTTTTGCTGTGTTGTGTGTTGCAATGTTTTCCCGATTGCGGATTCATTCCGCAATAATAGTATTAGATTGAGCCTGTTCTATTAATACATGGTAACAACTATGTATTTCAAGCAAAATAAATGAAAATTAATTAAATAGTCACAACTTGCCAAAGTGTAGGTGAGGGTAGGGGAGGGCCCCTATTGAACGGATGACACATCGCGTGTTAGTGATGCTATCTACTCATTCGATAATGAATCGCGAAACGAAATCATTTACTTACGTTTTTACATTGAGCTCAAGTTTAAATTGAGATAGTTGTGTGACTCTGCCCTTAAATGAACTATGCAGCGTATAGTTTTAAAAGAAGTTCTTATATTCTATTTGGCCTCATACATAGTTTTTACTGATGAGTTATTATTTTGTTAACAGAGGAACACTTCATCAAGCGCCCGCTTCCCTGGCCGCAAGACGCGAGAGAGGCGGCAGACAACCAGGCCGCGAATCCTTATAACAGGCCCTTCTATGAACGAGAACCTGGGTACGTTGATACTACTGAAATTATCTACAGGCCGGTAATGCACTAGCAAAGGCGTGTTTCATTATATCTGGATACATCATCTGCCTAACCATTTCCCAACTATATTTGGGTCGGCTTCCAGTCAAACCGGATTCAGCAGAATATCAGTATTTTACTTGGAGCGGCTGCCTACCAGACCTGCACAACCCATTGACTGGGTAAAACGGTACTTCTAGGCAAGACTGGAGACAGATTTACTGGCTTCTGACAATCTGTAACGACTGCCCAATATCTAAAAATGACAGCCGGGACCAGGCTAAACGGGCTTTCCGAGGCACGGAGGGAACTCATAATGTTCAGATGGTGGAACCCATCCACAGACCAACCTTGGCAAACGTTGCTTAACCTTGAAGATCAACCCATGCCGTAAATAAACCTGGCAGAATTTTCTCATCGTATAAATCGTTTCTTTCTCTGGACAGGTTTCATATTCGGACACTGAAACAATGCCCTTGAAGATGTTTGTCAAAGAAATTAAATAATGTTGTGTAAGAAATTAAAAACCTCTCGTTCGACACAAGGTAAAATAATGCTAGTTGATAGATACGCCTGTTATCTTTCTTTGACGAATAACTTTGGCACAAAATATATGTACATAAATATCTGTTTATTAACTTGAGTATCTGCGCGCCAGGTCTTGCAAGGAGTGAACTAATAAAAGGTCAGTCGAAATGTTCCAATTTTTGTTTTAAAGTATTCTTTTTTGCACATTTCCTGGTGGTTTGGGGTTTTATCGGTGTTTTATTTTCGGTTTTCATGAGTTTTCGCAGTAGAAGCCTTTTATTCCTTTCGTAGTTTGCACCGTTTTTTTCATTGTGAACATAATCTTAATGCAAGTTATTCTGCTCCTGTTATTCAAATCATGTGTCCTGGTGTGGTCTGAGATAATTTTGGGGTTTGTTAAGGAAGCTGAAAACATGAACGAACTGCTACCAGTAGCAGTCTTATTGAGCGCTTCGTACACAATATTGAATATAGCAATATTCGTGCATACAGATCTCTGAGAGTTATCAAGTATAAAGTCACTAGAGATGCTTTGACTAGAGTGATATCATAGCTCGGTTGAACAAAAATAGCCGATTTACGAGAATTAATATAAATCAATATATGAAGCGCATCGGGGAATTTCAACTTTTTTTGCAAGGCGTAGATTTTCAAGCATGATTCACGATGAGGCCACAGGATCGCAACGTCTTCGCAATCCTTACGATAAGGCCTCTCACTCAAGCTTCTACATCCGCTAATCTTATGTCGATGACACGCACACATATTTAGATTCCGCCGGGTGCCTTGTCCTTGCAACAAATAGATAATAGTGATAATTTATTTATTATCTATATTATCAGACACATTTCTGCATATGCTCACTGGCTTTCTTTTCTAACTTATTGATATAGTTCAGTAGTGTTGTCATTGTTAGTTTTTTTAACAAGCTGTGTATTTTGTCCATAGCGTTGAGTTTCCCGTAGCTGAGAACCCGGAGCCACCCATCCATGACGAGGACACGATGCCGAGCGCGTGGGTGCCTGGAGAAACTACCAGCTATGGAGATATTAATGCCAAGTATGTCATATTTATTTGTAACTAGTGGACCACCCCGGCTTCGCCCGAATGTAAATGTTTTTTCAAAACTTTCTTTCATAAGAATTAGCGAAATAGGTCCAGCCGTTCTCGAGTTTTTCGCTTAGCAACACATTTAGCGATTCATTTTTAAATCAAGAAACTAAATGTTAAATCGTCTTTAGTCTATATAGACTAAAGACGATTTAACATTTAGTTTCTTCACTGGTTGGATGTGAGAATTAAATTATGAAATGTGAGAATTAAAAATGATGAGAGAATTAAATTATCCTAATCCTGTTTGTTTGTTACGCTTTCACGCCTAAATTGCTGAACCGAATTAAATTATTTAGGTACAGAGATAAATAGATGGGGCCTTGCTGATTCTAGGCTACTTTTTTTTGCGAAAAAGTCGTGAGTTTTGACCGTGCCTTCACTCGCGCTATTGTCAAATAAATTATGTATTTCACTGCATTAGCAGCTCACATTGTCACGCTGAGCAAAATCCGCCACACTTTCCGCTTCTCACGGCTGTTGCGGCCCAATCCCTCCTGAAGCGGTCTCCTTCCCTGACGTTTATGCTCTTGGCAGTGCGATCGTGATCGTGCGTCGAGCCGTCCACGTCGGTGGTGGAGGCGGACACAGCTCCGCACGATCTCCTGCCATCACCTCGCAGTCAGATACGCAGCTTCCTACCGCGAAGCAGCCTCTTTGTATATTATTGACTAACAAGGTAATTTGCGGTCCAGCAGTGTGGTGAGCGGCAACAACGGCGCCGAGGCGGAAGACGCGGAGGAGTCGCTGCCGGCGCTGCTGTCAGCTGCGCGCGACACCACGCTCGTGGAACACTCCGCCCCCAAGAAACGATGCGTGCGACAGGTAAACTCCGTTTTAACCGTTTTACCACGAAAAGTAGTATCAACGTTAATGCAAAGTAATTAATAATAAAATTTATTAATTTCAGACTATTGCTAAAAGTCGTAAAAATGTTTGAAGTTGTAACGCAATTCACCTTTGTGTATTGTTATTTAGGTTCATTTTCCAAAAACACATTCGCTTACATGTTTGCAAACTACACTGGTCAGCAAATAAACCACCCGCTACCTAGGAACTCTGATTCGATTTTCTCAAAAAGTATAAAACTTACAACTATCAAAGTTATAGGTCTACAAAAAGTGCGTTTCATGGTGATTAAAATGACTACAAATTAATTCGAAAGTACCGTCAACTCACATTGTAATCAAGCATCAAACACAATGCTAACGATTTGCTCTGTTTTCACCAGTTTGAAATTAGCGTTCTTTTTCTCTACAATGAGAGTAGTCGGATATTTCTTATCATTTCTTTAGTTTTTGTCCATCGTTTGCTCAGACGCGTGTGTTTTAGCTACTTTTTTCGATTAATAATGGATACAACACCTCAGGAAGCAGCTCAAGCTGTAGCATTACTTCAAGCAGGCATTGCGCACCGTGAAGTCGCTCGAAGGCTTCGAATCAGCAGATCTTCGGTGCAACGAGTTTACAGACGATATCTAGAGACTGGAGCATTCGATCGCCGTCCAGGTACGGGCAGACCTAGGGCTACATCAGCAGCAGATGATCGTTATATCCACCTTACTGTTCTGCGAAATCGCCACCTCAACGCAGTTCAAGTCCAACAAAGTCTGCGTGACGAACGCCAAGTGGTCATAAGTTCAGATACCGTCAGAAGGAGACTTGCTGAACGGAACCTGACCCCAAAAAGAGCTGCAACAGGCCCAGCATTAACGGTAGCACACCGTCGAGCACGACTTGAATTTGCTCGAGAGCATAGGGATTGGACATTAGAGCAGTGGAGTAATGTACTCTTCACTGATGAGACCAGGGTGAGTCTACATGGAAGTGATCGACGTCAGAGAGTATATCGTCGCCCTGGAGAACGTTATTCTCAGTGTTGCATCGAGGAAACTGTTGCTTATGGAAGAGGATCTGTAATGGTCTGTCGGCATCTCGTTAACAGCACATACAGCGTTAGTTTTCATCGAACCGACGGGCCGTACACGTGGACTGACTTCTCATCGCTACATTACTCAAATCCTCGCAGACCATGTGGTACCTACCTTACGCAGGATATATCGGACAGGATATGCAATTGATGCATGATAATGCACGGCCTCATGTTGCTCATGTGGTCACCCAGTATCTACGCGACGTCAGCATTCGTACGATGGACTGGCCAGCTCGAAGCCCGGACTTGAATTCGATAGAACACTTATGGAATGAGCTGAAACGTCGGGTTCGAGCCCGGGTACCTGCTCCAACAAGGCTTCCAGAGCTGCGAATCGCAATTGAAGAGGAGTGGAATACAATTCCTCAAGATTTTATAGTCAGGCTCGTAAGGTCGATGAATACAAGGATGCTGGCAGTTATCCGAGCAAGGGGAGGGAATACGGAATATTGATCAAAAACTTTTTTTTTGATTTTATCTTTGTTTTTGGCTTTAATTTTTTTTTTCACTTTTTCATTACTAACGATTGTCACGACTGGAAAACGACTCTTCTTTGTTTAGTAAAATCCTTAATAAACACTGAAATATTGATTAAACCCAATGAGTTTCCTTTCATTTTAATCACCATGAAACGCACTTTCTGCAGGTACAACTTTGATAATTGTAGGTTTTTTAGTTTTTGAGAAAATCGAATTAGAGTGCCTAGGTAGCGGGTGGCTCGGTTTATTTGCTGTCCAGTGTAAATTAACTTTTTAGATGTTGAGTTTTAGTCATTTAGAATTTGAACACAATTTGTAAAATAGTCCATGGAATTTGTATTGGAAAAACAAGATGGTGGAATGAATTCCGATTTTGACCACGCGCCAAAATATACTTTTAGAGAATTATGTAGGTTAAAGGACTTTTGTCCTATAGTATTTTTTTAATTTAATTTTCTTAGGAGTCCCGGGAGAGCAACTACGAGGACAGCAGTAACGGCGGTTGCCGGCGCTCTCCGTCGCCCAGCCAGCCAGGCCCGTCCTACAGTTTCATCACACAGATCACCAACGTGGTGCAGATCAAGTGACGTCACTCCGCCTCTACGAATTCTCGCTTACCATAAGTTCATGTTATTTAAGGAAAAATGACCACGTGTTGCACCAGTTAGCTAGTAGTAGAGCTGACCTGGAACATTTGTTCTAGAGAACCTGTCATTTTTCCTTTATTACACCCAGTTTCTGGAATGTATTGCAAAATTAATGAGACAAATTGTCGCGCGTAATTTTGACACGTCAATAAAATTTAGTTCCAGAATCCGCGTGTTAGTCTTTTATAGTTATTATATTGAGATTAGCGTAATTGTGGATGTTGTAATTTTATAATTTTTTAGAACCAGTAAAAAAAAAATGTCACGAAAAAAAGTTCTGAAAATAGGTAAAAAAAGTATTTTAGGTGTACGTCAACTCTAGATTGATGTATATGTAAGTGCCTTTAAATAGGATTCTTACCCATTTTACTGTGATTTAGTTTTATGTGCGTGTATCCCCGTGCATTATACCAGTCATGTGAGAGATCTGTGCGATCAATTCTAGATCTCAGTAACATAATGTATTGAGATAGGATATATCTTAGATATGCCTAGGTGGACAGTCGGTAGCTTAAACGATCGAGAGAGAGAAAAGACATTATCAAATACTTGGTTGCTCAAGTAACATTAATTTAGAAAAATATTTGGATCGTTTACTATATAAGTCGTTTAAGAAACCAGACTTGTAAGAATATAATATGATTCAGATGTGCTATCAAATTTAGGGATATAACTTTATTAAAAAGTGGATTTGCTGGCATTTCAAACCGGGTAAAACTCAAGATACCACTGAATAATTTGACTATTGAATGTTTCATGTTATTATTTATTTCGCATAATATCTTAACTTTAAGGCTTTCAAGGCTTAAGATAAGATAAAATTCCTAATCAATATAGACAATTGTATTATATTAATGTATTCATGCGTATTGAAAAATGTTCCTTTCCGTTAGAAAGTCGGATTTATCATAATGGGCCTCGTTTATATATATCTGAGGAAATTTTATGCAGGTTCTTAATTCAAATGAATTTAGAATCTGCTAATCAGTTGCTAAACAGCTCAGATTTTTATAAATAAGGGTGTATATGGTGTAGACCAGTCATACTCAACCTTTTTTCTGACTGGGCCACATTGCGCTTTTACTATTGTCATGATGGGCCGCAATAACCAACAGTAAAATAAAATTCTACATTTAATAATTCTACATGAATGGGACTTTTGAATTTGTGACAATAAGACCGATTTCATATCTAATAATAATTCGATTAATACGTAATAAGGAACACTAGTTAATGTCACGGCGTGGGGCAGACGACTGGCCGCTTTACTTTATGTGCGGGGAGCGTTGCATTTTGCCCTGCCAGCATATTTACATACATGTAGTCCCTACAATACACATTGATACACTGACTAAATATAACATCAATAATGTGCTAGGCTGCAGGGCACACGGAAAAGCTTGGCTGGCCACATGCGGCCCGCGGGCCGCAGGTTGAGTATTGCTGGTCTAGACAGTTATTTTTATCTCTATTATGATATGGTTGTCAATTTGTTTTGGTATGTAAATATAAGAAGTATGTATTTTTCACACAGAGGATCTGACTTTTATAGTAACATGCAAATGCTACAAATTTATGATTTGTGATAATTTCCTGTAATAAAATAATTTCCTTTCCTGTATAAAAGCCCCATTTACATGATGCAAGTATCTTGGTTTCCAGGGTTGCGGAATTTGTTCGAAAGAGTCACCGCGGCCCTGGAACGCAAAGGGCTTTAGAAGGAACACGGATGGGTTTTAGTCAGTAAGAGCCTGTCTGACACGCCCTTCCGCTTCACCCAGAGCAGAAGAAGTCATTTGATGATTTCCCACCCTTAAAAAAAAAAAAAAGTATCTTGATTTTCCAACACCATAAAGTTGAAGCAATAAAATACTTGCATTGTTCGATCACTTATTAACAGGCAATTAAACTGCTCTCTGGACATCAGATTTTACTGCATACAAGCTACTCCGTTCATGCAAAGAGTGATACTGGTACAATTCAAAATAATTTTATTAATCTTGAAGAAGCATGCAAAGCTTTATTTTTTCAAATAAATATTTTAATAATATGATTTTATTGCAAAAATAAAAATAACAGTGATTTAATGAAAAGACAAGTTGATTGAAGCAAATGACAAGTAAAACAAATTAAAATTAAATGATTTACTTGCACTTTAGAATTTATCATTATCACTGACAATATAATTTTATGATAATGTACTAATTCTTAAGTGCTCTTGCGCCAAAAGAAGATAAATGCAAAACAAATGCTCTTGCGAAATGGTAATGTGGCTTTTCTAAAGGAGTGCCGTCTTAACTAAGTAATACTGAATTGATCGTGAGTTGTTGAACCAACTGAACCATTTTATTCCGTGGGAAAAGTTAGCAAGTTTTTATTTATATACCCTATCGTTGATTTCAAAGCACTGTTTATTTAATTGTAATTAAATATATTTTAGCATTTATCACCAATACTAGTATTGATGAAAATATCTAATATCAATATACTCGAGTGTGCTATATTTGCGTAAATGCTTCCATTATTTTAGTTACTTTGTTTTGCATGTTTTTTATTCTAATAATGTGCTAGAAGCGTGCGATTAGCGTTCGATATCGCTAGTTCTGTTTTATATTTGTTTTATCATTCGAAATTATATTATTTTATAATCAAAAGTTATTTCGTTTGTTGGTCATATAATGATGATTATTCCGAAATATTGGCATCTTAATCATTTAATTTTAACAGTCAGAATGTTTTTCGGTTATGAATATAAAATCAAATACTCGCTGTAACTCACTGCCTGATACATTTCCTACTTTAATATAATGTTCATTACTTAAGAGATGTAACTAAAGGCTGTGAAGCACTTATTAAAGTTACACAAACTCTTTTTTTAATTGTTAATGTTAAGTCATTAATGAACTGCTGTTAGTTATATTAGTGAGTTGAATGAGATTTTAGTCTCTTGTGAATAAAGTTGTATGTAAATATTAAATTGTCTTTTAATTGATGGAATTGTGGTTGGTCTGTCATTTTACACATCTCCTACCGCCTTATTAGGGATAGCTCAAATCAAGCCAATGCAGAACTTTATTTATGGATGTATTCGAGTTTTCTCATTGAAATGTAGGAAATAAAGTTGTATGTTGTATCGCTATATTAAAAAGTGCGCGCAGCGTTGCTTATCGGTGTGAACTGACCCAAAGACTAGAAAGTGTAACTTCGAATTAGGGACGTTCTCTTTTGCTACAGAATCTTAGTAAATGAAATGCAGGATAAGCTCAGGCGAAAGCTTATAATCCGAAAATTGGGTCCAGTTATCTGGGAAAGGCCGAAAGACACTAACGTTGGGGAAAAGAGAGTAAATTAGGTAGGGTTTCCATTTTCCTTGTCCGTGACTACCGCCAATCGCTTCCATATTTGTTAAATAATAGTACTCGAACAACAAAATTGGTACCTTAGTAGTTTTCGAGAAAATCGAATTTGAAGGTGGTTCGGCGGTAGTCACGCCGCCGCTCCTTTCAGCAAGACCATCATGAGCGCCGAAAAAGGGGGCATGCTATTCTAAGTATACAAATAATTAGTACCCTTTTTAAATGATTCGTTTCTTAAAAACGCAGAACTGAAACACTGAAAAATCAACAACTTTCGTGCGCTCGTTGAATTTTGATTCCAAATTTGAGGAGCTTGTCGCTTTCTTCAAACCTATACATAGAAAATTAGTACCTTGCAAGATATTTTTTTTATCCAAAGTTTACGATATATATCATGCCATTGGTGGGGTGGCGGTAGTCTCGGTGTTAAATTTTCATTTCCAGATTTCCGTAGGTACTTATTAGAAACTCTATGATTTCTCCCCAAATTAAGTTGTCAAGGGTGTGGTAGCTGTTTAGCTACGACTCCTGTGATCTATAATTAAAAAATACATCTACATACTAATTCATAACCTAGCTTTAACAAAGTAGGTAGGTATTGAATAGGTAACTAAAAATACACCCAAGGTCCACAGATATGTCAGTGAAAAATTTATAAAATTAACTTCAGGTACTTAATAAATACATACATTTATTACCTACTTATATAAATTATATAGGTAGATACATTTATTACTTATGCAGGTAATCCTTTTATACTTACGTTATTAGCAACATGCAGAAAATGAGGTTTTTAATACTTCGGTAATGCTTGCAGCGCTCTTTAATGAATTATAATTATTCATATAACAACACAGAAGGTAGGTATTTACAATACAGAAAAATAATTATTCGAGTACCTACCTATCCACCCACGTCAGTAACAAAGGTATCCCCGGCGCTGGGTAACGATAGGTTAATTTTTAGGTTTCCGAACCTCTACTTATATAGAAAAACGGAACCATTATGAGTGGTTATGAGAAATTTCTTCTGATCCGAGACGGGTTACTGGAATTGGCGTGCTTACTTCGCTCGCCCTGGATTGTTATGTCTTTCCGCACAAACCGATTAACTAAACTAGTCCTGTTTCTGTGCAAATGATCCTAAGGTTGTTACTACACCGATCGATCATCGATCGACATCGATCGACGTTGATCGATTGGTGTGGTAGCTTTGGCTGATCGAAGAAAGAAGTACAAACTATCGATGGACGTCGACTAATCCATTCTACCATCGTTCGATGGCGTCAATCGACGATCGATTGATTAGGTATAGTATATGGTATATCTTAGGGTGTGGTAACATCCTAAGATATACCTACGAGCTTCTTAAATTGTCGCGCTCGCTTCACTCGCTGTCAATGTCGATTGTTTTGTTTATGTATGTAAAAACACCATTTAACACGTTTGTGACAATGAAATTCTCCCCCGCACAGATAAATATTTGCCCTCTCCCTGAGCGAAATACTGGATCCGCGTCTGAGTTTTATTCTACATTAGACCATTATTAGCTTATTTGATTATTGATAGAACTTAAACTTTTAAATTGTTTTTAACTTGATGCCAACAAGAACAATGCAATTTTTATTACCAGATTAGGTATAGGTACATGAGAAAGAGAAGAGTGTATAATTTAATTTTGAGTTGATATTTAATTTGATAGATACGCTGTAGTTTATATCCCCCAAAAAACAAAAAGGCCAAGTTCCTATTCCCATAAATTCGGCCTATAAAAGTAGTGAGATCTAATGGGCCAAGCATTTCAGAACTGTAGAATGGTCCATGACTAACATGTGTCTTTTGAGAATACCAGTGAACAGAGAGCTTTGTTGTTTCCTGACCGTAGAAAAATCATGAAACACCTCTAAAAATCGTTTTCTTAAAAATATTCCCTATTATCAACTTGGCAAGTTTTTTATCTTTTTTAAATTGATTTTAAAATCGACGTTATAGAAAAAAACTTGCCAAGTTGATAATAGGGAATCTTTTCACATTTTTTTTGGGGATATCATGTCTTTTTTCCAAGTAAATAATAGGAGTAATAATAATCTTGAGCATTTTTCATTATTAGCGCTTCTTTTATATATAGATAAATGAATCAGTTAAACGTCGGTCAAATCAGGCGATTTTTTTGAATGTAGGAAGCAAAATATACCTACGCAGGTCAAAACAACTGCTTCATTTCAATGTAGGAAATAGCGATGTAGCGATTACTCAAGCCCAGATTAATTAATATAGGTACAAGGCGAGGACTCTAGTCAAGATTAAACATAAAACGCCGATGTCAAATTCCAAGTTTGATAAGTACAACAAGATTAAATGAAAGGCATAAGAGACGTTGTCAGATTCCTTTTAAATCAAGAATAGTGCATTTCCCTGATTTATTCCTTCAAATGTTCTCAAGAGTTGCTTGCATACCAAATTTTAAGTATTTATCGGCGTGGGAAACAAGTAAAATAAAATTATTGGCTCATGAGGACTGACCCTGATATCAACCTTTTAACTTAAATGCCCTTTTCCGATTTTTCCTACAATTGTAGCCTATATATCTATACCTATCTTCACACCAAATTTGAAGTTTCCAGCCAGTGAGTCAGTAGGAAAATCTTCAATATTTGGTCCTCTTTATCTCCTCAACGGTTTAACCTAATGTTCCAAATAAAGTGTAGTGTTGTTTCATCAAGTTGTGATTATAACAAGCAAAGTTATGAGGTGGTAAAAGCAGCTCGAAATGTTTCTTAAGTAGGTACATATTGTCATCGGAAAATTGCAGACTCCGTAAAATTGTAATAGATCTTTATTAGATTATAACTTCTCGATAGTTATATTATGAAAAAATTGTTTTGGATACAATAAATCCCCTCAAAATATATCCGTGTCTTATTAAGAAAAAATAGTTTACATATTTCACGCGATATTTTAATTAGGTACTTTACCTAAGACACGACTAGGGACTAGGGTTGCTCGTATTTATGCATTTAATAAACTTGATCAATATGTCATAGGTTATTTATGTTAATCTGCGTGCGTTAGGCCGGAACTTGGCCTAGCGCACCGATAATTGCAAAGAAGCTAAATGATTAAAAACGTAAAAAATTAAACGATGTTTTTATTTAAAACGGTGATTTTTTTTTTTCGTTGCGTCCGGGCAACAAACTAAATTTCACCCAAATGTCCGGGGTTTTTAAAGTTTTTGTCCGGCGTCGGCAAATTAGGTGATGGCAGACCTACACTGAAGCAAAGTCGAGTCAATACATTATTATTAACAAGCAAACGCCCGCCGCATATCTGCAGAGCCGTATTTTAAAATATAAAAAATCGGCCAAGTGCGAGTCGGACTCGGATTAAAAGGGCTCTCATTTTTGTTACATGTTAACTTCAAACCATAGACTTCATATAGGTTTTTCTGAACCTACCTACTTACTCTGTAACACAAAGAACTATTAATTTCTTACCGTTTTTTAAATATTTTTTTAGTTTATACTCCATCATTTCCGGGGAATGGAAATTTTTCTTTGAATTGAAAACCTCCTTTTTTGGAAGTTGTGTAAAAACTTGACTATCTAGAACGTCCATTGGGAAAAGGTATCTACTTACTTACCTATTTTTATCTAAGTATACTCTATCTATACCTACTATCCTACTAATATAATATTATAAAAGCGAAAGTTTGGATGTTTGTTACTCAATCACGTCAGATCGGCTGAACGGATCTTGATGAAATTTAGCACAAAGGTAGATTATAGTCTACTTTTTATCCCGGGAGTATGTTCCCTTGGGATAATTTTCGACATTCACGCGGACGCAGCCGCGAGCGGCATCTAGTTTTACACATTTTTAACAACACAACTCCTCACAACTCTGACCAAATAGGCTAGATGCCAATATAGATCTTAAACGATTTTGTTTGCATGGTTAAGGTACAGCTTATACTAAATTTGTGAAGTGTTAACTTCACAAATTAATTGTGAAGTTCACTTCACTTCACAAATTGATTGGTCAGACTCACAGATACAAATAACCTATGACATATTGATCAAGTTTATTAAATGCATAAATACGAGCAACCCTTGTCACTAGTCGTGTCTTAGGTAAAGTACCTACTATTCTTCGAAATGGATGCATCTTATTGTTGTTGAGGAATTATCTTTTTTTACCTTGAAATATTGTTTAAGTATAGCTTTCATTGTTTTGAATAGATGTTGAACGAAAATCGTCATTGTCACGCGCGACATGTTTTAACTTGATTGAAATGTGCTTGTGCTGCGCAAGTTCTTACTTGTTTTTACCAAAGAATGTATTGTTTTATGATCAGTTTTGTGGTGATTGTCACGGAAATGGAGAATTTTAAAAGTCGGTGCTCACTTTCCTATTAAGATGTAGAGTTTGTAAACAAAAGTAGTTTGTGTGAATTAGTGAATGTTTCTATCCGTTTCTACCTATTTAGTAACCTGATTTCTGTGAGTACCATTACCAAGTAATAAAGAGAAGAGATATCAGAGAAATCACCCACTTAATAATGCTCCGGTAAGATAATATCAATCCCATATATAATATATACATCCTACCTCAGGGACCGTGCCGGGTACTCCATGACGGAAGGGGCAAATAACTTCACTCAAATTTTAAAAATATTTCATTTCTTAAATCCAAAAATTGCATAGTTACCATTTATGTGGTGGCTCATTAAAATTTTTAAGTTTTTTTTACTTAATTGAAATCTGAAAAAAGAACAGAAAAATTGAAAAGAAAATGCACATCTATAAAGCATTTGTGTTAATTGTGTTATAGGAATAGGTAATTAAGTAGGTACCTAAATACTTCTATTTTGGCTATAAATGTTTCGCCGCTGCTCAGTTGGAAATCCTACGGAGCAACATTTCAACCGTGCTTGACTAATTAATAGCGCACGCAGCGTGTCATCCATACTATAATAAATAGTATTGTACCTAAATACCATATTTTAGGCAATTGTACTATATATTATAGAAAAATAATATACTTAGTAGGTACCTACGCAAAAATACTATATTTTCATCGCTAACTCAAATACTAAAGAGTATTTTTAATAAAATCCCTTATAAGGCCGATATACATTAGTAAAAGGAGGGAGCCAAAGTTTACAACTTGACTCCTATTTCTGTATGAAAGGTCTAAAAATGTATCTGTTAAGGATTTATAAGCTCGAATATTCGGTGGACTGAAGCGTGCTCGAATATTCCCCCCTCGACGCCATTTTTATTTTTCTGCAAAACCGAGCCTTGACCGGCTTAGTCCGAAATATGGAACGTGATGCTGATTATACACACAGTGTCTAGGAATTGAGGATTATTATTTTAACGTTATTGATTCTTTTTAGGGAATTTCACTCCTAATAATTTTGTCAGGAAGTTTATTCTTATGGAGGGGGAACAATAATGGCTTGGATCTTGGATCGGTAGAAGAACCGATCTCATTTGGATCATGGGCAACTTCAATGCTCACATTTATGCGGAGAGGATTGTTTCAGCCGTGACCATCCCTTTGCGAAACCGGTTAGGTGACGACAATGCACGTCCACACACGGCTGGAGTCGTAACACGCATTCTTGCCAATGCTCGCATCAACGTTCTGCCGTGGCCTGCTCAGTCGCCAGACCTCAACCCAATTGAGCACACATGGAATAAAATCTTAATGTTAACAAAATATAGGGATAAGTTGTTAACTTAAACATAGAAATTAAAGTAAGAGTCTGGAAGACTAGATTTGTTATAATAAATATTTATTGGATATTTTTATAGTTAAAAATGTTCTTGATCCAGACACTTTTGACGTGTTTAACAGGTCCTGCTATAGGTAGTGATATTAGATGATACTGTTAGGTACTTTTGTTTGCTTACAAGATTGAATTCCAAATAGGTAGGTATGTACAGACGCCAGCACATTAAGCTACAACAATCTGTCAAATTCCTTTAATAGATTTTCAACATTATTGCCATTGCCAAATCAATTTGGTTCCATGTTAATTGGAAAATTTTACAGTTTCGGGTAGTTTGTTTTGCTGGCGTCTGTACCATGGGCACGCCACAGTGGCGGCGGTAAGGCCCATTTGTGGGGAGTGGCTGGAGAGGTGCCACGGCGTCCTCAATTTCCGCCTGACACAGGTACCTGCTCACTGGACACGGCTGTTTCGGGAGGTACCTGTTTCAGATTCAGCAGGAGGACACGCCCGGGTGTCAGCACTGTGAAGTTCGCCCGGAGGACTCGGTGGAGCATACGGTTGACGTCTGCCCTGCTTGGGCGGAACTCCGCCGTGTCCTCGTCGAGGCCATCGGCGGCGGCGACCTCTCGCGTCCGGCGTTAAATCTATGGTCTGGAGCGACGAAGCTTGGGAAGCGGTCACCTTCTTCTGCGAAGCAGTAATGCTAGCGAAGGAGGAGGCGGGCCGCGCGAGGGAGACAACCGGGCAACCGCCGCTACAGAAGAAGACGCGGGCGTCGGGAGTCGCAGGGCGATCCGCGGACCTGCGGACGACGACGAGCGTTCCTCTCCACCCAGAGCGGAAGAAGTCATTTGATGATTTCCCATCATTAAAAAAAGGCTATGAGTTTATCTCTATTTTTATTGCTTGACATTACTTCCCCCTATCGTTCCTCTATGCAGCCTTCCACCTATTTCCTGCTCGAGATTGTAGCGTTCGATGGCGTCAATTGGACAATTTAGTACAATGTGTGGAACTGATTCCGCCACATCGGAGTCGCAGATGGGCTCTCCTTACACTTAAAGCGGTTTAAGTATTCTGAGAACCCACCGTGCCCTGTTAACACTTGCGTGAGTACGCCTGTTGACCTCACCCGTTTTATAATGCGGTAGGCAGCTATGGCATCCGGAAGGAACATTTTCGTCACCGAGGTCGCCTCGCCCGACACATATCTCCGATTCCATTCATCAAGCGAACCCAAACGGATTTGACGCTTGATGAATGAAACCGGACACTGGTCGTAGTCCGGCTTCTTCCGTGACGGCTGCCTATGGTTGGAAAGCTGGAACCATAGGCAGCGCGAAAACGAGTGAGATGAGCCAGACTTATCAGTATCGATACACATTTTTCAGGCTTTGGAAAATTTTCAGGTCCATCTATATATCGACGTTATGTTTACTGGTTGTAAATGCGCAGCCGTTATCATGCAAAGAGGACGCACATTGCTCGAAGGGATACTTCTGTGAAACGCAAGCAAATGTGTGCCAAGAATGTTTGCGATGCCAGGATCTGCAGCGACAGCCTCCAAAGCAGGATGATTCAAATGAATGTATCAAGAATATCGATATATGCGGCCCTTGTACTGTAGGGTAAGTTCACTAAAAGGGTGTCAAGTGACTCAAGTGAAACCCCATTTTGCCAAGTTGTTATAAAGTTGTTGTAGATAAGAAATACAAACCTACCAAGTACCTCTCTACCTATCAAGTATCTACATATTTGAGTAAGGATCTGTAATTTCTTATCTAGGTAGTTTGTAGTACCTACTTAGTTTTCTTATATAGTTCATTGTTTTAGTGTTGTTTTGAAGTAAGTAGCTTTCTGTATCTTTTGTGATTGACCGCCACCTCAAGTATCCACGTCAACTCCAATAAAACCACCTACCTAATTAAAAATGGTAAAAAGTGTTTGTCAGTATTTGTAAATCACAGGTGGCTTTCGTCAGCACTCCGCTACTGAATGTCGAAGTTTGAAATGTCGACGTATGTTAGTTCTAAAGTACAGGATCTCGATGTACGCCAGTTCGAAAGTTCACTAGAGCGAAGTATGCAAGGCCGACGTATCGTTAGTTAGAAAGCATACGAGTGCGATGTACGCCAGTTCGAAATTACCCTGGTTAGGTTAGGTTAGAACTGTGACCAACTACTACCTCGAAATTGGTCGCGAAATTTTTCTGAGTATTTTTTTCATAGTGCCCCCAAGACGACACTCTGACCTCCTGACGAATCTAATTAGGATAATGTTGTAGGAGTACCAGTAACAGTACGGAGGCATTTCATACTTCGTAACAGGGTAATTTCGAACTGGCGTACATCGCACTCGTATGCTTTCTAACTAACGATACGTCGGCCTTGCATACTTCGCTCCAGTGAACTTTCGAACTGGCGTACATCGAGATCCTGTACTTTAGAACTAACATACGTCGACATTTCAAACTTCGACATTCAGTAGCGGAGTCTTTCGTCAGCCTTACAGATCTGTTAACATTTGCAGCTACATCAACATCTATGGAAATGGCATCAAAGGAAAATGCGTGCTGCCAGAATTCTTCGAGTTCGGAATAGGACCATATTACGCCTATGTGTGCATGACGGGTGTGGTTGTAGGCCTGCTCATCTTGGCTGCCTTTATGTATGTCATCAAACATACTGATGTCTTCCAAGTCGTCGCTTACTGTAAGTGTTGTACCTATATTATGATTTTGAGATACTATCTGTGTATTTCTGAGATGCTGGGCAAATTGTAACAACTGTGGTCACTGATAAATTGGCTGTTTCGTGAGCAACTGTTTTTTCACCTACCCTCAATCGGTATCGATCTTTGTTGGTTGTACACATAGAAATCTATGGTTGTACACAAAACAAGCTTAAGTTAAACTTATAAGCCATCGTTATAAAGCATATTAGGTCCACAGATATTCTTGTTTTAAAGTGAGCCAAAAAATATTTTCAGATCATCCAGTGTCGGAAAACCTACCGGCCACTGACATTACAGCGCCCGATGTGACGTCTTCTCTATATCTCTTGCAACACTTGCTGCATTTTGATAAAGCAGGTACGAAAATATCAAAGATATTAACACAACTGTAGTTTCTTCAACTGCATTGCATACTGCACTTGAATTAACGAATTCTTTGGCAACCCTTTTTTTCCAATAATTCACTCCTCGTTCCGCATCTATTTCAAGAATCAGTAGCCCTACTATGACGCGACGTGCTATGCGATCCGAAATTCCAATGATGTTAACGGGATAGTGCTATTCGCTATGTATAGCTCCGTCTCCCTCTTAGAGCGGAATCATGATCGTTTTATGATTTCTTAGTAGGCCTCTGATAGGTTAAAGAAAAATCAAAATCAATGGGAACAAACCAAAAATGTTTCAAAGTAGAAATAAATAAGTTTTCCATGGGTTTTAACTTGGCCGCGCGAACGTAACGTGAAGGATTGCGCGGCCATGGACATCTCAGCAACTACTTGGGATAGAGATCTAATTCTTTTTGTCAATTGAAGACTGAATTTGTCAAAATTTTTCAAAAAAAGAATTATAAGCTCTAGATCAACATTTAACGAAATATAGATAGGTACCTACACCTTGGGTGTTATGGCCGCGCAATAATTCGCTTGTTGTTTCTTTATTGTGGATTATTTCTTTAAAGCTTAAGCTTCATACAGTGAAACTGTTTCAAGAAGAAAGGTCTTTATTTGTCAAAACTAACGAAAGCAATAAATACTACTAAAGTTTAGTTATACTAACGCAATCAGTCCAAAACAAAAGGTGGTCGCGCGGTCGAAACGTTACTTTAAACGCTGATATCCGATTATCTATAATTGCTAGGATTTCGGTGTGGACATACATTTATTCGACATATTAACCTCAGTATAATGACATATCGTTTAACCCTCAGAACAGTACCTAATTAACGCGTGTAATCTCAAAAATTATGTTATCTTATACAATGTTCGAGCAGGGCAACCATCATTTTGATTTGATTTGGGTTTACCTCTAGCTGGAGGGAGACTGGGAATTTTAATGGACAACTTCTAGCTCAATCTGTAAAATGTATTATTATTAAATAAATAAACTTGTATATTTCAATAATTATACACGCTGAAATTTTAATGGTTGTTTTCCCGTGGCAGAACGATTAGCCATCAGTAGTACTATCGAAACATAAAGTTAAACTTAGAAAACAAAAATGTTTCTTTTTTAATAATTAAAAAAAAATATTCATAAACTCGAAAGCGTGAGAAGCAATAGTAACTCAGTAGACGTGACGTAGGTACTAATAGCAGAGCGGCGGCGCGCCGACAAAGTCAAGAGCGATTCATAAATGTTCAGAGCAAAATAAGCTATATTTAAATGGAAGTGGAGTTTTCGGATGATGATTCTATTGATTAAATTATGGACATTTTTTATACCAATGGTATCAAAGTATCAAATTTTATGCAGAGAAAAAATGAAACTGTGGTATAAAAATTTAAGAATATGTCCTTATGTAACGGGAATACCTTTTAAGGGGCCATTGTACTCATCATAATGAACAACTTTTACTGGAACCAACACTGAAATCGCGAAAAACGACTGCCCCATACATTTAATTGCGCATAACTCGACAAAATAACATGAACAGCTGATTTTATTTTCGTGATAACCGGGTTGGTTAATAGATTTACAATCTAATAAAGAAATTTAACAGATTGTTGTAGCTTGATGTGCTGGCGTCTGTACATCGAGATCAAACGTTCGAAATTCAGTAATTCGTCATGGCAAGCTTTCGAAGTGTACGGAATTTCGCGACGATGAACATTCCCAAATCAAATTAAAATTATGGATGCTCGAACATTGTATGAGATAACATAATTTTTGAGATTACACGCGTTAATAACTGTTCTGAGGGTAAAACGATATGTCATTCTAATGAGGTTTGTCGAATTAATGAATGTTCACACCGAAATCCTATAAATTATAGATAATGAGATATCCTTATAGGATCACTCAGTCTACTGGACTGATTCAGTTTGTGTGTGGAGAGTGGAATTTGGTACACATATAATCTTCTGTGACCGAAACACGGACGTGTAACTAAAACAAATATTTTTTTTAATATGGGGTTACTTTTTGGTGCGCAATTTAGAAAACTACATAAATATTTATTTATTTGCAAACATGGGTAATTGGTAATGGTGTTTCATTTATAATAAGTCCTCGATATTCTCCGTCACATTGGCCTGCAAATTACATTAAATTTCAAACTAAAATAAATTAAATATTGTCATGAAAAATAATAATAGTAATGACAAATGGAAACAAATGTCAAATAGAACAATAATGTCAAATGGAACAATTATATCAAATAGTACAACATTAAACTTCAAATGAAAATAAATGAAATAGGTATTGACATGAAAAGTTCTTTTATACTACACCTGCTTGGAAAGTACCTTGATACTTTATCAAATTTACGGTAGAAAGTACGTCATTGCATATCGAACAAATATGCGGGGAGAAAACGCATCTGAGCGGGAGAGAAAAGTGTATGAAAATCCATTTCTTACGTAGTTTTTCTTTTTTAATTTTGGGTAAGACTATGCGCCGGTAACCTAAATATCAAAAGCCAAAAAGTTTTTACAGTGAGTTTTTATCTCCAAGTTCGCAAAATGACACTGGCCACTAGCTGTGTGTTGGATGGTGTCGGGCTGGCAGTGCGACCCTGCGGCGGCAGGATAAACAATTTGAAAAAAGAACATGTGAAAATTGCAGACGCCATTGGCGCCATTTCCAATTTGTGTGTTGTTTGAGGATTCAGTTTTAACTGCAACAATTTCAATATAAATTTCAATTAGTAAAGATTTCGTTTTTTATTTTCCTTCTAGGTGTAGTATAAAGCACTATGTATCACTCGAGAGAAACTGCGATTCCCGATCTTGGGTGTTTTAAAGCCCTCGCCTACGGCTCGGGCTTCAAACGACACCCTCGACGGTAATCGGTCACTTTCTCCTCTCGGTGAACAATGTACTATTATACTACACCTGCTTGGAAAGTACCTTGATACTTTATCAAATTTACGGTAGAAAGTACGTCATTGCATATCGAACAAATATGCGGGGAGAAAATGCATCTGAGCGGGAGAGAAAAGTGTATGAAAATCCATTTCTTACGTGGTTTTTCTTTTTTAATTTTGGGTAAGACTATGCGCCGGTAACCTAAATATCAAAAGCCAAAAAGTTTTTACAGTGAGTTTTTATCTCCAAGTTCGCAAAATGACACTGGCCACTAGCTGTGTGTTGGATGGTGTCGGGCTGGCAGTGCGACCCTGCGGCGGCAGGATAAACAATTTGAAAAAAGAACATGTGAAAATTGCAGACGCCATTGGCGCCATTTCCAATTTGTGTGTTGTTTGAGGATTCAGTTTTAACTGCAACAATTTCAATATAAATTTCAATTAGTTAAGATTTCGTTTTTTATTTTCCTTCTAGGTGTAGTATAAAGCACTATGTATCACTCGAGAGAAACTGCGATTCCCGATCTTGGGTGTTTTAAAGCCCTCGCCTACGGCTCGGGCTTCAAACGACACCCTCGACGGTAATCGGTCACTTTCTCCTCTCGGTGAACAATGTACTAATCTCTCTTCATTATACACTGATTCATAAATATTCCCGCATTATTTGGAATCTTCCGCCTCTGTAAATTTGTGCTTTTAAAGTGTTAAATAAATAAAAGTAATACCTACTACGGGCACGATCGATCAAGGGGACCAAACGGGGACGCTTAACTAAAGCTTCTGTTCTGGAAAAGGCGCCGTTGTGGTAAAAAATAAAGGAAATCGAAATTTGTGAGGCGCCATTTCATTACAGTTAAAACAGCTTTGCTGCCAGAATAGTGCAGCTCTAAAATTTTTACTCGCTAGCTAGCTAATTTTTAGTTGATGGCAAAGAATATTGAAAACAAATAAAAAAATCTTTTGACAGAAAAACTTCCTTCATTTAGCGAGCTCCAAAATTTTCGAAGATTTCATCTTGCGAGCGAAGCGAGTTCGAAAATGTTTACATCCCGCCTGGGATATGATCGACAGAATTTCGTCAAAAGCTGAAATGTAATTTATTTATTTGCCAGAATATAGGTACTTACAACTACATGGTAAAATAATTTTAGTCTCACTATATTCGACTTATCAGTCGTGCAAATATTACCCTGTGTGTAACTGACAATGCGACAAATTTGTCAAAAACTGACATACCTATTTGTCACAATTTCGCGATAGGTGTTGTCATTGTAGATTGTCGCTTGTCACTTGTCACCAGTCAGTTTTCCCAGATCTTCCCTTCTATTGTTTTATTATCTTTTTAATAATCTTTTACTATTCGTTGTTTCAGAATCCAAATACCGAATAATAATAACTACCCATCCACGTGACAGCGAATAAAGATCATCGAACTATTATTAATTTAAGTTGAAAGAAAATTTGTGTTTTAGGTTCGTAAGAAATCAAAGAAAATTATTGTATTTTTTTTAGTTTCCTTTGCAACGCACTACGCACATAAAATCCCGTGAGATTTTGATATGTATCGACAATTTATTTAGTTCGTTTAATTCTTTATGAACGTCAATTAATTAGAAGTTACTTGTAGCAGTAAGAATACAATAACTGTTCCTATTATTTTACTTTCAATAAAAGTTGTAGTAAAATTTGTACGATATTTTTCTCGTTATTTTCGAAAAAAATATGTTTTTTTACCATGGCAGTAAAGCTTCAATGGCTCCAACATCCTAAACCCAAAACACTTCTTCGGATTCCTATCTATATTGAATTTATTCCAGCATCCTAATTTATATACTCAACAAATCGATCACTAATAAACAACAACAATACATTACAACGAACAATATGTTTTTTATTGTGATCATTATACAAATCTTCCATGTTATATTGTTTGTCTGTCTCGATATCATTGTTTGCTTTATCGATTGCATTTTCTGCAGCATCTTGGACTGCTTGCGCTTCATCCAATGCGTCCAATACTTTATTTGCCATCTCCAAAGTTAAATTAGCTACTTTATGGACTTTGTAAATCTGGTTTGGGTTCTGCAATTATTTTTTAGTAGACAATTGCGACACGGACGAATTGTTACGCAGGGACAATTCAGTATTTCTATGGGCTCTATACTTATGGACAAATTCAGAATATCATTCGCTTTTAAGTTCCGACGTCTTCAGGCGTTTTAGAGGTTATTTGATAGGAATTCTTTTAATTCAGCAGTTAAATCTTGGTTTTCGTTTGTTAATAGGTTAACTTTGGTTAACAAATAGGTTAGCTTTGCTGAAAAGGTCTTTCGCTCTTGACCTGATATCCTGTTTTATTGTAGCTATTAATTTAAACAAATCCTCTGCAGTGAGTTCAGTTCTTTAATTCGATATTCCGTTTTGTTTGCAAAATCTTTAGCTTGTTCTGCTTTAGGGCTCCTTGGTCACAAGATATACCACCACACTTGCCACATCTAGCTCCAGCGCAAATATAACAGCTATCACTTTCTTGACCACACATTTTCTCGTTTAACTTTGCCATCTGTGACTCTAACTGGGACAGTTGATCTCGGATATCATCTAATTTTTTATCATTTTAATTTTGAGTGTTATTGATGCATTTATTGATGCATCCACGTAAACGTTAGAGGATCAAAGTTCTAAAATCCATCGCTTCTTCTGTCACACCTAGCTCCGTAGACATTCGTCTTGCAAAGGCAGCGACCAGCAATTTTATTATTAGCGGTATCTGTTTCATCATCACAAAGGATTTCTTTATCTGTAGTGCCCTCTGGATCACAATCACAAGCTTTACATATGTCTGGACTTTCGATATCCAAGTTAGGGTCTTTATAAAACTTAGGCTTACACCGTTCACAATTAACACCCATAGTATTGTGTTGACAGTTATCACACACACCTCCACTAATTTTGCCAGTTTTATTGTAAACAGCCGTATCGAAATGACAACTCGTTGCATGATTATTACATGTACACCTTTTACAAGCATTTGAAGTTTCTCCAACAGCTGGTTGCCACGGAAGATCATTGTAAAAGTCTTCACAGTACTCACAATTCACGCCACGGGTATTGTGAGTACATTCGCAGCGTCCTTGTACCATATTGTTCTTGAAACCCATTCCTGGCATTGGTAAACAACGGGATGCGTGCCCGTTACATGAACAAGATCCTTCCACTGTCATTTCATAAATAGAGTTATAGTACTTCTCTTGAATTTCTACTCTGTTGTCTAGTTTATCGTCACCCAGAGTATGCAGTTTGGTGAAATTTATTCGCAGATTGGTCATTCGCAATAAGTTTTGCACTTCGTCCGAATATGGGTTGGTCACATTAATGTTAGGTGGCAAAACTCTAAATATCACTTCACTTTCCGAGGATGGGTATACACCAGAATAAGGCGATTCACAAACCACTTCAGTCAAAGAACGCTGTGTGTGCTTCGGAACGCCTGGGAAATGCTCGACGCAGTTGTGCGCAAAGTATCGATAGACGCGCCAAGTCTTCCCAAAGTCGAAAGATCTTTCTACTAACATAGCTGCGGGACGAAACGTTTTGAACTGTATTATCAAATGCGTAAGATGGAATTCCGCTTCCATATTGAGTTGAATTGTCACATTTTCTTTGCCGTTTTCAGACTGCCACCAGGATTTCTGTCGCGTTCCCGGGTAGTACTTGTAGATGATGTTTTGAATTCGATGGTTGAGAACGGGGTTGTGAATAGTGCTGTTGGTCGAGTCACACCAAAAGCATTTCTTCGGTTCCAAATGCGACACGATGCAGTAGCGCTCACGTTCCTGTCCGCCGCACGTGGAGGAGGCAAAGAGTCTTGATTCACGTCCAATAAGCAGGTTGCCCGAGGCCGGTTCCAGACGGCCGTGGTCCCGGCTATAGTCGGCGGCGCCACCGGCGATAAGCGCCAAGAAGATAAACAAAACGCGTAGAGCCATGACGCGATCCGGACTATCTGCGCGCCGCTCACTGCACTGGCGGCGGGGCGGGTTTGGGCCGAGACCCTTTCGCGCTGCCTCGCGCCTCCCGCCGCCTCGCTGCCCTACATACACAGGACCGGACTAGGCTGCTCAACCAAACATTTACTATGAGCATATAAAACTTCAACTGGTAACTTTTGCCGTTCTTTCCTTAAATATTATTTTGTAAAAACACACGGATCTTAATAGTCATCCGCAATTTTTGAATTAGTAAAAGAAAGTAAAGTAAAAATTAAAGCGTGCGTCTAAAATTGATGATTTTATTTCAAAATGACTTGTTTTGCAATAAAATGTGCGTTTCGATTGAAGTAGTTTTTGCTAGAAATCTAAAGTTGAGCCATGGTAGTTGAGCTTAACCGGAGCTGATAGAAACAGGTACAGTATGGCGTGGAATGCGGCCCTGTGCGAGATCTTGTCTTCAATAACAGTCGATATTATAATTATTTAAGGTTTTGTTAACCCGACACCACCCTGGGACTTCTGGTTACTCTCCCGGAAATAGAGCAGATTGCTGGATTTGAGAATTATCGTGTCCTCCCCCTGTCTTCCGACTTCAGACAATGAATGTTGCTGCCCATTCTCTAGTGAGTCCCTTAGTCACCTCTTACGATACCCACAGGAAGTGATGAGATGGTGCTATTCGTTTACGTCTGGCACCATACGGAACACAATGTCAATTTAGTTGTGGAGAATCACCACTAAAGAGAAAATAAAAAACTTTTTTGTGAAAAAATGTTTTTTTTTTAAATACCTTCAAAAAAAACCGAGATAAAACAATATTTAAAACACTTCGCCTCTTTGCTTCGATAACGTGAAAAGTCGGACAGTTAATTTTTTTTTGGACGTTTGAAATCGGTCGGCGGTTTCTTCAAACTTCAGAATGAGTAAACAGGTTGATTATGTACCTACATGTAAATTACACTTTAAATTATTCAAATCGGACATTTCGTTTCAAAGTTATGACGGATATAAAAAGGCTTATGTTTAACTGATCACCTGATTTAGTAAAATATCAGAGGCAAAAATAGTAAATGATCACCAGAATATAAAACCGCATTTTAATTTAAAATTATAACCAAAGTTTGTACATCTTGCTATCCTATTAAAGCAAATGACTCCAAACAAATCATAGTTGACCCAAAAATAGTAAATTATCACCAAAATCAACACCGCAGTTTAATATGAAATTATAACCAAACCTACTAAAAACAATCTCTTTTTTCTATTAATGCAAGTCGTTTAACCTAACCTAACCCACACATTTTGTTTAAAGAAGAAATTAACCTAATCTAAATATTTGAGTTCCGGGTAACCTATGCTCGCCAAAATTTGGTGATCATTTACTATATTTGGTCCCCAAATACAATTTGAACGACAGTCGTGAATAAAACAGCTAGAACTATTATTTTTTTAGGCTTAATTTTTTTGGTGTTAAGGTTATATTTTTGGTAAAAGAGCTTAGGTTATCGAAGTATTTTCTGCTGGTCATAATATTTATTCCCATATAAAAATGCTCTAAGTAAGAAAAATGTTGCAGTTTGAGCGAACTGGGGAGAATCTTAATGTCTGTCTGATGAAGTTGAAACATTAATGATTTGGATAAAAAAATAAGAATAACAAATATTTGGATTTTTCGATAATAAACCCCTTAAAAAAAAAGGAGTGATGAAGTTTTTAAGGGAGGGCATTATTGCTTACTTCAATTTACGTGGAAATTGGAATGAACAAACTAAAAGTGGGATATTTGAAACAGATCTAACAATTTTTACATAATCAACCACTGACGGGGTGAACGGGGTGAATAGTAGGCTGATCCTGAGACCGTTGAATGGATATAGTAGTGGTTAATTTTCCAAAACTTGAAGTATGTGTTCTTACCTGTATGTAGAAGAGTAGAGTAGGGACTCCATTTTCCGCACTTAAGACTCCCATTCGGTCCGTTGTGCGTAGGTGTCCTGGTCAAGTTAGCCAGCCAAGCTCCGCCCAGAAGCACAGAAGTTTCCTGGGAGCTTCACAAGCTTCGCGGAGCGACCTCACCGTTCCGAAGACTTCTACACGTTGGGTAGCCACTCACTCACACACTCCAGGATGACGTGGGCGGCTGATTCCTCGGCGTCAAAGCAGCCCCTGCAGATTGGGCTCTCCGTGGCGCCTATGTTAAAGAGATATTTGTTTAGGGGGCAATGGCCCGTGATCGTCCCTATTATTGTTCTTAGGTTATTTCTACTTAGGCTGAGTAGTCGTTTTGTTAGTCGCAGATGTAGACTTGGCATTGCCATTTTTGACTGCCTGCAGTCTGTAGCCCGTGACCAGTTGTTGTTGTGAAGTTCAGTTGATCTCTGGCGAATCCATGTACGAAACTGCGAGAAAGGTAGGGGAAGGAGTGGGTACGGGCCTAGCACTACCATCTCGGAACCTCTCTTTGTATGTTCGTCTGTGGCATCATTGCCTAGGGATCCAGTGTGCCCCTTGATCCACTGGAGAGTGATTCTGTTACACAGAATATATACTCTCCAGGGCCAGGTGACACGCAAAGATTACTTTGCTGTTGGTTTGTTTGTTCTCTAGGGCTTGAGCACAGCCAGGCTATCAGATACAAATCTAATAATATTGCGTAGTTGTGTATCCCTAGACGCAGCAGGCTGTTGCGGCTTGTGTTAGTCTGGGTAGTGTACGCCAGCCCCTGAACCCTTTGGAGTTTTTGAGCCATGTGTGTAGATGCGTACTTTATTGACTCCTGACTGATCCCTTTCTTTTTCTGTTGTTTGTATGCAATAATTTTTGTTGAACATGGGTTTATTCGGTGTCCTATCACACGGGGCAGCTATGAGAGGTTGGTACTCAATCGCCCGGTCCAGGATACCAGCGTGCGGACTAATATGGTTCTTACCCCATATGCCTAAGTGCATAAGCCTGATAGCTGTTAGTGCTGCCTCCTGCTGTATGTACATGTCAAGGCTATCTCCATTGCTGTAGTTGGGGTTTTTCCTCATGCAGCCAGTGATAGCGGAACAGAGACGGTGGTCAGGAGTTCAGTCCTCATCCACCAAATCAGGGCGCCATAGGTCAGCATTGGTCTGATCACAGCTGTGTAAAGCCACAGCGTGATCTTTGAAGAGAGCCCCAAGTTTTTCCTAACAGATTTTTGCATTGGTAAAATGCGATTGTGCTTTTGTTAAGTTTGTAGTCAACATGCTTGTTCCAGAGCAATTTGCTATCAAGGATCACTCCTAAGTACTTCTTCTTTAAGTGTTAGTTCGGTGTTGAAAAGTTTAGATAGTTTATGAGGTCCAAGGACCCTCTTGTTAGTAAACATTATAAGTTCGTGTTTTGCACACCGATTATCGATTATTTTGAAAGCTTTCCTCATAAGATCACAAATTTCCCCGTGATTTGAATTGGTATGTCATCTGCATAACCCACAGAGTACAGACTGCTAGTGTTGAACTCTTTAACAACCAAATTCCACAGTAGTGCTGACAGCACCCCACCCTGTGGGCAGCCTCTACTTACGATGTGTGGTGATGTTCACAGTAAATTGAATAGCGCGGTGTTTTAGCATGTTTGGATCCATTCTATAAGCGTTGGCGCCACACCGTGCACGGCTAGCGAATGGCCGATCCTGGTGAAGTTTGTTTTGTCAAAGGCACCTACTATGTTAATGAAGGCGCCCAGTGTTGAGTTTTTAGCTTTGAGAGCATCTATGCTTGTGACTACGCAGTGAAGTGCGGATTCAGTTGATTTACCTGCACAGTAGGCGTGTTGGTTTGGGTGTAAAGGTTTAAGTAGCGAAATTTGGTCCCTGATCCTCCTGTCCCTAAGCCTCTCTAATGTCTTCAGGAAAAACGAGGTAAGGCTGATAGGTCTGAAGGATTTGGACTGAGTGTAATCGCTTCTACCTGGTTTCAAAATAAAGATTATTTTTACTTTGCGCCATATCAAGGGGATGTAGCGGTGGGTAGATAGGCAAGGAAAACTTTGACGAGGTATTCAGCTAGCGAGTCACCACTCCATCTGAGCAGAGCCGGAAAGATACCATCTAACCCTGCTGCCTTGAAAGGTGAGGTGTTGATTGTCCATGTTTTATCTTGGTCTATTACTTCTGAAGCCACCTCCCAATCCAGGCTGCTCGTGGTTCTTTCCCTATGCGGTTCCCAACTCTGTTAGGTGGCAATCCGGAAAGTAAGTAAAGTAAATCTAGGAAGTGGGTGGTGAGAAGTAATTCGCTGGTTTCCTCATCGTTAGTTGTCTAGGTGTTGTCTGGGTTTTTAAGGCATCCTATTGAAAGATCTGTCTCGGCGGCGAGACAAGTTTTGACCCTCATTGCCTGGTTGCTATTTTCAATGTTGGTACAGAAACGCCTCCAGCCGTTCTTTTCTCTGAGGCGTATTAGTTTTTATAACTTCTACGGATTGTTGTATTTCGGTCCGTCTCCTGGCGACTGTGTGTTCATGGCTCTGTGGAACAGCCTTCTCAGCCTGTGTCGGTGTCTTTCTAGTTCTGGACCCCACCAGGACTGTCTTGTCCCTGCCTTGGTACAGTAAGTGGGCAAGACTGCTCATAGCTAGTTAGAATGATTGAATTGAAAGAAGAGAGTGTGATGCGCGTTGGAGACAGTTGTGATGATCAGTTCCAGTTTCCCTTTTCGCAGTACTCCACCAGCGAGGCGAGCTCTGGTAGGGACACGTCCTCGTCGCCTGACAGGTAGGCCGAGGCGAGGACGATGTCCGGGAGATCCTGTTCTGTTCTGGAAAGCCTTGTTGCTGTCAGGTCTCTTGAACAGAATTAGTTGATTAATATTATACCTTTATGTAATTAACTGCGTCACGGTTTGACCTAAATCATCAAATGACTGCTTCCGCTCTGGGCGGAGCGGAATGGAATGTCAGACTCTTACTGACTGAAACTTATCTGTGTTCCTCCTAATGCCCTTTGCGTCCCAGGGCCGCGGTGGTGACACGCGGAAACATTTTTCCTGGAATCCCAGCATCAGATCCTGACTTATACCATCCATCATGAGCTCAGCAAGATGAAATGTTGATTACCAGGCACAAATTATCTGAATTGCGTTAGAATGTATATGAAAAACATTGTATGTGCCTTTAAAATTTGAGGGCACAGCCGAATTGAGAACCTCCTCCTTTTTTGAAGTCGATTAAAAAGTCGCCTATTCGAAGTCAAAAAAATAAAGAATGAGCTCAATTTTCAAATAACATGATAGTTACATAAAACAACGTCATAGCCGGATGAGTTTGATTTAATAGCCAGCGGCCTCTTAGCTAGTCAGATAACTTGTTACAATTTTAACAGTTTAAATGATAACCCTTTATCAGTGCCACGATAAGAAACGTTTTGTCCACTATTAAAAATATTACCATTGAGGCTAAGTAGGTACCTATCTATTTGAAGTAAAATAATGACCATTTATATGAGACTAACTGGTAGGTAAACAATATTCTAAATAGCGAAACAGTAGCACCCAAGTATTGTTACCCAAAACAATTTCTATCTGAATTGACAGCGCAAATAAATAGATATTATTTTCTTTTTATAATAAAGAGCGCAAGGTAAATAAGCTAAAACTCTATTTAGTAATCAGCAAACAAATTTAACGTCGTAGATATATCTTAACAAGGAACTATGACTTCTGGTGTGCTGTCTCGCGAATATGGCGAGGATTTAAGCGGAATTATAAATATACTTCGATATCAGTTATTTGAAACCGGCCCCCGGTTTTTCCGTACGGGCTGAACGCCTGAGCCTTAAAGATTTGCGAGTTCCTGCCCGTAATCGTGCATTGGAGCGCTGTAACGAAAGGCGGATTCTTTTTGCCTGGAGCGGATCTCCGATGAGTGGCTCACGTGCATTTTTTATTAAATTAGTTGTTAGATTTGATCGAGTAATAAATGTAGTCTTTTATATTTTTAAATTTTCATGGATAAAAACTTAGCTTTTCGTCATTACGGCTTCTTCTGTGTGGTGAGGCAGGCATGTTTTTTTCGGAGTAAAATAAATTAAAAAAACCCAACAAAATTTGACTTCTAAGTTATTTCCTTATTTAAACTTCGGGACTACTTATTTCAATAAAATCATATCTACGGCTTTTTCTATTTAAATAATCAAGTGTTTTTTACCCTCTTTTATAAACTTTTTTGAAAAATAAACGGACGGTTTCTTCTCTATAGGTACCAATTATAAATGTGAAAGTTTGTACCTAATGTTTGTAAGTTTGCATGTTTGTGCCACAATCAGGCAAAAACGGCTGAAGGGATTTGGATGAAATTTGGCACACATATAGGTCGGGCATATCCTGAAATAACACAGGCTTTTTTTTTATCCCGGGAATATGTATCCTTGGAATAATTTTCGACATTCACGCGGGCGGAGCCGCGGGTGGCAGCTAGTCTTAAATAAATTTTACAAGAAAAGGGTTTTATTGATTTGACGATGTTATTTAGCATGTTATTTGAAGTATCCTGAAGCTGAAGTACAAAGAAAAGTAATGATGACTGTTAAATTGCTTTATGAATGGCGCGTATTGTTGAAACTGTTACTTGCTTATTACTATTTTTTTAAAACTTTTTGGATAACTTATGCTAGTTAATTCATTTAATTGGTATTTTTAAAATCCGCCAAAATTATAGTGCTACTTGAAGAAGGTTGTTCGCAAACTTACGTGTATACTGTACGGCCAAATGAGGGTCGTTCAACTGACTGAGAAAGAGATCGACAGTATCGAAAGACCGGGTAGGGCAAAAGAAGACTAGGATCGGGAAGAAAGCGATGCACAGAGCTATGAGATGACCGGTTTTTGGTAAGTCAGGCGTTACGGAATCGTAAGGTGTCAAGAGTACCTAGACCTAAAGAAGAGCCCAGGAAGAAGTATGATTTCCTAAAAATACATCAGTGCAACCTGCTCCACAAAACATCAGGCAGCTAAAAAGAGTAATTGCAAAAAAGTGGGATCGTATTCCAAAAAACACCGACTTCCGAATTTAAGGTAATTTTACGTGGGGCATACTGAACGTTTCTGGATCTGGCCACTTACAATAAAATAATAAAAAAAACAATTATGGAATTCGAAATAGGAACTCTTTGGGAACATCATCTTTTTAATTTGCGGGACTGACATTTGTTTTTTCATTGTGGCGTCCTTTCGAAATTGTGTGTCGCCAAAGAAATTAAATTTATACTGTTGCTATCAAAATGTAATCTCGTTCATTGATTTTATAATTTTCGCCGTGGCTTAAGTCAACAAGAGAGTTGCCAGAGACTTCAATGTTGGCATTTGGTGATGAAGCACCATGTCGCAGCTCTGTGTATTCGTGGTTTGGAGAATTTAGAAATGGTCGTGATCATCTCCATAACGAGATACATGAAGGTCGGCCGGCGACTGCGGTTACAGAATCTAATATGTAATAAAATACTTGTCAGCAAATTCGTACCTACTTTGTTAGGCATTGGAATAAGCCAAAGACATTAAATTTAAATCTCTTTGGAATAAGCCAAGTGCAAAACATTTTACATATGCATCTGAAGGTTCCAAAGTTTTGCACTTGATGGATACTGCATGACTTAACGGAGGACCAGAAACGACTGCGTGTCCAGTGGTGCCGTAAAATGATAAAAAAGTTTCACGGAGGGCAGTCATTGGCTGCCTATAATATGTAACGTGACAGGTGACGAATCCGAGGCGGTGAATGCGTTCCATGAAGCCATGGAAGAGATCCCTAAGGTAGACTGGCCCAACTGCTTTGTACAATGGATTCAGCGAATTCAAAAATGCGTTATATGCGAAGGATTATATGTACTTTGAAAAACAATAAACTTATCGTAAGTCTTGTATCGTAGTCTTATTTATCACAATCCAGAAGCTTTCAGTATGCTCTATGTATACTTTGTACTGTTTATTTTTTTTATTTGGATGTCGAATGTATTTTTTTTAAAAAGAAGTCACAGGAAAGCAAATAACGCAATTTCGTTTACTTGGGTGACATTTTTTTTTTCAGCTTAAAATAGCTTAAAAAATATGTCATCCTATCGTTGCGGCAGGTAGGTACCTAGTTTACCAAACTACCGCAACGAATGGATTGGATTGGACCGAAACGATTATCATTAAATGTCTATACCTAGAACCAATCGGAAACTATACCTATACATTCACATAAAAAAAGAATTTTTCAAATCGGTTCATAAATGACGGAGTTATGAGGTAACAAACATAAAAAAATACAACCGAATTGAGAACCTCCTCCTTTTTTCAAGTCGGTTAAAACATTATTAAAATGTCGTGGAAAGCATGCCCAGAAGATGCAAGCTGAGATTTTAGCAAGAAGAGGTCACACGTTATTAGGATTTTACATTTTTGACTTTTTAAATAAAAAAACTAAAAAAATCTGCTTGCCTTTATTGCTGACCGCTATAATTATATTGTTTAAACGTACATCGATTTTATTGAACTCATCGAAATTTCATGTAGAAAATTGCCAGAATTTACTTCACGCGTATTCATTTACAAGATTGTAACGATACAGTCTACTTCAAACAATTTAATTTAATTTAATTAACTGATTGCCTTGGGATGTTAAATTACTTAGGTGCCCGTTTTTTTTGCATAATATGAGTGTGTTTTTGTCATATTTTCGGTTTTATTTTAACTAGTGTCCACACACAATATTCGGTTAAGCGACGCGACTGCATATTATCATAAATAAAGTTGAATGACCGTGAACACCAAAATTAAATTTGTACCTACCTAAATATTAAAGTTAAGTTTTTTTTTCGTTATTTTTGAAAAAATAATGTTTTGTACAGGACACATCAAGCTACAACAATCTGTCAAATTACTTTAAAAAGATTTTCAACTCTACCGCTAAAGCATTAGGTTCAAGGTTGATTGGAATAATTTGACAGTTTTGGGTAGCTTTATGTGCTTGCGTCTGCACTATGAGAAAGAACAGAGGCTAAACCCTTCTGACGATTTAGCCTCTGGTTTGCTCCAGCATCCTAAGCCCAATACGCATCTAAGGATTCCTACCTATACCCAGGTCATTCCAGCATCATTTGGTTGTGACTCAGACTTCTTAAACAATGTTTAAGGAGTCTGTTATGATGATCGCTTGCTTAAATTTATGTGTGAGCGTGTGTGTAATGCATTTACCCTGCCGCGCGGGGGTCTGTTGACAATGCAAAAGAAAACAAAGTTTTTAAGATGTACATAATTTATTAAGACATGTGCCTGAAAACTAGGGCTTTATAAATAACAAACAGACTAATTAATTCAATTTTTCTAAATACTCACTTACAGTCTTACTTCAATCAGATGTTCGAAACACACTGTGCCAAACCTTAACTAAAACTATTTATTTGCGTTTCCTAACTCCTATACAAGAATGGCGATAATTTGATTTTGTACTTTAACACATATCTGCAACATACGCAAGAATTCATGGTAGTCGCAGTCACGAATTCACAACGAATTTAACTTTAATCATTCAAAATATAAAATTTACAATTACAAAACTTAAAAGAAACTCAAGTAGGTAGGTGAAATGAAAATACTGAAGGCGTGCAGTCCTATCGCGTGTTATCGTACCGCGCGGCTGTAGGGAATTATTTCAAGGCCAAGGCCGAGTCACAATACTGGTAGATATTTATACTGTGTTACTAATTGAAAATATTTCTTCCTTGTTTTATTTCTATGATTAAACCTTTAACGCACACTGTGCTCTAACACGGGTGTTAAAGGTTCATAAGGTTCAGTATTCTAATAAAAATCTATGAAACTTTACTGGCCACTTTGTATGAGACGTCTTTTAAAGGTTTAAAACAAGTTATTTTTTTTCTATAAATAGCTACGGGATTGGGGTCTGCGAAGATTTTCTACCACATTGTTTTTGACCCTAGAGAGTTGCAGATATGGCCAAGTGTGAAGGTATTTTAGTCGTGTGTGGCTATGAAGAGCGCGAGGGCGTGCAGCGTGGCGGTGTCGGGCTCGTAGGCCTGCGCCAGCGGCGCGCGCGCACTCAGCACGAGCGACTCGCGCGCCTCGCTCGTGTACACCGGCACTTCGGTGCTCCGCTCCCAGGCACACGCGCTTTCCGACTCCTGAACACGATACAACACTTGTGAAGTAATGTGATCTTAGGTTAAAAGATAAAATACAGTAGGAACCTAGGTACTTAAAATGTTAGGAATAATGTAGCTCGTTTAAATAAGGGTAAAATTTAGCTACTTTCCTACTTTAGCAAGTAGTACAATTGACTAATCGACGTTACAAGAATGCGTTTTTATACTAATTTGTAAGTTACAAAATAAAATAATAAATTGATCAAAGAAACTATTTTTATTAGTTCAGAAAAAGTAAAAAAAAAAAACTTTTATTGATTTCCTTCCCGTCACTCGAAATGAGCGACGGTAAGGAAACAATTTTTTCCCCACACTGTAATGTAAAGTAACTCTTGAAAGGCTCAGGTTTTTTAATCTGTGTTCTAGAGGGTAGGCGAAATAATTTTGTTTTTCTTGGCTACTTAGAGGCCTTTAAGTCAAGTCTTTAATTTTATTAAACAGAAACAGCCGCTGCACCGCACTCGTAAAAATCCCTCCAAAAACTAACAGATAATTTAGAGTGTCAGAGAGAAGTGCTAGTGGTACCTGCAGTACATATCGCAGCAGCAGCGGCGGCGCTGGAACGTGAGGCGGCGCGCCGGGCCCACACGGCTCCAGCGCGCTGCCCGACCACGCGGCGCCGCACAGGCGCAGACCACGTACTACTATACCGTCTTGGGTACTCTCACCTGTACGGGAAATAAACCCTTTATAACAGTTCTCAATTACACACTTCTAACTTATATTCATACTAATCATCAAGTTATATAAAATTCTTCTGTTACTGAGCGATTGAGTGATTGTGAGATTATAAATGCCAATGTGACTATGAATGTTTGTTTTTTCAAAATTGGTTTAGCTTTTATCAATATAAAACCGACCTTTGTTTTTTTATCGGCACCGAATAAGTTGCAGTTAAAATACTATAGCAACGGTCAATCTAATATTGACATGGAACTAAGTAATAAAATATGAAAAATAACTTCAGTGTCGGGGTTTGTCAAGCTCTGTGGTTTTGTTTGTAGGTACAAAAATTAAAATGGTCATTCGCATCGCACGGTGGCGGTAACACTCGCGGCACGCTTTCAACCGTTGGACATCCTGGGATATGTAAGCGAGGGTTTATAACCGGATTCGCACCATACGCGAAAGTGGCAATATCGTGGCAGGATCGCTGCAGTAAGGCTAAGACGGCAGGAAAGACGGTGGTACAACGATCACGTGCTACCATATACAGTGAGGCTCAGGGGAGACCCCTTTACAGTCTCCCCACCGATGTGCCATACCAGGAGTTGCACAGAGGGATTTCCGCAGAGGTCTTTTAAGAGGTACCGGGACCCCTTCCATGTTGTGGCTGATGGTGATGACCGTGGTGGTTTAAGTGAGGTAAAAATCCCACACTCCCTGGTGTTTTTCCCCAAAAGTCCAGGCGCCTTTTGAAGGTTCCCCTCGAAAACAAATTAAAAGGTACAGAAATGAAAGAAAAACTCGTCTTTTATCTTTTTTACGGTTCCGTACCCTAAGGGTAACCAACGGAACCCTATTACTACACCTCCGCTTTCCTTCCGTCCGTTCGTTCCGTCCGTCTGTCTGTCAGCGGGCTGTATCTCAAGAACCGTAATACAGTTGAAATGTTCACATAGAGACATAAAAATTATAAGGGTTACAAAAAATGTGTTTTTTTCGGGTTATAAGTACGGAACTCTTGGTGTCCGACTCGCACTTAACCGGTTTTTTTAATCGGTTAAAAAAACTACTGGCAAATCAATTCAATTCTAATAAATACAGTTATTAAAAGTTATGAATAAGGCACTTGTCTCAACGCCGATCAGCGAGAAGCGAGGAATGCTAGAAACTAGATACGAGTTGGCGAGCAGCGAAGCGAGTGTATAGTTCCAATAGCTTCCGCTCCGGTCGGCCGGCTGGTTGGTCTATCGGCGTGAGATCTGACCGCCAAACGTGCATCGTTGAGCGAGTATTATCTTTGATACGACAAACTAATCTTGTCGCTGCGACAAACTAGTGGTAAGAGAGTTCTCGCCGGCAGTGTGAACCGCCTATAAATGTATGTGTCTCTTTTACTCACACGGGATGTACCTATATCTTTCGTCCGTTTCCTCAGCGAGAAAATAGTCGATAGCTAATCGCTTCCTAGTCGGCGGTAAGACAAGGCCTTATGTCCGTGAGACGTGCAATTACGTACCGTGGTGTTTACATGGTTAATCAGCCAATTATTTCGTCCAGCTCATGCTGTCACCTCACATCGCATATTATTCGCCTTATACGTTTGTTAAAAAAACACTTTATCCTGATGATTTTAGGGTATATTATACAAATATGCTGAAAGGAGGCTAACATCTAGTTTTTTTTTTTGTGTAAACAGCTTACCGTCCTGCCAGTTCCATTTGACGGCCAGCGTGAGCGCGTGCACGTGGCAGGCCAGGCGCGCCGCCGTGTGCACGCGCAGCGCCCATACCACGCGCGACGGACGCAGGAACGAACGCAGGTCCACCTCTGTACACGATATACAACAAAATACATTCCAAAATCTTATTTTTTTATAATTGCCCTCTTGCAGGTCAACCTAGGTCTGCTTAATCGGACTTGCTTGTGGCGGCCTTAATACATAGAATTAAAGTCTTCAGCCAGGCTAAGCGACGACACGCTCAGGGCAGTCCCTGTGGGGCGACGCCTTAAGCTGAGGTCCGTAACCTCAGCTTAGGGCGTCGCTGGGGGGAGGACCACCTATATTTTTTAAATTGTAAGAAGATACTTACACGAACGATTTTGTAGTGGGGGCAAACCATAATGCAGCTGATGCGGTGTCGATCCATACTCCACCACCCCCTATACATCCCCATAATGGAATTTGAACGTCGTCATTTTTTATCGTTTTTTTTAGAATCTGTTATGAACTTCTTCATTACGAATGGGCCATATGTAATGAAGAAGTTCGAACCACTGCCTCCCAACAATAGGCAGCTAACAATAACAAAACACCATTCGATAACTAGTTTAGTACCTAAGTGGGGAACTGGTTGTTTTAAGTGATGAAATAGCATGTTAATGAGGCATCTGAGATAAGGCATATAAATTCCAGTGCAGTTAATGTCCGTATAAGTATTAATTATAAGTTAATTAGAGAGTTTTTATTGAGTTTTCTTTTTTTGAGGTTTTAACATTAACTGAATTTGAATGAGGACCTTCGGTTTTGAATTCGCTAGAGACCCTAGTGTAGCTTGTATGTGTATAATAGGCTCTTGATGCGAGTTTATTCGTGAATATTTTACGACAATAGATTACTTATGGCAGATTAAAACGCGGATGCGACCATTGCTTTAATAGAGTTTTCTGTCGGAAAAACAATGTTCCTTTTATGAACAAATAGAGGCTACGCGACACTGCTGCGATATCGATGTTATATGTATTCAATTAATCGCATTTTTACGGCACCATATTGAAGTAAAGTAATGTAAATGTCGTCATTAGCAGACGATATTATTAATGTTAAAATTTAAATCTCATTTAAGTGAACGCATAAATACCTTTTAATAGCTACAATGACCTTTCTCTCCAGTGGCGCCAACTGGCGAGCTCCAAAACGGTAGCCCTCATTGAAGTTTTGTGTATTTGGCGTGATGAATGATTGCCATAATTATTTGGTCAGGTAATTTATTAGAACAAATTGTTTCCATTTTACAAGCGGAACCTAATTGAAAACATCGTAGCACGTTCCTAATTTATTCTTATCATTATGAGCAACTTTTACAGTAAAAATCGCGCAAAAATACCTTCTGCTGCTACATTTATATTCTCTGCTTAATGTTGTTCAGTACATTTTGTAGCATACGAACATAAATGGTTGCTTTTTTAGCATTTTCTGGTAAAAAGTGATCTAAATGGGGAGTACAATGATACCTTAAAGAGTTTTTAATTTCTGGTACAGCTGGTTTTTCTAGCAAAGCCAATACTAACAGTATTGAACCTTATAAAGGCTGGGCAATACCTGCAGGCATATAGTCCGTTTTCAGTTGCTTAGTATCGAGTCGAGCCAGCGCGGCGCGCGCGCGCATGCCGAACTCGCGCACGTACGCATCCACCGCATCCGGCCCACACCATAACATCTGCCACTCCTCGCTTACCTGCACAAAAGTAACGTTTCAAACGAGACCTGCTTTTTTAGTTGGATGGGAAATCAACAAATGCTTCCTCCGATCTGGGCGGAAAGGAAGGGTGAGAAAGACTTACTGACTAAAGCCCGCACTTGTTCCTTCATATGCCCTTTACGTTTCGGGGCTGTGGTAAGTCTTACGAACAATTCCTTGATAATGGTGAAATATTGCGCAACAATGGCTTTACATTAATTAAAATATTGTGCAATCAAGAAGTTTTCGAGAATGAGTTTCTATTTCTAAACGGTCAAAAATATTGCGACATAGCGCACTTCTATCTAAAGACTTAAGTTTTAAAGTTTATACTTACTAAAATAAGTTAGTTTATTTGTTTGAACGCGCTAACTCTGGAACTACCAGTCGGAAAATTATTTTTGCATATTATGGCCTCATTCATAAGGAAAGCTATATATATATATATATATATGGAAACGAGAAAAATGGGATATGCTTAAAGCTTAAATTTGCCCGCGACTTCGTAATTAATTCATTTTTTAATTAATTAAAAAATATATAAACGAGTTTTTTAATGCACAAAATCAAATCTGATTTTAGTATGGGCTAAAACCAGATTAAAATTTGATTTCTATTCTTATGTTTGATTTTATATTTAAAGGAAAATAAAGGAAGGTGATTTAAAGAACCTCCTCCTTTTTTGAAGTCGGTTATAAATCAGGCTGCGGTGTGCTTGATGTTTCTTAGCACATCTTTTCGCAGCCCTAAGGCGACAGCACTTTGGCTCGCAGATATATAGTGGTTAGGCAGCTTTACTCTGAAGGAGTGGGAAGGCCACGGGAGCGGAACTGCGACTTAAAACTAAGTAGTAAAGCGAGGTCTCACATGCAGCAGTGCGCGCTCGTGCGTGTGCGCCAGCTTGGCGAGCTGCGCGTGCAGCACGCGCGCCGCACGCGCCGCGTCGCGCGCCTCGCCCTCGCACGCGCACCACCACCAGCCCGCTGCGGACTGGACATCACATCATCCATATTATTATTACTACACAACTACACAGGTTATCGAACACAAAGATCATGTATCTATACTATATACTATGTATTATATAGTACTCTATATCTATACTATCTATCTATACAGGGTGAATTTTTAAAGTACGCTTGGATGGAAACCATAAGAAATATCGAAAAACACTGAAAGAAGTCTCGCGCCCGATTTCGATGAAAATGAAAACTGCATCATTTCGAGATTTTTGAAAAATCGTTATTCCTAGCCAGAAATCGAAATGGGTGATTTTGAAAAAAAAAAAAACACCATCTGTATTATTACACCATCCGAAAGTGTCCGTAAATAAGGATCAAATTCTGGGAAGTAATTACACATGGAAAACTAAAGGAAAGAGCTCATTTATAACCGCAGTTTTAGTTTTCATCAACAGCGGACCCGAGAATCTACAAAAGCATCGTCGATTTTTGAAAAAAAAACGCTAGTTGTTCTGTATGGTGTCAGACGTAAAAGAATAGCACATCCCATCACTTCCCGTGGGTGTCGTAAGAGGCGACTAAGGTACCAGAGAATGGGCAGCAGCATTCTCCGTACATTGCAACAGCTACACTGCAATCGCCAACCCGCCTGCCAAGCGTGGCGATTATGGCAACCCCCCCCCCCCTTGGGGGAGGCCTATGTGCAGTGGACGTCTTTCGGCTGATATGATGACGATGAGTGGCGCTACCTCTCTCTCTCTAGAGTTTTGCGTGCAAAGTCTCACTCTTCTAAAAAGCGAACCTACTTTGGTGATGACTTTTTTTTCTCTGAGTCAAAGATCTTATTTACAGATTATCATAGAACAGTTCGGACATTTAGCAGTAAGTCTTAGGTTTTACTGGTAATTCTTAAGATTTATCGTACTTCGGGCTTTTACAGTAACAGCTATACCCACGACGCGGCGACGCTGTCAACATTCACTTTGAACTGATACAATTTTTAACTCGCTTAAAAGTGTGATGTCTATCATTAATTAAAAACATAATATTACAGGGGGTTTCACAAACCTTTTCAACTTGGTATTCTCCTTTTATAAAAGGACTTCCCGACATAAGTTTCTTCCACAAAGATAGAAGCGACTTCAGTGGTGTTATGTTATCGCTCTTGTTGATAATGGTAACCGTCGAGTTTACTTCTGAAATAGGAACAGTATTTACTATAGAAACTGCTTAGAATTGCATTACAGGCTCTTACAGGAGACAGTCATAACACGCTCTTAAATTAACCGACTTCAAAAAAAGGAGGAGGCTCTCATTTCGGTAGTATGTTCATAACTCCGTCATGTATGAACCGATTAGATTTTTTTTTATGTGAAAGGAAATACTCCGAATTACAACAAAATAGGTTCAGTGGTTTGGTTTTAAATAATTAAAGCTGGAAAAAATATGTCATCCAAGTAAAGTATTTTGCTTTCCTGTGACTTTCCATCTTTCTACCTTAGACATCATCCATGGCATTTCATCAGGCGAGATCGTTATCAAAGAATCTATTTAGAAGGTATGGGCCTTCTGAATAGATGCTTGGTCATACTGTAAATAAAAATATTTGGAAATTACCTTTGAGCCTTGTGATTATGTCGATGGCGGCATTTTTCTCCCAAGCAACGCGGCAGTTGGCAGGCAAAGCTAAAAGTTGTGGCGAGTCGATATCTGGCAATGCGTCGAAGGCTACCGTGTACTCCTGTGGACCACAGATTACGTATGTTGGAGTAATTAAATAAGTTAGAGTGAGAGTTACTAACGGTGTCCCAAATACTCGGGATATTAGGTACCAAGGAATTAGGTACCTACTTACAAAAACATAAAACATGATGATGAAAATGGATGGTCTATGAGACCGAAAGGTTCTGAAATGGCGCCCGCGTACCAGGTTATGCAGCATCGGGAAGGCCTTCTACAATCTGGAGCTGGACAGACACTCTAGTGATAGATAGTTCGTAAAAGTCCACTGGACGCAACATCGGACCGGTCGCTGTGGCAACGCTTAAGGGAGGCTTACGTCTAGCATTGAAAGTTTTACGGCTGAACAAATGATCCCTTCTACCGGGCGCACAACTGTCCTTACCCTTAACGATGTAGAGAGCGGCAGTGGTATAGTGAGCGGCGCAGGCTTCCACCTGGACGACATGGCGGCGTCGCCGAGGTAGCGGCGCTGCAACGCGGCCAGTATGCGCTGGTCGGGCGCGGAGCACAGACGCGCGGCGTATAAAGCGGTGACGGCGCGGCCGCCGCCTCCACTGCGCACTGCTCGGGAACAAGCGTCAGCTTCGCCCCACTCCCACGCGTACCACTGTGACCAGCCTGGGAAATATGATACGTATCAACTAAAATGTTATTTGTTTCAAAGCTGGGGCATACTTGTTCAGGTTAGCTTTAATTAGTACACAGTATTATACAGTATTAATAAGCGTCTGCGGTATAAATAAGCAGGACAAACCTTGTGGTATGTAAGCACGTCGCTCCTGAACTAACGCGTGGAATAACGCAAGCGCCGCGTGTAGACGCACGGTGTTCGCGTCTGCAGTATAAGCACCCCATGCGTACAACGTGCCCATCACGTTGTTCTTCACACCTTCCGGCGCCTGAAGATCATTGAATTCAGAGTGAAAATAATTGCGAATGTTGGTGCTAGGGAATCCAATCCTACAAGTACGGGATCAGTAATGCGAGACTATAGGTGCGGTTACCGCAGGATTTGCGAAGCTGAAAATAAAAGTAGGTTTCAAAGTAAATGGGCGCAGACGTCGTTCTAAATATGAATTCGTCAATAACAAGCGATTTAACAACTTGTTACAAGTATCTCATGATTTATATCCATATAGGCCCCATACTAACCAACCGAGACAATGATTGAGTTTACATGGGCGATTGTTTGCTTTTCAGCATTTCCATCTTTTTAAAATAACGCAGTAGAATCAACTATTAAATCGGGAGTTTTTCAGTTATCTTCCTATGTGCGTGTATTTACCGTGATTAACGTGGGTAATCCTCTGTCGTAACGTAGTTACTCTACAACAGGGGATTCCTCACGAATCCACGGGTATTTACTGGCAGAATTATTTTAACCATCCATATTTTCTAGGCACGACACGTGCCCCCACCCCAAACCACAAATTCGCCGTACTTTTCGACACATATTTGGCGTAGGTACAACGTGGCAACAGCAATGGCGTTCGAATGGTTAATAATGCAAAAACACTGTAAAATTAATGGGATGAATGAAAAAACAAAAGTAAATCAACATTGTAATGATAAATCCAATCCACAATACAGTTATTGTCAGTCACTAACTATAATTTAATGTGAGTAAACCTTATGCGATATGGTTCGCTATAATATGAAGTTAAATTTGTAGTGTAAGCCAATAACTAAAACGTAAAACGCTGTGCTAAAACAATTTAAAAAAAAAAAAAAAACATCACTGTTTAGTGCTCGTGATGAGTAAGCACAGCGAGGCTACTTATGCTAACATCGAGCAAATTGACTTAATTACTGTCGAGCCGAGTAAGTGGTGTGAATTGGCGCATGAGCGTAGAATGTGGCCCGCACTACTTTTATGAATGTGCTCGCTTTGCTTGCTTGTTTCCAAAGTAAGTTCGCTTGTCTCGCTTCTTCTGAGAGGGACTCGATTCAATAATATTATTTTGCCTCGGCCATAGACATAGATAGACATAGAGCAACATCCAAGAAAAGGACTTTAAGAACAATCGGAATGAAGCCGCCCCTGTTTCTTAAGGATGCTCGCTCCTGGACCTGGTTATAAAGAAAAAAAAAATACTTACTTCAAGGATGACATTAACGCAGGCATTAGATATAAGCGCAGGAATTTCACGGTCCTCTGATAATATCCATAGCCTGAACTCCTCATGGAATTGGTCAGCCTGTAAAATTATTATTATCCTATGTATTATCATTTCCCGAGATTCTTATTTTGCTTTCGATATTTATTTCACGTTAATTTTGAGTGTGATTGTACTTGTTTGTCATCATCTGCCTAGCCTTTTCCCAACTGCTGAATACCAGTATTTTCCGTGGAGTGACTGCCTAGCTGACTTCCACAACCCAATAACTGGGTAATACGGTAGTTCTTGATATGGCTGGTGTCAGTTTTTCTGGGTTCAACAATCCGTAACGATTTGCCAAAGATCTAAAAATGACAGCTGGGACCAACGGCTTAACGTGCTTTCCGAGGCACGGAGGAGTCTTGGAATGTTAAGACTGTCACCCATCAATAGACAACCTCAGCAGGCGTTGTTTAACCTTTAAGATCGATCCGTGCGGCAGTTATTATTTAGCCACAAGCTCCTCCCAATTTATAAATATATATACCGGTGATTCAAGGAATGCTGCGATGAATGCCTGCAGATCGTTCGTGAAGGGCGAAGCGCCCACTACGATGGCTAGCCAGCTGCCACTGCGACATGCCTCTAGCGCAGTCTCCCATGCTGCCCTTCCTTCTTCTATTCCTACCTGAAATTATTCGAGGAAATATAGATAATTTAGTGTGTCTGACAGTTTTACAATCAAGCTGGCATATAGCAGTATTTTTTTAAATCGTTTATTTGCTAAGTTTTTTTAGGCCTTTTGCTTTTATTTTTTAGTTATTTCCTATGCATAAATTATTTAGAGAGCTCTTTGTTTCGTTTTCTTTAGATGAGGAGCATAGCACAGAGTCAACGTGGGAAGAAGACTGACTCAATAAAATCAATCTGGCTTCCTAAAATGTTGGGTTGCAGAATGTGCACCCAAAATTCGCCCAACAAAGACGCAGAGCACGGATATACCTCGGCTGTGGTGCTGGAGACGGGATGATTAACACTTTCCAAATTTATTTATTAAAACTTCATGCGAAACCCCAGGTACAATGTCGGACTTCATGCGTTAGGTAGTCTCTACCAGTCAACCAAAAGCCAACACTCTAGAGAGAAATAACATGTTATGTGCTGTTACCAAGTGATTTATTAATGGTGGTGGTGACGTTTAACGCTCTTACGGCGCGGCCATTCCATCTTCTGTGGTTAGAGATATCTTTATTTTACCGTGAAAAGAAGAATGGTGTAACTCAGGAAAAACATTGAATTGCTTCAATTTTTTATCGGGTAAAACATAAGTTTTTTTTGTTTGTTTGAACGCGCTAATCTCTGGAGGTAGGCTATATGGAAACGGGAAATTCCTACGGAAACAGAAAAAAACGGGATATGCGCGTACGAAATCGCGGGGAAAAAATAATACTATAATAAAGCTGAAGTTTGTTTGTTTATTTATTTGAACGCGCTAATCTCTGAAACTGCCAGTCAGAATTGGAAAATTCTTTTTGTATATGATAGCCACATTCATGAGGAAGGCTATACGAGAACCGAAAAAAGTCGGGAACGGGAAAAAATGGGATATGCGCGTACGAGGTCGCGGGCGTGTTGTTAGTTTTTTACACGAACAATAATAAATTACATGTGTGAGTTGTCGATTGGCAGCAGCAGCTGCGAGTGCGTCGTGTGCGTGCGCAGCGAGCAGCAGCACGGGGCGGGGCCCGCGGCGCGCGCGGCCGGCGCACGCGCACGCTCGCTGCACGCGCGCCTCGCCGCGCACCACGCCCGCTCCTGGATCACACAAAAATAACTAATCAACCAATCGCACAGTTCAGAAGACTAATACCAGTAGTTTACATGGTGCGTGTAGGTACATCTGACCTCAACAACCCAGTTACGGTCTGAAAGGTTTGAGTCTCTACAGGTGTAATCTCATATACGTAATTTTGCCGTTGTCGAATAAGAATCAACTATTTTATTATGAATGCAAAGTAAACTCCATTTATCGTCACTCGATTTAACGACAAACTGTAACATCGAAATGAGGGCTATTGCGTTTGTATTCGCCGCTCGAAGCGCTAGTATAGCGTGAGGTCTTCGAAATGTCTAACTTCACTGTTTATGGGCTTATGACGCGAGTAAATTACGTTTTTTTTTATTTCTGTAAATATTTTACTATAACTATTGAAAAAACGTTTTAATGACCACTACTTTAAAACATTTTTGTTTCTGTCGGAAACATTATATGCCCTTCTTTTTCTCGAACAAAACTAGACTTCGCTACATTGCGACACTATCCGTATTATATTTAATCGCACTTTTAAGGCATTATTAATTATTTTAAATTCAAACTTTGGTGAGTACGAAAACGAAATACGAAACCCATAACTGGCCTCTGGTGTCTTACCTTGTTGTCCAAACAATGATACACTCCATGTAGAATCACACCCAGTCTAAATAACGACGACAATACTTCATAATTAAGCCATAAACACTACTTTCTAAGTTTCCGTAGTTACCTCGACTGTTAGCATCAAAAGACTAATTGGCAGAAGTGTCTAAGAAATTCTTTGATTGTTGTGTTTACCTTGCACGTGTTTACTTCGGCTACTAGACAGTCATTAGGTTTTTAAGCATATACATACGTTATCATGTTCGTAGTTGCTCGCAAACTTTTAAACTGTAAATATGGTCTAAAGAGAAAATCTTTGTGTACCTATTGACGAAAAAGTTTTGTTAATATGCACGATAGAGGCGAAGAGTTTCCTACTGTCCATTTAACGACAACTCTCAATAACGCCATAAAATGCGAAGTCCCTAGCTAAGTGTCGCCAAATAGATTCCGCTATTTAATATTTATTACTCGGTCTAATGATATCCGAGCGTATCAGCGTACCCAGTAGTTGATCGACGAAAGCCACAATAGCTCGGTAAGAGCTGTCTGGTCGCATGACGGTCACTGCTACAACTGTTTCAAAGGCGCTCAGTTTTAGTCTGCTTATAACATTGATATCTCCTGATTGTAGGAACTCCTTCCACACATCTTCGTTTTGCAGTGACACTCTATTGTAAAGGTCTTCGCTTACAACCTGGAATAGGAACATTAAGAAAACATATTTTAAGAGTTAACAATGCTGTGACTACATTAAAATGACATGGTTTTAGAGAGGCATACATTTAATTTTAACAATAAAACATGTCCGGTTTCTGAAGTCCTTAGATAAGTTCTCAATTATATGGAACCACTATCGAATCGACAAATCGCGATTAAAATACCTATCCAACCGGGATTTCGTTTTTGACGTGATTTTGTCTAATACATCGGCTGTACGCAAAAAATTGACCCGTTACGCTCATTGTCCCGTTACAATGTTTTGTAATGACGTTGTCACGTTAAACTATCGTCCGTAAACCGACGTTACAAACAACAATTTTTTAACGATGAAAAGAATCAGTTTGTTAAATACTTAATTCTCTCGTACGTACCTTGAGTTTCGCAATTTTCTTGATGCAGTCCCGTGGTATCCAGGAATGTTTGCTTTTTATTTCATCAACATTACCAGTATCTTCTAAGTCAAGATTACCTATGAATATTTCCCAGAGCTAGAAACGAGACAAGAAGAAAAATTAATCAAGGTTACTTGTAAATATCTATTACTCTGTATGGAGAGTCAGACCTTACCTCATTTGGTATAACATCTTCATAGACTTGTTTTAGTAAATATAAGACGACTACGTATTTATCTTTCTTATGTAGACTCAACAGTACTCTCTCCACAATTTTTCTGGTGACACATTTGACAACTTCGGTGTCGTTTATCTTTGTTTGATCCTGGAAAAAGTCTTCAAATAATAAGTTATGAGACTTTGGTTGCATTTAAAATCTTATCTTATACTAGCCGACCCAGCAAACCTTGTTTTGCCATTTAAATTATTTCTTGGAATCTAAAATAGAAGAATACCTGCCCATCTACAAATCATCGATAGTAAAACCTTAAAACTAACATAGGCCAAACTCAAGGACCAGAGCCATCGTAGACTAAATAGCGACGACCGCGACTGTAGACCGTGTGGCGCTTGAAAATCTCATGGAACGATCTCTAAAAACGAACCTTTAGTTTAACTACCAACGACCTATGTAGGTAAACCTAATAGATATAAGTAGGTATGACTCGGAAATCTGCCGGTTGATTATGTAAACATATCGAAGTGAAGGCTTTGGTGAAGTGATCACGAGGTGAGCTGTCAATCCATATAATCAAGACGGAATGACAGCTCACTTCGTGATCACGTGACATCTTGATTATATGGATTGGCAGCTCACCTCGTGATCACTTCACCCAAGCCTTCACTTCGACATGTTAACAGAATCGACCGGCTGTACTTATCTATACTAATATAATAAAGCTGAAGAGTTTGTTTGTTTGTTGGTTTTAACGCGCTAATCTCTGGAACTACTATTCGGATTTGGAAAATGATTTTTGTATGTAGCCACATTCATGAGGAATGCTATACGGCTATATGGGAACGGGAAAAAAATGGGATATGCGCGTACGAAGTCGCGGGCAAAAGCTAGTTAAGAAATAAAAGGTTTGCTTTTTGAAATTAGTTAATTGTCTACAATTTAGATGACAGTCTTTTTGAAAGACTTTTGTAATAAGGTTGGTATTATAATTTAAAATAATATTGGCATTAAAAAATACGTTGTAGGTATTGTTTACTTAGGTGCAGAAAAATAAATAAATAGCTACTAATAGCTAGTACTTTCTTTTCTTAAAATGTGATAAAATAATTTCCTTGGCATGGTTTTGTTGGCCAGTTGTAATGACTAAACTGTAAATTCTTATCGTGTATACAATAAAAAAGCCATCTGAAATACCTAAAATTTTAACTAAACGAGAATAGAGGCATTTTATATTTAAATTGTGAATAAAAAACTATGATAAAATATACTAATTTCAAAGGCCAGTTAACACGAGAAATTCTGAAAACGAATATTTGCGAGCATTTTCCGAAAATACTTGATAATACCTAGATTTTGACTACTGAGTGGACTGCTTACTGAATTAAGTTATTTTACTTCAGCTCCGTCTTCGCATCTATTTTTCGTATTTAATAATGAAAAGTTTTGGAAAGCCCTTGTTGCGAAAATTCTTACATAATCTAAAGTGAATTTACGTAGCCCCCCGACCCTCCCGGTAAGTTTATCTAGGCTAGATTAGTTATTGTCCCTTACTTGTAAACCCTATCTCATCGCATTTAGGTAAATAATATTTTCTATTTACTCATTAATATCTATAAAATTTTCGTGTCACAATGTTAGTTACGATACTCCTCCGAAACGGCTTGACCGATTTTTATGAAATTTTATATGTATATTCAGTAGGTCTGAGAATCGGCTACCATTTATTTTTCATACCCCTAGGTGATAAGGGTTGTCCACCCCTAACATTTATTTTTAATTTTTTGGTCAAATTTTATTCTTTTTATTGTTTATAATGTGGCATTTAAAAATTCATACAACCCTAAATTTTCACCGTCCTATCACCAATCCCTATTTTGTAATAGCGATATTAGGGCTTTAATTATATTTTCTACTCTCGGCGGTCGATACTTGATCATTTACCACTCGATCAGAAAGTTATTCTTTTGTTTGGTAGAACGCGCTAATCCTAGGAAGTCTATTTATTGAGGAAGGCTATAGGCTATATAACATCACGCTACGTCCAATAAGAGCCGAGCATTCATGAAAAATGTGACGCAGACGAAGTTGCGTGGGTCAGCTAGTAATTTATAAATCTTAAATTCATTCACTGCCAGAAAACCTATAGCTGAATCTGAATAACAGTATTTTATTATTAGCCTACTGTCCTTAGCTACTGGGCAAATGCCTCCCCTAGTCCTTCCACGAATTCTTCTCCCGCGACACCAGGTATGTGTGTCAGGTAATGTAGGCACGCGTCCAGCAGATTTATCGATAAAAAAAAAAAACAAAAATATGTCAATTATTAAGTTTATGCAGAAACAAACCGGCTGTCTTCTTACGGCGTCCACAAACACATCGAGCACGGCATCCACGGGCAGCGCGCTGAGCGGCCAGCGCGAGGCCAGGCCGTTGGCGGCCAGCGCCAGAGCGGCCGCCCGCGCCGCCGGCCGCTCGTACGTGCGGCCGGCGGCGCACGCGGCGCGCTGCACGTCCCGCGCGGCGGCCAGCGCGCACACTATGGTGGTGTTGGTGGCTCTCGTCTTGCTGAGGGAAGCCAGTACGCCCGCGTCTTTGAGAATGTCGCCCTTGTTTGACAAGTCTCGGAGGAGGTTTTCCTGTTGAGCGTCCGTTATGAATAAACCAATCTAGGAGGTGCGATTGTATTAAATAGGTCAGTAGCTGTTAGTGGTAATGCGCAAACCTGCAACTCATGTTGTTGTTTCCGTAGAGTAGCTTTTTTTAGTTTAATTTCTCTGGACTTTTCATGAAGCTCTGGATTTTGTTGTTGCAAGGCGTAGTGGACTAGTTGGTCTAAAAAGATTAAAAGGTAATGCAAGGCATGATTTACGTTTTAATTAAATAAATAAAATGCATTTTTGTGATTGAACAGCAGTGAATAGTTGTATGGTCGACCTACTAATTACTACCAGTTGTGAAAAAACTCTCCGTACACACATTGAACCTTTATTTAGGCACATTATTCTTGAAAACAAAAATAGTCCCTAACGTTTATGACGTGCAACCTTAAGGTGATAGAGCAATTACGAGGTTGACTATATCGACATAGTTCACAGTTTGTAATTGGGCACACCCCAAAGCTATCTGAAGCTAGTTACCAGTAAGCGCATGTAGCGTGGGCGTGAAGTTGACGGGCGAGAGTCGTGCGGCCACGTGCGGCGCCAGCGCGGGCGCGGCGCGGCTCTGCAGCAGCAGCCGCGCGCCGCCGCCCGCCCCGACCCACCACGACCTGTGTACGCACTCCACGTCGCTTATCACCAGGGTGCGACCCAGTCTGGAAAACATAAACGGCGATGAGGGCTACACTACATGATTGCCTGCCTACAACAATAGGCTCGCTCTATATTACATGAAACTTAAGAACACGCGAAATGTAAGGGTCAGCTCACACCGAGATGCGACGCGACAAAGCGTGAACAGGCTTGTTTTCGCGCATGGGCAGCACCATGAAAAGCATCGCGACACCGCGGGGTGGATTCAGTTCGAAAGGCGCAGCACGACCTTGCATCCCAGCGTCACGCTGTGCCTCGCTCGACGAGCAGCGCGACGCCGCAGGGTATGTTTTCTTTTGTTTTAATCCTCCTACTGAAATGTGAACCTTCTCACCTTGTTGATAAAGTTCCATATTCCATATCACAATCTTCTCAAAAAGTCCGCGCAGTTCATGTTGCGTCCGATTTTACATACACTTATGCTCAAGTCTTCAGGGAATTTGGGAGTGGTACAGTGATACGTTATAAATCAGAACAGCTCAGAGAGATTCAAGCTTGTCGACTCTTAGAGAAATCAACTGTCTTGGAAACATTCTCTCGGAAATTAGCAGAATATGCAATGTATTTAAAGCGGAGATCCATTTTACACGTTACATACATGACTCATGAGTCATGCGATAATACATGCGATCACACTACAAAGTAACATTAGCAGTAAGTGTCCAGGTTACCTGACAGCATATTGTACAGTTGTCATCAACTTCTCACTGCGTTGCGATACAAAGTCACACTGCGAGTCTGCGAGCGTGTTCTTTAGCCACGTCAGACCTTCACCGTCAGGGTCCACGATCAACGGAATGAACCCGCACCTTTGACTCTCCAAGAACTGTAAATGTAATATTATCCTTAGTACCTATAGTCATGGCAAATCACGAGCGCGCCTTTTGTGTCTTTATGTAACATAAGATTTATATTGTAATGACTAGTTTCATTCAATTTAGGAGTAAATATTGAATGGATGTTATTGATTGTTGTCGTTTTGGTCAACTTATTATAAAACAGCTAAGAAGAAATGGAAGAATGATTTTTTATCTTTTATTCAGTAAAGGATCCATTGGTCTAAAAAGCTTACCTGATCGATTAAAACGCCATTTTTAATAGCCGAAGTATCGGAAGGCAGACCGTCAGCTTCCCATTTCAACTGCTTTTCAGTGGGTGATAGGAAGTTTATTATAGAAAATGAAGAATCTTCAAATCCAATAAGAGCACTCCATTTCGTTACATAGGTTCTGTAAATGAAATCATACTCTGTTTATGTTCTACTTTTGTTGTTGCAAGTAGTTTATTTTGATTAATAAATACCTGGCTTGTGGTTCAGTAACATCTGGCAAATAAACTATGTATGCGGCTGAGAGCAGTGATCTCTGATTGAGTTGCGATATTTCTGTTGATATGTTTTCCAGCTGAAAAGAAAAACCATTTTAAACTCATTAATCATAAATGTCAATCGTTTTCCGCATCTAATTCTACTAAGTCTAGATATAATATTAAAAAAACTTCGATCACACGAGGCATATACTCGCTAGGTACGAATTTCAACACAGCGTGCCAATTGTATAGTGAACGTCGATACTGGCTGCGACTAAGCGAATTGTAAAAGCGAGTTTATTCGCAGTGAATAAACCGACGCGGAACGCTTAAAAAAGAAAAATCCATTAGTATAAAGTCCACGCCATACAAAATTAATATTTATTAGACCATACATCGTGTTCCCAGGCGGCATACTCTTGCGCGAGCTGGTCTATCAAGTTGGTGGCCGCGCTGATAGTTTCGTTGGCCTGCGTGAGCCTCAGTTCTAGCGCGGCGGCGTCGCGCGTGTGCTGCCCCAGCTGCTCCTGTAGAGCCGCCACGCGCTCTTCCACTGTGGCCAGCCCGCTAGATAGTGCTGCCATCTGCTGCTCCGCGTCGGTCAGGTTCCTGGAGAGGAGGTGAAGTTGGCATAGCGAGTGAAGCTTTTAGTGAAGCGACATGCAACTTACGTACGTAAACGGAACCGAACCGAAACGTATAGATATAGTGTGTTTCGAGAGAGTAGTCTACCTCTCTACCTCGACATAAATGATAATAGATTTAAAAAAAGGCTTATGTTTAACTGATCACCTGATTTAGTAAAATATCACAGGCAAAAATAGTAAATGATCACCAGAATATAAAACCGCATTTTAATTTAAAATTATAACCAAAGTTTGTACATCTTGCTATCCTATTAAAGCAAATGACTCCAAACAAATCATAGTTGACCCAAAAATAGTAAATGATCACCAACATTAAAACCGCAGTTTAATATGAAATTATAACCAAACTTACTATAATATAATAATAATAATAATAATAATAATAATGTTTATTGAAATAATAATTTTACATAAAGTGTACATATGGTTCAATATTATATATTTTTATATTGGCCTATAATAGTATTATAATAATCTGGATAAAAACTATGGTATGACAAGTATAACATTACAGTTACAAAAATAAAAATTCTGAAGGCAATATAGTGCGTTGCCCGATCTAGGTTTATTTAAACCTGTGTTTCAGGCCATCTCTCTACGACGGTACTTTTTAAATAGGACAGTCACTTAATTAAATTAACATATATTTTCAATATCCAAGTAGGAACAATGTTTTGCGCTATCTTATGATAAACTATGCTTATGGTATGTATTTATAACTAAAACTAAAATTATTATAATATTAGGTTAGGTAAATACAGTTAAGTCAGCTACTTTATTTCAGCACCTCTAGTAGTTTTTCCGTGTCCGAGTAATTAAGTTTCGCTAAATAATCAGATAACATTATACTACACCTATTATAACTTAAATTATATACCTTTAGCAATTTGTTAAATTTATTATATAAGTAAGGTCCTAGAAATAAGTAAAATCTTTTAGTGAATGCATGTTTAGTCTGGGTGTTAGTGCAAACCATGTCCTTTCTTCTCTTGTCTGAAGGTCCTGTTTTGAAATCTAGTTCAGTATGTTGCAGTAAAACTATACTTAGAACGAATAGTTGTCGAACTGTTAATACCTCACATGCCTTATAAAGCTGGTGTGTGGGAAATCTGAATGGGCGAAAGGTGGCGACTTTTAAAAATTGCTCTTTGAGCACGTTCTAGGAGTACTAAAATTGATTTTGCGGCACCACCCCAAGAAGTTATGCAGTAGGTAAGAATAGACTGACACAAAGCCAAGTAAACCTGTTTGATTAATTTAAAGTCGGCTATGTCCCGTAAATTTTTAAAAATGTATATTAATTTACGCACTCTAGTGCATAATAAATCGATGTGTTTGCGGAAATTTAAGTTTGTGTCTATCGTGACGCCGAGGTATTTGATATGGTCGGCTTTAGTTAAAGTGGGGCAAGTGCATGCTGCGTCAGCGTATGTATTACAATTATGCGCGTGAATGTTTTGGTTAAGCGGAGTCGCGTTAGTATTTCTCATTGTAAATAAAATAAATTTGGTTTTATCTGAATTTAACGTTAAAAGATTATTATGTAGCCAATTACACACAATATCAAAGCCATTCTGAGCAAGTTCATATACCTCAGCTCTTGATTTACCTGAGAACAGTAGAGCTGTGTCATCCGCATATGACATAATTAAACCATTTTGGAGTTGTAAGCGGCAAAGGTCATTTATATATATCAAAAATAACGTAGGCCCCAAAATACTACCTTGTGGGATTCCATAATCGCTATTTTTAAGTTCAGAGCTCGTGTACTGACCTATTTTTAAAGACTGGTAACGATCGCTAAGATAATCAGATAACAAATTTAATTGCGCTCCTCTTATGCCTATTTTTTCCAGTTTAAGTAATAGTAAAGAAGAAGAAATGGTGTCAAAAGCTTTGGCAAGGTCTAAAAAGATCCCAATGGTATGCATGCCATTATCGAGATTTTTACTTATAAAATTTGTCAATTTGTGTACTGCTTGGCTCGTTGATCTTTTGGGCCTAAAACCAAATTGTTGATCTGAAAGCAGTTTGTTATTTTCAAGATATTTTATTAGTCTGTTGTTAATGATTCTTTCCAAAACTTTTGAAAGCCCCGTTAGTACTGAAATAGGTCTATAGTTGGTCACACAGGTTTTGTCCTAAACAACAAAACAACTAAAAACAATCTCTTTTTTCTATTAATGCAAGTCGTTTCTGGCACTAGCCGGCCGCTGCCGCGGCACGGCTCGCTTCGCTCGCTCGGCTCGTGCGTAGGAGGTCACAGTTTTAACCTAACCTAACCTACACATTTTGTTTAAAGAAGAAATTTGCTCGCAAAAATTTGGTGATCATTTACTATATTTGGTCCCCAAATACAATTTGAACTACTGTCGTGAATAAAACAGCTAGAACTATTATTTTATTAGGCTTAATTTTTTTTGGTGTTAAGTATATATTTTTGGTAAAAGAGCTTAGGGTATCGAAGTATTTTCTGGTGGTCATAATATTTATTCCCTTAAAAAAATATGAAGTTGGAATTGTGGTCTGTTTTTTTCGTGTGTTTCATACTTATGTCTGTACTTGTACTGAGCATACAGTGCACCTGGATGAGGCTGGCACAGGAACTTGGGGATTGGCACAAGAAAAGTCATGCCTATGCTCAGTAGACGAAGTCGGGTTGTGGATGATAATGATGATGCAGTGCTGGCTCACTTCGCTGTTTCCGGCTCGAAAGACCTAGTTTCTGTATGCTTACTAATAAAACTGGACTTATTTGTGTATTTACTTGTGCAATTTCGCCTGATGCGCTTGCAGAGGCTGAACGCGCTGCAAAGCGCTGGCATAGTGCAGGTTGGCCCGGACCCACGCGGCCAGCGGCGCGCACGCAGCGCTGGCTCGCTTCGCTGTGGCAGGCTCGAACGATCCGCCGCGCGTCTCTAGCAGCTTCTGCACGCTTGCCAATGCAGATGGGCTTATTTGGCTCGCGTCCACACATCTGGAGGGTAAAATCATCGATATTGTTTTACTGGACTAGACGAAAACTAAAAAGCAATGGTCCATTTTAACTCTTGCAACAAGAATACTTGAGATAGAGGACGCCTGTACAATCGGATGTTAAAAGACTTCGATGATCTACTGCAAAACTCGGTAATGAATCCATTTGACAGTATATATATTACCTAATATCCTCCTTAACGCCTCGTTTGGACAGGAAGTTCTTCATAGAATGCCATGACGTGTCAGCGATGCCCATGAGACGCAAAACACCCTCCAATACGTCTCGTACAACCTCTGGAGGGGCTCGCAGCGAACGAACCTTTGACATAAAGATAAGAACAGGCTAACTAGATCAGAATTGAAATGATGTTTTCTGTTATCTTGAGTCTTGACTTATGTCTATGTTAAGATTAGGAAATGAGGGCATTTTATTGTAGACGTTATTTAGACTTCTTATAAAGTTATCAACATTTTCTAGGAAATTTCCACACTCAAAGTCCGGTTCCCACACTACCTTTTAGGCCTTCTTTTATATAAAGAACTACGCTATCATTTTGATTAGAATTAGTTTGTGTACAGTACGATTGAAACCGTCCAGTTTAGGTAAATTATTTGTTTTACTGAGTCAGCTTTCGGTCACTATTATGATGTCGTCCATCTTCGCAACAGGCACGCAAATCGAACGCTTAATATCACGTGGGGTGGAACTAAAGAACACTGCTCGAATACAAAATATCTCGGTGTGACGTTAGATAGGGCCTTAACGTATAAGTCACACTGTTAGAATAAAAAGCTGAAGGTCGGATTTATTTCCACCAACTGGGGAGCGGCACCCGACGTTCTCCGTACAACTGGTATGTCATTGTGTTTTTCTGCAGGCGAGTTTGCTTGCCCAGTGTGGCACCGATCCGGTCATTCTCGGCAAGTACACATTGCCCCTTAACGAAACGTATCGGTTAATATCAGGCTGCTTAAAATCGACTCCATTAAACAATCTCTTCCCGCTTGCAGGCATCGCACCACCTGCCGTACGAAGGGATGTCGCATGCGCGCAACAAAAACACAAAACACATGTTAACCCCGGGAAGATTAAAAAGTCACATGAGCTTCCTTCGATCTACACAGGCGATCCCGGATATGTCACCTAAGACCTTGTCCTCTCTTTTCAGGCATGCCCTCTTGACAGGGTGATTGTGGCTTATGATGATGTCGGACTGTTACGGTTATCATCTGCGAGTACGCGTTTCTAACGGTTCCTGTGGTAGGTGTCGCGAGAGTATTGCACAATGGAGCATTTTGTGGTGCTTTGAATAAGATCGGTCCAGCGTGTAGGTGATCTGTCGAATGAATGTCTTCCCTCTACCTGGCCTTGGACGATGAGGCGCTCCATGGAATCTACGTTGCGGATGACGTGTTCGAAATATTTAAGTATCTTTTAAGATGAAACCGTTGGTACGGCGTGCCGTCAACGGTAGTCGGAGCATTCGCCTGCAACACCACATCTCTAAATTGCCTATTTCTTGGCGCCCCTTTTTTTTATTTAATATGGGTTTGCTCTTGACTCTAGTCTAGGTCATAGATGACAGAGACAAAGTCGACGATGGAGCGAGCTTACCCAGAAGAAGCCTTTGCATATTTCTGCAGCGTACAGAAATATTGGAAACATCAGCGTTATCATCAGTTGAACTTAAGTGTTCTTGGTGATGTTGCGATTCTTTCAGATTTTATCTATTCTGCTTACTGCAGAGCTCGTTATGGCGCATCTTCTTCGGATCTCATCTTGCAGCCGTGTAACTGATAGTAGAACCGAAGTATACGTAGCTCTGAATTACTTCGAAGTTGGTAATTGCAGTAATTTTATTTGTTGGTTTGGTTGTTCAGCTCTGTCTACTATCAGCACCTTCATCTTGTCTCTGTTAATAGCGTGACTAAACGAGAGGCTCACTGTTCCTAAGCGAGTCAAAAGTTCTTCGAGGTCTTCTTTTGATCTAGCGAGATGGGTCGTATCGTCAGCGTATCTCAAGTTCGAAACTCTCCGGTTACCGATTGGATACCGTTGTCCCACCCTTCCAGAACTATCCGCATGATGCATTCTGTTTAAATATGCCTTACTCCTGCTTGCGTCTTAAACTGCTCCGAGTGGACATCGTCTATTCGGACCGTTGCGGTATATGATATGACTTCTTCCGCTCTGGGTGGAGTGGAAGGGCGTGTCAGACTCTTACTGACTAAAACCCATCCGTGTTCCTTCTGAAGCCCTTTGCGTTCCAGGGCCGCGGTGACTCTTTCGAACAAATTCCGCAATTCTGGCAGGGGAGTGTGCCTAGTCTGCAGGCCAGTGTTCGGTTTCCTAAACAGGTTATTTGAGAAAAGTGATTGGCAGTAATTTTTCCACACTTCTTCAATTTCCTTTATTTCTGTGACAGTTGCACCAGAAACCACAGTGGGAAGAGAAATATCCACCACCTTACGACTTTATAAAACCCAAAGAGCAGTTGCCCGCAGGTCGTGAATTGCAATGACCTATTTAGACGCCAGAATCGTTTGTGCACCTAGGAAGGCCGCTGCAAGCATAACTTGGCGAAATGGGTTTTATAGATCAGTCAGATACCCAAAGTGAGTGCGATGCCCTGTTCAGAACATGCGCCACATGGTTACGAGTGCCCCAATTGCCCATTTTGGAGGAAATAATGCCACCGATGCTACAATTAACGTAACCACCTGCTGGGCCCAAACAATATGAAGAGTTAATCATCGACTCGAAAAGAAAAAGATATGTACAGTGCCTTTTTTGCCTGTCCCTTTGGGAAATACAAAGATGATGTAATGTTATTTAAAAATAAACTTACTTCGCTTAGAGATTCGGGTCGTATATCTCCTACAGCTGAACGAGCTGCCGATATGATAGGCTCCACAGCTGCCAACTCAGCTTCTATTTCTTTTTTCCTGAAATATAACATTTTTATATTACTAGCTTTTGCCCGCGACTTCGTACGAATTTCGGGAAATTCTCTTAGTGCTCCCCTACACTCCAAGTACAGTCGAAACTGCTGGTCGTAGAAAGCTACAATTTGGCATGTAGGTTGCCAAATTTCAGCTTTCTACGACCAGTAGTTTCGGTTGTACGTTGTCTGTCAGTCACTCACTCAATCACTCAATCACTCAGTCAGTCAGTCCAGATCAATAACGCAAGAGTTTTATAGATATTGATGATTGATTTATGTCTCCGAAATGGGTGCCAGATAATGGACGTCGTCCCTGAGGCCTACCCCGAAAGCGGTGGCCAGATGATCCGGTCGCACACCACGAATGCTGGTTCGAGGTGGCGCAACAAAAGATTGTCACACTACAGGCGTGTGCAGGAAGTGGGACACTACAGGCTAATAAACAAATAAGCTTCACATAAGTTAATAGAACGAAGGATGGATTGTGTGATATAACTTGGAAAGGAAGTGAAATGTGTGAATACAGACGTAGCAAAGAAAACGCAGTACTGTGGAAGAACCTTAATAAATTGAGCTAGGGAACGAGTTTTGATGTTGCCACATGAGGGTAGGCAAAAGCCGCAAAACACCACTAACTCCAGGATTGTACTAACATACTCCTTTTGTTTCGTTTCCGTTCATAAATCTCACCATTCATGCACGCTGGTTTTGAGTTCTAAGCACCTGACCTTTTTGAAGAACGTCGCCAATAAGTTCTGTGTGTTCTGTTCTGAGGCCTCCCCTACCGCCGTTTTCATTTACATCACAATACACTATAGGATTTCATACTTTAAGATGACTAAAAAACTGGGCCTAGATACTCACTGTGTCTGCAGCTTTTCGTTTTCAATCTCGATATTCCTCTTCAATGTCTGCATTTCATCCTTATGGTCGGTGTTAGCTCTAACGGTAGCGCTGATCTGCTGCAGCGCGTGCGCGGCGGCGGCTTGCTTCTCTCGTAGTGTTATCTCTTGCTGTCCCGCTTCCACTTGTAGGCGGGATACGTCGGTGCGAGCGCGACGGAGAGCTTCTACGCCTGCCTGGAAGGTGAAAGATTTTCTACCCTTATGATTAATGGTCAGATAGGCAGTCGTTCCAGGTAAAATACTGGTATTCAGCTGAATCCGGTTTAACTGGTAGCCGAGCTCAGTATAGTTGGGGAAAAGCTAGGCAGATGATGATGTATAATGATAGGGTGTGGATTTGTGGAATTTCAATAACACTTACTCGAAATATAGTTGAACAACTTTATTAAAACCTAGTTATGGCTGGTACAGGAGCGTGAGGATTGCCACAAGCAAAAAGAAGCCTATCCTCAGCTATGTTTTAAGTCGGGCTGTGGATGTTGATAATGATGATGACGTTGATCGAAATGCGCCTCTGTAATAATCGTCTGATTTTTGCAGAGGAGTATTAAAGAAGTACTGTAAGAGCCGACCTCTTTCATCAGAACCTCGTTAGGAACAATGGCACATTGTGTAAAAAAAGACATAACTGAGATAACTGGGTTCAATATATATTTTTATTTTATTTAAATAATACGAATATATCCAGCACAACACTTATCAAACCCTGTTATTTAATAGTAATTCGCCCCATCCCTACAGTACCTACTATAGTGCCTATTTTGTATGGAAGGTGACATCTTACCGACAACATAGTTTGCCTTTGGATAAGCGCGGCTTTCTTCCTGTTGATGATATTGTAGTAAGTCTTGACAAAGTTGACGTATCTGCAAGGCGCGCGTTTCCATTCAATGTCAATACTCTTGTGAATGTTCACGAACCCGTCAATGGGTAATGCATCTAGTTGCTCCTTTGATGTTTCTACTGCATTCTCTTTTAGCAACCTACGATAAACAAACAGTATTGTTTTATGTTATCTTGGCATTTAGACCAGCTTTTCAATGAAATACTCGTTTACAACTAAATACAAAATTCAACACTTTAGTGCAGGGGTTCCCAAACTATTTCAATCCGTGGCGCACTTACGCCGTTTAGTATTATGTCCCGGCGCCCTAGCTTACCATAATAGATTACAATTGTAGGTACTAGGCACAAAAATTAAAACAACCACAATATGAAGATGTTGAGTTTTTTTACATATTCAAACACAAAAAGGAAACAAAATGCTAAGCACCGAGCGGGGTTTTAACTGTTCATTAAATTTTGTACCCGCGAATACGTAAGTCTACTTCCCGAAAAATGGAAAAAAGGAGCATCTTGCGGCGCCCTTCTTTTCTTTTTACGGCGCACCAGGGCGCCGCGGCGCACACTTTGGGAACCCCTGCTTTAGTGGTTAGGTACATTGACAAATAATTGTGCTAGTGAACTAAGATAACTAATAATAAGTACGTTAATTGTATGTTCCTCCCGATTCTTACTGCAAATCCCAAGCAACGAGCTAAAATTGCCTCTAGAATACTTTCAAAGGTATTGTATGTACCTTTGAAAGTATTCTAGAGCTTTCAATTCTTGTAAGTTCTATTTTTTTTAAATCACAAAAGACTACAAACAGTGCAAAACCCACTACCTACCTTTGCCAACAAGGTGTACAGTGCGATGTGTTTCAAGTCTAAGTGCAAAGTGTCGCTAGTCACTGGTCTCCTGTACCTCTGCACGATCAGTCGCGGAGTTTCCCGAAGCGTGTTGTCGGACCAGCGGTCTAACCACACCACGTTACCATCGTTGTATAGTAGAGGATACTTGTTCATTAGATCCGATAAATTGTCTTGGTTCTTGTCTAGGCATATGACTATGCCGAGGTTTTCTTTTATGTCTGTATAGGAGATATTATTGTTATAACGATATTACGCAAAATATTGTATCTTATGGGCATTGAAGTGGAATTTCGGCAGCGATATCACTGAATAAACATCTAGTTGTATCACAAATACGTCTATACGTCTTGTTAGAACTTTTAAACACCGCTTTCGTTAGACCTACGCCAGATGCAAAGGCATTCGAAGAGACGACACAAAAAGCTCTGATAGTGCCGATTCTTAAATGATCAAGCATAATAGTAAATAATTTATAAGTGTTAATATCTTTCATCAAATTTTAATGTCTTAGACGCAAAGCTGTAAGCTTTGTCATAGTCAAGTCAATTCATTTACTTCAACTAGATCATTAAAAGGCAGTTTTGAACGTCAAATTTACAGTTTGAAATTAAAATATTAGTGACTCTAGTTGTACATTCGCAAAAAGTAGATTCTTATGGAGAAAAACTGACAAGAAACTCCATCGTTATTCTTTTCAAATATTAGTTTTACAATATTTTGTATACATACATTGATCAATTGATTATATTATGTGAGCCCAATGCACCCAACATAACACTAATATACAGCACACACTTATATACTAACTAGCACTTCGCCCGCGACTTCGTCCGCGCGGATTTAGTAGGTACTCCACAAACTTCAACGCCCCCTCAAACCCTTTTTAAAGGTAAGTTTTGGAAAATTAAGCACTACGATATCTATTCAACGGTCTCAGGATCAGCCTACTATCCACCCAGTTCACCCCGTTCACCCCGCCAGAGGTTGACTATGTAAACATTGTTAGATCTGTTTCAAATTTCCCACTTTTAGCTTGTTCATTCCAATTTCCACGTAAATTGAAGTAAGCAATAATGTCCTCCCCTGAAAAATTCATCAACCCTTTTCGCCCCTTATATTTGTTATTCTTAATTTTTTATCCAAAACATTAATGCCGTGCATTAAGTTTCTCCCCAGTTCGCTCAAACCGCAACATTTTTCTTACTTAGAGCATCGAAAAATCCAAATATTTGTTATTTTTTTTTTTTATCCAAAACATTAATGCCGTGTTTCAGCTTCATCGGACTAAGCGTTAAGATTCTCCCCAGTTCGCTCAAACCGTAACATTTTTCTTACTTAGACCATTTTTATGCCCGTCGTAACTTTAAAACGAAAGGTCCGATTTGAGTAATTTGAAGTGTAGTTTACATGTACATTATCAACCTTAATTCTAAACAAACAAACTAACTAATCTTTACTCTTTATAATATTAGTTTAGATAGATTAGATATAATTATAATCCTGATGATGTGTCTGTTTGAGTATTATTCGCAAATTATCGGCATTCGATTGAACTGAGTCTATAAAATAATCATTAAAATGTCTTGCTATCATTTTAGGAATATTAAATTTCATAGAATTGGTTACCTCCCAAGTTGCTTTAGACTTGTTAGTGCTAGTTCCTATAAAATAGCTGTTTTGAGCCCTTTGTGTTAATTTGATCACTTTTTATTTCTTTGAGAATTATTTGAAAGCCGCTTTTGTATCACTATTTCGCTTTATTCTGTATTGCTATAATAAAGTTCATAATAAAGATCAAATAAGTTCATTGAACTTTATAGAATTTACTGGTGATTGTGGAATACTGAGCATACAAATGATAAAAGCTCTCAATACAATTGCAAAAGAACTTGGCCCAAAGGAAATAAATACTAAAAATATTCTGCTTTTAATTTTCAAGATTAGAAACAAAATTTAGGATTCGTTGAATCTCGTGAGTTTGGAGGAATTACGTTACCCAAAAAATTGGGGCGTTTTTCAATTCTATTACATTAAAACTCCTTTAATTGTATTAGAAGTTTCAACTACCATTACCGAAGTTAATGCAATTATCAATGTCTTCAGAACTGTTCAAAACATTATGCGCGCGTGGATTTCCTTAGCAGAGTTATTTTAGAAATGTATTTATTATACTCTTCAAAGATCTTATACTTACAATCATCAACATATATATTTCGGAAAAGATTATTACAGGATTTTATGTTGATAAAAAACTCTATGGCCCATAACTCATTAATAGGTACCAACTCTTAACATCTTACACACGTGATAACTTTTAAACGAAATATCCGATTGAGATGAAACAAAATGTAGCAGAGTTATTTTAGAAATGTATTTATTATACTCTTCAAAGATCTTATACTTACAATCATCAACAAATATATTTCGAAAAAGATTATTACAGGATTTTATGTTGATAAAAAACTCTATGGCCCATAACTCATTAATAGGTACCAACTCTTAACATCTTACACACGTGATAACTTTTAAACGAAATATCCGATTGAGATGAAACAAAATGTATTTTACTTCTACATAAATACTCTTGATAACATAATGCTTAATTTCGATAAAGATTAACATTACGATACGTATTTAACGTAGTTTTTTTTTCTTTAGACGATTTAATAATTATTTTGAACACAAAATGGGTTATTGTGATTAAACCATGATAGCTAGAGTTTGTTCTTCGAAACACGCGTGACTTTCAAAATGCGCACGTCGTACAGCTATTATACAGTACGCTTGTCAGAAGCAAGTTGGAGGCTAGCTCTTGTGTCTGGAACCCGCATGAGGCTAGTTATGCACTTTTATTAGAGAAGGTTCAAAAAGCATTTCTTAGATTCTCTATAAATTTCGTTATGGATATTATCCATTTTTATATCCAACAAAATTTCTCGTAGGATCTCTAGGGTTTCATATGTTACAAACTAGGAGAGCCTATGACCAGCTGTACATTATGCTTAAAATATGTCGTGGGATAACAGATGCCCCTGATCTTCATAATGAGCTGATTCGTCTCTACGTTCCAAGCAACTATATCCGTGGTCGAAAACACCGTCTATTGGCCGTGCCCACAACTTGAACAATGGCTCGCGCCTCATCCCCTGTTCCTCGCACTCTGGCTGCGCTTAATGACGTCATGGAAGCTAACCCGAACTGTGACCTATTTGCAGATCAGCTCAAAACTGTTTTGTGCGCTTGTCTTTGCTTCTGTGAAAGTACGTAAATTTATAAATATTTATATATATTCTTTTTTTTATTATTTTTTTTAATGCTTACATTTTCTGTACTTTGTGTGTTAATGTAAGGTCTACAAACCGTGTTAACATTATAAATAAATAAATATGTTCTCGCGGACTTTTTTGTAGGTCTTAATGGGATCTTCTAACCCGTAGTACATCATTTTGTTCTATTGTCAATAGTTTTTGCAGCGCACGCAAAAAAAGGTTTTTGATTTTACACCTTGTGTTACGACATAGCAATTTTATTACGGATCCCTAATCTTGAAAAAAAAAAATAGCCTATAGCCTTCCTCGATAAATGGACTACCCCACACTAAAAGAATCATTCAAATCGGAAAAGTAATTCCAGAGATTAGCGCGTTCAAACAAACAAACAAACAAACTCTTCAGCTTTATAATATTAGTAATATTAGATAGGTACAACAAAGCAATACCAGCAGAGGTAAAATTAAGTTTGCTAGTAAGGGACATGGTATTCACATATTTACAATATAATTAACAACAATGGATCAGTTTGTGAGCTAAATTACAGATTTAAAAAAAAACACAGAAAGTACACCAGTACATATATAGTAATTAAATCAAGTTTCTCTACTACACCCTAGATCGTCCTATGGAGCAAGACCAGCATTCTTATCTTTAAAATAATCATCTAGTTTGTAATATGCTTGTTTACAAAGTGTGGTTTTAATATAAGTTTTAAATTTTCTTTCATTTAATCCTAATATGTCACAAGGTATTTGTTGTAACATTTAACACAGTACCCCATGAAAGATGTTCATACTTTGGCTAATCTTAAAATGTTTGATATAATATTTCTATTTCTAGTATTAAAATTATGTCTATCACTAATTTTGCTAAAGATATGTCGATTTTTTCTTACATACATAAAATTCTCATAAATGAATAATACAAGGGACTGTCATAATATTAATATTTTTAAAAGTTCCCTAAGAGAATCGCGGCGACGAAGATTATAAATGGCTCTGACAGTACGCTTTTGCAAAATAAATACAGATTCAATTTCAGCAGCCCGACCTCATAGCAAAATACCGTACGACTTAATGCTGTGAAAGTAACAAAAATCGGCCAAGCGCGCGGTTTCTACATCTGTAAACTGTCTTATCTTACTAACAGCATAAGCGGCTGAGCTTAGCCGCCCCCTAAGAGATGTTATGTGAGGCATAACATACACACACTTAGTCCTGATGTTGGACCATTGTATGTACATGAGCCATGGCGGCCACCAATCTAACCAGACAACCTCCTTCCTTCTGTATAGTAGGTAATAATGTATGTTAATTAAATAAAAGTTACTTCTGAGCGCGTTCTGTTCCGCGTTGGGCAGCAGGTGGCTGGGCAGCGCGTGCGAGCTGCGCGCGCTCCGCAGAGCTTCAGTGGCCGACAGCGCATCGTGCGTGGCGGCGCTCTCACACACCAGCGCTAGCGTGCGCTTGCCTTCACCGGCCGATGATAGGGCCTGGCCAATGGTTAATGCATTAGAAAGCTTTAGTTAAAACTTATAGTACATTCGATTTGAGCAGAAATTCGCGACACGGAGGGTTACCGAGCAGCGAAATGCTAGCCTTGCCTTGTTGCATTAAGTCCGTTTATGTCGCATACAGTTTAAATAAATAAATGCTCGAGCATGTTCTTCGCAGTCAAAAACTATCTCAATTTCATGCATGTTATTTTGGATTCATTTTTTTTTAAATCAAGCAGTTTGCTGCTCAAATCTTAATTCTAGTTTAATGAGGTCAGTTTAAGCATGAGCAAAGACCACTTCAAAAGATAACTTGTAGATCTTTCAGCAAAACCTGAACAGCCAGGTCTACTTAGAAATCTCCACAGACTCACATTTTTAAACTGCGTGTTGAACTGTGTGTCGTGATTGATAACGAACAGGGAAGCGGGCAGTGCGGCCGCTGTGATGTGTGCCGCCGCCAGGCGACCCACTCCCGCGCATCCCACGCACACTAGTAAGCCTCCGTTGGTCTGTAGAAATACCACGCACAAATTATATCACTGCTTAACAAGGTATGACGAACTCATTATCATCAAAGTATCGGTGTTTAACTAGTCCCAATCGGACTGATAAAATAATAAATTATGCGGTTTGTAAAAAGTAAAGTTACCGATCGCGCCATCGCCGGGCACAATATTGCTAACTCGGAGCATACCTCAGCTCCTGCTTCACCGAACACATTGTGTTCGTTTTCAGACACTGAAAAATAATAATAAGTATTATTTTTTTAACAATTTTAACCAAGTTGCCTAATTTCACTTATGTAATAAACTAAGCCTAAACACGATGATGCTATTTCGTTCAGATGAGATGTTCGTATAGCATCACCAGACCAGTTCCACAATCCAATACTATTGCGTTGTCTACGAGGTTTCATAACAGTGCCAAGTTTTAGCTTAATCATATGGCAGGAAGTGCTTGAAAGATGGGTACGTACCAGATTTGTAACCAGACATACGTAACCTACGAACCTTGTAAAAGTACGGTATTATTATTTTTTTTAGTTTTTTTTAATGTCTAAAATTTGACCAATTAATTTTTCATCATCATCATACCAACCGCAAGACGTCCACAGCTGGATTTTTATTTAGACATAATTATACAAAATCTTATGATTACTTACAACACTGGTTAATAAGTTGCTCCGTCCTATGGTGCCAATCGTTATAATCAGTGTGTTCTAAGTAGACGCCGTCGCCTCGTAGTTTGCACGTAAAGTACATCTCTTCATTGTTCACCTTTAGGTGCTTTCTGGATATAGAGCTAAATATGGCTTTCTCTTCATCTGATAAAAGTCTCTCTCGGAATATGAGGTTTGCTTCTGCACTGATGGCCTACAAGCAGTTGGGAAAAGTTAACATACATAGTTACATACTACATAGTCCACTGTCAGTCACAGGCATATCTTGAAGGACGGACGATCTTAATCCGTGCTATGTAGCGCTATGAGGATGACCTCGGTAGTTTTACTACATGAGATAATTAACCGATCTTTTTGGATCTGAGCAGAGTCGCAATCACGGCACGGAACGCACTCAGGTAATCAAGGCTACTTATTTCGTCATACATAATTCTAATTCAATCGACGGTCAACCGCATAGCGCTATCCCTGTCTTAAAATTCGATAAGTGTTACTATAAGCAAATGATGACATAGGAATCTTTACCATGATAAGTTGTTCAGTATTAGATGGTGTGTACCACTTGACATTTTCGCACAGTTTCTTCAAATGTGAGGCGTTCCACTTGTAATGTGTTTGGGAATAGAATGTATCTGTGACCTGCACAGAAAAAAGAAAACAAACTACTTAATTGCCTTAAGAGTACTCGGATACCTCTTCTTAAAAAAAAACATGCAGGGCAGTTTTTGGGGACTGCCGATAGAAGTGAAAACTAAGCGAAAGCTAAAGCGTTCGGTGACGATGACGCGAGTTCATTGATTTTTGTTCACCCATTGCGTTCGGTGACGATGACGGGGGTTCCATGATTTTTATTCACCCAAAAAGTACACATATACACAGTATACATATAGCTCATGGAAAGCGTTCGGTGACGATGAGGCGAGTTGCATTATTTTTGTTCACCCAAAAAGTGCTCAAAGCGCCCAAAGAAGTTTTCACTTAAAAAAAACATAAAAGGCAATAGTGCTACTCATTCAAAGTATTCACCTCCCTAAACAAAGCAAGAAGTTTGTCAGCCAGATTGGATATTTCCTTCATTGGTATGCTCTTGTCGACACTACTCCTCAAATAATGTGTTGCTATTTCTGTCAACTCCTCATCATCTGGCTCGCTGAAAAGACAGTCATGGAGAGTTCAATACATCAATTATGTGACAATCTAACTAAATAAGCAAAATCTGTTTTATAAGTGCATTTCCTTCTCCTATGTTTAATGCATGCCGTGGCAGCCTTTAATTTAGGCTACACTATAAAATGTAAAAAAAATATTATGAGTACTGTAACATGTATTTTGGTGTATGCTTTGTTGGTTGTAATTAAATAAATAAATAAAAGTTCAAGTAACTCAGATTCTGCTAGGCATTCTCCTAAGTTGAGGCATGCTTGTTTTTGTGCTCCCGGTCTAGAGGCAAGGAAACGGTGCCAGAGGTAAGCTACACAATGCAGGAGGGGTGTGATGGCGTGAATTATGTGACAGGCGGCACACTGCTCCCGTACCGTCAGCATCTTCAGTACCGTCTCAGTTAAACGCTAGGTCTGTAATTATTGTGAGGATCAGTTTCGGTCAAGGCCATAAAATATGTCGTGAGGGTGATGCCACGTATATAGGGCGTGGCTTGAAGCACTTATAATAGTGCTTGTACTTTAGGCCGAGATCTAACCACTTCTATAACAAAACTTCAATTACAATTTCATTTCATTTTACCACCGTTTTATATAGTTATTACATTTCTACGCTTATTCTAATTTTGTAAGACGGTTATATTTGAGTGTACAGTTTACCTCAAAGCTCTCAGTTGAAGCGCGGCCGCCAGTCGCGGAGAGATGGCGCCGAGCGCGGTGGCCGTGGCCAGCAGCCGCAAGCGCGCCACCGGCCACCACTGCGCGCCGCCGCCCTCCTCGTCCCCGCGCGCCCAGAACCCGCTGTGCTGGATCAACTGCTCACGAGCGCGTGTGTTAGTGCACAGTCACTCACTTGACCAAAAATGTGATAGCACGTGCTACTTTGTGGCATTCAAACTAGGAGTATGTTGCTCGTAATAATCAAACATGCCAAATCGTGGATAGGACAAAATACAAGATTGTAGGAGTTGAGAAATTTAAGATTTAAAAGTTTAGCATAATAACATAGATCACGCTTGTATTCCCCAAAGGGCGGTACCTTTACTACCAAAAAAGTAAGTGCCAAATATTATTATATAAGTTTAATAGATTATTATAGGGGTACATTAAAGGAGCCTCCCCGAGCGGCGTTAAATATGGTTTACTAATGTTTGCCATCATTTAAAATACAATAACTTTACATACCATACTTGTAATTGTCATAATTTCATTAGAAATAATGCTTCAGTTGCCATAATCGTGAAATTACATAAAATCATTTTCACTAATTTCATTGGTCATAATCGATCAAATGTCATAATAATTTTAATCCATAAATTTAGTTGCTATATTTCTCGCCGCCACCTCGGGTCCGGATGAATGGGGGGGTGACGGACATCCCCAAGTCCGCCGCCCCAGGACCCAGTTAGGGGGGCCAGAAGAGGGCAGCGTATGCCCGCCCTCCTCCGAAGCCCGATGCGCCTGCTGGGGGCCGGAAGAGGGGTCGAGATTTCCCTCTCCCTTTCCGCAGCCTCCTTCTGCGCGATAACTGTCTCGCAGAAGGAGACCACCGCGTCCCAGGACTCCTCACCGCCGACCATAGCATGAACTACGGCCGGCAGCGAGAGGTCACCGCCTACTACAGAGATGAGGGCACGGCGCGGCTCCTACCAAGCGGCACACTCTGCCAGCGCATGCCACGCCGTGTCCTCCCGACAGTCGACGCAGTGGTGACACCGAGCGGCCGGCTCCCTGCCCATGCGACACAGGAATCTCCCGAAGCAGCCATGCCCCGAAAGGATCTGCGTCACACGAAACGACAGGAAGGCCTTGCTCGGCTGGCTCGAGAACCGGCCGGATGGCTTCGATGGTGACGAGACCGGCGGAAGGGCTCGAAAGCCTGTCCCGCCATTCCGCCACCAAGATCTCGCGCAGCTGCGACCGACGCAGCTCCATGTGTCGCTGCATCAGTCGCTCGCCGCTCGCCCGCGTGTCCTCGCGCCACCGGAGCAGTGACGCGAGGACTTTCGCCTCCAGGTCCCAGGGCGGAAATCCGGCCAGTGCGCAAGTCGCCTCGTAGGAGATCGTGCGATAACCCCTGATGACTCTGACGGCTATCACCCTCGGCGGCTTCCGCAGAACAGTGATGGTGCTGGCCGTCAGGTCAGCCGCCCAGATCGGGCCCCCTTACAGGGCTATCGATCGCTCGATCCCCACGTACAACCGCCTACAGGCGGTGCTCGGGTCCCCAGATTGGGAAGCAGTGTTGACAGCGCCCCCGCCGCGCCCAAAAACTTGGGCGGCAGCCACCGGAAGTGGGGGCCGAAATCCCACCTGCTGTCGAGCACCAATCCTAGGTACTTCATGGTGGACTCGACAGCTATACGGCCCCCCCCGACCACGATGTGCGAGCCCGGCGGCGGCCGACTAGTTGAGGGCCAACTGCCGGCCTAGGCGCCGTATTTTATTTTATTTTATTTTGACAAGTACAGTGACAGACTACAGACTAAAAACAATTCATCACAGCCATGACAACATACATTATGTGAATCTGGGGCCCAATTATTACTGTACACAGCGTTCAATATTTAATAAGCTTCATTAGTGACATTTTACAAATGTTTAACATACTTAATATGAAAAAAATAAAAAAAACTCTTCCAACTACAATTTATATAAAGCATTTCTAAATTCCTTGAAACTGCTCAAAAATAAATCTACCTTAGGGCATATTGCATTATATTGACTGCACATTCTGGACAACGGGTTATTTTCAGAAACATTATTGTTACTAGCCGGAATACTGAATAATTGTGGAGTGCGCACAGATCTAGTTGGTATTTTAAAGTTTATCTGGTCAAGTAATTGAATGTCAAAGGAACCATTAGCAATTTTATGCAATGTACTTAGATCACTCACCCATCTCCTTTTCTCAAGACTCTCCATGTGAAAGTGTGTGAGTCGCTGGTTGTAATTGGGTAGTTTACGTCTGAGGCCATATTTTGCACTTAAAAATCTGACAAATCTTCTCTGCACAGATTCGATGCGATCAATATGAGTGTTATATATTGGAGACCACACAGACGAGCAGTACTCCAATATAGATCTTACCAGGGAATAGTACAATATTAACAAAGTTTGCGGATGTTTAAATGGTTTAGCATTGCGCAATATGAAAGACAGTAAACGGTTTGCCTTACTGCAACTGTGATCATAGTGGGGCCTAAATGACAAAACCGAGTCAAACATAACGCCCAGGTCACGTACCACTTTTACCCTATCTACTACTACTCCTCTAATATTGTAGTCATACTTAATTATGTTTTTACTATTTTTAGAAAATGTAATAACCTGACATTTTTTGGCGTTTAGTGACATCAAATTTTCGTCACACCATTCCACAATTGTTTTAATATCCGATTGAAGGGCCTCGCAGTCATGAATATTTGAGATACGCCCGAAAATTTTTATATCATCTGCGTAAGCTAGGCATTCGCTTTTAATTTTACTTAGCAAATCATTTACGAATACCAAAAACAATAACGGACCCAGATTCGAACCTTGGGGCACTCCAGATGTTGCTTCAAACGGTATAGAGTCATAACCGGCTAGTGCAACTAATTGTGTCCGATTTAACAGATAGGATGAGAGCCATCTATAAAGAGTCCCGTGAATTCCGACATGATGCATCTTTGTTAGTAATATAAAGTGATCAACCCGATCAAAGGCTTTCGAAAAATCCGTGTATATTGAGTCTACCTGACGTTTACTATTAAAAGCATCACATAGATATGTTGTGTAGCACAATAAGTTAGAGTTCGTTGACCTACCAGTGATAAATCCGTGTTGTCGTGTATCTAATATGTGCCTAAGGTGAGTGTACATGTGTTCATAAACAAAACCCTCAAATATTTTGGCAAATAAGTTTAATATACAGATTGGTCTGTAGTTGGTGACGTCACTCCTATCTCCAGATTTGTAGATAGGTGTGACTTTTGCTATCTTCCATAAACTTGGAAATGTACCTTCATGTAGAGATTTATTAAATATAATGAGCAGGGGAGTCACCAAGGCAGTAGCACATAACCGGATAAAAATAGGGGGTATACCGTCAAAGCCACCATTCTTTGAGAGATCAATATTTTCTAACTTTTTCAGAAGTTCTTTTTTTGATATATATAGATTGCCAATTGAGTAGTTGGAGGGCTGGAAATTGGGGGCATAGTTATCAGTTTTACTAGAGCAGTATACTGATGAGAAGTAATTTGCAAATAAATCAACTATTTCTTTACCCGTGTTGCCAACCTCATCATTATAATGCATACAGCTAGGGATGTTATTTGTCACACGTTTGTTCTTGGTATAACGCCAGAAGGCTTTTATATTAACCTTGAGGTCCTCTTCAATCCGCCTAATATATTCTTTAAAGCAGTGATTTGTGACAATTTTGGCCCTTGCTCTCAGCAAAGAGAAGGAATCAAAATCTCTGGGATTCCCAAAACGTTTATACTTAGAGTGAGCTTTGGATTTAGATGCGAGTAATCTTATTAAACTTTTTGAGAACCACACCGGGTATGTATAACTTCCGACTCTAAATTTTGGAGTGTACTTTTCGATGATCAAATATATGTTATTGTAAAAGAACTGCGTAAAGTCTTCACAACTCATAGTCAAGGCATGTTCTGTCCAATTTATTTGTGATATATCTCGTCTACAACTGTCGTAGTCTGTTTTACGGAAACATAGTTTTTCGTGATAGCTGTGTAATGTGGAAGATGTAGTTTTGCTGTTGAGTATGAGTTCAAATGGCGGATGATGCGTGTCAAGGCGACTTATAGGTGTGGAGGATGTTAAAGTGAATAAGTCTGGGCAATTAGTGATAACCAAATCTAATATTCTACCGTTTTGGTTTACTATGTGATTGATCTGACTAACAGTGGTTGACTGAAACAAATTAAATAGTGATTTAGATTTTTCACAGTTGTGATTTAGAGGACAGCCCGTCTCTGTTGACCACTTGATGTTGCCTAGATTGATATCTCCTAAAATACAAGTCATGTGATTTGATGTATTAGTGATTTTGTCTCCGCATTTGTTGAAAAAGTTACAAACAACATTTACTGGAATATATTCTGGAAGGTAGACAACACATAGATTAATGGTAAGAGACCGGTTCACTACAATTTGAACCCATAAATCTTCCAACAATTCAGATTTCCAGTCGTCTTTAATTGAAATGTGAAGTTTCTTTGAATAGGCAATAAGTACACCTCCACCGTGGCACTTTCCGTACCACGAGCGAAACAGAGAATCTCGATCTCTGCGCACTACACAATACCTATCATCAAAAACCTCAGAAGACAATATATTATCATCAAGCCAGGTCTCACAAAACAAATTATATCATAGTTATTGCATAGTACAGTGTTATAAATATCAATAGTTTTACTTTTCATACCTCTTATGTTTTGGTAATATATTGAGATATACATTTTATTGTTAATTTTTCCAATCAACTACTATACAAAAATAACAAAACAATGTGTAGAAAATGTTAACATATGAGATCAAGACTAGTAATATTTTTAATTAGAATAAATTTAGAGTCTACTGTCTTTCTTACATAAATATGACCATTTTTAACCCAAACAAATGAATATCCCAACTCTTTAGCTTTCTTGCGTGCGGCGGCATGTAACGACTTGTTACCTGGAGACAAATGCTCTGATACAAACACTGGCTTCCTATCCCCTGCAATGCCCAGCAATGAGGTGTTCAGCTTCTCGTTGGGGTTGGACTTATTATATCTGTATACAGCAGAGTAAAATTCATCACGAGTCCTTATATTTTTAAATTTGACAATTATAGCTCGGGGAAGCTTACTTTCTTTATTTTGTTTAGCAACTCTTGTACACATAATAACATCATCCTCCTTTAGGCTATGACCAACCACTTTAGAACATTGCTGTAATAGGACAGGTAAGTTTTCATTATGAAACTCAGGAACACCCTGTATTTCCAGATTATTTTCTCTGAGATGTTGCTCAAGATTGTTGAGGCGTTCGGATAACTCTGTTACAGTGTTATTGATAACAGTAAACTTTTTTGATAGCGAGGCATTGTCTTTGACCAGTGTTTCAACCATTTTCTTCATTTCATCATGCATTGTGCTCATGGTGTCAACAGAATGACGAAATTCCGACATGTCATTCTTAATCGAAGACAATTCAGTCTTTAAAATACTTGTGATCATCCCTGGTAATTCAGCCTTTATCGCTTTGAGTACTTGTTCAGTTATCGCCGATATAAAGTCTTCATCCTTGTTATGTGAGGAATAAGTATAAACTGGTTTTTGCGGAGACAACTGTTGACAGTCCGATGTCTTTTTTCTCACGGTGATGTTTTCACGGCCTATTGTTTCGTCGCTGGTCAAATGAGAGCTTGCCTCACCCTCCTTAATATTGCGAACAGGGGTGTTCGAGTTACCAACTTTAGGTAGTTTACTTATACACTCATAACATTTCCATTTTGATTTCGTATCCTTGCTCATAGAAATGAATATTTTTCAATCCGGTATATTCGCGCAATCTTGATCGTAGAATTTATTGCACTTCGTGCATTTTAAACAATCATTGTTACCTATGACATGTTTACAACCACCACAAACAGTGTTTTTAGACGCCATCTGTGATATTGATCGTGAATTACTCTGGACGACACAAAGCTCAGGTGTAATGCTCAACAAAGAATCAATAAGTTGCCTCTGTGATCTTTCAACAAGATAATAGATGTCACTGTTTCACCTTATAGCCAGGACGTCAATTACAATGCGCAACTCCACTGTTCCGATGGCGCGTTGGCTTGAGGCCCCGCTTGTGAGTATGGGGTCGCGGGTTCGAATCCTGGCGTCCACTTAGCCCTTTTTCTAATTTGTGATTAGAGGATTATGAGTAAAATTAATCTCTCACCAATGAAGACGCCAAATTGGGATGGTTGGAGCCCCAAGGGAGTGTCTTGAATTTGGTATCTCATTCACACCGCCCACTAGGAGGAGTCACTCGTAACAATTCCTCAGGAAGAAACGAGAGGCACCGATTTCGGACCGCTGTCCAATCACGAATTTAGAAGTGGATAATTTACTACTTTTCAAAACACGCAACAACACACGTCCGTTCACAACAAAGCCCAAACGATGAGATGTATGCGGCTCACCACCTGTGAGACCGAGGCCGTCTATTAAATGTTGCTTATGTCAAGTATCGATCATGTAATGTCTTACTTATAGAAACTAATGATTATAACACATGTAACTATGGAAACTTATTTTATAACAAATAAAGTTATGACTAATAAGGTAATGGACAAGCGTTATTAGTACAAATGATAATAGCGCAAGTAAATATTAAGGGGGGACGATTATGGAAAACAATTATAGTACAAATTATATTATGGAAAACAAGACAATACCGTTAAATATATTGTATAACGATTCCAAATGCCCGGTGCACCCTGGACAGCTAGCACTCAGTAACGCAGTCTAGTTGACTAATGCTTTCACTACGATGGTATTATAGTAATGACCTTATATTATTATTTAAGTTTTATTTAAGTGCCAAATTTTATTTATTGCTACTGGGAAATTCAAGATGAAAAACCCAATAACACTGCCCGACACGGGAACTGAACCCAAAACCTCGCGCATAACAGTAGCGCCTACGACAACGAGCCAGCCCAGTTTAGGGAATTTGAATGATGAAAACAAATCAATAGAATTGTTCTATGAGGTAAGGTTCTTGTGCATGAAGATAGTTATCTGTTTATACACTGAGGGAAATTATAAACAATCCAAATATATATATATAAATATATATCAAGTACCTGTAACAAGAAAGAGTGCACGGGACTAGACTTCCAGTCATCCATCCTCGCTCGATGCAGCGCGCGGATGAGCAGCGTGCACCGACTGTCGCCGCGCCCGCCCGACCGGACCATGTTGTTCTGTAAACCACATATACAACACGTTTTGAACAATACGTACTTACTGTAAGTGCAACAAGTCATTAAAATTAAAGAAATACTCAAAAAACAATATTTAGTCTATCTACAATAAGTATTATTCACACCTGATCCTGACCACACGAACGATCAATTGGTCACGAAATAATATTGACAGCCCATAAGTACATATAGAAACACAATTGTACCTAGATAAACTATGATTAAATATCAAATACTTTCTATTCACAATATATACTTCGATGTAGGGTTCGTCTAAGGGTCGGTAAAGATGACAAAAAAAAAATTAGAAGTTATTTTTGATCATTAATATTGACATAAGCGAAGAATTCAAACAAAAAACTCACCCTTTTCAATTCTGCGATTATGTCTTCTGGTTCTAAGATCGGCGTACAGTCTATTGTTAGGACGGTTGAGTTGCATTCCTTCACTATGTATTCTGCTAAAAGACTGAAAAAGTATAAATCGCTTAATATGTCTTGAACACTTAATTACTCATCATCACTTAATATGTCCTGAAAAACATAACGCTAATGAGGATAGTTAATGGAATGTATAATACTTGAGATAATAAATTCAGTACTACTTTCGTGTATTTAAATCATCACGATCGTAACACCAATTATCGTCAAAACTAACAAACTTACTTCTTAGCACAGGCATCGGGTCCTACCACCAGCAGATGCGCGGTATGCGACATCACGCAAGCGCGCAGGGTCGGCTCACAAGCGACCAGGCGGCGGGACATGAGCAGTGTGTCTGTCACCCAGTCCTTTGAACTCATTGGGGATGCTACCGGCGGGCCCATCAGCGTCGATAGCTGGATTAAGAAAAAGTTACTGTGAATTAAAGGTACTTTTAAAGCTTATAACGCAGGCAATAGAAATTAATATTAGTTGCTAAAAAGTTTTTTTTTTTATTAAACAACTATTTGTAAATAAATACACGTCAGACGCCGTGTGACGTGTATTTGTAGTGGAACTCGATGACCTAATAAATCAATAATTATATTTTTGGTGTCTGATACACCAAAAATATTCAATTCAATTCAAGCAGTTCCGTTGCAAGCGCCTAAAACAACACCAGGCGATTTCATATTACCTATCAAATTAAGTCCTATTCTAAAGTTGCACACTTTTAAAGCAGGTCGAATCATTTCCAGCCAGCATGTACATAGTTTAAAGCACAGTACATTGTACTACTTATGTGTTGGCTCGTATTCCTTGACGTCATTAAGTGCAATTATCGAATATTTTTATCAGTTTCACTACCAAACACTTGAAAGGTGTCTGCACTCGTAAGGACAATGATAACTTACCTCACCATGAAAACTATCAATAGCGCTTTCCTTGATTAAGTCAATGACACTTCGATCAATGGCAAGGTAGACCATTTCTTCAGGACTCACGCGTGTTGTGTTGAACCCTGTGTCTTGTGTTATGTACTCGAATTGAGTTAGTATTTGTTTTACCTGTAAATAAACGTCATCAAAACTACACTTACAGTCGAAAATTAAAACTTGCTAACGATTGAAAAATTGAGACTTAAGTACCCCTCAATTTATAAAATGTTCATGAAGTTTTCATTTAGTTATAAAAATTCACCCTGTGTATTAAACACAGGGTGAATTTTTCAAGTGCGCGTGGATGACCAAATCCGAAACTGTGAGGAATTCCGAAAAACACTGAAAGGAGTCTCGAGCCTGATTTGAAGAAAACTAAAACTGCATCATTGAATTTTTGAAACATTGATATTTCTAGCCCGAAATTTCTGTCTGTTAGTTGGCTGTTTCTCAAGAACCGTTAGACAGTTAAAATTTCCCAGAGTGTGTATTTTTGTTGCCACTATAACAAAAAATATAAAAATGAAAATGAATTAATAATTAAGGGCTACTAGAAAAGTGTTTTTTGGCGTTTTTGACGCTAATTTAATATTCGCAACAAGAAGACACTTAAAATGCTCAGAGTTTGTATTGCAATATTCGCTAAGAAAAGAATAAAACATAATTATTTAAAAATTAAAAGGCGTCCCCATACAAGAGACCTGTTTTTTGGAGTTTCAGCTCGAATGTTAACGGCATAATAGTGGATTATAATAATGGCGATGGTACCTAACCCTTCATGCGCGAGTCCGACTTGCACTTTGCCGGTTTTTAACTAATAACTTTTTTAAAAATTATCCCTGTATACTACGTTAGTATAATATCTACTTACCACAGTAATATTATGTAACTTCAAAGCAAGATCAGCCTTGTGATCAGTAAGCCACTGAATACATTTCTTGATTACTTGTTGTAGTAACGGTAGAGCCATTTTAGCACTTTCATTATCAAAGTCAGCTTTGCGCATCCATCCTTCTAAGACGTCTAGATCGCAGCTAACGTCATCACTACGAAGTTTTCAAAGTGTTTATTAGATAGGTTAAAAATTACATTTTGTAATGATTGAAGACATACAAAACATATAGCCCAGAACACTACTTAAGACTTAGCTACTCACCTAGCAACATAATATTTAAAACAGTTTGAAGTAGGTATTAAAATATCTGATTGCTGGTTGTAGGCTTTTAATTAGAAGCAGACTAATATATGTAAATAAGACTATTCAAACATTGGGGATGGCCTGCGTTCATCTTACTCCTGTTATTATTTACAGCGATGATTTTAATGTAATCCATAATTTTGTGGGTTACAAGAACTTATTTGGGAAGCATCGATTTATTCGATATCCGTAAAATATTCGGTAATAAATGTCATCACAACTGACAACCATCTTATATACTTAGTCGGCTTACCTTAACAATATGATCCCCATACGCGACACAGTCGCAGGCGAGGCGTGTTCTAAGCTGTGCGTCTCGAACAGAAAGTTGACGTTGGAACCGAACTGTATCCGCCAGCCAGAAGGAAGTGTGAGCAGTCTATTGTCGTCCAACACGGAGTTCAGCGCCTCGATCCATTCAGGGTCGATGTCACCGTCGCACACCACCCAGGACCACACGTCTTGAAAGATTACGTAAAACAAATGAATTAATAGAACAGGTAAATTAAACGATACAAGTTCGTGCCCTTCGTTGATTTAGCCATAAATTTTAATAACGAGAATCACAAAGGGTATCCCTCATCATGAATTCGAATCTGCCGGTCATTCTGACAACATCTCACCATGTAAACTTAGGTGAAGTGAGCGTGAAGTGAACTGTCATTTCATCATGTTTGTATGGATTGACAGATCACTTCGTGTGCTCACTACACCTAAGTTTTCACGGTGAGTTGCTTACAGAATCGCACTGCTGATCACGTAATTTTGACATCATTTGAACAACATAATTATGCATCAATGGAACCTCTTTTTTCTTGAGAATATTTATTTATTTTAAGATTTCATGCATATAGATAAGGCGGAATATCAGCCGTTGCATAGTAGAAGGCCTCCAAGGCAAAATAAAATTATGGTTGGCAAGGGCACTGGGTCGTGGTAGTTTAAAAGTGATATGAATAAATATTTTACTAAATAATCACCTGCTAAATAGCGTTTACGTTCGATTTCTGGCAAATGCACAATAAATTAGGTATAGTTTTATTCTGACACTTACCAGCTGGTTGGTTAGATATTTCAAGCGCAGTCGAAGAAATAACGCCATCGGTCCACTGCCGCGTATCATGGTCTATGTTTCCGAGCAGCCATTCGCGACTCATCGCTTTCGGACATATTATGTACTCCACCACGTTCTTGCCTTGGTGGGCTAGAGCCTTTGGAAAAAATGTTTATTTATTTTAATGAGAACAGTCAGAGCCACTTACACTTAATTATTTATTTAAGCGGCAACTGGCACACATACTTCTCGTAATATTTTGGGTATATTGGCGAAATCCACTACCATTCATCAAGAAATATGTATGTAGATAGGTAATCATCAAATGACTCCTTCCGCTCTGGGCGGAGCGGAAGGGATGTCAGACGCTTGCTGTCTAAAACCCACCCGTGTTTCTCCAAATACCCTTTTCGTTCCAGGGCCGCGTAACACTTTCTACAATTCCGCAACAAAATATCACACCTTACATTGGTCTCCAAGACTGCATTGAGTTTGGTGCGTTTATATAACTAAAAAATTGGGCAATTCTTTAACCTACAAAAGAAGAGATTACTCACAGATTTTAGCAGTCTTCTGATTGTAGTTTTACCGGATCCTGGTGGGCCAACTATCACGACTCCCATTCTCTGCTGCATTTGTTCGTACAACTCTACACACTTTTGTAACTGTAAGCAAAACAATTGATTTAAATATCTGCTAATTAGAAGAAGACTTTTGAAATTAAATTAATAAAGAGTAAAATAGGAGAAGGCATTTATTACCTGTAATTTATTATGCACCAGCTTGAGATTATCTACGGTAGCTTCGAGCGCTGAATTTATCGGATCTGAGCTAGATTCTTCAGTCGGTACTTGGGCGAAAACTAACGACAGAATATTCTCAAATCTGCGAACACAATGTGATATTAAAATCTAATATTCAGGGGATATATTGCGACGGGGTAGGCAAAAGTTACAAAATGCAAAAGAAAAGTTGAGTGATTTTCTTTCTTGAGTTTTCCTCGTATTAGGATTCTTACAGACGAACGGCACAGCGTCGGCGGTTGCCGTCGACAGTTGGCAACGGCTGCCGTCGATGCGTTGACGCCTGCAAGCGTCATCACCTGCCGGCGACGGGCATCAACGCGTCCAACCAAGCGTCGACGCCTGAATGAACGCGTCTGTAAGAACCCTTAGTAGTGAAAGTCAAAAGCGTACCTAACTATGTTTTTTTCAAAATTGGTTAATTGATCCCAAATATCGTCAGTGAAGTTCTAACAGTCCGTAAGTCTAAAAAAGTCTAGTAGGCTTTTTTATTGTTACAGGAGAGTAATAAAACTATTTATAAAATATTCGTCAGCAGCTGTTCTTGATGTATACAATTACATATTTGGAAAAATGATTCAAAATCAGTCAGGTCAGCTATCTTTCTTTCAGCTTTCTATCAGCTCTTATCTCCAGCTATGGCATTAGAATGTCATAACTTGGTACTACAAAAATGACATACAGTCCTTTACCTGTGAGCATCGTGTCTCGTCAGTTTGGACAAGTTATTGAGCGTCAGCACACGTCTGGCGGCGGCGCGTGTGGCGGGCAGGTCGGCGCCGCGCTGCTGCAGCATGGCGGCACAGCTGCCCACTGCCGCCTTCAGCGCGCGCAGGCCCCAGTCATAGTGACGCTGCTCGCTTAGTAGAGTGCTGAATAAGGATGAGAAAAAGAGGTTGAATGTCAAAATGAGTGTTTCATTATTTATTTATTAAAATTTATGCAATAGTAAAAACACTGTACAATCCAGTCAAATGTTTAATTTTTGCCTTTATTAACATAATTTAAGAGCTACTTGAACCATAGTTACGGTTTATAATTTGTTTGCATGTCAGTTCTGTGACAATAAATATTTTTGCTTTCTTTTTTTCTGCAATGAACATTATCCAACGGAACCAAATCAAAATCGGAAGCAAATACGGCATTTCGTCCATTAGGAGTAAAACATGAACTACGAAAATCATTCCATGAAATAGAGATACTGTCAAAGTTACATAAATGGCAATAAAATCGGCATTTTTTATATAATGGATACTTAAGCTTAGCTGGTGAAACGTTGTAATAATAATAAATATATCCGCAGGGCAGTTTTGTGGCGAGCTGTTGGGCAGTAGCGACCCCACGGACCTGATCTCCCAGGAGAAATCTTGTTCCTCATCTCCGGCTTGCCTTAATTGGCTGGCTGGAGTGAACAATGACGAGGAACAGAGCTTCCACCTCTTTCTTGCCTTAATCGATCGGTCTGAGTGGAGATTCGCAAGTGCAAACAATCTCGGGAGCCCCATTTCATTTGAAATGTCTAAGGGGGCCTCTGCGAGTTGGCTTCGGCCCCTCCCACGCCTAACAAAGGACCGGGACCCCAGGGTCCCGAGATTGTCAAAGTTTAAAAATAATAATAATAATTTATTTCTGTGTATATGGTACATTAAGTTCTTAAAATAAAACAGTTACACATACACTACCGTTGCTGGGTTATTCCCGCTCGGTAACACCCTTTCGTCAACACTGTTGACGATCGGGAAAAAAAAGTTTCGTTCTTTCACAGTGTTGACGAACGCTACTTATTATTTCGGGTAATTCCCGTTCGGTAACACCTTTCGTTCCTAGTCAACACTGTTGACGATCAGGAATTCTTTGACAACATGGGATACGCATTTAGACCATTCGGTAGCCGTAATTTTTTGAATGCCTTCCTGAAATAAATTTCTCACGTCTGTCAATTTGAAGGTTTTATTTTTTGGCACACACACTGATTGTTTATCGATTTTTGTGTTCATCACTACACTATTATATGTGATATCATTATTTCACAAAATGACAGTAGCTAATGTCAAATCTGGAATCGAATTAAAATTCTGACTATAGTTTAATTGATAAAAAATGTTGGATGTTGTTCCATTTGTAGAATTTAAGTTAGTAGATTGCAAACTTCCCTTTGCAGCAGGCAGGTATAGCGATGCCGCGCCGGTAGCCGGTAACAGTAGATGTTTTAAAAATCCGTGACATGTTTTATTTTTATTTCCATATTTTAAAAATAAAAACCAGCATTCATGGACACTGCGAACGAACGAAACTTTTTTTTCCCGATCGTCAACAGTGTTGACTACAGGAACGAAAGGTGTTACCGAACGGGAATTACCCGAAATAATAAGTAGCGTTCGTCAACACTGTGAACGAACGAAACTTTTTTTTCCCGATCGTCAACAGTGTTGACGAAAGGGTGTTACCGAGCGGGAATAACCCCCGTTGCTGGTGTAGAAATATTAAAAAAAAAAAACTTACAAAGTCAAAGTAGCGTTATAGGAAGGACTCTGTCAATGCCTTTGAAGCATTCAGGGGTGATGTAATTTAAATTACGTGTGTGTTTATTACGTCACGTACCTAGCGAGAGTGAAGACATTATGCAGGTCCTTAGCCAGTAGGTCAGCATCGGGCACGCACGCGGCAGCCAGCAGGTGCGCCGCCAGCACGTCGGCGCGCGGCTGCAGTACGGCCACGGGGCGCAGCACGCGCTGCAGCGCCGCCGGCAGCGCGCGCCGCCCGCCGTAGCCGCGCCCCAGGGGGTTCATCGTAGCTGCCACCCCGCACCATTCTGATACTCTCACCTTGAACACGACGGATCAAATAACCAATACAGTCAGAAAAGGTAGTGGCTGTTGACAATATTTGTCTCGTTAATTTTCTAAAAGGTTTTAATTCATTAAAAACTTTGCAGGAAAATTTTCCTCTTTAACATTGATTATATTTTGTTGGTAATACACTTGCTATTTTTTAGTTATAAATTATAAGCCGTCATATTCATTATGTATTTAAAACTTCGCTCTATAAGAACTCTATATACAACGCGACACTTTTGTTTAGCCCCCCAGCTAATTACAATCGTGATGAATGGCAATGAGACTTTACGGAAATAATAATACACAAACACACCATAACAGACGGAAAAGCCTATTCGTTCAGTTTCGTTCATACCATGTTTCCTAAAATACACGCTTTTTTACCGAAATTTGTTCACCATGAAACACATATCTTCTTTATTTGTCATAAACAAAGCACAAAACGTAACCAAACCGCAAAATAAATGCTTAAATTTGTAAAAAAAATGCAAAAAGTCTCTCTCCGGCGGGGAATCGAACCCCGGTCTCCCGCGTGACAGGCGGGGATACTTACCACTATACTACCGAAGACTTGCTCACTGTGCACGAAATAGCGGTTCTGTTGACTTTTTCTGATTCTAACCTTGAATAGTGTCAGTCATAACAGCTTGATGGTGAGTCGGATGTTTTTTTTTGTCAAGTTGAATGAATAATAATATATTAACTGTATATTAAATAGCTTATATTTTTAATTTTATGAAGTGGCTCAAGCAATGGTTTTTGAAGTGGCTTTGAATGGTGCCTGGGAATTAACAATAGTTTACCAACATACGTTTATATGTTGCAGTTATACCTGCTGTAGGCTCTTGTCCAGTTGAAGTGAAATGCCACAGAGATGCAATGTGGTGAATAAAGACTTATCAGGCTTCTAGCCAGAGCAAACTTGTAGGTACCTATCTTATATCCGCATAGTTCAGATGCTGATACATAAGGGATTATTGGTCACACGCACACCCGAATGTTTAATATTCTTTCTCTATCCAGTATTTCTCTTCATTCAATACATTAATATTATAAAAACATCAATGTTGTTCCTCACATGTTTCCCGTTGAGCAGCGCAGTAGGCTCCGAGCCGGGCAACCGCTCAGCAGTAGCAGAGAGCAATGAAGACAGTTGGTGGGAGACGGCGGCTAGTGTGTGAGCGGCCAGGCGGTTGAACTCGTCGAAGCAGCCCCAGGCACCGCACAGAGCGAGGCCGCTCAGCAAGCGACCCATACACTCCGTGTCTAGAGCCTGGAATATTTGAGCAAATACTTATTTCTCAATTCAGCATAGTTATAATTCAAAAGAAGTGGTAATGAATTCGTGATGGGCAACATTTACTAAATCAACGGCTCGCGTATCTATAGTCAGGGAAATTACTTGTTTGTTACCTTAAGGCGGAATGTTACTTGCTCGTTTAAGTTCTACTTGTTCATACCTATGTTTATATTAAATTTACTATGAATTGTTGTCAATAGTGGTAAACTATCAGTTTTTCTGGCTTCGCAACATACAAAGATGGAATGGATGTGCGTCAATATGACCAACAAATCTAATAAGTACGAATACAATTTCGGACGTCCATAAAGTAGAAGACTCGGGGATCCTTGGTGTAACTACTCATAAAATCATGTGGGTAAAAAAATAAAATCTTATAAAATCTCGTAGGTCCTGTTTGCTTATGATATTGCTGTTTATTAAATAAGTAATTCAAATACGTAGCTCCATAAATAGCAACTATGATCCCTTATTGATTTCTGCGGGTGTAATACAGTAACTTCCCTCTGACTACTTCTTGCAAAGTTAATCGAAAAAGAGAATACCTCATCGCAGTTGAAGATTAACACTAAGCGACCAACAAGGCCGCCTAACGCCTTCACAGATTCTGTCTTTCCAGTTCCAGCTGGACCGAAAGGGTTTCCAACCAAACCCAGATGGAGTGACTGGAATTGAAAATATTTTTTTTAAATATAAGCCCCTTTCAAGATTGCCTAAAGGACGACGACTGGATGCGTATCGAACAAGACAAGTCGTCGTTGGCACGACGTTTCGTAGGTGACTGCAATGACCTCTTTCTCTTTCCTCTGGCTCTCGTTCTTCCAAGATGATGATGATGATGTTTACCAATATTAGAATGATGAAAAGGTTACACTTAACTATTTACTGACCTGTGTTAAAATAAGAAAGCAGTCGTCAGCAAGTTCTGTTCGCACAAACTGTCCAGTATTGACTCCGAGATACTCGTACGAGTATGATAATTGAGCTAGTCCCATTTTAGCTACCACTTCCTTTGAACTCTGCAAATAAAATCTGAAAAACACATTTTCTATCTACAATGATTTGACATAACTCTACAGTATGCGATTAAATGACAGCGCACGAATTACATTCACTATAAACATCAAGTTACTTACCTCAACTGTTTTTGCCAAAGCCAGTCGCTAGTTGACACAATGTTGTTGTCTATCAGAATTCTGATGACGGACAAGTAATGAGCACATTGTAATATGAGCGCCTGCCTTTTGCGTCGCTCACTTTCGTCCTCTATTTCGGCTGAAGCATAGTATGAATTCTCTTTTTCAACATTCGCTTTTAATTTGTGTAATTCTTTAGTGGTGATGGCCCTTTCAGTTTGCTCTGTGAAGCGTATGTTTTGTGCTAGACACAGTATTTGCGTTGGGAGCGAAAATGGATCTTGCTCCTGTAGTGAATTTGTCACTATGCATTTTATGGTCATGCTCTTTAATGAGGAACGCATTTCAGCTTCTAAATTCTTCAACCATACCTATGAGTAAAAATAATTTGGTTTTTTATTTCGATAATGTAAGTTGCCTAAAATAAATGTGTAATGAAAGGGGATAGAACCTTTGTGGCATAGGTACACGTCGCCATTTTGTTTTTTCAAATTCGTTGCGCTTCGTACTTAAACAAACAAAAAAGTTAGCAACATGGTGACCTAAAGCGTCACGTTGTGAGGATATTTGGTAAAGTCGTCATGTGTGATCAATGAATATCATTAAAATTAATTAGTTTCGTGCCTATATGCATTAAATTATATTCAAATAATAGTTCCTGTCTTGATTTAACCATCTATATCAGGGATGGCGAACCTATGGCACGCGTGCTAGTCGTGGCACGCAGCAAAATAATTTGGGGACGCCTATATAAGATTACTTAGCATCTTGAATGATTAGCAACAACAGAAATCATGCTGAACACAAAGCTGATTGGCATTAAGATTGCTTTATGAATTTATAGTTATAAAAAAAGAGTTAAGTTAATAGCGTCTAGTGTTATTTTTTGTCCATTATATCACCAAGTCAAGATTTTTGGTGACACGTCATGGCAAAAATTATTTTTGTAATGAAAATGGCACGTTCGACAAAAAAGGTTCGCCATCCCTGATCGATATAAACAAAAAACACTTTTTTTTGCGATTGCGATGCGAATAAGTAGGCAAGTTCTTAATAAAGTGGTTTTTACGTGCTCTTATTTTACTTATTTCCAAGAAGTGCTTTTATTAAAGCCGGGAACTATTATTTGATTTCCCATTTACTGGTGCGCCGCGATTTTGAAATAAAAATATAATGGCTACGGTTACCTATGCCAGCTCTCATAGAAATATGTATGTTCGAACCCCTTTTAATAGAGATTTAGTATACCTCTACCGGGCAGTCGATATCAACTGGGTGGTCCAATTGGAATGTTTCGCCGTAATGACTACTCAGTGCGGTAATAGACATATCTCCGGGGCCGAGTCGTACGCCTGTGATTCCCGGGAACAGTTTCTTGAGATGTGTTTGCATGACAGCTTCCCTGCCTTCAGCGCCGGCGCGAGCTTGGCCAAGTAGTTCCAGCAAATCATCATCGCTCAGGAAGTAAAGCCTTGGGAATACTGAGCGTTTTTCCTAGAAACATGTTTCCACATTATTCAGGGAGGTCTTTAATAGAAATTCTAAAACTGGGCTAATGTTACATTACGCCCCGTAAAACCGGTCAGTATCCACCTTTAGGAGAATATGTCAAACGTGACTAAGTTATGTGCTATCATAGGTGAATTTTACAATTATGTAAACGATATCTATCAAGTATTTGATCGATGAATTAAGCATAGCTACACTGTAAGCCTATTGAGTCAGCTTAATAGATGACGTCATTTAAATAAAAACTGCCTATGCATACAAGTAACAAAACCAGTTTCGCGACTATTAACTTCATCTAGTTGTAATTGCTGTTCAATTATTCACGGTTTAAAATTTCAGAACCGGAAACTGACAATTATGATAACATAGTATTTGTTTTAAAATTGTTTCGCGAGTTTTACTTACATCAATGTAAAGATTTAAAGCTGACTGGCAAGCTAAAAGTTGCTCTGATATAGAATCCAGCATAGGTTGGAGTCTCGAGGACTGCAGCAGTGCAGATAGTCGAGGATCTGATTCCAAGATCCGAGTAACTTGCCGAAAACCCTGGTCGACTTTCCGGAACTTGACTCCTAATTCACCATCATCGTTAGAGAGTATTGGTTCTAAATACAGCCATCTGGAATGGAAAATAATAGGAAATCTGGTGCTTAAAACTTACACTCAGTGCCTTATTTTTAGGATTCCGTACCTCAAAAGGTGTAAAAAGGAACCCTGAGTCAACACGATAAAAAGAAATGGGCAAATTTAAACTTTCGCGAAAACTAGTAAGTACCAAAATTTACCATAATTTTCTACTCTTTTTATTTTTCGGAATTTTCCCTTTACTTGTTCTCTACCTTGCTTTTAACCAAAATTGACTTAAATTCTAGGTAAACCGGAAGTACCTTATAGGTTTTGGGTCGAAATCCTACATGGTAGTTCACGTTAACAGATGCAGAAACCGCGCGCTTGGTTTATTTTAGTTACTTTCACAGCATCATGTCGTACAATACCGTACGACATAATGCTGCTGTGGGGTCGGGCTGCTGACATTGAATCTGTATTTATTTTGCAAAAACGTGCTGTTAGAGCTATTTATAACCTTCGTCGCCGCGATTCTCTTAGGAAACTCTAAAAAAAGATTAATATTATGACAGTCCCTTATCAATTTATTTATGACAATATTATGTATGGAAGAAATCATCGACATCTCTTTAGCAAAATTAGTGATAGACATCATTTTAATACTAGAAATAGAAATAAATTAGATCAAACATTTCATAGATTAGCCAAAGTACGAACATCTTTCATGGGGTATACTGTGTTAAATGTTACAACAAAATAACTTGTGACATATAAGAATTAAATGAAAGAAAATTTAAAACTTATACTAAAACCACACTTTGTAAACAAGCATTTATTACAAACTAGATGTTAAAGATAAGAATGCTTGGAAACATGCTTTGTAGTAGACAAAGTCAAACTTGTTGATATATTTACTATATACATATATATACTGGTTCTGCTTTTTTGTAATTTAACTCACACACTGATTCATTGTTGTTAATTATATTGTAAATATGTGAGTACCATGTCCCTTACTAGCAAACTTAATTTTACTTCTGCTGGTATTGCTTTGTTGTACCTATTAGAACATAAGTGTGTGTTGCATATTAGTCTTATGTTGGGTGCATTGTGCTCACATAATATAATCCATTCATCAATGTATATATACAAAAAATTGTAAAACTAATATTTGAAAAGAGTAACTATGGAGTTTCTTGTCCGTTCTTCTCCATAAGAATGTACTATTTGCGAATGGAAAACTAGAGACACTAATATTTTTATTTCATACTACAGTATGAAATAAAAATATTAGTGTCTCTAGTTTTACGTTCAAAACTGCCTTTTAATGGTCTAGTTGACATAAATGAATTGACTTTGTTGACCTAGAATCACGGAATTTGGCAAGCAGCAAGGTCTAACAGCACAAATAAAGGAAACATTCGAAAAAATTAAAAAAGATGAAAATTAAAGGGTGTCCCCATCACATACATAGTTGACGCCTGCTACCAATAAAAATGGTACCAATTTTATTATGGCGGTATTTATTTATTTATTTATTTATAATAAGCACACCAACAGCACTGTCACTTATAATTCAAATAAAATTACATTCAAAATCGGCATTTCAGTAACCATGCAAATGACAGGTATGCATGACATTGAACATAATGAATATTAGAGACAAAAGGAAAAGCTAAAAACTGCGTCCAGTATACCTAAATCCTGAACACTACAAAAAACAAAACAATTTGAGCTATTAAGACGTACATTGTTCGCACTGTTTGAAGAGGGAACGTCTGTATGAAGCAAAACTCATAGAGAAAACTTCGATAGGGTAATCCGTCAAATCGGACCTTTCATTATTTAACCTTGCCATACGTGTTAGGGGGCTATTAAAGGTGGTATTTAAGGTAGATATAGGCAATTGAAAAATGTGATGATGTCGCTTGCTACGTTGGCAAGTCCTAAAGTTAAAATAGTTAATCAATTGCGCATCTATGGAACCATTTATAATTTTATGAAGTGTAAGTAAGTCAGAATGGATCCGCCTTTCTTTTAAACTAATCATCGTATAATGGGTATAGGTACGGAACCATAGGCGCACGAGTTCGACTCACACTTGACCGGTTTCTTTTTTTAAAGAGTTTAGCAGTCACTATCAGTTACAAAAACTTTTAATTTCAAGTCCTCTGTTCCTACTTTACCACACCAAGTCCATATAAAGGAGTATAACTAAAATTTATGGCAGTTTTGTTTTTACAGTAAATATTGTAGGTACAGACGCCAGCACATCACGCTATCCGAAACTGTAAAATTTTTCCAATCAGCCTTGAACCTTATTCTTTAAGGATAAAGTTGACAATCGATTAAAGAAATTTGACAGATTGTTGTAGCTTGATGTGCTGGCGTCTGTACAAGTCCGACGATGTAGACTAATGATGGTTGTTCTTTCCTAGCCTTTACTTTCATAGGCTCTTTTGGTTACTAAATATATACTGCTGGATTTTACTGGTCAATATTTTGGGTCGGTCAATTTCTCGGTATTACTTACTTTGAGAGATTTAGACTATAAAATTTTGATGCGTAAAAAAGTATTCCAAATTTTCAGTTGACAATTTATCGACAGTTTTTTATAATCTTACGGAGTTAGCCATTTTCCAGTGACAATACATTTCACCTCTGTCTACATGTTAATCCTATAATTTCGATTACCTACGTTAGAATGACTCTTATAACAAGCCCTGAATCTGTGAATTCAGTAAAATGGTCCTGAATCAAATGGCCAGATAAAATACTCTGCCATAAAATGGTACCTACACGAATTGTATAAAAAGTTCGGCTTTGTAGAATGTCTAGTCTCCGCCACTCATACCTATGCTGCGTTAAAATCTCTTTCTAAAGCTTGATTTAAGCTAAAAACCCTAGGGAGTTAAGGTTGCTAGCGAAGGAGGAGGCGGACCGCGCGAGGGAAAGGCAAGGCCTTCGTCCCAACCGCCGCAACAGGAGAAGACGCCCCGGGCGTCGGGAGTCGCAGGGCGATCCCCGGCCACCGTAGGCGCGGGCCTGCGGACGGCGAGCGTTGGGTGGCTCGCTGTCCGATCACCACCAGGCCCGGGTCGATGGCGCGTTGTGTTTCACGCGCGCCTCAAAGAGATGTCAGCATAGAGGACGGGGCCCGCTAGGGCCAGAGCCTGCCAGGGTTGCGGAATTTGTTCGAAAGAGTCACCGCGGCCCTGGAAAGCAAAGGGCTTTAGAAGGAACACGGATGGGTTTTAGTCAGTAAGAGTCTGACACGCCCTTCCGCTCCACCCAGAGCGGAAGAAGTCATTTGATGATTTCCCATCCTTAAAAAAAAAAAAAAAAAAAAGGGAGTTAAGGTGGTTAAAGTCAGGTGGGAGTTAGATACCTAGTCAATTCTCATTCACAGGAATTCCACTGGGAACACACTACCAAATTCTATTATATTAATATCCCCTAGTTTAAACTTATCTTGGAGCACACAGAAGCTACATGTTCAATAGTTCAATGGTTAAAATTATTGAAGTTGAAGTGAAGTAGGTATAGTTTAAATAGATCATAGTAGCTAAAAAAGTTATAATTATCAAATAACTAATGTTCTGATTTTGACCTGCGACATTGTTATATACTGATAAGGAGGTATGAAGCAGCCATATTAACGAGTGTAGCAACTATTTGACATGTACTTATACCATTTAACCAATGTATTTATAAGTAGATAGATAATGCTTCTAGTTACATAGAACGTACCTATAAGAAGGGTTGTAATAGTTAAATGAAAACTACAATTTATGGCAAAGTTTTATTAACAATTAAGTATTGGTGCCTCGTATATCATTATGAAAATACAGAATAGCGTCTCAAATGCTATAGAATGACTAAAAAAATTACTCAAACAAACAATCTCAATAATTAAATGCATGCTTTATTATCAGTCATAAACTGATACTTAGATATAAATATAAAATAAAGGGAATAGTGTAAACTTTTAAAGTGAAATGTACAGTGACAGTAATGAATTCTAGATAGAAGAAGCCTTTTTGATGTTAGTACAGACAAAACGTAACAATAAGTTGTTGATTATTTATGAAGAAAGCTGGCTACAAACTAAAAAAAGGCATTTAAAAAAACATATTTAACGAAGTTGCAGTAAATAAAAGCTTTCACATTTGGAGTTTACATAGCGTCCAACGTATTTGTATTTATGAAATACTTATAATGGTACAATATATACCTAGTATTCTCTTCTCTGGCAGTACAATAAGTTTACGGCTAATACATACAAACTATGAAATTAATTGTTTCATACGGACACACTGAATATATATTTTATGGCAAAACAGCACAAAACATAATACGAGTATAATGCTCATAAATTACCTAAAATTTAAAATAGTTATAAAAAACTTTTTTCTTTTGAATTTAATGTTAGTTTACATTTTATATATCCACAATATGTCACCACATTAGAAATTATAATGTAACTCTTTGGAATAGTTGTCTAAATATGTAATGATACAAAATATATTTATAAGTACTTACGAAAAAATCACACTAATCTTATTGATGATACTAATTTAGTTTCGGAAATATATATCCAGATTTTTATTTATATACTTACACATTATTTGTGAGTACCACTCATTGGAAAAATACACGGAAAATTTCTGTCTCAAAAAGCTCATGAATTGCGTATTTTTAGGGAAAACTGAACCACCTAACTTTTAAAGAATTATGAAATATTTTTATAATAAAGTATATTTATGGTCTTTTTAAAAGTATTCTACATATCCGTAAGTTTTTAGATAAATGAATTATGTATCTAAAATATTGTAACTATTTGAAATGCATACAAAATATGTTTTAAACTGAGTTGTCACAGTAAACACAGTAATAATATATTGAGATGCGCATTACGTTACCTTTGTTTACAACCCACACTTCTTTGCAATATAATACAGACACAATGTAGTTAAACTACATATTATATCATAATAACGAACAATGACTAACACTGCAAAATAAACAGAATTATGGCACAAATGGAAACAGCAACCACATCCGGAAAAAATCTGTTTAAGTATACTTAATTACAATTCAGATGATCTAAAAGTATTTACGTTGTGCAAGACCTGTAGTTATCAGACCGTTCTGTGATTTGGTATAGGTAGCCGTCCATTAGCGTATTGAGTTCGCCTATTTCCCTTTCTAATTTATTTAATTGTTTATTGTGATCATTATACAAATCTTCCATGTTAGTTAAAAGTTTAAGTTGGGTTTGAGTGTCACTGGCTAGCTTTGTAGCACGCTTTAGTAAAAGCTGCGCTCGTTCTCTTGAATTTGAAGTCTGGCTAGCACGTTCAGCAAGAGATATATTCGTTTGCTTGAAATCTTGCCTCAACTTCCGTGCTGATTGCTCAGCTCCTTCAGCGCGACCGACAACATCTTTTGCTTCTTGTTTCACCTGTTCTGCATCACTTTCTATCTTCAATATATCTTTCTGTAAGTCAGAAAGTCTCAAACGTAGGCCTTCAACTTCTTCTTTTGTCTCATTTGCTTGTTTCTGAGCTTGTTCTGTTTCTGTGGCTATAGGAACTAAATCATTTTTGGCTGCCTCGATATCATTGTTTGCTTTATCGATTGCATTTTCTGCAGCATCTTGGGCTGCTTGCGCTTCATCCAAAGCGTCCAATACTTTATTAGCCATCTCCAAAGTTAAATTAGCTGCCTTATTGATTGTGGTAGCATTCAGTTTCAAAGCCTTAGCTCGTTCTAAATCTGGTTTCGTTTCTGCAATTATGTTTTCAATGTTCGTCAATTGCGAAACTGACGAATTTATACGCTGGGACAGTTCCGTTATTTCTTTGGGCTCTATACTTATGGACAAATTCAGAATATCATTCGCTAAAGTTCTGACGTCTGCAGGAGTGTTAGAGGTATTTGATAGGAATTCTTTTAATTCAGCAGTTAAATCTTGGCTTTCGTTTGTTACTCTTTCTGCGGAAGTTTTAAAGTCAAACGCTTTGCTGAAAAGGTCTTTCGCTCTTGACCTGACATCAACGGTATCTTGTTTTACTGTAGATATTAGTTTAAACAAATCCTCTGCAGTGAGTTCATGTTCTTTAATTCGATATTCCGTCTTGTTTGCAAAATCTAAAGCTTGTTCTGCTTTGGTAACGGCTCCTTGATCACAAGATATGCCACCACATTTTCCACATCCAGCTCCACCGCAAATATCACAGCTATCACTTTCTTGACCACACATTTTCTCGTTTAACTTTGGCATCTGTGACTCTAACTGTGTCAGTTGATCACGGATATCATCTAATTTTTTATCATTTTCGTTTTGAGTGTTATTGAAGTTAGTATATTGCATTTCAATGAGACGGTCAGTATTTTTAATTTGTCGATCAGTATTTGCGATGACAGTTTGCACATTTTCAGCGTCGTCAGCAGCATCGACAGCTCTTTGTTTAGCTTCACGGGTCAAGTTAAGAGCTCCTTCCAAGTTAGCCTCCTGTAATTTGGTTGCGTTGTTTCCCAAGTCAGTAGTTTTTCCTTTTAAGTTTTCGATACTTGCTCTTAAACCCTCTAGAGTAACGTTACCGAGGTTGATTTTAGACGTAAGAGCATTAAGATTTTCATTGCTATGTTTTACTTTTTCGTCGGCCTCAGATAATAAGTCTTGTAAGCTGGTCACATTAGACAATAAGTCTATTACTGTCGTTTTTCCTTGCTTCGCACTGTCAAGCATATTTTCGACCTCAGAAAGCTTTTTAGTCATTTCATCGAAATCTCTTGTGTAGGCTCCAGTAGCACCGACTACTTTGATTTTACTAGCCTTGCCGATAGCGTATTCTGTTTGTGTACGTAAGTCGTCGATTAATCGATCCCAATTATCGAAACACTCACCACAGGCGTAGCACTGTGGGGCCTCACCTAAGTAGCCTCTAGCGCACATGTCACACTTATATCCACCGATTCCTGGTTTACAAATACATGAGCCATTTTCTCGCATGCACTGTCGTGAAACAGAACCATATAAATCGCAATCGCATTCATAACATTCAATGCTAGGAATACCCCAATGGTTTTCTTGACATTGATCACATTGTCTACCTCCGTGACCTGGTTTACATTCACATTTTCCTATGTACGGATTACATTGCGGTGATAATGACCCAATAGGATCGCATTCACATGGATCACAACCCGTTCCTAAGGCTATTCTCCAATGATTTTCTGTACATTGATCGCAATTCACTCCCATGACGTTCTTGAAACATGGGCACTGACCGGTGTTCCTATCACAATTTCCTATTGTGAAATTAGTGCCCAACTCCGAGCAGTTACATGGATAACATGACTTTTCTAGAGCATTTCCGTAGTATCCTTCAGCGCACACTCCACAATGGTCACCAGCTGTATTATGAAGGCATTGTAAACATTTTCCAGTGTAAGGGTCACAATTACCGGGTTTTGTTACATCTATGTTTTCGTTACATTCACACTGTTCGCAAGTACCTTTAATTGGATCACCATAATAATTGTCAGCACAAACATCGCATAGTGGTCCAGCATAGCCTTCTTTACATTCACAGACTACATCCTTTGATTCGGGGTCTAATTCACAGCGGTCTGCATGACTGCTCTTATTAGGATCTCCTATTATGCCTGGACATGGGCATGGTCTACAAGGTATGTCGATGCCAAGTCGAGGATCACCATAGTATCCTTCAACACATCTTTCACAACGGTGTCCCTCTGTGTAGTCTCTGCATTCTCTACAGGCTCCTGTTTTATCATCACATTCAATTGCATGTCCATTACAGTCACATTGTTGACAATTGGGGAAGTTGAAATAACCAGGCTGACACAAGTCACACGCTCGCCCATACGTATTGGCTCTACATTTACACTGCCCACTCGTTGCATCGCAAAAGTTATCAAGAGACCCTATACTGTTACAGTCGCATCGCTTGCATCCAAATTTGCTGAAACCGTATGTCCCAGGAGCGCAGCGGTCGCATCGAGCTCCGACAATATTTTCTACACATTGACAATAACCAGTATATTGATCGCACTGATGGCTCTTAGACCCTGTAGGATCACACTGACAAGACTGAGATCCATTTCTGATGTAGAATCCGATACTAGCATGATATTTTTTACAAATTTCTGGAACATTTTCTCTGTTTAGGTCATAATAATATGGATCACCACAATTATAACGATCGAACTCTTCTCTCATTGAACTATTATTTGCCAAAAATGGAAGGTCATCAAACGATGGAATAAGAACAATAGAATCAATTAATATTGAAGCTCTTGAATTTGGTGAATGTGTGTCCTGACGACCCAAATAAATACGAATTTCGGTTTCTTTGCCTTTTTCCAAGCATATTGCTGGTTTTACCAATACACTACGTTGATTCGCTGGCAGGTTTGTGTTTATGGTGTCTTCCTCAGGTCTTACATTTGCACATGGAGAGTCTGAATCAATCGGGAATGGTCTCTTCACTAATATAGTTGCCTCTTCCCAGCTTACAGGTGATTGCGGCTCGTACCTAATTAAAACGTTATAATTCATACTCTTTTCTATATTATTTATAACAAAAACGAGTGTGCTGCTTTCAGGAAGCTTCATAAAACCAGGTCCGGTCCAGGTCTCTTTCCTACCATCTGGATAATTTTCCCTAATGACAACGTGGCACAACTGACTTTGAATAGCATTATCATCAATTTGGGAATCGCATTGACTGGATTCACCTTCGATAACAATAGAGTCGAGCGCCCCAACAAAAAAGTTTTGTATAGGTTGATCACAACGACGCCCAGAAACATTAGGTCGACATTTACATTGTCCTGTTATCACATCACAATCCCGGTCTAATGAACCACCAAAGTCGCAGTCACAAGGTTGACAACCGTCATCACTATCTGACAAACCGTAAAATTCTGGCAAGCACTGATCACAATTTCTTCCAGTAACATGACGTTTGCAGAAACAATTTCCAGATAAAGCGTCGCATCCTCTTTCGTTGATTGTACCTAAGTTGTTACAGGTGCATGACTCACATCCATCAGGATTGAGAGGATCAAAGTGCCAAAATCCATCGCTACATCTGTCACACCTTGCTCCGTCGACGTTCGTCTTGCAAAGACAGCGACCAGCAGTTTTGTTATTAGCGGTATCTGTTTCATCATCGCAAAGGATTTCTTTATCTGTAGTGCCCTCGGGATCACAATCACAAGCTTTACATATTTCTGGACTTTGGATATCTAAGTTAGGGTCTTTATAAAACTTGGGCTTACACCGTTCACAATTAACACCCATAGTATTGTGTTGACAGTTATCACACACACCTCCACTAATTTTTCCAGTTTTATTGTAAACAGCAGGATCGAAATGGCAAGTAGTTGCATGATTATTACATGTACACCTCTTACAAGCATTTGAAGTTTTTCCAACAGCTGGTTGCCACGGAAGATCATTATAAAAGTCTTCACAGTACTCACAGTTCAAGCCACGGGTATTGTGAGTACATTCGCAGCGTCCGTGTACCATATTGTTCTTGGACTCAACTCCTGGCATTGGTAAACAACGAGATGCGTGCCCGTAACATGAACAAGAACCTCTCACTGTCATTTCATAAATAGAGTAATAGTACTTCTCTTGAATTTCCGCTCTGTTGTCTAGTTTATCGTCACCCAGAGTATGCAGTTTGGTGAAATTTATTCGAAGATTGGTCATACGCAATAGGTTTTGCACTTCTTCCGAATATGGGTTGGTCACATTAATGTTAGGTGGCAGAACTCTAAATATCACTTCACCTTCCGTGGATGGGGATACACCAGAATAACGCGATTCACAAACCACTTCAGTCAAAGAACGCTGTGTGTGCTTCGGAACGCCTGGGAAATGCTCGTCGCAGTTGTGCGCAAAGTATCGATAGACGCGCCAAGTCTTCCCAAAGTCGAAAGATCTTTCTACTAACATAGCTGCGGGACGAAACGTTTTGAACTGTATTATTAAATGCGTAAGATGGAACTCCGCTTCCATATTGAGTTGTACTGTAACATTTTCTTTCCCATTTTCAGACTGCCACCAGGATTTCTTTCGCGTTCCCGGGTAGTACTTGTAGATGATGTTTTGAATTCGATGGTTGAGAACGGGGTTGTGAATAGTGCTGTTGGTCGAGTCACACCAAAAGCATTTCTTCGGTTCCAAATGCGACACGATGCAGTAGCGCTCACGTTCCTGTCCGCCGCACGTGGAGGAGGCAAAGAGTCTTGATTCACGTCCAATAAGCAGGTTGCCTGTAGCCGGGTAGCAGGAACTTAGTTCACACGAGCGGTCGTAGAGGCGGGGGTCGGCGCGCAGGCGGTCGCGCTCCCTGCTGTATACGGCGGCGCCGCCCGCGATAAGCGCTGAGAAGATAAACAAAGCGCGTAGAGCCATGACGCGGTCCGGGCTCTCCGCGCGCCGCTCACTGCACTGGCGGCGGCTTTGGGCCGAGACACTCTCGCGCTGCCTCGCGCCCCCCGCCGCCCCGCTGCCCTATATACACAGGACCGGACTAGGCTGCTCAACCAAACACTTGCTATAAGCATAAAACTTCGGCTGGTACCTTTTGCCGTTCTTTCCTCAAATATTATTTTGTAAAACCACTAATCTTAATAGAGTCATCGGCAATTTCTGAATGAATAAAAGAAAGTAAAAATTAAATTGTGGGCCTAAAATTCATGATTTTATTGAATAATGGCTTGTTTTGCTATAAAATGTTGTGCGTTCCAATTTAAGTAGTTATTGCTAGAAATCTAAAGTTAAGCAGAGTGTAAAAACTGTGGTAGTTGTTGAACTTAACCGGAAAGCCCACTCTGATAGAAACAGGTATAGTATGGCGTGGAATGCGGCCCTGTGCGAGGCGACGACCGCTCCCGCCCGCACGCCCGCTCGTGCCGTTCTCCGAAACGGGCACTAAGCAACAAAAATAACATCACATTTCGGGATGCGCTTTTTGTTTTGGTCATTATTATGGCAGCAAGCTTCCTTGTAATCTCACCTAACAACTAAGGATGTTTTAGTACCACGTTTTTTATAGTTGACAAACTTGGGAGTTGGGAACTTCCTACTGTCTTGTCTTCAATAACAGACGATATTTTATAATTTAAGGTTGTTGTTCATGTTCAATGGACAATAAAATGCGTACATTTATGAGATTCCTTTGGTTAGGTCACGCTGCGCTGTGTCCGATACGGCCACTCGGTTCGTCAGAGCCGGCCTTCCGCCCTACACATCCGTCGCTGATAATACATTCGCGATCTAAATGACCACCCAGACCGACATGATACAATTTAATATTATGTATTTATTTTTAAAATCCCTGCAAATTACTGAGATAAAGCAAAATTTTATACATTTTGTCTCTATATCTCAGTTAAGAATCTAGCGGAGCTAGCACTAGGACGGTATTCTAACATGGCATATTCCTGAAGATTATTAGGTACAGCAATTCCTTACCCATCTATATGCTGCTATGGGGCTCAACACAAAACAATAAGGCTCGAGTTGTGAAGGGGCCTCAAATTGTTTAGTGAACTGAACAAAAGAGAATTAATAAACGCTTGAATTGCTTATAACAATTTAAAAGCTTTTCTCTTGTTTGCTGGCTCTATTTTTATAGCAGTGTACTCAAATTATAGAGTAATTTGAGTACACTGCTATAAACATACTGTGATAGAATTACAAGAATATTATCTGCATTTTGTTGTAGTTCTAGTTCTATTATCAATTAAGGTAGCAGCCTCTCAGGCAGGGCAGAGCAAACACCAGATGTTCCGATGGGCGATGAATTTAAAAAGACCGCACTTCAGTTTGGATGTTATACTTAAACAGGAAATAGAACAGAGCCAACATTTCGGAGAAGATGCGTGTTAATTATGCGTTGATAAAGCTCAATAAAAACTTGAATGGCATCATTTGTAATGTGTTTGAGTTTTAAGAGTGTATTCCTGCCTACATGTAATTAACTGCGTCACGGTTCGACCTACACATCGTTCTCTCATCCTTATTCAAATTTATTTGGGATCCGCGTACCATGTCTTCTTCGTCTATGCTTCTCTATTAGGCTTAGGCTAGGTACTGAAGAACTATGACTATATTAGTACTTTATGGTGTAATTATTAGAATCTCGTTAAGATTTCTCCATACTACTCTTGATGGAGCTTTTTATTCAGACTCCCACTTCTCGTTAGTAATTTGAAATCATTCAAATCAAATGTATGACTTCTTCGGAAATCGCTAGAAGAGTGAAAAAAACCCGGCCAAGTGCGTGTCGGGCCACGCGCAGTGTAGAGTTCCGTAGGTGCAACTATTACTCGTTAACTTGTAAAGCCTACTTTGCTGTGATAGTTTTCCTTTTAAATTCGTTATACAGCAGGCAGAGGGGGGGGTTTAATATTTCGCAAACGGATCCCTGGATGGAAAAATGATTTTCGCACACCCTCAATATTTTTAAAAGGCGTATCCAACGACATCCCACACCATGGGACAGACGATAAAAAAAACATCGCCATTTTACGTGTAGGGGGCTACCCTAAAATATTTTTTTTCATTATTTTACTTTACTACTTTGTGGGCGTGATTAATATACTCATACCAAATTCCTAGTGCTAAGCGTCTCTGAGCTAAACCGCGGACAGTCAGACAGACGGACATGGCGAAACAATGAGGGTTCTTGTTCCTGTTGACTACGGAACCCTAAAAATGGTTAGAAGAACATGAGACAATGGCTTTGGTAAAACATGAGGCCTGACATTTGAAGGAACATCGACCAGCTTTGTGCAGGGGCTGTTAATATCATACCGCAAATGTTTATGAGGGTTGCTCACTAAAAGTTTATTGCTTTGTTTGAAACCTTATTCTTTGACTACGGAACCCTAAAAATGGTTAGAAGAACATGAGACAATGGGACGGCTTTGGTAAAACATGAGGCCTGACATTTGAAGGAACATCGACCAGCTTTGTGCAGGGGCTGTTAATATCATACCGCAAATGTTTATGAGGGTTGCTCACTAAAAGTTTATTGCTTTATTTGAAACCTTATTATAACCTTATTCTAACCTTGATCTTTTCTAGCTAAATACTTTAGCTGAATGAAACTGTTAAACACTTATTTAAAACTAGCTTTTGCCCGCGACTTCGTACGTGCATATTATTCCGTCTTTTCGGGAAATCCCATTGCCTTTAGCCTTGCTCATGAATGTGGTTATCATAAAATAAAGAATTTTCCATATCCGACGATGGTATTTCTAGAGATTAGCGCGTTCAAACAAACTAACTCTTCAGCTTTATAATATTAGTATAGATGAACTTTTGGTAGCGACGCTTCTATCAAGAAAAGATAGGTAATACAATTACATACACCTTTTATATTAAGCTTAAACCTACGTAGCAGCCTCTTTGGTGGGATGGCTGTTTTACACAATAAATAATAATACATTTTAAAAGACGCCTATTTGAAGTCACGAAAATAACGAATGAGCTCAATGTTCAAATAACATGTGAGTTAGATTTAATAGCCAGCGGCCTCTTAGCTAGTCAGATAACTTGTTACAATTTCAACATTTTCAACGATAACCCCTTATCAGTGCCAAGACTAGAAACGTTTTGTCCAATATTAAAAATATTACCATTGAGGCTAAGTATCTATTTATTGTAAAGTAAAATAATGACCTTTTAAATGGGGCTGGCTAAATGGTGGATAAACAATATTTTCAATAGCGAAAAAGTAGCACCCAAGTATTGTTATCTTCTAATCTAACCAATTTCTACCTGTATTGACAACTCAGATAATTATTATTATCCTATACAAATCAAGAGCGCAAGGCACATAAACTAAATCTTCACTAAGTACCTAATCAGCAAACAAAATTGAACGTTGCAGATATCGCAACAAGGAACTATGGTTAAAAATAAACTTGGAATTGAGGCTAGCACCTACATATAAAAATATAGAATTAAGAAGAATTCGACAGTGACGCTGTGAATGAACGCTTTCCCGACGATAAGGGTTCATTCTCAAAAGGCGGTTATGATGTCAAAGTTCACGCGAGATAAACACTTGGCTACTGATGCGATCTATTATCTTACTGTTGTCGTACGTAGATATACATTTACACACACACGTACATTTTCCCATATTTTTTTGGTATCAAAAAGCCATTCATTTGATCCATTATGCCAGTGGTACGAGGGCTTTTAGACCTAAGTTCACAGACATTTCATCATTCCATCACGAATGCCGTTGGTACCTATGAGATACAAGGTATATGTGATATGAAAATTGTTTTATTATTAGCAAATTGAACTTAATCCTGGCTAAAATGAAGTATACTCATATATATATATAAGAAGGTATGCAATTGAACTTGGCAGTACCTAAGTCCAACAACGATTTATGCGACTAGATATGTCTACCTAAACTAAACAAACAAACAGGATGGCTGATCCAAAATTATCCACGACTTTATGGTGCGGCAAGGAAGAGAATAATCATAAAATTCTTGTTTGACGTATTACCTCACTGCGTACGTCGTTGACCGAAGCCAAAGAAAGGGCTCCATGGATCGTGTCGCATTCCACAGGCGATACAAGAATACTTTCATTAGATAATATAACAGCAATAGGCTTGTTCCAGCGAACCTAATAGGTATAAATTGATATCAATATATTGTGTCTCCTATTATAAAATATGATGTCATGACATTAGTTTAAAATAGTTATCCCTACATATTTTGCTTCGACATGATCCCAGAATAAAAATCCATAAAATTGACGAGCTCATAATAATATAATGAACAAAGCGTACCGTAATTTAATTTAATTACAATCAAGTTCTCCCTCTACTTTTGTTTGTTAGTTAAAACGACTTGGATAGTTAGTTAGTCAGCACCCTGTTCTTTTAAAAATACTAGAAGGCAACATATTAATAATAAGCAGGGATGCACAGAATTATCTAGCTGTAAGCATAGGTAAAATAGAACCGATTCTTAAGTTGAAATAGGTAAGTCAGTAATTGTTCGGCTTGTTTATAAATTGTATCAGCGGAAATAAGGACAGCCGTTATGAAAAATCACGAGGCGAAGCAATATAACTATTTTGCTTTGTCCGTTTGCTGGCAGTATTTAGGCCTGTACAGTCTGAAGCACTGGTTATCAGAACATAAAGTTTATTGAGATTATTTACATCAAGTTTTTTGTTTCGGTAGGCAATTAAATCGCACGCTATCTTTATAACATGTTGCCTAATTTTGTAACAGCGGTGTTGGAGTCAGGACAGCGACCCCGTGTTATCGAAACAGCTTTACATCCTCCGTAGCTAATCTGTACAAGCTTCTAGTATCTACTAACGAAAATCTACTTGCTATTGTTTCATCATGACACACTTTATGTACCTAGTAGGCAGGCAGAAATACAGTGTCTACGGTGTCAGCAAATTTCAATATGACGCTATAGTCATACATAGCTTTTACTCGTTAATTTGAATGTGTGAATCATGAGACTAGGACGGCTTTCAAAGTTAGTCGGTAATAAGTTTAACATGGGTTGACCAATTTTAAATGTAGTATTTAGATATTAGCGATATTTATGACTATTTCGGAATCGCGGACAGTACTAACCAGCTTAGTGTACTGCCACCGCGAATTGCACGTAGCCAGAAATCTACCTATGCGTCTTTACAAGGTTTATCGGTAAATGGTGAGTCATGCGTGCTAAGTGCTTTCAACAGCAACTTGCTCGTTTATAATCAAGGTACAAATGCAATTAAAGATTCTACGTATGGAATTGTTGATACCTACCTAGTCAGTTATGAAATTGGCAAGTCCTACTCGTAAATAAGTACCCCAATAAGTTGCATTTCATTTAGTATAACGTGGTGATTGTTACCAAATATTTATTGCTAGATGGAGGGATCGAAAATGTAAGAGCGGTTACGCACTGCATCCGATCCGAATCCGTGAAAATACGTTCCGAAGTAGCAGATAGAACTATTTCTATGGTAGTTTACGCACTAGATCTTAGTTCTGTCATCCGATTTTTCTCCGTTATCCGTAAGTCTCCATTTCGGAAGAAATATTTACGGATCTTCGATCCGTAAATATTTCTACTATTACTACTTGTATGAACGCTTTCGCATTACCTCGGCTTCAAATCGGACATATCCAAAGATACCCCTGAATAACTTGGATTTGTATCAGAGATCGGATAAGTGCGTAAGCAATATCCGAATTCGGTCCGAGTTTTTTAGATGCAGTGCGAAAAGCTAAGCCTAAGTATTTTTATCACTCTCTTTTGCTGAAATCAGCTTCGGGTTTAGGCAAGTTATTATTCCTAACTTAATAAAATAATAATACTCGTATCAGTTGCAAATACTTAGATAAGTATTTTCACAGCACTGTAAGTACTATAAGCAATATACTTAGGTGTTGTAAAATGTGCATTGTCGTAACAAGCCTTGAAACCGGATATAATATGGATTATATTACAGTTCGCTTCTTCATAACAATGATGCAACAAAGGGAATCCCCTGTAGTTTGAGATAATATTAGTAATTAATTAACTTTGTCCGTTTTTATTAATTCTACTATGTATTTATAACTATAAATCAAGGCTTTATTAATGCTTATGTTAGTTTTAATCAAACTTTTTATTGACTTTTTAATACATGGCACAAAACTGTCAAAAGGTCTTTTAACAAGTCCCTTGAAACTTGAAACATTTTGATGAAGGACCTAGCTAGATCATAATAAAATCATTTCAAAGTAAGTAAATAATTAACACCCAAATAAAACAGCAGACCAAACGGGAACTACGCGGAATAGTTGGTCAAAATAGCTGGCGCATCTGTCGTCCATATGTTTAGCGAAACAAATCCTTAGACGTGCACCAACCGACAGTGTTGCTTGTTTTTATCTATGACAATAGACTTTTGCTTGTCAAGTATAAAAAAAGCTTTATAAACTTCTGGATCGTCTTCCAGCGATAAATAAAATATTTGTAGTAACTTTAAAATGGGTATTGTAATCGGCTATGAATCCACAGTTGCAATCAGTCGCTCGGACATTATTTGCGCGCTTTTGAGTGTAGGCTTTTACGTATTAAATTTCATGCAAAACGTGACAGGAAAAACAGAAAAGACATTCTATCCAACATAAAGTTATACAGGCTAACCTATACACGTGATCGCTTGAAACTTATTCTGAAAGCGAATAGATATTGCGTCAGATATGGTACAATCATGTTTATCGCGTGGACATGGATATCGGCAGTATTCCGTACGGGATTTAAGTCATATTTAATTCATTCGAATCCCAATTTAATGTTGCTAGCTCGTCGATAATAAGTCTCTCATGAGGGATCACCAACCCGCCTTGACCAAGCGTGGTAATTAATGCTTATGCCTTCTCTGTGAGAACGAGACCTTTGCCATGCAGTAACACAGTAGTTACTTGACCTTCTAGTGGCATAAATCTGTGACCTTTCAGTGCATCTTTAGGGAAGTTACAGACCTGCGCTGTGCGTGATGCGTGCCACGTACCAGCGTGCGCGCCGCCCGCAGCCGCGCGTCCCACGCAGCGCATGCGTCCGAGCCGTTGGCGCCGCCCGACAACGACGATACCACCCATTGTTGCTCCTCAATCTGCACAGATATGGGCAATTATTTATCTGTTTATTTATTATTTATACTTTATTGTACACTTCATAATAAGCACAGGACAAACATTTATAATTTAAACAGGTTTACAATGGTCGGTCTTATCGCACATGGAAATCTTTCTCTCTTTTATAGTGTCTTACTCATCATCATCTGCCTAGCCTTTTCCCAACTATATTGGGGTCGGCTTCCAGTCAAACCGGATTCAGCTGAATACCAGTATTTTACGTGGAGCGGCTGTCTACCAGACCTCCACAAATATTAACTGGGTGACACGGTACTTCTTGGCAAGACTGGAGTCAGATTTTCTGGATTCTGACAATCCATTATGACTGCCAAAGATCTACAAATGACAGCCAGGACCAACGTGCTTTCAGAGGCACGGAGGAGTCTCGATATGTTAAGATCACCTATCCACAGACCGTCCTTGGCAAGCGTTGCTTAACCTTGGAGATCGACCCGTGCAATTGTTATTATTTAGCCACGAGTGTCTTACTTTGTTTGTCTTATTTGTCTACTATACAATTTTAATACGCAAATATTAGACGCTAGTAAGCTGGCTCGACTAACTTCAGCATTTACTACAAGGCTGCACCCTGCACTTGAATATGTTGTCGAGTCTCTGTTTGGTATATATAAAAGTCAAAACAATTGACATGAGAGAAATTTCATAATATGTAGGTTCATGGTCACTACAGTGATATATAAATGAATCTAACTGGACCGAAATTAAAACCATGCCTCACAAATAATGTTAGGCATTTATAGCTTTTTTTTTTGAGGTTGGGAAATCATCAAATGACTTCTATCTCTGGGTGGAGCGGAAGGGCGTGTCAGACTCTTACTGACTAAAACCCATCCGTGTTCCTTCTAAAGCCCTTTGCGTTCCAGGGCCGCAGTGACTCTTTCGAACAAATTCCGCAAAGGCATATATAGCCTTGGGAACAAAACACATCATCGGAAAAAAGTACGGTTCCAAGGAATTTTATAAAGATGAGACAAAAACCTTTAGATATAATCTGTCAGAGCGAGACAGCAGATTGGGTTCTGCGCTGCCGCGTACTGTAGAACCATTGTTTTGAAAGGAAACAGTACTCTTTCATTTTTTTTGCCACTATTGCCGCCGATTTGGACTCAATTCTCAATGAAATGTTCTATTGCTGTATTACATAAATCATGGGACTTGTTTTGCTTGAAAATAAATTATAACACAATGCGCGTTTAATTTAATAGCATCCAACCTCAGATAATTCTTTTCTCTCTTTGAAATTAACTGCCATATCAAAACGACATTGCGTACCGCTTCACTTAACGGTTACTGAAAATGTTGCATACCGCGTCATCAATGCTTGAAGCGCAGTTTCCAAGTTTTTGACACTATACAACTTAAAAACCCTTGTTGGCATCACCTCAAAACTCACCTTACTAAGTACTTCTTTAAAGTCCTTTACTATTGGTGTGGGTCTCTTCGCCTTGTCGTTGTAGTAAGTAATATTGAACCGAGCGCCCGCGAACCAAATTTCCAGCTCATTGAGAGCATTCCTGATTGCAGACTCACTAGATGCAGCTGTGCAGATTTTCTACGAAATTATAAGTATAATGTAGTCAAAACAATTTATTAGGGAAACGAAGGTTTACATGTAGAAGTAAGTAGACAGCAATTGTTCTAGAAGAAGAAATTGAAGTTTTATTTGATTCAGTGGTAGATATTTACATTTGTAGGCATGACGATGTAGGTCTAAAGATATTAATGTTTGACCATAAATCAGTCGTTATTACTACCTACTTACTTGTTGGGCGTCTTAAATAAGAACATCTTGAAAACATTTGTTTTTTTTTTAAGCATCTGTACTCTTAATTGTTAAGCTGAAATAACAATATCGATGAAGCCAGCTTCAGAATTGATGGCTATAAGTTACCTGCAAGGACTTGATGTGTTTCTTGATATTCATAGCAGCAGTTAAAAGATCTCTAACTTGCAATGTATCTGGTTTCTTATACTCCATTTCCAGAAGACTGAAAACCTCATGCCAATGTCGTTCGGTAAACTCGTTGCCTCGAAGATATTTGAGTAGAGGAGCCAAATCCTGTTAAAGTAACATGTAGTACTATTATTTAGCCTGTACTGGCCTGTTATTTGGCTAAACTGCCCTGATTATATGAACACCTAATCTCCTCAAAACCACTTCTCCATATTTACTCAAAATATTCTTAAAATTTGAAAACGATAGGTAATCAATGTAAAATTCATGTGTCTGTGAATGCTGATGATATCACTAAAGTCTATATTTTGAACATATGTGTAATGATGTCATTGCATTAGCTCAATACACCAAAATGTATGTGAGCTGCAACACGCCGAGGTGGTATAAATAGCTAGGTAGTTCTTACTCAATAGTGGGACACTTAGGAGTCACGCTAGCAATAATACGCCAAAACGACAGGTTTCAGACGTAAATAATAATGCGGCCTCAATTTGGGTAAAGACGAGTATACGGAGTGGATTACATTACCGGAAACCGATTGAGGTACACACTGAAGAATATTACTAAATTATGGTCTTCTTTACGTGGAAAGAATGAACACCAAAAGCAGAATAAGAATGGTGCAAAAAATTTTTGTGACCCGTATAGTGCAGTGGCTGACAGGTTGATTTTTTGAACGGTCGGAAGCTCATAAAATAAATATATTATAAAACAAGTAACCCATTATGCCCATTGCCAAACAAAAGTCATTTCCAGTTTTCTATGCAATCATTTATGGTTCACTATAATTATGATAGTGGAAAAGCGCATCGTAATCAACTGAACTTTTTCGAATCCAATGATAGACATTTACGAAAGTGTTAACTTACCGAGTATTTTTCCAACTCTTGCTGTATGTATAAGGTTACCATCGTAAATGGTTCCAAACGACCTTTCCACTTGACTGAAAACTCTTCTATCAAATGAATCTTTTTCTGGAACACTATCCACTCTTGGTCCGCAATGGACTCAAATTCTAAAAAACAATATATGTAAATCTAAATATTTAAAGTTACCTCATCGAATAACAAGAATTTTTGAGGTGGCAGGTACAAAATAAGTTACCTTCATTGTATTCCTTTAGCGGAGTCCACAAGTTGACATATTCAGCCATTAGCTTTTCTGCTTCACCCCATGTGTCGAATAGTTCTACCTTCATTTGGAATTTCTCACACTCTTTTCTGCAAATAATGAAGATTTTGTAGCTACATATGTACCTACTTTGAGTTATTTCAGTAGTGGGGTGTGCGAGGTTATGTGTGACATGTCTTGCTTATTAGTCACGCAAATAAAAAGAGGATTTCGACAAGGAGATGAAACAGGGAGAGGTAAAAGATATTCTACACTTTTGACAGGCATCCATTTCCATCCATCCACCTTTTCAAACTTTTCTTATAAAAAACCTATGTTAATGCATTGCTTGGCAAAGGGGGAGACCTTTTCCGAACAAAGCGATACATACTTTATGTTTCTTACGCTACACAAAATATTAATAACACAAACTTACATAAGCTCATCCCTATCTGCAACAAACTTATTCAAACTCTCCTGCGCTTCGAACACGGAGCGACATCTATCGAGCATTTCTGCGTAATTAACTCCGTGAGTATCGTCCAGGCGAGGCTTAGCTTGAGTCCACCGCGACGTCCACGCTTCTACACTCGTGTTCAAGTTATCCCATTCACCGCTCAAACTTGACTTGACTATTTCGGCCTGCGATTTAAAACAATTGAAGAATTACTTGTTTTAAACGACTTCATAAAAAGAGAAGGTAATGTATTAAGTGTTTTTTATATTTACGAATACGGATTTATTCGTGATTACTTAGTCGATTTAAGAAATTCACAAAACAACAGGCTTAAAAAATACTATAAAGTTATTTTTGACAACTAAAAAAAAACGTATAAAAAACAATTGTAAAACTTCTTTACTTTAATAACCTGATTATTTTAACATAGCAACGAATTGAGAACTGAAGTGTTGCCCTCTTACCTGATGTTCAAACATCTTCTGTTGACTCAGCATCAGTTCGTGTATTTTCTGCCATTCCTTCATTGTCCCATCCACGGATGAATCTCCTCCCCACGTTCGCAGCATGTGGCCCTTTCGTTTTAACGCCTCAACTGTACTTTCCATCTGAACATAAATGTAACATGTGATGTCTTCGCATTGTAATATGAACCTTATATCAATACCAATAAAAGTGATATACTATGAGTTTGTAGTTTGCGAAAACTATACTTAAAACTTTAACTTAAATAATTCAGTATCATCCACCTACTTACCTCAGGCATCTGTTGCTGCAAAGCTTGCTGCGTAGCGCTCATTTCAGAAAGCTCTTTCGCATTCTTGGGCAGTGCTTGGTTCTCCAACATAACAGCTGCAGAGGCCACGAATGCATCTATCTTAGCTGCGTCTGATCTACAACTGGCCACTAGTGACGTCATAAGACATGCCCAGAGACTGCGTGCTTGAGCCTCAAACTCGCGCCGTAAAGTAGTTGTGCCAACTGATATCCATTCTATCTTTTCATCTTCGCTGAAAGTTATTGAACAATATTACTACACTAAATTACAATTTAACTTGCATTTCTTCGCAATATTTGATAATTTTATGCAGTGTACAAAATACTGCAAAACGTTATTATAGTGCACATGCACTGTCAAAAACTATGAGATTAAATAAAGAAAAATTTACTTTGCCACCATACTTTCTTTTGTTTGCCACAGTATAGGATTTCTTTCAAAAATAAAAAATAACCATTTATGGTGCTTTAACTTTTTTTTTAAGGATTGGAAATCATCAAATGACTTCTTCCGCTCTGGCTGGAGCGGAAGGGCGTGTGAGACTCTTACTGACTAAAAGCCATCCGTGTTCCTCCCAAAGCCCTTTGCGTTCCAGGTTGCAGGGCCGCGGTGACTCTTTCGAACAAATTCTTGTACCCTGGCAGGCTCTGGCCCTAGCGGACCCCGTCTCCTATGCTGACATCTCTGAAGCGCGCGTGGAACACAACGCTCGCCGTCCGCAGGCCCGCGCAGTATGTGGCCGGGAATCGTCCCGCAACTCCCGACGCCCGGGGCATCTTCTTCTGTTGCGGCGGCTGGGGCGTAGCCTTTGTCTTTCCCCTACGCGGCCCGGCTCCTCCTTCGCGAGCATTACTGCTTCATAGTTCTTTAACTTACAAAGTCATCTTGGCGACCGCTTGTCCATAGGCCTTGCAGGCTTTAAAGTTGCTCTCCCAGTGCACTGGCTCAGTAAGATGCTCCTTGCACAGCGCATCGAGGTCGGGAACACACGCTAATGCTGCACGTCGCGTCCACGACGCGCAGGACGCTTCTAGGGACGATAGGGTTGCTTCGAGTTGGGTTACTGCCTTGTTGCCTAGCCAGCTATGCCTTAATATTGAAAAAAGGGATTACAAAACATAACTAAGGAACCATTGAAATAGAATAGACTATTTTTATTCGCCTTGATGCTCCCATGGACTACTAAGCTTTGTACATTTAGGGTTTTAAAAGTTTTGCTGCTATTACAGTGCACCCCAAAGCTATATTTAGCATAACATTGAGTTATGTCTGCTGTTCGTACGTCAATTTATCTAATATCAACTCTATTTCATTTAACATAAAGTTGATATTTTTTTGGGAGTGATAACAGCACTCGTTAATAATATGGACTTCACATTCCTAATAGATGTTTTCCAATGCTCTATTGGATTTAACGGGTAGTCGGTATAAAATAACAGGAGTAATCTTTAAGAAAATCAAAAACCATCACTTACTTTTCAACGATAGCGGCAAAGATGCTCTGTTTGTCCGTGATGTTGTTTTTCATGCCGACGAATTGGGCAGGCATGGACACAAGACGTCGCAGCTGATTGTAGTGTTGCACTCGCAGCTCTTCTATCGCTGGTTGCACGCGTACGGCGTAACCACTGAACAAAGATGATTTATTTTTATTTGAACCTTATGGCAGTGCCTAAGATTCACATTTGTGTCATCGTAAAGGGCAATTTACTGTTGGACTACTTACAAATATAATTCACACGGACCCGATGAAGCTTTAACGTACTGAAGCTTTTTTAAGGTAATTAAAGTTAAGATTGGTCTCCCAAAAATACTGGTATTTAACTGAATCCGGTTTGACTGGAAGCCAACACCAATATAGTTGGGAAAAAAGCTAGGCAAATGTTAATGAGGCTACAAAGAAATGTTTAGAACAACTTAGATGATAGACCGAAGACGACTTTCCGAGTTGCAATGTTTTTTTTTACCTACTTATAACGAGTACTTATCACACTTGTAGAACCATGAGATGGTTCAAAGGTGAGTTTCAAAGATCCATTAGCTAAGAATCCATTCAAACGAGTCTCCAATTAAATGACATAATTATTTATCAATATTGCATTTAGCATTAGACCTTACCCCTAGACTAGTTAAAAGCAGTCATAGAGGGATTTCCAATAAACAACTCAAATCAATAATAATTTCACTAAAATAAACATCGCGCTGTTTCCCTATTAAATTATTTATTAGTGACTTAAGAAAATATTATATGTCATGATAGAGTCAGATAAGCTAAGTAGCTTCTGTTGTAATAGGCATCTGGGCTCCCATTGCGAGAACCGACATATTTTTAAATCATCGAAGTATCATGTGTCATAGGTATTATTTTACCGAACTATATTTCGCCGATTTACAAAATAACTTTTTGCTGTTGGACGAAGCCTGTTTTGAACTTTTTCAACAGAGTTCCAAAAGAAGGAGGTTATCAATTCGACTGTACCTATGTTTTTTTTTATATTGCCATATTTTTACCACACCGAAACAACATTTTACGAAATAATATTTGGTCACAAATATATAGCCGGTTACTTAGTCAAAAAGAAAAAGTCAATATGTTGTGCTACAAAATTAAGTGACAGAAATGAATCGCTGCAAAACTGATTTCACGCAGTCTTGTCTGCCCTACCCTTTTTTTTATGGATGGGAAATCATCAAATGACTTCTTCCGCTCTGGGTGGAGCGGAACGGCATTTCAGACTCTTACTGACTAAAACCCATCCGTGTTCCTTCTAAAGCTCTGTGTTCCAGGGCCGCGGTGACTCTTTCGAACAAATTCCGCAACCCCGCCAGGCTCTGGCCTTAGTGGGCCCTTTCTCCTATGCTGACATCTCTTTGGGGCCCTTTCTCCTATGCTGACATCTCTTTGGTAATAGTTGAAAACTTTTAGGTAATTCGATAAAATTATTTTTCGAACTTATGATAGGTAACCTCCCATTGCACTTTCATCGAGCTTCTACCACCTTAACGTTGATGAAATGAATATTTGTCGCTTTATAAGTTTATAGTACCATGCTTGCTACAATATGCGTTGTTTATTTACGACGAACAGATAAAACAGGTCAACAAGTCTTCCTCATGTGGCATGCTATTAAATGATGATTAGTTAAAACTAGCTCTCAGAGCGTGGTTTCAGAGTAATTAATCGGTTATTGATACGTGATTAGTGATTCAAAGATCATAATTTAATCAAACTGCAAGGCAATCGATGTAATTGTAACCTTTCGGGGTTGATTATTGATTAACTTCCGCATTTACACAGAACCGCTCGTACGCATAACTCAGCAGATAGTATATTGAAGCTATGCAGACAGAATTCACCCTATATAATAGCAAAGTTCGCAGGAACTCTCGGAAATTGTGTTTGCTATTTAACATCCTTCACAACCCTAAAACGCCTTCCTTTCCGCGAGAACGCTTCTCCTATTCCCGTCCTTCTGATGCGCCTTGCTGGTCGCATCTTAAAAATCTCCTGAAATCCCCTCCCCACTCTACCGATTTTTTTTAACGGTTGTGGAATGCACTGCCGCCTGACATTAGGGACTGCAAAACTCTTCCAGTTTTTAAAAGAAGAGTGAAAGAACACTACCTTTCGGTACCATCATAGTTGCATATTTAAAGTACATATTATTATTTAAGTAGTATGTATTAGTATGATATTAATTTTAATCATATTTATGTATAGTATGTTAAATTTAAAGTTTTTTGTCATTGTTCTATGTAAGCATAATTTTTACACACGATGTCTACTTTTCTTTAGAAATAAGCATCACCTTTGTACCTATTTTTCTGTTCCCTTCTTCTTATCTATTTGTTAAATGTGTGTACATAAACTATTACATAAATAAATAATAAATGCGAAAGTACCCTTTTCTTTCTTTTCAAACCTTAGCAGCAGAACTAATGAGTTTGGATGAATTTTGGTACACGGGGTCTATCCATGAACCAAAATTAGTCGGGTTAGGATATAGGATAAACTGTTTATCAAGGTAGTACGTTCCCGTAGGATGATTGCCGTCCTCCTCGAGGGCGAAGCCACTAATAAACTAATCAAATTAATAAGTGTCAAAATAAGAATAAAAATTACTGAAGTTATACCTACCGAAATACCAAATCAACTTTGACGTGCGGGAAATGCTTGTGCAGCGAAAGCAGCGTTTTTATGTACTGATACTCAAGCGCCTTGTACAGCTGCCAGTCCCAATGCGATCGCCACAGTTCTGTATTCTTGTAACCATTGGATTCCACCTGAAAAAAAGGTTGTAGTCTTAACTGCATTGCCGATATTGTGAACGGAAAATAAATCCTGTTGCGCGACTCTAAAGCGTTTTCTACCACCTGAAGAAAATGTCACTCTAAAACGTCTTCTACCACCTGAAGAAAATGTCGACTCTAAAGCGTCATCTACCATCTGAAGAGAATTACGACTCTAAAGTGTCTTCTACCACCTGAAGAAAATGTCGACTCTAAAGCGTCTTCTACCACCTGAAGAAAATGTCGACTCTAAAGTGTCTTCTACCATCTGAAGAAAATGTCGACTCTAAAGCGTCTCTACCACTTGAAGAAAATGTCGACTCTAAAGCGTCTTCTACCATCTGAAGAAAATGTCGACTCTAAAGCGTCTTCTACCACCTGAAGAAAATGTGGACTCTAAAGCGTCTTCTACCACCTGAAGAAAATGTCGACTCTAAAGCGTCTTCTACCACTTGAAGAGAATTACGACTCTAAAGTGTCTTCTACCACCTGAAGAGAATTACGACTCTAAAGTGTCTTCTACCACCTGAAGAAAATGTCGACTCTAAAGCGTCTTCTACCACCTGAAGAAAATGTCGACTCTAAAGCGTCTCTACCACTTGAAGAAAATGTCGACTCTAAAGCGTCTTCTACCATCTGAAGAAAATGTCGACTCTAAAGCGTCTTCTACCACCTGAAGAAAATGTCGAATCTAAAGCGTCTTCTACCACCTGAAGAAAATGTCGACTCTAAAGCGTCTTCTACCACCTAAAGAGAATTACGACTCGTAAAGTGTGTTCTACCACCTGAAGAGAATTACGACTCTAAAGTGTCTTCTACCACCTGAAGAAAATGTCGACTCTAAAGCGTCTTCTACCACCTGAAGAAAATGTCGACTCTAAAGCGTCTTCTACCACCTGAAGAGAATTACGACTCTAAAGTGTCTTCTACCACCTGAAGAAAATGTCGACTCTAAAGCGTCTTCTACCACCTGAAGAAAATGTCGACTCTAAATGTGGTAATTATGGTCTAGAGTTAGCAACTTTCTAAGCTTAACAAATAGCTGCAAGGATACACCTATATTCAAAGAGTTGAGATTAAGATGAGAGGTGTTGCGTTAGATAAAAACGTTACAATCGCCACAGATATACAGATTATTAGTTCCGGTTCGTAAGGTGCAAAAAGTCCCATTACCTCTTAATGAGTCTGAATATTATTATTATTGAATCACTTACCGTGTCTATAATATCTCTAATTTCTTTGACACCTTTCTTCCATTCAGATTGCTTGGCTAACAATTCTGTTTCTATCAACTTCTGGACAATGTTTCTGATCGCTACATGTTGACCAGTTAGGTAAGAGTTCTGAAATAAAAATATTTAAAATACTATGAGCAAAAAATCAATCAAACGGACACTTTCAGGCGTTGTGTCGTGTGAAGGTAACTTTCAAACTCACACATACAGTGCAGATTGCAATAAAACTATATAATAATATAATATAATATAATATAATATAATATAATATAATATCTTGGGACAACTCACACACGGTCACCCGATCCCAAACTAGGCAGAGCCTGTGCTATGGCAACCAGACAACTGATAAACATACTTATATATTTCTAAATACATACATATTATAGACAAATTACACCCAGACACAGAACAATGATCATGCTCATTACACAAAGATTTGTCCTGGGTGGGAATCGAACCCACGACCTCCGGTTTAGCAGTCAGGGTCACTAACCACTCGACCAACAGGCCAGTCGAAATAAAAAACTTAATAAAAAAACTTCAACCGATTTATGACTTTTGCAATATAGTAATTCTGAAAATTTTAAACCGACTTAATTTACACGACCATTTAGTCGATATTTGTTTAAATATGGCATACATGTCCGCCAGTGTCCATTTGTTGGCTGATATGAGGCTAGATGATAATGACAAAAAGATGAGACGGTAGCAGAGCATTACCTGTGTCTCTAACTTCAAGACAATCTTCTTAAGTTTTTCAGTGTAGTTGGATAGTTGTTCTACGTCGTCCCAGTACACTGCCTTCTGGTCTTGAACCAAGTTGGACAGGTCCAGTGCAGCTTGCAACATCATCGGACGGGTTGACGGAATCATGCGCTCACCCAGAGTGTTGTGGAATGATGCCACCTGAAAACACGGTTTTTAACAGTTCATACAGATTATTTTAATCTTTCATCATTGCAGAGCACTGAAAAAGCGCTGCAATAAAGCCAAATGCTTTCATTGGTATCCGGAGTTGTTTAATTATTCAGGCACGGTGACATTTGTAACATATCTATGAGATAGTCAAATACGCATTGTACTGCCACCAACAGCTGATGACCGCCGCGTACATGACTCATTTTTATTTTGTTTTTCTTGTACCTGCATAATTTTTCTGTATTGTGGAGTTCTCTGATGCAAGTCACTATCATTTGCCACAGTGTTGCAAATTATCTCATTGAGTGAGGAATTATGCAGGTGTGATAGCCCCATCGGCCCGCTATCCAGTAACCAGGCACCGCGGTTCGCATTCACTTTAAACGCAGACGAAGGGGGCAACGCAGGTGGCAACGAGTCGTTTCTGATTTGAAACAATTCCGTTCTCAGCTCTTTCACCTCATCTAAGGTCGTATTGGTTAGTCTAAGTGGTCAAACGTTATAGGCGGCAACTTTTCAAGCCACAAACACAGGAATATCGTCCGGCTCAGCAGATTTGAACAAATTGATGATATCCGCCAAATCCCTTTGTTCTTTGCCTTTGTTTTTCCGTATGATCTTACGCAGATTTGAAGGAATGGCATCGAATAGAAGTGATTTTGATTTCTTGATTTCATCACTTGTGAATGACGAGACACAGTTACGCACTAAAGTTTCTTCGTCAACAACAGACACTTTGTTCTGGATGAAAGATAACATTTCATCGATTACGATGTTACACCTGTCACACTTTATAATGTTCGACATTTTCACTCACACGTAACTCAGCGCATAAGTCTGTTTTTTTACCTATACAAAAACATTGGATGTCTATTACTTCTATACTAATATAATAGAGCTGAAGAGTTTGCTTGTTTGTTTGAATGCGCTAATCTCTGGGACTACCAGTCGGATCTGATTTTATATAGGATAGCCCCTAGTGGTGCCTGGTCAAAAAAATGGTCCCTATCTCAGCATATAGCTGAGATACGGACCATTTTGGCCTCGCACAGATAATTATTTTATTATACTGTTTAGTTATTAATTTAATTTAATGGTTTGTTTGTCTTGTGCGAGTCCCAAATAAACATTTTTCTTTCTTTCTTTCTTTTCCACATTCTTGAGGAAGGCTATACGGGAACGGGAAAAACCGGATATGCGCGTACGAAGTCGCTGGCAAAAGCTAGTTTAACATACAGACGATGTAGTTTAGTACAGTTTTTTTGTTATGTTTGGACATGTTTCCACATCAATTTATGGTACTCGTGTAGTAAACTGACATGAAGATTAGATACGGAATTCAAATTATCGCTCTATTTCAGTCAATCACGACGGAGACAGAATGATGTTTTAACAAGTTTAGCTTTAAATTCATTTAAAAATTGCACGTCATCCCGTCGGCTTCAGTACTATAACTTTTCGTTACCTGTTGCAACGGCCGTGCATGCGCTAGCGCATTACTGATCGTATCAAGCGCAGCGGCGGCTGGCGGCGGCGGCAGTCGCATCGCTGCCAGCGCTCGAGCGTCCAATTCTGCACGAACTAAACCAGGGTTGAAGTTCACCACCATCAGGCGAGTACTGCCGCTAAATTCAACGACTGGCTTGTCTGTTGATATTTGGAGGGACCCGTTCTTTGCTTGTGCCTGTAAAATGCACGAGCTGTAGTTTTTTTATCAACGACAAACGATTTCTCAATGCAACTCAATCAATCGTCAGATAACTTAAGTCTGAGGATTAATATTTTATACGCATACTTTTCAAGACCCATTTCTCAGATTAAACTTACCCGACGGGTAAAAAACCCCTATGTACTTAAAATTGGCTTTCGATTGAGAATTCGTGGCCAAGTGGTATAAATTACTATAGTAGAGTAGAGTAGGGACACCATTTTCCGCACTTAGACTCCTATTCGGTCCGTTGTGCGTAGGTGTCCTGGCTAAGTTAGCCAGCCTAGCTCCGCCCAGAAGCGCAGAAGTTTCCTGGGAGCTTCACAGGCTTCGCGGAGCGACCTCACCGTTCCGAGGATTTGTTCACGTTGGGTAGCCACGGCCTCGCATTCCAGGATGACATGTGCGGCTGTTTCTAATATATAAATTACTATATTAAGAACTCTTATCGCATTTTTTGATTACCTGCAGATCACGGCACCACTCTTCATGAAGTTGAGTGTACATATTTTTGAGATCTTTCAACACTTTAGTAGCAAGACTATGCAATTCAGAACTACCGTCAAATTCTTTCAAATACTTTTCCGCACACATTTGGATTTCTTTAACCTGGAATGTTAAAAACAAGTTTTATAAATCATTTTAGCTTAGAAAGTCTGTTTGTCATGTTGCCGCGCCTGCGGCACTATGAGTATGAACTCGTATTTTGAGTGTTACCTTTGCTTCCGTGAGTTTGGCCCATTGTATTTGAAGCACGACAGTAGACATTTCAGGAGGCTGGTACATCTTGACATCCAGCTCATCTGCATCCATCTGAGTTTGTACGCTCTTCAGCATTGATATGAGAGATGAAACGAATATCTCCAGCTCGTTGTTGAGCGCGTGCTTTACGAGAGGTCGTTCTATTAGAGCACTGTATCTCATGAATTCATACAGCATCTACAAAGGCGATAGCTAATTAGCTAGGATACAACAATTGAAGAAATTTTGACAATACCTATGTTACATAAGAGGGAGACTTATACTATAGAAACGTAATGAATGAATAATATTTGGAAGTTGTTACAATAAAAAAGTCGGTGGAAAAATGGAGATGTTACACGCTTTTGAAGTTTTTATTCCATCATTGTTACGCAAACCGTTGGTTGAACTAAAAGGCACCATAGTCACCATAGCGTTACTATTGAGTGACAAAAGATGACTGTAGTGCTGACTTATGCCGAAAAACTGGTACCCATTCATCTGCACTTTTACAACTTAACGTACGCCTCTGAAACTGGTGTTAAAATGGCCATCTACTGGTGTTAAATCATTTAAAAATAATCCAAAATCGACTCCAAAAGAAAAAAAATAAAAGTTTTTGCATTCGATTTTTTTTTCGTTATGCTTTTTTTGGCCTGAATTTACCTGCTTAGTAGACATGTTATGCAATCTGGGTTTTAATTTTTCAGCAACTTTCGTTTCAGCAGGACGCAAACTTGTTGAGAACTTGGAAACTGCCGTATCCCAACCAGGGTTCGGCCCGTTACACATCCAAATATTTATACCTGAAAAACGATGCGTGATGAGGATGACATATAATATATAAAAGATATAAGAGTGGAAAAATAATATTTGAGTGTTGAAAAGCCGGTACTAACTTTCGAAAGGCGCAAACAATTGATGAGTCTGCAGTTCTGTTCTTTCATTATTCGAAAGTAATTTATTCAATTGACAGTGCGTAGACCTGATGTCTTGTATCTAAAAAAATAATTATTATATTCGTGGAGTTTTCCATTTGCAAAACCAAGAGCCAAGAAACCAATACAATACTAGAGATACCAACCTCTTTCAATCTAGTCTGAAAGTTAAAACAAAACGGGGGCACGTAAGGTTTTCCGTTCCACGCATGGAGCGCATAGTTAGGCCAGTATGTTTCAGTTAACGATTCACAAGCGCTGTTCCAAGTCTGAATCACTTTGAAACTATTAGATAAAAGGTTCAGTACTTCACTATCCTTGGCTCCATTGTGTACTTTCCAGAGATCATCAGTAGATATTGTCTTTTGTATAACTGAGCATATTTCATGACCTAAAATGGTTATAAGTGCTATTAATGTATGGAGCTGGCTGCAAGTCCTACCAGCCAGTTTTGGTCAATACCTGAAAAGGGGTCAATGTACTCACAAAAAATAAACTAAAAAAAATGTGGAGACATCGATACGACAATAAATGAAAACACTGGCAATAGGTAGGTACAACCAGTACCTACCTATTGCCAGTGTTTTCATTCATAGGAATATTTTGATACTTTTATAATTCTTGTCACCGACATTAAAAATTAACTTTCTAATTGCATAAAACGTCAAAAAAAACTAACTAGTCAAGGATAGTGACTACTATTCTGATAAAATATTCCAGGCAGCTGTTGCAGTTCAAATATAGACTAATATAATAAAGCTGAAGAGTTTGTTTGTTTGTTTGAACGCGCTAATCTCTGGAACTACCAGCGGGATTTGCAAAATTATTTTTGTATATGATTCATAAGGAAGGCTATAGGATAAAGGTATGGGAACGGGAAAAAACGGGATATGCGCGTACGAAGTCGCGGGCAAAAGCTAGTCTGTGATAAAAGAAAACGTATTCGTATGAACTAGTATTGCCAATGTTTTGGTTTTTTGTCGTATCGTCGTTTCCACCTTGTAAGTAGGTACCTATACATAAATGTATGTGGCAGTCGATTTGTTTTTCGGGATTTCAGTGTTGGTCCCATAGTAAAAGTTGATCATAATGATGAGTACCTACAATGAAAAAACTTTAGGTATTGCGTTTATTCTGTTACATATTGTATAGCATACCAATAATATCAAACACATGCACCATCCTATCTTGTGCATATGGCGAAGTAGTGATACGCCAAATGTCATCCAAAATTCCACCAATGTTCTCTGCTGATTCTCTGACCTCATCCATTGGGCTTGAGCGTATTGTTCTAAAAAAATATGAGAAGTAGTTAATAAAAGAACCGATTTATAGAAGTGTTTTCACCTATCGTCTCCTGGAAGTTGTCATATCGAGTATGAAAAAAAAAATAGAGAAATGAGAAATACATATGTTCCGGCCTAATTACCTAACTTCTTCCAAAACATCTTCAAAAAGTTCACAAAAAGTAGATGCTGCTTCCTTCTCCTTTTTATTAACATCCCTCCTTTGTCCCAATGATTTCCAGTATTCCAGTTCATCTTGGATTGATAACACAACTGTGCAAAGAGGTACACGGAAATGTCAAACAAATCTATTAAAAGTGAGTGCAAGGCTTAGACTACTAATTAACTGCAGTGGTCTATTTATTTTCCCAGATTTTTTTAATGGTCATGACAGTTTATTCAAAACAGTAGATAATATGGATTAGGGTACCTAGTATTCATTTGAATCAGGAATTTCAAAAGTATTGATCTTTAATCAATAATTTTATTGTAGTATTGATTAAAAGGCCTTAATTACTTAAAAACATAATTTAATATAATTATTAAAAAGTTACCATTTATATTAGTGTTGCCTTTTCCATGGGCTAAAATCCTCAAGTTGGACTCCAAATCTGATAGGTTCTTTTGAAGTTTATTAGAATATAAATCACTTCCCTAAAAATCAAAACTTTAGTTAAACAGACTGGTATAGCATGTATGGACAAAGAGTTGCAACACACAATATACAATTCATCATCAAATTCATCAACACCATCCACAGACTAACTTCACCTACTGCCGGATCTACGCCTCTTTTCTTGTGTGCAGTAAGTGCAGTAACGTAGCTTGGTGGGTGCGGCCCGCCCCGGGTGTTTGTCGTCGCCCCGTTTAGGGGTGACGAGCGGTCGTTGACTGATTTTTGTTACGATCGAATGTCATCAAACGATTTAGGCAATGTAGGTGGCGTGAGTGCAAAAATTGTCAAGTTCGCTCTTGCACCCTCTTAGTTCTTGAGCTTCTCTGCATTGAGGGGTTACACCCGACAGTTTGTTGACTTTTTTTCACGGTTGGGTGTTAGCCCCCCTACGGGTGACGGAATGAAAAATGAAAACTATATGAGGCGGGTACAAATTTTAGAAAATCAAAACAATCATGAGCAAGGTGCCATTTTTTGCTTGGCCATTTTCATAATTTATTATGCCCTTCTCAACCAGTATCTACTTGCGAACAAAGAGTCCATAATGTCTTTGACAAACAGGGACCTAAGAAAAAACCTAAAACTATTTAGTTTTAGGTTTTTTCAGCGGCACAAATAGAGTAGGTACCCCAAAAAAATTGGTTGCAAACAACTGCCATCACCAGAACAAAAGTCACAACTCATAAAGTTTCGAAAGGTTCCCGTTTATGGCGTGACACCATATTATCCACACCGGGTGTCACCCATGCTAGCTACGCCACTGCTTTCTTGTGGCAACCTCATCCAGGTTCAACCCACAATGGCCAAACTGTATTAAAATAAATAATTAGGTATACACTTACTGCAGCCAGTAGAGGTGTGTAGACTTGTCTCCAAATCTGATATAATGACTCAGCTGTGTTATTAGACAGAGTCAAAATATTTATATTGTGCACAGCATCCTCTTTCAGTAACTCTTGTGCTGAGGTTTTGTAAAAAACAATAGATTTGTTTTTACCATCTTGTATCTAAAAGTTGTTTTTATAAAACAAAATAAAGTTAGCTTCTTATCAAAAAAACCCTTCATGTCTTATTTGGCTATGAATCTAAAACTATGCAATCATATTTAAAAACTTTATAAAATTCTCAATTTGTATGCACAAATCCTGATCCAAATACTGTCATTATGATCATCTTCCTTCCTCCACTTATTCAAATTTGGGAATGGCAGCTTTTACTGTACATGTACTTTATTATTATATAACATAGATCTTGTGCTTTAATGAATCCTATAGCACAGTGGTTCCGAACCTAGGCGTTATTACCTCCGCAAGGGTAAATCAGTTATTCTGTTGGGAGAACAAAGAACCTAATCAAATAAAATACGTAGCTAGATAGTCTTATATATAAAATTCTTGTGTCACAATGATAGTTACCATACTCCTCCGAAACGGCTTTATATGCATATTCAGTAGGTCTGAGAATCGGCTACTATCTATTTTTTATAATCACCCCTAAGTGATAAGAGTTGTCCAACCTTAACATTTTTTTTTGTTGGACAAAATTTTTATTTTTTTATTTTTTGTGTCATTTTATGTGGCACCTTTCTATCAAACAAACCCTATTTTTTAATAGCGACATTAGGGCTTTAATTTTTTTCTACTCTCGGCAGTCAATAATTGATCATTTACCACTCGATCAGTTACTTATTCTTGATTATTTGTTTGGTAGAATGCGCTAATCCTAGGAAGTCTACTTATTGAGAAAGGCTATATAACATCACGCTACGACCAATAAGAGCCAAGCATTCATGAAAAATGTGACGCAGAAGAAGTTGCGTAGGTCAGCTAGAAAAATATATTTTTTTTATCTGCAGTAATAGATTCACTGAAGCAATATTTTTTTAGACATGGATAATAATCGTCATGGAAATTAAGACCATTTACTGTGGATGATAGCATTATTAAAGACAAAGATGTGGCGGCCAAAGTGAAATTTCAAATAATTTGTAACTATACTCAAAGTACAGTTCATGTTTTTATAATCCCGGTTTTTAATTGTCATGATTCCATTTATGATTCCGGGATTTTACAGTAGGTACTATCAACTCTATGTTACTTACTACCACGAACATTAAGTAAATATAGTCTACCTATTCCCGATCTCTGGTTATGACAATAGGTAAGCAACACAAAATTATACCCACTTTAGTATGAAGAATTATATTTTCACCAAGCATATAGCCTTGTATTATAAGTATTTGAGGGTTGTTAATAAAATCAGACAATGCATCTTCTGATTTTTCATCCAATTTTAAGTCCAATTTGTTGTAATAGTGCTCTGAAACAAAAAAGATACTGTGGTAAATGGCAGAACCATAAAATTGATCTACTTACCAGCCTGTATCTGTATGTGTGTATTTGATTTTTACTGAAATTAAATTTTCATGCGAAATCGGACGGATCGAAGTGCTGCTAAGTAGTAGTAGGTACCTACTTACCAATAGTAGTAAATATAAAATCGCGAATAGGTAACATGTTTACAGCAGCAAAACAAATAACGTGAGAATTATTTCAGTAAATAACATCACTGTCCATTAGTAATCATAATTCTAATTTTAAGAATTCATTTTAATTTGTTGCACAAAGTTTTGTTGTTGCTTTTTGAATTGAAAAAGTACAACATTGTTGCCATGGCAACCGCATCTATCTACCACAGATTAGTAATGTCTAGTACATTACTAAGCTGTGGTAGATAGATGCGAAGTAAGAAGGTATTCTTCATTCCATGGAGTACCTACTGATGCATGAAGTTAGTCTACCAGATTATTTTCACCGAGTAAATCAACTGTGGCGGTTGCTAGTCAACTCTAAAACATTATGTCATCCCAGAAAATGCCCAACGACATCGCGGGAGACCTAGGCGAAGCTAAGATGGCTGGACGAGCTTGACGACTATCGGCAGGCTTACCCAAAGCCGGGAAGAATGAAAGGAAGAAAGTACATTTGCTCTGCAGCGGGACACAACACGCTAAGAATAGAATAATAAACCTGTTATGTGGTTTCTTTAAACCAAGCATGTCATCTGTTTACTTGAATTCACCGTCTATTCCACTTACATGCATTATTTCCGTTTTGATGGCTATTTGTAAATCCTTGACAAGAGACTTCGCTCACTACACTTTCGGTGCCATGAATTTACTGCTATATAGATAGCTACGAGCTGCCTAAGCTGCGGTACCATGATTTTTTGGAATGGCGCTTGCTGCAGCTACCTTTATAAACACAGAACCTGTCACTGTCAAGTCCATTGCAGTCAGTGTCAGCTGTCAAAACCCCAAAGAATGCAATCTCGGCAAAAACTGGCAAAAACTGATGTTTTGCTGTCATCTGAAATCTCGATTGATTGATCTATTTTTGTTTTTCTTGGTTTCTCGAGTTTGAGAGAAAATCGAAAACCAGAAAACCTACCATACTCTTTTTCCTTCTTGTTCATCAAAAGCAAACAAAATGTTTCGACCTGTGAGATCCCTAAGTGCTGTGAGTAATAGCTATTTATAATTTACTTCATAATCGGCTTTTGAAATTAATGTTCCGAATGTTTTTTGATGAAAAAGATTGCAACAAATAATAACCTTACTTATCATTTATAAGGATCGCAACGTAGAGATTTTATAAACTGATTATAAGCATTATGACGCCTCAAAGCAAATATAATTTATTTGCAACAGCATCCCTATCTCTGCGTCTTACGAATTTGTTTCTTACCCACTCTGGATAAGGTATACTTACATCATACTTTAACAGATATTTGTACTTTTTACACATGTTTATTGTAAGCTGACCTCAAACAAAAAGGCTTTCTGTACAAAGATAGATCATGGTATACTGAAAATAGCTGTTTGAGTTGTTGTGCACATTTAAATATGGATTTTCTTCTGTATGTAATTATCAGGTTATTTTTTTTGTCCTTAATTATATCTTTATGATGGATGTACAGGGAAAGACAAGCCAAAGAAAAGATGTATGGATTGTGTTAGGAGTGATATGAAAGAAAAGGGAGGAAGTGATAGTGTGACGGCTGACAGGACAGAATGGAAGAAAAAAACCTGTTGCGCCGACCCCAATTAACATGGGATAAGGACAGGAAGATAATGATGTCCTTAATCATATGTTTTTGCTTTTTTTTCTAGATCTACAAACTGTCAAAAAATCTTCCTAGTGTTGCTCATATGAGTGACAAGCCTGTGGACTTTGATTATTCTTACATTGAAATACCTCATTATGATGTTGAGAAACCACAAGCATTGGAGAAACGTAAGGCAAGGTGAGAAGATATCCTAATTTAATTCTTTTGTGTTCAGTAAAAGAAAAATATTTTATAGAAAGTATAGGCACAGCTAATCTCCTGGAGCCATTTTTAAGCCCTGGCAAACAAAATCTGTGCAACAAAATGTTTGTTTAGTTGCTAGGCTTTAGCTGAAATTATTGTTCCATCATATTACTGCATGCACTGTTGCTCATAGCATTCTGGGCAAACTCAATATAGATTGCCTATAGTGTAGTAAGAAAATGAAAAAAGAAATTAACCTGTCTGAGGTGAAGTGCAAATTATGCTCCCCTTATAAAAATTGGCAACACTACTAACAATATTGTTAATCATTTGTATATTGCATTATTGTCAATATTATCCTATTTATCATTATACCATCCTGAGCCCTGGGCTTGCAGGGAGCCACTCGGCCCTTCCGACCCTTCTAACACTGGACATTGATAGGGTCTGAACCACATGGTGCCCAGGAGTGAATGCAGCTTTATTGATATTATAGCATCAAAGAACACTGAAAAAAATCAGCACTAGGAAAAACCAATTATACCAATTTTTGTTGTTAATTAATTGTTTTTTTGTTTAATCATATTTTGTGATGTTTTATTTTGTGCTCACCAACTGTACCTATATTGGACGTTGCATCTTAGGTTAGGAGCCACACCTCTGAAAAAAAAAAACTTTAGATACGCCAATTCCTGTGGCCCAAACAGCAGGATAAGTTTTTAAAAATGGGGTATCATTATATTTGTCTAAAGTCAAAGTCAAAACGTTTATTTCAATTAGGCCATTAAACTGTTTACAGTTTAGTAAAATAATAATGTTACATTAATAAAGTGACTCTACTGTTCATTCGGAAAGGCAGATAAAGAAAAAAACAGAAGAACTGAAGAACTGAAGCAACAAAAAACTTTTCACAAAAAAATACAACCTTCCAAATAACAAAGTATAAAATAACTTTAATTTCGGAAGTCGACGTTTTTGGCTGTTTCTTCGTATGGTAATACCAACTTCCGAAATTAAAGTTATTATATACTTTGTAGTTTTTTTTTTATTTGGAAGTTGGTTCTATTTTTTTGTAAAAAAGTTTTTTTATTTTTCACTTTTTAGTGTAACCCTTTTTTTATCTCGGGGGGAAATCCTCATGGATGTCTCCTGGGGCGGGCGGAGGGGTCTGTCAGACTCTTACTGACTAAAACCACCCCGGTGTTCCATCTCCCACCTACGCCGGGGATTGCGGGAACGGATGCGACTAACCTAACCTAATAACACCACTGGAAAGTCACAGGAAAGCGAAACACGCGATTTAGTTTACTTACTTGGATGATATATTTTCTATTTTCTTCAGCTATTTTGATTTAAAAACATATTTTGATGAAATTTCTATGGGACCAATCGGAACGTACATCCTTTCACTCGAAAATTATTTTCAAATCGGTCCATAAATGACAGTTATGAGGTAACAAACAAAAAAAATACAACATTGAGAACTTCCTAATTTTTTTGAAGTCGGTTAAAAATCTATATGAATTAAAAAAAAAAACAAGATAGGACGCCATTAGTAAGTGCAGTCGTATTTTACACGACTGCCTCAGAAGGAGGGTAATGTTTTCGTGACAAGTCATGTGGTGCGTCAAAATAAAGGAGACGATTCGAAAAATGTGACTCAAAGGTCATCTTGCGGTCCCTCTGGACCGGTATCTTGATACAGTTGCCAAGTCCTCTGACCAGGAAACTGTATCAAGATACCGGTCCGGTCAAAAGAAGACCAGGTTCTGGAAGAAAGCGATGCACAGAACCATAAGATGACCGGGTTTTGTTAAATCAGGCGTTAAGAAATCGTAAGAAGGTGTCTCATGTGAACCTAAAGAAGAGCCTTGAAGAAGTAAGAGGAGTAGATGTAAGCTTGTGGACGGTCAGGAGAAGGATCTTAGCTGCCGATATCAGCAGTTACCGCCCGGCCCGGGGCCCTAAATTATTCCGTGAGCACCGAGTTGTCCGACTTCAGTTTGCTCGAAATTGTGCATCATGGACTCTTGATGACTAGAACAAAGTTTTCTTTTCCGATGAGGCTAGAATCTCAGGGTCCGAACGCTATGCGAACGTATATTTCGGTGAAATTATTTCTTATGGCGGAGGCTCCGTTATGTTTTTTTGGGCAGCAATTAACGGAGCCACGGGGCGTACGGAGTTAGTTTTTATAGATAATGGAATATTAAATGCACACCGGTACATAACGCTGTTGGAGAAGATTCCATTTTTATGGACGACAATGCTCGCGCTCACTGTTCTGGCGACGTAAAAGCGTATATAGCTCGAAGTCCTGACCTCAATCCAATTGAGCACGTCTGGGATGTCCTAAAGAGACGAGTAAGATCAGTGCAACCTGCTCGACAAAACATCAGGGAGCTAAATAGAGTCATTGCAGAAGAGTGGGAACGTATTCCACAAGACGGTATTTAAAATATCGTGGAAAGCATGCTCCGAAGGATGCAAGCTGTTATTTTGGCAAAAGTAGGTCACACTGCTTTTTACATTTTTAACTTCTATTATCTCTAAGTATATATAATCTTCTATTATTATCTATTAATAAACTAAAAAATATCTCCATTTAATTATTGTTGACCACTTCTTATTGCTTGGACGAGTACATTACATCGATTTAATTGAATTAAAATTTATAAGAAAAATTCATTTGTGCATGAATTTACAAGATTTATAGTCTACTTCAAACAATTAAATTAATTGCATTGACTGATATCGGCTTTGGAACGTAAATTTCCTTACGTGCCCATTTTTTTGCAAAGGAGTGTTTTACCTTTTATATGAAGAATAAAATCAACGTTTACATTTTCATTTATTTAATCATTAAGCTTCTTTGCGGTGTTAAATACAGAGTAACAAATAAATATTAACTCAAATTAAATGATACTCTTCTCTTTCTTTTTGGCAACATAATAAATTAAAACTATTTTGTTATATCAAAAAATCTAATAAGCTTTACAATAGTCAAATATTTGTTTCTGTGGGGGGCGGGGTCCATTATGTCCTTAGTTTTCTTTTTTATAAATGAAAAAAAATTTAAAAACATTTCCCCACACTAGGAATTTATCCTGTATCGTGTTTCCAAACATACAAAAGCAAACAGCCAGACCAGAACAAATCTGTAGACGGTAATAATATTTGTTCCGTGCGGGAATCGAACCCGCGACACGCACGCAGCACAGGAGTCATTCGCAAAAATTTTAGGAACTCGTAGGTATAGCTTAGGCTGTTTGACCATTCGCACAGAAACAGGATTAAGTTCATCGACTTATGCAAAATGGAGAGAATCCCAATTGCGAGGGCAAGCGAAGCTGGCTGCTTTTCTTATTGGCCTATTCTAAAAACTTTCAGTGTGACCCCCGTATATCAACTGCTATTTTATTCACACTAAAAACGTACTGTACAAGAATCTGTATTTGGGCATATGAAGTAGGTAGGTACCTACCTAATTGATCTTAACACCACAGCTTAGATTGAATTCAAGTTTCTGGTATAATGCTGGTTCCTGATACAACATTGCGACATATCACAAGCAAATGAATACTAAAATACTACCATTTTAAAGATTCAAATATACATATACCTAAACCACGAAACTTAAATTTTGAACTTATCGGAATTTCCGATTTGAATAGTCAGTTACTGGGCTAACCAGTATTGCATTTACATCTGTTTAAGGTTCTTGCCATTATGGTGGACAATATAAAAATAACCGGAAAATAGGCTATCTAAGAATGTTATGGTAGTTTCCTTTCAAGTGTTGTTTGTAGTTGTAGATACATAGTATAAGTGCCAAGTGAAGTTCGGAACATCGATCTCTCGCTCGCTAGTGCGCGCTTTAATCATTTGGCTAGAGCCACCTAAACATGATAGATAGTTGTTACGGTTGCAGATCTGCCACTGTCTTCATGATGTTACTACAACAGACATAATAACTCTAAACATATATATTAATCAGGGCTTCTGTGTAATCATAATGAGAGTAATTATTTAATTAATTATCATAACATGTTATTGATTACTGCAAAGAGGAATGAATCTGGGGTTGCGTAACAGTCTGTCAATATCTACCCTACGCAGGGTGTAAAATATGAATAGGGCCCGAACAGCTTACTGCTTAGTTATAGTACACAGTACGTACGGACGTAACAGTCGGGGTGGCGCCTCATCGCATATGCAACTGACCAAAACCATCTATATTCTGGAAAGTTAAATGAGGATTTAGAAATTATCGCGCGTACGCTACGTGTCCACTAATCCTACTCGATAAGCGATTTATCGACGATGGTATAACGAGTATCGCAGTTTAGGTCATAATCGTGCAAGGACGATTGATCTGCCAAAACACTTGCTTTGGGCGACTGTAATAGGCTGCAACAGTTTTGACTATGCACAATTTCCAATTTGACTATGTTAACTATGTCCAATAATAACTCGAAATATTTTCTGTTTCAGGCTCATGTATCAATCCCGCAAGCGAGGTATGTTGGAGAACGATCTCCTGCTGAGCACTTTTGCCAAGAAGCACTTGGACGCGCTGAATGAAGAGCAGACCCTCATGTATGATCGCCTCATCAACACCGTCAGCAACGATTGGGATCTCTTCTACTGGATGGTCGAGAAGCAGCCCACGCCCAAGGAATACGATAATGAAATTATGGACATGCTGAAAAAACACGCTAAAAATGAAGACAAAGTTTCTCTGAGACAGCCCAACTTATATTGAACTCTTGCATTGAAACGTTTTAGCCGATTTTGATTACTTGTTGAATCTAATCTTCGTAGACATTTATTGCATCTTCGTAGACATATAAAATGCTGTTAGTCAGTATTAGAATGATTTATTAATAAAATGTAATTTTATTTTTGTTGGGTCGTTAATAATAACGTGATAATATGAAATTGTTTTGTTTTGTATGAAATAACTTTGCTTCATAAACTCACAATTCGGTTATAGTTAGCTACATTAATTACGCACTTGATGGCGTCCACTGTACTTCAATGGCGTCATTAGAAAACACTCGAAACTTATTTTTATATGATTTTCCTGCATTCGTACATATGTGCTGAGGACAGACCTTTCGTGCATAAAAATATGTCTACGTTAGTTCGTATTGTCACATGGAGCAGATTACACTTTCATGAAAAAATCAAACATCTTATCGAACGAGTGTTATTATTGTTACCTTTACAATGGTCTATAGATATTTGGACGATTTAGTCTTTTGTCAGTTGGAGTGTGTATGTATTATTATGTAGAATAATTCTTAATGTAAATTAGTTTCGTGCGTAAATAAGCATTTATTTGCCAGAAGTATTAACATATTCATTTAAATGTGTATGAACATGGAAGCTCGGTGACCTAATACAGGCATTTCACTCGACCTCACGCCGCCGCCCGCAAGGAGGTACGCAGTGCTCCTTAGTATTGTGTGAACCGCCGCCCGCTCGCCAATCGCGTCCACGACGTACCGCCAAATAAATAACTCTCAGTGCGTAATCCTTATTTTGATTAACTACTGCGTTATCAAATAATATTTTATAATTTCTGTTGATTATGAATGAGCACGTCACACGCAGGTCAGCCACTATCTAATCATTTGCTGTTTAAATGTTTGTGCTTTGATCCAGTGAAGTCAGTTAACTTGAAGCAAGTTGTGAATGTACATTATATTGAAGAGTGCGCATTAATTCTAAAAAAAAAATACTTTTATTTTTGCAGTACTTAAGAGTGTTTTGTGATCAATATACTAAAACAATAAATTGTGTTAAGTGTTAATATTTAGTGATAAAGATGCCTATTCGCCGCAGTCAGGTAAACTTGATTCTAATTAATAATAATTTAACGAGAAATACTTAAATCTTAAAAGTTACTTTTCAACAAATTCAAATACAATAGTATAATATTTAAGCTATAAAAACTTGTTATTGTTTTTGTAGTTAAGTACGACATCATTATATTTATAATTAATAAAATAGTGCAGTAATTAAATGTTACTAATTACAAATGCCGAAGTCAAGCATTTTCCGCCGCATATCCCTTAAAAACTGCATATTCCACGACCTAATAAAATAATCAAAATAGTTAAATAAAAACAGTGTTTCAGTCTTCTGCATGTGCCATGCCGTAACTATTACCTAGGTAAAAGTAGGTAGAAAGGGTACCTTTTGGGGTGGACAAAAATGTATTAATTGTATTGTCTTAAGCCACAATAGCAAAATTAGACAGAATTGATTCGTTACGTTTATAATGTGTTTTATTTATGTTATTTTTTGCAGGTATTAGTGAAATGGATCTTCGAGAACCAGCACAAGTTGCAAATGGTGCGGTATTGCAGTTCTTCGCTGCGCTACAAGGAGTTGGAAGAGAATGCGGCGCAAGCGCAGCCGGAGCACGTGGCGTCCTCTATGGCCGCGCCCGCTGACAAGCCCCGCCCACATATCACGCCTGAAATCTCGTTCAAGGTAAGTTCGACCGCGATTTAATGAGAATCGAAGCAAGGTGTTTACGTCTGAAGCATAAATTCTGATTAACTGATTTATGGCCGATATAATTACGATATGATTTAAATTTAAGGAGAGGTCTTTCTGATGAGCTCATGTTAAGTTTCATCTAAGATCTGAGTAAGCATGGAGGCCATGTATATTTCACACATGCCTATCGATAGACAAGAAAAATTGTCTTTAATTGTTGTCAATACGAAAAGGTTTAACTTGAACCATATTGTTTACCTTTAATTCGTTGTCATAATCAAATAGCAAAATCATGATGATACCATTTTCCTTTAAAGTTAATTCTATTCAAGTAATGTGGTGTAAATGATTTCTTGGAATAATTTCATGACGCAGCTGTTGACGTATATAATTTATTTAACAACATGGAAGCAGATAATTCTAAGTAATGTATTGTTTTTAAATCGAATGTACCTACATCGTAAGTATCTATTTTGAACCTTTATCTTGTTTGTTTGCACTCATGTAACCGTACTTCTAAACGGCCGCAGCTATCTCTTGTCAGGAGGTAACTGCATGATGTATGTATGTATTGACTTGGATCGAGCATGCCAATTGACACGTGACCGACCACGTCCCCTTCTGACGACGTTACACTATATTGTTACAGTATCAAATGTTTACATAACATACCAATTTAAACACATTAAATGTGATGTAATCGACTCACGCTATAACTAAGCTACGTGGCGATAATGACTGGAAATAATATAATTCCCTAATAAATTATGAGGCGATTATACAAACAATTGGATATCATCGAAAAGTTTACAAAACAGTAAAAGTAAATAAATAAAGTACAAGTCACTTTAGTTACGTAAGCTGAGTTCACTGCTCAGTTCAACGTTTAACTGGACTTCTATTTTTCAGCACGAGGACTTACAAGTGAGGCTTGCGGCTCCCTACCAACTGAACCCTAAGCCCGAGGTGTCCGATCTTGGCTTTGGAAAGTTTTTCACGGATCACATGCTCAAAATAAACTTCTTCAAGCAACTAGGTGGATGGCAGAAACCAGAGATAATGCCATTTGAAAATTTGAGTTTGCACCCTGCTGCCAAAGCGCTACACTATGCAATCCAAGTATGTTAATTCTATACCGTCATTTTAGTCAGCTCACTTAGAGCAGTCATTATTTTTTATTGTAAATACGTCTTTAAAATACTTGTCTTTTCCTCCAAACTGTCTTTATTGTAGTAAAGAGATGAAGGATTCCAATACGAAAACAAATTGCATGTACGATATTGTGAGTCGGAAATATGTTGTTTGCAATTTCTAGAATTATTGCTCTCATTGATGTAATTTATACGTTTTATCAACGCAGTATTGTTACATTAATATATGAATGATGTCACTAGGGACCTTTCTGTTCACATGTGTGCAAGACGATAAAGTGATTATAAATTGTTACAGTTGTTTGAAGGACTGAAGGCGTACAGGGGGGTAGATGATAAGATACGATTGTTTCGACCAGAATTAAATATGGAAAGGATGAATTTAGCAGCACAAAGGTCTGGGTTGCCAACCTTTGATGGAGGAGAACTCATTAAATGTGTATCAAGGCTGGTACAAATAGACCAAGAGTGGGTACCACATTCAGAAACCTCCACCTTGTACATACGACCTACGTTAATAGGCACCGAGGTAAGTTAATTATTCAATTTATTATGTTTTACATATTAGTAATCAGCAAGGTATATTAAAGCCTTTTAAGTTAGTAGGTAGGTACCTAATATCTCGGGGAAATCAGCGAATAACTCGCAAATAGGATTGCAGAAATCGTAAATGTGTCATAAGGAAAATTTAATAATTTCTGATTAAGCCTTTTCTATGAATCTATTTAATTAACCTTCAGAGTAAATAATGTTATTTTCTTTGAAAATAATTATTATCTCCAATATTTATAATCCTATTAAAAGAAAATTAATTGCCCATTGTTATATAGGTAAAAAAAGATGTCTGGTAAATGCGACGCTAAGCTTATCGAGCTGTAAAGCTTTCATATTCATAGTAAAGCCAAGCCACAAAAAGGACATAAACTCTGAAAGTATGCATTTAAAAGTTATATAAAATGTTATTGTTGGTTCATCTACTTAATAAATAATTTCGTTGCCGTAGTAGTAGCTTATCTGCGAATAAATAACAATCAGAAGTAAGCACATTAAAGTTTTTAATGGAGGTAATAAAATCAGTGCACACGCGGAAAATGATGTAGCCCACTTGTTCTTATCTTTCAAAATTACTAAACGCCTCTTATTGATAAAATTTGGCAAATAACAATGTTATCGTAAAATTCAGAGATATCGCGACTAGATTTGTTCAATCAGGCCATAATTATCAATTTTGTTTTTTTTATTGTGTCATAGGACGGACATAGGTGAATGTTTTCGTATTTTGTTCAAGGCGCTTCACTTGCCAATGTACGTAAATGTAAGCATGTTTCGATCGATATTTTGTTTATCTAGAGTGAAGGACGATAATATTACAGATCGGTCATTGTTGTCAAGTAGGTACCGCCACCGCTCTTATCAAATATAATGAACAATTTACTTATGTTTTGATACCAATTTTTGCTCCAAGTTGGGCTCACATTTTACTGCCTTTGCCTAAACTAAATGAAAGTTAAACACAGACTTGTAATTTAACTGTTTTCTAGCGAAGGGAAGTGAATAGAAAGTACCTATCCTGTAAAATCTTCCACAACTTAAGAAACTGCTAATTTAAAAAAACGGAGCTGCGCACTGTAATTACAATTCTTTTTTATTAAGATTTAGATATTTATTAAATGATTAGAACTTTAATCAACAATTTTACCAAATGTTTCAATTATTGTCGAGGATGTAATTAATATGAGATTTCGGATCTGGATCCGTTAGTTTCGGTTACGGGTATTAGATTTTTTAACAATTATAAAATTAAAACACAAAATCGGCTAGTGTCGGCTACTAGCCGATTTTGTCGGGCGGGCAGAAAAACCTGTCATAATAATATGTCTCATTTAGACACCGCTCTTATCCGAGACGTTTATATCGGATTGGGTTACGGTTAGATTTTTATTTCGGATATCCGATAGTTTCGGTTACGCTTACGGAGCTCCTTAACATCTCTGATTCTTTTTATCGAAATATGTATTTTGCAATTTTTACTGATGCATGTTTTTCGTTCAGAACATAATAAACATATTGCTTCAGATTACAGCATTATCTATAGCACACGTTTTCAGTCGTGTAGTATGCACGTTACATTGGCACAAACATTCGACTTCACTTATCTTAATTTGGCTATCGAGTTTGGGTCACGTTTCAAGTCTGTATATAACTTTCAACGTTTACTTCGTTATCTCGGCTTATTATAGACAATCACTGGATTTGCAATTTATATAACAACCATCAATAAAAATTAGCCAATGTTGCTTTAGTAATATTTAAGGGATTAAAGATTTGGTGAAAGCCAAAAAAAACAATACTTGGTTAGATTTACTTATGCATACATAATTAAAATAGTTCTAAGGTATTTATTATGTACATAATTATAAGATCATTTTTAGAAATAATCGCATTTTGATAGCGATCAAGTTTTACTTATTAGCTAATTTATTTTTCATCGTATTTTTATCGTTTGCGTACTTACCCAAGATATTGGTTCAAGGTAACTTTAATTAACGATATAGCTCAATATTATAGATTTAGAATTTTGAAGTAGGACCGTCGAAAACACTTCATTTGAAAGATGAGCGCTTATTTTTTTATCCGTGGGGCTAGGCGATAGAGACAGAGAGAGAGAAAGATATAGAACACCACCTAATACGTTCATACGCACCCGGTTGCGAGAAAATATTTCCACCATTTAAACTAATTGTTTCCTGCTGGCGAATAATCTAGAAAAGAGCCTATAATCTATTGATTTTATGAAATAGCTATAATATTTTGACTTCTGACTTATTTTTTATTAAAAACTATTAAATTTCCAACAGCCAACGTTCGGCATAATGGCCCCTGAAACGGCGCTATTGTTCGTCATTCTTAGTCCAGTAAGTGCATACTACAAGACGGGTACCGATGGTGCCGTGTCAATATACGCCGACCCTAACGTAGTACGAGCCTTCCCCGGAGGAGTGGGCAACCGAAAAGTTGGCTCCAATTATGGACCCACGATTGGTGAGTCCTTTATATGAGAGTAATCCTCTTCTTTTTTCGAAGAACAATGTCTTTTTATATCCGGCAACACGGAAAGATAAGGACTAATATTTGTGACCAAACTTTAAATAAACAAGACGCATACTTTCGCGTGAATGTTTGACCGCTGTACACTCTTAGATAGGCTGTTTGTTGAACCATACTAGTTTATCAATAATTGAATGTAACCAGTGTGATCGGGAATAGTCATGTTCCGATAATGTTCACAGAGGCCACCGCTCGGGCAGCTAAACTAGGTCACCATCAAGTGTTGTGGTTGTTTGGACCTAACCATGAGCTCACCGAAGTCGGCGCCATGAACATCTTCGTAGTCTACATCAATGAACAAGGAGGTAATAATAATAAACGCTAAAATTATTTGTCTGTAACAATAAAAAACAACGTACGATCATGCGGTTAATGGTTGGATATCCGTGTGACTGGCTGATACTGTCACGTTATCTGGTGCGTCGGTGGTACTCTGACCTTTTGACCGGTAAATTCTCGTCTCGTATCTGAAGCAACAATTAGGGTCAGTAACATCAGGCCCAACGTTTTTTCCAGATCAAAATGTTTTTTTGTTTAACTTTGATGAAAATTATGCAATGGAAAACTTATATTTGCAGAGAAACAACTGAGTACTCCGCCATTGAATGGTCTCATCTTGCCTGGAGTGACTCGTCGCTCTATTCTAGAGTTAGCCAGCCAATGGGAAGATTTAGTCGTCACCGAAGAAGTTCTTACCATGGATAAAATTGTTGACTTGAATAAGAAAGGACGGGTAAGTTTCAGCGTCCAGCTTTTTTCTTGTGATTAATTAAAGTTTCTAGTATTAATAGCATCGTATTGATTGCAGTTGCTAGAGATGTTCGGAGCGGGCACGGCCGTGGTGATCAGTCCTATCAGCAGGGTCGGCTTCTTGGAGCATGAGATCCGAGTGCCGACGATGACGCAGGCGCAGCCCGTGTACCAGAGGGTGAAGGACACGTTGCTGGCGATACAGTACGGCCACATAGAGCACCCGTACGCAAAAGTTATTTCATAGTGCTGAGTAGGGGCGCACTGCCGTCGTGCGAACATTGACTATTTAGTTGTCGCGTCACTGATGGACGACTACTGTGAATTTACATATCAGAAACTGTCCTGTGCCGAGCAATAATCAAAGAACTTTCTGTGCCTAAAGTGTGTGGACGATAAATCATATTATTTAAATGATAACGTTTATTGATAAGTTAAAGTTATATTGAACAGAGAGGCGAAGAATGTACAAATGCTGCGCATTTGGTACCACAAAAACTCGCCTAATTATACTGTTATCGTTAGTGCTATCAGTATGTACGTGTTTCTTTTATTTATTTATTCATTATCTGCTATCTTCGGGAGGACGTAAGTAATAGGTATTATTTCACTTAGTTGTGACATGCGATTGAAGTATCAAGTGAAGTAAACGCGACCATTTAGAACTTATTATGAATACTTTGTATGGTGATATAGTAAAAACGTATGCATCAAAAGTCACCCAATTAAAAATTGACTGTATTAATTGTTATAAAAATATTGGGTTAATCGAAGTTAGAAATAATGTAAATATAATTTAGTTACAAAAAGTAATACCTAGCAGTAGTAAAGAATGCCGTTTTAATATAAATTACGCCATTCCGTAGTAAGAAAAACAACAGACTAGAAAATATCTACCAAAAGTTAATATAACCCAAATCAACAAAAATGACAGAACCATGACCGCCGACAGCGACAGATTTGTAAAACTTGTGATATTATCGTTTAATTAATATAAAGCCGAAGCTTACTATGTATATAAATGTATTTTGTTAAGTTTAGACGTTAAAAGACCACGCTTCACTGCTCGAACGCTTCCAAAAGAAAGCGTAAGGACAGCACAGTGGTTACCAAACTAATGTAAAAACACAAAGCAGTAGACGTTATTGAAATTACAGTGCCGTGTAATTCAAGGTTCACATTCAATTAAGTATTTTTTGTGTTTTTATAAAAGTTTCAAATTATATTATTGCCTATTTATGTACTGAAATATTGTAAATTAGTTTCAAGATTTAATTCAGTGCATTTAATGTGGCAAATCACTTTTAACATAATCAAAAAAAATTAAAACAAAAAATAAAAGTAAGCTAACTGTAACGTGCATTTTTCTAGTCTAAGGTAAGAATCTGTATGAATCCTTCATATTTATGAATACATTATTTTAAACTTAATTTGATATTTTCATTCCGATTCCGTTTATACTGGATAGCCAAATCAATCTGAATAACTGGCTATAAATATTTGTACTATGCTATTACTCTACGGCTGCACAATTAAAAGCAAAACATACTTTTTACATACCTACTCGTTCGAAAACCAGCTCTTATTGCCCCTAGTGTTGGGTTCAGGATCCCGTAAATATCACGTCAAGTGGTTTATTTTTCTATTGTTCGCTCCAAATGCTTTTTACTCTACATATTTCTAAACAGTCACCTCTGAGTTCTGTGAATATTTAAAGTGGGCTAATAAATTGAAATATATAAACATGAGAATGCATAAATCCTAATATAACTAATATTATAAATACAAGAGTAAGTTTGTTTGTTACCTCTTCATGTCTGAAAATGAATGAAATCGGTAGTCGTTCTCGAGGTATGGCGTGACCAAGGGAAACAGGGATTTAATTTAATATTATATAGATATGAGGCTGTTTGGCAGCTAGCCTCTCCTTCAAAGAACGAACTCGGCGCTCGAAGAAATCTGCGGGACATTAATCCAGTTCTCACAAATATTTAGGCATAAATTAATATGTTTAATACTTATATCATTTTACTTATTTTTACGCCAAAATGCGTTGAAAAACGTCGTTTGATACATACACATGGTCATTCGCCATTGCAGATTCTTAGCTACATAGCAGCCTCACCTTGGCCTCGGGCGTCTATTCCGCCTCGGGTGCAATGACAATGTTTACTCACTAGGCTAGTTACTTTACAATGTAATGTAACTAGCCCAATAATCTGTCAGTCTTTATAACATAAAGAATAGTACCTGGTATCTATGTAAACTTTACATAATAAACACCTAAAGCAAACCCTAATTGCGTCGGTTCTCAAGGCAAACTATGAGGTTATTGTATTAATTACATGTTAAAGATAAAATTAATTGGTCTCGATTCGGGTAAAGACGTGAAGAGGAAGAGAACAATAAGATTAAAAAATACCGGGTTGATGACAGCTATGTCTTCCGCATACCGGAATAACGTCCGCGATCACGGCTTAGTATAAAGGATAAGGAGTTATTAGTTTCCTACTAAAACACAGCGTACTTCCCGGTAGAACGGACAGAGAAGTTGCTGTACCTACATATACCAGGTACCTAACCCCATTTATCGTCATTGCGCAATGAAAATGCTGGCGTGTTAGGTACCATGTTAGTCAACATTTACCATGAAACCTCAACCTTTCAAGAATATTTGCGGATCCTTAAAGCCTCATTTACCTACATCAAAACACGTTTACCGTCACTTCTACCGAGCAACATTTTTATATTCTTGATCTCTGATCTACTACCAGTTATCAATATTTACGTCTATTTTTAAATTACGAGGTGATATAAAATGTGCTTTATTATTCTTCAGTTCTCTTCACCTACCTCAAGGTAAAGATGGTTATCAATTTTCATAATCTACTTATACATAATCATATTGGTGACGTCACTATCCTAAAGTCACACTGTTTTCGTTAACAGTAATTATCAATCACGTTTACCGATTATCTGGGTGCATTTAATGTGCATCAAAACAGTTTCTTGTTAATTTACACGATAATAATTAAAAGATGCAGTAGTAGGGGTAGTGAAAACATTATTTATGAACCCTCCCTAGAAACCAGATAAGATGTCATTTAGCGGACAGATCATTGATATAAAAAAAACGCCAGATAAAACCTTCGACCATTCGGAAAAAAAACAAGCTTTTTCGTATCCCTCTCAGCAAACCTTTTCATTGGTATCCATATCATGAGGGTGCATAAAAATTACACTAGTCAACAAATTTTAAACTTTTGAAATTATCTGAGTCCTTACTATGTTTTTATTATTTCTTACTGTGAACACAAAACGTACCTAAACAAAATTAAAAGTTTTCCATCACATCTCAGTTTTCAGATAAAGCGCCTAGAAAAATCACGTTTGTTCTACAAACCCTATAATCTTAAATGTTGAAAAGCAGTTTTTTCGGACTGACTGGCACTTCTTTTACACTGGGACTCAGGAGATATGAATAACGAAGTGATTTTGAAGTCAAACATGATGTGGTTTTGAAGTCCTTCTATTAAAAAAAAATGCGGTCAAATCGAGAAGACTGATTTGGACAACAATTCGTAACTTTTATGCTCAAAAATAAATAAATAAAAAAAAAACAAATAATCCGACTGCGTAAAAAGTAAACCAAACTACTTATGTAACAGTGCAGAGCATCCCCCCGGGTGCTCTGCCAAGGAGGTGAAAACAAACACCGTACGTCCTGACCACACGGGCATGTGAACCGTTGTGGTAAGCTATCCCGTGACGGCGGCCAATAAAATATCGGAGAGCCGAAGGCTTCTGGTGGACTGGGTCTCTGCGTAGGTTAAACTGATGGAACCCAAACCTCTGAGGTGCTTCCGTTCCACCGGGCAAACGTGTGGACCGAAGCGGTCCATGTTTCCGCTGTGGTCAGCTCGTTCAAAGGGCCGGCTCGTGCAATGCCGCGCCGCACTGCGTCGTATATGCGGCAGCTGGCAAGCCGGCCGATCACTGGGCTGAGGGCAAAGCCTGTGCTCCACCTGCCAAAGCCGGGAGCAAGAAAAACCCCTCAACCACCGCCGTCTCTGCTCTCAGGACTGAAATGTGCCAATACGGCCCCATTTTGCTTCCTCCAGACGAACATCAGCCACTACGCCGCATCTCAGGACCTGTTGCTCCAGAGCATGGCGCAGTGGTTGATGCCTTAGGCCTGCGTTAGGTGGCTCGCCGTTCAATCAGAACCAGGCTCAGGTCGACGGCGCATTGTGTTCCACACGTGCCTGAAAGAGATGTCAGCACAGAAAGGGCCCGCTAGGACTAGAGCCTGCCAGGGCTGCAGAATTTGTTCCAAAAAGTAACCGCGGCCCTGGAACGCAAAGGGCATTGGGAGAAACACGGATGAGAAGACCAATGGCGTGTACAAAATCGAGTGGACACTTTTATATTCAATGTTGTTTAAAACAAACTAAGGTATTTTTGATTTTTTTTTAAATTTAATATGGGTTTGCTCTTGACTCGTCTAGGTCATAGATGACAGGGACAAACAATGGAGCGCACTTACCCAGAAGAAGCCTGTTCACTCTAATTTTGAGGTTGACTTTTGTCAAATAAAAGTGTGTGATTGTAAGTTGTAACTCTTCCCCGACTTTGGACCGCCAAAGTCGGGGAAGAGTTACCTTGGGTACCGACCCAAGAGGCTAATATTAGTAGGTAAAATTATGTTTTGAAGAAAAGGCCAACTAGCCTTAGGGAAGGTGGGTTCTAGACATTTTTTCTTGACATGTGTGAGGGAGGGTGTGTCGTGCCGCATCGATTTAAAAGAGCAAATAAAACAAAGTTTTCTTTATAAATTCCAATGTATTTACTAAAAGTTATAAATTAAAGTCAATATGTATTTAGAATCATGTTAAGGTTTTTTATTCTGGTGGCAGAGGTAGATCGTCGTCAAATTCATCCATTTGTTTCTTCTTGGTCTCCGAGCGGTGTATGGACCTGCTGACTGGCTGCAACCCGTCCTGATTTGGAGTAGTTGAATACCTACGGACAAAAGAATACGGTGTTATTACGGTATTACTATAAAAGTACCAATTAACTATAAAACAACGCAATGCAACTTCATATCGTACTACCTGCCCTTGTACTAAGGGCACAATGACCAAAAATTAAAACTGCAGTTATACCCTTGTGCCTTTGTTCTACCAAAGGTGCCATATTTTTATCACCGGGATATACCGCGTTTAATTATAAACTCATTTTTAGGGTTCCGTAGTCAACAAGGAACCTTTATTTTTTCGCCATGTCCGTTTATCTGTCAGTTCTTCCGCTGTTTAGCTCAGAGACGCTTAGCGCTTTGGCATGGTATACATATTAATCACGCCGACAAAGTGGTTAAATAAAATTTTGAAATACATTTTTTTGAAGGGCTTTTACATGTAAAGTGGCGATGTTTTTTTTTATCGTCTACCCCATGTTGAGGGGTGTCGTTGGATAGGTCGTTTAAAATATTGGGGATTTGTTAAACCATTTTTCCATCCAAGGATTCGTTTGCGAAATATTAAGCTTTAAAGTGCAATTTTTCATAGAGTCAAGTGTTATCCCCTCTGCCAACTAAACAGTTGTTTTTGGAGACGTGAAATTTTAACGGTTGTTTTACCGGGGCAGAACGATTAGCCATGAGTAGTACTATCGAAGCATAATGTTAAACTTAAAAAATAAAAATGTTTCTTTTTTCAAATATTAAAAAAAAAACAAACTCGAAAACGTGAGAAGCAATAGTAACTCACCAGACGTAGGTACTACTGGCAGAGTGGTGGAGTGCCGACGTGAAAAGCGATTCATAAATGTTCAGAGCTAAATAAGCACCCGCGCGAAGTAATTTTTTTTTTGTTTATCACAATTGTTAGTCTGCCGTTTTTTTTATTTTATTACCAAGACAAATTCATTTCGCTGCGGGAAAATAACTATTACAATTTTTAATTGTATATTACGAATTTAAAAGGAAAACTGTCACCGCTACATAGGCTTAACGAGTGAATAATAATAGTCGACAAACTTATAAAATGGAACTTAGTAAGTAAAAAAATTCTAATCATTCCATAGAAAATGACTTAAACCCAAGTGCATTTGTAACTTTGTAATGTAATATAATAATGTAATAGTTAAGTAATTTTTACTATTTTTCTGGCATGGTTTAGGAGACTGGTAACTACGGAACCCTACATACAATGTGCGTGGTTCGACAAGCACTTGGCCGGTTTTTTCTCAAAAAGACACGAATATATTGGAAACTATTGATTTTTGATGGGATTTAAAATTAAATGTTCACAATGTATCCAGAGTTTATAATCTACTAAATATTTACTACAATCTTATGGTGTTTTTAATTATGCAGTGACATGTACCTACAACATAATTTCATGATTGTGTTATCATGTTGCAGGAAACGCGTTGCTGGTATCATGGAATGTTGCGGTGTTGCTCAACCGCGTTTATTTGCGCAACATTTTCTGTTCCGGCAACAAAACGAGTCCATTTATGAGAACAATTTACAATTATTTCCATGAATGGGTTTAAAGGTTTGAAACCATTTCAGCTAACGAACAGGAGCAGGAAACGGTCCAGTCAAGATCGTATATTGACTTGTGCGTGTAGTAAAAAAACTGGCCAATTGCGAGTCGGATCGCGTGCAAAGGGTTCCGAACAAATATCATGTTTGTAACATGTTATATTAACACTAAAGACATCTTTTAGGTTTCTTGTAATCTATATTTAAAGAATTGTAATTTCCATTTTTATATAATTTTAGGCTCAGTAGTTTCGGAGATAAGGGAGGGAATGATTTTCACCTAATTTCTTGATTAACTACAAAACTGAGTATTTTAAAATTATGAATATAATTTGATGATATATTTTGAATACAATTCAAACCATCACAATAAGTACCTTCATTTGATATGTCACACGGTACAGATTTCTTTTTTTAAATTTTCGATTTGGAACTCAAAACTGACGACTTTACACAACATTTATTTATTTATTTACGTAACGCGTCCGTGTTTGGGTCACAGGAGTAACCAAATTTTAACAGAATCGGTCCAGTAGATTCGGAGAAACTGGCTGTGGCTGTGACAGACGGACGTACAGACAGACAGACAGACACCAAGTGATCATATAAGGGTTCCGTTTTTTACAGATGTTCGGAACCCTAATAAACGATTGTTATTTTATCGGCTTTGGTCGTTCGTTTAGCTGTACATACACCCATGGGGCCATAGTAAGATATTTCTAATCGTACTTAGGTGCTAATACAGGTCCTGTTATAAACGACACGGATTGTGACTGTGTCAATGATTACCTTTCACTAAACGTTAAGTACGCATTGAATGAATTGAATTGATTAAGGAATCAACCCAATAAATATTCAGACGATTGACCCCGCGGCGCCACAGTCTGAGTTTTTTTTTTAGTATAAACGTCTAGTGCGCAATAGCGTTAACGAGGCGATAGTTTCGTTCTCACTCTACAGTCACCAGAGAGGGTTACACGGCTTATTTTGTGCCAATATCCACCTTGATGATAGGCTATAGTAAATTTGAAGTGTTTGAATGATACTTACACAAAAGCCAAATTTAAGGTCATGTGAACTAAGTTCATATCGAAATGACAAAACGGTTACAAATATTGTTTTTAAGTACTGGTCATTTTACCTTTCAAAGATTCAGAGTTCAGGAAGTCACTGACGCAAATGCTGTAAATGAATAAAAAATTTGCATGAGTAAAAATATTGGCAGTAGGACTTACACGTATGGCTTGCTGTGTCCGCTGTCAGGCCGGCCGGCGCTGGAGCGGCGCGAGGATGCCGTGGCGGGCGCGGCGCTGTCCACGCGACTCCCGCCTGCTACCACACAAACGTCACTACTACATTACCCTTTTCATTAAACATTCATGAAGCAGCGATTACGCGAATGCGCGTGCAGTGTGGCGTTGTATGGAAAAGGTGATAATTGAAAACGCGATGATACGCACCCGACATTCACGTCAGTGCAACTTAGCTTGTTCGACCTTGGAAGACTTACTCATGCGTAAGTCATAATCATGAATAAGTCCTCAGAAATTCTTGTCAAAACAGGTGCATCATAGTAGTACTAAAATATTCCAGTGAATCACCTAAACAGGTAGCACCACGTTGATACAAAAAACGAGTAAAAACAAACAAATCGAAAATATTAACTTTTTTTTTCGATTTAGCCTAGTTGTAAAGATAATTCCGATAAAAATGAAAATAAATAACGGTGTCGCGGCAGTAAGCTTATGCAATATTTTGTAGTAATTGATTCATTGGATTTAGTATGGTTGACCTCTTAATTGATCGATGGGTGACTGACTGGCCCCCGAGGAGACACTTCCGGCTGACGTAACCGATACTGAAACAAAATAATCACTACAATTTTGGGGCTTACCGTTATTTACTGCATTGATTTGATCTAATTTCTTGGATAAGATATATTGCGACGCTTGTCGAACGTTATACATGCGCATTAAAATTTCTCAATAACATTACACAAACAAGAGTGCGTAGTAATTTTCCGTCATAGATAATTTCTAATGTACAAACGAAATCAATAAACTCTTTCAAGGTCTTAAATAGAAATTAAAGACGTAGTTGTATAAAAATACCTAAAGGACAAAACGAATACGACATGGGGAGATCCAATCAATTTGCAAGCTTTACATAAAAAGTATTATAAATTCTGAGAAATTGTCATCTAATAGAAGATGAAGTAAATAGAAAACTCCTTTTTTGTTTCCTTTGGAGCCGACGGTTAACAGCGTCAGTGGCATTCATTAGGACCTCGAAGACGCAGCGTTATGGGCACTTGTGGCACTCCAGCATGTGCGTCACGTCAGGTAATTTACCTTGTTGTTCTTTCTGCTTAACCCTGGCTTGTGCACGTTGCAGTTCCCTGGTCCAGGAGGTCGTCTCTGACAGTCCCTGGTCACCGCACAGCTTCACTATCAACTTCAAACCTGCACGAATATTAACTCTGTAAGTATGTATATTGAACTTGTGTTAACACACAGGGGGTGTTTACTAGACATTATTAAATCTTCTTTGCTAAGCCTTATTAGGATTTTTTGTCTGAGACAAGCTGAAAAGATTACTTTTAAAAAGGCTTGTTTACCCGACTTTGGTTAGGCCCCAAGGGGTGACATAAAAAAAAAACACATTTTTATACAGAGTTCAGAAATATCAAATATTAGTAGGAAGTAGAAAGTTTTGAAACTCTACTAACACTGAACGTTGTCAGAGAACCGTGCGTTCATCTTCTTGTAGAGAGACAGTGCTTCTTGATACCGCCCGCTGGCTCGCAGGCACGCCCCCATCAGCAGCCCCCATTGTGGCTAAAACAAAATGGCTGTTACACTTCTGCACTACGTGATCAAAGTTTCCTTTCGAATCAATCGTGACAGTGAGTGTCACCGCGTTTACTCATACAATTTAACCATCCGTGACAACCGTCAGTGCCAGCGCAGTAATTCTTTGCTCTATGGTGCAAATACCCGGCAGAATCTTGCATGGTGTTTTCCCTACCAACAGAGAGAGCAAATCAATATCATGTATCAGATAACCTATTCGATAAGCCTTTAGAAAGCCTATTAGGTACACATAAGGCACCTGAGATTTAGTAAGGTCATTTAAGAAAACCGGACAAGTGCGAGTCTGACTCGCGCACCTAGATCTAGTCTTAATTTTTTCTGAGTAAACGAGATCTACTTGACTTACGGAAGTTTATAAACTATGAAAACACACTCATTACTCTGAAAAAAATATAGCAAGTAACATTGAAGGGCAAACTTAACTTTGTTGTTGAAATGTTATTCCATACATCAATGGTCACGGTTAATTATTCAACCGAAAATATGAGTTTGTAATCGCAAAAAAATGTTTTTTAAATATGATAAGTTCCCAATTTTTTTACTTTTTCCTTTACTTGTACTGTAAGAACTATCTTCTTAGCAATTTCATGACTATGTCGAAGGGAAGTACCTACCCTATAGGTTTTCTTTCCCTTGCGAACGTCAAAACATGCGCCATAAACGGAGCATAAACGGCCTTATCTTTAGAAGGGGTAGCAGACCTGAGTCGTGAGTATTTGATAATTTCAGCTTGATTTCTCCACGCATTCATGAGTAAAAAGATCTTGACAGACGGTCAACAAAGAGATTCTATAAAGGTTCGGTTTTTTGCCGACTGAGGTACGGAGCGTAGGTATACGTCGTTCTTAAATATATGTTAGTACTAAAAGTGACAGTAACGATGTTTTCAATATTATAAGGTAAAATTAAGATAACTATCTTTGTTTTAATACATTATTATTACATGTACACAATAACTCGGAATTGACGCAGAATAATTCGGAAAATGGAATGTTCTACGATAACGAGTAAATAGAATACCAACTGCTGTTTTTGTATTAATTGTAATTTATTTCTGTTACTCAAGTTTATTTATAGATTGTATTTAATGATATAGTGTGATTCCAATCTGACTTCCTCGGCCACTTCGGTAGGTAGGTATTCCTAGATCCCTACTGGAGAGATTATTCGATAAGGGGTGTTCTCAACGCGGCAGTCACCACACTCCCATATTATTATATCTCGAGTCGCGATGAATGCTAGTTTTCTCTATTATGAGGTTGTGAGCAAAATAATCGCGAACTGACCAATCGGTAACGTTGTTCGTGGTTAGTCTTCCCCGCAAATCAATGCTCGCGGTGTGGACATTTATCAGCTGTATCTCGTAAATAATTTTCTACGGAGTCATTGTTTTTAATGGCTTCTTTATCTCTATTTTTGTTAGATTAAGTGCAATGAATCAGCACCAGCAAACGTGTAAGTATGTTACTTTTAGGTATTATATTATGGCTGAAAATCGAGTCACGATCGTAGCTAACGCAGCTGCAGTACGGAGTCAACAGCTGACATGGGCTTTGATAGTCACTTAGTTTATTGATAAGCTATATTATAACGTGTGTTATGCGAAAGCGTGATAGCACTTTATTGGATGAATAATAACGTGCTTGAATAACAAGCATCCCTTTAGCCTTGGCTACACGCTCAATCTTATTTGCACCAATTCTTGTTTGTGCAAGCAAACATGTGCGTTTAGACGGCTAAACGGTATACCGTACAAATGGCTAAAACACCATGCAGTTTTTGCGACAATGTTTGCACAAACTTTTGCGCAAGCAAGATTGAGCGTGTAGCCGAACCTTTTTTTGAACCCAATAATTTGTCAAGCGCGTGTAAACCTTCTGTGATTTTATTAATCTGTGATAAGTTGAAACTTTTTTTTCAACAGATCACTTGACAAGCGTTAAGTTTTCGTGCGTTGATATCTTCGTTCTAGAAATCAGGCTTTTATTTATGCGTAAGACATGGTATTGTCGCCGATAGTTCATGAAGCAAAATTACTCCATACAAGTCTTATATTAACAAAAGCCGAGTACATACATTAGTGGGCTGCAGTCTGGCAGCCCGGCGATAGTATTGCAGCGCTACATCGGGCTGCGCCTCGCTGGCCAGCCACTCCAGCGCAGACAGCTCACAAGGCCATACTGCTTCTACCTGCATCAGATACACCAGCATAAGACAATTTTTAACAGCATAACAGTTACTGTGTAAACGATAATACACTACATACAATAAAATAACAAAGATAGAATTCGAATTCGCGAATCTAAGCGGACGTGTTTTGTGTTATGTATACCTAATGAATTACCTTTTTATAAATAATTACGAAAAATATTGAAACAATTTGCGGAGTCAGCAATATTGAGTAAAGTGTGTCGCGCGTGTTAATTGTGCACAAGTAACAACTTTTTCATAGAGCGAAATGAACTAATTACTTTTATACATAAAAATAGTGAGTTTCTGGATCAGTAATGGCTAACCAAGGGTTTAGCCCTTTTGGTCGTAGCCAGTTAATGCAGCGAAGTCCACCGCCTACTCCAACACCCACTGACCAAAACCAACAAAGAGAAACAGCCCCACCAGTATCCACGGAGGATGACTTACTGGCTGATGTCGTCGCTACGCCGGAGATCCAGAAATGGTTAGGATCCATAGAGACCATTTTAAACGAAGTGTGTTCGACGGTTGCCGAAGGAAAAATGAACTCCGATCAGAAGCTCCGTGTCACCAATCTTTGTCGAAAGGTCGCACATGGGACGTCTCAAATGGCTGTCCTATACCAATCCCTGAAGCAAAAATCTATCCAGGCTTACAGCACCATCCAGTTTCTTCAAGAACAGCAGGTTGTTGCAAACTCACTGCAACAATTCAAAGAGGTCGTCGAAAAAAAGATCACGCAACCGGAAAGTACTTCTTATGCCAATATGGTTAAAAAGGGTACAGACAAGTTCATTCGCCCAGAAAATTTAAGTTCTGTTGCCATCTACCCTAGCGATAAGACACGTTCTAGTGACGAAACCAAAACTCTGGTACAGAAAATTATCTCGCCGGAGGAACTGAAACTCCGGGTCCGTAGCGTAAGAAAAATTAGAAATGGAGGCGTCATTATTAGCACAGAAAACAAAGACGACATTGCTAAACTAAAAAGTTCGGATAAACTTGTCTCGTCGGGCCTTAAAATTGAAGAACCGTCCAAACGCCGCCCTAGGATAGCAATAATTGGTGTCCCCGTAGCTCTCAATGAGAAAGAAGTATTGGATTGCATTTATGAGCAAAACCTATCGGACAAATTGCCGAAAACTACTCGAGAGGCCTTTCTAGGAACAATTAAAATGAGCCATAAGTCAGGAAAGAAAGACCGCCCCACATGTAATTATATTCTAGAAGTACCTTCTGGCGTCAGAAAAATCCTGGTGAACCAAGGCCGTATTTTTATAAATTGGACATCCTGCCCAGTAAGAGATTTCACTATAGTGACCAGGTGCTTCAATTGCCAGCAGTTCGGACACGCAGCCAAGTTTTGCCGGGAAACATCTCCAACATGCAACCTCTGTGGTGAGACAGGACACTCGTTCAAGGAATGCAGCAACAAAACTTCTCCTCCTCAGTGTGCAACGTGCAAACGTTTCAAGAGAAAATATGATCACCCAACTGGTGATGTAAATTGCCCAGCACGCAAATACGCTGAAGACAATTATATTAATTCAATAGACTATGAAGGCGCCTAAGAGCGCCATCGAATAATTTGTTAATTCGCACACAAACAGTAGATAAGTTAGTTTATAGTATACCATGGCAAATCAGCTTATCAGTGATCTTGACAGTTTTTCAGTATCCGAAGCTATAATTTGTAATATTGGGGAGTGCAAAAATCTTCTTCACACTGGTAAGAAAATGTTAACCGTGCTTACACAAAACATCCGCAGTATTAACCGAAATTTTAACGGTTTTGAAGTGCTATTACAGGATCTTGAAATAAGCTGTGACATTATTGTACTAACAGAATGTTGGCTCTCCGGAAAAACAACGAATATACCATGTCTAGACGGGTACAATTTACACAAAACCAATAGCCATATAAACCAAAATAGTGGATTAGTTGTGTACATTAAAAATAATTTAGAAGCAATGGTAGAAGAACCCTTATTTCAAGACTGTAATTGCTTGATAGTTAAAATGTCCCCCGATACGGTAATTATGGCTATTTATAGACCACCATCTCAGAATATTGACAGATTCTTAGACTCGCTAAACATAAACCTAGGAAAAATATCATCATTTAAAAACATTATACTTTTAGGTGATATTAACATTAACATTGCTTCCGGGAAAATCGATACTAATGCACATAACTATCTGAACATTTGCACATTTCATGGACTTCTACCAGCTCATTATTACCCGACGCATCAGAGCGGCTCATGCCTTGACCATATCATCATAAAGACAAAAACACCGTCCAAAACATTGGTTACTAATACGTCACTTACCGACCATCAAGCCATTTTACTAACATTGCAAATTCCTTCACCTAGAAAAAACTGCATGCGCAGCTATTCTAAACTCAACCTAACTAAGCTTGAAAATGACGTACGAGCTATTAATTTCGACCCCGTTTACAACAATTCGAGTGACCCAAATATTTCGTTACAGTGTTTTATTGATTTGATACAATTTGCGATTAAGAAAAACACTTCAACAAAAATAATACCTAAAAAGTACAACAACATTAAACCGTGGATTACGCCCGGACTTGTTCGCTGTATCAGACATAGAGACAAACTACACCAAAAATGGAAACTTGCTCCAAACAATGAAATACTCTCAGTCACTTATAAGCGATATAGAAATTTCTGTAACAATCTGTTGAAAAAAATAAAAAAACAATATGACAAAGACCAGCTACAGAAGGCAGGAAAAAACAGTAAGCTTATCTGGAAGTTCATTAAAAGTAACACATTTAGAACTAAAAAATCAGAGCCTGCGCTCGAACTTTTATCAACCGAATTGAACCCATTCGCAGCGACTAATAAAGCAAACAATTTCTTTATTAACGTTGGGAAAAATCTGGCAGAAAAAACTTTATCACACAGAAATTCTTCTATTCAAAGTCCATCTATGACTCATACTACATTGAAGTCTTTTGCCCTTTTAGATACGGACGCGAATGAAGTGATAGGTATAATAGACGGGTTAAAGGACGTCTGCGCCGTCGGTTGGGATGACATTCCTAATACTGTACTTAAAAAACTTAAATACCTAATTGCCCCTCCACTAACTCACATTTTTCAGGTATGTTTAACCCAAGGAATATTCCCAAAATTGCTTAAAAAAGCCGTGGTCACCCCTGTTTTTAAGTCTGGGGACAAAACCTGTGTGACCAACTATAGACCTATTTCAGTACTAACGGGGCTTTCAAAAGTTTTGGAAAGAATCATTAACAACAGACTAATAAAATATCTTGAAAATAACAAACTGCTTTCAGATCAACAATTTGGTTTTAGGCCCAAAAGATCAACGAGCCAAGCAGTACACAAATTGACAAATTTTATAAGTAAAAATCTCGATAATGGCATGCATACCATTGGGATCTTTTTAGACCTTGCCAAAGCTTTTGACACCATTTCTTCTTCTTTACTATTACTTAAACTGGAAAAAATAGGCATAAGAGGAGCGCAATTAAATTTGTTATCTGATTATCTTAGCGATCGTTACCAGTCTTTAAAAATAGGTCAGTACACGAGCTCTGAACTTAAAAATAGCGATTATGGAATCCCACAAGGTAGTATTTTGGGGCCTACGTTATTTTTGATATATATAAATGACCTTTGCCGCTTACAACTCCAAAATGGTTTAATTATGTCATATGCGGATGACACAGCTCTACTGTGCTCAGGTAAATCAAGAGCTGAGGTATATGAACTTGCTCAGAATGGCTTTGATATTGTGTGTAATTGGCTACATAATAATCTTTTAACGTTAAATTCAGATAAAACCAAATTTATTTTATTTACAATGAGAAATACTAACGCGACTCCGCTTAACCAAAACATTCACGCGCATAATTGTAATACATACGCTGACGCAGCATGCACTTGCCCCACTTTAACTAAAGCCGACCATATCAAATACCTCGGCGTCACGATAGACACAAACTTAAATTTCCGCAAACACATCGATTTATTATGCACTAGAGTGCGTAAATTAATATACATTTTTAAAAATTTACGGGACATAGCCGACTTTAAGTTAATCAAACAGGTTTACTTGGCTTTGTGTCAGTCTATTCTTACCTACTGCATAACTTCTTGGGGTGGTGCCGCAAAATCAATTTTAGTACTCCTAGAACGTGCTCAAAGAGCAATTTTAAAAGTCGCCACCTTTCGCCCATTCAGATTTCCCACACACCAGCTTTATAAGGCATGTGAGGTATTAACAGTTCGACAACTATTCGTTCTAAGTATAGTTTTACTGCAACATACTGAACTAGATTTTAAAACAGGACCTTCAGACAAGAGAAGAAAGGACCTGGTTTGCACTAACACCCAGACTAAACATGCATTCACTAAAAGATTTTACTTATTTCTAGGACCTTACTTATATAATAAATTTAACAAATTGCTAAAGGTATATAATTTAAGTTATAATAGGTGTAGTATAATGTTATCTGATTATTTAGCGAAACTTAATTACTCGGACACGGAAAAACTACTAGAGGTGCTGAAATAAAGTAGCTGACTTAACTGTATTTACCTAACCTAATATTATAATAATTTTAGTTTTAGTTATAAATACATACCATAAGCATAGTTTATCATAAGATAGCGCAAAACATTGTTCCTACTTGGATATTGAAAATATATGTTATTTTAATTAATTTACTGTCCTATTTAAAAAGTACCGTCGTAGATAGATGGCCTGAAACACAGGTTTAAATAAACCTAGATCGGGCAACGCACTATATTGCCTTCAGAATTTTATTTTTGTAACTGTAATGTTATACTTGTCATACCATAGTTTTTATCCAGATTATTATAATACTATTATAGGCCAATATAAAAATATCTAATATTGAACCATATGTACACTTTATGTAAACTTATTATTTCAATAAACATTATTATTATTATTATTATGTGTGAGTGGACAAATATTTACAGACAACCATTTTGCACAATTGAGAATCTTACAATTTGGACATTAAAATAAGATAAAATAGAAAGCTTAATTCGACACCGACACAACACAACAGCAACAAATACAAAGTAAATAAAAGAGATCAGTAAAGAATCATACAATAAAATTGCGCTGTCAGCATTTTAAAGAATTTATTATTTATTATTTGATGGGCGTCAAACGCCCAGCGCTGGTTTTCAATTGGCATACCAGTGACATGCGGACCAGGGTAAATAAATAGCTATTTAATAAAACATTAATTTTACTTTTACCTAATTTCCTATACAATGCTTCAGAAGCCAGTAGGCTCGCCCCTATCACATGAGGTTTTTAATATAAATGGCGAACTAAATACCTCTGCACAACCCTTCGGGGTACCTACAAAGGTCTGATGTTATGTTAAATGTGTAAAAAATACGGAAAGTGTGTTGTTTTTATCGATAGTGGGCTGTGCAGGCTGTAAAACATCGAGGCCACAGAATACGACTTTGGTCGTGTCTCCTCAAAAAGGGACCCCGTAAATGATCCGGAGATTAATAGAAAAAGAGTTTTCCGCTTCAAATAAGTATATGTCGATTGTTACAGTTTTGACAAGTTTCGGCGTAAATAGATGGTAATTATGAATAGATTGGGTATCAAATAATTAATGATTTAGGCGAGTGTTAGTGAATAATGTATAAGAAACATCAAGGTCGAACGTTTCTATGTCACGCGGTTCAACCGGACATTTTCATTATCAATTTTGGGAAAATGAGGCCGCTATGTACTTGTACATACATTCTGAGGAAGTAACTATTTGCATAATTTATATTCATATTTTTTGCATCTATTGGCGCATCTGAAAAACTGGTAGGTAAGATGAATTCAGCTTTTAGAATAGGTATCTGAAATTTGTTAATTTACGACGCAGCCGAATTACTAGATTCAATATAGGACGTTCTAGTACAATCGACGTTGATGAGAACTACGTTTTAAACTCATTACACCTACTGAATAAACGATGTGTTCCACTTTTAGTTTATTTTGGAACACCTTTTTACTTGGAATTCTATCGCCTGTCTAGTGCGCAGGCAAAGGATGTAATTGACTTTTGAATCCTATTTATCACCATTAATTGTAATACAATTTTCTTGAAATCGGGGTTTCAGTGCGTGGAATGGCTCCCTGCTGACTGCACGGAAGACTTTGAAAAATGCAGCTGGGACCAGAGATTTAGGTCTGTGTGCGAGAACAACGTGTTGTGGCGTTAAATAAGAAAATCCATGTCCGTTACTGGACTGCAATGGGCTAAGCTGAGCTGTTTGAAAAATAAGGTTTGCTTACGTCTTGGTAATGATGTTTGGCCGTTTGTGTGTCACCCATCTCGCTGTGTAGATGCGCAAGCGCACAGGTTACACCCGCGTCCCAGTTGCCGATGAGGCTGTACCTATAAGTTTTAGATGGTGGATTAGAAGTGGAAAGAAATGTGGTATCTACGTAGAGATGATTCTACTTGAAGTTAACGGTTACGAAGCCGTTAACTTTTTGAGTAAACTGTAAGAAGGTCGGTTTTTAGGGTTCCGTAGCCAAATGACAAAAAACGGAATCCTTATGGATTCGTCATGTATGTCTGTCTGTCCGTCCGTATGTCACAGCCACTTTTCTCCGAAACTATAAGATACTAAGTAGTACTAAGAGAACTATACTGTTGAAACTTGTTAAGTAGATGTATTCTGTGAACCGCATTAAGATTTTCACACAAAAATAAAAAAATACAATAAATTTTGGGGGTTCCCTATACTTATACCCATACGTGTGGGGTATCTATCTATCTATCTATCTATTGGGGTATGGTTTCCGCACTTAGTCCTGATGTTGGACCATTGTGCGTGGGCCATGGCGGCCGTCATTCCAACCAGCCGACCTCCCTCCAGAAGCAGATCAGACCTCCTAAAGAGTTCAGGGTGTCTGTGAGTGAATTTGGTGTTCCTATCGTTTGTCTACGTATATCGGCGACGCCTGTGCACTCAAGGAGCACGTGCGACACCGTTTCCTCCTCCTCCATGCATGCTCTGCACAGAGGACTGTCTGTTATACCTAGTGTGTGGAAATGCTTATTCAGTGAGCAGTGTCCGGTGATGGTCCCTGCCACCATTCGCAGGCTGCCCCTATCCAGTCGCAGAAGGCGCTTGGTAAGTTTACTGTTTAGGAGTGGCATAGCCTCCTTGGACTGCCTGCAGCCTGGTGCCGAGGTCCACCAGCGTTCTGCTTGTGTGTGGGTATGTTCTTGTAGCCACGTGCGTAGCTGTGTGAAAGGGAGTGGCACTAAGGGTTCGGGTCCAACAGCCATCGTACCAGACCCCCTCCTGGCCAGTTCATCGGCCGCGTCATTTCCTAGTGATCCGCTGTGACCTTTTATCCACTGCAGCGTCACGGTGTTGCGGTTTGTCACCGTGACGCGTTCTAGTGCATCGTGGCATTCTTGTATTTGTTTCGAGGTGGTGTAGTTTCTATTTAGGGATTGGAGAACTGAGGCGCTGTCGGAGAGTATACGAATATGAGTGTCCGTGACTCCCCTGGCTTCTATGGCATGGATCGCTAGGATAATGCCCACGCATTCCGCCTGGTAAACGGTATTGAGCTTTCCTAGTGGTCTGGATATTCTAATGTTAAGGTCGCTGGAGTAAACTCCAACTCCGGTTCCGGTACTTGTCTTTGATCCATCAGTGTAGATTCTCAGCTCTTTGGGACCTGAGTGGTCATCCGATTCTTGTGTTAGCACTATGTTATAGTGCTTTTGGAAATGGTGCATCTTTTGAGCTTTGTCATTGGGTGATGACATCATGGGTTGTCGTTTTACAGCATCTTCCATGATGCGTGTATGTTTGATTCTAGAGTCTTTACCTAAAGTGCCAGCTGTGCTGAGCCTGAAGGCCGCTAGGGCCGCTTCCTCCTGCACTATAAGGTGCAGTGGTGGCAGTCCCAGCATAGCCTGAAGGGCCGCAGTGGGTGCCGTTCTCATGCTGCCAGTGATTGCCACACAGGCGAGCCGTTGCAGCTTCTCAAGGTCTTTCTGTGCTGTGCTCAAGTCGGTCCTGGGCCACCAGACTAAGGCGCTATACGTGATTATCGGTCTGATAACTGTGGTGTATAACCAGTGGGTTGTATTGGGGCTAATACCCCAGTTCCTACCTAGCATGCGTTTGCATTGCCACATGCATATACTGGCTTTTGTGGTGGTGTATTCAGTGTGCTTCGCCCAATTCAACTGCTTGTCCAGATATATACCCAGGTATTTGGTTTCAGTTGAAAGGCTGAGGGTGGTTCCGAAGAACCGTGGTAATTCTAGTGTTGGTAACTTCCTCTTCTTGGTGAAGAGGACCAGTTCGGTTTTGGCAGGGTTCACTGCTAGCTGATATTCTTTGCACCAGTCCTCTACTATTTTCAAGGCTTGGCGCATGAGGTTGCATATCGTGTTTTCGTGTTTTCCGTTTATTATTATGGTTATGTCATCTGCGTAGCCAACGGTAAAGTATCCTTTATCATTGAGTCTTTTAACTAGATTATCTGCGACGAGGTTCCATAGTAATGGTGAAAGGACCCCCCCCTGGGGGCAGCCCTTCGCCACAATGGCCCTTGTTGTGTTATTTATTGTGACTTGTACAGCTCTTTGCTTGAGCATGTTTGTGATCCAGCCGCTCAGGGTCGTGTCCACACCGTGCTTTCCGAGGGCTTTGCTAATACTCTGAAACATGGTTTTGTCAAAGGCGCCCTCGATATCAATGAAGTCAGCTAGTGAGGAGCATTTATGGTTTATAGCGCTTTCGATCTTTGAGACCACGCTGTGCAGCGCAGAATCTGTTGATTTCCCCGCGGAGTAGGCGCGGAGTAGGCGCGTGTGGGGTACACGTATGTTTGATGAAAAAAAATTTTAAGTTTCAGTTCTAAGTATAGGGAACCCCCAAAATTTATTGTATTTTTTTATTTTTGTGTGAAAATCTATTAATGTGAGGTTTCTTATATCATTTTTTTCTAAACTGAATAGTTTGTGCGAAAGACACTTCCAAAGTGGTACAGGGTAACCCCGTAACTTCTAAAATAAGAGAATATTAACACTAAAAAAAATATGCAAACTTCCACCGAAAATTGGCTGAACGAGATCTGGTAAGTAGTTTTTTTTTAATACGTCATAAATCGTAAACCGCAATTTACCTTTCATTCCATGAACTCAAATATTTACTTGCTGCTACGGAACCCTTCAAGGGCGAGTCCGACTCGCACTTGGCCGCTTTTTTGTTATCTAGTACAGAAACTCCATCGATAATACCTAGTTACAATTGTTTAGATAATTTCAATCTTCTTACTTAAGCAAAACTGCGTCGTCGCACGCTCGATTAAATACATTACGCCTTTAAAATCAACCTTAGCAATAGTCACTTAACGTCGATAATCAGTGCCGGACTGGGACTCGAAATCGGCCCGGACATTTTAGAAACGATCGGTAATTAATAATTAATTTAACCTAATTTTTTCGGGGAGAAGCTATTGTTATTTTTTCTACTTTAGTCGGATAAACTTAAGTGTTTCCGTAACTCGTCGGTTAAAAATTAATAAGAAATTACACAGGTAAGAAATAATTTGAATAAAAATATCTATATATATTCGCTATAAATATTATTATAGCGAAAACTTTTTTTATTAATCTCAATATTCGGTCCGACGTCCCCGTCAGTGTCCGCCTCGACCCTTGCTCGAGCCAGCCCGCGCCGCTGAGCCTGTAGTTTTAAACTCGTCCCAAATAATAATCTGAGCGCAGCGTGGCGCCCGCGCCGCTCGCGTGACGTACTAGCGACCATCTGGCTGTACTAAAGTATACATCAGTTACCAGTGATCAGCGGCAGCAGCATCATGCTTGTCCTGGTGGCGCCTGGCTAGCCCGGCGGCCGCCAGCGAGCGCAGCGTGGCGCCCGCGCCGCTCGCGTTACGTACTAGCGACCATCTAGCTGTACTATAGTATACATCAGTTACCAGTGATCAGCGGCAGCAGCATCATGCTTGTCCTGGTGGCGCCTGGCTAGCCCGGCGGCCGCCAGCGAGCGCAGCGTGGCGCCCGCGCCGCTCGCGTTACGTACTAGCGACCATCTAGCTGTACTATAGTATACATCAGTTACCAGTGATCAGCTGCAGCAGCATCATGCTTGTCCTGGTGGCGCCTGGCTAGCCCGGCGGCCGCCAGCGAGCGCAGCGTGGCGCCCGCGCCGCTCGCGTTACGTACTAGCGACCATCTAGCTGTACTATAGTATACATCAGTTACCAGTGATCAGCTGCAGCAGCATCATGCTTGTCCTGGTGGCGCCTGGCTAGCCCGGCGGCCGCCAGCGAGCGCAGCGTGGCGCCCGCGCCGCTCGCGTTACGTACTAGCGACCATCTAGCTGTACTATAGTATACATCAGTTACCAGTGATCAGCGGCAGCAGCATCATGCTTGTCCTGGTGGCGCCTGGCTAGCCCGGCGGCCGCCAGCGAGCGCAGCGTGGCGCCCGCGCCGCTCGCGTTACGTACTAGCGACCATCTAGCTGTACTATAGTATACATCAGTTACCAGTGATCAGCTGCAGCAGCATCATGCTTGTCCTGGTGGCGCCTGGCTAGCCCGGCGGCCGCCAGCGAGCGCAGCGTGGCGCCCGCGCCGCTCGCGTTACGTACTAGCGACCATCTAGCTGTACTATAGTATACATCAGTTACCAGTGATCAGCTGCAGCAGCATCATGCTTGTCCTGGTGGCGCCTGGCTAGCCCGGCGGCCGCCAGCGAGCGCAGCGTGGCGCCCGCGCCGCTCGCGTTACGTACTAGCGACCATCTAGCTGTACTATAGTATACATCAGTTACCAGTGATCAGCTGCAGCAGCATCATGCTTGTCCTGGTGGCGCCTGGCTAGCCCGGCGGCCGCCAGCGAGCGCAGCGTGGCGCCCGCGCCGCTCGCGTTACGTACTAGCGACCATCTAGCTGTACTATAGTATACATCAGTTACCAGTGATCAGCTGCAGCAGCATCATGCTTGTCCTGGTGGCGCCTGGCTAGCCCGGCGGCCGCCAGCGAGCGCAGCGTGGCGCCCGCGCCGCTCGCGTTACGTACTAGCGACCATCTGGCTGTGGCACCATCCATCGCACTCTCGTCTCCGCTTCGCTCTAGAGCTAATGCTGAGGATGATATTTAATTATTAAAATTCATGCTTTATGACAGAAAATTGCCCGGCCTGGGCACAATTTATGGCAAAACGGAGCTCGGCGCGACGAGTTGCTCGGTCTCCATGCTCTCTGTTTGCGGCACGTCAGTTAGTCGGCCGTGCATTGGTAACAGTCGCGAGCCGCTTTTTTTTTTGCTGGGGGAAATCCTCATGGATGTCCTCCGCCCTGGGGCAGGCGGAGGGACTCCGGGTCAGCTGGAGGAGTGAGGTGTTGAACTCCCCCCGCAACGTCAAAGACGGGCGCTTGGGAACACCACGCGCCGCCACCTCGGGTCCGGATGAATGAATGGGGGGCGACGGACATCCCAAAGTCCGCCGCCTAGTGACGGGTGCCGGAAGAGGGTAGCGAATGCCCTCCTCCGACGCCCGATGCGCCTGCTGCGGGCGGGGAGAGAGGTCGAGATCTCTCTCTCCCTATCCGCAGCCTTCTGCGCGATAGCTGTTTCGCAAAAGGAGACCACCGCGTCCCAGGACTTCTCGCCGCCGACCATAAAACGGACTTCGGCCGACAGCGAGAGGTCACCGCCTACCACAGAGATAAGGGCACAGCGCAGCTCCTCCCAAGCGGCACACTCTGCTAGCGTATGCCTCGCCGTGTCCTCCCGACAGTCAACGCAGTGGTGGCATCGAGCGCCCGGCTCCCTGCCTGTGCGACACAGGAATCTCCCGAAGCTGCCATGCCCTGAGATCGATAGTGACGAGGCCGGCGGAAGGGCATGAGAGCCTGAAGAGTCGCGAGCCGCTTTCGTAACCTACGCAGCAGAGTCCACGCGCGAATTCGCTGATGGGGTTCCCGCGCGGTGCCACGTGGCGTGCTCTACATATTTTGGCATCTTTATTTATGTATTTATTAAGGGACAACAAACAGCAGTGTAGTAATAAGTAAACATACATACATAGGTTGAAACTTAACAATAGACGTAACAAATACACTCCTCACAACGTTATCCACATATTACTTAACAGATCTACTAGTCTAACGACTAGTAGATCTGTCTCTGAAATAACGATATAAAAATAAACTAAAGTAAACACTAGGTACTTAATAATTAGGGTTCTGATCACTTAAAATAGTAAAAAATTCTTTTTTAAATTTTGCCTTGCTGAGAATTAATATAATATCAGTTGGGTCAAACTGCCTATTGTAGGTATCAACTAATCGATGCAGCGGTGAGCGTACGCCTGCGTTGGTTCTACAAAAAGTAGTTGCAAACAAAGTGTCTCGAACGAACTTCTCGACGATGCACGGTACGAGGGATCAGGTAGCACAAACTGTTCACTAGATCAATACAGTCGACTTTATGACCATCCTGTTTAATTTTTCCACTAGTTATTCTGGTAAAACGTCTAGTTTAATTTTATTGTTGTACTTATTGAGTGTTAGGTACGTAGTCGAGTTATAGAAGCTAGTTACCCAGATCGTGCGCAGCGATAAGATCGGCGGGGTCCAGATGCGTGGCGGCGGCCAGCAGGTCGGCGGCGCCGGGCCAGGCGGGCGGCGCTGCGGCGCGCGCGGCGGCCAGCGCGCCCGTGACGCGCGCGGCGCACGAGTAGGGGTCGTCGCGCGAGGCCGCCTCGCTCAGCTGCCGCGCTTCCGTCCAGTTGCCGACCTACAAATAACAACGGAAACTATTTTGAGACAACTTCTACAAGCCGTAACTCTTTTATTAACCAATTAAGTTAAAAAGCTGGACTGCCAACAAGAAGATGATTAACTGATACAAGTGTTTGGTAATTATCTTTTTATGATGCTGTTTTGATTATATTTCAAACCAAATATACAACAAAAAATATCATATACCAGTCTATCATAATAAGACAGCTAGCGAGAACCTACTAAGGGTGTAGCGTAATTAATTTTTATTACATGAAGACTTGAAACTAATATAAAAAAAAAAAATAAAAAAAAAAATTTTTTTATTTCAGACCTTGATCCATATGATGTTAGTAATACACGCTACTTAAAAAACTATGTTAGTAACAGACACAATAAAACACTACTTTTAATTCATATATTTATTGCGCTCACCTGACGCACCGGGCACATGCACATGTGTATGTACCCAGTGCGCCATGATGGCGCAACACGGCTTATCACTAATGACCCTCAGTATGCTGTAAATAGGAAAGATTTGTTTGTTTGTTACGATTTGGCTCAAAAACTACTGAACCGATTTAAAAATTCTTTCACCTTTAGAAAGCTACATCTTCACGAAGTAACATAGGCTATATTAATCCTTATATGTATAAGCACTGTACTTTTCTAAAATTTTAGGCTCAGTAGTTTCGAAAATAAGGAGGGAGATTTGGTCATTACTAAGTCTAGATTTTGTATTTAAAATTCAGATAAAAAAATATACTTGAGAGACCCTCACGTTAAGCCCTTCTATTGGCAAAGGGTCATGGCCATCCGGCTGGCCCGGGGATACCGCACGGTCTCCGGCGAGGCGGCGAGCCTCCTAGCCGGATTATCGCCATGGGATCTGGAGGCGAGAGCCCTCGCGCACATCTACGCGTGGCGCGTGGAGGCGCTTCGCCGGGGCGAAACTCCGCTGCCGCAGCAAATTGCGGCGCGGCGGACGGAGCTCCGGCAGGATACCATGGCGGTATGGAGACAGCGACTATCGCGACCCAGCGCTGGGCACGCCACTATTGCGGCGGTAAGGCCCCTCTTTGAGGAGTGGCTGGAGAGGCGCCACGGCGTCCTCACCTTCCGCCTGACGCAGGTACTTTACTTACCGGACACCGCTGTTTCGGGAGGTACCTGTTTCGGATTAAGCGGGAGGACACGCCCGGGTGTCAGCACTGTGAGGATCGCCCGGAGGACACGGTGGAGCATACGGTGGAGGTCTGCTCTGTTTGGGCGGCAGTAGTTGCATCGAGGCGATCGGCGGCGGTGACCTCTCGCGTCCGGCCCTGGTTGAATCCATGGTCCGGAGCGAGGAGGCTTGGGAAGCGGTCACCTCCTTCTGCGAAGCAGTAATGCTAGCGAAGGAGGAGGCGGGCCGCGCGAGGGAAAGGCAAGGCCTTCGCCCCAACCGCCGCAACAGGAGACGACGCCCCGGGCGTCGGGAGTCGCAGGGCGATCCCCGGCCACCGTAGGCGCGGGCCTGCGGACGGCGAGCATTGGGTGGCTCGCTGTCCGATCACCACCAGGCCCGGGTCGATGGCGCGTTGTGTTTCACGTGCGCCTCAAAGAGATGTCAGCATAAAAGAAGGGGCCCACTAGGGCCAGAGCCTGCCAGGGTTGCGGAATTTGTTCGAAAGAGTCACCGCGGCCCTGGAACGCAAAGGGCTTTAGAAAGAACACGGATGGGTTTTAGTCAGTAAAAGTCTGACACGCCCTTCCGCTCCACCCAGAGCGGAAGAAGTCATTTGATGATTTCCCATCCTTAAAAAAAAAAAAGCCCTTCTATTGGACATGTCACAAGGCACAGTTTAAAAACTTATTGTTTTTAATTTTTCCCCGAAGTGATTCCGTAGTCGAAATTAATTGTGTGTGTTTAGGTTGCAAAAAGTTAATATGTTTATCTAAATTTCAATTGAATCGGTCGAGTAGATTCGGTGTCAGTTGCCTGTGCCAGACGGACAGACAGTTCAGTTTTCACCCGGATGGTCGGAACAATATTAAAACTCTTTTTACCGCATAAGCCACAAAGGCAGCATCAGTATTAGCCTCAGCACGCAGCACACGATCATGCGGATGCGCGCGCGCCACCGCCTTCAGCCGCTGCAGCACTCTCTGCGCGGGCGCGGCAGTGGGCGGACGCAGCGAGCGCAGCGCCGCAAGCGCACCGCCTAGCTCCAGCCGCGCGCCCGCTGCACCGCCGCTGTAGCCGCGCAGAGCTTCCACGCACCATGACATGCCGCTGCAATGTATTTGTTCAAAACGGATCGAAAAATAAGCGACTGTACAACTGCTTATAGCTAAGCAATAGCTTTAATTGGCAAATGCTCAAGAACAAGAATTCTGTTAAAACAATAACAACAACAGGAATTTTGCTTACTTATCCTGACTATGGTCATTGGCTGATTATGTCTATCAATGCCCCGATGGACGAAGGAGCAAACCTAACCTTGACTGGAAACTGAGAAATGATAAGCGTGCCGTGGAATGGCCCCATTGATGGACCGACAACTTAGAAAAACGCGAAACTAGCGAACGCTAACTGCGGAAGGAGGATCACCAGGCGCTTAGAAAATACCTGTATCCAGCAACAGACTACAATAGGCTGAACAGATTAATAAAGATCGAGGGAAAGGATCATACAGTATCAAACAGTAAACATATTCTCACCCAGAGTCAGGTTCCCTAGAGCCCGGCCTCTGCATGGCCGCGGCGGCCGCAGCTAGCGCCAGGCAGCGCTCGGCGTGCGCGGCGCCGCGACGTGACCATCTCGACAACATAGTCTATATCCAACAACAAACATATTCTCACCCAGAGTCAGGTCCCCTAGAGCCCGGCCTCTGCATGGCCGCGGCGGCCGCAGCTAGCGCCAGGCAGCGCTCGGCGTGCGCGGCGCCGCGACGTGACCATCTCGACAACATAGTCTATATCCAACAACAAACATATTCTCACCCAGAGTCAGGTCCCCTAGAGCCCGGCCTCTGCATGGCCGCGGCGGCCGCAGCTAGCGCCAGGCAGCGCTCGGCGTGCGCGGCGCCGCGACGTGACCATCTCGACAACATAGTCTATATCCAACAACAAACATATTCTCACCCAGAGTCAGGTCCCCTAGAGCCCGGCCTCTGCATGGCCGCGGCGGCCGCAGCTAGCGCCAGGCAGCGCTCGGCGTGCGCGGCGCCGCGACGTGACCATCTCGACAACATAGTCTATATCCAACAACAAACATATTCTCACCCAGAGTCAGGTCCCCTAGAGCCCGGCCTCTGCATGGCCGCGGCGGCCGCAGCTAGCGCTAGGCAGCGCTCGGCGTGCGCGGCGCCGCGACGAGACCATCTCGACAGTCGGTCGCCGCGGACCACGTCGCGGACTACGCATTCGTAGGCGTCGTTTTCCTGAAAATATAAAGTAGGTAGGTAAAATAGTAAATACCGAAAGTGGAGCCACTACCATAAAATAAAGCTGCTTATGAATAAATGCTACATTTTGATACTGAAACCTAATAACCGATTTTCCGAACGATGGTACCTAGGTGCCAAATAAATTCGCAATACCTACACCTGCATTTATTGACATTCTTAATTTCAAAAACGGAAGGAAAGACTGTCCTGAATCGACATCTATCGTGAAACCTATGCATTTTCTAGTTATTAAAAACGAATCATGATTTGTTTTCCGGGTACCCTTGAAGAGATATCAGGGAAAGGTACTTTATCACAAATTTATCTGGCGCCTAATATAAGCGACTTCACGCTAAGGTCACCCCTGTGGGGTATGGTCCTCGACTGTGGGCGTCGCTTGTAATGGACGCTGAATGCAAGGGACAGGCTGGGCTAATTGAAATAGGTCTAGGGCAAGTAAAAGAATTTATGAAGCGATTGTTTACGTCATCAATAGTAATGTCCTGGTGGAATGTAGGCGGCTCCACGTCCAACATCGCGTGAAAAGCCGCTTTGGCACCTTCGGCGTCATTCAACGCTACTGAACACAACACTAGGTGCAGACCTGAAATTAAAAACTACGTTTATTTATTCACGGTTATAATATTCAGGCATTTTTTAACGAATCCATGTTATAAATGCGAAAGTAACTCTGTCTGTGTGTTACCCCTTCACGTCTTAACGGCTGAACGGATTTGGATAAAAACTTGGCACACGGGCAGACTATGTCCAGGAATGAGACATAGACATACTTTTACCCCGGAAGTATGTTTGCTCGTGATAATTTTCGACTTTCAAGCGGGCGAAGTCACCGGCAGAAGCTAGTTAAGTTAAGTTAAGCTAATATAAAATTACCGTTTACATTCTGACGAAACGCCCGCTCGTATTTGCTTCCAAATATTAACATTATTTGCATAAGTGTAAAGTTCATATCCGTATTCATCGCTTACTTGCAAAGCAACGTCAGTTTGATTCGTGAATCGAACTTTCAGTCTTAGGTAGGATATTGTAGGATGGAACCCACACCCACTATGATAAAATAAATTGTTTTAAATTAGGGAAATGTGTCTCACGCACCCGTTTGAAAATCTCCTTGTTCATGCATGATGTGTTGAAAGTTGGTGACAGCGTCTCGGAACTTACCCATCCGCACCAGAAGCAGACCGATGTTGTGCATCACTTTCATCCTGAACAAAGTCAATTTCAATATTAAAGGCACAAGAAGCGTGTACCGGTCCATTGAATTGCGCATCTTGGACAAGGCTTTTGGACTGCAATAGAGTTGATGGCCAGAGACATAGTAAACATGATGTTTTACCTCAAATCCTTTTCAGCGGTTGGCGTCTGATCGAGCGCCATTCTGTATAACTTCAAGGCTTTTGGGTGCTCTCCCATTTTGAAGTAGATGTTTCCCATGTTGACCTATAAACCATGACAGATAACAAAAACTTAGTAACCGTTACAATCGTAATCGAAACTAATATTTGCGAAATTTTGTTTGTTTGTTAGGCTTTCACTTCTAAATCGCAGAATCGATTTTGATAAATTTTAGTACAGAGATAGTGAGTACCTGGAGGCGGTAATAGGCTACTATAACGCGAGCGACGCCGCAGGCAAAAAGCTAGTCTATCAATAAATGAGGCTGGGTCGTTACATATTGATTACTAGTTGCAGCTCGCGTAAATGTCGAAAATTATCCGAAGGGAACATACTCCCGGGATAAAAATCTTATGTGCCATTCCGGACTATAATCTACCTCTGTGCCATAGTTCATCAAGATCCGTTCAGCCGTTCTGACGTGATTGAGTAACAAACATCCATCCATCCAAACTTTCGCATTTATAATATTATATAGTATAGAAGTATAGATACGCCCGCTAAAGGCGATTTGGAACCTGTGTTTCTATTTGTATTTGTGAAGTCTTTAACTTCGTTTGATGTGTTATTAATTTGTCCATGTATTTTCTTTTACCATCTAACCATTGAAACTATGCAAGGGTTGTATATTACCTTTAGTCTGTTGGCATGAGGAAACAGCTTATTTCTGGTAAGCAGCTGGTATGTGTTTAGTGCTTCAGTGTACATTTCATTAAGCGCGTATTGTCCTGCCAAGTTACATAGAACCTGGAAAAAACTTTTGTTTATGATTTAGAGGGCAGGTAAATGGCCGGTCCATGGCCAAACTCGAAATTAAATAAGTACTAAACCTGAAAAATGATAATTAGGAGGTACAGAAAAGTTTATTAGTATATCTGTTAACAATCAAAGGACTAATGTCTCTCTTGAAGACGGAAATGAAAATATGATAAATCATGTTAGTACTTACAGCAAAAGTCAAGTCCAGATTGTGTGAGTCACCAACATTCGCCTGTTCTTGCATTCGAATCAACTGTCTTTCCATAGCCGACGCCTCCTGCGCCTTGGATAAAGCCTAGAAGATAAACAAAAGATTGTTAAAACTGAATAATAACTTTTAACTTATGACGTAGTCATAAAGTTGATTGTAACAACTCACCTGGCCTTTTTTTTTATTAATGGGGGAAAATCCTCATGGATGTCCTCTGCCATGGGGCGGACGGGAGTGGTCTGTCAGACTCTTACTGACTAAAACCACCCTGGTGTTCCAACTCCTACTTACGCCGGGGATCGCGGGAACATATGCGACTTCTGTAATCCCCGGCTGGTGCCGACCCGCTTCTGCGGACCACCTCGCATCAGCGGGGGGAGTGAGGTGTTTGAGTTCCCCCGCGACATCAAAGAGGGGCGTACGGGAACACCACGCGCCGCCACCTCGTTTCCGAATGAATGAATGGGGGGTGACGGACGTCCCCAAGTCCCCCGAAGCCGCCTCTGTACCCAGTTAACTGGGCCGGAAGAAGGCAGCGTAGCCCTCTCCTCCGACGCCCGATGCGCCTGCTGCGGGCCGGAACGGGGTTGAGATTTCCCTCTCCCTTTCCGCAGCCTCCTTCTGCGCGATAACTGTTTCGCAGAAGGAGACCACCGCGGAGTCCCAGGACTCCTAGCCGTCGACCATAAAACGGACTTCGGCCGGCAGTGAGAGGTCACCGCCTACCTCAGAGATGAGGGCACGGCGCGGCTCCTCCCAAGCGGCACACTCTGCCAACGTATGCCGCGTCGTGTCCTCCCGACAGTCGACGCAGTGGTGACATCGAGTTTCCGGCTCCCTGCCTATGCGACACAGGAATCTCCCGAAGCAGCCATGCCCCGGGAGGACCTGCGTCGCATGAAACGACAGGGAGCCGTGCCTTCTCCAGAGCCCGAGGTCGAGCACCGGCCGGATGGCCTCTATTGTGACGAAGCCGGCGGAAGGCCGCGAGAGCCTGTCCCGCCATTCCGCCACCAGGACCTCGCGCAGCTGCGACCGACGCAGCTCCATGTGTCGCTGCATCAGTCGCTCGCCGCGCGCCCGCGCGTCTTCGCGCCGTCGGTGCAGTGACGCGAGCCCTTTTGCCTCCAGGTCCCAGGGCCGAAATCCCTAGGCTGTCGAGCACCAATCCTAGGTACTTCATGGTGGACTCGACAGCGATACGAGCCCCCCCGATCACGATGTGCGATCACGGCGTCGGCCGACTTGTTGAGGGCCACCTTCAGGCCCAGGCGCCGTATGCGACTCACGCTGCCTCCCTGTGCGAACTCCCCTGGGCAGCAATCAGCGTGTCGTCAGCGTAACACGTTAGGTCCACTTCCGGCTGGAGCTCGCCCCTCAGAACCCAGCCGTACCCGATGTTCCACAGGAGCGGGCCCAAGACCGAACCCTGCAGAACACCGCACGACATGGGGCGCTGGTGCCTGCCATCACGTCCCAGGTAGGTGACACATCTCTCCGCCAACTCACCTGGCCTAAATCAACGTCCTTCTTCGTTGCGGTTTCATCGTCGGGGTCAGTCCGTGCGCTCAGCATGCACGATTCCTCAACCAGCGTCATTATGCGTGCCTCCATTTGCTTAACCCGTTCTTCAATGCTGTAAACAGTACAAAGGTATTCCACAGTTAAATAAACCAGACAACGTTTTGAGTATTTGCTTGCAACTAATAGGTATGAGTATGCTAAAAGGAATGTTTCGTGTTACAAGAATAGATAGAATAAGACATGTGTGACTCAAAAGTTGTGTGGTAAATTGTTTATTTGAATGTAGATCGTGAAAAGATGAATGGATTTTGTGTTCGATGAGATGCTTAAAAAGAGAGTGACTGAGAGAGTACTGGTATGATAAATTATAGAAGTATGGAATAAAAAAGCATTCTGCACAAAAGCTAGGGCAGGGGAATGATGATTTATTACCTATCCTCCTTGACGTCATCCCTAGTGGGAATGTCTCTAGTAGTAGAGGTGTACCCGGCCGCGCGTACGGCGGTGACTGGTCGCGCGGCGGTCGCTGCGCGGGAGCTGTTGCCGCGGACACTTACTGTGCCCATACGCATCATCTGCATCACGGACAAATACAAGGTGTAATGAAATCATTCGAAACAAGGGATCATTGAACTCATCATTATTAATATCCTGGCACCATTTAAGTTTGCGAGGGAAGTCCCATGAATTCCAGCTTTTTCGACCCAGGGTCGACTATTTAAAGTAGTAGTAAAGCTATTTTGTGCTATTTCAATTAGATTATTGTCAGTGAGTACTGCAATAGGTCAATATGATTGATGTATCTCAGGAAATAACAGGAAATATTGCACAAAAAACTTATTTTCATATACATTCTGATATCAATAGAGTAAACATAAAACATTAATTTCCAGTTTAAAACAGATATGTATTGAGCCTATCAATATTTTTAGCGAGATTGTGTTCTCTTATTTATTTTTATAAAATAATAACAGTAAGCTATGTCGTCATGCACATTACAGGTTATCTTCGGTCAAGAGTAATTCAGACTCACCCCTGTGCCCATTCTGCTAGTGCTGGGTACCTTCCTTCCGATGCCGGCGGTGCGGAGCGTCTCCTGGAAGTCCTGGTCTTCTCGTAAGTTGCGCGTGTCCAGGGCAGGAGCCACCTCGTTGAACCCAGCGTACAAATCGTCATCATCGTCCACCACCATCGCAGTTCGCGGCTTCGCATCAGTGCCCAGCCGAGAAGCGCTATAATAACGGGAACTCAACATTGTTGCTCTTGCTAATTAGAAACACGCCTCTACACAGCACGTCTATAAAATTTTAGCAACATTTGTTGTGACGCCGTAACCATGGCAACCGGCTGTCATATCAACGACAGAGGTCGACGATAATAGGTCAGAGCCGACTTAATTATAGTAATGTGTAAATTAAATATTGAGTCAAGTAAATATTAATTTAACAGGCAGCAGTAAATAATAAGCCATATTCACATTCAATATTTATTACATACTTCTAATACATACAATCAAGGTCCATCTCATAAAAGTCACACCAATGAAACAATGATTAGTTTTAGCTAAAATAAAAACAACTGACTGAAATAGACATCACATTAAAAATCTTTCTCTTTTATAAATCAGTGCTATTGGAAGACGCTGAAAATATGATTCGCTTGTTCAGTAACACACGAAATAAGAAAACGTAAATAGCCTAACTTAACACTACGAAGTTTAAGAAAGTAACCATTACAAACGAGCGAGACGCCACTGCGTCACCGAAGCCTACTCCTGATTCTGACTGTTAACCTTTTACATAAACATTCAAAATATTGGGTATAAAAATAAACGATTTTCAAAAGTTTTATTTGTATCGTTATCCAACGTAATAACAATGATCTCTTATGTACATTTATGATTTTCATTATGTATGCGATTTAATAAACTACCTACTGAAAATTATGTTAACAATGAAAATTTTTTTCGTGACCCTAAAAGACTAGTAAGAAATGCAAGGTATTCATATTTTTGTACACTTTTCACTTATCATTAAGATAACACCAGATAAACATAATAGAAAAGTCTATTAACGTGGATATGACTTAGATGTTAACAATTCATAGTTAAATTTACTTGTCATCTATAAAATTTTATTATATTTACATACATTTAACAATACTCACTGACACCAAGACACTTTCGCACGTACATTTATGTTTTATAGGTACCAGCGGCCGATAAGAATTATTTCACAGTAATATGGCATTATTATCTTAGGTCGATTTGATTTTAAATTAACATAATGGTGTCACAACTCTATTTTCCATTCATTATTAAACTCTTACATGGCTAGATCATATAATGTGTAGTCGTTACAACAAGCGGTCGAACATTAAGCACAGGAATATAGCACTATTCTTCACCTCACGATTTTTTAAGTGTTTTAATTGACTTTACCTTAATTTATGGTCACTTAAGAATTATATTCTAGCCATGGATATATCATAATATTGATATATATCAACTGCACCCATCTAATCACAATTATAGATTTATTGTTCTCGATATTAAAAATGTATCGCAAACTTATAAAATGGCATAGCTTAAACAATTCAAAATAATGTAGTGTAGGGACAGTCGGGACCAGCAACTATATTAGATTATATTACTGCGGTAGAAACGATTTGGTGTTTATCTTTTTAATAGTTACTCTGCTTATCATAACATTTTATAGCCTCTTATATTCTATTTTCATTCTCATATTATATTTATATCTTATTCCATAATATTAAAGGGCTCCCAAATATTCATTCTGTTAAGCTTTTTGGATTTCAATATAGCTGCCATATATCTGTTTGTTAAATGTAGCATAGCATGTATTGTCACTAGTTGTTAAGTCAAACGTAACATATACTCATAATTTGGATTTAGGGTCACTGTGATCACATTATGAAGCACCAATGTGTGGCAAGTGTATATATAAGAGCGGTTCCGCACTGCATCCGATCCGCATCCGTGAAAATACGGTCCGAAGTAGTCAAAGAACTATTTGTATGGTATTTTATGCACTAGATCCGACTTCTGTCATCCGATTTCTCTCAGTCTCCAATTCGGAAGAAATATTGACGGACCGAAGTAGCCGTAGTACTGTTTGTATGAACGCTTTCGCATTACCTAGGATTCAAAACGCACATATCCAAAGATGGCCCCTCAATAGCTTGGATTTGGATCAGAGGTCGGATTAGTGCGTAAGCAATATCCGAATTCGGTCCAAGTTTTTTAGACTCTAGATCCGTATTTTCACGAATTTGAATCAAATGTAGTGCGAAAAGCAATATCCGAATTCGGTCCGACTTTTTATATCCGTATTTTCACGGATCAGATCGGGTGCAGTGCGTAACCGCTCAAACTCAAGCACACTAGTCATGCACAACTCGACGAGATATCTTTGAATGATTTAGTATTGTTGCGCGGCGTTGTCCGTATGTGGCGGTCGGAGCGAATGTCACGCGGACAGAGATCGAGTGGGTGCACCAGCCGCGCTAGATCTGGGTGGAGAAGCGCGGCCGCGGCAGCTCGAACACGTCGCCGTGCACCGAGCGCGCCAGCGCTTTGATACTTGCTGCTATGTCTTGAGGCTCCTCCTGTAATCAACAAATAGCACTGATAAATTTCCTGTAGGATAATTAAAGCCTCAGATGAAACTCTGAGAGTCCGTTCTGTAAAATGCTACACAACAAATTCCTTTAGGGATAATCTGCAGTCCTATTGCTACAGGATGGTTACATAAATAAACAGACTTGACAAAACGGAATAGGAATGGCGTAAACCGACAAGAAACCCAGCTTATATATATGATGAAAAATAATACATAACATATCATTAGAAATGTGTCAATTTCTTACATCATCATCTAAGTCCCGTTGAGTGGGGCGATCGTTGGGGAACTTTGGCATATTCATGGGGAGAGAGCGCGCGATCACATCCACGCCGCCGCCGCCGCGGGGCCGCGAGATGTGGATGCCTTCGTCGTTACTGCCTTCTGCGGAAGTTTGTATTGGAAAATGTACCCCTCGACATTTATGAAAAAACTGGTTGTAGTACTACACGAGATAACAGGGCGGCCTTATATGTATTTTCAGTAGGGACTTTTCGTAAGTGAGGTCGAAAATATTTTATTTATGAGGTAATCTTAAGGTCAAAGTCAAGGTCCAAGGCTGGCTAGGCAATCTTTACTTGCCTGCCTACACGAGATAACAGGGCGGCCTTACCTGTATTTTCAGTAGGGACTTTTTGTAAGTGAGGTCGAAAATATTTTATTTATGAGGTAGTTTTAAGGTCAAAGTCAAGGTCCATGGCTGGCTAGGCAATCTTTACTTGCCTGGGCAAAATAACTCACCTTTTATTTTCAGAAAAATAAGTACCACATTTCATGTTTTAGATTCAGATCTTATTATAATAATAATAATAAATGTGATGTCACCAGAAAATTGCAAACGCCGTAAGATTGTAAAATATCGCATGATATTGTAATCTATTTTTCTTAATAAGGAACGAATATAGTCGAACTATTGAATTTAGATGAGAATTATTGTATTGGGATTTATTTATTGCATAATATTTTTTTTCAGAATATACATAATATATTATGAAAAAGACGTTTTTTCGTTTAAAAAATTACAATCTTACGGAGTCTGCAATTTTCCGGTGACATCGACACCTAATCGACTGACGTTTTCACGAAATCATAAACAGCAATAGTGGGTCTTATATATAGTTATTTGCTCAGAAAACAGTACTTACGATCAGAATCATAGTCATCTTGATCAGAGAGCATGTTATTCCGAGAGTCAAAACCTTCTAAGTCAAAAAGGTCTTCAGCATCTAATGAATCTTCTTCAGGTGGCATATTTCTAGTGGGCTGTAAACATAGAGGAAGAAGTTTGTTAATAAATAAAGTTGAAAATAAAGCACATATCTTCATGAATCACAATAATATATAACAGAAAAATCCTTGATTTATTTAAGCATGCAGTTGTACTTTCTGTTCTACTCAGTTTGTTGTCATAATCAATTAACAAAGCTGTGTGATTGGCACATGTAATTGTGTATTGTATATGTGTATTGGGTCACATGTGCCAGCTTTTAACAGTTATTTAAAATGTACCATTGTATGTTAACACAATATTATCAATTATCGCATACTTTTCCTGTGTTATTTATGGTGGTTATATGGTAACAAAATAAACAGAGCTGTAAATTAATACTGCTAATAGCAATTACTGAATTAACTTTATCATAGTAGGATAATAAAATATTCCGACAAAAATATTTATAATTGTGCAATACCTCTTTGTATTTAATTATAAATCTACTAAAATAGTGCAAGAACCAATATGCTGAAATTATACTTAAATAAAATTTAGAAAAAAATATCAGTGAGAAAGGAAGGCCATTCAACTCATAAAATTTAATAAATCTGCCATATGGTATGTGATAGTGTCTGACAAACAGTTTTACATATGGAAACATTTTATTTGCACAGTAAGGGCTCCATCTGTGGCATTACTCATATTGTTTTTTTTACAAAACAAATGCAATGACTGAATAAATAAGTAAGGAGTCATATAATTTAAAGGTTTTTGTCTTATTCTTTAGCTATTTTTACCATTAAACTCTGAAATATGCTACCCCTTAAAATCAAGAAGGCGGAGTCTAAATTTTCCTTTAAGTGTAAAATCCCAAAACACTACTTAAAAGCCTGTCATTCTTAGTTGTTCTTCGACATGATTATTATGAATTCTCTTAATCAGTGAGATTATTATATATCATATTTATTCGTTTATTATTTTAGCATATATATGTATTTTATTAGTATTATATATATTATTTGTGTATTCTTTCCGAAACAAAATTCAATTTTAAATTTTATTTTTATTTATTTATTCTTCAACAAATTTAGATTTGTAAACCTACCACAGTGTATTCTTTTTCACCCAAAGGTTGACTGGTAGAGAATGCCTTGATGCATTAAGTCTGCCCATGTACCACTATTGTACATTAAGTTTAAATAAATAAATAATTTCCTTGATGTGTTAGTTACATAAATAGTTAATACCTTAACAATATTTTGTGAGACTTTTTTGGCATCTTTGAAAGAGGACAGTCTTCGTCTCTGTAGGGGAGGTAGGTGGGGGGAGGGTGGTCCATTGTCGATGGTCGTGTCGATCCGCCAGCTATCCCTGTCGACGTTGTTGCGCGCCTTACTTATGATACTGCAACAACATAAAAAAATTGTTAATATATTTATAATTTTACAGAAGGTGATACAGGCTGGTATGACTTATGATTAGGTGGAGTTTAAAAATAAACATGTTTTAGAGGACTTCAAAAGTTACAATTAGATATTTGAACAGCATACCTTGCTAAAATTTTATGGTCTCTTTGTGCTCTTTCTCTGTAAGCCTCAAATTCCGCATATTTCTGATCTCTGAACTGTCTGACAGACTCCTCGACCGCCTCCAGCTGTGACTGCAAGGTCTGATTCATCTGTTTGCTGAGCGTGCCTATCACCTGCTGCGTTGGCAGCCAAACATTCCTATCACTGTTTATAAAGTTGTTTGTATCCACATTTTCCTTCATTTCAATGTCATTTGTTACTTCTGGCACTAATAAGTGAAATACTGGCGAATAGTTATTTGATTTTTTCAAATTGTTTACCCGCTCCTGTGTGGTCTGTAACATAAACAGGTAAATCCATAGTCAGGGACAAGAATTATCTTTGTAGGTGATAAGATTGTGATGTAAACATGCTCCATATAAGCATAAGTTTTAACATAGTTTAGTAGAGAAACACAAATAAAAAAAAATTTGGTTCTAACAGGTTCTAACAGGGAAAAAAAGTCTTTAGTTATTAAAGTGCTATAGGAATTTGTAATGTTATTTTTTATTTCTTTTACAACTTTGGGATAGCAAGTAACAGTTATTATTTCAAAACAATTGCTGCTGCACTTAAAAATGTATGTAATGTTTAAGCAGTTTAATACAATTTGAAACCCCTTAGTTACTATGAAACTTGTTTTTATTACATGTTTACTTTCTTTTATTTGCAGTATAAGATAATCAGCAAGGCCACAAAATCAATCTCAATGATTAAAACAAGCATGTGTGTCTGTAGGTACTCAATAGGTATTTTTAGATGCAAAACAGATGGCAGTTATTTACATTTTGTAGTAAATCAATCAATAGCTGTAATTCAGCTGACTGTATGTAATTAGACTCTGAAATGAACACTGACCTGATTAGATTTACAAACAAGCAATGCATAAGGTCCATTTTTGTCATGTGATATGGCATGAGTTGGCTGGCCACAAGCCAGGCAGGAGTGTATGGTCCACCTGCCCAACAAACGCTGCTCCACCAGTGCAGGCTGAGCAACCTGGCTCTTAAGGCTGCCTAGGGAGCATGATAGCAGTTTCTACAACAACAAACGCTTTTAAAAATTATTTAAAAACATAAAGTAATAAATATTCATGATAAATTTATAGTTCCAGTAAAACTGGTTTGCATTCTTTTGACACTGTTTTGTACACAGAACAGGAAAGCAACAAGATGAGTTTGGAACATAAAAAGCTAAAAATAAACTACACAAGTCCGGCTAGACTGTAAATAGGAGGATGTCTTAATATTATGTATCATTAGCATGATCGTAAACAAGTCTATACAGCGCCGAACGCACATGTACTTGTGTGTTATGTATTAAATACATACAAAATAATATCTAAATGTGATCACAGTCATGTTGATAAGGTTTCATTCATATTGTAACATAGCAAGCAATGAAAACCCTTCCTATAAGTCAAGGTCAAGACATGTTTACTGACGGTACCTCACTGAAAAAAATATCCCTTTGTTCCATGGATGTTAACTCCAGTTTCCCAATATCGACATTGTCTTCAAGTTTATCACCTTCAAGCGTTACATTTAGGCATTTACAAACACAGAGAGCCATGTTGTCCGAAAGGATTGTGTGTTCTGGACGAAACAATACAAAAATACACAAAAAATTAAGTAAATTATGAGTACAGTAGTCGCAACTTTCAGATAAACGCGTAGAAATATGTATAGATAGATAGTTATTTTTGTTCACGACACACACATTCACATGTCAACAAGGAGTTTTCACAGGCACCTAAATTAACACTTATCGATAGTTTCGTCTCTTTTTGTCAAATGACATAAACTCCTATTTTTCTCGTGAGTAAGAAAGAAACCTTATATTTTTCATAGTTTCTGCTTATAAATTCACAATTTTTCATTGTTATATTGCTAGTGAATTACTTAATCATTCGACTAAGTAAAAGTAGTTTAGGCGATTATCTTCATAATTTAAAATGGAATATCAAAAATATTATTTCACTACAAATCTCCGCCGCGCTGTTGCCACTCTGCCACCTACGCGAAAGAGACAAGTAATAAATAAGAGAACGAGACAATGACGCGCGTTGTTGTCCGTTTGAAATACGAACGACGCTAAAGGTTGTAGAATTTCGCCATGTTTTTATTTCTTTAAAATGAGTATGACGTCTCCATTGGTCCGCATTCCCATCGATTGTTGATCGAATGTACAGACGCCAGCACATCAAGCTACCCGAAACTGTCAAATTATTCCAATCAACCTTGAACCTAATGCCAATTTGAAAATCTATTAAAAGATTTTGATAGATTGTTGTAGCTTGATGTGCTGGCGTCTGTACATGACTAAGCGATCCACCCTGGCTTCGAATGAGTGAATTGATAACAACTTTATGCTGGCACTTAACTTGACGTATTTTTCCCAATTTTCACGTCACATGTCACAAATTATACCTTATGATCCTCGAAATAAGATTAATTTAGTACTGACAATATAACACAAACATTTTGACAAACACGCCAAATGAAGTGTCAGTTAAGCCATTTTTACAAATAAATAACACAAATCTTCTTCATTTATCGCTCAGTATTACTGAAAATCGTATAAATATTCAATACGTGGTTTAGAAAAAGCAAGCGTATAAACAGAATCAGAAAGCGACTTTGTTCTATAATTTTATAGAAACACAATAGCTTGTTGAAATAATGCAAAATGTATCCCCTTTTAAACTCAGTACTTACAAATTAAAAGACACATCCTTTTTGCCTTATGGAACCATCGCAGTGTACGCAGTTGCACTTTCCAAACGCACAACTTGGCCTTTTTGTTTTTTTTTTTTAAATCCACTATTCCGCTACGTATGTTCTGACGCCAGCACATCAAGCTACCCGAAACTATCAAAATTTCCCAATCAACCAACCTAATGCGTTGGCAGTAAAGTTGAAAATCTATTACGGAAATTTGACAGATTGTTGTAGCTTGATGTGCTGGCGTCTGTACGTTCGAATCGCTACCAGACGCCTGGACAGACTGATTTGCCTCAAGAGATTTACCTTGTATTTGTATTGCCGTACAGACGTAGTCGGTAAAACGTATTTATGTACATATAACATCATTGGAATGCGGTTCACAAACTATACAAGGAAACCGACTTTCAAATATATTGAATGCAAATTTTATTAGAATGCCAATCTATAAATACAAAACACTCATAACGCTAAAATAAATTGTATGATTGTTGTTATTCTCTTAAACGAAGTTTCTACCTACCCCAAGTAATCAAGGTTGAAACTAAAACTACGTTTCGTTTAATTTAAATGAGTAATTTTAGAATGGACTTCACTACAATTGTCAACCTCAAAATCAAAATACCACAGATGGTTGCTGTCAGATGATGAATTGTGCTGCAAATGTCAAAGAGTCATGCATCATACGTTCAGTACGTGGCGAAAAACGCTTTTTCTAAGTTATAACTAAAGATTTTAATGAAGATATCCTCAAATTATTAAGTATAGTGCATACACTTGTGGTAAATAAATCTTGAAAGGAAGTTTTATGTGAAAAAACTAACAATGTCAAAAAGAAGTCAACCCAGTTGGTCCCTACCGGCTAAAACTGAGAAGAGGCCAGCGCTAAAGCTTTATAATAGCTTGACACGACAGAAGGAAGAATTTGTGTGCGATAATGGTAACCGTATCAATTGGTACAGCTGCGGACCAACGGTGTACGACGCCTCCCATATGGGCCATGCCAGGTACTTTATATTCAGTTTTCAAATGATCTCTTTGTGATTGCAGGGACATTTTGTGCGTTTATTATTGCATAACATTCCATGTTACACGCTATTGTTAAGAAATATCATAAAAATAGTTTAACATTTTTTTTCACTAAAACAGTAACACTGTAGTTTTTTGTTTTTAGAACTACTACAGCGAGGCTATTGAATACCCAATTTTCTACTGCTTCTGCTCCGACTTACCATAATTTAGGTATAATGTCTGATACAAAAACTAAAACTGATTAAATTGTACTTATTTTCTAGAAATCTATTTCAACTGAAGAAATGTTAAAATAAATAAATAATTATAATAATAAAATGGATGCATACGGCAAAGGCTGGTTCAGAATGGCGCAAGATAAGAATGTCTGGAAGGATAAGGGGGAGGCCTTTGCACAGCATGACACGCTTTGTGACTCTTAGGGCTCAGGCATAAAGTATAATTTGCATTGATTTGTATCAGAAAATAAATTTTAAAGAAAAGGCGTAGGTTTTTGAACTAGCAACATGTGTCGTTAACCTGTCACATGCTCTCCTGTTTACAATATTTAATACACATACACATCTAATTTACATGTAGAAAATACTTTAATTGAAAAATAATGTCCTGTTGCTAAACTACTGGATATATTCATTTGATTTTTTGTGTGCAGGGTGGGAATATCATGACTTATATGAAGTTTCATTTATGATCATATTGTCCACTCCACATCTATATATATAAAAATGAATCCCTATTTCCCTTAGTCACTGCATCATGTGTGAACGGCTGGACCAAATTTTGCTAATTCTTTTTTTGTTGTGTTTGTTATTGTCAGGAATTCTTCATTATTCAAAAGAAAATTCATAAAAAATTTTGAAAATAAATAAACAATACATCCGGGTGAAGCTGGGGCGGGCCACTTGTTGCATATAGAATAGAATAGAAAACTTGTTTTTATGAAATAGCTACTAAAATTAAAAGTGTTTGGATGTTTATTTAAATCTTATAGTCTTTTTAAATTCCAGATCATACATATCTTTTGACATCTTGAGGCGAGTAATGGCCAATTACTTTGGCTATGATATCCTGTATGTAATGAATATCACAGATATTGATGACAAAATCATAAAAAGGGCGAGACAGCACCATTTGTTTGAGAAATACATTGAAGAGAACAAAAGTCTGAATTGTATTATAGATGATGCAACATCAGTAGTGAATTACTATGAAACAATTGTTAAAGAAGCCACTGACCCTGATAAAAAGAATGCCATGCAAAAGACATTAGACTGGTAAGTGATTTTTACATTATAATATGCAAAATAACCAGGTCAACGAAACATAACAAGTAACTTTATCAGCATTTCTTCACTGCCATATGCTGCACACGCACAGTATTAAATGAAAACTTCGTGCAGAACTAACTTTTATAACTTACTGCTTTTAGATAAGCAACCTAAGTATATGCATCATGCATCTTAGTTCTTATCAGCACTGCATGCTCTACTTATGTTATAAAATAGTTTCCATCTTTGTCCCACCTGCACGCAAAATACGCGCTTAGTCGTGGAGTTGCGGAAACCAGCCCGAGTTACATACATACATAGTTTCCATCCAAGCATGTACTTAAACATATTTATAAGAATAAGTTAAGTTAAAATTGAGATTGATCAACATTCTTAACAAAACTTCTTTTCTTTATATTTTAAAAAGTATGATGTAAACTAAGGAAATCCCAAAAAAATTATTAAGTTCCCATGTAAAGAAGATAACAAAACTGCCAATTAGTCATTAATCAATATTTGCAAGAATGTTTTGGAAACATGTGATGTGATAAAAATTAAATTCTCAATGAATACTATAATTAAAATGATAACCAATATCAACAACATCAGAATGGTTCACTTCACATCCTTGATAGCAATTTGGATTTGATGTATGTAGCAATGTGGTGGTCTTTGTGTTTGACTTCACATTTTCACATTAAATAAAACTTCACTAATAACATTAAATTTCAGCATTGCTTCAGCAGTGAAAACTCTGAAAGTAGCAGTGGAGGATAAAGATGAAGTGAAGATCACAAGTGCCAAGTGTGAACTCCTACAGTCAGCCAAAAGTCCCATTTCAGAATGGCTAGACAGCAAGTTTGGGGCCACAGTCACTGATAATGCTATATTCACAGCACTGCCTAGGTTTTGGGAAAATGAGTTCCATAAAGACATGAAAGCATTAAATGTAAGTATTTATTACAGATTTCATCAGCATCATCATCTTTCAGCCCTCATCCCATGTTATGTGGGCGACACTTTATTCTTCCTTTCTCTCCTGTCCCGGTTATTTATCATTCACTTCCTTTTGTTCCATATCATCTGTCACACCACATTCATTCTGATTACATAATTATAATGTAAAAGTTCACATTGTGATGGATGTCTTACATATAATTTTTCTAATGCACACAAATATTTTAATCCTTCTATTATTTGCAGGTATTACCGCCAGACGTATTAACGAGAGTAAGTGAATATGTGCCACAGATAGTAAAGTTCATTGAAAAGATCATAGACAATGGTCTTGCTTATGAATCAAATGGCTCAGTTTACTTCAGTGTGAGTGATTTTGATAGCAAAGACAAGCATTATTATGCCAGATTAGTGCCAGAAGCATATGGTGACACGAAATCGTTACAAGAAGGAGAAGGTATCAAATCACTTTTTTATTGCATTTTATGCTACTTTTGGTTGGCACAAACTTACCTCAGTTTGTGCTCAAAAGATTTCGTCCTTTTGCCACTTATAAGCACATTTATTCAGTGTCTTAATCAGTTAATGATGCATTAGTCGCTCAGATGAGTCCCAGCTCTCATTTTATTTTAAACTAGCTATTGCCCGCGACTTCGTACGCGCATATCCCGTTTTTGCCCATTCCCTTATAGCTTTCCTCATGAATGTGGCTATCATACACAAAAATAATTTTCCAAATCTTACTGGTTATTCCAGAGATTAGCGTGTTCAAACAAACAAACAAAGTCTTCAGCTTTATTATATTAGTAATATTTAGTTTACTTGCATACCGTTTGCACATTTTATACCTTAGATGATTTTTTTAACTGTAAGACTTAATCTCTGTAAATTATTTGTTGATCTGTTGTATTTGTGAACTATTTTATTATATTTGACTGTACCTAGTAGTAATCGCATGCCTCCTATAGGTGAGATGTGTAAAGCACTACCTACTTTCTTGTTACACCCATTGTACCATAACTGTGGCGAAATAAATGATTTATGATTTCATACCACAAATTCTGTTCAGTAGAAAATGATGTATGTGTAATAGTAACTCCAATTAGGTACATGTTTTTCTGTTTAAAGCTTTCCAAGTTAACATTAAGTACTAACAATCATGTACATACGTCTTTATCAGGTGATCTAACAGACGACACAAGTGAAAAGCGGTCTCCCAACGACTTCGCCCTATGGAAGCGCAGTAAAGCGGGCGAACCGTCGTGGGCGTCGCCGTGGGGCGCCGGCCGGCCCGGCTGGCATATCGAGTGCTCCGCCATGGCTTCCGATGTGTTCGGCAATAAGCTAGACATACACACTGGCGGCGTGGACCTCAAGTTTCCTCACCATGATAATGAGCTGGCTCAGAGTGAGGTGAGTTAATTGATGAAATATAAAGCAAGAGTGAACTCTGTAACTATGGCACATCGAGTGCTCGGCCGCGGCGTCCGATTGTTCCTTGAGAAGTTAGTCGTATAGACAGTTTACCTCATTTACCTCAATTTTCCTCATTATAATAACATTCTGGCTCAGTGTGAGGTTGATTGTTGGCACTTAAACTTACTGGACAAATTGATTTGTCCACGGAGCTCCAGCAGGATACCATGGTGGTATGGAGACGGCAACTCGCCCGGAGGACACGGTGGAGGTCTCCCTGCTTGGGCTGAGCACCGCCGTGTCCTCGTAGAGGCGATCGGCGGCGGCGACCTGTCGCGTCCGGCCCTGGTTAAATCCATGATCCGGAGCGAATAGGCGGGAAGCGGTCACCTCCTTCTGCGAAGGAGGATGCGGGCCGCGCGAAGGAGAGACAAGTTCTTCGCCCTGACCGCCGCTACAGAAGAAGACGCCCCGGCCACCGTAGGCGCGGGCCTGCGGACGGCAAGCGTTGGGTGGCTCGCTGTCCGATCACCACCAGGCCCGGGGAGATGGCGCGTTGTGTTCTACGCGCGCCTCAAAGAGATGTCAGCATAGGAGACGAGGCCCGCTAAGGCCAGAGCCTCCCAGGGTTGCGGAATTTGTTCGAAAGAGTCACCGCGACCCTGGAACGCAAAGGGCTTTAGAAGGATCACGGATGGGTTTTAGTCAGTAAGAGTCTGACACGCCCTTAGTAAGTAATTTGATGATTTTCCATGCTTAAAAAAAAGCCCGTATGGACACCGGTTTCAAGATAACGTATGATTCACTTCACAAAAACACGCTGTACTAGCGATACAGCACACCACCTGTGCGTTTATAATAATACCAGATAATCTTGAGGTTTAATTTCGACGAACATATTTTTTTTTGTGTACCTTTAAAAATTTAAGAAAAAAACTATTCGAAACGCACACAACGCGTGTAAACAATGTCGTGATCTAAATATTGCAGAATATTTAGATCACGACATTGTTTACACATATAAAATCGTCTATTCATCTAAATCTAAACTAGTACCTATGACAGAGATAGAACCATTTGTTTGTAGGTGTTGAAAACTGATCCAATACTCAAATTATTTCATATATTGAAAGCCTTACTATCGCTGCGTGTAGTAAAGGCTATTTTTATCCCGGAGAATGCGCGGTTCCTATGAGATAGACCGCAGAAAAAGCTTGAGACTAATGTTCTTTTTTTGTTCTCAGGCTCACTTCGACCAACCTGGCTGGGTGAACTACTTCCTCCACACAGGCCACTTAACGATAGCTGGCTGCAAGATGTCCAAGTCTCTCAAGAACTTCGTCACCATCTCCGAAGCGCTGCGCCGCCACACAGCGAGGCAGCTCAGGATCGGCTTCCTCATGCACGGCTGGAAGGAAACCTTGGACTACTCTGATAACACTATGGATATGGCGATACAGACTGAGAAGCTGTTTAATGTGAGTTTGATTTGTATTGACGTCTTTCTTCATTTCAAATCTAAAGATTTCATACAGGTGTAAAACGTGAATTGCTTGGTAATGTTAATTGAAGGCTTGTACTATAGATTCGAAACGAAATGATACAAAGTCAAATAAAAACAACTGATGAATCTTGAAGATTATAACATTTGAAGATAAAAGCTTATTAAGGGGTCAACGGCGGCTAGTAGTACATACTTATATACCTAGTTTATTCGAATCCCTTCACGACAGTGAAGTTACGTCAGTCAATTTAATTAGGCCTCGTATTTTGCTAGTCTCACATTGTGTCATAGGAATATTTGAAGATAACTGTTGCTTTCAGGAGTTCTTCCTGACGGTCAAAGACGCGCTCCGCAGTGGCTACGACGAGGGTTGCGGCGGCGTGTGGGACGCGGAGGAGCTGCAGCTGTCCAACAAACTTACTGCTGTCAAGGAGCAAGTGCATGCGGCGCTGTGCGGTTAGTAATATGAGATATATTTTATCTGTGGCTATGTCACCCCTTCCACGATTAAGAGTTAAATTAACTAGTTGTTTTCTTAGTCAGTCTTAGAAGGTAGTTTGAAGAACTTTATTGTAAAATTCCTTTGTTTGATGGTTATTTTTGGTCGGCTTCCGTTATGAAAACTTCTTCCGCCTTTCCTACAATGCCTTAAATATGGATTTTTGAACGGGCTAAACAATTTCACTACCACCATTTTAACCATATCCGACTATTTAAGGTTCCGTAGTCAACAAGGAACCCTATGGTTTCGCTGTGTCCGTCTGTCTGACCGCCGTTTAGCACTAGAAAGTTGAAATTTCGTATGGGTATACATATTAATCACGCCGACGAAGTGGTAAAATAAAATGGGAATAAATATAATGACCACCAGAAAATACTTCGATACCCTAAGCTCTTTTACCAAAAATATATACTTAACACCAAAAAAATTAAGCCTAAAAAATAATAGTTCTAGCTGTTTTATTCACGACTGTAGTTCAAATTGTATTTGGGGATCAAATATAGTAAATGATCACCAAATTTTCTTTAAACAAAATGTGTAGGTTAGGTTAGGTTAAAACCGGTGACCTAGGCCAGAAACGACTTGCATTAATAGAAAAAAGAAATTGTTTTTAGTAGGTTACCCGGATACTAAATATTTGGCTTATTTGATAGGGTAGATAGATGTATAAACTTTGGTTATAATTTCATATTAAACTGCGGTTTTAATTTTGGTGATCATTTCCTATTTTTAGGTCAACTATGATTTGTTTGAAGTCATCATCATGCTTTAATAGGATAGCAAGATGTACAAACTTTGGTTATAGTTTTAAATTAAAATGCGACTTTATATTCTGGTGATCATTTACTATTTTTGCCTGTGACATTTTACTAAATCAGGTGATCAGTTAAACATAAGCCAAATAAAATATTTAAAAAAAAAAACAATTTTTAGGGTACCCTACACGTATAGTGGCGATAATTTTTTTTTAATAATCTATCTAATGTGTGTGTAGTTGGATAAGTCGTTTAAAAATATTGAGGGTGTGCGAAAACCATTTTTCAATCCAAGGATAAGTTTGCGAAATATTAAGCTGCAAGTGCTAATTTTTGTTAGAGTAGGTACTGATATTTGTCATGGTTTACGGTACAAGTAACTACGAAACCCTTCACTGCGCGTGGCCCGACACGTACTTGGCCGGTCTTTTCATAACAAATATTCATTTAATTTGTGACAGACAACATCGACACCCGCAGTGCTCTCGACTCACTACGCGAGTTAGTAGGCGCAGCACACATCTACCTCCGAAAGACCACTCCACGCAGCGCCCCGCTGCTAGCGGCCGCCGCTAAGTACGTCACAGACGTGCTGCACGTGTTCGGCGCCGTGGAGGGCCCGCGCGGGGGCATCGGCTTCCCTGTCGCCGATGTGAACAGTGTCTGCGTGAGTATATGTTGTTACGTATAGCAGGAGCACAGCACACAACGGTCGGCTCAAGTTGATTGACTCTACATATATATTTTGTCCACAGCTAGAAGAAACAGTAATGCCGTACCTAGAAGCCCTGAGCTCGTTCCGTGCGCGAGTGCGGGACGCCGCGCGCGCCGCCGCCGCGCCCGCGGTGCTGGCGCTGTGCGACCGGCTGCGGGACCAGGACCTGCCCGAGCTGGGCGTGCGGCTGGAGGACAAACCTGGTAAGTGGACCGAGGAACTTGCACATACTAATTGTCAAAATATTCGCGGTACATCGTCAGTACAAAATCACCCTTATTTCGAAGGAAATTAGGTATATTTTGTATTTCACAAGTGATATTTTGTTAAATACGCCTAATAAACCAGCAGCAGAGAACAGTTTCGAAATAGTGGGGATTGGCACAAGAAAAGAGAGGCCTATGATCAGCAGTAAGCGAAGTCGGGCTGTGGATGATGATGATGATGATGATGACACGTCTCTTCTAAGTGACCCTTTATTTCGCAAAATGTAGGCCGTCTTAATCTCCGAGTCAGTAATTAATTTTTCAACTTTATGTCGACTAGTATAAAGTTCTTATTACGATATCTACAACTAAAACTCGGTTTTGAAGTAACAACTATATTCTAAGTTATTTTGAAAGAAATTTTCTTCACTATAATCGTTCCATTCGCCATGACAATGGAAAAAATAACAAGCTATAACTGACAAATTGATTAAATCGAGTGGAGGAAAATGACTTAGAATGTAGGATTTAGTTCTTGTTATTCTAAAACAAAACTTTTGAGAAACTTGGTAGGAGTAGTATACAAAATCAAGATCTTGTATACTGCTGTTGGAAATTCGACGTTTTTGTTTTTTCTGTGAAAATTTATATATAAATGGATACTGTACAATTCGAAACATGTGTGTTTCGATTGCTTTGCGACTTATATTTCGCACCTAATCGTCTCTTGTCGTTGGGGAGTTTGTTGCGCCACTTCTTCTTCCCAGCTAAAACACTAGGAAGTGGTGACGGGCGGGCGTTTGTGGGGACTGTCTTTATGTAGAACTTTGACGTTCAAAAAGTGCTGGCACTCAGCCTAATTTGAATAAATGATTTTTGAATTTGAATTTTCTTAAATAATCTTCAGCTGCATCCGGTCAAACTTGTAGCCGACTCCAATTGAATTGTATAAAGTCTAGGTACATGATGATGGATGACCTAACTATAACATTTTTCCGTCTTAGATCGCACAGTTGTAAAACTGGTCAGCAAAGAAGAGATCATTAAGGAGAGAGAAGAGAAGGCCCGCCTAGAAGCAGAGAAGCAGAAGAAGAAGCTAGAACTTCTTGAGGCGCAGCGCGCTAAGGAAGAGCTCAAGAAGATACCGCCCGGAGAAATGTTCAAGCGGGAGGCCGACAAGTATTCCAAGTTCGATGATAAGGTAACTTCAAAATATTTTCTTTTTACAAGGTTTTCTTTAATTTGCCTTGTCATTTAATAAGCATAGGGACTGTATGAGTCAAATCTTACAACTGAATTTCAACTCGTTTATCTTATTCTCAAGCGATTGGATGAGAATGCACAGATATCCCTGCTTTCAATGTTTTTTTTTTAATAACACATACCTACCATTATTAAATCAAAGTTCCGCACTTATCATATTTCCATTTTAGCATGGCACTCTTCATTTTTTAAAAGACATACAGGTGAATTATTTCATTGGATAAAAATGAGCGATTTCTTATTTTAGTTTGGCATGAATACATGCATTTATTACTTTCCAGAATTTGATTCTGTTTAGCGACACACTAGCGGATGGTGTAATAATATAGGCTGTGTATGTTTTTTTTTTCGAAATCAACCGATTTGATTCCTGGCTAGAAATACCGATTTCTCAAAAATCCAATGATGCATGGCTTGTGACTCCTTGTCGCGTTTTTCGCTATTCCTCGTAGTTTCAGATTTGGCCATCCACTCACAATTGAAAAATTAATCCTTTAGTCGAAATTTATTTATCTCGATCTTCTACGTTTTAAAACGACAAATCACTTATTTTTGGGCCCCGCCCAGGTTTCGCCCGGATGTATATTTTTTTCAAAATATTCTTTCATGACAACAACAGACAACAAAAAAAGAATCAGCGAAATTGATCCAGCCGCTCACGCGTGATGATTTTACAAAATATATTAATTTTATTTAACCAATACGGCTCCTCTACTGGGCAAAGGCCTCCCATTTAATTATGACTACTATCAAAATTAAAATATGGTATCATCTAAACAGATGTTGTTCTTAACAGGGTCTACCAACCCACGACCACGAAGGCAAGGAACTCAGCAAGGGTCTCGTGAAGAAGCTGCAGAAACTGCAACAGACGCAGGAGAAGAAATACAACGAGTTCTTAGCATCCGTCAACACCTGCTGACAACACTATGTTAGTACGTCAGCTTCGTCTTAACACTCTAGACTCGTATTATCTTGATGGAACCGTGGTGCTATTCTGTAAAAATCTCACTTAGGTGAACTGAACATGAAGTGAACTGTTAATCCTTGCAACCCAGATGGAATAACAGTTCACTTTAAGCTCACTCCACCTTAGTTCACGGTGAGATATTTACAGAAAAGTACACAGACATTTCTATGATACATCGAGTTTTGGGAAAATACGGCTTACGGCGTATCTTTCTAAGGCTTGATATTGCATAAATTAACGTTCTGGTAGTGTTAAGTGCTAGATAGTGGATGTTAAATTTTATTGCGCAAGTTGACTTGACAGCTTTATTAGTAATAGTAGAACTCTTTGTTTAAGATACCATTGCTGTCTTCTACAATGTTTGTGTCGGTTTAATTAAAGGTATTAAGTCATTTCAGCGCTGAATCTAGAATGGCAATCTGTTTACGATGTCATCAAGTGGGCACGTGATTGTTTACCATCCAAAACATCATAAAGTCGATTTGTTATTTGGTAGTGATAATCAACTTGCGCAATAGAACTCTGTAGTGGACATCGTACATAGTTTTGTGTAATAGTATTACATTAGGTCAATTAAAAAAAAAACAAACTATTGATGCCTTCGCTGTACATACTTGATAGGATAAAATACTCTAAATTATATCAAATATAAAACAAAGAGAATTATACTATTAGTGTGAGAGTGTCTTAAATTATGTTGTTGCTGGTTTTTTATATAAGCGAAACTTTGGGATGGGTGTTCTGCCTTTCATAATTTACAACGTATTATGTTCTTATTTATTTGGAATAACTATTTCATGATAATCATACTCTCATTACTTTACCATTAGGAATTGTTAACATTCCGAACCGTTACTCTTAATTGATTCAGCATTTCTTAAAAACTTGCATTTTCAAAGATTGCTTATCATTACTTGCGTTATCATTTTTTAGGGAGTGATTGAGTGTTTCTAAAAATAAAATCACTATTAGTCGGATGATGTCCACTATTGAACAACAAGGACTCTCCAAAAAAAACATGTTGGCGATACAGATAAATTATTTTGGTAAATCTACAAAATCTCGAAAATTATATCGTCGAATGATGTTTTTGTATTTGCTTTGAAAGCTATTTTGATTCACTTACATTATACTAAATAGTTAAATATAGGATCTTATTTGTTCTAGATTTGAGTTTGCATGCAATTGAATTGAAAGAAAATTTCGCATTGGACCAATGGTAGACAATGAAATATTTTGAGTGATAAAAGTCACAACCAGAATGTATAATTGGAAAGTAACATTACTTCAGTATTAAGGTTTTTTTTTATATTAATACACATCATGCATATTATTATCTTCATTTTCATGTATCTACCGTTGCATTTTCTTTGCAATAAAAATCATAACTGAATTCTTAAATGTGATGTGTTTTATTTCTTCACCCTGATTTATGTGGCGTTATGCTCAACAGCTCAATGTTTTATTTGGAAAAAATTACGTTAGTCTAACTTTTACTAGCGCGACATTGAACTATTACAAGGGAAGGTATTATCGGGAAAGTGTCCTTCCTGCGTACCCCAATGGCGTAAATCATAATATCGCATATTCCTTCACAACCGAAAAGAATTCCAGATCCCTTGTTTAAACAATGGATCTGGAATTCTTTTCCATATTTAGATGTTTCGTATTTAGAAACTCGTCTGCTCGACTATGTACGTAAAACGCAATGAATACTGTTGAAATGACAAAATGAAAGGATATATGACCGATTATTTTTCGTTAGTTCACCAAATTACATATGTAATAGAGAATACTTGTAGCGGCATCAATGCCGTCACATGAAAAACTAAGAAGCGAAATTTGTACGGCAACAAAAATAACCGCAACGCCATCTATCCTGTCAGCGACGAACTACCAATGAAATCCGGTATCGCGCAAGCAAAGTTCTCCGTGCGGTTTAATCATATACAACAGTCCGAATATCAACTATCGGTCAGTTGCCCACCAGACACGACAACCGTCTGGTCGGAGGATTCTCCCATTTCAGTGAAGGTATGCGGGGCTTTACTCTCTGTACTGCATACCTCTATACTGGTGACCCTCGACATTGAACTTCAGCGCAGCCTTCGTGCAACTACTTCAGCGTGACGTCATCATCATCACTCCTTATCCTGACTTCAAGCTCTCGAGCAGCGAGTCATACAGCCAATCAGTACCCACGGCTTCTACGGGTATCCTAACCACCAGCATGCAGCTGACGCGCATTCCTGTCAGCATCCTCAGCCTCTCATCATCCTCAACCTCATCAGCGACCTTGGTAAGCACACTGCACCTTCGGCTAGTCACATGAAGAGCCATGAAGAACCTCGCCTGGTCGACCCCGAGCAGTCGCATCACTACTTCGCATAGCTCCGACCCACTGGAGCCAGCAGCACCACCCCGACCCACAGGAGCTTGCAGCATCATCCCGACTCACTATAAAAAACATGCTAATTCAGATTGACTTGTTTGCATCTGCACATCGTAATGTCGGCGTAATGTTATGTTATGAACTGGTGAAAACAATAAACAGACATGCGATTTCAGCAAACCCAGGAGGTTTGATATTATTAATTAAAGAGTACCGTTGCCTATCTCCGAAGTTCTTCATCAGATCTTCACCAAATTGAAATGGTACCAGTTTGGAAAAGCATTCTCCAAACAAAAAAAGAATAATCCAAATCGGTTGACAATTGGCGAAAATATCGCTGAACAAAATTTTTTTTGGGATCCCAGCATCAGATCCTGACTTATACCTTCCATCATCAGCTCAGCAAGATGAGATGTTGATTACCAGGCACAATTATCTGAATTGCGTTAAAAAGAATATGAAAACTATTGTTAATACCTTTAAAATTTGAGGGTTGCCCTCTATTTCCCTGGGATCCCATCATCAAATTCTGACTTGGTGCCAATATGGCCACCTCATGAATATATACTTTCGAATAAAAAAAGAATCATCAAAATCCATTCATAATTGACGGAATGACCGCATAACAAACATACAAAAAAAATACAGTCGAATTGAGAATATCCTCCTGAAGTCGGTTAAAAAGTAGAATGGCTCACTTTTATAATTTTTCGGAGGTGGTATTGGCTAATGGCTATTAGCCTATAAATGTAGATCTTGCACCTGTTCCACACATTCGACAAAATCATAACCCTTCTTGGCCAACTGGTAGAAATGGTGCTCTGTGAACCTTACCGTAATAAGATGAGCAAATCGCTATACTTGGACCAACTCAAATCCACAAAATCGGAAGATCAAGATTATTTTATTAATTAGCTCAACAAAGTAATTAGGTATTTTTATTATTTATACTTCTGGACACATCTATTGGCCCACCTTAGAGTTTAGGTTTCGATGGCCCCTACCGAAATATGATTGCTAGATTGAACAAAAACTGTGGATGCAGTTTTAAACCTGATACATTTTACCATCTTTTTCGATCGTATTGTTTTAAATTTGAATTCGGAATACCATACGACATGGAGCTACGCCTAACAAGTCGGATATGCGCCTTGTTAAAGGCAATTGATTTTTGAATAAAAAACATGTTTTATCAAATAAAGGTTTAATTTAATAACGCGTGTTGCCTCCATGGGCATCTACCACAGCTCTCATACGATTAGGCATAGAGTTTATCAACCGCTCTATGCAATTTTGAGGGATCATCTCCCATTCCTCTTCTATGGCAGTTTTCAACTCCTGCATCGTCTGGGCAACTGGCTGACGAGCCCTAACACGTCTTTTTAGCTCGTCCCACATGTGCTCAATGGGGTTCATGTCTGGGCTTCTGGCTGGCCAGTCCATAACTGTGATGTTCACATCCCGAAGATATTCCCTGACGATGCCGGCCGCATGGGCTCTTGCATTATCATGCATAAAAAGGAAATTTGGGCCCACATAGTCCGCGTATGGTATTACGTGAGGTTCTAAGCACTCACGAATGTACCTTTCAGCATTTAATGTTGGCAGCCGTGGTCCTGTAACAACCTCAAGTTGAGTTTTGCCGCTCGCGGATATACCGCCCCAGACAGTCCATGAGCCACCGCCATAAGCAACCCTCTCTTCAAAGCAGCATTGTGCGAAACGCTCTCCCTTACGTCGGTAGACCTTCTTCCTTCCATCATTGCCATGTAACACAATTTTAGACTCATCAGAAAAGAGTACACGGCTCCAATCTTGCTGTGCCCAATTTAAATGACTGCGTGCGAAATGAAGGCGCGCTGTTCGGTGGGCTCGCGTTAGTTTGGGCCCATTAGCTGGCTTGTGTGGTACCATATCGCATTCTTTTAACCTTCTCCGAACAGTTCGAGCGCTCACAGATACTCCGTGGAAGTCGCGAAGTTGGTTTTGTATCTCAATGGAGGTAAGGTGACGATTTCTCAAGCTGGTCGTCACGATGAATCGATCCTGCCTTTCAGTTGTGACCCGAGATCGTGGCCTTCCTTGGCGACGAACAAAGCCGCCAGTCTCTAGGTACCTCCGATAAACATTTCGGACCGCAGATCGACTTAAATTAAGTTGAGCACTCACGTTTCTTTGGCTGTGTCCGGCCTGAATAAGTGCCACAGCTTGGGCGGCGACTTCAGGTGAAGTATCCATAGATTATTGATAGAACCTCACCTTAATGTTAAGAATAAGTAATGTTTGTTGCAAAACCAAAGATATCAATCACTTTTTCAAGAATTAAATCCAAGTAAACCAATAAAACCAAGTTTTCTTAGTATTCGATTGTTTGATATCAACAAACAGGCTCCAAATTGTCTTTTGTTTCTTTAAATTCTGTGTTCGAAATTCAAAAAAAGACTATTTAATGAAATTGTGAATGTGCCAGGTTCAAAACTGCATAAAAAGTTTTTGCTCGACCTAATATAAAATTTTAGCTAGGACCAAACGAAACTGAAAATACAAGGTGGGCCAATAGATGGGTCCAGAAGTATATTTATTTCGGACAACAGTGATCCCATATGTTTATTAGTAAAAACTTACACATTATGTTAGTACACTAAATTAGGTGCTAAATTAGGTTTATTATTATTAAAAAAAACACCCATTGTTTATAATTTCTAATAATATCTAAGTTTACGTGCCCAACGTCTCCAATGACACAAATTTGCACCGAAATCAATGTCCTCAAGCGCGTATGATAAATATGATTATAGAGCAATATACGATATACCTAGATGCTAATAACTAGCTAAGCTTTATTTATAAAATGTAGGTTTATGCCTAGTTGTCTCGTGGAATTATCTACTTAAATAGGTAGGTACGTGATATATACATACCTATCATCATCATCGTCAGAAAGATAAGTTTTCGTCATTTTAAAACATGATTTCTGTTTTGAGGAAAAAAAGACTGGAAGTAAAATAACAAGTCACGTCGCCATTGAAATGAAAAGACAAAGTTTTAATAAAAATGTTTCGCAAAAACTGCATTACAGAAAAACAAATCTTTGTGGTCGCGATACCTCTTGATTGAATGACACCCGTTATTGTAGCTTGAACAAGTCTTTTCTTAAAATAGTATTTGTCCATCCTTTGTTGCTTATGTTATAAATAGTGTGAGAGTCTTCTAAGCGACTTGCCAGTTACATCATACCCGTATTCATCGAGGGGATAGGCAGCAATAGGGGAAAGCTAGGCAACTACCTCACCTAAATCCACATTCCGTATAATAAGTATTAATAATATTTTTTAATAATAATATTTTATTATTATTATTAATAAGTATGTATGTTCAAAGAACAATGTACCTATCTGTTTAAGATTATCGCCACAAAATACACATAGGTAAATGGGCACAAATTCAGCCTTCCGTGTGCAACTGAGATTTTTCCAATTTCTCAGTACCAGCACTAGCAATACCCACCAACACTGTCAGACTAAGGATCCGTCCCAACTTGCGATTGCGACCTCTTTTTTCACCGAGGCTCTAATGACACTTCTTAGCACTACTTAGATGTTTTTAATAAGCTCGCTAGCTCCTTTTCTTGTCAGTCGTCACATTTACTGTAGCGATCTAATTTCTTTCCAATTTTCGGTAGGCAGGCTAAGGCAAACCTAATTATCGAAACGAATAGCTAAGATTGTAAGTAGCTAACGTATGTTGAAGTACCTCAACTAATTAGTTAGTTATGTATAACTCATACGAGCCAAAATGACGAATTTCCAAACAGACTTTCATCCCCCATGTGATACTTTCCGTCGCCGTTGTTACCGGCGACACATATCAACTGTTTCACGGTGTTGCGTGGCGCTGATTTATGCGCCGTGTTTGTTGCCATACGTATTTAGGGTACGCAGTACTCGCAAAGAGATCGTGTGTGAGGAAAGAGGTCTTCAAAAGAAACTCAAAAATCCTTAGTGCTGACCCTTGTCTATTTTATAGATTCCTTGTGCAAAATGTCTAGCTTCTGCAGTTTACCTACCTAGACTAGGTGTTGTTTGTCAGTGATTGCCTAAAAACAGTCTAAATTAGTAGGTACAGATCACCATCATACCCATCCAATGTAAAATTCTCAATTCTTCACTAAACATTTCCCATTTAACAATCCCCTAAAATTAACAGACCTTGAAAAAAACTGATACAAATTAAATTATAAATTTCGAGGTCTTCAACAAATCCGCCGATTATCTGTATTTAAATAAACATTAAAAATGAATAGCCTTGGCATCTCTCATGACAATAGATCGTGCACCTATCTGTAAACGCTTGAATGATATCTCTATAAAGGCGGTGGCCGCGTGCTCAGCGACAAAAATACTTATAAAAAGCTAAACAGTAGTTTTAAAAAAGGTAAAAAGTGAGGTAAACAATCTGAGCGCGTTTTTTGTGAAGTGATGCTGACAATGTTTTGTGGGGTGGCACAAGTACCTACAGCACGCGAGTGGGGCGAACATCTGCAGTCGTAATGAACTCACTAGGCATGGCTTCGTTGTGTTCACTTAATCTATTAGAGGTGTGATTTTAATTGGTTGGTTCGTAGCTTTGTTCTTAGTGGTGCTTGGTCCGGGTGGGCCACGATCACTCTAAGGCATTTAGACTAAGTGGTCAGTCAGTCAAAAGAAGATAACGTTCACCAATTAGGCAAACCAACGAGTATACAAGACATTTTCTGTAGCTTTAATTGTCTGTCCTTGCCCCACATTGAATTTATATTAAAAACCAGTTCATACATGACAGTCAATGAATCGGAACAGTTGCCTAACTCATAACGGAAATTCCCAGCGAATTGTAGAAAACAGCTTCTGGTGGTGAATGAAATTTAAATAGTTTTTGGATTTGATCACAATCGCTTTGATCGTGGTCAGATTTACAATAGCTCCGGTAGGGCGAAGCGGGCGAAGGGAGGCAAATCTTGCAAAACGGCGGGCCGCCGCGATGACCGCCCGGCGAGATGTCAATCACACACATTTGAATAAGAACATTGTTCCGTTTACATATTCCGTTAGATATTGCGATAACAAGATTTCATTATTATAAAGTCAACGAACTGAAAGTTGCATTTTTGGTGAAAACGTAAGACTTTTACAAGTAAATTATTTTGGAATCAATCATCTGGAATCTCGACTAACGGTCGCTTCTTTGTAACCATTGGAATGAGTAGCCTACATCGTACCGTATGTAAATGTGCTAGGGTGCCCTTTTTAGGGAAACAACCAAAATTTACTGTTCAGTAGATATGTGACGTGTGATAAGATCTTTATACGTTTGCACATAGGCATCCATAAATAGGTGCCCAATGAGGTTTAACTTGATGTGGGAAAGAAAACCAGTAGGTATCAGGCACTTCTATTGATTCTTTACAATTAGAATTTGATCAAGGTTCAGTAAATATTTGACAAAGAATTGGAAATAACTGTTTTTCAGTAACGGTGAGCAGGAAATAACATAATTACGGTAGTTGCGTCAAAATTTGGTGGTGAAGACAACAAAAAACCACTAGACACTTTGGTACAAGGCGGTAGGTACCTGAAACTGTGTTTAGCTACATGAATTGACGACTTAATTCTTAATATTTAAGCAGTAGCTTACAAGTTTAATTGACGCCATAAGATTTATAACGATAGCAATTAAAAGTTTTACTTTATAAATTATGATCGGCGAAGAGCTCCCTCGCCGGGTAATATCGCGCGGCTGTGTTAGCGCCTAGCGCCTGTCTCCGTCGCTCGGTCGGGGTTGCAATTATGGCTTGTTTTTCATCGTAGCCCCCGAAGCACTCCGCTGCCTGAAAAAAGAAACCAATTTTGCACGCTCATTAATTATTTAAATCTCATTAAACAACCGCAAGTTTCCCTCTCTTGTTTTGTAATTTTGCGACGCTATTCTCCATCTACATTACCTAATTTAAGCCGTTGGACAACAGAGTTTTTTTTAAGAATAAAACTCGCAAACCAACTAAATTGGTGCTAAATCTTAACACAGTCGAGTTTTTAACATTGTTGATTAGTCAGAAAAGATTGCTGACGTTTTTTGTTGTCGGAGAAATGAAACGCAGAATTAATTGCTGTAAAATGTTTTGGACTTTGGATGTTTGAATTTCCAATTTAACTATTGTCCTTACTTACCCTCTGTAGGATCTATGTATGTAGGACTAGGACACCATATAAGATTTTTGTAGGTATCTTACTAGGGGTTCGTTGCTACTACAACTGCACAAGTGAAAACTACTTGAACCTGGAAAATTATATGTTAGTAGGAACTAAGTTTCAGGCATGCGAAAAAGCGCTAAGGTTTGTTCGCAGATTGTAAGGATTTTTGAGTAGAATGCAAAATAGAGTAATAGAAGGTATAACGAAATGACGAGCTGAAAGGAACTGTCATATAAATCCATTTACAAGCTTCAAAGCTATTAGTAAAACAGGAAATTATACAGCGTTGTTGTTGCTTCGTAGCGAGTGTTTGTGTGTTTGCGTCGGCGGTGGCTTCCTATTAGATCATAAAGTCTGCCAGGACTGTCTTGTCTCTGGAGAATATTTTTGAGAATTAGGAAATTAAACTGTGCGTTGGTACATGAAAGGTGCGGAAGCGCGGTGTCGGCGGCCGGCGGTTGTGCGCTCAATTCGCGCGGCTGTCGCTGACGCGCGCCCGGCGCCCGCTCGCTCTACAATGTACCTACCGCAAACTGAATTAATTATGTTTTCAAAAACGATTTTTCCGTAAACCGATTTTACTTATGAAATTCTTCAAAACCCGGTTTTCCTGAAAATGGAAATTTGAGTCTTTTAAATTTTGGCGAAAACTAGCCTACTTAAGTCACTAAGCAGATGAATGAAACTAATCTCGGCCTTGATTTCATACAAGAACCTTTTCTGTCGAAAAAACTTGGCGTGAACTATCTGTGTAGGATGAGGTTACACTCTGCACTATAATACTCTATGCTAGCTATGTATTAGTTGACGACGTAGCTGTAAGCTCAACAGGTTAGTTATCCCACATGTGCCTCTGAACTGAAGTTTCCTTTCTATAAGTATATATTTACTTCTGTAAAAGCCAACCATATGTGCTTGCATCATAACATGCGCTTTTACGAGTTAGTAATAGTCGTGTCAGCAAGTAGCTCTTCGTTACTCGCTGGACAGATATGATCGTTAAATGCATATAATCGTGTTTATTATAATATCTTTCTTGTTGATCGAATGAGTGTCGAGGTGGGCGGCGGGAGGCCGAGGGGACAGGGCGGGGTGGAGATCACTCGCCCGTGCTTTAATTGCTTTTCACTTAGCAACCGCTCATGAACAGAGAAGGCTCGCGAAAATGAAGAAAAAATCATTACATCAACATCTTTTAGAGATTGGCCAGATTTAGGACGTTCAGAAAGACAGCGACCTTCTTATATAACGCTTTCCTCTTTCTTGTTTTTCCAGCGCGCCTCATTTCCGGAAGGGGGTCGGGTCGGCGCGGGCGCGGGTGGCGGGGGGCCTAAGTAATTTCGCTTAAGAACTCTAAACGTAATTAGTGTAGGGCGTGCAAAGGGAAGGGCTTGAAACTTGGAGAGGGTTGCGTCCCGCGCCCGCCGCGCCGCGCGCCGCCTGAATATTTGATCGCGCTCGTCTTGCGATAATATTTGCCGGAGGAGCTTTTCCGTAAACACGGCCACATTTCCCCACCTAGGTACTTATACTTTCCTTCATTCCGCTTTCAAAGCTGTCGCGCGCGCTTTTAATTGGAGCCGGTGTTATTTATAAGTAGACTTGTGATAGAATTAAAATCGTTCGCAACGTCGCTCTCGAATACCTATACACAGAAAATGTTTTAATATTAAGTTTTTTGACGAGTTATTTTTCCTTTTAAGAAAATCCTCTTTATAGCACTTCAAACAAATTACAGCCTCTTCGCGAGCTCATATAACTGATAGGTATTCAGTGGGTTTATATAACATGTTTAAATTGTATTTATTGCGCCATTGATTCCTGGTATAACGCTTACGTGGGCATACAAATATATGAACAATGTTACGTGCTTTTGAATGTTACGTAGGCAACATTGAATGGAATGGTAATACCCGAAAATATCGTGTAACTGTGTAAGAGACACTTTGCTGGCGTTCTTACACGTTTTATATTGTGAAACAAAGAGGTCTTTACAATCTTGTCTTTACGAGAGTGGCAAATTGAGAGTAGTAAGCTTTTCACATTTAAAGTTAAAGTTGCTGGTAAAATGTAACAGTTTCATTGTAACTTGTAACATTCTACCTAAGTAAAGGTTAAATTTCAACATTAAATTTTAATTTACAGGACCATGTACCGAAGCAGGGCTCGGGGGAACGGGAGTTCGAACATCCCCGTTGTGAAAAAAGCTCTTCATTTCAGTGTACCTACGTGAACGTTTAATTCCATAAAATCAATTAACAATAGATCCACCCATAAGGTACTACGAAAGTATACCCACGCTGTGAATAATTTTGAAGACACTTGTCGAGCCAAGATCGTTCGACATTGTTGCTACATCGACTAATGTTAAGTTTAATTAAAATATAAGTATTACATTTTCAGGGAATTTTCCTAGTCTCACTCTCACTCTAAATATTGTCCTAGATACAGCTTTTAATAGGACTTTTTTAAACGTTGGCCACGAATCAAGATATAATTACAGAACTGAGAATTGCGAATTCATTTGATAGCTTAAGGTACAAGCAATAATTTACAAATTCAAAGGGCCTATGAAACAAGAGAGGGAATTAGAATTTGTAATTAGTACAAAGCGAGCAGCCGTGCCGACGCCGCTACTCCTACAACATTTGATTAGCAATTATGGTAATTTGACTTAGAGCAGGGTAAGATTTCTCCTAATTTGTTAGTTAAATTATTATCACGACTGTTAGGACATGAAAAATTTCCGCCAATTTGAATATCATTAATTTGTTAAATATACACAGATATAAATATAAGCAGGCTATTCAAGGCCATCAGTACCCAATCTGAGCTTGCTGCAATTAAGATTTACTAGAAATAAAATCTTGTATTAAGTAAACAACATTTTTATTGTAATTAGTTGCAAAAGATGTTGCTCTGGAATATTAATGATTTAATCATCAAGTGTAATGTGTCGTGAGACTATAATAAAGCGCCGTGCGGGGTGAGTGAGCCGGCAGCGGCAGGGTGACTACAAAGTATCTGTGGGTACAGTTTCAGCTCCCGCACTCCCGCGCTCCGGTGCAATTTAATTATCAGCGCGGGGCCCGCTTTACCCTTTTGTATCTTAACCCCCGGATGAAAAAAATACTCACCCATAAAATAGAGGACGGGTACGAAAAAGGAGCGTATGCAAATTCAGGATAAAATATAGCCCGTAAATGCCACCGTTTCTAAAAGAATATTAGAGACGTTTTTCAGTGGGTGGCTGGGGTGCTACTTTATACTTTGTCTCCTCGCGCTAAGTACTGCACGCCGTGTCCGCGCGTCGGAATCCGCCTTCATTGGCGACTGTTGTTCGCTTATAAATCAACGTGTGCCTTCCCTCCGTACTTCACACATGTAGCTTTTGTTTACAAACCTATGGATTTTGATTGGGGAATATCTTGTTGAATTATGCGCATTGAATTTTGGACTTTGTAGGTAGAACAGCATGGTCTTGCTAGGAACATTATCCGACAAAAGTTGGAGAATGCACATTTTCAAATAATTAATGACAGATTGGAGATTAAATGTTTGGTTAGGTTAAGAAAAGTATGTAAGTCGCTGAGTTAGTACTACGGCGCTACGCACTTTGCTACGCGCGTAGCGCTATGCTACGAGTGTTTTAGGTTCTAACTTATTCTGATTTTACAGCAATCTAGGTCATTGTTAATGCAGTCACACAAGTCTGACGGATTTGACCATCCGTTTTGATCATACCAGTTGACAATTGTATGTCCTTCTGGAGTTTGTTATGATGAGGGATATATCTATGGGAATATAACTTTAACTATTCACATGGATTGGCAATTGAATTGCAGTAGTAAGTTCATCAACGTCCTCAATCAACATCATAATTATCACATCGATCGTAAAAGGATTGGCTGGAGTGCCTTAGAGTATTTCATATTTTAAGTAGCCTGATTGATAAAGTACGAGTATGTTTGGGAATTGTACACCTGGGAAGTTGGTCGCGGGGGCTAGATAATACCAAAAGTGGAACGTAATAGTCAAGATATAGTGATACTTTAGTGGGGATTAATTAAGTAGGGTGGCACTTGGAAGCAATCACTATGTATACGGTGTGTTCGAAATTTTTTATTCGGGACGTAATGAGGGGTCACCTGAAGAGGAATGAGTTAATAGGCGTTTTAATTATTGAGGACGCGGCCGCCCCGCGAGCTCCCGCCGGCCGTCCGAAGAAAGAGACAACATCAAATATTTAGCGCGTAATGCCGGTCGCTCTCTCGCTTGTAATTAAAGCGTTCTTTCCTTTTTTCAGCGGCCTGATACAATATTCAGCATGAGAAAGAAGCGCTCCGGTGGCGGGGTGGCGCCTCCATTGTATTCGCTAAGGAAGATAAATTAAAAAATATAATTACAAGGCGGCCGCCATAATTCTCGGCAGGCGGGAGTGGGTGGCGGGCGGCGCGGGAGGGGGCGGATAGTGGAGGAGCGGGCGCTCCCGGAGGAGGCTTCTTAAATATTTGGGGATAGCGCGTACCTACGCATTACGTAAATTAATGACACGGATTCGAGGAAGGATGGCGCCGCCCGCTCCCGCGCCCGTCACCGCTGTTTGTTTTGTTTTAATGTGCGTTGTTAACGACGTTATTAGACGCGAATTATAATACGAGAGTCCAGCCGCGCCCGCGCGCTCGCCTACCGCCCAGATTGATTGGACTAATGACTTTCTTTTATTCTTATAATTGCACAAATCCGACTTCACGGTGCTTCGTTGATTTCTCCAATTCTAACTTTTGATGAAATATAATAGTCATTCATTTGCGGAAATAGGCTGTTATGAAAAGAATTTTGATGTTTTATCTCTCGTCATTTATTAAACTTAAGTCGATCAAGTTCCGTACTCATTATTATTAAATAAGCCGTACCTACGGATCGAGTCCTTACATAATGTGTTTAGGTACGTAGCATACCTACCTATTCATATTTTATTCCGTTCGAACATTAACTTGTAATAATGTTGTGTTTAACATCAAACTCAATGTCACAATTGAGTGCGGTGGAGGTGTAAGTAAACACGAAGCGTGTGTGTCTGTCATGTGTCGCGCGAGGTGAGGCGCGCATGCCCACACGAGGCTCAACAAGTGTCCCCATGTGCACACGGCCACACGGCCACACGTCGCCCCCCGCCGACGGCCGTCCGGTCCGTCCGGTGCCGGCTGACAGCCTCCGACACGGTGTCCGGCCGCGTTACTTACCGCACTAATGCCTGACGTGGGGAAAACACCTCAATGACCCGTTACGTCTATTTTCATCAATATAAGCTCCTTCTTTGATGTCCCTGAAAATAATTTCAATAGCTACAAGTGAAAATAATAATCATAATGGTTATCACTTCACAACAACGTCGTGACAGAACCTACTTGATCGTCAATAAACGTCTATTATGATTTAGAAATAACAACATTGTCGATCGTGTCGTACAACACATCAAAATAAGGAAGTCATTTAGTTAATCATAAAAAAACACCTTTTGATGTGTTACCCTAATTATCAATCGCTTAACAAAAGATACGAGTAGTCTCACACACGAAACGACCTCCACACAAAACATTGATCTTCAAATATAACACATTAACTTCTGCCAGCGGCTTTTTCCGCGTGAACGAAATGTCCTTTACCAGGTCATGGTCTACCCGTGTACCGAGTTTCATCCAAATCCGTTCAGCCGTTATGACATGAAGAGGGAACAAACAGACAGATAGACAAACATTTACTTTCGCATTTCTAAAATCAGTATGGAATCTCCTGAAGAAAGAATAACAGATCCTAAATTTACATTCGATTGCGTAGATTTCACTGAATGATTAAAAGGAGAACGTAAACCGACGGCATCTCGCTGAGGAAGGAGATATTAATACTGTATCTATTATATTCCGTTCTGTTCTACCCCGACTCACCCCCGATACTATTTTGCATAAAGAACAAAGATAACCGAGATTAGAATAACACGTTAGATAACGAACGATAGAGATAATCATACATACAGTACCTAACTACGTATGTATTGAATTCGCATACTGATGAGCGTGAACATATCGTACTTGTGAAACGTTCCTTACTATTTCATTCCGAATGAAAAGTTTAATTTAATTTTAATTTAATAAAAGGACATCGTAGAGTACATATGGGTGAAGACCAACAGGACCTTGAGGGTGGAGAAGTTGGAGACACGCCATAACACCAATTTCAAGTCGTTCGTGGCGTACGCGTTTCGACTTATCCCGGTGACCTTCCTCATGGAAGAGTTTTGGCCGAAAGGTGTGCTGGATCGGTGTTTCCGCGGCCAGCTATGCGACACCTCGCAGCACGACGTCGCCACTTCGTGTACAGTAGTTTTTAGGTTGTTGTATTAAGTATGCCTAAGTTTATAGTTTTTATACTTATATATTTATTGTGTATTTATAGGGTATTAGCTGCCTGATATAAAGGACAAATAAACAAATACATAAAATGATCATTCTACCCGTGAAAAGTTTCATACGTTCGTGTATTGTACTACTTTCGTAGAACGATGGGTACGCTAGTCAAGGTGTTCATTCATACATAAAAATGTAACCCGTAGTAGTCAAAACTTCTGGACAGTCATATGTTTGAAAGTGTATCTACAAGTCTAACTTCAGGTTAGCTGTAATTGGGTGGTGGGGTCAGACGACAGTAGCTCTTTTATTTTCTGTGTCCAATACTGATATTTTCACTGGCTGCTGGTGTACCTCACACCAGCAGCCGGCCCAAATAGCTTCGGAAAAGATTACGCGGATGTGTCTGCGATGTTAATTATTTTAAATTATACTTTACAAACCTACTCCAACAAACTTTATTGCTCCAAATCCTTTAATTGTTACAATATTGGACACCAAGACTCTGAATACATGTATAAAATATAACATTCCGTCGACGCTACCTCACGAGTGTAAAGCGTGACAGAATACAATATTACCTCGCATTTATAAGTATTCGCCGACCGCCGCCGCCGCGCGCCGTAGTTCGAAGGACCCTCAAAAGAAAACTTATTAATTTTCGTCATTATGAATTCCGCGAACGAAACTCGAACGTCTAATTTCAACCCTAACTTATCAAGACGCGAATAAAAAAGTTCACCCCCCGGCGCACCCCACGCTCACCCCCTTGTTTAAAACGCCGGCGAAAAAAGAAGCACATAAAAATGCATGAGGCCTTCCTCGTTATAAGGAAAGGGTAGCGTCCCCCCTTCCCCCACGGGGAGGTAGCTGTAAAAATCGTCTCTAATTTAAATTTGGGAAGTTTCGCGTGGCGCGAGGCAACGTTGATGTCTTGATAAATGTAAGGGAATTCCACTAATTTCGCGTCTTCAGCAGTGGCAACTTTTAATTGGGAGCACATAAATCTGGTGCGAGTAATGGCGCGCGCATTAATATCGTCTCGCGACAAAAAGCCGTCCTGAACAGGTACATTTAGATAATCATCGCTCATTGTTTCCGGCATCTCGCGACTGCAGATAGCGGCTACTTGCCGGCGGCGGCTGACATGCACGATTAATGCGATTATCTTATCGCACCTCTGAATGAACACCTTTACTTACAAGTTAATGCGTCGTTTACGGCCGGTGCGTTCACTAAATTATTTTTCAGCAAACATTTCTGACAGTTGCCAAGTTCGCATCTACACTGACAGACTATATTAAACTCATCTATCTTCTTCAGATACTTCAGTAGACAGAACTTTGAGTCTTTAAACTATAGCGAGCGAAACTCATTCAACTCTATAAACGGCAATGGCTGACCAAATGTTTCACTCGAATATGTAGGCATCCCCCATTGTTCCACTCCCATACACACTATTCACTGAAGTCTCTTACTCTGTTTGGCTATATTCTGATTATCATAATCATTAGGAATTCCTGACTTAAGTAATTATTATTAAAAAAAAAAAATACGTCTTGATTTAAAAGTGAACTTTTGAGTGGCTTTGTTTTTGTACGCGTGCTACGCGCCGCTACGAAAGTGCTACGCTCTACGAAGTCAGGTCACACGTTTAATGTTAACATATCTACCTACTTATTTCACTGTAATAATTTCAATGTAATAATTTCAATAATTGATTTTTACTGCTTTTATTCAGGAATTAACGATCTTTTCTTTCCAATAATTTATTTCAAAATTCACATTAGAGATAGAGAAACGTGCTCATTGTGTATTTAATCTAAGAAATATGTCAGTGAACAAAAGAATATTTTTCTGAGACAGAACTTTTCACTCGAAGTAATTAAAACAGAAGCCAAGTTTGTTTTGAGTGAACAATTATGAAATACGCGTGGTGAGTATCGCGTTTTCTTCTTCCTCATTAAATCGGGACAAAGCAAGCGCGGGCAAACTTCGACGGGTGTAATGTTATTCATTTGGGAAAGTCAAAGGTTGTATTTACAAAAAAAAAATAAGTCGCCGGAGAGCGGACGGTGGCATTTTTTCCATTCGGCGCGTTCCATTAGCGTGCCTTTGTTTGGCGGGAGCGCGCAAATTAATTTAGCTCTCCCGCCATTTCCTCGCGCCGCCGCCCGCGCGCCGCCTTCACCCCCTGCCGCGCCCTTTTTTGTCTACGCCTTGCTCTACGTATCGTTTTCTTCTTTATGGCTCATTAGGCAGCATTGTCGCCATTGTTTTTTTTCGCCTAACCCACGAGATCTAATTATTATGATCAGCAAATCTCGTACATTAATATTATTGGGTTAGTGAGCTGATGCTGAAGCAAAACTTGTATGCCTTCAATCAAATCAAAATGATTTTCATCCATGTAAAATTCAATACATTTTGTTAAAGAAGTTTTAACTTAGACTTTCATTACGAACAGTTACTTTTTTAGAAACTAAGACCCAATCAATAACCTAGTGAACGCTTAATTGTTACTTTTATCAAAAGCGTTCAAATAAAAGAACAGATTAACGAAGCATCGGATATATCAAAAACGTATAAAAATAAATTGCTCAATAGAGCAGAATCGACAATAATTGTCATCGGTACTTATCCTTTTTGTAGTAAAACCGTTAAGCAAAGGGGTGCACTAAAATATAGGTAGGTATAGGTAGGGTAACATATTATTATGTGGAACTAGTCAAAACTATGTCACTTATTAGGACCTACAAGACTTATCGTAAAAAACAATTTGTTATATATGGAAATAAGTTGAAAATTAGAAATGAATTTTAAACTAAAAAAAACTAGAGTTTTCTAGATTACCTAAGCACTTTGGTAAGTACCTAATGCTTTATTTAACCCCTTCAACTAATTTATGGAAATTAGTTACAACTGGGTTCATGACTTTCTATCACGAAAACTAGTTGGCTAACTACTTTTATGAGGGGTGTCAAGCTGGCATAACTGACTGCATAAATTTCGTCAAAGCTGTTAACATACCCAAGTCTGGTTAGTCTACAAAGCTTTGAAAAAATTTGTGGAAACGTGGTATCGATGACAATATAACTGAAAAAAGAATAGCTTACCGAATTTAATAAAAAAACTCACCTAGTGTAGAGCAGAACCTGCGCGGGCGCTGCTCGATGTGTGGGACGCGCGCTCAGGGCCACAAAAACCCGCCAACTGAGTCGCGAGTCGGCCGTGACCCAGAGTTTTTTGAATCGCGCGTGCCCTCGCCGTGCGGCTAAACAACCCTTGCGTATTCATAAACCCACACGTCATACGTCGGGACTCGGGGTACGACTCACAAGTATTACTGAGTCATTTTATAGCATATTTAAATGAGTTGTATTTTAACTGATTTGGTACATTTTCGTGTAGTGTAGAGCGTGGTTTCCAATGAAAGGGTTACGCGTTCCTTTCCGTGACTTTGGCACCTATTCTCCAAATATGCGTGAATCAATGATATTAAAATTCAACCTATTATAAAAGTCTGAAAAGGTACACGGAATAGTAGTCATTCTCGTTCCAAGAGAAGCTCTTTGTTCTACGTTAATTAAATTCTCACTGCCTCTACAGCAGAAAATGTGCGTCATTAGAAAAAAAGAATTTTATCTCGAGCTCTAAGTTGGCGGACTGAAAATTTATAATTAATTACTTAGCAGACACATTTTAAATTCTTAATTAAGCAATCCGTACTTTCTCCCGCCTATAAATTAGATCGAGCCGTTTCCATAGAGACTACTCATCCTTTAAAGCGGGCCGGGGGGAGGAGGGGGGCTTTACAAAAAATATAACTTAGGGTGAGTAAAAAACCGTGGGGTGACTCAGCCGGCCGCTGCACCCCACGACGAGAAATCTACGATCAATATTAACTCTTTTTTTCAACGGGGAAACGCTGAATTTTTAAGTCGTTTTAAGTCACGACGAAATGTTGAGGAAATTATGCGCGTTGTGAATGTATCGGGCACGCATCATGCGAGCACGGCGACACGTTGCTAATATTTGAAGTTCGCGATCGTCATAAATCACGGTGTCCGTACGATCGTGCACCACACGACTTTACTCTCGTGCGTTTGTCAAGGTCGGACAACACATGTTTGTGACATCGATGAGATGCAATTGTTATTTTTGTACTTAATCATTATTTGTTCAAGTTAGTCTCAATGTTGCTACAGAGTTACGAACGTTGCCATTACAATTATGTACTTTTGCGATTTCACTACATTTTTTTTGGTAAAACAGCTGTTAAGAGATCAATAAAAATTTAACTAAGCAAAGAGACTTTATTAACAATAGATTACTTGTACCAACGATTTAATGTACCTAACTAATATCATAGAACTTTCAGACAAATCTTGAAGAAAATGACTACTAAAAATAATTACGGAACTATTAAAACAAAAAAATATTTCAAGCTTTAGAATTCCCTACCACAGAAATATACGCTTGTTTATCGAGTTTACTTTTCCATTATAATACAAGGTGAATCCTATTTTTTATAACGCTAAACTAAAAAACTAACATGCATACGTAATTAGTCAGAGTGCATTAATAAAAAGCTGTGCCCGGTGCGTCCGACTGCGCATACGCATAAAAAACATTCATTAGAAAAAAGCCATTTATGACAGCGGCCATTATCATCCAATAAATCAGCTGGCCGCTCTTCTGTTTTTCGATAATGATTCTATTATTATGGAAAAGCGTTATGTAACTGTAACAGTTTTTTCTTAGTGCTAAGTAGTGTGGAGACGGAATCTTATCAAACACCAACCAACTTACGTTTTATTTTGAGAATATCACGTGGACTGGCATAGGAACACAAATTTTAATAAAAAAATAACAGAAACAAGTAAATAGTTAGTTCTGGTGGTGGCGACTTAAAAAAAATAGTTGCAGGTGCAATATACACCGATTAGTATTCAGTAAACTACACTTACCATTGAATGATTTGGGGCACCTGTAAAACAAAATATTACTCATTATTTACCAAACAATTTTTAAATACATAGGTTCTACTTTGTTGTACTAGTTGCAAATATACCCATCCACCGCCACCTTACAGGATCTTATAAAGGAAAGTGCTGTCCACCTACTGGTCGGACACAATTCATAAGTGAAGTAATAAAACTACACGTTAAGAATATATATTTTAATTTTATGAAAAACTCTTACTCTATTTGAAACAGTTTGCTAGCTATACGGCTCTCCTGCGCCTTACCCCACGCTAGCCTAGTGCTACGAAGAAAGCCGCTTCCACAAGCGCGAGCGGTCGTAAGTTTTTATGCGTGTCGGTCGGCTCGGCGCGGCGCCCACTGTACGGGTTACAAATTGTGGGGTGAAAGGGGTAGTTTTTTTTCTAATCGACTTTCCTAACAGTAATAAACGATATTTATCTTTGTTAATTATGGTTCGCTCCGCGTTTGGTAGCTCTGTGCGTGTTTTCGCCTCAAATGTTTGTGTTATTATCGAATTACCTATGTTTGTCGTTAATGTTGAATTTGTTCGTATTATAGCCTCGGGCCCTGTCTTAATATAATATTTCAAACGCAGGATTTCGACGTTTTTTAAGGTGCTCTGTGGAAGAAATTTTGGGACATCGTCTAACAAATTATCTACAAGTTCTCCGAACATATCTGATATGCCATACACATTAAAAAGGCTTGTAAAATATTCCCGTTTCTTGGTTATTTATTGAATACAATATTTAAATAGGATAAACTTTACCTTCATGAAAAACAAATTATACTATTAAATAGATGAGTACATTGGAATCGGCACTGCACTATTTTTAACTTTGAAAAGTTAATTTAATTGTTTTTATTAAATCTGTATAACTATTTCAATGTTTCAACTAATTATACAAAAACAACATACACTTAGGTGTCGAAGTTAGATTAGGTTGTTTTAGATCGTGTCGCACGTATGTAGTTACATTTTATTGTAACTGCAAAAAAAAACGGAAATGCAAGTAAAATAATTATAAAAGACTCCGCCTAAATTAATTCACTTCCAATTAAAAAACGTGGAAGAAGCAACTTAAAATTAAATTAGGAATGTTTAATCGTTGCGTCTAGGAAAATCCAACGTTTGTAAAACTGTGCAAGCGGCTTTACAATTTTGTTTGAGAGTGCATAACTAACTTGTGCTTACTAAAATGTGTCTAAGTATTGATTCGTGTAATAAGTTACGCCGTTCACGATTATTAACCCTCATTATTGCTACCCCGTCATAAATTAGGGCTGCAAAAGAAAGAAAAAATTAATCGAGTCGAAAAAAATGTAATTTAAAAAAAGCTAAATGTGCACTTTGAAATTTTAAAATGAGAAACGAGGGCACTGATCCCGCGGGGCGCATGCGTAATATCAACCCTTTTTTACCCTTTCGCTTCCCTGAGCTTTTTTTGTAAGCGTTTTTGTAAAGGGTTGTATGGGGTAGGTACCTGCCACGCGACTCAGCGGTAGGGTTGAGTTTTTTCATAATGGACCGACACGCTGTTTTTAGTGATGCAGTTTTTTCTGTATGGAACTCGCTTGGAGAACAATAAAAAGTGCATTGACCTTTAACAATAGATCAGCTGACGTATAATGGTGCACTTGCGAACACATGTGCTATTGATTTTTACTGTCGTTCAAGGTCGCACTATTTTATTCATGAGGCAGCATTTCATGTCATTGTTCGATTTTTAAATTGCTTTAAAGGAAGCAGAGTACCTAGTTGACTGGTACCTTTACATTATTTCGCAATATCCCTCACAAGCAGGAAATAATAGTCATTAATTAAATGACACATGACCGGCTCTAAAAGTACAAAAAAACTGAATTTTAGAGATACCATACTTACTGCTACATATTAATTATTATTCCTACTTCGACGGACTGCACGAACATAAAAAGCAAGGTTTGAAAAAAAAATGAAGCAGCTAGGTAACACAGCAAGTGCTTAAAATGTCGTAACAGTAACGCCAGTAGAAAGTGTTTGTTGTTGTTTTTGTTTGTTTGTACTTCTATCTACCCTACAGTTGTTACAGCTTAACTGGCTCGTCACGTACTTTACAGATTCCCATCAGTTTCACAGCCGAGACACTAAGCTGCCTCACACGTCATCATGAAAGCGGTCAGCTCTCGCTGAAGTACTAGAATACAAAGCAGGACTACACGTATGAATGCACGTGTCTAGACGAGTTCATCGCGGGTATCTTTTATCTCCTATAGATTCTAGATACCTGAAGCACTTGCACATACTGCATACTCAGTTCGGTATATTTATATCCCATTGACTTATGTATGTTGACCAACTAGGAACCCTTGCAGTTTCGCTGATTCAGTCCGGCCATCTGCAGACGTGGTTCTCAGAGACTTTTGTCCACGTAGGACCAAGACCTAGAAATTTGTAATTTGTCATGGTTGCAGACATTCATCACGCCTACAAAGTTGTTACAGGTATATAATCTAGAAAAGGTTTTAGGATATCATATCCCACACGCGTAAAAAAACAGTATATGCCATACCCTTATAAGGTATCGTGTATTTCAAAAATATTTAGGGTAAATCAAGAGCTTTTTTTTAAGAGTTTGTACGTGACCACCAGGTCGGGAGCCTGTGTGTCCGTGTCCGCACTTGTTGTCCTAGACCATATCACAAGAACGTATGTAATTCTGCAATTTTAATCCAGAAAATAGATAAACTAACATGACGCATTTTTTTTCGTTTCAACTGTACCCTTTATGACAATACAGTAAACAATAAGCGGGCGGATGGTGTCATCTTTCTGCGCAGCAGCCGTACATTTTTGTGCAAAATGTGTAAAAAGCGTTGCACCGGTACTTATTAAGTTTAACCCACCAACACTGTAACCCACATTGATCAAGGTGTTAAGGGTTATCAAGTTGCAGCCCGTTACGCGTTCTGTTTATCACGCTTTTGTTAAAACTCTTTTTTGACATTTAAAAAAATATTGCCCCTTTACGTTACCCGACGCTCGTTTTTTACGAATATGAACTTGTGCCGGATTTGAATTGAGTGGAGCGAAGTATGGCATTTATCATAGTCTTTGTAATACTCAGAACTATCTCAGTAAACTATCAAGCCGGCTAGACAAATATTGTTAAAAATCTATTGCATTCTTTAGCTACACTAACTTAGCTCTTGGTACGTAGCTGGCTTTACAGCAGGGATGGTAGTAAAAATTTCAATAAAAAAAGGCGCCAGTTGTATTCATTAATTTTGAGCTGGATAAGTACACCTAAGCATAGGTACTTTGAGTTGACCCTGATCGATCTGAGCTTAGCTGTGTTCTACACACAACTAAGCTAGAAACATGTTTTTAAGTGACATGGATAAGTTGGACCAAGTAGGTACTTTTATATGACATCACACTTGTATAATAACTGTTAACGTGTGAATACCAATCGATGTTTTATTAGTACAACCTTCACGTTTTCAGGAACTATGTTAAGGAAAATAAAACCTACTTCAAACGATAGGCATAATTCGCTTCACAACTAAAGGGCGATACTTTATGAATGATAATAGTATGTAAATTGATCATACAATTATAAAACTTATCGAACTTATTCACCATATTTATAAATGGTTTTCGTATCAGATAAAAATCGAACGAATCAATAAACCAAATTTTCTCACTCTGAGCAACAGAAAGAAAGAAAAGTTTAGGAAGATTTTTCTTTGTTATTTTAGCGTAAAATTCAAATTTAAAATTCATTGTGCCATTTATTCAAAATTTTAAGAATGATATTAATACTTGTAAGCTTTAGTATAGTATATTTATATCAACGTGTTCTAGAATACCTATTCTAGAACACGTTGCCGTTGATATAAATATACTTATTATAATTAATTATATATAAATATAATTTACTACGCAGACCTACGGGAATAAATTAATTAAATAATTATAGAGTAAGTATCAAGAAACTAGCTCAAGACACGCAGACTACCTGTTAATCATAATTACAAGTAATAAACAGCTGTACAGCCTCTGTTTACCTATCAGTTCCAAAAGAGCAGATTTTTTTAACATATAATTAGTTATCTAAAGTAATTAAGTTCGTTCAAAGGGTCTTTGTGAAGAAACAACCCATCTAGGAGCAACCGCATTCGCGATTCTAAAATTAGTGGCAGCTGTCGTGCCGCCCCCGTTTACCTACACCTTACTTTTTACCAAGAAAAAGAAAAAAACTTTGGGATCTTTTTCTTCGTAAGTTGAGAGTGAGCCGGCCGAGATCTGATTTCGCAAAGATAGAGTTTCATCAGTAGACAAGGCGTTTTTAAGAGTTCTTTTTAATTATTTCTAGCTCTGCCCGAAAGCGGGTCACGGCTCGGGTGACGCGCTTATTATTCAAACAAATCTTTTATTGAATTTAAGAACCACCCAAGAGAATACTGGCACGTTGATACCTACCATTCCCTAAATTAATTAGTTGTGATTAGATTCCTGTTAATGTGATTGTTTTAATTGAAAAGCGTTAGCTCTTATTAACTAGGTACTTCAGTCTTTCTTTATATGTGTTGGTAGTAGGTAAGCAACCTACTTACAAATATTTATTTTGTAGTTCCTAACTCATTCGGAAATGCAGATATTTCTTGACACTCACAATAAGTATTAAGATATTTTTATCAATTTGCACTCTAGCTAATCTGTAAAATATAAATTCCTCATTCAAAATGGTTCGAAATATCGATGCCACAAGTCTTAGTATCAATTAACGTAAGGGACATTTTAGCATTTTTGGTAAAGCCACTTAATACTAATTGCTGTAACGTACATTTTGGCATTTTGGGTAAATGTCCCTTACGTTAACTGATACTTCCAGAATCGACATATTTTACTTATAAAAAGTTTCCATATCGAGAAGCGTTACAAATGCGATTCCATTACATTTACTCTATAGTGTTTTTACCTCAGAATTCCTTAGATCAGCACCCTTTCTGAATACATTTCAATAAGACATACGAAAACCCACATTGTAATGTTTGTCGCTCGTAACGTGCCGATGGACCTTTGTCTCTATTATGAAAACATGGAAGAAAGGGCATTACAAACAGATTAAATGCAAACAGAGCCAGTGGCTACTGTGCGGCAAGCAGCAACACAAACAACTAATGCTAAGCGGACGAAAACAAACTCTTTTGTGCGGCTTCACCCTGTATACGATTTCAGTGACAATTAGGTTCTGTGGACGACTAAAATGCCGCTGTGATACCCGCCAGTGATACTCGACGGATTAAAGGATTACGTCTGCGTTGTAAACAAGTTCGCGTGTATTCTCTACTCCTTTCTTACCGTGGTAATCGCTCTCAGTTGCCGCAATGTTCACGGAATCTGTGTTTGAGAAAAGTACGTGTTTACTTTCCTTTGTAGTCGTGGTAAGCTATATATAGGTGAGGTTATTGTCGAGATTGAATATCAGCTACACAGTAGATCTACCGCTCAATAACTAATCACAATCAACATTCAAAAGCGTATTTATTCAAAATGGCGTTCCAAACATAGTGTTTTTTAAAACTTTCTCAAAGTTTTAATCATTATTCCACAAGAATATTGCTTTGGTATTTGGGTTATTTTAAGCCTTAAGGTAACATATTTATTGTTTAGCTGGGACTCTGTAAACTTATTTTATTTTTTCTTGTCTAAATGCCATTGTGATTATCAGATGATCATCATTCGCTTTTTTTGGAAAACTAAAATGTGCTAGTAAGTAGGTAAGGCTTAATAAAAATAAAATAAAAATGACTTGCGGAACTCATAACCAACCCCGCGAGACGCTCCACACATGTATGAGGATCACGAGAATCGCGACAAGTTCCATACATACGGGTTATTAATGACATTGTACAGACACGTCCTTTTGTTGTCAATTAAATTCATCAAAAATGTTAAAGGAAGCTATAATTGCGTTGAATAGAAATTTCGTAAAAGAGGACATTTAGCGTAAAAATCAATAATCAAACGTCGTAGTCACAATGGCCGGCGGTTACCCGGACTGACTATGAAAATAAATGCTCTTGCGTGACGAGGCGCGGGTGGAACGTTTTTTTAAGGTTACTTCAAACTGGAGTGGCGGCTCGGATCCGTGTCATCCACACTTGAACTGCCAATGAAATAAATAATCGATTATTGTAGGGCAAAAAATTATTGTCTTTCCTCAAAATAGACATGTTACAACAGCTTCTTCTGCTCACACGTGGCCAGACCTTGTAGATTAACCTAAAGTTTAATTACAATCAAAGTTGAGTTTCAAACAATGCCTATAAAATGTGCAGAATTTTTGCTTAACTCCAAGTGACAGATAACATTATTTATTATTTTATATGGAGGATCCACTTTTCAATGAGCACTATTGCATTCTCATCCCAATGACTATTATTTTCGCGTTTGACCACACTCTCACCTGATCGAAAGCGAAAATGTTGTCAACGCTGGAGCACGCTTGCCTAGAAATAACCTATTCACTCTTGACTTAAGAACTACCCAAGTTTGTAATAATCATGAAGCACAGACATTTATTATTCTCAGTGTTTTGTTAACTTCCATGTAGGTCCAAAGTTATTATTACTAGACTCAAAATGAAACTCGATTGAGCGTAAAATTCATACACTCATGTCTCAAGAATCAATACAACACCTACAGGACTATACATCCAAGTATCTTCAAAAAAGGGTAAACAGAGCGCAATAATTTATTGTCATCTATGCAAAAAACTACTCGAATGTATCGCACACGTGCATAGATTCCTCTCACAATGCGTGTCCAATGCATTCACATATATTTGCTTAGCTCCACACGATTTCTTCTATTCAAACTCATACAATCCTTTGTGACATTCATAAGAAGTATTGTCAATAAAAATTGTAGCATTATAGACACTGAATACTTTCACTAGTTGATATCAAAATAAAAAGAGTATAGTAAGTACGTATAATACTTCTTTGTTAGAAATGATACATTTGTCGACTAGTGTTATGTGATCCTAGTACTAGAAAATGTCTGTGACGAAAATCTTCTTGAGCATTGTATGAAACAAATGTATCTTACTTTTCTTACAATGTTTTTTATTTACTCAAGCAAGACAATCGCACTTGGTTTTTGTCCTTAGGCGTTAAATAGGACTATGTGAACACTTTTGTTTCATAAATCTTAGTCTATGAAAACCATGTAAACGAAAAAGTCATTATTTCCTGAAGTACCTAATGAAAATATGACTTAGCAAAATAAAACTAGACGGATTGCTACTTTTGTTTTACTTTTACTAACGGGTAAAAATGTGTCGGTTTATTTTGATGCAACAGCGTTAAATTTTGGCGTCGGAATGTGTACAAAAACATTTTGTTGGTTTCGACATTATTAGTCCATCCTTCCTGATGTCTTCCGGTATTTATGCCATTTGGCTGAACGTTCCTTAAGGTATTTGAGGAAAACATCATATTTTTTTTCATTAAAACAAGAATCAGTAACATAGTTGGTCTTCTTTCACAATAGATTTTTTTTCATCAATTATTATAGCTGCAGCTTGACGCTTCACAGAATTGGTCCACATTTGCCCAAAGCCCGAGAATGGAAGGAAGCAAGGGGAGGCCTTTGCCCTGCAGTGGGGTGGAAATCATGGAATATGCTATATAAAAAGAAATCATGTTATTATTAAATAACCTGCAAATGTCGTTCTGTAACTTCCCAACTGTTATCTATTTCTGCGCGAGCGCCTTCTTGAGACAGCGCAACACCTGTCTCCGCAGACGTAATCAATAGCCGGCCTCGCTTCCGCCGCCGCAACCGCACACAAAAACAAATGAATGATAACTTATTACAAAAAAACAATAATAACAAAGACGAAAGTGTTCCGCGCAGCAGATTATGAGCACGTTCAGTTATTAATTTATACGTGGCATCGCGGTAAAAAACTCAACCCTCGCCTCGCTTAGAAAAAACGTAGCTCGCGACGCAAAAGGGAAAGGGTGTCTCGCTCGACTCGCGTGCTGCATTCTGTTTTTTAACCGTACTCTGCGGTTTGTTTTTTCTGGTGATGCGTTCCTGTTTTTTAACAACACAATACCGTTGTTAAGAATTGTTTTTTAAGTGCGTCATATTGACGCGAGGCGCGAGCTCAAGGCGCGATCGCTAGTGTTTTTGTGAAGGATCTTATTTTTAAATCTCATCGCTTCTGGTAAATGGGGTATACAAGTTTTCAGTGTTTAGTCACGGATTGGTAAAGGGGAAGACTTATGTTTTTTGTTAAGACGTGTACATTGTATTTATATGTTAGGAGCGAAAAGGAGGTGGGTAGAGCACGAGCGCGGCCAGACATATGGTTCGTTAGACAAAGCCCATGTTTTTCACGAGAGGCAGGTGTTGCATATGGTACAGCGACTGCTACATATAAATATGTCAATTTAATAAACGAGCGTACAAGTGAAACAATACGAACTTCTTGCAAGATTAATTAGGTATTTACTGTGCTTACTTTTGACAATCATAGAAATACATACATAGACAATGAAATAACTTCCTACTTGTTAAAACGTTATGTTGTAACTTTAAGTGTAAATATGTTAATAATATGCAACACTTAAATCTCTGGCTAGATAATAGCACAACAGCCTAGCTATAAAACAACATCAATAATGTTTGGAATTTGTAAGTGCGCTATAAAAAATGAGCTATGAAAATGCCATTAAATATTAAAAGTGGAGAAACAGAGAGCTTAACAAGAAATAAAACATCGTTATAAGAGGCTAGGAGACGAGCGAGTCGCCCCCGGCCGGGCTAGCTATCGGCGCGCCTCAGTTAATGCCTACTTATACCTTATTATATAGCGGAGTTTGCGTTGAGGAACAAAATTAATTGGTTAAAACTCCTCTCAGTATCCAGGGCGGGCCGCCCCCCTCCCCCCTCTTAATTCCGTCGCTTCCCCCCGCTCGCCCGCCACCTCGCCCCGCGCCCCGCCAGCTCCTTTGAACGCAACCTACCTAGAGAAAAAACAGAAAAGTATAAAGTTCACTCCCCAAGCATTGCAGCTTAATTAATTATATTTTTTCGTCCTGTTTTTTTTTGTATTTCTATTTTAATTCTTTTTATAAATATTGATTTACTTTGTTGTGATCAATTTATAGTTTTGTATTGAAAACAAAACGAAACTTTATGGAATTAATTTTAAGGTTGAATATAACAACTTTCATCCACAGCTTCTCAGCTGTGCGCTACAGTTTAACTGGTTGGACTGTGTTTGATAAAGCATTTGTGAAAGTAAATAATCTTGTTTTTTTTCAATTTCTTTCTGTTAATTCAACTTTGCTTATAATATGTAGGTAGTTTAAAAAGGGACTTTTACGTATTGATTGGTCATGTGTTGCTTCGCTCTTACGTTCATTTCTTTTTGGCACATAATAACCCACTTCTATTATTAATTTTTTTGGGTTCTACCACAAAGTTAAACAATTTATCAGAATTTAATGTTTTTGACTACAAATGCTGGTTCCGGTTGGACTGAAACCCAACACCAAGATATTTGGGAGAAAGCTAGACAGATGTTGATTGATATATTGAATGTCGTAGGGACTTCCTGAAGCCCACAGAAAATAACCTACTTAGGGCTCTTGATTTAATGTACTTTCAGATCTGTTGATAATTAATTCATGTAACAAAAAACCGCCCATACCCGTGCTTAAGTTTACCTCGCATTTCAACCGAATTGCTGGGAAGCTACGGTAACAATGTTGTATACTTTAAGAAATTACTATAAAAACATTAAAGAATCATTGTTTTTTTTAATTAAACTACTAGCTATTGTGTAAAAGTTATCAGTAAGTAAAAACTGTCACCAGGGTCCCACCTATCTCAATTCATCAAAATTGTTTTACCGATTAAGGCTTAAAAGCGTAACAATCAAATAAACTCGCTTTCGCATTTATAGTATTAGCTAGCACTTCTAAGTACAATTTAAAAAATCAAGTTACTTTATAAAAAAAAAAACAACTGAATAAAACCGTGAAATCAAAATGTTAATTTCCGAGCTACAACGCTTGGAGCGTGCGCTCGTAACGAAGGGCGAAAGCAAAGGGTAGGTCGGCTCGCGGGGAGCGCGGGGTTCGTTGCCACTTCTCCAAATAAATTATAATTCGCCCATTTCGCCCGCTCGTCCTCTACCCAAGCATTCGCGACTACTGTTTCAAACATGCCTATTACTTAGCTATTAATCTTGATTTACTTTATAGATAACTTACGACGGTACTCTCTCTTTGAACAGATACGACTGAGATGTTTGATAAAACGCCTTTTTATTGTTGTTTGGGAGTTAGGCTGTTATACAACTCTGTTGTATACTTCACTGATAAGAAGATAGACGTAGTTTTTAGTGTAACGCTATCTTAATCTTGTGGTCCAAATTAACCGATTTTACTCTTTTTTATTGGGTAATAAAATGCAAATTACTGTCTTTTTTATAAAACGTAAACCCAATTAAACTAGTAATTAAAAACAACCTTGCCACTATGACTGGTTTCCTTCCTGAAATAAAAGAGTCCTCCCATATCCACCACCACGTAATAGTTATAAAGGATATTTCGCAAGAAACACACGAACTAATCGAGGAGTGTGTCGCTACGGAGGGGGGGGGGCGCAGGTCGCGGGGAGGTGAACGATTAATTTAATAAATACCAACCGGATTCCCGTGCGTTTGTCTCCCAGCTATGCGGTGGCGGTGGCGTGAGGCGCTTCTTGAATTACGACTCTATCTTGCCCTACATATTGTATTTATAGCTGATAGCATAAACACTATTAATCACTTAGGAATGACCACGTTGTTGGTGAAAAGACTTTTTACTACAAGTCAATATAAAATCAATGTATACTTCTACATCATCATGATCATTATTCAGCCAAAATCATCCCAAATGTGCAAAAAGTCCTTCCCCAAACATACCACACACATACATGAAAATATCTCAAAGCCAAAGTCTCTTTCAAGGCGAAAGTCATCCTCGTAGCAAAAGTCGTAGCTCGTAGCGCGTAGGCGTACACCGTAGGCCCGTAGCAGTTTAAAGGTTAATTTATTTTTTGTCACTAATTGTGATTTTGTCCGATGAATTAATGAAAAGATCTTATGATGGCTGTCTTCAAATTATTTAATATTACAGAAGATTACCTATAACATATCATCGCCGACTGGTTAGGCAGAGGTGTCTATTGCGTCAGGTTTTTTAGCATTTTGTAATCCATGTTGTTATGTGTTTACGCCTGACATTGTGATATACACTATCACAATGTCAAAAGCGTAAACAGATAACATGTGAGGTTTGTTTAGTAATTTTGTTTGGTAAGTTGAATACTAGTATTAATCACCACGCTTACGCGCTTGGTAAACAGAATTCTGGCCGCAAAAATATTAAAATACGGTTTTAAATTATAAAAAAATTCAGATTCATAATTTTGACGACATCTATGTTTCACTATGACCCTATCAAAAAAGGCAGAGGTGTTCATTCAAACGCTCAATCAAAATATACTTTTCAATACTTTGTGTAAAAGCAAGACCTTGAATAAAATTTCGTATAGTTGACATAAAAAGCCCATTCAATTTCTACTATTTTGCAAACGCAGTCGTATTTTTGCATTCATTATTTTACACCCTCACCCTTGTTTGTTTGAGAGCTATTTTGTAACGTTACACTCTTAAAATCCTGCCATGAATTTAAATATAACGTTATAGAAGTTCTCGGAAGTCAGGTAGGCCTCTAGGCTGCTACCCTCAAAACATTATGTGGAATTTAGGATAGCAATAGATCACACTTTCTTAAGCCAATAAGAATGGCCCAAAGCACAGGACATGTAGCGGACGAAAAAAAAATTGTGTGTTGTGACTTCTCATTAAATATTTTAGGGCTAATAGAGTAGTCGCGTAGTAGGTTCTTCGAAGCCTTATTGTCTTTGTCCGTGTACGCATGTCCTTGTTTAGTATAAATAGGTGATTATATTTTTACGACAACTACTTATGCATATTGCTAATTTAAAACAAACTTGAAAAATATAGCCGCTATTTATTTGTTTTATATATTTTCGTCCGTATTGTCAGTGTTAAAGTTTTATGACAAATCTTTTATTTAAAACTTGAGACAATATATAAATATTATAACAATTGGTGTCCAGTTTTTCCATAACTCTCTTTAAATATCATATCCAAAATGCCAACAAAGAATCAGTTAAAATAAACCCGCTGCCTCCTACAGGGTGACTCGACCCTGAGAGTGGAAGAGGGACGCGGTGCGTGCGTGTGCGTGTCGTGTGCGTACGACAAGCGTGCGAGCGTACGAGTGCGACAACTCATTACTTACGCCCGATCTTAGATAAATTACACACTTTTCTTACTTAGTAGATACCTACTACGAGCCTATCGCACACTAACAACAAATTAGTTTTATTGAACACTTACCCTGTATATTATTGGTAGATAGATGGACGCTGAAGTTTTGAAGCCTTCTTTTTATTTGAGATCTTCTCTAGATATGCTCTATTCTAAGAAAAAATGTGAAGATTGATGAGTTTGAATTATAAATTGTTTGAATCCCCATTAATGGTTGAAAGAGGCAGTTTTGTAGTTTTAAAGAAATAAAGTGTTTTAGGGTTTGAAATAACCAAAAAAGAAATAAATAACAAACATCTCTTTATTTTAATAATTATGTACTGGACATTGATAAAGAAATACATATATAATCGTCGTACCATAATTATGTCACATTTATATCTTATAATATTTTGTACAAGTACAGTATAATTCCGAATTAAGTTATTATGAAGTTAAAATAATACCTGTATCCCGATTATACATGAGGTAGATCGGTTTAACAGAAATATTTTAGTAGACATCAATCTTAACTAGTGTTTGCTACGGATTGGTCTGTACGTATTGTGTGATGGCACTGAATTATACATCGCTAACTAATCATTATAAACAATATTAAGCAAAACAAAACTTCCAAATCTTTAATTAAATAGGAACTCAAATTAATTGCAACCATTGACTCTACGCGTGTATGACTGTGACTGATATTGTCTGTTCGTTTGATAGAACGCAGAGATGTTTGCAATTGGTTGATGTTTAATGAATAAGAGGCACAATCATACACGTCAGAGCAACGGCGAGTGCTCATAGGTACCGCTCGAGGGGTAACCAACATAACGAATAAAATCAGTCTCAAACGAATGATCACGCGCCAACAGCTGTACGATCCTGTCACTTGTACGTTATCTCCCAGGAGACAAACTATAGAAAATATTTCCAAGAACTTTGGCTCTTTACCCTGGCATTGTCACCGTAGTCAAATGAGGTAGATAATGGCAGACCGCCTAACTTTACACTAACTACCAATATTACAACATTGCAACATGAAATTACTAATCGAAAGTTATCTTTAAATTTGTACACATTTATATTTGTACCAATAATTTCTTTGGAAAAAAATATATCGTTACTCCTAGACTGATTTCTTAAACCTAAACCCTACACTTCGAACATGACTAAAGAAAATAAAATAATAATAATCAACAAACAGTACAGCCTAATTATATAATTACATACGATAATTATAAATCATGTGCGCTAAAACGTTCAGAACAACTACTATGATATTAAATTAATTAAAAACATGGAAAATAAAACATTACATCTAGTAGGAAACTAATACCCGTAGAACAAATTGCAATAATGCTCATACACCGCCCTCGTGTCAAACGAGGGCACACAATTAACATACAGGCCATGTGCACAACGAGATGTGCATAATTTAACACTAAGAATAATTATGTACAACACTTTAAATATTTTTGACTTTTGCCTTACAACTACAAGTAAATATCCACCTTAACGACATTGAGTCATTGTGCACATAGCCCACTTAGAACATATTCTCTTTTCTCAATATCAATACAACACAGCCCGTTGAGAGTTGCTTCGGTATCGAATTTAAATAATTTGAAATATAATAATTTTCGAGACACCAACTTCTCTACAACGTACTTTACAACACTACATAAATATGTACACGTATTATTAACAATGCCGTATTCGGATTAGATATCGTAAAGATATCGAAACGTCTACAAACTAATCGATAAATAATAAATAATCTTGTAGGAGACAGCATTATGTACAGAAGCACGGAGCGCGCGGTCGGACTGGCCAGGCCGCCCTCAGCTCGCGACCCGGAGACATTCATACTTCTTCACAAAAGCTCGAATGATTCTATACAATTATCCCATATCGTGTATTCGAAACCAGTATAGCTATTATTTGGTATATTGCCAAAAAAGAAATGTCCAAACGTGTAAACTTTTCAAGGAGCTGCTCTATTGAATGAAAACTTAAGAAATGTATAAAAGAGTGATTACGAACCGGTTATCGCGAGGCGCTACGGATCGGGGCTCGCACAATAGCGACAGCTTTGTCACTCGGAACTCGATATCGAGCTCAATACGTTAATAATTACCGCTTGTGAAGTAGCCTTTGTCGCCGAAATAATGAGGCAATGTCGCGACCTTCTCCGGCTAGACCATATTCCAGTTTCCGTTCGTTAAGCGCGAGGGAGGACACCGATTGAGAATCAATAAATGCCAAGCATAGCGAAACATTTTTTTTTGTTTTTATCACGAAACAATAGACGATACCAATAAATCAAAAAATATCTTTTGTGCAATATGTTCTTTAGGTGTTTGGCAGCGTTGCAAAACAAAACAAAAGAACAAAACGTCGCCGTTTTTGCCTCACCTCGCCTTGCGATTATGCAAATAGTACAACAATAAACTTTTAAACTGTAACGTGGAAGAAAAAAGTACTTTTTATGGCGAACATTGCAAATGCTAAATCGTAAAAAGAATAGAGGACTACCTAACGAGACTGCGCCGGTAGACTTGCCGAAAACAGCAAAAAATGCTCTATAAAAAAGTAACCGTTGGCGTATTTAGAACAGCCGTAATTATTTTCATTTTGCGAGAAATTTGCATAGAATCATGGAGTCATAGCGAGCGTCTCCGGAGTAAGCGAGTGGGAGAGCATCGGCGTCAGCGGCCGACGGCGGCGCGGGTCTACGCGGGAGGAACTCGTATACCGGCTCGGCGGCGCCTGGGGCGCTCGGGTTGCTCGGGGCGCTGGACCACTACGCGGAGTGGACGCGCAGGTCGGTGGGGGAGTCCGGCGTGGCCGGCCTCCGGGGGAGTGACAGGTCTTCGGGCTCGGTCTGCTCGGGCCACTCGTCCCAGCGCCAGTCGGCGGCGGCGGCGGCAGGCGGGCTGGGCGTGTCGGGCGCGCAGCCGGTGCTGGCGCAGCGGTGCAGCGCGGCAGCTTGCCGCCGCCTGAAACGCGCGCCGCAGCGACAGGCGAAGGGTGCATCACCCTCGTGCACCAGGGCGTGAGCTTTTAGCTGGTTTGAGTCTGAGAAGCGCGCTGGGCAGCGAGCGCAGGCGTAGGGTCGCTCGCCGGTGTGCACGCGTAGGTGGCGCCGCAGGTTGGCCACCTGCACGAAGTGGCGCGGGCAGTGCGGGCAGCTGTACGGCTTTTCACCCGTGTGGAGCCGCAGGTGTGTCTTGAGGTGGTGGTCGCGTGTGAAGCGCTTGTGGCACTCGCCGCACTCGAATGGTTTCTCACCAGTGTGAGTACGTTCGTGGTTTTGCAGGACGTGTTTGTAACCAAAGGAGCGTGAGCAGACTTTGCAGGTGAAGAGCTTGTCTCTGGGCGGGTCGGCGGCGCCGGGCGAGGAGCCGGACGAGGGTGGCGAGGGCGGTGCGGTAGCGGTGTCATCGAGTTTGGGCGTGCGGCGGCGCTTGCGCGCGCGCTCCATGTCGTGCGGCGGCAAGAGAGGCGCGGGTGGCGACGGCGGCCAGGCGGCCAGCAGCGCGCCCGAGTACAGTTCGGCCGGCAGCCCCGCCACCAGCGCCGCCGCGCGCGTTGCCAGCAGCCGCTCCGCTAACATCGGCAGGGATTCTTGTCGCATGGTCGATAGCGGTCTCACTGACACACCTGGACAAAGAAAAGTTTACTGTTACAAAGTCTACATGTTCAAAACAGTAATAAATATTTCACTATATAGAAATTATTGTCAGAGGTTGGAATTTTAATGGATTGCAATAAGTATGCCACTTAAATTATTTCTTTAACTCTTGGCTTACTTTCGTCAAGGTGGAGGACCTAAAAAATTAAGTAATAGTTTCTTTGCCATCACTTCCGTCAAGAGTTAGTTTCGACCTAAACAAACAACACAGTCGAACCTATCGATAGCATACTTATCAGCGAGAGAGGACAAAAAACAGAGCAAAAACTGAACCAGACGTTGTAAAGGAAACATTTGGTCGCAATCACGCCGCTGCAGGTCGCTTCCGCCCCGACCTGTTGCGCAAATTGTGGCTGCCACACTACCACACTATCGCTACCGTTCCAACTCAATCTAATTACTTTCTTTACCTTGATCATTGCTCGACATGTATACCTATCTCCCTAAATAAATATTTCCGGACTAGACGTCAGTTTGAAAATGTCAGAAGTGAAAAGCAATCATTTGATGTGACGAGTTTGTATAGATAGTGTCGCGGCGAGCTCGACGGGTGCGAGGCGCGGTGCGCGGAGGGCAGGCAGAAGCGACCAGACCACTTACCTATATAATGGAATTAATTATTCCTCGAGCGGCAAACTCCGCCCGCCCGCTCCGCCCAAATTATATTCAAATATTAATTTCGTTGAAGAAAAGCCTTTTTGAGAGCACTTAATTAAAATTAGACAAAATCATAATTGAAAGTTCTCCTCGAGGCGTGAAGAGGCGGCGCGAGGAGGGAGCTCCTTACATTATCTACTTAGCCGTGGAATTAATTCCCGGCCCGGCTCTGGACTCAGCCATCGCGCTTAATTGAAAAAGGCAAAATATTTTGTCGTTCGCGAGTGCTGACACGAGGCACTTTACACTTTTTATTAAAACGAACAATTCTATCATGAGCGAAGAATTTCAGCAGCTTTCGTAAATAAACTTTCCGTAATAGCGTTTCCTAATTGCTTATTGAAACTACGTATTGATAAGTAACAAAGTCTGTAGTATAAGATAATTTTAAAGTTGGTGATGAGGCGTCGCGCGCGCGGCACGTCGCGGCTTATCCCATAACTTTTTAATAACATTCCTCGTTATGTTTGGAGGACGAACAGCGAACCGCACTCGTGATGTGATCAGAATTATAATACTAGGCTTAATGTAAAAGTTTAAACAAGTAAATACCGACATTTTGTTGTAAAACAATCTTGTATTCCGACGTCGTATCTAATTAGGCTAGGAAACAGATCAACTGATGAATTTTACTTTTTGCTGTGGTGAATGAATATCTACATGCAGAGAATTTTAGTGAACGTTTTAAAAGAAAATAAACAATGTTTAATACCGTCTTTATTTAAGCCATTACTCCTTTTTACATTATTAATACGTAATCGTTCCGATGAAGTCGTTGAACAGCCACTTATCACATAATCTTACAAAAGCCTACATTATCGATTACTTATTGAGTTCGTTTTTTGTGCAGAGCGTCATAATGTATCATTTTTATTAGTCGGCCGGGCCCGCCGCCGTTCTCCGCCGGGTGACAATGTTGGTGATAAATTTTTACAGCGCGCCGCACCCTTCCGCACGGAGCTTTTTATGTGCTAAAGAGTTGTAATTATCCCCTCTTTATACGCCATAAATATTTGTCAATAACCCATATTCAATACTTTTATGGAGTTGCCTGCGGCCGCCACTCCATAAGTCATTATTGCGTAAGGGTTCGCCCGATAACGGACGTGTCAATGACGTCCTTATTGCTACGCACTTGCTGCGACCGAGTCGTGTAGTCATCTAAGCGTTCAGAGAAAAGTTTGCTGCTTTATTTGAAGATGATGTTAATGTTAATTTGAATAATTTTACTAGAAAAATTATAAATTAATTACTTTTAAATCTATTGTGAACTTTTCGCATACTTGCTTCAAATTGTAAAAAAAGTCTATAAACCACTTCTTGCAGTCAACTATAATGTGTCCCTGATAGAAGCTACTATTTAGTCTCTGAGCACTTCAAAAATCATAATTGACTGATCAAGAGATTAGTCGTTCAGGTTAGAGCCGGAAGTACTTTTAGTACTGCCACGAGCGATATAAAGGCAGTTACTGCTTTTTACTTCATTTCAATTAAAAAATTGAAGTTTCCCGAGCCTTGTCTTGTCTGTCCAGGATGACCTAATTACATCGTGTGCCATATAATGGGATTAACCAGCGGCTACCTGCTGCCGCCGGCTTTAGGTACTCGTACGTACTCACTCGCACAGATTACAGAGTTCGTACGGTTTCGGCGGTTTAGGGTTAAGCGGGATACACGCGCCGCGTAATGGGGCTTCTCTGACATAACAGTAGCCTTTACAACTAACTTAACCGATCCGAGTACTTTATTAACCTTGGAAGTAGAACCCTCGTTATTGGTACAAATGGCAGAACTGTAGAATCTATAGTAGTATAGGCTATGGACTATGATTTGCTTCTGTCTCTATTTAAGGCTGTTTTTCTTTTGATCAACGTTCAAAGATTTTATTCTAGACTTTTGCTTTATCTTTACAATTGCTTTAAAACATAACTAAGACGGTACGATATTTTTTATTGAAAAGAGCAGTATCTTGTGTACAACGGTGTAACGTAAATAGTCTCCATCTCTTTTTAATAAGTCTATTTTTTTCCTCAACCCTAAAAATAAAATATTTATCGTATTTCTTTACTTTATTAATCTTAGCTGAAAAAAAAACCCTCATTATTAGTGGAAATGACAGTATCAGTAGTCCAGCGATACAACTGAAATAGGCCGTACCTTTATTATATTTTTTTCTCTTGATAAACGTTTACATCTTTTGATTGAAAGCTGGCAAAAAACTATCGATTAAAATTCGGCTATAAAGATGTTAGACATCATTTTTAAGCATAAATATGTATGTCGTGGGTAATGGTTTTTTTAAAAGATTGATGACTTCAATAATTTTGGTGTATAAAGATTGATAAGCACTAGACAGTACCATTATTTTGCAAATTGTTATCATTAATTGTTAAAGATGAACGGAAAAAATAATCTCAATAAAAGCGTGCCAATGAAATGGAATAAAAAGGGCGTTATACAATTTTCAAATGAATTCAAATGAACAAAATTTGCAAATTTGTTAAATAAGCCTATAAATATAAAACAAAAACGTTGTTAAACTTTATGACAATACAGACAAAAAGTTGCAAACTACCATAATATTTGTAACGTATGAATCTTTGAAAGAGTTTATTATTTTACTGGCTTTACCTTTGTTTGTTTAGGCTATTTTATAATTTAATGAAATAAGTGCAAAGTTTGTCAGTAACTACTTGTAAATTTTGTACAGGTATAAGTGAATATAAGAATGTCTTTGCAAATATGTTTAATGTTTCAATTCGGAACTAATGACGATGGTTAAATTATTTAGGTGATAAATTGATAAATCATCTATTATAACTTATAATAATAATAATATATAATAACTTATAACCTACTGGTAATTTACAGTAGTAGATTAGGTACATGATGATTTTGATAAGATTGTAATAAAAGTTTAGATTTCATCAACTACAGGTCCCTTAAAGACATACTGCTTGACCATTTTAACAAGGACTAAAATAGGATAGATTGGAAGTTTAACTAACATAAACAATCAAAAGGAAAAGTAATTTTGTTGTAAAATGAAAATTCGATTATTGTATTCAACAAAATTCTAAATACTTAAGAAATGCTTATAAAATATTCGTACTAATAGTGATTGATAATTTTACAGTAGATTTAAAAACGAAGTATTGTTAGCATCGTTTCCCCTATGCTTTACTAGATGGCGTTAGTAGAAAGGACAAAAACCAGACAAGAACCCTACTATTTGTACCTAATTACAAGAAATCCTTTAATAAAACCGAATTAAAGTTCCTTAACGTAATAATTAAGAAATTAGTTAGTAATTATGTTTAGTTCATGGTATGGCTTACTAATTACTTTCGAGAATTTAACCGGGCGCGTAATTGCCACATATTAACAATGAACTACATACGTTCAAGTAGTTATTAGAATCGAAAGTTTCGCAATTACGCAAGTCATTATAGGGTATTACAATATTATCGGCAATGAAAACTCTTACCTATTCTATAAATTATACTTAACAACTACTTAATTAATAGTGGGAATGAAACTGTTAGATAAGAAATTTTCTCCAAGAAGACGTTCAAATGAGAATAAGCAAATTATAAGTAGCCAACCTCTGACAATAACAAACAATGTACCTACCTTAATAAAGTGTGATCCAGAACATTTTTTTCACTTTATTTACCAGCATTTTGCGAGTGATAAGAAAATGTGATTGCACGAATAACGTACTACTTTTGTTTTACTAATTTTGCGTAATATACTGCTTAACTTTATCATGAACAGAATATAAAATCCAATTTGAGCATTTCTACAAGTTGAAATTATTCACATGTCAAAATACTGGCAAGTATCACTAAACAAGAATTAATAAAATCTCGTAGCACGTTTGGCGTTTCGTAGCGCGTCGTAGCACGCTACGCGGTCGCTACGGCCTACGGTTCACTGAATCTGCAAAGTTCGCTGAATGCAAATAAACATGTGTGCGGGAAGCGCGCGCGTGTGGGCGGCCAATCGCATTTCGCGCGCCACGCATGCCGCCCGGCAACGTTTGAAACTTTACACACATGCACTTCCAAATTCAGCGGACCGAAGATATAGGCGGCACTAAACTAAAAACTTCACAAACCTCTCGAATTCTGCGTCGACTGCAGCGACAGGGCCATCTCACTCCAGGGTCACGGCAAAATGCATTTATTTGCACTAGTTTGTTTATAAAGTTTATCGTTGTTCAACAATTTGTTATCAGAGTCCTTGTAAGATTGTCAAGAAAAACTAAGTGATGATAATGTTAATTGGAGAGCGATTACATGTTATGTCGGCGCGGAGTCGCGATTGTGAATGATCAGGGCACGCGGTGCGGGCACGCTCCGTGTGACCTACCACAACACTGGCGATGCTCGGCGCTCGGGCTCGGCGCGAGCCGGCCGCCCCTCCGCGCGGTAAACACACCCCCACGCCCCTCCCCGCGACCCCCGCGCCCACCGCACCCCGCGCCCGCACCCCGGTGCACTCCACGTGCACGCAATGCATTCACTTTTTATGGGCGCTACTACATAATGTTCCTTCCTGAGCAGTTCTTTAGCCCTCGCGGCGAGCGCCACATAAGCACTTTTTATGTTTTACGAGCGGCTCCCGTGCCACTACGCCGCCGCCGCCGGTACTTTCTTTGACTGCAACTAATTTGAGAACATACCTACTCAGTTTTATCTCGCAACTGCTTGTTCTTTGGTATTATAATGATTTATTATATTATAATGATTGCGATTAGAACTGTTTGAGTTATATTTGGATTAAAATTAACCATTTCATTTCGATTATTCTTAGCTATTATGATGTGTTTTTATGGGATTTATATATATAATTTGATGCTATTTTATTTTGTCCATGGTGTGTTTAAACAATCAGTTCAAGCTATAACATTAAATTTTTTAACTAACATTTTTTAACACACATTAAATTTTTTAACTAACATAACTAACAGCTACCGTATATACTGGGTGATAAAATCTACAAGTCATGTTAAGCTTATGAAGTTAAGATATAAGTTATTATTCAGTTTAAAATAAAATTCAAGTTTTATTTGTCATTATTTGAATTCAGCTGCACGTTGCCTTAGAACGCAAGTAGGAAGGTGTAATTCTAACCTCGCCACCGTGATGGATCAACTGCAGGGTGTGGATGTGGAGCCTAGTCACAAACCATGCTCTACCTCCTCTTGCCCTTTGTGCCCTAAAATATGCAGCCGAAGTGAACTGTGTGAACCAACGAGGCCGTGGAAAGTGGCAATGTTTTAGGCCACCCAAATGTAAAAATACTGTCGTGCCAGCGACACAAAGAAGCAAAAGCTGCACATTTGTTTTATATCACTAGTTCATATTCTTCAAGCTTATTTATACATTTCGCACAATAATCATTGACATCAGACTACTTTTAGTCCAATTATTGATTGAAATGACAAGTTGGGTTTATTTTCGTCCGTGATAGTGTCAGCCATTAAGCCTTTTTTGTATTTTTTTAAAGTCCTGCTGAAATCTTTTTTAAATCTATCATCAACTTATTTAATGAAAAGAGACTAATTAAAAAGATTGAAATCAAATAAAAAACAATTCGATTAGCTAACGACACTGATATAAATTATCGTTTAAAAAATACTAAATACTATTCCGGTTAAAAGTGAACCGATTGACAAACAGGTTTGTCGATGAAGAATAAATTACTAGTAATTAGGTCGATTTTTTAGGAAAGCAAATCATTTTTTAAGTATATTCGTAAAAAAAGTCATGATGCTTTGTTGAAAAAGTTTTTTTTTTTATATTTGGAATTTTAATTGCATCAGTATTAATGATTGTAGTTTTTTTTGCTTTCTTGGTTTCCTTTCCTTTTTTTTATTGTATAAATATAATAATTTATTTCTGAGTATATGGCACATTAAGCTCTTAAAATAAAACAGTTTCACATACACTACCGTTGCCGGTGTAGAAATATTAAAACATGTTAAATTAACTTACAAAGTCAAAGTTCTAGGCCGCACAAATATAATTATAGCTTTAGTTAGTTTGCCATGGACACGCTAAGATATCTACATTAATATTATAAATTAGTTTAGATGAAAATTTATATTTTTTGTACAATGTCCAGTTTTATAAGCATTTTTTTATATTAATTATTGAAGTGTAAAAATGTGTCAATAGGTATACATGTACATACACACAAAGTATTGATATACTGTAATGTCAACATTTAAAATTAAAAAAATCATTAACTGAATAGAAGCAGTTATATAAAAGCCAGGTAAATATTGTTTTCCTGAAGTTACTAGCGGGTTACATTCTGATGCATGGGGGTAAGCTGTTAATTGCCATGCAATTGGAATTCCTGCTATACAAATATAGCTTACTCTTTCAGAAATGTGTTCATACAATGGGAAAATGTGCGAATACTTTTTTACAAACATACAAATTTCAAAAATATATAGGCAAGGAAGTGGAAAAATTTTTAGTGATTTAAATAATGGCTTACAATGCTCTTAATATTCTGCTCCATACACGACTCTGACACATTTCTTTTGTGCTATGAATGCTCTGCTTACATCTACTGAATTTGCCATCACGAGGCCGTAACGCAGCACTGATGCAACATAGCCGTGATAAGCATTGAGGGCTATCTCTCTACTGGCTATTCGTCTCAGCTTTCGAAGAGCAAACACAAATTTATCGAGACGAGTACAGACTTTTTTTATATGTTTTTTTCCAATTAAATTTTTCGTCAATTTCAATTCCCAAGAATAAGGTTGAAGGTACGGGTTCCAAAATTGAATTATTGTAGTTGATTTGAGGTGGTTTTAACAATGTTCGCTTTTTCAATGTTTACACGTAGATTATTAGTTTCCAGCCATTTCATTGCTTTAAGTATTTCATTATTGGTGTCAGTTTCTAGGTCATTCCTATTTGAAGATTTTATTGTAAGAGTAGTATCATCAGCAAAAACTGTACAATTATGTTTTAGGCCCTTGCAAAGGTCATTTATATATATTATAAATAATGGAGGCCCTAATACGCTTTCCTGAGAAACACCACAACTATTTATTTTTAACTAAGAATTGTATGTTTTCTTTGTGTTTTTATACTACTGTCTTTTGCTGGTGATTCGACAAATAACTTTTTATCCAGTCATGCGCCTTGCCTCTTATGCGTATTTCTCTATTTTGCAAAGTAGGCGATTATGTGGGACTAAATCAAATGCGTTGCTCATATCTAAAAAAACTGATAATACAGGCATTTTGTTATTGAGGGCTTCAGATATTAGTTTGACCAAAGTAAAACAAGCAAGTGAAGTTGAGCTATTCTTCCTTAAACCAAATTGGTTCTCAGTAAATATGCTATTTTTATTTAAAACGTTGATTATTTTTCCGTACATTGCCTTTAAATCTTTGATAGGATAGGGATTAATGTAATGGGTCTATAGTTGGACATATTGCGGTTACCTTTTTTGTATAGCGGCTTGACTATAGATTGTTTTAATCTAGTAGGAAATGTTCCTATCTCAAACGACAGATTAATAATGTAAATTAAAGGTGCTACTAAGTATATAGCTACATACAACACACCTACGATTTTGTAACTAAATGGTGTCTTGTATAATATTTACACACAAAACATTTAAAAGAGAAAACAACAAAAGAATATACAAGAACAGCAGAAAAGTATTGCTGCATAATTAAATAATGTCAGTGTTTACAATAGTTTGAAAAATAACGTTACTTATATCTGATTTCTCATGATCTTTTTTTGTCGATAAGATTATTCTGCTTGTTCTGTATGGTGTCGGACGTTAAAGAATAGTTCCATCCCATCACTACCCGTGGGTGTCGTAAGTGGCGACTAATGGAGTCACCAGAGAATGGGCAGTAGCATTCTCTGTGCATTGCAACAGCTACACTGCGATCGCCAACCCGCCTGCCAAGCGTGGCGATTATGGCAAACCCACCCTTTGGCGGAGGCCTATGTCCAGCAGTGGACGTCATTCAGCTGATGATGATGGATGGAGCTCTTCTTTGATAATTCTACACGGATCTATTTTTCTGAGCTGTAGCCCTGCCGAGAACCGATAATCTTGAACTTCCTGGCGTTACGTTGACATATACCCTCAATTATGGTTCATACCTATATCGAGGCCATGGCTCAACTGACTGCAAAAAAGTTGAGAATCCTATCAAAGGTGAGTCGATACTTCACGCTGGAATATCTGCTCAAACTTTATCAAGCGCAATTTCAATCGTGTACTGTGTACTGCTCTCAAATCTGGAACGAATTGGCCCATTACCAGCTTCATGTTCTTGAGTCGATTGAGCAACGAGCCAAGTAGCTCATCAGCAATATGGCATTGGTAGAGCCAAATTCTTGAAAATTGACGTCGAGTTGACAGCCTGTCGGCTTTCTATGGTTATGTTTTATGGTTACACTTCGTGTTGTGTGCGTCGGAATTGCACAACTTAATTCCGCCAAGTCCGTTCCATCATCGGACTGCAAGACGTACGGCGATGCTCCATCGGTAGAGCACATGGAGAACCCACCCATACACTCCAAACGTTTTGGGAATACTTTAATTGTGCAGCTCAGAAGTGGAATTCTCTGCCGTATTATGTGTTTCCTGCTAGCTACAACCGAGGCGTCTTTAAGTCAAGATTGACTAGTTTACAAGCTGGGTAAGAGTTGTGAATCTCATCCATTAGGATGAGAGCCACAACTCTCACATTCTAATTATTGAATAAAAGACAAAGAATAAAAGGTTTTGAAAAAAAAACTTGTCTTTTTCGCAAATCTCAAGTAAGAAATATGATGATGAAAGATGTCAGTATTTTGCTATTTATTCTTCGAAAGTAGTTTGAACCAATACTACGTACAAATACTAATGTGACATATTATCAGATATTATTATTTCAAACAGGAGAAATGAAGGAATATCTGTTTCTTCCTCAGAACACAGATGATTCAAAATAAAATTTCTAAGAATTACTAGAAGTATGATTACTAACATCGAACTTCTTCAGTAATATAAGGCTATATGAGCAGATGTTTTACTAAGAAAAGGAGATTTGCTTAAAGATATATCTGAGTGGAATAACTGGAAAAATAAATATTTTCAAACTGTATCTAACACCTTTCAAATGAATCTCGCCACAGCCAACTTGTGACGAAAGAACTGGTCAAAGAACTGGTCAAATTCATAAAGATTCAGAATAAGTCAAGAGGAACTGATACACTATAATTACACAACATAATGCTGGCTTCGTATGCGCATCTAATTTGGTAATACATGTGGTGTAGTGTGTAGGCGGCACAAGTTACCGCTCCACGGAGCTTTACCGCGGCCTTGCAGTCACGAGGCAATCATTAGCCAAAGACAACACGCATAAAAAGCATAAGTGTCGACCATAGACGGCGGACCGCGTAAATTTACCATTTTTATTTTACCCGCTATTTTTACCACTTTATTTTTACCATTTTAGTGAGCACGCGCCTCCCTAGTTGTGCTTTTTGTCCCGACTCAGGGAAATAAACGAGTGGCTGACTGGCTGCACCTATTTTAGAGTTTTGTGTTTTTTAGACAACATTATGTGAAGTTATTTCGGGTTATATCATTCGGAGAGACACAAATGGGTTTAATAGACGATCAACGTCGTGGATGTATGGTAACTGGTGCAGAGGTGATCCATCTTGACTACATGGACTACACCGAACATTACGGTAATCTCACGTCTTCTTAATAGAGCTTGTTATAAAATTCTAAAAACTCTTTAGAAAGTCGTAGGTTGAAAGGATTGACAATAATTTGACTTCGACAAAATAACACTCTTACCTTTAAATCACCTTCCTTGTTTGGCATAGCTGACAACTTTGGGATTTTTGTCAGATTGCACATGATTGCAGGCAATTAAGAGCCGATAAGATGAGCTAGGTCGGCTATAATATACCAGTCTAAGAACAGTAATTTCTCAGTAACGACGCACATGCTACTGACTACGTCACCTATTTTAATTAGTTCTACTAATATAAGATGTATTTTTTACCGGAACTGCTATTATTATGGAGCAGCACACTTATCAGCATCAATAAATCAAACAAGACTAAAGACACCGTTCTTTAACAATACGACGCACGGCGAAAAAGATTCAAGTTTTTTAAGAGCATTGCTCCCACCTGCTGCTGTCGCGTGCCTAAAACTTTTACACGAAAAGCACCCTTATGAGTAGGTAAATAATGCACTTTTTCGCTTGTAGGCAATATGTGCAACAAAGTTTTTTAGCTAAAAAACTATGCGGCCGTCCCTCTCCCTCGTAGTGCATGGTCCTTATCTGTCAGGATGTTTAAGTCTGTTATCTGGCACACGTCTTGCCACCTTGCCTCGGTTTCGGGGGCAGGCGGCCGTGTTTTACCAGGGTAACTATAAATTGGGCAACAACAACATCTTTGTCCCATCAACATTCGCAGTCAACTATAAAGTTTGCCAACGAGGCAGGTGCAGCACTATCTAACATCACTACTACATCGTTAATTAACGTAAATATACTCTAAATGCTGAATTATAGTTTAACTTTGCTGATGCCATCTCGCTAATGTTGATTTAGGAATTCTTGTTTACCGCACATGCCCTAATGACAGATGGGAGATTGGACATAAAGTTGATCTGCCATTTTATGTTTGTGCTCTCAATTTTATGAGTTTTGTCTACACACAGATATAAAATTGTCGTAATACGTATGTCGTTGTAACGTACAATGTTATACATAAAGGAGCCGCTGTCCAGAGTGAAAATGAGCGCTGAGATTCCTTTGTCTCGAGGAGCAGCGCGCCCCATCCTCCGCGCGCTCTTCAAAGGGCCCAACTCTTTGAAGACGAGAAACCACAATTATTAAGCCTTGCCGAAGTGAATTCAAGGACGCATCACTTTGCTCGCAAATAAAAGGTATTCGTGTAATACTTTTACTTTTTCTTTTCTTTGGCGCAGGGTTATTCGCAAAGACGTGTATTGTTTGAAAGGCTTATTCAATGTTGTAAACAAAGGAACCCTTTCACAGTCGATGCAAGCATTGTTCTTCGGACAACCCTTTCACTTTATTTGAGTCACTCCTATCACTTATCACTGATATTGATAATGTATTTTAGTAATACAGAGACGTCATTATATAGTGCAGCATTCTTGACTAGATAATTCATAGACGATGTTTTCCTCTGTGTCTTACATAATGATTGACCAATCAAGGTTTTCTTGGAACTCAAAAGAGTCGCTATTATAATGGGCAATGGCCTGTGTTTGAAGCAATTAAAATCGAGAGTACAAATATTTGAGTCGGCTGCTTTAGACATTATAATGAAGCGAATAGTAAAATATCGCGCAAACCTTATTTTAGCAACTTGACGTCATAAAGCGAACATTAAAAGCGAAAGTAAACAAACAAAAGGGTCCAGAACAAAGTGTTCCGACATGCGCAAGTAATTTGTCCTATTGCGTTGTTATCTGAAACAATACATATTTTATACCCGTTTTGCAAACTGGGGCACAACGACGCTTTATGACGCCTCCGACGCATTGTGCCATTTAGTAAAGCCTTGCCAAAACTTTTTGCACCAGTAGTTAACAATCATTGACAATAGACATCGGATATCGAGAAAAATCACCAGGTTGCAATAAAAAAGCGAGGCCACATTTAAAGTCTTCTGTTTCTCGCAAAAAGTTAGCCAGTAGTTATTTCGGTACGACCATTTCTTATTATTGTTTTCAAGAAATCGTATTTTAAGCAATAGTCCCTAAAATTATTGGCCAACATAGGTAAAGTTAATAATTGTTTGCGTACAATAGTGATTCCCTTCCGTGTGAGCGACAGATGTGCGTTCGCCGCGGAATTACACAAATTGTGAATATTTTTATTCACATTAAAGCGCGCTCGGCCGTTACGAATTAATCGCACACAATGGAGCGAATTTCTACCAGTTTTTTTGTGTTTGTGTGCGATTTTGATGTAAATTTTTAGTAAACTTTGGACAAAATCTGGTTTTCCTTTATTATAATAGAAGGGCGGTTGATCAAGAACCGATATCGTAACAATCTTATGATTGATTACAAACTTGTTTGAGCAGATTGACACCTCAATAGAACGTGTCAAAGTTTAAAGTGATCGTTGTGTTAATTACAACGTTTTTATATTTAACAATTAAATCGATTTTCATTAACACGACAATCAATATGTCGGGTTTTGTAATTTTTGGGTAAAATTTTGGTTCTGATATTGCAAAACTGTATTGTATTAATTACTTTTTGTCAGTTATAAAACCAGTAGGATAAGGATAAAAAAAAACAGTGGCACTCTAATACAATGTAATTGAAGTTACTTCATACTATCAAACGATTTCACGCTCAATGGATAGTAATTAAATTCACCTATCGCTTTTAGGACAGCATGAGTAATCAATTCTTTTGATTCTTTTCTTAGATCCCAAAGTCCGTTACATTTATTCGTCTCAACCCCAGCAAAGTAAGTTCTCATATAAAATTCTCGGCTTTTACGAGAGCCTACATCGTGCAGGTGAGAGCGACAATCGAACAAGAATAAAGTATAAAATATCGCCTCCAAAGGATTCGCATTGAATATTTATCCCTAGCCGCGTCGCCCTGTCCGACTGGCCTTTGTTCTCGACGGCCGTTTAAACTTTTGATTCTGCAACTGGCAACAGTCAACTGGACCCTCGGAATTGATCAGGATAGTCGGCAGGGTGAGGAAACCAAGTAAATTTGGACTCTATGTCTATTAACTTGGGGTGTAAAAACCAATGATTGAGCAAGGGTGGATAGGTCGTTCTTGGCGCGGCAGGTGGCTATTCCATACTTGCGTCACGGGCTCTCCCCTTCCGGGTGTGATGAATAATTCCCTTTTTCTCCGGGAGAATTGTCGTAGCAAACTATCCCGGCGACTCGATACGCACCGTCGGCCGCTCCGCATAAATGTGAATTATATCCTACACTATCCCACTTACAGAAGTCCTCTTTTTATTTCAACGGTAAAGCTGGATTTATGTTTTCCCCCAACTGAACATTACGACCGGTTACGTGTTATTTGGCTACCAGACAAAACATATTCTTGTTATATAATAGTACCTACATGTTTATTTATAGAATTATGTTTTTCTATTAACTATTTCATTCAATATTATGGGTTGAGAGATTGTTTATCTGTACCATATCGTATTTTGTTTACCAAACATAGGCCGACAGAGTTCTTTCCTCTAAAAACGGTGAAAATACGTAGTTAAAGTTTATCAAGCTTAATATAAATCTTAGAAAAAATGCTAAAACTTGGTTTTCCAAGTCGATTACTAGGCTCTAAAAATAAGTCAATCACCTGAAAAATGCTTTCGTATTAAGAAAATAGAAAGCTGCATATCTGCTTGTACAGTGTCGATGAAGGTACTCTTGTTCTCATTCCAGTAGGGAAATGAAAACATGTTGATTAACGACTATCTAAATTAGTGACAGCATTAGGTACGATATCTAAAGGTAAACAATTTCCAGGAAGACCCATACAGCTACCATGTAGGTAATATGATATGTACAAGTTTAGATAGATGGACCGGATCCGCCGTAGGTATCCGCAGCGATCGGAAGACGGTGTACATTATGTAAACCGTTCATTTGTAAATGTTGGCATTTTCCCGTTCACAAAGGATTAATGCTATCGCGCGAGCATTGTGTGCCCGGTCCAGCGGCGGCGCGGACGGTCACTGCTCGATCACTCCTTCTTTCAGCCCATTCATAACGTCTTTCAAACGTCTGGGCCCCTTTGTGCGGCCGTCGCACTCCTTCCAGTCGAAACTGTCACCTTTTGTAGCACACGACTCTTCGTCCGCTGTCAAACGCCTTGCACAAATTCAAAAATAACATCGACATACATTTTTTGTAATGTCCCTGTACAAACGTTAGATAAGTTCGCGTTGATCTTTGTCAGATGCAAACAACGGACGTGTCCTGTCGCTTATCTCCGAGTATTGATCATGAATGTTTATGGAATAGCCATAAACCTAAAAGTAAACTGAAAAAATCTTGCATATCTGATCCGATAAACAAAGATTCATAACGCAGTGCATCCTTTCCCTAGAAAAACATTTCGAATATCTCAGTAATCATAAAACTTTAACGCATATTTGCTTTTGATTATAATGTTTTAACATTCACAGCTGATCCCCAAATTTAAAGTGATAAAGTAAATATTTTTTAACCGAAAACTAAAAGGTCACCAATTTAAAACCCATTAAAAGATATAAAAGAATATTGGAACACAAAACCAACATATTCAAAACCTGACAGGTCATATTAGGACAATGTGTAGATCACAAGATGAATCTTAAAGCAAATCATCTTTCGCGGTGTGAGGACTCCGCACAATACAATAGGTGCTTAGCTTGACATCAATTCGCAATTTTTTAAAAATATAATAGTGGTGCACTCGTGCCGGCGCGCACGACACTACATGACGCGTGCTATTGTGATGCAGCCAAATGCATAATTTGTGAGCACATGCCGTTTTTTACCAAAAAATGTGAATAAAAAGTGACCTACCAACGACTATGTAACGGGAATCCGTTGGACGGTATCTATTGAATATTTTTTGACCCGTGGACATGGGCAACAAATAAAACGTCCAGGTGCGAGTTCGCATAAAAGATATTATTATATACACTACCCATTGTAAATAAGATTAGAATTTTACATTTTGATGTGATGTTTTTTGCCGAAATGTACGAGGTTGGGGTCAATCCATGCAGTAATACTTAGGGTTGTTTGTCTTCGAGACTATTTACAAAATCTGAACTTTAACTTTAAAATTGATAACCGTGGCCAGCCCCATGTTTCAAATTATTTGATTCTCTAAAATTAAAAAAACTAGGTAACATATTACTTAAAAAAACAGGATACATGTCAGACAACCCACTCACGCAGCCGAGCCTAGGATTCGATGGGGTACTCAAAGCAATTTGCTTCCCGCGGCGCTAAGGTCGCGTACACAGCTGAGTCCAAATCGACGACCTTACTCGTATAAATTCTAAATGCAACTTTGACACAACAGATTCCGAATAAAATGCCCCTGCAGTTTTACATTAAATCAATTAAATTTAGAGAACCACTTCCTATAACTGGTAATACAGAATATATTTCAATATGTCCAAAAGGCAACTTGTATAAATTATTGGTTCAAAAGCTTGCAAGTCTTTACAATAATTCGGTAAACGAAAGAGAATTACAATACAAATAAATCATGCAATAAAATTTTCATCTGAAAAAGCTTACAGTGAAAAGCTTCAGCAATAGTAACATCAATGAAAAAGAAAACCTTTCTCTACAAGGTTAAGGTTGCTCATGCTTATAGAATATTTTTCGATTACCTAACTATACAGGAATAAAACAACAGTTGGTACTCCTCGCAAGGTAAAGTCTCGGATACAGCAAATCCTTTCCGATACGATCTCCGCTCTCCGATACATTAACGCACTATAAAAAAAAAGTACACTGTGTTGCCAGAAGTGGAAAAACAAATCTATATTTATATTATTTTTTCATACTGTATGCACTTGTGAAAACACTGTACAAAGGTGGAATATTTACAGTCTTTTTCAATTTTAATCTTTGAAATTAATACTTACTAAGTATTTTGTTAATCAGTGGTTATCCTTTTAATGAATAAGACTGTCTTATGTTATTGCTTCAGTTAATTAGCATACTTAATTAATTTTCATGAGCAGCAACATATTTTTGCAGTTACTATCCTTAATTAATCAATAACCCTTACTTTTTAAATTTAAATAAAAGCAAGCAAGTCCATCCAAACATACCTATCGCAATGTTTATTATTTTATGTTTTCAACCAATGAGTAGTACAAAGAACCGAATAAAATAGACCTTAAAAATTGGAGAGCACTGGCAACACAGTCAGCGGCCAGCAGAGGGCCGACCTCTGCGGCCCTCGATCCTGCCACTGACAACACCTTTGACGCGATCCACACAACAGCCCTTGCGTAACCTCTCGCAAACCCTCCGCTGTCCAATTTCATACACAAATCAATACACACAACAAACTGTTAAAGACGATTCTATTTACAATTTGAGCCTATAATTTCGAAATTTCAAGAATGATCTTCGTTTGAAAAAGGGTGTTACTATCCTAAAATCTTAATCAATGTGAAACTTTCAGTTGCAAACTTAAGCTTTTCTCAGATATGTACATGCTCTTAATAGGAGCTTTTACACGTCACCTAAATCGCGTGCATCCCACACTAAGAGGTGCACTCCATAAGCAAGTACCCATAACGTGATTGACGTCCTATATCTTGTGAAAAAAATTAAAGGAAGTAAAAAATATTGATCGGATTACTCAAATTGAAGGCCAGCTGCGGGACAGTTTGCGGACGCCGCACTTTTTTCAACATTTCGCAACAATCCATCAATACTGCACCATTCACCAACTTCCGATCTCAAAAGTCCAATTTCATTTCAATTCGGACGTATCTAATTGTGAATTCATTAATCTTTAGCTTCACATCTCCTGCCACTTGTGTCTGGTCAGTTGTTGACAGGAAATCGATTTACTTTTTTACAAACAAATTAATAGAGATCTACGAGTTCCCAGAACAATTATCTTGGTCACATATTGAGCCCACTTGATGGGATATTATCTTTTGCATGACTAACGTGACTTGCTGAACTGTATCAGCTACGAGGATTTCGGCAATCAGAAAACGAAATATACGCTAACCCGTTTTCTATTTTTTTACGTGTACTTTTTAAGCATTGAATTATTTTCTAAGAACGTTTCAAGAATATTTCCTAATTAATCTTTTAATTTTCTAATGAATCCTTCAATGCTGTCAAGTCATGTAGAGACGCCGTCATAAGCTAGGCTAGACCAAATTACGCTAGGAAATAAACATGCGTTTGAACATTACTTTGTTTAAAAATTGTGTCTTGCTTGACAACCATTTCGCAATGTATGTTTATATAAAGCTACCTAAATCACGTAAGCGTGTTTCACGCACCCATAAAAAGTGTTTCAGATAACTCCACTTTTTATATAAATATCGACAAAATTGACATCTCGATCCTTTGAGGTTTTTAATAACCGTTTCCTGTCCAATACGACACAGAATAGAATGTTATAGAAAACATTAGTGTCAAAAGAGCATTTAATACAGATTTACTATTGTGTGGGCGAACGTCACTCAAAATTTTATCAATGTCGAAGTTTGATCAAAAGGACAACACACGGTAGGTAGGTAGCTATTAAATATATTGTTGAACATTAGTAACGCGCGAACACGTGCATGAATGAGATTTTAGTAAAGTAACATTTTGTTTCAATGAAATAAACAAAGTCCTCTGAATTAATGAGCTGGCCCGTTTTAGGTCAGTGGCTAATTTATCTTAATCTAAACTCCACAGCCAGAGCTTTCGCACTATTTCTGGATATCTCTACTCTAGCTAGATGTTTATGCAAATGGGTTTCAAGATTTTGTCGGTTATATTGTCATTGTTCGATGCCCAAGCTGCTCTTTTATTTCTTTTGTGTTATACTTTTATCAAAGAGTTTTGTGTTGTACACTAGCAGCGTACTCATACATACAAGTATCAAAAATTGCACAATTATATGTGGTTGCTAAGTTTTTGCATCGGGTCAACATAAAGCCACAGAATATTATATTTCTCTCGAAAGAAAATATCCCATTTCCGCATCTTCCTACAACAATGAGTGCGCCAACAAACTATTCAAATACGACGCAGGCGTTCGAACACCCAAATATTTTTTGCCCACAGCGAATTAATGGATAACCAAAACCAATGCAAAATAAAAAATAGCCTTATTAAATGTTGGTTTCGCGTAATAACACGTTGGTGGTTTTTTCTTTGTTTCCAAGAGCCGCGCCAAGATATCCGGTTACGGCCGTTAAATATTTTGCCTCACGATGAAAGGGAAACTTGTAGTTTTTTCTATGAGATTTAGTTTTTGCTCAGTGCACGCGGAAGTCGTGTACACTTATGCAAAAGCTGGATTCCGGAATCGGTTTCGCTTTTATTCCCTCGGCGAGCACCAAATAACATACAATTACACACGTCCTCATTACACACAGGAGTAACGAACGTCTACTATAATTGCCATCTTATTGTTAAAACTTTATAATAGAATTGCTTTTTAAGTTTTCACAGATATTCGTTATTCAACGTATTAAGTCAAATATCTACATTTTGCTGAATTCAAAGAATTTTTACAAACGAACATTTATCAAGCCCACAAAGAGAGTGAAACCTCTCTCAAAAGAAGCCTGCTCCGGACAGATTTAATTTGTTGCGAAGGCCTTTATAATTGGAACATAAAGATTGCGAGTAATTAATTTTCGCTGCGAGTCAGAAGCAAAGAGGCCGCGCATTGAGGCTGAGCGGCGGCAGCACCGCGCCTAATTAATATTAATGACCCCAGGAGGCGCCGCGTCCGCGCCCGCACCGCGCTACTTCCTTTATCTGACACCTACGCATACGACAATCGCGTTAATTTTTGTCTGATGCCTTTATGTGCTCTTACAGGAATATGAGTGCCGCGAGGTCCGTACTACGTAGGCGAAGCGCGCACACGAGACATTGTTTGATTAGATATGTGCGAGGATGGATGGGCGGCGCGGAGCGGCGTTCGGGCGTGCGGGCAGGGTGCGGGCGGGGCGCGGTGACCGATGAGACTCCGCTAAAAGCCGGACGGAAGCCATGGACACCCGACTCAGGTTACAACAACCGTGGGAGACGACGCAACCACATCAGGGTTGATGCCGTCATGTTTGATATCACTAATATTAAATGTTTGCTAAAAAAGATATGTTTTACATTAGCTGTATTTTTGTGTGCCCAGGCAAAATCTATGAACATTTAATATTCGAGTAGGCATTTCCTTTCTTTAATATTTTACTAAGATAAACCTTAACATACATAGATATTCGGAATGAAAATGTAGTTTCGGCCTAAGACCAAAATAGTCAAGGCGCCACTGAAGATCAAAAATATCAGATAAGTTATCCCTTGCCCGCATGCTGTGGCCGCAAACGCAATCGTTTGCGTCTACAAGAATACGTTTAGACATACTTCCAACTTCAACTCTACCCCGAACACATTATAATTAAAACATCACAAAATGCACGAAAAAGTATCTTTACCATTAAAAATAAACAAATAACTTGATTAAAATTTTCGTAGCAGCCCTGTTATTATTGCACAAGCAAAAGATGAGCGATATTCCGCGAGATCTTCCTGCGGTCCATATGCGAGCCATCTCATCCACACTTAGCTATGGATAAACAAAAACCATCGTCTCGTCACACATCGGTTTTTGTTCACACCCCGATTCCCTTCTGTCTACCAGAAGAAGCAAGCAAGGTTCCGTAAGGCTAAACTCGTTCTATGAAACTTTTGAATTTAAGTCACACTCTCACAACAACCAAAATACATATGTATATGTTTGGAAATAAAGTAGAATGTGTTATTGTCACTCTAGAATGCTAAAGTTTTTTCAAAACATACGGGAACTGCCTTTCTAGTCGTTTATAAACCCATGCACCTCATTATACTACCTAAGTACAACAAAGTCCAAACAAATAATTCTTTTCTCGTAAGTAAAGATTTTAGTAAAAGTTCAAAATTATTTATAGGTTCGTTTTTGCTCTCTATTTCAGATCAAAGGTAAAAACGAGTGTATTTTAAGTGATCTTTTAATGGTCCAACAAGAGGTACGGTCCGCGGATCGACTACACTTAAATGTGAAAACGTACTGGGATTTGAGAACCTACAATGATAGGAACCAGCGTACATTATGTATTATGTGGTATCTTTTTACTTACCAATTGAAAAATATGAATTTTGATTTGGTCTGTCTGTAACTGGCGTAGCACGTAGGCGTCGCGGCCGTAGCTCGTAGCACGGGCCTACGAAATATTGGTCGAACACTTTTCAGCATTTTTAAGTAAAATATTTTAGCTGAACAAACAACCTGTCGGTATATTTTTTTTCATGTGTAGGATGTAGGTCAATAGTGCTGACGTCTCCTTCAATAATTTCCAAAAACGCGGCGTTATCAATAAAAATGGTTAAAAGCAGTTAAAAGTAACATTTCGCGCGGCTTCACTTGTACAAAAACCGGAGCAAATGTAGGTAAGAAGGTTATAATCGAGCTTAAAGTGGGTTAAGCAAAAAGCGGCATATGTTTTATTGTAAAAAATCCTTTGAGTGTTGTAATGTGCACGTGTGCGCGCTCGAGAGCAGGCGAGCGAAAGTCTTCGCGTGCGATGCGTGCTGCACCGACAGCCGACACGTTACGACAAGAGTATTGACATTGCAGCTTACACCAACCATGTTTATATGATGTCTTAAGTATACGGTTCATCTATTTGTAGATTAAAAACTACCCCGTTTATTGACGTATCTTCAACGTAGTAATTCGTTTCTAAGTAGATATGTTTCTGGTGTTAAATGCAGCAGCAGTTATATTCGTACATATAAAGCGAGAACAGACTTAAAAATTAGGTATGTAGTATCAATACAATAAATAGAAAATTAACCATGCAAAGATTACGAGACATGCTTTTATTTTTGAAAGGCTGGAGAAGGGAAGCTGTTGAAAAGTCCATTCCAAGTCATTCCACGTTAACAAAATTGGAACTTTTATAAAGCAGACTTTCTTTATGTTGTAAGTATTTTGACTAACATATTGTAAGTACTCGTTTGCTTACGATTCTCTGCGGTCTCGCAGTGTAGTGAAGCGATAGTTTGCTTGCGTTACCCGGGCCCACTAGACTGTGAAATCACCCGTTCACGTACTATTGTAAAAGGACTTGTACACATGCCGACAAAGTCCTTTAAGGCATCACTGACTGTACTAACAAGAACTTGAACAGATACATGTTTAATAGAACACTCGACCATTATCCACTCGAAACCAAATAAAATACATTTAAAAGAAATTTGGTTGAACATAATTTTAAGTACATAATTTATCAGGAAATGGTAGAAAGAGTTTGCGGCTGTTTTATTGTGAAGCGGAAATGTAGTGGTACAATTTGGACGTCCATCTTTATTCAAATCTTTACTACTTCATATGCTTAGACGAAACTAAAAATTAGTTGGTGCATTAGTTCGTAGTTTAGCGCTACCTACACTTAACCTAATATTTTTACGATGGGTAATAATAACATTTGGTTCATTCAGAAAAATAATCGGAAAACATCATTGGCAGCATCAGGTAGCCTGCTAATAAACGTCTCAAGGTTGCAAGTGTTGTATTTACTGGAACAGAGGTACATAGAAGAACAATAGACATCCTATATCAAGTCATATGTAACCACGTGTAGGTATGATAACAATTGCTCAGAAACCGGAGCCGCTCGCAATCCGACCCGACAGAAGACGCCATCGAAAGTGCAAGTGTTGCAATAATACTTTATTTCCACTCTTCCAGTTACGCATTCCGATATTTTTTTCTATCATTCGTTTTGTTTGCCCGTCAGACGCGAGTTATAAATGATCGAAACTTGCGATATCGATTTTCAATACTGTATCAATATGTAACAAATCTAAACTTATGATTCATTTGAATATAGACTCTATTATAACAGCGGTAAGTTTAAAGTGCCACTCTTGGCCTGGCTTTATGGCAAAAAATAATCCTTACCTGTATACAAAGGAGATATTTAGGTAAATTCTGCAAAAACTATTTCTATTACAACAAAATACAATTAAATTGTGCAAAACGGTTAAAATCACAGTCTTCGATTATCGTAATAAATAATTAACTAAAATAATAGATAACTGACAAATGACAAAAATGGCTGGCAATCATTTAACTACCGACTTGCCTGAAACTGCATGAATGTAATTTGCAAATTCCAGTAATTTCCAAGCCACTCAGTAAAGTCCTTCATCTTTTATTGATAGCTGTTGCAAAGGTTCAAGCTATCGATCGTTATAATTACGACGGATAGGTATTTTATGTTTCATTATACCTAGCGCTATTGTTCCAAGGTCCTAGTTTGTATTGCCTTCTTAATAGTAGAATTTATTTAAGTATGTAGTACGAATACTCGTGCAATGTATAAATTATTATAGTAAATCCAAATTTTGCGCAATATGCCTCAAACGCTAAGTCAAAAACATTTCGTTCCAATTCGTTTTTATACGGACAAGATAGAAATGGATATCTACTGCTTACTTAGTGAAAAACGATACATCCTTTCATTGGAGTATCCCAAAGGCGAGTAATTAACCCGACTTTTTGTGACCATCCATCCCATATACATTTGATTTATTTTTAGGCTCATTCGTAAAAGAAGAATTTGCGAAATATTACAGCCCATTCGGCGCAATAAACTGTGTTTCTCAATCTTTTCAGTTGCATCCTATTTTATTTTAAACTAGGATTTTATTTATAAGTATGCACTTCCATCCCATAAAACATGAAAGATTTGAAGGTTCCTTATTTAAACAGCAGTATTATTTTTTAATTTTTTGACAATGCAAACAACACAATAACACAAATGACACTTATCCAATCAATCGTCACGCTCACAAAACTTTGAGACACACATGCAATTCGGTGGTCGGTCCCTTCAACGGAGGCGATTCCGGGAAGGCAGTAAAAAGCGCAGGTATATTCGAGAGTGAAAGGGTCTGTGCAATACGAGATCAGCGCGGTTTCTCTCGGAGACTGACCTTCGGGCTGTTTTTGCCCGATCAGATGCGCCACACTGATCCTTTGGCGAATGTTAAGCAGAAACACGTGGGAATATGCGCCCTTCGCCCAGATTGACGGAGATTTCGTTATTATTTGCATTCTATGAATTTCTTTTGGAAGGTTGCTATCATTTTGTGTGGATCCTGATCGGTATCGGGTCTTCTGTAAGGTGATCTATGTGTATGGGATACGTGAAACTACGTGACAGAGAATGTTATGAATAGCTATTCATAACATTCTCTGTCACGTAGTATTTCTAAACTGGCTTTGGAAACAATAAAACACAATCATTATCATAGACAAAAATAATTAAAACCCATCAAAGCTTTTAAAACGTCACTTTCGTCGCAGCTCTTAGCCGTAATTCGCTACCGGTCGATTCTGTAAATATGACGAAGTGAAGGCTTGGGTGAAGTGATCACGAGGTGAGCTGTCAATCCGCACAATCAAGATGGAATGACAGCTCACCTCGTGATCACTTCACCACCTTATTATTAAAAAAGTCAAGTACAACCAAGTCAAAAAAAAAAAAAAAAAAAAAAAAAAAAAAAAAAAAAAAAAAAAAAAATATCTACTAAACACAATGTATGAGATACCTTCTGTGCACAAAGAAAGTATTAATAATTCCAATCGATTCCATACGTAGGTGTTTATACTCCGTTTCTTCAAGAAAAAAAGTATGAAAGTGGTCACAATAAACGCCGTCAATACTGTAATAGTTGACGTAATCATTGTCAGTAGGCAGTTCCCACGCATACGACTCACATATTCTATTTAAACAGCCAATCGAATCGGACCCTTTCCTACGTAAAATTTGAATGTTTGACGTGAAATTTTATTTGCGCAAACTTTTTTTTCTGTGCAATGCGTCGATGCACTTTCTAGAGAACGCATCGTGGGAATGCAGGTGAGGAAGGGTTTCGTAGATGACACATTGTTCGCCCCCGACTACAACCCGGTTGCACAAAAGTTAACTTGGCCCATTGTGGACACGTCAAGTGATGTTCGCCTAATAGATAATTTATTGCCGCCGCAGTCCGCCTCAGATGATCCAAACTTTAAAATATTAGGGTTGTTTTGGGTCCTGCGACATACCATATATCTTGGATCTCATATTTAAAGATTTGGCAAGATAATTTGCTTCGGCCTCTTTGTACCCAACCTGATATCTTTCTGGGTACGTTTTGTTTAATTGCTGCTTTTGTTTCTCAAATCGAGTTTTATTCGTACAAAGGACATGATAAATGAATGTTGTATTATTTTTTTTACAATACTACCGGATCGTTTCTTGGGCAAGGATTTTGAATTTATAAGAGAAAATTTCGATTGAATAGTAGGCAAATGTTTCCCTATCAGAAAATACGAACAGAAAAACAAGCCAGTGTCAAATGATGACTTAGATTGTTGATAAAAAAAAACATCGAGAATTCTACATGTTTTGTAATCTTAAACAGTAGTCTATTTTAAACATAAATAATCATAAAAAGTAGTAGAGAGAGACCTCCATGACCAGCAACATCTATATCACCGAATAGCGCAAGCATAATCCCTATAAATGTAGATGTGTAGAGGAGTATTATAACCGCGTTGACAAGCCCTCGAGGCTCACAACAAGGTGTGAGCTCTCTAATCCGCGTGTAGGTCCCACCGTCACGTCACATCTCCGAAACTGTCGCACACTTTATGACACTTGCATAAACGTAAAATCAACAAAGGTTAATTTTAACTGTCACCGGATTAACGTCCATGTTCGAATGTTTCGTACAGATTAACAACTGCGATAAATTCGCCACGCACGTGTATTTTTCGTTGGTAATGCTTAATTACTCTGGGTGTTGACTTTGCTATTTCAAAATTTTGAAACCCAGAACTAGGTACATACAAGTATTGTGGATAATAAACAGAATTACGCAGCCGATACCTCAAGGTATTTTTAGTGAGAAGCTTTTTAGAAACTGATTCCGAGCCATTAAAAATGTGTTCGTAATACCGATCGATCGTATGACGAGCACTAAGTTCGCTTTTAAATGACACTGACTGTATTTGCAATCCGCTACAAATATTTTTTAGATTTGAAACAAAGCTTTCAATAATTTCACTCGTAATGCGGTATGAGTGCACACACAACTATGAGTGCTACGGGCTACATCTCGTCATGCACCGCATATCAGGGATAATATATCTATACATAAGAGCTTATATACAAAAGCCATCATGATTTACGCTTCCACTTAACCCCATCCGACATCCCCTTACAAAACGACAATTAAAGCAACCCTTTTACTGCGAAAGGGCACGCCCTATGTAAAGTCGCTTCGTGTAGACGCCACGGATTTATTTATATCGTAACCCTTTCACCCAATCAAAACGCGTCGTCGGTTGGTAAAAAAATAAATAAACCGCGGTGGTAAAAAACTTAAAAGACGACGCGAGGCGGCGCGTGCGCGGCTTCCGAAGGGGTCTAATAATAACCCTTTCGCGGCGCGGTAGGGTTATCAACCAATCACGAGGAAGGCGGGGCTCATCTCTAAGTGAATTCTGTTCGTTTTTTATTTTGAACCGCCTGTGAACTTGTGAGCTTTGATTAAGATTAAGGATCTCGTTTTTTTGTTGGATATTGAATTACGAAATCGAGAAACCTGTTTGTGAGAATCAAACTTCTGCGGTTGTTCGTGGATTTAACGGTTTTCAATAATCATATTTCGGTATGGTGGTTGTAAACGGCTAATTTTATTTCTTCGAATATTCTTTAAATGACAAAAACTTTATAATGTGCCTAACTAATTAAATTACAGTTAAGAAAAAAAGTGTTTATGTGTGAGTGTGTTAAGTATTTCTGCGAAACTTCAATTGGAAAAACAGCTGTAAGTGGATGCAATATGTCCATTGCATGAAGTAAAGTTAGGTAATAATATATCTACCAGTGCCCCTCCCACAGTAAGTCACGACATTCGGATGAGTTGTAAACGCAGTGTGTTGATGTGGTGTATCGTGGTCGTATAAAATGATCCCGCATGCGACCACAAATGAATTAAGTACACTCACCCTCTCCCATCAATTGAACACAACCGGCCATATTAGTTTAGTACAGTCTCAGAGAAACGTGGATTAATATTCAGAACTACAGTATTAACACAAATTCATAATTAGTTGCTCTGTATAGTATTATGAAACTGACAAAACGACTGTAATAAGGGAAAACCATTGTTTAATCGTATAACTCAATATACGATGCAATTATGAGCTGCTTCATAAACTTGACGTAATGAGAAGTTATTATAAACTGAAAGAAGCTTTCACAGTAAATGTAAGAAAAATGGCCAACCCTTTTTATGCCTCACGGGTAAAAAATGTTTCCAGAATCGCCTTTTTAGCCCTGTCATATTTTTACTAAAGCCTACAAATAAGGGCTTTGTTTAGTAGTATTTTGACAAAAATTGGGATGTGTCAGCTTTGCTGCTCTATTTCTATTTAAAAGAAATCTTGGAAAAGTAATAAAACTTTCAATTTCAAAACGATTGTGTGCATCACTGTACTAACAATTTGAGAACATATATTTACAAATTATCACTTATTCCTTTTATGGAGTTACATATTATTATCATTGACACGATATCCTTGTTAGTGTTATTAAAAGCATTTCAATTAGAATCCGTACGATAAACCCGTACGTATAAACTCGAATAGCATTTTTAATAGCATGATCACTTTTAAAGGCAGAAAGTCCTTCAGACATAAACAGAGTACCGCATGTCACGTTTCACACGGACAATGGTAATGAAAGGGGGATTATTCACCAAATTACTTTAATGCCCCCCAAACAATGTCCGGCAACTTGATTGAATTAAAATAGTTACAAAACATAAACTTCGCTGAATAAGTAATGTACTAGCGACACGTCATGGACTCCTGGTACTCCCAGAACAACAATAACTGTATGGAAGCATAAATTGTCCCCTATGAGTGTAGGCCAATTACGAATGAGTTTTGGACGAATTTTCCTTTTTTTCTGTAAATAATGAGGTGCCTTTTAAAACGTCATAAAGCGGTGGTCGGCCGGAGCTCTGATAGGGGCGTATTCACACCGTAGTGCTGGCTATGAGGGCGATTGTTTCCTCCTAATTGGTTAAGTAGCACGACCTAATTGTCGCTGGACACGACACCTTCTGCCCGCTGCCTAATCACCTCTCCCGCGATTATTTAATTTATTTTTATCATCCGGTTGATGCACCCCTTCTTGATCATTAGATACTGTGGTCGAGTAACGAGCAACAGTCGAGTCCGCCTAGACTATGTGAAAATCGTCTTAATCTACTTACCTACATGTGTTGTCAAATATAATATGTTGTATGATTTGTAACATGTATGACACTCACATGCATTTTCACTTTTATCTTTTTCTCTACATACTTCCAGCGATAAAGATTCTACCAAGTGACATCTGAAGCAGAGCTTTACACAACTCAACACAGACCGAAAAAAATATGTTTCAGAACCTGTATTTAAATGAAAAAGACGACTATTTAAACCTTCATAATTCATGGATATTACAGCAAACAACAGTAATCGTTCGTGTAAACAAATTAAGCATAAATGAATGACGGACGCGCGGTTTTACGTCGGTTAGGCCAGTTTATCACTGTTGTAATCCGACGCGCATTAGTCAAATTAACACGGCATAAAGTTTGGCGTGCCCAGTGATTAGTTAGCGGACGCCGCGGGTGTGACTCTGCCTAATTGACCTAAAAGTACTGGACACGAATCGGTCGAAATTACAAGCCGCGAGGGCTGTCCGCTGGAATACAGAATAGTTTTGTAAAAAGCAAATTGAAATATATGTTTTTTTATAAATCTTAAGTGTCACTAGACAACACCACGTATCAGAGTTGACTAACCCAACTACAGAGACATCAGTCAACTTGCAATGGTCATATGGAAAACTCACTTGATTCTGGATACATGTTCTAAGACTGCATTAGTAGTTGTATGTACTAGAATCACAAACCGTATCATATCATACCAAGTAATTCGGTCGTGAAACATTAACTTTCTTCAATTATGTATCTTTACGACAACCGTAACACTTATAAAACAATCTCAGAACATCTACAACAATGCTAAACGAGCGACTCGTATAATAACAGTCGGTAATCTTATCAGCGACTACCGTACAACAAGCTTGATAGCCCTGTTAGTGGCGGCATGGTAATGTGGCGGATTGATAGGCCCTCGCCCACTAACCCTAATCAAATTAATGGCAACTGAATTCTGATTAACGCCAGTGCCGCCATACATTTCTATAGTCGCGGTGCCGGGCTGCCAGGCGTGGCCGATTTATCGCACCTTTTAGCCCATTCAAATAGCTATCAGTGGAATACAGCCGTTTTATTCATTGCTGTTAAAATAATTGATAACTTTGAATCTGGGTTCTGTTTTGGAAGTTTTTGTTGGAGGTGGTTCGGATTTTCGTCGTCTACTATGATGACATTCATTGGGCGTTGATTACATATAGTGTTTTTGTCCATTAGGAACAAGAAGAAAACTAAGGTTAGGTAGTTTAACTTAAACACTCATCATCATCCTCCTACCCAAAAATTAGACAATACACCTTCGATTGCGACAATTATATCGGCAACTATTACCCAGTTCTCATATAAATATTCACACATTAAATAACCAACTTTATATGTACTATGTTTTATCTTAATCGAGTAAAACATAATACCATTCATCAGAAACCTTTTTCTTTCAAATTTCAGTTAATCTAACAAGATGTATACTTTTAATGGACTTTGAAATTCGTTTCATCAGATCGGGGTGAGCTCTCAGCGGGCTTAATGCACAAGTTTACCGAGAGAAACAATGTGCTGAACAAGAGAAGAGCTCATTAGTGGGTGTTGTTAGTGCGGTAACGATCGGTGCTAATACCACACGCGTAATGGCGACGCGGGCGTCACGTCGCCAACTTCCTCTAAACTTTGTTTGACATAATTAAAATCCATCTCAGCGACGTCACGCGGACACATCCGACGTGTAATTTTCCTTTCAAAGAGAACTTCCGTTTTAGCTCCTCCCCCGCCTAATGAAAGATTACTTTCCTCCGCCTAAAAAGGCTTTTAAGCAACGCCGACGAAATGACCGAAGTTTTATACTTTAATGACTTAGTGCAAAATTTGCCGATTCTCGAAGAAATTTTAAACTTAGATTAAGATTTCGATGTTTGAAACTGCGAGATGTTTTCGACAGAATTTTCCAAAGCTTACTTTGAGTGAGAAGTATGAATTTTAAGCAATCTAGTCTAATTGCTTTTTAATTGCTTTTTATGAATAAGAGTCTCAGGACGAATATTAAAAGATGTTTGCTTATAATTACTTATTTTAATGGGAGATTTTACAAGAAAACATTAACAATTATTATTTATACTATAGAAATATATGCATACATATATTATAGTTATGTGTGATAGCGTTTTTGACATGCGTATTAAAACGAATAAACAAAACCAAATTCTATTAATATTTTTTTATAGTCTCATTAGCTTTTGCCCGCGACTTCGTTCGCGCATATCCCGTTTTTTCGTAGGGATTTCGGGAAAGACCCCTACAGAGTGTAGGAAAAAAATTTCAGCTTTCTACGACCAGTAATTTAGGCTGTGCGTTGTCTGTAAGTCACTCAGTAACGTAAGAGTCTTATTATATAGATATTGATTTCAATTGTGTACTTTCCTAGATAGAGAAATAATAATTATATTTGGTCCGTCCGTTATATTTTCAAAAAACTTTGGTCACGTATTTTTTACCATTTCGAAAAAAAAAACGAAAAAAATTGATAAACATAAAGCGCATCAAAGTTCAAGAGTGGGGGCTGATGACGTCACATTTGATTAAAAAGTGACCTAAAATGTGACGTCACGCAAGTTTTCATCGCACTGAATCGTCTCCATTTTTTGTTTACGTGAAAAAAAAACAAAATACATATCCAAATATTTTTAGAAATCTATTTGGACTAATTAGATTTTTTGAGGAATGTACCCAATTGTGAGATTGCGACATGAATGGTAATAATAAGAATATCCCTGCACTCATGCAACACATGCGTAGATACGTAAAAGTAATTATAAAGGGGGATAAGCAATAACAATTTATCTCGTACAAGAAAAAGGAGTGTCCGGTGTTTGTAAGGAGGAACAATAAGATCGGTCGGGTACAGAGCTATAACGAGACACGGCGGTGCTCGGACGCACTTATTAATTGCGAGCTCCCTCCGCGTGGCCGCACGGAGGGCGCAAAAACGCGTCCTCCCGAGCCCTGTCAGCGAGGGAAAAAATCAGTGAGCGATCGTCCCCTCGCGGCCGAGTCCATCATATTGATTGAGGGAGGGACTACCATTGGTCAGCGTCCCCCGCGCCGTTCATTTATTATAGACACTGTGATGCTGCCGGACCACCGTTCACTGAGCCACCGCCGCCGCCGCGCACCGACTCTCTACGTCACCTACAAACTTGCCTGATCATTGTAATGCATGTTTGTATGTTTATCAATCAATAGTTATGGCTATCGTTAGGCATAAAAGAAAGTCATGACCATTGATATATCTCTTCATTATGTATCCACCTACCTTAAAACTGAATTTAGATAGGTACATTACATTGACCCTTAAAATAGTTCGTAGTATACGGGTTACTCATGAAATTCAAATCAAAATTCCAGTAAATCCAACTGATTTCAAACCAAGTCTTCAACATTGTAAACGACCTTAATTTTTCGTAGCAGATAGATTGATACAAATTACGCAGAGCCTCCTACGCAAGCAACTTTTAAATGGGCTACAAAGAAATCGTTTAAAAGATAAGTTAGAGTTGACACGGGTAAGCGAAGTTGACTCCCAACAGAATCACAATTTTGGAGATAACATTTTTACATTAGAATGTCTGAAGGCAGCCGTCATCGTCACGATAACGAGACAACTAAGATTCTGAAGTGTCCCGAGTCCCGAGCTGCCGAATCCGAATCTCACCGGAAACGAACTGTGACCGCGACTCTATTACAATTCCGAAGAAAATAAAAGCGTCGGGGGTGAAGGGAAAGTTTTATTCTCCTTAAAATATGTAGAGAAAGTGAAAAGTAAGAGAGGGTGGCGAGGTGGAGGGTGGCCCGCTCCCGCGTCCGTAGCGGTCAGCGGAGGGATGATGGATCACCGCGCGCCGTGCCAACCTTCTCTTCGGTTCTCAATTACACCAACACATAACAACTCATTTCGGATGATATGTTTGCGTATATTTTTGTACTTACGCCCATTTTATGTAAGTATCTGTGAATATCGACAGCCAGTTGATATCTTGTGATATAACCGCACCTTTTTGTATTTGTTTTTATCTTTAGACATAACAAACACGATTACCTGAGCAAGTTGTTTTTTTATAAGCAATGGATGTCCTTTCGTAACATGTGTATTTTTAAACTGAACACACATCAGTTACATAGATAACCTAACCTCGGATTTGTGCAGTTAGTACAATTGTGTAAAGTACCAACCACACACAGCACAAGCCAAGAATCTTGCGTGACATCGCAAACTCCATCATGTTCAATGTACGGCCATACCTACGGCGTACGGGGTCTCGCACTCGTTCACAGATCGGGTGAAGTTTGTGCATCTTGCGAACGTGTGTGTGTGCGGGTCGTATGTGTCGTGTGTGGGGTTCAGCGATGCGGACGCGGGTCGGTGGGCGCCCCCGCCCCGGCTCGTTGCTAGGCAACCGTTTGTTTTCGCGCCGACACTGGGCGGGATAGAAGGGGTAGGCTCATGATTGATCAGCCTATCCCGCCACCGAATGCCTACAGCTACATATTTTCTTGCGGATAACAAGCTCTTGAGGCTTGTGTTTGCTGTAAGTTTATCGAAAAATTAGAAAATGATTGACGACATAATTATCGTAACACATATTCAGTAAATTACGAATCTGATATTATAAATAAAATTGATTGTAATTTCACTGATTTTGCCAAACTGCGCTGTACCACATCAACATTTACACCAGTTACATAAAAAACAAGCAACGTCTATATACACACATACTTGTATTTGTTGTAATACTGAACAAATTAGCACAATAAACAGCCTCATCTGTACGAAAATAAACCTCGTCCGTATTGGTACTTAGCAGTACACAGATACAGATACGGAGAGCCTCTCAATTATCTGAGAGGACTTAGTGAGTCCTTGGCAACGACAATTATTTTACCGCTGCCCGGTAAAACGGGCTTCTTGGTAACCAACCTATTTGGACTACTTACGGACCATATTTTAAGATTTTTTTGCGAGACCTTTTATGTCGACCACATTATTTGTAGCTGCGCAAATCGCTACAATTTACTCGCTGGTTATTAAACAATTATGATCTTGGTGTTATTTTTATGCATTCAAGGTATAAATTTGGACCTTTTCTCAAAAAAATTGAAGCTTTGTTTTAACGATTATTTACAGAACTAAAAGTTCAATAATTCAGGAGATTCATTTGTAGGTTAATACATTACATTGCCTGAGTCCCGTAGCAAGGCCGCTGAAGAACATACACAGCGACCAAATCTTCATTACATGCAATCATCATACAGCAGAAAACTTATCGATGACCGATCATAATAATAATACTGCTACGACTCAGATAAGGCATCGCTACGACACGGCCACGACAGTACTCACGAGATGTCAAAAGCTCTAAAACATCTAAACTATTGGATTTCGAGTAGTGGAGTTTGAATGTGATGGCAAAATATTCACACGACAACTCACCAACTACTACGGAAAATATTGATGAAAAAAAATCGGCATAATTTGTAAAGTACAAGTATCCGGTACACAGTGTGTTAGCATCACTACTTTCTGTTTTTTCAATAGAACCTAAAGGAGCTTTCCCTCCTTTCAATTCGATATAGAAAGCCCCAGCATAGTATTATTAAAACTGAGAAAACCCCAAACTAGATATGCACAAACTACGACATGTTCTTTATGCGATCCTTTCTTTTAAACAATGCATACTACTTTATAATGACATTTCTAAAGAAACAATACCTCAAAAAAATTGGGTCCATGTTTTAAACGTCATATTTTTGCTAATTTAGTTCCACTGTCGTTTTAAAGGGAATAAGGCAATATCATTTAAAACTGCTCCTTTTCAAAATGACTTCTCTTTGTACTGGCTGTTACATTTATTGCTCAACAAAAGAGTTTGTGCCAATATTCAAATTCGCAGAAGTGCGACGTTCACAGTTTGCATAACCGTTTTGCGATGCACAAAGTATTTTGTTCTCTTATTTTGTAAAACAACAGTTGATAAAAACTGTTACTCCCACGTTTGAGACTTTTTACTTGAGAACTTAGCACTCCTTTAAAGAAAAAACCTTATAATTATACTCTACATTATACAATTTTCATTAGAAGAAAAAAAACACTGACTCACTCTATAATTACATTTCGAAAGTCAAGGTAGTAAATGGGACTGAAATTAATTTATATTACTCGTTGGCTCGAAAAGAAGGGAAAACTAATAAGGTGTAATTACAACGCGCCTAATTGCAGCAGTTGACATCCTTTTGCCGAAAAAACGACTGCTCTAATCCAGTTTAATGATAGGGTTAGTAGACTAACAGCCGACGACAAATGGTTAAGGAAGAACTCGTAGTGGTCACTAGTTGGTAGCAATGGAGTTTTGTAAACACATCAATCGAACAAAACCATTAAAATTGCCGACAAGCACGTCTTTGTCTTGGAAATATTAATTAAAAATATTCTGGCCGGGACACATATTTCAGCATCCCCGGAGTAAAAACGGGACAAAGAGTCAAATATGGGGCATTATAATCTAAGTTAGTCACTTGAAAAAATGTAATAAAGCGGACATATTTCCATGCATATCTTATCAAGGAATTCCTCTCGTAGGTGGTGCGGTGCGGGGCGCGGGGTATGGGGGCGCGTGCCGCTCCAAATTACTGCTATTATTTTATAATCCCTCCTAGTTACGTTTTGAATATTAATGACATTCCACAGTTTTCCTTCCAACGATCCATTCTAAGCAAATTTCGTTTAATGTCACGTGCTTCCGACCATGGCTATTATTCCTTAATATGAGTTACTGTAAACGGTTGTAGCTCGGTAGTATTATTTAACTTAATCTAATGATTTTAGTTTGTCCTACATTCTAACTTTCGCTATTTAAAATTAACTCAAAAAACATTATACAAAAGTAATTCCCATCAACTTCACAAACTCTACATGATACATTTGATTCACACAGCTCGGCTTCGGTAGATGACCACCCTAAGAACTTCTAATTGATAAAACCCCTTGACTGAGGCAATAGTGATATTATCTGCCTATGCACGCAACGGTCTGTTAAATTATGCTAACAAAGTTATAAATGAACGTTCACAATTATTAGGCGCTAGGCCGCGGGCCGGAGGACGGACTAATTAATACATTCACCTACCGCGGTTCTACGGAAACTTAAAAAAAACGTGACCCCAACGGCTGCATTAAGGTGGATTTGAGTTTTTATTGAGATGTATAAAAAACGCACACGCGCCTTTGAAATCCGATTAAAAAAGGGGTAGACGCGAGTCTTGAGAAAAAACCGTCGGATCGTATAACCCTAATTCGAAACGATACTGATAGAGCTATTTGAGCGCCGTTAACGTCCAAAAGGCGATTGTTTCGATATCAATTAATTGGATCGTGTTTAATCGATAATCTTTCTGAAAAGCAATGTGTCTTTACATCTGCCCTTATAAAATATGCTAAATTATTTTTTTATGCTATCGGTTTCATATAATTTTGAATATTTTATGTGCTAAACTTTTATGCATTAAACAATCATAATATGGAACTATGGTTTTCAATGTGGTATCCTGAAAACTGTAGTGTGAAAATGAGTAAGTACTGAACAGTACAGTTTGAAATTCACAAAACAAAACAACATATACATATTTCAATTTACTTTAATTGCATCCACCAACATGTGCAAAAAATTACCTTAATAATAGTTATTAAGCGTCCACTTATTATATAAGTTCCTACAATTACCAGAGGACCCACACTCATTCTCTACTGTTTATATAAAAAACCCTTTTTTGTAGGGCTACATTAACGCAATATGTTGTTTTATCAAATTCAATAATCCTGGACCAACAGGTGTCGGCGTAAAAAACTAACCATGTCCACGGAAAGTTGTTTGCTGCCTCAACTGTCGCACCTATCTGATATTTTTTCATCTAAATAAAAACCAACCTGATACAATATTTGTGACCGTTATTAATATTCACTTAACTATAAAGAGAAACTGCTTGTATGTTTGTTTATTGTAGTTTAGACAAATTGACGACCACACAGGCAAGTGACTTTAATTACAAAGACATAGTTCTGTGTTTAATCCAGAGAATGGAACCTAGATACTAGATTCGAGAAAGCCTAAAGTCACCATGAGCTAGGCTGGATCTGCCAATCAAGAAAGCCCAAAAAAAGGAATGAGCTACACTAAGCTTTTCTAAAGTATGGTTACAGTTACTGTCCAGTAAATATAGAGACACATTCTCATCTTTATTAAATCCGAATATAACATGACTACTGAAACTCATTTAAATTCTGAAAGTGCCACAAAACACCGTCCAATGACAAGCGAAACCAAAGCAAAGGGTTGTATACTATAATATTTTTTAGGCCCACGCGTGTCACAGAAAAAAAAGGGTTGAATAGAGAAATATTTGAAAGTGAAACTTTACGCTCACCTGATGGGGCTACACAAGTTTTTTAAGTTTTTATGAGTGGAAAGTGCATATGTTTTAAGTCGAGCTCAATTACGAACGCGTCCGGGCCGCAAGTGCGCGCGCGCACAAAAAGTCACAATAGAAGGGTTGGGGAAGAGTTGTAAAGGAATAATGTCCGTGTAAACATCGTGTAATTGCACACAACAGGTTTAAGGGTTCGCTCTAATTTAGCTTTTCTATGCTCAGTTTATCGCGTCTCGTTAGGTTATAGTCCCGTATGAATGGTAAATGAAAATCGAAACAATGTTTCAGCAACTTCGTTTTGTGTTGCTTAACCCACCAAAATGCTATCATATGTTGCCACAAACATGTTCCCTGTAACAAATAAACGTTTCTGAAACTTTAGTTCAACATGAAAAGCTAGGGTTTTTAATAATGTTTTTCTTGACTTTATAAAATTAAGACTTCAATATAGATAACAAAGACTCTACTCTCGTTCATTTAAATTGAATTTTCCCGTATGGTAGGTGCTCTACTTACCACATTTTTTTTTTCAAGAACGTAGCATTTTTTAACTTTCTACAACATTATGATTTCCGAGCAATCTTTACCTAAGAAAATACTGCACTTGCTTTTTCCGAGCAGACCAGTATAAGAATAATTATTTTTTTAATAAAACGCAGATTCAATATTCCGTCTATGCTACAGAAGTTTTGCATCTACTATAAATGAGTGAAAATTATACCGTATCTAGATTGAAATAGAGGAAAAGTAACTAGCGACACATTTTATGGATATTTTTTTATATACCTACATAATATGTAAGACACGTCAGAAGATCAATTTCAGAGGTTGGACTTTCGCCGAGCATTCGCAAGTAAACAGGTGGTGTAGGCAACTAATTCGACTTTTTCCTTTGTAGACACACCATGACTTCTGAAAATAGAAATGTTTATAAAAACCTTATTGACGTATGTAATAAAACATAAATTATTTGATTTAGTTTTGCATCTACTATAAATGAGTGAAAATTATACTGTATCTAGATTGAAATAGAGGAAAAGTAACTAGCGACACATTTTATGGATATTTTTTTATATACCTACATAATATGTAAGACACGTCAGAAGATCAATTTCAGAGGTTGGACTTTCGCCGAGCATTCGCAAGTAAACAGGTGGTGTAGGCAACTAATTCGACTTTTTCCTTTGTAGACACACCATGACTTCTGAAAATAGAAATGTTTATAAAAACCTTATTGACGTATGTAATAAAACATAAATTATTTGATTTTGTTGTACTGAACTCGAATTCTAAAGATATCCTGGAAATGGGTGTCAAAGGAAACTTATCTACCCACAGTGCTCGCTACCTATGAACTCTAACGATGTGTCTATCAAACGAATGTCTCATTCCCAGAAATATTTGGCTGCTATAATAGGCGTTTACATCATGTACCCGTTTAATTCATTATGCCTGTCAGATAAAAAGCTATTCATAGTCCCTACGTAGGCGCTCAACACTGTACCTACCATTGATGGCGTTTTCATCCCCGTTATAAATAATAAAAAAACAACCTATAAATAATGAGCCTGTTCCAAGAACATTTTCCATAGCAAAACCTAAAAATATCGAAGTGTTTTTCTTAAAATTATCCCACATACTTCTTTAGAAACTCCCAAAATAGGCAGCACAGAATCGTACAGTCGAACATTACATTCCCTCTATTAGCGGTTTCAAGGGCCATTATCGTAATTCGGTGTGTCTATAGTCGCTGTCATAGAAATTGGAACATAAATCGAATGGTGACAATAAATAAAAAAGTATAAAAAGCTACCTCGACAATCAATCCGTACCCTTTTATTGTCGGATTGTAAAACTGATAAAGGGATGAACAGACTAGTTGTCCGCGAAGCTAATTTATAAATGATTGAGATTTCATTTTTTACAGTTTTGGGGTAAAAATGTGCGATAACAATCAGAGTGTCGCTTTCAGTGTGTTCTGTTTGTGTCCAAGTAGAACTGGTTCAGATTGAAACCTTTTTTTTTGGTGAGTACACTGGAAGGGCGAGATCACACTGTAACTACAGTAAATTGACAATCAGTTTTCGCTAATTTACGAAACGAGTTAATTAAACGTATTAGATAAGTACTAAAACTAACAATTAATTTGCATATTTATTAACCGTTGCTTACTTCCAGGTTATGTGCGACCTTTTAGTTTCGTATGTATTAGTTATCCACAGTTTTATTCTCCCTATGTGAGTTCATAGTAGCTCAAAAGTAATCAGATCTTTTAATTATTCCCTTCTCAATAATTCAACTAGCTCACTTATTATGTTATCCTGTAATAATAAAAGAGCCTAATTCCCAACTGTCGATTCCAAAAAAGGATTTTTTGTATAATAACGGCAATCGATATACGCGAGGTAGTGATTACTAGTTTCAAAAGCACCCCTTTCTGACCCACTTTTTACCAGTTTTTAACAATTTTTGGTGTTCCCTCTTCAAAGAGCTCCCTTTGAAAGGCCGGGCGTGAACGAGTTGATGATATTACATTTTTTGTGAAGAAAGGGAATTTACGAACAATCTAGTGTATTAACAACAAAAACAGCGATGTTGTGCGCATTGTGAGAGTTTTTTGCAAGTTCGCGTGCGCTTGCGCGTCGGCGGCGGAGAGTCCGTGCGAACCCTTCCCGGCGGCGGATTGAGGCCGGAACCCTTCCTATGTGCGAGGGTCGCGTACATGCAGCACCGCGCCGCGTCGTGCACGCAACGCCAAAACGTCTCCGCTGGGACCCGCCACATACGACCTTTCTGCCCGCAGCCGCTTCGCTACAATTCGCATGTGTGCCGCCCGACAGCTGCATCAGTTTTTATATACGCTCTCATATTTTTTCACAATAGTGTAGCGCAGCGCACCCTTGAAACAGTTTGCGTAATCGATGACAAAACTAAATATTCCGCCCGATGATTTCCGTATTTTTGGAGAATTCTAAATCGTTCGTCGAAGGCTGACTGACGGGTTCGAAAATAAATCCATTGTGACAAAAACAACGGGTCACTGAATAAAATCTTTTATATTAGTTATACAGATTTCACAGTTAATATTGCATTGTTTAAACAAAATTCGAATGCAACTGAATCTGATGAATAGTAAACGATTGGCTGTCATCAAAATAAATCTAGTTTTTCAAAGGAATTCTAATATGTGTAAATATGTGAAGGATATCGCGACATCCGATCACTTTCCGAGAATTGATCTGTATTTTATTTAATCTGCTAATACGATCTAAGCAGGTAGACAAGACTACAAGAACTTTGTAAATTAGTAAACTTTTTAATTTGCAATTTTAATCAGGAATTTAATGGATGTAAACAAAATAAATATTTCTTTTTTGTTCTTGATATTTCACCAAATTTATTCAGTGGGCCTTTAACATGGCAGGTTACAGATTTTAGGCCTCTGGATTGAACCGAAATGTATAGCCTACCCAGAGTTACCCATTTAGGTTAGTAGTACCTACATCACGCAGGCAGTGCCATGAAATATCTTTAAGCACTGTAGTCAAGAAGCTACGTTTACCTCGATTTGGAGGTAAATTTATTGATGCTAGTTTGACCAGAAATTATAAACATGATTGGAATAGCCAGAGTTCATTTTCTTCTCAAAAAAAACTTAAAGCTTTTCACTTCTTAGCCTATCAAATATATAATTATGATTCATATTTATTTTAAAGAATAATGCACCGTTCTAGCTAGAATGTCAAAATCCCTAAAAAATACAAACCTATAAAGTCAATGAATGGTTTACTAAAAATGAACATACAACCATTCTATATCTACTAGCGTAACAGCCGTCATGGCTACGGGCTCTCACTAAAATAAATTATTATAATCACAGTCGAACTCTTTGTGCGTATGTAAGGATTGAGTTTTTATATAATTCACCCCATGTGAGCTCACAATCATGGCCGGTACTATTGATTATGCAAAGCAACGAGCGAGGATGCAATTGTCCGCTTTTTGCGCCAAGGGATGGACGCGGACGGCGCAGGGGATGGCCGAGCACCCCTATGTCTTGTTCACTACTCATGCATACGTGTATAGGACGAGTATTGGTATTTTTATTATTAATTAGGATGTGAAAATCATGACGACCAAGACACTGTGTGGCTGTAGAGAGCTCTACCTAGGTATAAGAGTGAATAGTCCTTATCATTTATCATTATTTCACAAGTCAAGTATCTTAGAAATCAGTATAATTTACGTATGAGTGACTTGATTTGACGCAAAAAGAGAACCAATAATTTTTCGTTCCAAAAATATAAGCTAGAGCCGTCAGAACTAAGCCCGTCAATAAAAGAATCCTTTACGAATTCCCCATCTCACCTTACAAATTAAATGGTGACGTCAAAGGCAGGACGAGACACGACTCGCGACATCGACACTGGACAGACAGCAAACGTTCAATGAAAGATGGGCCCAAGAAACTATCGATTGAAAAGACACAATTAAAGTTAGAGTTAGGCAACTACGCCGTTTGTTGTTCTCCACGCTCGTGTGTGTAACCCCACGAAACTTTCATCTCTGGAGAGCGTGGGGGAGGGGGAGGAGGGCCGGCCTCCCTCCGAAGGGAGTAAAAAGTAGTTGTGACTTGTTCACCTCTTTCGGTGTCGCCCACCGCGGCTGGATTTACTCGTGAGCTTTTTATTGCCGAATTTTATTATATACCTACATGGTTTAAATCGGTAACTGGCTGCGTAAATAATTTTATGGCCTACAAGTGTATGAGTATGATGGTGTTGTATCTAGGTAAGTTATAAATAAGTACCTACCTAGTAGTGATTTGATAGCTATCCTAAAATAGAGTGAAGCGATACTTCACGCCTGGACAACTTTTTAACCCTTTTCAAAGCACAAGTCCGATCCTGCATGGAGTATCGCAGCCTAGGGGATGCCTCAGCTAAAAACCAATTTGCCGCGCTTGTCTTGGTGGATAAGGGTCCGAGCTAAGAGGCTCATTGGCGACGTAAAACTGGTGGATGCCAAGCTTCACGGCTTGGCTCATCGCCGCAAGGTTGCCTGCTTCTCGGTCTTCTGTAGATTGTACATCGGTGAGTGTGCCCAAGAACTCCACGACCTCCTTCTAACATCGGACATCTAGACGCACTGCACGTTACCATCCCTACTTTGTTGCTATTCCACCAATTCGCACTAAGCGTTTCCAAACGCGCAGTATAATGTGCACAGCACAAGAGTGGAACTCTCTACCTGCGTCTGTCTTTCCAAACGCATCGGCCATCGTCGACTTTGTCGCTGTCACCTCTGACCTAGACTAGAGTCAAGAGCAAACCCATGTCCAATAAAAAAAAAACGATTCCTGAATTAAGAATTAGTTATTGAGTATTTGTCAGTGGTCTACTTTACAGAAAGGTTACAGAAAGGTTTGACACGTTCTTAAATCTAAATTCTCATTTCTAAAACCGGCGAATACCGATGGCATTAATTTACATCATGCTATCATGTAAATACAAAGAAATAAAAAAATAAATATAAAAATTTAAAGATGCAAAAATATCATTGTAATCTTAAGAGGTTGGTGAGCTTGATGGGTTAGCAGAAAACCCGCTCTTCTTTTTCAGATTAGGTTCCATAATAATTTTGAATCTTTCAATTAATATAACTTCCGAGATTTGAAAGATTCAATGTCTGGTAATGCATGACCAATCCCCTTATATAGATGAACAGGCAGACTCAATGAAGTCAACCGTAGGAGTCCGTGTAATAACCAGTAGGTATCGAATAATCCGAGAGTTTGAAATATGTACACCTACAATAAGGTCCCGGTTTTCCATCTTTTGTACTAATAGGATCCTAAAGAACGGTGACTATTGCCAAAATATCATCCGTTGTTAGATAGTTCTTTGAAAACAAATGCATTTAGTAAAATAGTTAGCAAAGCAAGTGGTAATAGAGGACAACACCTTCTCAATTTATGAAACCTATGGGTTTACGGTGACTCAGTATAATAATCCGAGAGTTTGAAATATGTACACCTACAATAAGGTCCCGGTTTTCCATCTTTTGTACTAATAGGATCCTAAAGAACGGTGACTATTGCCAAAATATCATCCGTTGTTAGATAGTTCTTTGAAAACAAAGGCATTTAGTAAAATAGTTAGCAAAGCAAGTGGTAATAGAGGACAACACCTTCTCAATTTATGAAACCTATGGGTTTACGGTGACTCAGTATTATTTTTATACTATTTATAAATAGGTACTTACGTGGGCTGATAGCAAAATAGAAGTTGAATTGAAGCTTGTATCAACTATTATCGGCATGTCACATCGATTGAAAACGTTGTGACGTAAAGCCTTTACGTAAACATACACAAGAGACATCAAAAATAGTGTTTGTATGTGCTACTACAAAGGTAGTTACGCCCGCGGCTAGTGATGTCACATAAAACATCCAAACAACTAATCCAACAGCCAAAGGGTTTTATGCGTGCAGACGCGTGTCGGTGCCAAGACGATGCTATCTGTGACCCCCCCGCGCTCCTGCTCTCTCGGCGTGGCACACACCACGCCATAAAAAATCCCTTCCTCACATAAAATCGAACTCGTGCTCATCCGACACGCAACAATTGGATTCGACTGTGCGGGGACACGTTTTCTACTTAAAAAGTGAATTTTATTTTTAAAAAATGCCCTTCCCCCGTACTACTATCGGTTTAAAAAAGCCATAATACGTCCCTGGCGATGCGCGCGCGCCGGCTGAAGATTTGACGCGCTCGCGCATGTGTTTATAATCGTCCCCTCGTAATTTAACATTTTTTCACAAAAATTTAAACCATACAGTACACCGGTTACTGCGTTTACTGCATTTGAGTTAAAAAAAACGCGAATTGTTAATGTATCGAGCGGACATCAAAAGAATAAAAAATAAGTGGATCCTTAGTTTTTCACGTGATTGTGCCGGTCCGCGCGGCCGGGCGGCTGGACGTTATGGGCTCGGTAAGGGCGCAACGGTTTTTGTGTGACCCTCAATTTACAACACAAGAAGGGACATGACATCGTCTCCCCGTTGTACCTTGACATCTTGGCGGGCAAGGAATGTAATGTAAATTTAGTACAAAAACGGGAATTTAAATAAGTGTAGTGGTCCGGGAACTGGCCGGGGACCCTTCGCATAAAAGCGGTCGTTATTAATACCAGCCTCTAACGACAAAAACATACATGTATGCTGGTGACAGTGATTGCTTACGTGTCCACTCGCGTCCACCTTTTTATTACATGCTATAATAGTGAACGTTATTTTGCAAATAATCTTACAGACGAATACAAACACAGAGTTAGAAGAAAGGCGTTTCAGATCTTTATGTAACGGGATTACGTTATTAATATTTTTAATGTCTGTATTGATCGGTTGACGGACTCCGAGATAGGCGAGATATGCCATGTGAACGGGCTCGGACAGGAAATTAACATGATGTGAGTTTTCCTTCGGCTCGAGATACAGACGCAATAAATAAGATTGGCAAGGCAGAGCAGTGGTGCGTGTCACTTGAAGATGGCGGAAAAAGAGTAAAAAAACATTAAGAGGAAACGACACCACTATCTAGTAAAGGGATAAATAATTTTGAAATCTATAGAGAACTGTTATAATAAACTAAGTACAAAAACTAATAAGTAACATAAGTAAGAAACACTAAAGTTTTCAGCTATAGCGAAATGAAAATACATTTTGAAGAACTACTTGCTTAACAAAGTAGCCCACAATATTTATTGTTTTTCTAAATACATATATATTAAAATGAGTAAATTTCAGAAACTGAAACCTCCAATGTGTGAAATCGTGGTCCCAACGAAGCTCACAAACCATTCTGTTTGATATTGACAGTCGAACTCTCGGGAGGGAAAGTGGAAACTAACTAGGTATTTGTGTGTGGTTGTTCAGTGTGCACGATATAGAAACTAATAACAGAAGTGCTACTTCGAACTGTATGCAGAATCGATGAGACAGATTTATAAGAGGGTCATGAGACAGTCGATGTGGTTCATCGTCGTGCAATCTGCGACATTAGTTAGAAAGTTAGCCATTTTCTTTTCTTTTGCAGATTTACAATAATTTTTTGTAGCCCTCGACCAAGAAGAGTGTATAATCTTACCATGTGTCTGTTTGTATGTCTGTGTCATCGTAGCTCCTAAAGGGATGAATAGATTTGATTTAGTTAATTTTGTTTGAAGAAAGCTCAAATTCAAGAAAGTCTATTCAGCCGTTTGAAGATCTCAGCTCTTTTCTGGGGATGTAATATCCACAGGCCTGATCGATTCATTCGAGACATGGACCGAGAGTAGGAAAAAAAGATTGAGGCTTCAGAAATGTGATACTGGAGAAATATGCTTGACATAACCTGGACACAGAAAACTCCAAACCAACGTCACAATTCTCCAAAATCGGTATCAAGCAGCGTCTTTCTCCCATCAACCAATTTTGTGGGTTTCTTACTTTCTTTGGACATATCACACGTGGAGAAGACACATCAGTGAAACGACTTGTAGTACAGGGAAAAGTTGAAGGCAAAAGTATTCGCGGTGTTCACCAATGCGTTGGTTCGACCAAGGCAAAACTGCACTTAATGGTCCACTCCACGAAAGTACAAGATAATTTATAGTACGGTTTGGCTGTACGTTAATATAGTTAGTCAGGGCAGTTTACAAGTATAGGATAGAAGAGATAGGAGAATCCGATGAACGGTTGTCGGGTATCAGGTGTCACCACCGATGACGATAGATCGAGGATGACATTGGCTTACTCCTATGTCATCCCATTCTCCCAGGAAAAGCCCTATTCCCATGTCTTACAGCTATTTTGATCCAGGACTAAGTAGTATCAAACACCGATAGTTGGTCTAGCTCGTCCCATGTGCTGCGTGGTCTGCGAAGGTGTATATTGGGTCAATAGATTTTCAGAAAAATGTGTTGCAGGGCTATACTACACTTTGACGTCACGCGTAATTTCAAGGCACTTTATAGTCTTCATTTTATATGTTTATAAGACAAAAGAAAAAAAGTGTCTAATATTTTTTGAGAATTTAACGGGCAGACTACGGACAAATCGTTTTTTTTATGAATCTACTCTATTACCGGCCTATAGAATTGAACCACGCAGAAAGTTTTTGGTGGTCATTGAACATATTATGATACTTCTGTCAGTACGTGTGCGTGACGCAGGATAGATCATGAGGGTGGCCGCACAGACGGACGGTCGCCTCGGAGTCCTCGGACATAATGTCTCCCGCACCCTCTCGCTACACTGTGTTGCAGAATTCTAGCTTGTAAAGAGATGCTGACTGAAGTTTGAACTTCAATACCTACATTAGAAAATTATGTTTTTGAATTGATTGATGGTGGTTGTAACGGATATGTATGCTTTTTTCTAGCTTTTATTTAACTTGCACCGTTCGTAAGTAGGTACCATATGTAGGTACTATGTAAGTTATCTGTCAAGTTGCGGAATTTGTTCGAAAGAGTCACCGCGGCCCTGGAACGCAGAGGGCTTTAGAAGGAACACGGATGGGTTTTAGTCTTTGAGTTTTTGAGTAATAATTTAAATATGGCCGCCGCTCCAAGATTGCGGATTACATGTTTTTTTCTCAACTCCCTTAATAAGGGTTTCAAATGAAAGGGCATGAAGAGTAGAAAACGATAAAGTTAGTAACATGACACTAAATTCAATATGGCCGCCGCTTCAAGATGGTGGATTATATTTTGTAAAACCCCCTTAATATGTGCGAAAGGGCTTGAAGCTAAAAGCTTGTTATTGAACTTTTTGTTTTTAGCTTTAAGTCTTCTGCTTTGATGTTACCAATTTTGAACTCACATACTAAGAGCAAATTCTGATAGGAGACTTGGGTATACACTGAAATTATGCGGAGCCACCAAACTTAGCAGAAAAATATGATTAACCTTTTTCTATTTTCGTGCCCTTTCACTTTTGTTTTCGTGTGTGAATCCCGACAAGTCCCGGAAAATCGGGGGTTGTTTGCCACACTAAGCCGGTGTGGGCTGCACATAGCCTGGGGAGCGCATTTACATCAAACTGTCGTTTTCGGCAACTTCGCCACGTCGTCATCGCCAGCCAATCGCTCGCACTCGCCACAACAATGTTTCCCTTCGGACACACGAATTTAAACACTTCGGGAGGTGATTACTGCCAAAAGATGTCATAAAGTTGCGATTAATGTTGTAGGATCTTGTACCACGTCAACTAGTGCAAACTAATACCATAGTTTCAGGTTTTCACTTCAGCAAAACATTATAGTATGGGTGCGAGCCTTACATCAATAGCTAAGCACATACATAGGCACGGTGACGAGGGTTAGTCGCCGTAACCCTTTACTGCGGTGGGTATGAGGGCCGGGCGAGGGCGGCGCGGAAGGGTTGCCGCCCGCCTGCCTCCCCCCCCCCCCCTCGCCGTCCCGCACTCCTCGCACTTTTACGACGAGCTTTTTTATCGTGCGTGCTGTCGTTTTTCCTTTTCTATTTTTTATGTTTATTTCCCCGAAACCATAAATTATGTTTGAAAGAAGGGAACACTCGGACGTTCGACAGGAACCGGGGTGACGTCGACTAACTTCTCTGTTCTCCGCTTTTCTGTTTTTTTATGGTCTCTCGTGTGTAATGTGCGTAGGGGTGAGTGCATCGTTGCCATGGCGACTGCATGGCATTAGGAGCGGGGGCGATCTGCGTCGCGCACTCGATCGCCGCCGATCACATGATATATGTGGCCGTTATAAATAAGCCATATGTATTTGTTGTTGTAACGCGAGCCGCTGCCGCAAACACGCTTGTCTATATTCATTCGATCCTTGTTTGCGAACAAACTAGCGAGATGGACGCCGCGACAATGTTTGCTCTATCGCGACTGTACCGTGTAATTTTACCATGTAACATTAAGCGATCAGCTATCGCTACTGGATGTGTTCGTCTTTTACCGTAATATCAGATATACCTGCTATGATATATTTGCTAATATTCTAGGTTTTGTTTGGATTTTTGACACCGTATTATTTACAAAAACCGTAAATTTGTAAAAAAAAAAATCATGCTAGTTTAGAAACAGATCATTTCGAATAAGATGCGCAGAAACGCGAGTGTTGAAACTTACCTACGGCGTTACGGGCACGTTCTTAGATGCCAAGAGGATCATAATGGTGAAGCTTGTCCAAGACTAGAATTGAATCGAAACGTACTGGTGGAAGACCACACCTGTTCCTGGAAGGAGAAGTCCCTACTAATCCATTCGTTCGTCCGTTCAAATTCAAGTTTAACAGCAAACTTATTAGTAAGACGTCAGTGGTGTACACATTCCATTATCAATCAACCGCAAAAAGCGAACAAAGCCGATGTTGTATCCAGTTAATTGCTCACCCTTGCCGCGACAAAAAACCGCGCCATATTGCGTCCAGTCGCAGGCGCACACTAACCACCGCGAAAGAGAAATTTACGAATAAAGCCCCGATGGTTACACGCTGCATTTAAAATTAGAACCCTTTAGGGCGCCACACCGCCAGACAAAGGGCCGAATGGCAAATTGCCGGCAGGTAGCAATAGCGAATATGTCGAAACGGAGTCCAATAATTACTAAGGGCTCTAGTTTAATAAATGGCTCTTTTTCTAAATTATGAAGGGCTGATCGCGCCATACGGACATACCTGCCGCGAACCCTTCGCCCTTCACATAATGAGTTATAACTCTTCATTGCTTTTATTTGCAGGATTTTTTATGAGAGGTGAGGTTGGCGAGCGGGCCCCGGCACCCCAACTCGATCGTTTAGAAAGTGGCCGCCGCTGACCATAACTCGCCTCCCAAATATAATGAGTGCGGCACTCCTCTACATCTAATACCTAACAACATATTTTTTCTGAACAAAACTATCGTGACATTCTTATTGATGTTCGTTAGACAAAACACTTGTTACTTATTGAGATAAAAAAACAGATACAAGGTATAGCTTCTGTGTAGATCCTCGTATGTAATGTGCCTAACAGCCTACCTCCTAAACCCATTCAGTTCGACACAACACAAATACAGTAAACAACATTTGCTACTGACAAAAGGAGCTCCTTAGAAATGGGTTTTATGTATCATTGTTTGGATAAAACAAACTCCGACGATACGTAATTGTATGACAACAAACCCTTTTGGCCGGAGGCAGCAGAGTGTGTCGCGATGACTTGTCATTCCGATGTTTTGCTGTTAAAATCGTATTTCCTGAAGCGACATTGATCGGAGCCAGTGGAGCGAACACGAGAGTATTTCTAATGTGCCCGGACAAAACCCGGCTCCCAAACAATGCCTTCGGAGACTATTTAAAACGAATCCCTTGACGACACCTACGCACACAGCATCTAGCTCAAGTGTGGTGCAAGTTGTACGATTTTCCCAGTGCGATTAATTCCAGTGATAGTTAGTTTAATCTTTATTTTAAAATAATTTCGTCTTTGACCTGTTCTATGAGTGACATACTTATACAACTATGTAGCTAAAGGTGGGATAGGTCGTCTTCTAAAATATTACACAATCCTATCTTTAATTGATAAACTATCGTTCGTCAGAACACTCCAAAACAAAGATTAAGAACTAACCTTACTAACCGAATTTCTTAGACTTTGTTTTATGGCTTTCACAAAAATATTGAACAATATTTAACGCTGGTTGACGATAAAAACCCCTGATTCCTGTGACTTAAACCTCCCATAGCGGAAGTTCGCAGAACGCTCCGATGGGTTTAACCGTCTAACTATCGGCAATCCTTTACTAGCAAGCCTTTGACGAGCGACAGACCAGAAACATTATTAATATTGTCAAATATTTTGGCGGCTTCCACAATGCACCCTTTATCCCTCATCCCCAATTAGGCTGAAGAGATTGTCGCCAAAGCTTTTAAAGATTTCTCGCTCATCCTGGATTAAAACATTTATTCTGGTTCAGAAGAAGTAAAGGTACAAGTAAAGTACAAGTAAAGTAAAGGTACAAGTAAAAAACTTGCCTGATATCCATTACAAAGATATTTGTTAGTAGTTAGGAATAGTAGCGGACAACGAACCGGTAAGTGATCGCTACAAGGTCGACATTACATAATTTTCTGTTATGGTCGAAGAATTACAACTATCAATATAAAGAGATGTCTGTCTGGAGATAAATAAATGATCTATGTGTCCGATATCTTTGATAAAGTTGTAGGGAGGTGTGATTGGGAATAAATACTGTCGAAGTACCTTCTCGGGTCGAGAAGGTAGAGTCAGTTTTGAATTCATTTGTGCGTCCTCATTTTGTTTTCAGCCTCTGTCCTATTCCACTCATCTTGATGCACATCAAACTGCTTAGAATAAAAAAATATTTATTCGACACAGATACACCACAACAGCAACTAAAAACTTTACTTTTCTTTTATACTTGGTGAAAAAAAGAGAAAAATAATATTGAATTGCTTCCAGAATAGAGCCTGGACGAATGCTAATTCGGAGTGCATTCTTTCAAATGGAGTATTCTAAAGCTAATTTGCAACGATCCACCCCCTAAACTTGGGGTCCACATTAGGATATTTTCGAGTACCTAATCGAACGTTTTAAGTTTATTGTAAAATTTCTAGTTAGCACTAGAACCTGTATTAATATGACAGCTCAGAGTCTCTACATCTAGTGTAGTGATGTCGAAATGAAATTATTCTACAATTTACTGTTATTTATTAGAACACTGTTTCTGCCACTAAGAGAACAAAACTATTAAACCATACTGGTCCAAAAGAATTCTCCATCACTAAAGTATCGCCAAAAATGCGGGCAACGCCACGGGGCACCTCACTAATACCATATAATAATGCAATATTACTCAATTGTTAACTTTTTATATGTAACGTGACCAGTCAGGAGGAATCTGGACACAAATACTGTCCATTAATACATGTCAAGTAGCGAGACACTGAACTAACATCACATCATTAATATTGAGGAGCATACAAGTAGGCGTTGGTGGAAAAGGATAAATTTCATGGAGAGGTGCTTTTACCCTTTACGAGTCCAATCTATTTGTCAGAGAAAAGGAAACACATTGAAGCAACATAAAGAAAGGAATTGGCTCTCTAGCGACCTAATTGTGTCTCTAATGTACGTCCACGTACGTTATTGCCTCCAACGATGCCGATTTCATGGTTGTCTGTACCTTGCTATAGGTAACGATATAATTTAAGTTGGATTTGTCCATTTAATTATTTTGAGTTGTCTTTTATTTCTAACTTTGGTGACAACAAAAGTAAATGTTAGAGGCTATTTTTTAGTTCGATGTTACGTCGTTGAAACACTAATTTAATTATGTGATGTCGATGGTTTAATCGCAGTGGAATGATCGGATTGAATTTAGTTTATTGGCAAAAGTTAATACCTACTAGTTCCTCGAAAATAAGTACAGTTTGCTCGAAGCTATCATGAGCTATATATAATATGTATTTAGTCAGCAAACCAACGAATATTTGTTGAAGGTAGTTAAAGTTAACTTTCCAAAACCATCTTTAAATCCATCCATTTTCCAATCTAAAGTTTTAAGTAAAAAACAAAATGTTTAATACAACAAAATATAAAACTGCATATTTTTGCAGGGACATAGAACTGCAAACTATCCTTTAAATAAATTAAATAAACTGTCCGTCTACAATGCGCCGGCGCAGCGCTCCTCACACAAAGCGGAGCTGCTCCGGTCAACCCATTAGCGCATGCGCCGCGGGGGCTCATGATCACTTTGCTCACTTTAATTTATGTACTTTGTGCCATTGTTGCTGGACAAAGCATGCGTTTTATAGCATTCGGCTGCTGGACACCCAGATTAACATCTATACATGCTTGGTTTCGCCTTTCTCTCGTTTTGTGCAACACAATGGATATAACCGGGTAGCCACCTGGCAATAATGGCTTCAATGTACGATTTTATGTCAAAAAAAATTGCCTGCTTACTTATATCATTTTTATGTGGACCCAACATTCCTCCCGTGATTTAAACAACGCAATGTTTAAAGAAAAGCTTTATTTATATTTATCAATGAATTCTTAATATAACACACATTATTTATTGAACCACCATGATAAAAATTCAAAAATATTCAAAACGTTATACCAAAAAAAAAAAATCTGATGAGATGTAATATAGTCAAATAATATATGTATAACCGGGATAATTTTATAATTTTAATGATAATTTGAATAAGCTAAGTATACTTATTATGGGTATCATATTGTAAAGAAATTCATATTAAACTATTGTTATTAATATAATAATCTTAGTATCTTGATCTGATAAAGCCTATATTTTATACTAGATATTTTCTACAGTTAGAGACGACCGGGCCGCTGATTTCGAATTTAAATCCCTGGAATGGATGGAGGTACGAAAAGCTTGATAGTTTAAGAAAAATGAAGTTATCCGAACCCATCTAGAAAATAGTAAATAAAACCAAAAGAAAATTGAGCAATTTTCAATACAACTAGCAATCCATTGCAAGACTTCAAATTCCCAGTCAAACAATTTCTTCTATTCGTTCTCTATCCGCGCATCACCATCATCAGCCACAGCCCTCGGGTTGTTCACCAGCTCGCCATGAACCCTCACACGGTACACGCACGTGTACACAGGGTGTCCCCAGTTCGACAGCACCCTGACCCTCACGAGGTTATGGCCCTTGGTAGCCGGAAACAGAACCTCGAAGTACTGGATAGGCCTGCTTTCTTTGTCGTACTCGAAGCTGCCGTAGTCGTGAGGGTATGGGTCGAAGCGGGTCTCAAGACCCTCGACTTGGAAGAGGCGGGGAGCCGAAGATATTTCCCTGTGAAAAAAAAAACACGATATTTACCTAATTTAATTCATTCTTTCGCCAAAAATGGTTAGGTCATACGCAAGAGCATTAAAATTAGATCTAGTTCAAAGTGCCAAACGTAGTTTTAGAGGGGTAACAATGTTATTTCTTCGCCATATTCTAGTTTTTCGCAAAGCTAAGTGCCAAACCGATAATTTCTTTTCGCAATAGTGGCTGCAGTATTTAAAAAAATAAACCGACTTCAAAACCGTAACTTATTTAGGTAATCAATAACTAAAAAGGGAGAAAAAAAAGTTTTATCAATGAAAAATCTATTTAGTTTTTTTACTCATGTAAATATTTCTTACTAACGCTGGCACCGACCTCAAAAAATGTAGTTGGCATATTAACTTTGGATCTTCTTCTTCTAGAGATTCTTTTATTTCTGATTTTTTAACCGACTTCAAAAAAAGGAGGTTATCAATTCGACCCGTATGTATGTTATATTGTCGGAATTGCAGTTTTTGTAAATGTAAGTCTAAACGTGCTTCTAAACACGTGTACCAAATTTCATAAGTGTATGTATGTATGTTTTTACGCGCATATCTCAAAAACTATAAGTCCGATTGCAAAGATTTTTTTGCAATCCGACTTATAGTTTCAGGGCAAGTTTCATTAAAATCGGTTCCGTAATTTTTGAGATAGAGATTAAGTCACTAGGAAAACGTTTTGTTGGCCTAACAGCGTAATTCTAAAACGTATCATTATAAATGTTGTATCAATGTTTGAAAAAAAACACAATAAAAAAAGTAAAGTAAGAAAATTACCTCGTCGGTGAAATATGCGGGGGTATATGTTCAATACTGATGCTCGTTATTCGGACGGTTCCCAGCAGTCGTATAGTGGCCTCTCCCCTGGGGCCCTTGAACGCCCAGCACTCTCCGGGCAGGGTCCCTGGCCGGATCATGGCCCGCGCGCCGAGGCACTCACGACAAACCCACGAAGTCAACATATGGAGCGCCCAGCCAACCGGGGACTCGTAAATGACGTGCTCAATAGTATCTCCCGTATCCAACACTCTTGCACCAGCGGACTCAAGCGCGTAGTCTGCCAACTGTCAACAAGTACCAAGGTTTATACTCTCTCATATTTATAGCTGCTGCACTACGTCTTACTTTTAATCTTTCAATTTAAAATGATTGGAAGATGCGGCGATGTCGTTATCCAATTTATTTTGCTGAGATGATAACAAAGTGGATACACGTGTATGAAGATTTGCATAGAGATGCTCTTCTACATGCTATGTTCATGGAAAAGTACTCAGAGGCGACCCGTAGTGGCGAGCCCGGAAGAGGACAATTGTAATGCAATTTTCCTATTTCATTTGGAGTTATTCAAACACAATATGGATCGAGCTATTTCTACTAACTAAACCACGCTATTTTTTTTTTCATAGTGCAGAAAAGTTTTATCACAAAAGTTACCATGATGGTACGGAAATTAAAACATTAGACTAAGGGATGATAAAGTTCAGAAGCAAAACAAAACGGAAACATGTGTTACGGTAGTTAGTAAATATGAGGAGATGATTGACAAGGAGGTAGCAGGCACAAACAAAGTGGCTCTCCGACAGGGTTATAACGACACATGTTTCAAGGGGTAACTATGCTTAGATACTAACAACAACCTGTATCCAAAGAATTAAAGTGTTAGGAAATGTTCCAGTTTTGTTTTGAACAGAATTACAAATGCGATGAATTAATATAAACAACATAAATCGAGTCTGTACATAATAGTAGATGTATCTGCTGAAGTGCTGAAGTTATACATATAGCTTAATTCGTAGGTTTAAATATCAGAGCACTTTGCTTAGCATAGTATACCAGCCTGCCATCCTCATACCGTTCCTACCGCTAGGACACATGCATAACTGGACAAGATATAAATAATTAAATTTAGATTAACTGAAAAATTTTGTTATTTAAAATACCACAAAAAAGTGACTAAAATGTTATTTCAAACATCAGATAACGCTAACTTATTTTATAAATACTTAGTATCTATTTCAAATACTTTTTAATACAATAACATCTTCACAATTAACGATCTTTTTTGAAAAAAACGTTTTTAAATAAATTTTACAACTTATTTTAGAATTACCTATTTCAATTAAAGCTAAGCATGTATATAAGCTAAGCTAAACATATACCAGCCCTGGACACATAACAAGTATCTTCTGTAGGTATCTGTCTCCCTGTGAGAGTGATTGGGCTATAATCAAAGTCAAAGCGTTTATTTCAATAAGGCCATTTAACGGCACTTTTGAACGTCATACAGTTAAAGTAATTATATAAAATTAATAAAGTGACTCCACTGCGCATTCATAAAGGTAGTAAGGAATCCACTTTAAAGCCCAGTCCTTTTTTAAGGATGGGAAATCATCAAATGACTTCTTTCGCTCTGGGCGGAGCGGAAGGGAGTGTCAGACTCTTACTTACAAAGCCCATTCGTGTTCCTCCAAATGCCCTTTGCGTTCCAGGGCCGCAGTGACTCTTTCGATCAAATTCCGCAACCCCGGGCAGGCCCTAGCTGGCCTCGTCTACTATGCTGACATTTCTTTGAAGCGCGTGTGGAACACAACGCGCCGTCGACCCGGGCCTGGTTTTTATCGGATGGCGAGCCACCCACCGCTCGCCGTACGCAGGCCCGCGCCTACGGTGGCCTGAAATCGCCCTGCGACTCCCGACGCCCGGGGCGTCTTCTTCTGTTGCGGCAGCTGGGGCGTGAGGTTTACCTCTCCCTCACGCGGCCCGCCTCTCCCTTCGCTAGTATTACTGCTTCACAGTAGGAGGTGACTGCTTCCCATGCCCCAGTGCTCTGGATCATGGGTTAAACCAGGGCCGGAAGCGAGAGGTCACCGCTGCTGATCGCCACGACGAGGACACAGCGGTGCTCCGCCCAAGCAGGGCAGACCTTCTCGGTACGCTCCACCATGTCCTCCGGGCGATCCACACAGTGGTGACACCCGGGCGGCGTGTCCTCCCGTCGAATCTGAAACAGGTAGCTCCCGAAACAACCGTGTATGGAAGCCCAGAGCTGGAGTGCAGGATGCCACATGGTCGAATTTTTAGGACCAGGGCATTTCCTCGCGATTTTTTTCTTTCACCGTTTTATCTACAATCTATAAAAAGATAACTTGGTACCCGTAAATAAGATTACTAGACACTGAACCATTGCTCGGGACCCCATTGGCCCTCATTACCCACATAATCACCTCATTTTCTGGGACAATTTGGTAGACTGTATGAACGAGAAAATAAAAAAAAAAAAACGATATAAAACATTGCACATCACTAACCTGTCTATCATAATCAGGTGCATCGCCAACCTGGCGGTTATTGCGCAGGCGCATCACGGGATCGACGAGTGCCTCCTTGGCGCGTCCGGCTGCCGCCGCCACTGTGGGCAAAACCGACGAGATGCGCTCCATCTCGCTCTGCAGACGCTCGTGCTTGCGATTCACCTTCAAAATCATGACATAACTTCACGACTAGGCCTGTATTCCCAGAAGGGGTAGGCACTACTGATTAGGCATTTCGGTAGTTATGATGGTACCTAGGTATATGCGTAACGAAACCAGGATAAGCTGGCTCATGTCCCATTGAATCGTCGAATACCCTAGGTCAGTTGAAGGTAAGTATTAGCACTGGGGAACGGTCGACTGTAAGTACCTATTAGAGGGAGAGCCTACCATAAAATAACCGGCCAAGTGCGAGTCGGACTCGCGTGCAAAGGGTTCCGAACGAACAATATTTTCAACCACCTATTATCCATAATAATCTTTTTCATAATTTTAGGCTCAGTAGTTTCAGAGGGGGGAGGGAAACGGTCAAATTTCATCTACATATTTTCTATATTGACTTCGTAATGGAACATTTAAATAGAATAAAAAAAACTTATGAGACCCTTACGATGATCTGATATGTCACACGAAGGTACGTTGGAAAAACTTTTTTTATGTTTCTAATTTTCCCTCCAAAAAATGACCCTATTTTCAAAATTTATTTGTTTTCTTTACTAATCCGTGTTTGGGTCATAGAAGATTGCATGTGAACCAAACAACTAAGTAAATCAGTCCAATAGATTCGGAGAAAATCGACTATGACAGGCGGACAGACAGACAACCGAGTGTTCCTATAAGGGTTCTGTTTTTCCCTACAGAGGTTCGGAACCCTAAAAACATACTCCGGGTTAAATGTGTCATGAACTCTGAATTGAAAAAAATCTATCACAGCGACATTCGTCTGCTATGCTTTGTTGCACAGACAGAATTCCATAGATTTTTATGGAAATCTCTATTAATGTCTGCATCGTGTGGCGACCATTACCACTTAAAATTCTCAAGAAACTCAAAAGCACCGTCAATTCATTGTAGTTCCAATTAGTGTACACAAATTGCATAATTATGGTTGCAAACTGCACAGTGCGCGAACTGCGCAACCTGGATAGATAAAATTGAATGTTGTATTTGCATTGAGTTCGCAGTTTTGGTGTTTACTTACATAAAAATTGGTTTCTTTGATAAAAAGCTCTCTTTTGAATAGAAAACTAAAACCAAGTCAGGCACACAACAGCTGATAATACTAAGAGTAATCGTGATGATAAGATGGCAAGGTTAACAATTAGATATAGCCAAATTCCTGTATTTATAATGCCAGCTCACTACTTCTCTTCTTCGTAAGCATCTAAGATGGGGATTGCAGAATTGGCTGCACCATGAACTTATTCATGGTGCAGCCAATTCTGCAATCCCTGATTGTGTACTCAAGCTTAAGTCATGCATTAGACCTACTAATAACTTAAAGAAAGAAAGTGCGCCACACAGGTTCCGTTTAAAATATGAGTAGGTCTCACACATGTTAATCATGATGGACACGACTGAGGGTCAAAAACTCTGACACATAGATATGCCCGCTGTAAGCATTCGTTATAGTCCCGCCCAAAAAGTTAAAAAAACGATTACAACTTCGACTTTCATGAAACAACTAACGCCATCTTATTCGAATTGTCGAGCTGTGCTACAAAATCCGTAGCACTTCGTAGTTCGTTCTACGGGCTCCGTAGCATCGCGTTGAAACCAGTAACGCCATCTATCTTATTAAGCGTGAACTATCTGCAAATGTGAGGGATAAGTCCGTCCGTAGGCTAGACTAAGGGGACGATTTTTTGGCAACATAATAATTATTAAACCACCCCAAATCTGTACCCAGGTGAATAACCATGTTTCTTTACATTTATTATCTGAAACAAGTTTTTAACCGCGAATACAATACGTACCAAAGCATGGACAGTGACGTCCGTGTTATCTAAGTGCTATGCCCTCCCTATCAATTTATAAGTTTGTTGTTATGTTCTGATATATTATATGAAATATAAAATAATTGCCTTGTGGCTATATTCTAATAACTAAAAAAGGGCTAACTGGCTGGACACTGAAACAGGTCCCGTGAGTTTCTGGTATGTTTTATTCTAATTTTGCAGGTATACAGTCTAACATAATAAAAAGTATATAAATAAGAGTATAGCAACCTCAGACAGTCCTCTGGTAAGCTGCATGACTACGTATTTAATATCAGAGAAGTCTCCGTCTAGCATCTCTTGAGTAGGTCCCCAGAAATAAGCGTAGACGTGCAGTCCCAGTAACATACATAGTGCGACGCACACGAACGATCGAAACACGTTCCGAAAGCATCCATCCCGCCTGTATCCATAATCCATTTATTATTTAGCTATTTATGTATTAATTTTATTGAAACTTTGTTAGAATGCAGAGTTGATAGTGGTTGTTGACATCAGTTGACATTGACGGACTTTTCTGAAGTTCCTAATAAACAAACTCCTTATCTACGGCTGAGGTGAGGTTCTTCTTAGGTCCGTGACTACCGCCGGACCACCAACGACAATAGCTTCCATATTTGGTAAATAATTTTTACTCAATTGGTACTATATAATTAGTACTCGCAAATAAAATTGAAATCTTGGTAGTTTTCGAGAAAATCGACCTTAAAGATATCGGCGCAACTATTACGCAGCACATCAACAACGCGCGGAGCGCACGAGCAACGAAACGTCACGAGTTACTCTTGCGGCGGGCCAGTAGTAGCAAAGTGCTTATAAAAGGCGTGCGCAGCGCAGGAGTGGTCATCCCCCTCGTCCGATCACCATTATATGGCAAGCCGATTTCCTGGGAGAAGCAAGCCAAATACCTGGGGGTCATCCTGGACAGCTTCGCTGAGCACATAAGTCAGGCCCGTTCTCGCGCCGCCTTCGCTCAGGGAAGGCTTCATTACATCACGACCGCCCGCAGCAAATTGTCACTCAAGTCCAAATTGCGACTTTTCACCGCGGTCATCCGTCCCATCATGACGTACGCTTGCGCCGTCTTTGCACACGCAAAGCCTCGTCATCTCCACAGGGTGCAGACGCTCCAAAACCGTTTCCTGCGCAAAATCTAAGGTGCCCCCTACTACGTCCGAAATGAGACTTTACATGTAGATCTCAAATTGCCCACCATACAGTTCATGAAACGCATAGGCAAACGTTTCTTCGACACTGCTGTAAAACACCGTAACCCACTTATCGCATCGGCCGCCCGATACGAACCCTCCCGCATCTCCAAGGTACGCCGACCAAGGCATACCCTCGTCACGCCCGACGACTCTACCACTCTCCTCCAAGAGAGTCGCAAAGAGACCAGCACTCTTCGCAAACCACGACCGCCGTCCTTCCGACCTCGCCGCCGAGGCCCGCCGCGACGTCCCCGTCAAAATCCGCCCCGACCCTTGCTTGACCCAGCCCGCGCCGCTGAGCCTGTAGTCTTAAATTCCTCCCTTAATAATAATTCTAGTTCGATCCAGCCCGTCCCTAGCTGTCCTCCCCCAGCGACGCCCTAAGCCGAGGCCCGTACACCACACCCTTAGCGTGTAGTCGCTTAGTTTGTAAGTTTTTTATAAGCCCTGGCTGGAGGCTTTAATATTATGGCCACCACAGGCAAACCCGGTTAAGCAGTCCTTACCAACCTTATATGTTGAACTGCGAGACGCCACACACAAAAAAAAAACGGAGTGGTCATTCGTTCGTTGACTTCCGAGTTGGTCGGACGTCGGACTGAGTGAATTATTTGATTAGTTTCAATTGATTTTATTAAATAAAAGTGTTATAATTATTTAGTTAAATTATATCACAAGTGATATATAAATAAAACAAAATTAGTAATGACGATACTTTTATTCGTGAAGACACCCCCTTCTTATAAAGTCACGCTCCCTTCAGCAGGACCACCATCAGTGCCGAAAAAAGGGGCATGCTACGGCTATTCTAAGTATATGCAAATAATGAATACCCTTATTATGTGATTCATTTCGTAAAAACAAAAAACAGAACTGAAACATTTGTATTCACCGAAAAGTTGATTTCTCGGTAAATACAAATGTTCTGTTTTTTGATGATAACTTTCGCGCGTTGAGCAGGACCACGACTTTGAATGTTGATTCCAAGTTTGACGAGCTTGTCGCTTTTCTCAAACCTACACAAAAAAATTAGTTCCCTGCAAGATAAAATTAGTACCCAAAATTCAAAATTCAAGGAAAGATCCCTAAACAGCACTATACCATTGACAACTTAATTTGGTCGGGTTATACGCGGAGATTTAGTATGGCAAAGTAATGAAAGCTAATTTCTCTTAAAATACAGCACTCAGGAATGTTTGGTCACTATCATGTCACTTTCCAGAAAAACTGAAAAGTGACGTTACAAGCCCCCACTCCTTATCTTTAATGCGTTTTATCTTCGAAATGTTTTATTGATTTGATAAAATAAAAAATACGTATCCAATATTTTTCGATAATCTGACGGACTAAATAGAACCATATGTTTTTAACCCCGCCAACATCCCTATTGAGTACTAATTATTTTATTATTTACCAAATATGGAAGCGATTGGCGTTGGTGGTCCAGCGGTAGTCACGGATATGTTCTTCTTTGGGTAATGGCGAGCCGGCCGACGTTCATCTGGCGAAGCGCAACACAGTGAGTTTCTCTGCCAAACAAATATCAACATTTCGAATCCGGAAATTTATTCGTAAATAAATTTAGCCTACGCGGTTAAATTTATTTACGAATAAAATTTGAGTCCTCTTTGATGCTCGCTAGTCAGCTAGTCGCTAATCAGTGAATAAGTAATTTTTACACTTTATTTCAACTTCAAGGTCAATTTTTATTTGTCATTGAAAACAGAGACCTGTATTGTACCTCGCCATGTTCTTCATTGCATTGCATGCTCCTCCCAAACTGATAGTTTGATTTGGTAACACTAGTTGACACAAAATTATGACATTAAAGTCGCAAATAGAAGTTTCCCTTTAAAAATGAAATACTTCACTTTTGGATAATTATATCGTATATTAATACAAAATGGCTACATTCCGCAGATTCTTACATAAAGTATAACCAAACTCAATACTGCCGTATGTGAATATTGTCAAAATGAATATACCTACATAGATTATGTGACTTTCTGATATATGGAACCAATTATTATGGCGCCTAGAATTTGCTCGCACTTTTTACAAGTACTTACGATCAACGTAATTACTAATGATGAACTAAACAGATTATAATAAAAACTCTATCATCATTTATTTGAGTTGGCACACCACATATATTAACCAACTTCAAGGAGGGGTTCCTTCTCCTCAAACATATTGTATTCTTTTATTTATCAACAATAAAGTAGAAAAGTTATAAAGCCACATCAAGCAAATCTAGGCACCAACCGGTTACAAGTTATGTAAAAATCTGCAGCGAACAAGTCTATGCTTTCTGATTTGCAGTGGCGTATTCAATCTGGGCGGCGGCGACGGACTTCATGGCCTCGTGCGCGGAGTGCACGTTGCCGCGCCACGCCAGCAGCACGTCGCGCAGCTGCTGCCACTGCGCGCGCCCGAACGTGCGGTGCATGGTGCTGGACACGCGCACCGAGCGCTCCGCCTGGTCCATGCGGGCGCGCACCAGCTTGGTCTTCAAGACTAGGGGGAAATACGAATTTTAAGATTTTTATTAAAGGTCTAATTGAAAAGAAACTATTGCGCGAAGATTAGATTCAGAATGTAACATGATATTAGAACCCATGTTACGCTTTATACTTCTAAAGTGGCAATTGAATATTTTTTCACATTATTTCTGAAGGAAACATTCGCACTAATAATCTACTGGCCATTGTTATATTTTATCCCTTGGTGATAAATGATAACACATAACGTGTCAATTCCACTAATGCCTTGACTGTATGAGTTTCTTTTTTTTCTTCTCCTTTCTCTATCTGCAATCGGCTCCAGAGCCATGATCAGATGTTTTTCAGTATTATTTACAATTTTGATTGTATGAGTAAAATATAGTAAATTAGATTACCTTCAATGATAAAAGCTTCAACATCTTGTTCTTCAATTTGCAGTTCGGAAATAATCTCATCATAAGTGAGTTCAGGGTTAACTTCAGCCATTTGCATGAAAGACAATATCCTCATTTTCTTTACATTTTGTTCATGGTCTAGACCTGAAATCAAATCAAATATTAATATCATACAGATATTTAACATAATGGATAAGGGTCCAAGTAAAATAAGCATACCTTGAGACTGAACAAATTCTTTGTGATTCTGGTAAAAGGTCTGATAGCTGGACAGTTTCTCTGATACGAAAATTGTGAGCAGGTCATGGATTAGTTCCCCTTCAAGGAATCTTACAGGTTTGAGGGACAGCAGGGGATCCAGTAGGAATGTCGTGGGATCAGCCAGCGCTGTGGAGATACATTTGATGGCGTCTTCTCTAGCATATGAGGCATTCTCGTCAGTGTATGTGCCAAGCAGTTCAATCATAACCTTTGAAGCTAGTTCACTGAAAACAGTAACTAATATTAACTTGTTGGAAATTACACTAACAAGACAATTTTTGTCATACTGGAATTATAGATTAAGGGTTCTTGTTGGAAATTTACTTGCAAGTTAGAAATATGAGACTAATAGAGACCCTTTTATTTGAACCCTTATCTAAAGCCAAACAAACCCTATCCCTATGTCTATCAAACAATAATTTTTAACCAAAAGATTGGTTGATGAGTTGTGTTGACATCAAACAAATCTTTGTGCCACGTCACAAGTTTATTATAAAGAATAATATGACATTTATTTGTGTGCACTGATGATTTAGCATGGCACTATTCAGGACTATTCAATAAAAAATATTTTACCATATGCCTAGATTAAGAACTGCTTAGCAGATTTTAAATTCAAATTCTTTAGACCATTGTTAAAATAAGATCCTAATAAATGATTGGAATACCTAGAGCCCAAGGCATCCTCAGTCAAACAATGTTTGAGTTTCTGCTATTCAAATTAAGAATCTACTAATCATTAGTTAAGTTAAGCATGAGTTTAAAAAATTTTATAAATAAGGTTAAATAATTATTTTGTGTCAGCCAAATGGTTGACTATGCACAACTAGCAAGGATTCCAATTTTATTATTTTGATGCCAAGCTTACATGGGAATTTAACATATCTAGTGAATTGTGTGTGTGTTTCAGGCTCATTTATAAATCTCCAGTAGCATCATGTCCTTGTTAAAATAAAAAAATAGTTTTGCAAATAATTTATACAATAGTTACCTGTTCTGATCTTTTAAAACTTGATGCAACAGTCTATAAAGTTTCTGCATTTGTTCATTGGTGGGTGGGCAGCCAGAGAACTCTTTCCTGAGCTGTTCAACACTGGTGAACACCTCACGCACAAAGCCAACGCGCGCTGCTAGCTCAATGACGTGGTAGTATACATGGTAACGCAGAGGGGAATTAGCCTCCAAGTTGTTGTATAGACGCCATAGTCTGTAATATTAAAATTAACCTATAATATTTGTATTATTTCTGGGCATTTGTGAGTTTAAGCTGTCAGATCATCACTGATCAATTTTGTTTAAAATTGTTCCAATTATTCAAAGCAATTCTATAATCCTGTCAAACTATGTTACCAAATTATACAATAATTAAATAATTATGACTAAGATCACAGTTGATAACAATATCTAGGTACTATAACAAAAAACTTACGACTGCAGCACAACCATGCCAAGTTTAGGCCCTGGTGCCTTTGTGAGCCTTTGACTAAAAGCCAAAATCAAGTTTTCTCCTCTCTCCAAGGGGATCTGAAATATTATTAACACAATAATGTTTACAAATTGCATGGCAGGGAAGTCTAGAATTCTATGTTTTTTATTTGGATAACAGACTTCGTAATTTATTTCAAAAGTTAACTGGTATAATTAATTTTAAGGTGAAGTGTGTACTTACAGATACCATGATAGAGACAATACTGTTAAGTATAGCTTCAATCTCTGCTTCATTTGGCTCCTTGAAACAAACATCGCAGACTCCCACTATTTTGTGCAAGTCGTCCTCAATACCCTTCGGCGACTTCTCTTCTGCTATCTCTGCGCCGAGGCCCTTGAAGTACTTCCTTAGTTCTAGCGCCTAAAAGCGTCGACATAAATAATTACATCAGTACAAACTAATTTACACTTTCCCAGATTCGACGACTAGGTTATGTTGACGTTAACTTACTTGGTCTTCAAGAGATATATCCATAAAAACTGCGGGACCCTGCATTTTGAATCTTGCAAATTACGTGTACTCCTTTTAATTCAATTGAATTCTTTCTTTGAAAGAGATATTATTAAAAAATGCATGTGCCACAAGCAGTTTATGACACGGCACGGCTCAACAAAAAGAACTACTACAGATTATATTTTATGATTTTGACGTTTACGGTTTTAGAAATGAAGTGATCAATTAAAGCCGGCACCATGCTATATACAGTCACCGTAAACTTTAAACCTGTAAATCTAGAAGACTACGAATAGGCTTGCAACTTTTGACTTGTACAGACGCCAGCCCATCAAGATGCAACAATCTGTCAAATTTCTTTAATCGATTTCTTTACTTATCGCTAAAGCTTTAGGTTCGGTTGATTGGGAAAATTTGCCAGTTTCGGGTAGCTTTATGTGCTGGCGTCTGTACACAAAAACTGATACTCTATTGGATTGGCAAATAGTAACTCGCAAGTCATGTAAAACCGGAAATTATTTTCCCAACGGTGTAGACTACGGAAAACAACGGTGTAAAATACGTGGCAACACATGTGAACTGTCATGATAATGACAGTCACCTGTCACCGGATAGTGACTATAATTTCGTCAACAAAGCAGATATTTTATTTGCTAGATGATAAATTAGTAGCTTATATAAGGATATTGTTTTAAATCAAACTGCTCCAACATGAGCAGTTTTCATAAAACTAGTGATTCACGCATCACTATAAGTGGCACAAAAGTCAAAAACAGTTTACCGATAGTATCATCAGGTATTCCATCTTTGGACCATGTAATTGGTAAGTTCATTAATTTCTATGCGTTGGAAACCAATAAAATAAGGATTCCCGTGTTTTTTTATCAAATAAACTAGTGATACTTAAATTATGAATTCCCTTAGTAAATGTAACCTAAAATTGATACCATTGTGTCACTCTAATTATCATACTATCTATTACACAAATAAATTATTAGAATTTTTCAGGTGGTGGTTTACCTGCAGGGAGTATATTTGCTGTTGGTATGTAAAAGTCTGTTTTATTTTGTAACTAAAAAATAAAACAATGTTGACAGTGTGGTTTTCTTTCCAGAGGAAGATGTCCTGGCTAACTATAGCAAAATTCTTTTAAAGTATTTCTTGTCTGAAGGTGTTGCTTGCAAGCATGACTTATTTATTGCATCAGCAGATGAAAATCCAGTTGATATTGTAAGTAACTTAACATAAAGTTTTGAAAGGTAAACTATAAATAGTGATCTTGATAGATGACCCTGTCTTTTTCAAGTTATTTAAGGCTCACCTTCTGAAAACCTGTATGCTAATACTAGGTGACTGCTCATCATCTGCCTAGCCTTTTCCCAATTATATTGGGGTCGGCTTCCAGTCAAACCGGATTCAGCTGAATACCAGTATTTTACGTGGAGCGGCTGCCTACCAGACCTCCACAACCCATTAAATGGGTAACATGGTACTCCTTGGCAAGACTGGAGTCAGATTATCTGGCTTCTGACTATCCGTAACTGCCAAAGACCTACAAATGACAGCCGGGACCAACGGCTTAACATGCTTTCCGAGGCATGGAGGAGTCTCGGTATGTTAAGATGGTCACCCATCCACAGACCAACCTCGGCAAGCGTTGCTTAACCTTAGAGATCGACCCATGCGGCTGTTATTATTTAGCCATGAGCACTAGGTGACTGCTAAGCCATGGTATTTACCCCTTTTATAAAGATATTAAGATTTTAAGTTTAAATGTGCCCATTAGAAATATTGACTTATAGAAAATGTCTACACAGATATCTTTTAAATACCTTAAAATTCTCCATACCTCTTTATTAATTTTCAGTCAAAGCAATTACCCTTACCCACCATAATTCCTCAAGATGATGAGATCACAACAACAGCTAGTGATGTGGATAAGATGAAAATAGCATGGAGATATGAAGGACTCAGTCAGGTGGAGTCATCATTTGGCAGTAACACCAGCTTTGGACACCACTTTGATCTGAGCAAACATATTGATGCCAACACTATTGATAGCTGCAATATCAAATATTGTCAACTAGATATGGATAGTGGGAAGGTTAATGGTAAGATATATTTGTATTTTATAGGGTTTAAAAATAGGTATAAAAAGAATTACAAATCTTAGTTGTACTCTTTTTATACATATTATATTATTTATGTTCTTGAATAGTGTTTTTTTTACTCACTTGAATAAAGTTGTAGAAGCAGTTTGCGATTGTAAGATAAGTAGGTAGAAATGCAAAAGAAGGTAATAAAATAGGTAATTGAAAGTGAGGGATTGTGTTTGCACCAAATAAATGAAATCACTCACTTGAAGTATAGCCAGCTAACTCGTTGTCGCAGGTTGAAGGTGGATCACAAACACAAACACAGACACAAGCAGGGGCACAGTGCATTACCCAAACTAGTTCAATATAAAGTTTATTAGTCAATATAAAGTCTTTTAGTATTTATTTACTCAGTCACTATCGCTCAAAATTTCCGAAACTCCTTTCATAATTAAATTTGTGGGGCCATTAAAGACGAATTAATAACAGATAAGAAAACAATAACAAAAACAACTAATTAAAAATAAGAACAATGTGAAACACTTACGGCATCGACAGTCTTATTGCATTGAGCAAGCGAGACATGAGTAAGGAGGTTGAGACGCCACTACACGTGCCAGCTTCCGCGAGACGCGTACTGTACATAATTATGTTATTAATAGCATAAATCAAATGGTTTGCAACTCTGAAACCAGGTTTTCAAGAGGATTACTACTACATGTATCCTACTTCAGAGCAGCAAAATTAACAGTTCTAGTTTGGGTTATCATACAATTGTTTTGATTGGTTTCCCCATTTTTTCCTCTCATTTCAGGTTTCAAAAACAGCCTATACCATAAATTACTGACTAGTATTAAAGAATTAGTTTCTAAGGAAGAGTATCAAAGTAGTGTTAAGAAGAACAGTAATATTCTAAGGATTGGTATACACTCACTGGGATCCCCAGTGTGGATGGCAATGGATTGTGATGATGAGGCCGGTGCAAACTATGGACAAGATCTGATCAAGTTCATGTATTGTTTAAGAGTTGTACTTAGGGACACTAATGCTGTTGCATTTGTTACCATTCCTGCCCATCTATTTGATGTAAGTGTCTTGAATACATAGAAATGTACTAACGTAAATCAAGTACTTCTTCAGTTATGATATTTCTGTGTTCTTGTTCACAGGATGATCACATAATGAAAAGACTATTGTACTCAGTGGATAATGCAGTCAGAATAGAATCATTTGCTGGCTCTAGCCGCGAAACGAACCCTGTATACAAAGATTATCATGGACTGTTCCATATTACCAAGCTGTCTGCTATTTACTCTCTAGTGCCTTTTGTGCCCCCCAGTCTTGACATGGCATTCAAACTGAAGAGGAAGAAGTTTGTCATAGAGAAGCTGCATTTGCCTCCAGGTATGTCATTGATGTTTTTATATTCACCATGATCAGTAAATGAACTTTTTAGCCAGACCACAAAGACATAATACCATATTTATTTGGAATTTCAAGAATCATGTTATAATGGACACACTGTTTTTCTCCCACCTCTCTCCCTTCCTTCTTCTTCTCCTTCATTTAAGGATTAATTTCTCAGTTAGTGGGACTATTTAATTAAATACTATTGTGTTTCAGAACTTGAAGAGACCAAAGAACGGGAGCAAGATGACATCACAAGCATACCAACTGCGAACTGTGGTGGATTCAAGAAAAGAGACATTGAATTTTAAAAAGTTATAAAGTTTATAACTTACATAATTAAGAGTACTATAGTAAATGAATAATATTTTGGTGATAAATTAAATATACAAATATGAACTGTTTTTTTAGAGTTTTAATCAACACCATGCTTTTTTTAAATTCATAATTAGACTTTGATGTGAGTGATGTCGCAATAAAGGCGAATACTATTTCCACAACGAACCTGTTATTCCACAGTGTAAAGGCTGGGGCATGCATGAGCGATTCATGCATTAATTTTAAACAAAAATGCCTTAATACTCAGTCACCCCACCTGTTCACCAGAGCGTATCTCCCTAAAACCGGCGAATCTATTCATCGTCCGTTTGTTTATTCACATACATACTCACATTATTAGTTGTAACTATAGCGTGTTGACCACATTTCTCCGTGTCATATTACACTGAATCCTTGTGTCCCTTTTATATATTTTATCTAGTTTATTCCATTTAAATATGTGCAAAAATGAAAGTGCTAAAGTGCTCTTTGGATGTTTTAATACCATATTTTTTGTAAGTCATTTATTAGTAACTACTGTTTAAATGATGTCTTGTGAACCTACATAAAAATCAGTCCTAGTGTTAAAAGTGGTGGCAAGGATGACAAGTACCTAATACTGTAGAATATAAATTAACTAGATATCTTGCTTCACCTACAGGCTTGCGGTTTTGTCGAAGTTATATGTGGCTTTCTCTTACTTTGTGACTCCAAAAGAATACTGCTATCACGGCTACTGGCGGCGCCTGATGAAGACTTACTGACTCATCCACCATTCTACTACTTATCCCTCGCCCTATTAGCGGCTGGGCTGGCCATGTGTGCGACGGGAGCCCTGGGCTGCTGGGCTACGTACATGCCTAGCTACACAGTCCTCAGTATTGTAAGTTTTTTTTTTACCACTAGTAGGTACCTACTTAGCGTAGTTTTATTGTTACTGGAACATGCTATTAAGCAACATAGGTCACCGACCGATATATGTAGTGTGTTGGCTTCAAGGCGAAACTAAGTTTTGAATGTGTGACTCAACCACTGAACTATAAAACAGAAGTCAGTAGGTACCTATATAGAAGATGTACGTGATGTATTAGGTATACATTCAGCAGCTGATTGTGTATGTAAACACAACCCTGATGGAATTTCAATTAGGTTTTAGTACTTACACAGAATTATATTGTTTTAGTACGACCGTCTTTCTTTCAGTACTTCTTGGTGGTTCTGGCGATGTTGCTATGCGAATGCGCCGGCGGAGTGATAGCAGCCATCTGGCCGCGGTGCCTAGGCTTGCAGAGTTCGCGCGGCGGCGCGGTGGGCGCCCTGCAGACTTACTACGCGTTACCTGACTTCGAACATTTTACTGCAGCCGTCGACTTAGCACAAACTGAAGTAAGTTTATGTTCATTAGAATTTTATCGAAATAAGATACTGCCTTACAGCCACTAAAACAATACAGTATAAACTAACCCTTTAGGGAAGTTCCGCCGTATCCACTGCGGTAGCAGTCTGGTACTCAAATAATGAGAATGTGAGATAGATGCCGTGCAACATTAAAGAGGTAATCTGTAAAAGCGATGCTCCGAGTAGGAAAACTCTTTCACTGATTGAAAGCTACACTATCGCTTAGTGCCTTTAAGCTTTGTGTCCCGAATCCCGAAGAGTGCAGTCGTGAAAAGGCAAAGCAAATCTTTGACCTCTACCAACTCCTGCGGAAAATACAAGCGTAATGTTATAAACGTGTCCCTTCTAGTTGCAGTGTTGCGGAATGACGGATGCTCGTAACTACGACATGTCGATCTGGCAGCTGCGGCGGCTCGGCCCGCGCGGGATGTCGGTGCCGCTCAGCTGCTGCGTGCAGTACGAAGACAACGTGTCGTACCTCAACCCTGCGCCGGTCAACGCGTCGCGGTGCCAGGAGGTGCAGCCTAATCCAGAGTTTAGATATGCACCGGTAAAATACACTGTATTCTTCGGCCTCTAGTCGCAACACCCTATATTATTATTTTATTATTACCCTCCTGTAATCAGTCTCTAGCAAGAGGCTGACAGATCTTACGTAGCGGATGCAGCGTTAGATTGATCTTCGTCAGCAAAATTTTCTCATGATTCAGCAAGGCATGATTTGTTAACCTTTTGAACGCCATTGTCACGTATACATGACAAGCAAGCGCGTGCCTTGTACGCCAAACGTCACAAATATGTGACAAAAAGTACGGCGAATTTGTGCCTTGGCATCGGGGGCACGCTGATGCGTTTATGCTTTGGCGTTCAAAAGGTTAAGAGATCGCAGGTGCCAGTTCTGGGATTCGACATTCGGCTCCGACAAATAATTAATAGTTTTCAATTTGATTTCAGGGTTGTCTAGGACCATTAGAAGACTGGTACCAACAACAGTATTTAATCCTATTGCTCGGATTATTCATCGTGGCTGTCTTCAAACTGGGAGTCCTGTTGAGCACAGTATTCTCTTGTATTCGGCTCAGAAGACGCAGACAAATACTACAAGCATTCTCGATGAGGTCTTTAGATAATAACACTAATGAGAATATCTATGAATGTAAACTGAGTCCGGTACACGAAGAGCCGATTACCGCGAAATACATCCAGCCAAATAACTTCTACAGCCCAAGAATACGGAACCCTAGAATTTTCCACAATAAACCGAATGAAGTCGTATGAGAATTAGCAACGGAGATAAATGCTTTAGAGAGGAAGTTTGAGAGGTTTTCTGATTATTTATATAAGCATCAAGCTGACTCTATCATGTGGTGATCAGATGATCAGCTGAAAATAGGATTTGTATTATAGCTGGCTCTTTTTCGTTTTTGAGATGACTCCGTCAAAAACAGCAAAAGTACGAAATGTGTGCCATAAATTGAATACTTTCAGAAATCTTATCTATTTCATAAGAGTAAAGGGCCCTTCCGTTTCATTTGTTCTCTAAAGCACTTGCTCCGGCTTTACGTTAGTACCTTATAATATGTGTTCGATTAGTGTAGTTAGGGTTAAAAATAAATAAAACACATTCACTCAATATGCAATATTATTTTCAAAAGAACGTTCAAAAATTGGTCCTAAAGTTAAAACATTATTAACAATGGCTCTGGAATGTTGCTATCATTCACAATAGTTGGTTTTACAGCTGTAAACTATATCAGAGAGCTAAACCTTCATCGATTGGATTGTTTTCACATAATGATTTTATTAATTTCATACCCATCTCTGGTATACATTGATCAAAAATTCCTAAAGTTGTTTAACAACAGTTTTGTATTTACACTACGATAAAATAACGAAATGGGTGAATATGCATTACCAAATACATACTAAATAATAAAAATAATATGCTACACATTCGTTGAAGTAGTAAATAATAATGAAACCAACAATCTATTAATTCCAGAATCTCTCAAACCCCAAACTAAAATGATACCATGAGATCCTTAACAATAACAATAATCTATGTATAATAATTGATACTATTTATAATCTATTGACCATTGAGACCGACATCACAGTATAATCTACAATCATCTTAGGTACAGGAATGATCTTATTTTATTCTTAGTTCATAAAATTTACATTTTGCACTATTTTAATTAATTGGGCTGTCCCAAAGTGTGACAAACCAACAAAATATGTGTAGTGGAATAAAAATCAATTCGAATGTCGATAGATGTTGGGCCAATTAAATTTGTAAAATATAGAAAGCCGCATATTGGCCAAATTTCAGCAGACGACAATGTAAATAAAGTTCAGTTGTGTAACGCTACAATCGAGGTGATTAGTCTTTTGGAATCAAACAACACGCAATAGCAACATAGTATACAGGCGGATGTCGGAAATGTTTGTTGTCTATCGCAATCTTGCCACGCTTATTAAATGCAACTAGTTGTATCCAAAGCTATTGGAATAAGTAACTAGTCACCAACTACCACCTAAATTACCTTTTCACAGAAGGTCGCTTAGCTGCCGTTACCTAGTCACCTCGATTTATATTTTTATCTATGTTTTAACATAGCAGTCGGTATCGATTGCCCCATTTATTCTCTTGTTTCATAAATAAATTCACTAACGTAAATAAAATATTGTCTTTTGTGCTTTTCACCTTATAAACTACGATAAAATCTGCAATAAATATACATTAGCCTACTCTGCAGCTAAATAATAATTATCATAAGAAGAATAGAATGTCAGTTTCGTGGATACTCTGAGACTATCGGTATTATATTTAGCTTAATAATATTACAAACATTTTAAAATTAAAATATTTACAAAGGAATTATTAACAATAGTAAAAACTATAAACACTACGAAATTGATATTTTTCATAATAAATAGTCTACAAAAACAATGTGGTCCAAAATGTAAAGTGGCATCCTGTCGGTCACTTACTGTATACTTGTAAGTCGCAAGCAGTAAGTAGGTTCTACTGGCCATACTCCACTCTGGCCTTGTTAAATTCCTGTGTAATAACTTTGGTCATCATTTGTTCCATATTGGTCGTACATTTGTATTTTTAGAAGGTATAATAAACACATTATGTAGACAAAAACCCGAATATGATAAAGTCTAATTGACTTTAAAGTGGGTCAATTAGTAATTATATTACTCTAAAACGAACACATATATCGGTGTCGTTTATAATTTAAAGGATGTCGTTCAAGAACGAGTTGTCTAAGGAGTTGAGGAGCTCCTGAGCGGTGAGATTGCTGGCGTCCGTGGAAGGCATGTTGTCGAGGAAGTCAAGGTTGAAGTCTGTAGTTTGTCCTGTGAAGGAAGACGTGTTGTGGAGCGACGGGAACGAGTGTTGCGAAACGTTTCCATTCTGATTCTGCATGGCGTTCTGGGACATCATAGAGTTCTGCTGCATGGGATTGTTCTGCGAATGCATTGGTGCCTGACCTTGCATAGGTCCGTTCTGCATAGGATTGCCCTGGTGGCCCATGCCCATGCCGCTTTGTTGCATTGACATGCTTTGCGACTGGCTCATGTGGATATTTGGCATCTGTAAACAAATTATAGTCTTAAGTATCAAGAAAAGGGTTTTGTTATTTTATGAGGTGCAATAACAACAACAAATGACGTATTTATTACCTGTCCTTGCACACTCATCATCTGGTTCTGCTGCATAATAAGATGAGACATGGGCGACTGTTGTTGGCTGGACCTACAACGTAAACACAATTATGAGCAACAATATAATAATGTCACTGTCGGATATGTATGTAATGGCTTCAGCATACAATGTAACGTAATGGCTTTTTCAAAAGAATTTAACACACTAGGATTTCGCCCGCGCTGATTTAGTACTTTCTTCTGCAAACTTCGACACCCCGACCCCCTTTGAAGGGTAAAGCGTAATCTTGCGATATTAATCGTTGCGATTTATTCTTTACCCTCATAGTAATCGAAGTAATGAGGTTTTCCATAGGTACCTTCCATTTTTACCATTTTTACTCCGATGGACGGTTTTAACGATCGTAATCAACCCCTAATTACGAAATAATAGTAGGATCCATTTTAAATATTCCACTTTTCAATTGTGTATACCAAGACTAAACGTAGGCTTCTTCTGGGTAAGCTCGCTCAATCGTCGACTTTGTCTCTGTCATCTATGACCTAGACTAGAGTCAAGAGCAAACCCATATCAAATAAATAAAAAAAAAAAAAAAAGGTCAGTTCGCTCAAACCGCAACTTCTTTATTACTTAGAGCATTTTTATATCCGTCGTAACAAGTGTAAGCAAGGCGTATCAAGCTATTTAAATGGATAAGGATTAATATCATGATACCAAAATCACTCCATTCCACCGGGGGTTTATATTAAATTATTTGAAAAAAAAAAGCGGTCATTCTGACTTAACCATAATAGTTAGACATTACCCTCGCAGACTTTTATATAGGTTATAAGGAGTACTTTAATCATGTAGTACAATATTTTTATGTGCACTCAATAGATTTCTCAGCGCTCGCCAAATAATGAATTTATTGGGCAATTTTTTGCTACTTTCGGTTACATTATTGCAATTTTCGTAGGGATCTCTATTTTTTCGAAAATAAAATATAGCCATGTTTTAAGTTAATAATGTAGCTTTCTAAAGGCCAAAGAATTTTTTAAAATCGGTTGAGTATTTTTGAACCAAATCGTAACAAACAAATACGCAAATAAAACTTTCCTCTTTATTATATTATCAGTTTAGATTACTATAGTAGGCGCCAGATAATCGTGGAATAACGGTCATTGACCCACCTACAATTATTGACATTTTTAATTTGAAAAACGGAATTAATGACACAAAGCTGTCCCGAATCATCATCTCTCGTGATCCTTAACATTGTCTAATAATGAAAAACGATTCATATTTAATTGTTCAGGTACCTATGAACAGTTATTAGGGAAAGGTCAATGTACTTTATTCCACATTTATCTGGCGTCTACTATAGTAAGTGTTATTTATTTACGTCTGTTCTAAATACGTGGTATTCCGTTAAACAAAAATAATTTTAATGGAAGCATTTATAACGAGTATTTTGCAATAACGTTTGATATAGTTTTACTGGGGCAGATCAAAATTATCTTGAAATATAATAAGGAAACAGTTTCGAAGAACAAAATTGAAGAAATTTCTGGCAGCAATTAATTGAAGAAATTTCTGGCAGCAAGTGAAGATACATACCGTTGTTGCTGCTGATGTTGTTGTTGCAAGAGCTGTTGCTGTTGCAACCGCGCCTGTTGCAGCTGCATCTGTTGTTGCTGCTGCTGCGTGATACCGCCCATCGAGCCCATGCTGAAGCCTGAAAGTATAATCAGAGTTATATTGATTGTCTTTCACCAGCACCCAATTTTACAGCGCAAATAACGTAGCCTTCTAGAGTCATCATCATCATAGCCAAAAGACGTCCACTGCTAGACATAGGCCTCCCCCAAAGGGGATGGCTATACGCTTGGCGATCGCAGTGTAGCTGTTGCGATGTACAGAACCACATAGAATGCTGCTGCCCATTCTCTGGTTAGTCCCTTAGTCGCCTTTTATGACACCCATGGGAAGTGATGGGATTGTTCTATTCTTTTAAGTCCAACACCATACAGAAAACCCTACGCCTACTGGAGTGACAAATCACAATTGAATGTCCAATACAGTACTCTTCGGGGTGGAAGTTCGTTCCGCCCTGGGGTCGGCCAGCTTCGTACTAACTAAAACCAACCCGGTGTTCCGGGTGGTGCGTATGTGTCTTGGGCTGCCCCGGACTAAATATACTAAGCGGAGTTTGCTGCCCAGTGCCGAAGGTTCTGTAGTTGTGTTTGTTGACACGTAAGTGTCCCTGCCACGGCATGAATTATTTTCAAGAGATTTAGCGAGGACCTTATGGAAGAAATCAGTCTTCTCTGGTAGGAACCCGAACCAAAAAGACGCCATTGCCCCTATGCAATATATAGAAATGCTTCAGGCAAGTCTGATTACCAGAACAGACAACCAACCTGGCGCCGGATAGTGTCGCGGCCTGACCCCAAATAATAATAATTGTCATAGAGGAAGAAGAAGTGGTTTTAAATCCTCACCTTGATGATGATGCGGGAACTGTTGCCTGGAAGCCGCCTGTTGCTGCATGAGCACGTGGCGCCACTCGGGCGAGTACTGGCGCGCGTGGTGCGGGAAGGGCCGCGGCGCCGGCGCCTGCGCGCGCCGCACGCCCATCGCTGCGCCCCCCGGGCCGCCCGGGCCTCCCACCCCGCCCGGGCCGCCCACCCCGACGCCGCTGGCACCTACGAAGCGCGCCTTATACTCCGGCGGCGGGGGGCGCATCTGCTGCTGATGCTGCGCGCGCAACATTTGCTGCTGTTGCTGTTGCAGCATCTTCGCATGTTGCTCGCGTGATATGCCGGCTGCGGCGACGCCTGTGGTGATAAAGAGAGATATAGACTAATTCAAGTTCAATAATCGATTTGTTTGCCGTCTACAACAAAATGGCATGATTTATCCAGTGATATCGCTGAGCAAAATATTCAAATCAGCAAATCGCATCTCTTGACTTGTGTTTAATTTGTGATCCGTCTATCATTTAATTCCAAAAACGGGAGTTAGTCTTACGATCATCAACCGCCTGCTTATCGAGTGAAATGGAGGGTGTCGAAAGATATCCCAGATAGATCTTTGTTGGAATTGACTGGCCAGATGTGTAATACATCTGAGCAAGCAGCATCTTAGTGAGGTACTGACCAAGCGGCGGCCCGCCCTGCTGCGCCTGCTGCTGCTGCGGGTTGCCCTGCGGCCGCGCGCGCATCGTCTGCGAAAAGTTGATGCTCTGCGACTGCGACATCGAGTACGAGTCGCATCCGCCACCTGCAAGTATGACACAAATATCTTGTAAGTAAACAGTCAAGCCAACTATGTTTAGGAAACATTTTACCTAATAAAGCTTAATATTAGTTGAAAAAGTACTTATTGTAAAATATCGATTCATTTTGTGATTGCTTTATTCTTCTGAACCGACCTACAGATTGTGATGCGGTTTTCTCTATCGTTTACAGATTAAACAAATAGAGAAACATTTAGTATAGAAATCGCGATGGCTTTTTATGTCGTAAAGTTCGAGCAAAGCACAGGCAGGTAGCTAGTATAAGGTACTAGAGACGGCTTTGATCACCGAAAAAAATGCTTATGTAAGAATGATACAAAGTTCCACTCACTATCTTAAGTATTGAGTAAGAAACAAAAGGTAGGTACACAATACGTTAGTAATACCTTACGAGTTTGAAGATAGGAAGGTTTATAGCAGAGGTTTATTCTCTCGTACGGAACCGTCGTAAACAATGACGAGGAAAACCGTGAAGAACGCAGGTAGAACGGAAACCGAAAATATTAATACAACAGTAAGTAACAACTTTCTTGAACAACAGCTGGGGACTAAATTAAAACTTCGTTATCACATTTAGTCATTTAGGCGTCGATGTTATTCAAGACTTGGTAATATGCAAGTTTGAATACATGCATACGCGTTTTTCCCAGGCAGAACCTACAGAACGCCCCTTGCTACAATCGCATCGATCTAATTAATCCAACTGAAATCCCCTGGCGTACTCTGGATGCACTAAACGTGTGCCTACCCCTTCTAGAAATACAGGCGTGAATATAATTATTGATCCCCAATCGTGCTCGTCTAAAATTACAACAATCAATAAAATACCTCAGTTCGTAACGAACACAAGCACCTCTACACACCCGAAGTATGTAAGTAGATGTAGAGTGGGATGCATCATGCAAGTGCGTAGGTAATAAACACGTCAATCTAATGTCATCCTCATCCGAGGTGCGCGACTTGGCGCATTCTCGCAGAGCGTCAACCTCGGCCCTCCGCCCCTCGACCGCTCACCACAAGGATTACGCTAAATTACAGATCAGAAGCTCCACCCACAGACTACAAAGGGGCGACGAACGTAACTGAATAAAAACCCTGCCAAATGAAGACTTTTATTAAATTTTGTAAGAGTAAAAATTAAAAATAGATAAGAGAGAGCATCCCTGAAGCCATTGCTTCAACAAATTTATGGTAAACTAAACAATAGTATCAAAACATAATCAGCAACATGTTCTCGTATAGCTGAAGACCAGCTACTGGCAACAAATGCTGTCAGCACCACGTTACAAAACTTTATCATAGATTTGAATGTAAAACCATCCACATTTTGGGATGCACATAGGGGCGAGGCGAAGCCTGCGGCACATCAATCGATTTGGAGAGATACCTACATACTTGTCGCAGTGATTTTTCAGGGGAGACTTTATGACGCATTAAAGTGAGCCTTCTGCCCGTTCTAATTTAGCAGTAACACAACATACACCACCTTGCATTTACACACACGCTATCACTTAACGCAATAGCATAAAGATGTTAATAGTTTGATTGTGGCTACATACCATGAACTATGTGCCTGTAACTTACGTACAATGTGTCCAAAGCGCATGTGTGTTGTTATGAAAAATAAACTTAGCACGCGAGGTTTCTTTGTTTTTTAATACTCTGTACCTACCTGGGATATTTTTGTAGATAGTCATCGATAGTTGGAAGTAGTAAAGCAGTATAAATGTGCACAGCGACGCTTTTAATTTTAAAAGGGTTTGCACAATGTCATTAAAGGCCAGCTGTCTTATCAGAAGAGTAATATCATCAAGACGGACTGACTGAGTGGTTTTAAGGTCGTATAGACTGTAAACTGCATCCCCCTGTTACGAGCGTTGGATTGTTAGCTGTTATAATTTAATCAATACCGTGTTGTTTTCATTATAGCGGTCTATTACGAAATAGAAGTAATTCAGCTATTACGATAAGTTAAAACTAATCGTATAATGTAGTCGGTAAACATTTAGAAGTAGCACAATTTAAACTATAGCATATAGGCACTCAATAGCTCTCGTCAATATCAATGGACCGGAATTGAATCATCATTTTTAGCGTGTCATTAGCATGACTCCGCCGTGTATTGAGAAAGCGATAATACGCTTACGCTTGATATCCACTTGTGAATTTATTCATTCAGATAATGTTTTAATTCAATTCTAACTTGGGTTGTAATGATGTTTGGTGTTAAACACGGTGAAAAACCAGAAGGAATTAAAATATTTATTATAAAACGGGCGAAAAACGTACTTTTACTAAAACAATTAAAATATTTATTTTATGCATTGAATCCCTATGCTTTTATATTGTAGGTAATCCTATTTTACACGAACATGTAGGTAGATATTTTCAAGCGGAGAGAGCCCCGTACGGGTATGACCTCCGCAGATTGATCGATCCGCGGAGGTCACCTCTCAGCCCTCTATGGGAATGTTTTTTGTTGATATTTACCTTGATGGTGTTGCGGCGACGGCGTGCCCTGGTTGTGGAAGCTGGCGAACATGCCCTGCTGGGCAGCCACGGACACGTGTCCACCATTGCCCGCTCCGCTCACTTGCATATGCTGCGCTGCTGACACCTGGGACAAATACACACATGTAAACAAAGTTAAGAGCATTAAGCAACTATGTCTTTATTTATTAAGTATCTCCAAAGGAAATACCAACACGATACTTGCGACATAATCAGTGTTTAGGTATTTACTTTGTGCACCCACCCCTTCAACTACAGGAGACCACCGCAAGCAAAAAAAATTTAAACATGTATAAAATCCTAGTCCTAAAATGTGTTCTAAAATCGGTAAACATAATTTGCTTTTACTTTAACGTAATATGTGGAGCTGAATAAACGACGTTGATGAAAATCATTTTCCCGAAAAAACATGCCTACTACATACAACGCGCCGCGCCGCAATATCGGTAAACATAATACTGCATGAACATAATATTGTTTACTTGAGTTTTAATGATTATAACGCCGCTGTGTAAATAAGGATATATCACGTATTCCAAGATTAAAGCCTACTTATTTTCCAAAACTGAAGGCAGAGTCATTCACTTACCATCCTTGTTTAACAATAAGTTTCACTCTTCTATTGTAAGTTATTGTTTCAAGTTTCGCACGTCAGTCGCTTGTAAACTATAAAGCTCATTAGAATTTGTAATTTTACGCCGTAATTATTATATGCCATGACAGTAAGACCAAAACTTATTAAAATAACTGAGTATATAATTACGACAACTGAGTGTAATATGCCATATCGAGTGCAGAAGCAAATGCCTGGAAGAGTGTCGAACGTTCATTTTATCGAATAATTTATAAATCGAACACTTATAACATTAACCGCTCAAAATATCGAAAGTCAAGCGTTCGGCGCATCACATATTCATTGTATCGAATTATTAAATTCTGTATTTTTCATAATGATTGTACATAATTATTAAAGTATTAGCATTGTAGTAGACTCGTAGCTGAGTACGTCGTAGCAGCATGCGTCGTAGCATTGTCGTAGCGGCCTCTTAGCATGGTCGTAGCATTGTCGTAGCCGACTCATAGCATGGTCGTAGCGTCCTCGTAGCATTGTCATAGCCGCCTCGTAGCGGTGTTGAGCATAGTCGTATCAGCGTCGTAGTGTTGCCGTAATCATATAAAATGAATGTTCCACTTTCTTGACTTTCGGTCGATAGTGTTCGATCAAATGTTATTAGACGATTTGGAATTCGTGATGGCATAGTACGCCTAATTTTAAAGACGATAAATAAGTATTCGAAAAAGAGACATCAACGTTGAAGTCACAGAAACTGAATTTCTCATGTAAATACAATAGGTAATTTAGTAATGAGTACCTAGGTTTTCTATTCGTGGGACATGACTCCATGTAAATATTGCGTAACTACTTGAGATTTATACCTACTATTAGAGTTGTTGCATTGAGTTTGCACTCAACAGATAGCTGAATGATAGAGATATTCGATTAAAATCGAATGCATATATTTTATTCTGGAATAATTTAAAAGGAAGAATCAATAGAGTCTAACCATTTGCTAGGTTCCCTTCTATGACCCGTCCCAAGACACGTTAATTTTTTCAGGATAAAACGATGCATATGATATTCTACGATTAAAAAGCGGTTTAGTAATACCACAGATTCCCTTTTAAAAACAAAAAAAATACCCATTTACCTCTTTAAATACGTCAAAATAATATATAGCGTTTCTTGACTTGGTTCCGTTCTCGTCAATTGTTATACACGAGTATGATACATATTACAGTTTTACAGCAGCACGTTTCTATATCAGCAAGTGTAGCTTACCGATAATAAAGTCATTGTTGTTTGAGATAACACTTTTATTAATTAGTAACTAACATTTTTATCATTTTTGTTCCCACTCCATTCGATTCAGAATTCCTGCGATATTCGTGAGAGGAAATGAGTACTAAATCCATTTTTATTGGTTTCTCATGAAACCCGCATAGGTTAGAAGAATTTATTTTTTTCTTACTGTTACTAAAACCTTAGAAAACATTTTCTGTTTTGCACGTGAACTTAAAATTGCTCGTGTTGACAAGGTAATATTCCTGATTAGCCGTATGGAATTTGGCCTGTTTACTTAGATATAAGCAAATATAGATACCTACCTATATGCTAATCTATTTATCTGAACATTTCAGACTGATACGGGCATCAATTTACGTAACTTCGTCATGAAACCAGTGAATACCAAAATAATTAATCTTTAAAGAAACCTTGGGAAAAAAAATCAAGAAATTATTTACTGACGATGTGATTAAAGTTATAGACTTTCGTAATATAATTAGAAACTTATATGAAATGTTGATTCGCCATGGGACGCGTGACGTCATTCCCGAACCATTGCCGTTCCTTTCTTGAGTACTTGAACAGCATAGCAACAAGAACCGTAGTAACAGGTTCAAAACTTATTATTCTCAAAGATACTTTGTGCAAACAGGATGCAGACATTCACATTACCTTTATGAGTTAGGTTCCTGAAAGCGCTTATGAAGGGACCTTCACACCTGCCCTCAGTGCCCTCCCCTCGCCACTCAAGCGGAAAATCTTAACATGCTTTATTCTCGTTATACTTCGGAATTGTATTAAACATATAGTTATATGGACGCTATTCTAATCCTTTAAGGTTCTGTTAAGTTTCCTAGGTGAAAAATACAAGGCACAGAGTCCGTAAAAAAATAGTTTTACAACAAAAATTGCTGACTTAGTCTAGTCAGCAATTTTCAAAATATCATTTAATTAAACCGGGATTGTGTTGGCCGCGTGCCTGACGGGCTTTGGGCCAAAGTTACAGAAGTCCTACTGGAGGTAATGGACGAGCTAGATAGAGAAACTCTTAATCAAAATGTCAAAGTAACAGACTTCAGTCTAGCAATGGAAAGTTACCAGTGACAGCTAGAAACATTAACTAACTTCGGAAATTGGACAATTGTTGCCATTCATAATGGAAGCCCTAGAATGAAACTTTGGAGAAATTATATTGATATTGCCGGAAAATTCCGATTTTGGCAATGAAATCGAATCGTACTTGGATGAGCCAAGATTGGCCCCAGTGGGTATAAAATAATATTACCGTGCATCGTATTAAAATGAAACCACGCACCTAACGAGGCGCGAAGGGATTCGGATGTCACTCAGTCATCGTACTAGGCGACCGGACTATCGTCGTATTCAAGATGATTAAGCGGTCCGGGCGTTAGCCTACCGTCTTTTTTTACTGGCTTGTTTTACATCTACTTGATAAAGCGTGTACCTACCTGTTCAGAAGCATTCCTATGCTTCCAATATTGGGACGTGACTATAAAAATAAAAAGTAGAATCTACATCCGCTTTTGTGGTAAGTAATTCCTTAGCACCTGCCAATTTGCAAACCCTTAGCAAGTTCAAAGGTGTTCAAATTCTAACAAACCGGCTAGGTTTTACAGTGCCTTGAAGAAGAAAAAAAATTTGTCCAATGGAGTCATTTAGCATCTAATATTAATTGATTGAAGAATGGAGGTTCCAAGCTTGGATTGATATATCGATTGGTGGATTTATGACAAAATATTAGAGCGACAAGCAGCGATGACAGCTGCCATTCTTGCGGAGGTGAACACACGTCATCGTCGGCGTCGCGCTCTCGAGCTCGACGCACGGGAAACCTGTTTGGAGCGGTCCGTCCGCTTGCACCCGCGATTTTTGTTATTCTCTAACAATATCATATCGTTCTAAGTCCGCTAACCCGTGCTGTTTGCACTATTGTCAAGTCAGACGACCTAACGGCACCGCTCTTATCCATCCGTACATCATTTTTTCGTATGACCCATACCTGGGATTGTTATCAAGAACGCAGGTAGAAACTCTGTATTGGAACAATGTTTAAGGCGCGTTTCGAGAATTAGTGTTGATCTGTTTGGGACAACTCTACATAATGAATAATGTATATGTATGCTAAAAAAGCAGAACATTTTTGGCCTGTTTTGGTATAGCAAAACAAATGAAAAGTTGTCTTTCATATATGAAACGGCAAAAAGAAATATAAGGTAGAGCTAGCCAGTGAGCATGGTAAATAAATAAATAGTTTATTAAGTAAATTACTGTGTTCAAAAAAAATATCCTGCGTTTTGTGTTTGCGCTACATCTCTATATCATGTTGAGTATTCCACATAGCCATATTCTCACAATTCCGACACAGTAAAATACCAAGCAAATGATCCTGTGCCATCTATCTAATGAGAACATCCAACCAATGTAATGACGTGTGAACATTTTACTTTGAAATTATCTGTGGACATCAAGTACGTGTGTAGATTCTGATATCTCATTTGCGTTAAAACCTTCACCATGTCCTCTGGTGTTCTCAGAACCACGTTTAAAGGCTAAAATGACATCACGAAACCATGATGAGGAAATAGGAAAAAACATTAGTACCGGCGCGGAAAGTTTTCCATTGATCGTTTAGCTTTTCTTTATGATGTACAAATTGATTGCTCATTGCTCACAAGTACTCGACAATTGTTACTCATTCTGTGAGCAAAGTCCAATTATGTATTTGAAATATTATAGGGGTAAGTAGAGAAATCTACAGAGGAATCGACTTCGCCTAGCAACCTACACCCACCGATTAACCTAATCTACATATTATAGCTAGGAGAGTCAGAACGTAGATTATTTTGTTCAAATATTTAACAGAATTTGGAATATGACATGAAATCCAGGAAACATTCAAATTAATTTCTGTTTTCCCTTTAAAATTGATAAAATAAGGGTTGGCTAAACTTTAAATATAGATCGGCGATACTACTTTAAAGGCCAAAGGATGTCGTTGGGAAGGGCGCGTCAGGTATGACGTCACAAGCCCCTGGGTTCGTCACCGGTACACGCTCGCTGCGGAAATAGATCGTCGGCCCACGCGCTTTCATCGCTGACACCCACGTACCAAGTGAGACAGCTTTCAGTTACTACGATACCTTCCTTTTTCATTCATCTCCAATTCTACTATTCTCGGTTCTATTCATTATAGCAGAACATACGCTGAAGCTGAATGGTACTTGGAAGATCTTAATGGCGTAGTTGCGTAGCGCGTTCTCTCCTTTGTCACAGTCGCTTACTCCCTGTTCGTTCCAAGTTAAATTCCCGTAGCGCCGCAACAACCCATACAGTCTTTTATCTTTCCGAGTAAGACACTCTCTCACAGACTCAGTATGGCCTCTATGCAGCTTTCTAAAAGTCTCATGTTGTATAATAGCAATTCGTTCAAAGGATTTGCCAATTAATTCAACTTTATTTGAGTGTTCGTCGATAACTATTTAATGTTGTAGGTAGTAATCCAGATTACGTGTCAATCGTAGATAAGTCGTTGATGGTTGCTTTTAAATTCAGTCTGTATTACATAAGTCTTAAAACATTGTCGTTGATCACAGAATACGACTCAGATTCTTACAGATCCATTTCAGACCTCTTAAACGTACCTACGTCGTGTTTAGTTGTCAGAAGAGCTTTTTGTACGAATCCACATCTAGTCCAAAACACGACATTGTACTTGAGAGGGAAAAGCTTATAATTACGGGAGAGGCGAGGTGTCGGGCGGTTGCCGGGTGGGATGGGACACGTGGCGCACTCCCGGACTCCGTACAGGAAGCTATCGGGCCATCGGGCCCTACTCTTTTTATTCCATTCATTCTCTAGTGTCATCGCCCATCGGCCGTGTCGCCGTCACGACTTTCGAAACCACCGAGATTTGAATGTGATACATATTGTTCTAATAACACATGAAACCAGATTCTGCGTCAGCCGGCTCATGAATACTCTGACCTTGTTTTGAGTGGGAGTATTATGTCATAAAACGGTTTGAACTAAAATACAGAAACACATGTGTATAAGGTCACTTTAAGCAATTTTTTGCATATTTTTTGAGGAGTAGAAGTTTATTTGCGAGAAAAAGGACAACAAAAGAATTGCTATTATAACAGGGTTGTTTTAGTATGAAAACACTATTAGAAATATTCATTGTTGTGTGCATGTGTAATTATAAATAGGTACTTATGTTCCTACCGTAAGCAGGCGACACGCATAACCACGGCATGGGTAAGTTAGAATGTAAATAAACATTGACCACCATTGTCTCAGACTTAGCGGGTTATCTCTTTTAGCAGGATATTATACTGATGAGTTGAGATTTAAAGGAACACTAGTACTAGATAAAATCATGATGAGGTCATGATTCAAGTCGCAGATCCGTGAAATGTTTAATTACTTCGCCATTCTCGGCGAGGCGCTGTGTGGCAATCGTACCTATACAGTATACACAGCTATTAAATTAAACCGTCACGCCATTGATCCCCGAAAGGTTAGGCAGAGACGAACCTTTTACATACTTAGTTATAAAAATATCAGATATCCACGCTGTTCTAAGATTTCGTTGGATCTAAAATCTACTCGTCTTTGAATAAGTAATAGCATGGAGACTGAAGCAGATTCCGTGGAGATGAGCTAGTATAAGTACCTACACGTTTTATAGGTATATTCGACCTCGTGATTGCGTTACCACTCTAAGGCCACGTTTCCACCTGCAACCAGCTAGCATACAAGTTGCATTACATACATTGCGGGCTGCAGAGGTATCAAGTGATCAATCGCTCGTTCGTGCCCCGCAAATGTTATAAAATTAGAATGCGGGTCGCTTGCAGGTGGAAAAGCGGCCTAAGGTTAAAAGTCACTTGCACGACATAAAATTGCAAAGTATTTGTCTATGCGACCATAAGAGCATGTTTCATCATTATCACCTATGATGTAGTCCCCGCTAACTCATTTGGCAGATAATTTCATACAAATCCATCGTAAAACAGGCATTTAGAAGTGAAGTTTTAAATGTTTAAATGTTCCAATTGTTGTCAACAGTAGATTAAGCAATTACAAGCTCTACTGTAAGAAGGTACTTACAGTATACTATCATAAAAAGCAATATTTCATAAAATTTCGATTCAATTCCACTACCTACATAAACTAGATTTGAACCCGATCCTGCGATCTACTTACAATATAAAGGGTGGTTAAAAGGGCAACCATGATTTCAAAGAAAATATTTAAATCCAGTACAGCTGTTGCATAGGTACTGCATCTATGTAAACAGAAACAATACCCGTAATTATCAGTTAGCTAGCATAACCATCAATTAAATCTCATTTGTATTATTATGTAAGTAGGTAACAGTGTATTGTTGCAAGACACCATACTACTGTACAGTGTACACCGAGCCTTGTTTACAATGGACGGCCTTTAAGTAAAACATGTGGCTTTCGATACATCTGCTTATTCGCACACGCACGTGTTTAATAAAACTTATATAGTTATATGTCATCTCATTAACTATCAAGTGTAAGATACTCTAAAGACGCGCAGAACAGTCCATTTTTGTTGAAATTGTTGAAAAAGAACGACGCGAAACAACCAAAATTATTGCTAAGTCAATAATTTGCGTTCGAATCATTTGTCTATTCAGCTAGCATATTAATGAAGCACGTAAAGAATTTTAATTCGTATTGAAATGAATATGTAGTTCCAACTATATGTAGTGGTAGTTGTTATACTACTAGAAATATAGTCGCACAGACGTCACATTCGCCTCCAACTATCCGTGGACGCGGTAGGTAAGTGTAGGCGAGCGGCGCGCGCACGCCCTCCCCGGTCGATACCACACCAGACTCCATGTTTTTTATGTCTTTTCACGTCACAAATTGCTCAACAAAAAAGACTTCCAATAATTAACTAAACGCAATTCACGGGCATTTTATGACGTAACGAGGAAACTAGAATATTCTACATTTTCTTTTACTAAACGACTTTGGTGCATTTATGTACACAGCTCAACGACATTTAATTTGTGAGCGGTAAGGTACCGACACTCGTTCTGTGGAAGTTTGGCGCCATAACGCACTGTTATGAAGATACTCATTCTTAGATGCACAACTTTTAGAAACCAAAATAGTTAACAGAAGTTTTCAGGATTGTCCGATTCAAAAACACTTCACATAATTATGAACACCTTGCATAGTGTGCCTGCAAAGTGGGCCCCTAGAAGATGACACACGTTTGATGACTGTATTTTGTGCATCTGTCTGTGGGTCTCACCAACTTTAAATAGCTGCAGTAGTTGTTATGTTAAATTCGATTCCCATGGCTACGCAACTCTGCCGGAGTTATTTACTTTGAAATAGAAAAGTACTAACCTGAAGATTATGGTGCGGCTGAGTGAGATGCAACTGCTGCTGCTGCGACATGTGCAGGTGCTCCATGGGCGGTGCGGGCCGCGGCCGGTAGCCGCCGTAGCCGCGGTAGCGCGCCCAGTCACCGCCCGCCGCCTGCTGGTGCTGCTCCGCCATGTGTTTCAGCGTCTGCGCCGCCGGCGACATCTCTCCCCCGCCGTACGGCCGCGAGGCCGGCTCGCCCTCCGGCGGCTCCATGCCCATACCACCACCGTTCAGTTTACCGCCGTCGATATCGAAGTCCTTCATAAACTCCGGATACTCCGATATCTCCGTAATAAGGTCTTCGAACGTATCGTCGCCGTCATCCTCGCCGATCAGATCGGCCAAACCAGGAAATGCCGACGCCGCATCACGCTCCAGTGCCGCTGCACACTCATCCAGGCCGACGAAATCGTCGTCAGCTACTTCTGACTTGCACTCAGCTTTGCATTCGCGCTCGCAATCTAGCGGAGTGGGCACCCTCGGCGGGGCTTGCGGCAAGGGGGGGGAACTAGACGTCTTCACGGCATTCGCGAGGGCCTTCACTGTGACGTTAGTGGAAATTTGCTGAGGTTGCGAGTCCGCCGCGGAAGTGGTGAATTCCAACTGCTGAACGATTTCCACGGAGAACTTCGTGAGGGCCTCGCCTCCGACACCGCCGCCACCGCCGCCTCCACATTGCAGTTTCGCAGGCGGTTCATAGTCACCGCAACCAAACTTTTGTTGCTGAAACAAAAGGAAACATGATTTTAATTCACAGGTTTCAAAAATAATCTAGTCGATATTTTTTATAATGATATGTAATACCTTTACCTACATGTAAATATTGAGGCACGTGAGATAAAAGTGCTATAAAAATACCGATCAAATACCGATATAAAAATTCATTGCAATCACTTTTACCTTCGTGTTCAATACTTACCTCTGTATTTGTTTTCAATCTCTATTTTTATCGCAGTTTATCTTTAAGTTTTCTCATTGCATCACGATGATTATGCCAGGAGGCCAGGTAATTTTTTTTATCAACACTAGTGAACAGTTCTTTCAAGCTGATCTATAGATTAAAGTAACCAATCATTTATTTTTCTAAAGCAAGTTGAAGAGAATCAGAATTTTCACAGAAAAGACCCTGGCTACGGTATAATCATACGAAAAGTACAATATAGTGCGTTATAGGCACTGTATCCTAGCTACTTTTTCCGGTCTTATAATACACATAATATTAATAAATTCGTAGAAAGCAGTGGAAAATCTAGAACAAAATTACAAATGAATTAGTAGTTTGAGTACCTGATACTTAACAATTGTAAGCCAGACATCGGTAGGTAAATGCTTTAATCAAGTGCGTGACAGTCACGTGTTCACTATGCGATAGCAAATTAAATATGCTCGCATTAATCTAATGGATCTCAGGCGCACATCCTTGACTGACTAGTGGTTTCTCCATGTCCGATACCAGGTTTCTTTCGTTTGATACATCTTGATTATCAAAATAATCGTTATCCGTCTTTAAGATATGCAAAGTCTAGTTCCGGCACCGGCTATTTAATTAAATATTGAAGGCGAAACTGATTATTATCACTACATGTATGCAAAATGCAAAGAACTGGTTCAGTTCCTTCACAGTACAAACGCTGTTTACCCATGTTGCCTAATTAACAGATAACACTTGACCACTTGTCGCTTAGAATTTCTTCAGTAATTAGTGCAAGCGAGTTGTAGATCACGCCTCCAAGTGTTGTAATTGCATGAGCACGATAACGCCATAGCCCTGTATGTAAATATTGATCATTGGTGAATATTTTAATGTAGCGGACTGTGGGAGCACAGCACAGTGGCGCCGACTAGCTCTAGTCTGGGCACCGTCTCAGCGTCTCACAGTTGCCACCCTATGTACTATAAATATTATATAAGAGAGTTAAACTGTATTCGTACATGCTTTAGAACTTAGTCATTGGATATAGTTTGTCGATGGCGGCAGGTATTGCTATGGTCTGCTAGCTCGCCGGTCCATGCTCCGAATTACATAATGGCAATTTATGGCCCAGTTTGGAGAAGCTATTTTCCAACATACGAATTAGTTTTACGCTAGCAAGTGACGTCTTACAATGAAGTCTTAAAACGATCATGATTGCGCTCTAAGAGGGAGACGGACGGATACATAGCGAATAGCACTATCCCGTTTACATCATTGGAATTGGATGGCATTAGCACGTCATAGTAGGGCTGCAGTTATTAGCAAGATTTATTCGTCGTTGGCTTGCTAACTTGAAATCCATAAACTTAATACAAACACTAGGATGTGGTGACGGGTGTGTGCGATGACTTATCTAAAACTTTGACGTTCAAAAGTGTTGGCGCTTAGTCTAATTTGAATAAATGACTTGATCTGATTTGATTTGAGCTCCCTAAATGACAGAACGCCCGGAATTCGATGGCCGGTCGATGATGCTGGTTAGATAATCTAGAACATGTCAAATTCCTGATCGATGTTCAAGATGTTTTTAAGACATTACATTTTAAAGGCATTAGTCTAATCCAGTGGAGCTTTTTCAGATATGCATGCAGCTCTTGAACCTTTATATGCAGACTATGCCAATAAGTCATTTTCTGACTTGTTGGCTTCTGCTGTTTTGCACCTCGATTAGCTAAACCATCGGTTCAATGGTTTCTACAATACAACATCAAACTATGGTAACTACGTAATACGTAGTTACTTAATAAAATGTGTCAGAAAACAGCGCAGGCACAGCCGCTCGGAGGTCGTCGCGGTGAGCGGCGCGAGACAATGCGAGGCGTTTGTTGTGAAACTCGCGCAGTTTGCACAACCGCAGACCGCCCTACCGTACCTATACGTTCATGATCTAGCGCAGGTAAACTAACTGGCTAGATAGCTATCAGGAAGCTGTAGTGCAGCTAGTAGCCCAACACACGCACAGAGGAAGGCGATGGAACCTTCCGATACATATTCAAACGCAACATTTGATAGGCGCGCACGGCAAAGCAGCTAATGAGTCATTTCTCTACGTTTTTTCACGAAGGTCGTTTTCCAATCCAACACAGTGTCGAAAACTTGTTTGATTGATTACATAATTGTACTAATTTGTTTGATCATTAGCTATAATGTTAATAATAGTTAGTATTATGTCGCGTGCTGAGTAAAGTGAAGCGCTCGGAGGCACGGGATGCGGTGCCAGAGGGTCAAGTCAATTGACGTCGGGCTACATCCGGTGTGCGATGCGGCGCTTATACAGCACGTGCTGCCACTAATTATCTCCCCATGTCGACCTACTGATGCTCCACAAATTGTTTCCAGCGCTTTAGAACTAGACTATCAAAATTAACATAAAACAATGTCAACCTAGGTTTAAAACACTCATGGCAATGTTGAAGAAAAGTTCATGCAACTGAAAACAATAATCGAAAACAGCATAGCTATTGAAATCAAAAATTAAAATCGAATGAACACCAACAAATTTACGCCACCAACTGAGTTATCGATTTACATTTGATTGCCTTTTTAAAAAACAAAAGGTAAAAAGAAAGTCATGGAAAAGTACCGGAGGCATTTAAACCAACTTTGATACCCTAAATGTCAACAATGGGAAGTCGTGAAAACTCTGGAAGAAGTTGAACTCAAAGGTAAGGAGGGTTGAATTCAAAAGCAATCTACGTATTATCTGGGCTTGTATTTGTAATACAACAACACAATCACGTGTAAAACGCAGACACGTGACCTATAACAGAAATGAGGAAGTAATCTTACATAACGCAAAGGTAGGTGAGATAAGTCAAAGAAGTAGAATGTAAAAGACATCAATTTAAACGAGCCATAGGCAGACACACAGAAAAGAAAACATTGTTACTTTCCAAATCAAAAACATTGTAATCATATTGATCGGTAGCGTGCATTAAGTAAAAGTGCTAATGAAGTATAATAGCGTTTCAAATGCATTTCTTTTACTACGGTATTGTGCCCAAATATTTTATGGCGAATAACGGGAACCTCAAGTGAACATAGGCGGACATAGATTTAACATGTGAACGCAACCGGTTTCCAAAGTGGTTATTCTTGTTTTCGGACACATTGTTTAATATGTCACTTATTAGGTTTTGCATTACATTCGAAATTATTAAATTAGTCTTATGTTTTAGAACGCTGTGTTGAACCCAATAGCTAAATGTAACGGTATACTGCAATAGTAATAGATTCTGTATAATGTCGGCTGCATAATTTCTCACGTAGAAGACTGGTAGTGTCTTAAATATTAATATTAAACTTAATTAAAAATCTAGGTTGCTGTTAATAGTGTAAAGCGATTTTCTAACCACCACACTATATTTAAAGCTTGTGAATCAGACTAACACTTGGTCGGTTCATCAATAAATATCTAGAATTTAAATTAAAATGTAATGATGTCACATAGTGTGAAGCAGCGAAGAGGCTTGCAGGACGTATGTCCTACGTGGACGTGTGTGTAGTATGATACTAGTTCTTTACTGGTCTGAGTTACAAACATTCTTAAGACTCTTTCCCCATGTTACTTGGGTTTAGCTTTGTTTCTCCCATTCTTGCCTTTTAAGTCACGCTAATCATCATAAGAAGGTAAACATGTTCTCTTACCACATGGACGACACTGCTGTGCAAGTTGCCACTGATGGCCGGCAGGTCTGGCTTCCGGTCGCTCTTCTTTGCCTGCCGTTTAGCTTTCCCTTCAAGGAAACGCTTCTGAAGCGCAGTGGTCTCCAGATTTTGTTGCTCACACGCGCCAGTGAATGATTGGTCGAACCTCGGCACACATTCCGATTGTCGTCGTCGATACGTCTCTATCCTTCGTCTGCAACAAATTGAATAAGATGTAGGTTGTTTTCTATACCGAAGATATTGTGTTTTACCTGTAATCGGGGACATAGTTTTAGGTTAGGAATGGGAATATTTTTGAGATTGTCGATAGCAGATTATTATAATCTAGGTATATCATCTGAAATTGATATCTGAATCATATGAAAAATCGGGACGATGTTGTATGGGTCTTGAAACTGTCTCAGAGTGGTATTTGTAATATATTTACGGATAAGTATAATGAGAAATAACGAAACTGGATAATATTATCTACAATTTAACAATAACTTGTAGGGCAGTAAATCGATGATTCCGATGATTCGAATACAACAATTGGAAAAAATCAAAATTCCATGCATACTTTAAAAAAAATGTTAAGAAACACATTTTAGCGGATTTAAATTTTGAAGCTATCTTCGGGTACGGTACTAATCTAACCTATTTTTGATGTGTAACCGTCGCGTCGCCTAATGACATACCGATGTATTCTAATTACTTACAAATAAGTTTTTTTTTCTCATATCAGTGAATGTTATTCTTTTTGAGAAATACAATTCTTAAACCATAATAAGATGGAAAAACCCAACCAGCTGATAACATGGTGACGACATGATTCCTGAGTCACCTCTTACGACACCCACAGGAAGTGTGTACCCAGTTAAGCTGTGTATTGTATCGGTATGTCTCACAGTTCACAGAATAAAGATAGAATTCCAACAGTTCAATACTAGACCACCCTTCATTCGAAAACAATTTCAAACGAAGGAGCCGACCAAATGAGTCATGAACAAAATGCGTTTGAGCCCACGTATTTGTACTTAGAAAGACTCGTATTTGAGTAAGTAAGTTCGTAGGTATCATTAGCCAGAAACATCAGATAATTAAATGCACATATAATAACAAAGAAACAAATTCTGTGGTCGTTCAAAACAAGTGGAGGTATACAGTAGGTGTACAAATACGGTGTACCTAACAAACAATATTTCAAGCGATGCTCAGTCAGCCGTAACTCCCGAGCGCGGTCACCTTGAGCAAATGTTAATGCGGACAGTCTGTCGGCTTTATAAAAAAATCATTACAAGCTTTTCATTTATTCATCAGTATTATTCTCGAGCGATGGAATCCTCAAGGTCACTGTCGTTTTCCGTTTAGAAGACAATTTTAAAAGGTTTTGGCCTGGGAACGGGAAACGGGAAACGGGAACATAATCGTAGGTGGCGAACCTACGATTAAGTTCCCGTTAATTCACTTGGCAGATAATTCCATACTAATTTTGTTCCATTTTCGAATTTATTCGGTTGGTGGCTATTCGGAGGTCGTGAAACAGGCCCGTATTATCATGCCAAAATAATTAACAATCCCTCAGATATTGTAATTATAATAAAACTGGTAAAATATTTTATAATGTGTTTAGCTATTAACTCATGTAGGTAGTTACGTGTAGAAACAGCCAAAATTGTACAGGAAATGTAAATGATATTTCCTCAGCTATATCAAATCTGAGGTACCTAATGAAGACGATGGTAGAGTTGTTTTTAAACGAATTCTGTACATGTTTTGATTACAATATGGAATTAACAAAATAATTCTATTTTGTGAAGACACTCAAAGGAGTGCCCAAATTGAAGCAATGTATCACTTTGTTCTACAATGCAATTCTAGTACCTCTGCCAAGCAGCTCTCTTCTTAACAGGACACATTTGACGGAAAAAAACGTTTTCTTAATAAAATAATGTTCTCATTATCGATTCTAATATGGGGACCATAACAAAGGCAGGACACTTTTTACTATATATTTTTTTATTTATAGAGATTTATTATATTAAATGGCTGATTATGAAACAGTAGCATACATATTTTTTAAATTATTTATTGATAAATAATTCGTGGAAACTGATATAATACGGGTTGTTTCGGAAATAACCTGTATAGTTCCATTCGGAAAGCCTGTATAGTGAAAATAAATGCATAGTGTACGTATGCACTGCGAATAATTAGCACTATATCAAATAGAACAATCAATATAATTAATACCCACCCACCACACAACAGTACTCAACTATAGTCAAATCAGAATGTGAAGTAGCTACGAACGTATACGCTCCGTTATGTAAGGGAGTCTATGTGCAAGCATTTATTACATAAGCAGTGTTAGTGGCGTACGTCACTACCGATATCAGTATTATACTGCATCTACGTATACAAATCATGGACGACTGCGTCTTCTACAGGTACAGTGTCATAAGTACGGTGTGTGTTGTGATGGTGTCGAATCATTGACACTGCACATCACACTTCATCACGACCCACGCTAGGTTTAAGTCATTGGTAGATGTAACTACTCGCAAGTACCTCCACTTTACATTCACTTTCCCTAAAGTTATGCATTCTGTGTTATAGCTAGTACGCTTCGAAACATGGAAAAACATAAGAGACATATTTTCTTATTGGTGACTTAGAAAACCTTTAAAAACAAAATACATAATGTTAAACCATTAAATACGATAACGTACGGAAGATCTTGTATTTACTCGTATAATCAGTAAATTTTCCATTTTGTATCTGACTTTGTTTGTTTGCTAGTGCAATATATAATGTATGTACTTCCTTCTTCATCCTTGATTATTGTCTCAGCCTGATAGCAATAAAAGGTCGGTACAAAAGTCACAGCGTTACATAAAAGGACGCACGTAGTTATTTTTTTCTTCGCGATCTACCTACTTACGTTGTACCCATTATGAACGAAATAGAATAATAAATTTGTCGAGTGTAATTATTACGTCACAGATATAATGAATGATTTAGATGCTAACAGTGTAAACAATTTCATGAATACCTATGTAAGTCGTAGTACTTGGTGTGGGTAGTAACTATTTACTTATCAAAATAGTGATGATCGCTCCTATTCATACAGAAAACTAAATAGACCGACACGTGTATGCTAACTAGCATGATTCTTTTTTGTGGAGATTTGAAATAAGTGCATGTGTACGAAAAACATTTTAATCAAATAACAAGGAATCTATTTAAATGCTCACGAAAAAAAACCTATTTTACTACCAAGTAGGATATCCTCATACTGCCCGAGTTGTGAAAGCTTGCTAATGTGCAGCCCGTATAAAAAAGAACAGCCATGCATGCCGATATTGCGAGCCGATAGACCAATTGCCATAACTTTCATCTGGATGGAAGATGGAACTGAGTACCTTCAGTTATAGCTGCTAGCATACCTCGAAGACAATGTGCTCCTCAGTGACCGTCAGTATGGCTTACATGAGATCTTTCTTGTGTTTGCTACGTAATGCTGAGGTGAGGTCATTGAGACATACGGCAAAGCTCTTGCTGGGTCACCCTTGATAACTCAAGGGCCTTTGACAGGGTCTTGCATGCTAGTCTGTTGGATAAGATATTTTCTCCTACATATCAACGACCTACTACAATTAAGAGCCGTTGGATATGTGAATGACAGCACAGCTTCAGAAAGATCTATCCAACAGAAGGGCGAACAGGGATGAAACACTACTCTTAAGAGGCTATTGTAGAGCCAAAGAATTTGACCCGAAATTCGACCTAAATACGGAAGCTTCCACTAGCCCCTACTTTCCGAGATACATCTTCTTATCCCAAGCCGACGTGGCACTTATGGCTTCATAGCCTAGTACACTATTCTCAATCATAGCAAACTCCTGAAAGCCAAAATCATCATTGGCGTCCGCCAGAAAAGCGCCAAGTGACAATGAAGCTTGACAAGTCCTAGCGAAACGATTCAACTGACGGCATTAGTCTGTACTTCGGTAGGTGTGCACAGGTACTACCACCGACCTGATCACATCTATTTTTTGCTACCGGACACCATCTGCACTTGGTTGATATCCCGATTAGTAGTATATAAACTCAATGCCTTTCCACATGCATAATGCACACACCTACACCAGCACCAGTCTTTAAAGCAAGAGTATATCGTACATGTCTAGGCACCTGGGCATGCTAGAGTCCCCGCTTTCCATCAGGCTAAATCGAGGTCAAGAGCTAAAAAAAAACTAACCTATTTTTATTCGTGGTATTTTTAGAGCGTTTAACTGTTAATTTATAGCCAAATAATAACTACAAATTTTTACCTTTTCAGTGAGTTTTATCGAATTGTGCATTCAACTAGGTAATTGTATTACATTCAAATAAAATAAAATTAGGAAGACTAGGAATAACCAATCGCGAGTCTACACGATAGATAAGTGTAGGTAATCTGCAGTTCCTCAGAACTTGAAAGTCAACCGTATCGCAAGTGAAATCAACTGAATAGCTACATTACTTTCACGAATGAATACCATTTCAAACTAAAAGTAAAATCAGTGTAACATTTTTGCACAATTTACTGAGATGATTAACTAAGTAAACATCTGTCCTTATCGAGTGGAAAGCGGATTTATTGCAGCGAGTGTGATCCACTGCTATTATCGGCACCTGACAAACTTTGGGTTATACTTAGGCGGTGTAACGTTTAAAGACACGGTGCCATGCGCCCTGCAAGGTTACCAAAAAAATCGCATCCCAGGAGCAATTCGTACCAAAAGGTTCCTAGCGGAGTCAACAAAACCATGAGTCATTCCTCCTGAGTGACTCTTAACGACTGATACTGCGAACTAAAAAAAGAACAACACTCTTCAAGACTTCAACGCTTTCAATGTGACTTAAGTGTGTTGTGTATGTGTACGCCCATAATCCAGCTGAATCCCGAGCATCTGGCATCCCTAGCGCAATGTCGCACACGCCGCAGTGTGGCAGTACACTGTGTAAACTTGTAGGTGTTTTTGTTTAGTTCATTGACCAGCCGGTCGCCGCGGCTGTGCGCTACGCAAACAACGCCTTCGATAAGTCCCGATTGTGTGTCACGCTATGTCACTGACATTGTACCCGACAATCCCCACATACCACGGGATCATCTTTCCAAAGATACAAAACTGAAGAACAAGCAATCAATATTTGCATGTCATAAACTCATAACTATGTATGCTACGCGGTAAATTAGCACGTCGTTTTGCGTTGTTAGAACATACTTTTTAGCACACATGACTTTATTATTTGGTTAACTCCCATTTACTTGCATTTATCAGATTTCTATAAACTAATGTTTTCGCTACATCCACACAATCCATCCGCAAGTACGAAACCGATCAAGAATTTTGCATACTTACCTACCACGACTATGGGTGTCCTGAATGCATTTCAATGACTGCGAACACAGACTACACACATTGCTACTATAAAATCGTACGCAAGGTGTATATTTTGAACCTAAGCAAGAACTTGAATGGGGTCATTGAATATCTTATTTCTAACCCAAAACAATAAAAGGATACCTCAATCTCTTCAAACTTTGACTGATATATTCCGGTATCGTGACATCAATGTAACTTAGTCGGTACTTCCAAATGAACGCCATGTACTTTTTTACAAACATTTTCACTTTGAACATTTGAAGTGATTGGACCTAAAGACTATAACTATTGCTTTGTTTTCAAGGGCCCCATTTTTACGCGGAACCCTCTCTATTAAATGGTCTAAGAGTGTTGCAACTGTGTCGGTGTTAAGAGAAATTATAGCTGCACAGGTACTTTGGGATCGAAACTTTTCTATTGTTGGTTTATTTCAATAATAAAAGAGACCAACATAACGAAGATTACTATTCTTGTACCAACTTTCCATTAAAATCGGAAGGACTTTGAAGGAAATTCCTATTCTTTCATATTTATATGTTTGAAAAATTCGTATAAAACATAAATAACGCAATTAATGTTATTAAAATTGTCAAAATAAAAGGCGTTGTTATTGATCATGTGCTACGCAATTACCCCGCAAACTGCCTTACAACATTCCAAATCTATTATATTTATTAAATAAATATTAGGAAGATTTCGTCCTAAAAAAATATTATGGGCACACACTCACTCTATTAATCTGTTATATATGTCACCGGAAAATCGCAAACTCCATAAAATTATAAAATAGCTTGAGTGATTGTAAACTGTCGATAAATTGTCAACTGAACATTTGGAATACTTTTTTACGCATCAAAATTTGGTAGTCTATAATAACTCCGTGTCGGTTCGACAAATTGTGGACTGACATAAACTGGCGAGCAATCAGCACTCTGGTCTACAATTTATCTGTATTCATGTGAAAGTTAAATTGGAAACTTGGCCCCTCATTGTTCTTTGTTGGTGTGAACTCTCATTGAACAGGCCAATATGAGCCTTGTTCCAGGCACACGAAAACGCATAAATTGTAGACTTGTGCTCTGATTGGTCGTCATTTTATGTCAGTCCACAATTTCTCGGAACGACTTCGAGATATTATAGACTATCAAACTTTGATGCGTTAAAAAGTATTCCAAAAGTTCAGTTGACAATTTATCGAGAGTTTACAATCTCTCAAGTTATTTTATTGAATTTTTCTATATTGTTTGGCAACTACATTTTGGTGACAGATCTACTATTTTGTGGACAAATCCTATTATTTAAGAAATTCAAAACCAATTAAATTGGTAATAGCTTTAAATCATAACCAATATAAAGTTGCGTTTGCTAAGTGAGGCTTCAAACACAAGTAGTGATGTCCTTGTTTAATACAATAGGGTATCCTTATGCAGAGTTTAGGAGTCCGTCTCGCCGATCAGGGTGTATCCCTACAAATGATCCCATTAGCACGGGGGATCGTCCCTCCGTGCTACGGTGCCAATATCGATCCGGCCCGAACAACCAACGTAATGCATGTGCCCTCATAACTTATGAGACTAGACTCACATTTCCCCCATACGCAATATTTTACCAGAACAACTTTTGAGGTAAATTAACGAAGACTGCGCGTGTGTGCAAGAAGAATACGTAATGTTGCATTACAAGTAATCACGACAAAAGCAAACTGTTGTCACAAACCATTCTACATCGTTATACTTACTCTCTTTTTCACGACTGAGTAAGTGTGAAAGTATATAAAATATGTTAGTGGCCTACGAACGATCACTCTAATTTAATTAGGATTTATGAATTAATGTTTCTTGAAATACATGTTTTCAATCATTCTGATATTAATTACTTAATGATTATTATTGATTTAGGAAAAATCTTTGAATGTTGGGACTGTTTGCACAAAGCGTACATACGAGTAGATACTACTCTAATTAATTACTTCTAATGATTACTTGACTTCAACAAATCATCACAAATGACGAAACGTTGAGCCGTCATGATCATGATTAGTTGATAAACTACCAAGTCAACGTGATAGATCAAATGTCAAGTATTCAACACGTTGATTGACACTCGATTAAGTGTCTCCATTTCTCCCACATGAGCACTTAATCCATATTTAATTAAGATGACTGCCAGACAACATACCCACCAAGTACGGCTTGACAGTTGCACATTTACAATACCTATTTAGTTTCATACACTAATTGCAATTTAATGATACAGTGAGCATTATGTTTGGACTACTATAAATATATAAAAGAGCTCGAGCTATCTTAATTTTGCGGCGTATACTGGATAGCTCTACCACAGCCTCTACTATAGATTATCCCATATTAAAATTGTACGTACAAGGTCTCTCTTCTTAGAAATCAGTCCAAAAGTATTGCGCAAATCGTTCCCCGTTGCTCTACAACAAAACGCAGTCTCTCTACTTTCTAAAACGCAGCCAACATTATTAAAGGATCTCTAAAATTGTAACTAAGTAATGTTAGTAGGTAAGCATCGATGTATCAAGTTACAAGTTGGCTGCAATGTAAATAAAACACAGCGCAGCGTTTATGCACCGCCAACTGGCTATTCAGTACCGTTAGATACACACCGAGACCCCGACATAATTTCACTGAGTGCAAACCGCGATGCACTAACCTCCTCAGACATAAACTTATACAACACTAGTAAGGCGCTACTCTACTTTGGAATTTCTGTCCAGTTTTGTAGCTAACATAAGTGTGACTGTTTTGACTTGACCGACGTTATTTGCTTAGTTTATCAACAGCGTCAATCGTTCGCGCTTAGAAAGTCAGATTTGACTTAAGCCAAGCAACGTCTACGAAGGTATTTTCGGATTATGCAAGTGCTCATTAGGGAGCAATTTACGAAGAATACTTTTTATCGTTTTTGCATTCCGGCAATTTCATTTGCAGTATGTACTTGCTGAGAATCATCCAGTGAGATGAGCTGCGCTTGAGGAGAAAACCATTTCTACATTTTCTTACCTCGGTAGGCACTTTTTACTTAACATTGTTGTTTTTATATTTATATTTAATTAATATTTAATATAATCATTATCTCGGGCATTTTGTCAACGGGCATAGCCTCTTCGATCAATACTTAACCACCGACTGGGTTACTGAAAAGTAGAACTTGTGGAGATCGGGAGAATAAGACAAGAAGGTTCAGTCTTGCATGTCTGGAATCGTAGGTGGATAGAACTGCATCGTTTTGAACACGACGCGACGCAGTGATTGACTTGCCAAATTGGGATTTCATTTTCGGGTATGGTGTAGAGCTGCTATTTCGCAGTATAATATAAAGACTTGCTGTACTGCTAGTTGTTATCGTTACCCAAGGAATCATTCGAAGTCGCATTTAAAACGTAAAAATTATGTACCCGCAGAGCAGTACCTATAGGTACTGGCCACTACTTATGAAGGTAAGACGACTTTCATTACCTTTCTAACCATATTTCTTAACGACAGATGTGACAAGTACAGGACCTACAAAGATTTCACTATTATTTATTACATGATAAAATCATGTCTCATCGATAAAAGCGTACATAATATTTATAATATCTCGTTATTTTCCTTCGTAGCCAAGGAAAATGTAACAACACTGTGAACGCTATCAACAGGAAGTTTATCAGTAGCGCTTGAAGCAACGTTCGACAATAACCCATTGCTTTTTAGGATTGCGATAAAGTAATATTACTTAATTTAGTTAGTTAGTACTTTAGTTAGTTGGGAATTTAATATAATAAAATTATACTCTTCATGATACTTAGCTCCAAAAAAAGGAACAAGTACAGTGTAGCTTCTTTGAAATGATGTAATATTCCATGACGGGACGATAGGTTCCATCTTGCGATAGAGAGGGGCCGACCGCAACATGTTTTTTTTACAAAATAAAATATTCAAGGCGACGAAGACCCGCATTCTAATAATTATGCTTTGCGACGCCTAGATGCGTCAAGTGTCTGGGTGAGCACAGCACTAGGGAATGCACGCGCCCTAAAGACCGCTCACAGTGCGCAGAGCCTCCCAGCTGCGTACTATGCGGCCAGTCCGGTCACCCGGCAAACTACCGGGGGCTAAGGCCCCCAAAATCGCTGCAAAAACTGGCTAAGTGTGCCAACGCCCGCCAGCAACGCGAATCTCCATCCGAGAGGACAACCACCTTCTAGATGCCCGAACGGCTCGCTTCACGGAGGCCCTCTCCGTGGTCCCAGCTGCTCCCAGCCTGCGCCTCAGCACACTGCTGCTCCCGCAACAGTGTAAGCGCGCCCTACTACCCCAACCACCGCGGACACGACCCCTGGAGTAGGTAACCCAATTTTTGTACCCTTTGACTTCAAAAATTGGGTCCCGTGCTGCAAGGGCCATGTCCGTAGAAATCAACGCGGCCAGAGGCAACGACGGCTAATTATATCTAAGTATCTACAAAAAAGGCGCATGAAATGTTCACCGCCTACAAGTCCATTACGAACGCGTTAGAAGCAATGGATGCGTTTCATGATTAATCAATGGATAAGTCACGCATCAACTCAACTAGGCCCCGATCCCTTAAATTTGGGTTTTTCCATGCCAATGGCATTAGCAATCAACGCGATAAGAACGCCAAATTCGTCTGCGACCATCAGCTAGACGTCCTCCTCATTCAAGCGACTTTTTAAAACCCCACCGCAACGACCCTAAAATTGCCAACTACCGTATAATTCACAACGATAGGGCGCGATGTCACGGCGGTGGCACTCTTTTTAACCGACTTCAAAAAAAGGAGGATTCTATGTTCGACTATATGTATTTTCACCGATTTTTCCGTGGACCGATTCTCAAATTTTTTTTTTTTTTTGAAGTATATACTCCTGTGGTGGTCCTATTGGCACCAAGTCAGGATCTGATGATGGAATCCCAGGGAAATCGAGGGCAACCCTCAAATTTTAAAGGTATTAACAATATTTTTCATATACTTTCTAACGCAATTCAGATTATTGTGCCTGGTAATCAACATCTCATCTTGGTGAGCTGATGATGGAAGGTATAAGTCAGGATCTGATGCTGGGATCCCAGGAAAAATGTTTGTTCAGCGATATTTTCGCCAATTGTCAACCGATTTGGATGATTATTTTGTTGTTTGGAAGAGTATTTTTACAAACTGGTCCCGTTTAAATTTGGTGAAGATCTGATGAAGAACTCCGAAGGCAGGCAACGGAACTCTTCAATAAATGCGATTTCAGCAATCCCGGGTGATTTAATCATCCGAGATTGCTGAAATCGCATGTCTGTTTATTGTTTATACCAGTTCATAACATCACATCACGCCGGTACGCTGTGAAGGTACCCCTTCACAGCATACCGGCGTGCCGCAGATGCAAACAAGTCAATATGAATTAACATATTTTTGGGGTTATCTATTCGAGTAAAACTTTATTGTTTATTAATCTCATCTTAATCTTGATGATTATATTTATGTTGGGTTTAGTTATAGCTATATTGTATTTACATTGGATGGTGAACTTCAAATATAAACCAATGAGCTCTTCTTCAACTTAAAATCAATAAAATCTAGTACCAGAGCAAAGTAGATATTTAACTATAAGCTGGTCTGGACTTGGATTGCGAAGGCACATAAAGTAATTCATTAACGGCAAATAGTGCAACCACTCATTATGGGAATAACGTCACTTAGTTTTGGGGTATCATCACTAAAAAGTGGCAAATAAAAAACTTTTACACAAAAAATACAACCGATACAGAAAGAAGCTGTACTGCATCCCCTTGATCCGTCCCACCCCCCGCTCTCTGCTCGAGTACTCAGCCTAGGCATATCTGACACCATCATCTCCGCCTACTACCCACCGTCCTCGACCTGTCGACCCCATCGCTCTCACTAGATACCACCCTCTATGGCTTGAGTGACTCCGTTATATTAGCGGGCGAACTCAATGCCAAGCATCCCGCGTGGATACACCACAACACCACCAATGCAAGAGGCAGGGTAGTATACAACCTAGGTGCCCTTAACTTCGACGTCATCGCTCCGATGACTCCGAATCATTTCCCACACGATCCCAACCAAAGGCCCGATGTTCTCGATGTGGCGTTGCTAAAGAATGTAACCTTCGTTTGCAATCTATAAAAACGCTTCACGAGCTCAATTCCGACACCTAAGCTTCTCGCTTCTGATAACCGAGAAGAACGCAGTCACCCGCTGCTGAGCTGTGTACCGCGCGCTGGGACAACTGCTCTCCTAGCTCTCAACCAGTAGACCAAGCTCACCTCGTTATGGTGAATGCTGAAGTCGAACGCAGAGTTTCCTCCCACCAGTAGAAGATCCAGATGATCCTCTGCCCCCCGTCACTCCAAACGAGGTGCAGGATATCATCAAAAGGCTTCAGCCTAGGAAAGCCTCTGCCTCCGACGGCATCACCAACAAGGTGTTGCCGTCTCCTTCTCCTTCCAATCAAACTCTTCTTCGCCTAATCTCCAATGGCGCATTAAGCAACAACATGCTGCATGGAAACAGGCCACCGTTATAGGTATCCCCAAACCAAGCAAGCCCAAGTCTGATCCCGCCAGTTACCGTCCCATCAGTCTCTTACTCAACGTTCTCAGTAAAATCTACGAGAGGCTTATTTACAAACAGCTCAAAGATTATGCCGAAACAAAGTCTTATTCCCGATGAGCAGTTTTGTTTTCGAACCGAACACTCGTCACCTCTATAGAATGCAGACGCTTCAAAACCGTTTCCTCCGTAAGCCCACCACACAGCAGTTCATGAAACGCATTGCCAAACGTTTCCTCGACACTGCTGCCAAACATCGCAACCTCCTTTTCGCAACGGCCGCCCGATACGTACCCTCCCGCATCTCCCAGACCAGTCGACAGAGGCACACCCTAGTCACCCCTGATGACTCTACCACCCTCCTCCAAGAGAGCCGTAGAGAGACAAGACTGCGCAAATCAAGACCGCTCTCTTTCCGCCATCGCCGCAGAGGCCCGTCGCGACGTCCCTATCAATGTCCGCCCCGACCCTTGCTCGAGCCAGCCCACGCCGCTGAGCCTGTAGTCTTAAGCTCTTAATAAAAAGCCCCTAATTCATAATCCGATCCAGCCCGTCCCTAGCTGTTCTCGCCCCAGCGAGGCCTTAACCTTTTGCGTGTCTTAAGTTACACAGTTCGACATAAGAAAAAATGCTCCAAATGTCTTAAGTCGGACAGTTACACATAAGGGCTTGGTCAGGATTGGACGATAAAAATCTGTTAAGACACGCAAAAGGTTAAGCCGACGCCCGTACCCCACCCACAGGTAGCCCTTAGCGTGTAGTCGCTTTGTTTGTTTTGGTTTTGTAAGTTTATAATAAGCCCTGGCTGGAGGCTTTAATATTTGTATTAAGGCTGCCACAGGCAAGTCCGGTTAAGCAGTCGACAACCTCCTAGGTTGAACTGCGAGAGGCCACTCATAAAGTAAAAAAAAGCTTTCTTATTACTTATTAAATCATTACCGAATGACACTCCCCTAATCCATTGCTCATGTCTTTAAAAAATCGTCAGCTCGAAAACATATAACACGCAATGACTGTTGAATTGTCAAAAATATTTCGATCGATTGCATGAATTTATGCGTTACGTCTAATAATTACTCCACACAAATAATTACCCCACAGGATAAATCATTGCTCTTGTTGTGTACCTACGTTCGATTAGAGGGGGCTCAACAATATAATCGCGATATAATAAATACTGAATTCAAAAATTAATCTCATATCAAGGGATCTGATTTGCGCTTGTAATTCAGTCAATCGCAGCAGTTGGGATTCTCTTTGGCAATTTTTTAGCTAATTCTAGAATGTTTGTTCAAAAAACAGAATGAAACCGATCGCATAATAATATGCTTTCATTTTGACATTGCAACCGTATTCAATGGGTCTTACGTTGTCGAGCAGACGAATTAAAAAAAAATTTAACAGTGGACCTGAAGTTCATTTCGATGGTGAAAGAAAATGCGGTTTTATGAGTAATGCAGTTGCTGTACGGGTCCCGGAACGGAGGTCTAATTTCGTAGCACCAAACCATGCCTTTCATTTTCTCAATTGAAGGATTATGAATTTCCTTCGAAATCCATTGAATTGTGATAGAAAGCGTATTAAGCTACTGGGTTGCTAAGTGCCAAGTGATCTATGTTTGGAAGTCTGCTTCCTATTACAATAAAGAATATGGCCCCAGTTCTTCCTTCCAGTTTATCTTAATATACACGCGACAGATTTCAAAATTTTCATACATTGGAAAAGTTTGTTTTCACAATTTCACTAGATTCGCTCGTAATTATTGAAGGTTCCGTACTGATACTATCCTTTTCATACACGTATGTTACACACATATGTATAGCACGGCGATTGTAAACGGCGTAGTTGTAATACTATCTTTCGTTGCTAGTTATTCAGTTTAACTAGCAACGAAAGATAGTATTGCAACTACGCGGGTCTAGGGGGCAACCCTGAAATGGGCGTGGTTAAAGCCTCATTCTCATTCTTGCTGTTTTTTAGAACTTGGAACTGAGTTCAGATTGAAATGAGCACACAATTGTTTGAGATTAGTGACTGTTTATTTTTATCATTTCATCTGATGCCCTTGCCTTAATGTCAATGGTCACTCAATATCAAAGGCGACGAACTACTGTATTTAGGTATATTGAACCTTTACAAAATCAGGTCAATAGACATTACAAAGCTTCAAAAAACATTGTTTCTGTCTTTAAAGTATGGGTGCTTCTCAGTCCGACATAATACTTAGGTTTCCAAAGCTGGATTTAATATGTAGTAGGATCTTAATTACCATATTGGAAGCTGGTGGGTGGGGCAAGTTTCCTGTGTCATTTCTTCACAGAAAAAATACCGGGAAGTGGCAAAAGGCTGGGCTGTTCCTTGCAACATAATTAATAAAATTACCTAATATTAATTTTTTTTTTTTTAATACTCTGTTGTAATAAATCTCAGTTTTAATTGGACTACATTTAAAATTCATGATATAATACTAATAATATTAAATAGCTTTGATTTAGAACAGCACTATCAAAGTGGCTGCTTTTTAAGCTCATGGTCACAGACTTCATTTCCGTCTCCTTGGTGATAATATGTTTTTTTTTGTTCATTAATTTAATAAAACATTCTGAATAGGTATCTTCTTATTAGAGTAGATTTTTTTTCAGAACAGTCTGGAAAATACACTTTTGAAAAATTAAGGCCACATTGACAACATTATCATTTTTGAGATAAAACAAGAAAAGGCTTTTTTGGAACAGGGAGGTAAAGTAGGAAATTAAGTCACTTAGATTTTAATTCAATGATCCAAGCTCATTTGTGGAAATTGTTTCAAGATATTTATACAAATTAATTGCAAAATATTACTCCTACTCAACACATCACCACACCACAGGCTCTCAACATTCTGCACAATCACAAATTCAATCGAGTTATGCTCAACATCAACAAGATGCACATACCTTCATCCAATGTAACAATAACACATCTGTTCTATGTTATTGTTATGTTACTGAATAACTGCTATAATAACATAACATCTTTTACACTAGTCTTAGAGCTATCTCAGCAATGTCAGGAATAATTGGCTTATGCATCTTAGAGTCAGAATATTAAATTAGTATTACATATAATGTCGAGAAGCCTTTGCCAGTAGCTTTTTTTGAGTAAATGCTGAAAATTATTCCCACTGGAGTGTATGAACAAGATAGAATCCTTTGTCCTAATTCAGATTATCGTCTTGATCCAAATTTCATATGTAAATTGCTTACAAGTTTTTGGTCATCAAACATCTATATGAAGACTTTTATTTATTACAAAGGAAATAGGAAGGACTGTGTTCCATATAACTATCTCAGATGGCAACAGTATTAATACATGTTTGCATAGTACATATTATAATAATGTGAGCACTGATAATTATAGTGAAAATAACATTTATCCGTAATAATTTGTAGGTAAAGATGATTCATATAAGACAAAAAGTGTTATTTTAGATTTTCCACAATCATTGTAATTATGAATATTGATTCATAGTTACTATGATTGTGGAAAATTAAAAGGATATGAATGTGAATTGTCAGCATAATACACAGTTTAGTACACATTTTAGTAACAGTCAAATTTATAAGTTTGAAATTGCTTGATATTTTGTTGCACTGTAGTCTATATATAGACTCAATATTGAGACTTACATAGAACAACTTTTCCCTGAGAGAAAATATTGCAGTTTACAAAAACAGTTTATAATATCCTCACTCACCTCAAGCGATCAACAACAGCTTGTCGTTTGGGTGGCAGAATCATCTCTTCTATGGGCTGCAGCATGTTGGGCGGGTGCTGCGCGGGTGCGGCGCCGGGCAGCAGGCCGCCCGCCCCGCCGCCTCCGACCAGGTGCTCCACGGTGCCTGCTCACTCTTCACCTCTTTTCCGTCATACTCCTCACAAGTCCTTAACGTGGCTCTCTCACTATTCAAGTACTGCACCGCAAGTGCAACAGCACTATCAGAAACACACAATTCGTCCTGAACATCCTCAACAAAATATTCATGTTGTCACAACTTTCAAGTCTCTGTTAACTCCACCGATTTTTTTTAACCAAGTTTTTAAATTGTTCTGCTTATAATAATCATTAAAACATTTTAACTTACACGTCAGACTAAAATTATATAAATAAAGAAACACGTCAAATGATATTACTAAGTGTTTTGGAACAAGTTATGCAGTCAACACATCGAAAACAGTTTTGCGTACTATAAATTGTCACAAACGTTACAATCTTACTGGGCTGTTGATAATTTACACAGAAAACTACAAATATCTGATTTAAATAAATTGTTACACTAATAATGACTTCTTCAAAACAATTTTAGAAAATCTTTGGCACGGCCAATCTAACATGAATGGCCAAACATCAACTAACTACTCTCCCTGTCATGTCACTAACTGACGCTTGCTTTACTCATCGCGTTTCAGTTCTAAAATAGGATACATACAGGAGCATCATAAATAGTAAGATGACGTGAAAATCGCACTATTTTTAATTCTAAAATAAAGAAAAACAATCATAGCATCGCTGAAAATCTGATTATCATCCCCAAATTGTGGACGTAGTTTTGACCAGTTTTGACACACTGTGTCCCATGTTGGCTGGCGTTGGGCTCGCCTCTAGCAAATTGTGATGGCAACTCTGCAATGGCTGTCAGACTGTCAGAAGTTGATTGTGTGACATTGACAATTTTACTATTGACAGAATTCTTTTATCATTTGCAAAACAATTGCTACTATTTGCAAAAAATACACCCAAATCAGATATTATTATAACCTCTATAGATTGGAACACAGTGTTATATCATCACTGAATTTCGGAAACGAGATAGTTTAGTTTTTGTACTTATTTAATTTACACGTTCTGCAGCAATGTCTGCTTTAAGATTGAATATTCGCTATTCCACATTCTGTGCGAAGAGGTTATTCATGCAGCCGATAAGCAATGCTAAATATTTTTCCAACTGTAACTTAATAACAAAACAGGCAAACGGTAAGAGAGAGTTTTATGAGCTATTGTTTTTTTCTAACATTAGTACTAAGGTAGACAAGTTAGCTTTATATTAAATATCTTTTGGATACAACAGTTATAAATTATAGGATTAGGTCCAATTACCGCCTCAAAAGCCGGTATAAATAGGTAGACTTGTTTCTACTGAATTGAATTCCAATTTTTGACTTAAAATTATTTTATTTTGTAGGTTTATTTCTAACAAAATACCAAACAAGCAGATGTTACAGTGCTGCCACAGAAGAAGTTCAATCAGAAACTTCGAAAGAGTCTACAATTAAAGATTCAGGGAAGGAAACACTTAAAGGCCCAACAGAAAAAAGGGAATTTCAAGCTGAAACCCGTATGCTACTAGATATTGTAGCAAGATCTCTATATTCTGACAAAGAAGTTAGTATAACTCGCACCCTTTGAATGAAAGTGACCTAACTCAAATTAAATTAAAATACCCCTGTTACTTATAATTTTCATATAAACTGATCTTAAAAATCATACTCTAAAACCGTGTGGTGAAAAAGATGTAGCAGAGTGCTGTCTATGCGGTGTAGCGTCTCAAGCGAAACTTAAAGGATTGTAATGAGAATAATAGAAAATATAAGCTGAGAAAATGTATATTAAACGACAATTGAATTGTGACAGACAAAAGTCTTATAAAAAGAAAACTCATGTCACTGCAGCTGAAAAACGCCAAAGAGGCTTTAACACTTTCCCTCAGCTGATAGTCGACCGTTTGAGTTTATCCTTCAGACCCAATTTCTGAGCTAGTTCCTGCAATCTGGGTCTGGGCAGGGCCTTAGTTAGGAGATCTGCTAACTGGGTAGCAGAACTAGTCCTCTCAACCACGATGTCGTTTTGAAGCACAAGCTCTCTCACGAAGAAGTGCCTCACGCGAATGTGTTTGGTGCGACGGTGAAACTCTGGATTATGTGCCAATTTCACCGCGGCTTCATTGTCCACGAACAAAACTGGAATTTCTTTTTGGCCATTTAAGTCTTTGAACAGTCTCTTTAACCAAATTAGTTCTCTTGCAGCTTCACTTGCTGCCACAAGCTCAGCTTCTGTAGTGCTAATGGCAACTGAAGCTTGTCGTTGGCTCATCCAGGAGATTGCTCCTCTTGAAAATAAACACAATACTCCAGTCGTAGAGCGACCTGTTTTCAAGCATCCAGCATGATCAGCATCACTGTAGGCTTTTATTTGGTTACGAGAATTTGTGTCATGAACATACATTATTCCTTTTGATAATGTGCCTTTCAAATATCTCATTATGCGCTTAACCATACACCAGTCGCTAGAAGTTGGCTTTTCTAAGCTCCTCGAAGCTAATCCTACAGCATAAGCCAGATCAGGGCGAGTGCCCACCATCAAGTAAGCGAGCGAGCCTACTGCTTCTCGATAGGGAAATGACTGTGACTCTTTGTCAGCTTTCCCTTTTTCAATAATTCCTTCTTTCTGTAAAGGGCTTGATACTGGATTACAGTCTTTCATATTGAATCTCTCTAAGACCTTATTTGCATAAGCTTCCTGCTTTATGAAAATCGAGCCGTCCTTCATTTGTTCTATCTCTAACCCAAGATAGTATGAAGCTGGTTTACTAGTTATCATCAAATTCTTTTTTAGGTCATTGATGAAACTATTTGCAAGGTTTTCATTACTCGCTGCAACTAAACCATCATCAACGTAGAGTGCTATTAAGATTTTATCATCTCCTAAGAATTTGGTATATAGGCATGGATCAGCGTCGCTTGTCTTGAAGCCTAAAGATTCAATTGTTTCTGCAAAACAGTAGTTCCAGCAGCGTGGTGCCTGCTTTAAACCATAGAGGCTTTTCTTTAGACGACATACTCTGGATGTTCCATCTTCAAAGCCTTCTGGCTGCATCACGTAAATCTCTTCAGTTAAATTTCCATTGAGGAAGGCTGTTGCAACATCAAACTGAATAAGATGAAGTTTCTCTCTTGCTGCAACGCTGAGCAAAGATCTTATGGTTGCCAACCTCGCTACTGGGCTAAACGTTTCGTTATAGTCAAAACCCTTCTTCTGCTTAAACCCTTTTACAACTAGTCGGGCTTTATACTTTTCTATTGTGCCGTCAGGGTTGGTTTTGACTTTAAAAACCCATTTACATGGCAGAGCTTTTCGATTACTCGGTAGATTTTGCAAGTCCCACACTTGTAATCTTTGCAAAGAATCTATTTCACTCTTCATGGCTTCTAACCATCTATCTTTACTTGTTCCACTTGATACTGCTTCCTTATACGTCGAAGGTTCTTTTTCAGTATTGACCAGGAATAAACTATAGTCATCTAATTTACGTGGAGGTCGTAGAGTACTTCTGTCCCTGAGATTATATCTTGGAACGTCCGGTATAGAAACGTCTCCCTCTGAATTCATCGGAATCTCAACATAAGTAGGAACAGCATCTACGAATTCTTCTTCAGTTTCACTGTCTGAAAATGCGATTTCGTTTTCTATAAACTTTCTTTCTTTTTCTTCCTCCAATTGGACTGACTGTTTTTGATCTCCTGATTCATATGCCTCTATTGCTGTTTCAATAGGCCTCCTTAAATGTCTATCTTCTTCTAATTCCCCCTCTAATTGAATAGATCTCTGTTCTGATTGGGTTTCCTGATTCAAGGGATTGGCAATTGGCGTAAGCTTTTGTTGAATAGTTTCTTTGGGAAGTGTGCCATATGACACGGTCCACTCTCTCTCAATCGGTTTTGGGTCAGATTTAGCACCTGATGCCTTAGCTTCAATCCCTAGAATAGGTGTCTCTTCGAAGATAACATCTCTAGATCGGATAAGATTGTCAACTTTATGCTTTGTTTCATACCAGATACGATAACCGTCATCATTGTCGTATCCTATGAGAATTCCTTTGGTTGCTTTCTTATCCAATTTTTTCCTTTTATGTTTCGGAACATGGGAGTAACACGTGCTTCCAATGATTCTAAGATGCTTTATGTTAGGTTTCTTCCCAAGCCATAACTCATAGGGTGACTTGTCCTTCTCTCTAGTTGCACCTGTTCGGTTTAAAATATACACAGCTGTCATTATAAGTTCCGCCCATAATGCTTTTGGCAGTTCTCTCTGAGCATTCAACAATGTTCTTGCGGTTTCTACTAATGTCCTGTTTTGGCGCTCGCTACAGCCATTCTGCTCTGGCGTGTACGGCATAACAAGGCGTTGCTTGATTCCTTTTTTATTCAAAATATCTTTGACATCCTTGTTGTCAAACTCGGTTCCGTTATCACTCAACAGTGTTTTGATTACATGTCCTGTGACCGTCGCTTCTTGTAGCATTATGCTCAATTTGTCTTTGACGTCGCTTTTGTTTCGAATGCAATAAACCATGCAGTATCCGGAGTAGTCATCTTTAAAAAGTACATAGTAACGATATTTTGTAAAACTCATAGGGAAAGGACCGCAAACATCTGCATGAATTATGTCTCCTGGCTGTGTAGATCTCTCTCGTATGCCAAACTTCAATCTATGCATCTTTCCGTAGATACAAGCTTCACACAACTCTTTGTTAATTGGAAGTGACAATCCTAATTCTCTTTGAATAACTTCCTTAACGTGCCTTTTGTTTTGATGCGCTAATCTCTCATGATAGAGCTGCATCAAATCACTTGTAGTAGTGGCAAGTACAGGTACTGGTGGCAGGACATTGCGAACTTTCAACTTAAAAAGTCCTCCACAGCGATTACGTTTGCCAACAACTGATACTTCCCCATTCAAAATTACTTCGCAAGTTTCCGGGGTCGAGATGAACTTGCTATTTTTCTGTTTATCATGCATAGCTAGCACTGAATACAGATTTCTCTGGATCTCTGGTACATACCAAACGTCTGTGAGTGCTAAGTTCACAATTTTTCCTTTGACATCTGCTTCCAAATAAATTGTTCCTTTGCCTTTTGCTTGAACAATGTTACCATTAGCTGTAGTAACTCCTTGGATCTCGTCAAACTCTTGGAATATTTGGAACAGGTCACTCCTGTTGGTTACGTGACTAGTCGCTCCATTGTCCACGTACCATGACTCTCTATCTTGCGGTATGAATGCCATAATATCCACGCTCATAATAGCCATATTCGCACCTTGACTTGAAGATGGCTTGTCTTTACTGTCTTTTGGCGGGCGACCATCTTTCATCCACTTCTGGCAGGATCTTACTCGATGTCCCATCTCATGGCAGTAATTGCATCTCATATGCTTATCCTTATTCTTCCTGTCTTTACGAATTGCGCTATTCTGTGTCGTCACTAATACCTCTTCACAAGATTCACTGTTCTTCTTTTCAAGTGACTTCTCATGAGCGCAAAGGTTACTTGTCAAACCTTCTACTGTCCTCTGTTCTTTGGCTAATAACAACCAACTTGATTTAAATTCGAAATACTTCTGATCTAATGTATCCAGAATTTTGCAAATAAGGAATATTTCTGGTAGTTTTATATTGGGATCATCTTTACCAATCTCTCTATTCAACTGACACCAGAGAGTCTTCAATTTGCAAATATGTGTGACCATATCATCAGAATTATCTAATTTAAATCCGAAGAAATCTAGGCAGAGATTATAAGCTCGATTCTCATTTTCTCCGTCAAATAACCGGTGTAGTTCTAGCCAAACTTCTCTTGGACATGTGAATGACATTACCTTTCTAACGGTATCATCGTTCAAATTTGTTGAAAGCAGGATCATAGCATTGTTCTCTGCCTGTATAAAACGCGCTAGTTTTATTCTAAATGCAGTAACTTCTGCGTCTCCTACACCTGCCGGCAACACGGGTCTCTTACATTTTCCTTCTACTATATCCAATGCATCGGGTATGCTTCTAAGCAGGATGGATATTTTATATTTCCAGGTATCCCAGTTACTCTTGCCTTGAAGTGGTATTATATGTACCTTTGTACTTAAATTTTCCACTTTTTCGCTCGTTTCCATTTTTCCGCTAGCACATAACCTGTAGCAGAGTGCTGTCTATGCGGTGTAGCGTCTCAAGCGAAACTTAAAGGATTGTAATGAGAATAATAGAAAATATAAGCTGAGAAAATGTATATTAAACGACAATTGAATTGTGACAGACAAAAGTCTTATAAAAAGAAAACTCATGTCACTGCAGCTGAAAAACGCCAAAGAGGCTTTAACAAAAGAGTCCAAATAATGAGTGGGAAATGGGCAGCTCATACATAGGTCACGGGAAAGTTTTTTTTTTTACCTAACTACTTTTTATGATTTTCTTGCTTTTTGCAATTTTTGCATTAATATTATTGATGTCTATTGTAGTAGCAAACACATGGGCTCCATTTTTATATAGACTAACCAGTTTTAATAATTTTCTTACATACAGGTTTTCATTCGTGAGTTAATATCCAATGCCAGTGATGCATTAGAAAAGTTCCGTTACCTGAGTGTCAGTGCAGATTCTAATACTCTAAAACTAGCTGAGATGGACAGGCCACTTGAAATTAGACTCTCAACGGATAAGCAGAACAGGACACTGACCTTTCAGGTAGGTATTTATTGTCATCTAGCACAATGTTACTTCCTCTGCAACAATATTTAATTCTTCATTTTTTATTAGGATACTGGTATTGGCATGACAAAAGAGGAGCTGACTGAGAACTTAGGAACTATAGCCCGTTCAGGGTCCAAGTCTTTCATTGAAGAGATCAAGAAGAAGGGTGCCGACGAGGCCAACTCAATCATAGGACAGTTTGGTGTTGGGTTTTACTCTGCATTCATGGTTGCCGATAAGATAGAAGTTTTCACTAGAAGTAGCAAAGAAGAATCACAAGGCTACAAATGGACATCAGATGGGTAAGATTCTCACTATTGATCATTTGTCAAAAAGAATGCATTCTTCACAATTTTTTTTTCCTCTAATCCATATTATGTCTGATGGAATCACAGAATAATTGGTGCAATTAATAAACTGTTTCAATTTTCCTTTCTTGTTATTTTCCAGTTCTGGCACATATGAAATTCAAGAAGCTGATGGAGTACCCATTGGCACGAAACTTATTGTTCACTTAAAAACAGATTGCAGAGAATATGCTGATGAAGAGACAGTTAAAAGTATGTGGTTTTATCATTGGTTTTTTTGTATATTTTAGTTTGTATGCATGTGTGTTTCACTGGATTTTTGTAAACACCATTAGTTTTATAAAATTTTTCAAGTGATTTTAAACTCTCGATAAATTGTAAACAGAACAGATTTAGGAAATGCTATGAATGTCGAATTTCCTCTACATGGGTTCACAAGTTATTGAGAGACTGAAATTGCATGAGGTATTTTATAAACATACATTGTTTGGAATAATATGGTGACAAACAATAACAATACAAGATTAATAACTTTAATTATATTTCTAACATTTTTCAGCTATTATCAAAAAGTACAGCAATTTTGTCAGCAGTCCCGTTTTACTGAATGATGAGCAAATTAACCAGATAAAGGTTCGTATTTCTTAAATCTTATTCAACACATTCAACTGATTACTCTTGAGAGTTCTGGAAGTATGTTACTAACTATTTGTGCATGATTTACAGCCTCTTTGGTTGATGGAGCCAAAAGAAGTAACTCAGGAGCAACACATTGATTTCTACAAATTCATCAGCCAGGCTTATGATAAGCCCAGATATACATTGCATTACAAAACAGATGCTCCTCTTAGTATAAGGGCTATATTGTATGTACCTGAAGGCAAACCTGGCTTGTTTGAACTGTCCCGCGATTCCGATGTGGGAGTAGCATTGTATTCTCGCAAGATCCTGATCAAAAGCAAGGCTGAAAATATATTGCCAAAATGGTTGAGATTTGTTAAAGGTTTGTAAATTATTTTCTTACTTAATCAAAGAATTAATCACTAAGTATATAGTTTCTTCATTTATGTGTTTCTTTTCTTTCTTATTATTAAATATATATATATATATGATTTCAGGTGTTGTGGATTCCGAAGACATTCCATTGAATCTTAGCAGAGAGCTATTGCAAAATAGTGGCCTTATTTTGTAAGTTAAGTATACAACATTATATAGTTATTGAGTCAAATATATACTTAGTATGATTAAGTAAATTGCCAGGTGCTAGATGTCTCAGATGCGATGATAACTTTTCCTTTTGCAGAAAACTTAAAAGTGTGCTAACCAACCGTTTCCTAAAATTCCTGATAGACATGTCGAAAAAGAATCAAGTTGACTATGAAGCTTTTTACAAAGAGTATTCTATCTTCTTGAAAGAAGGAATCGTTACTAGTCAGAGTCCCATTGAAAAGGTGAGTGTTTTTATTGCAGTAATATTTTCCAAAACGTAATCATTAGCATTACTTATTTGATAAAATCGTGTATATTAATATTTTAGGAGGAGATTGCGAAATTGCTCCGATTTGAGTCTTCTAAGCTTCCGGGTGGGCAAAGGACATCGCTAAGTGATTATGCTTCTCGCCAGAAAGAAGACCAGAGAACAATCTACTATTTAGCGGCCCCTAGGTTTGTTAAACGTCGTAAATGTTCAATGAAAACCAATGTTCGCTCTAAATTTGAGGCTTGGTTTGCATAATCATCATGGATCATTACTATTGCCGACATCCACTGCTCGACAAAGCTCTGCCGCAAGTGTCGCTACGACTTAACCATCTTCTCGCATCCATCAGCTGAATCCCGCAAATGGTTGATCGTCGAGTTACAGATATTCTATACTATATTTTATTAATTGCAGTCGTGAATTGGCAGAAACGTCGCCTTACTATGAGTCACTCAAGAAACGCGACGTCGAAGTGTTATTCTGCTACGAAATGTACGACGAATTGGTGTTACTGGAAATGAAGGAATTCAACAACAAGCAGCTTGTCTCCATAGAGAATGATATGCAGACAGCAACTAAGGAGGATGCAGAAGACATTATTGGTGCGTACTTTTGCTTTTACGCCAGTCAGTGACTGGTGAAGCTTTTAAAAATGCAAAGTGCAACTAAAACATTTGCTCGAACTAAGTGGTCATCTCATTATACTTTTGAACAGGAAGCGACGCACTTCTACAAAGTCAAGTCGACGAAGTTGTTAACTATTTGAAGACGCAACTAGCTGGCAAGGTATTCGATGTTAAAACAACATCCAAGTTGGAAACTCATCCATGTGTTATCACCGTACAAGAAATGGCGGCAGCTCGACATTTTATTCGCACTCAAGCACAAAATCTAAGTGAAGAAAACAGATTCGCGTTGCTGAGGCCACACCTAGAAATAAACGTCAAGTAAGTGTCTTTCTGTGTCAAACTTTGACTGATTTTTCCTTCAGCCGAATACCTACTGTACCTACCTATAGTTTTGCCACCAATCGATAGATTCAAGCTTTTTTGTGTTTATTTAGATTTTATTGTTTATATCGTTTTCCAGACACCCCATAATCAAGAAACTTCACAAACTGACCTCATCTGATAAGGAATTGGCCAAAATGGTGTCAGAGCAGCTATTTTCCAACGCCATGGTAACTGCAGGCCTTGTAGTGGACCCCAGAAACTTGATCACGCATATTAATGAACTGTTGGTTAAAGCATTAGAAAAACATTAGACATTGTTGTTAATTATAAAGATTGATATTATTGTATTAGGAAAATGTATTTTATTTCTACCTTCTATTGATGTCTCTAACTTTTAGGGTTGCATCCGTAGGGTGAAAACCGGAACCTTATTACTAAGCCTGCACTGTCCGTCTACAGTCACAAATTCACAATTTCTTTGAATCAGCCAGTTTTTAGGGTTCCGTACCTCAGTTGGAAAAAACCGGAATCCTTATAGTAGGTATAAGATTACTTTGTTGTCCGCCTGTCAATACTCTTCTTCTCAGGAACGCTTAGAAGAATCAAGCTAAAATTAATATCCAATACTGAGGTCTGCTACCCGTTGGAGCGGTGTAAAAATTATGTTTTGACGCTCGGAAGCAAAGGAATCAAAACCTTCTCGTTGAGCTAGAATCATGAAATTTGGCAATTACAATTGTATTTTTAATTTTTTTAATTATCATATAAAAAAAAATACTATTTATTACAATTGTATTTTCGGTTAAAGAATTGACCGTGGCGTTACATTGATGTAGATGGAGAATATTTTTTCTAATAATGCTATCTACCTAAAACTGCTAGGTATTACAGTAACATACAACAGCTAGAATAGAATTGCAAGCTCTTTTGGACATTAATGTGAAAAGATTCATTAAAACAACCCCAACTGATGAGACATATATAAAGAAATCACACTGATAAGTAAATGGAGTTTTGACGGTGCTTCAATCAAGCCAACTTTAAGCAAAAAAATGCATTTAGATACCACAGAAGAGACTGATTATGTTGATTCTAGTTTCATGGGTAGTTTGATACCTATCAAATTGGTTTCTGGTGATCAACTTGTTAGGGAAAATGACTCTCCTAACTCTGCTCATTGGTGTCGTCCTTCTTTTCCAATTTGCAAAAAAGAACAAATGTAGTACCTACCTACCTACCTACCTATTCGACGGAAGAAAAATGCAATCGAGGCAGAGAGAGATAATTTAGTGAAGACAGAGATGAAAACCGCATCCAAATCGTTTCACCGTTTAAGAGCTACGATGCCACAGACAGACACATAGCAGTCAAACTTTTAACGAAAGTGGAAGTAGAATCCTAAATGGAATCATTACAATTAAAACAAGGGATTATAAAAACATGAACTGGACTTTGAGTACTTATAGGTAGTTAGAAATGATTGATTTGAAGAATAACAAGAAGAAAGAGTTTTGCGAAAACAAAGCTATTTTAATTTAACAGTTTTAGTAGGTACGGAACTCAAAAATATAAAAAGATTCTCCAATATAATAATTTATGTTCAAATGTATTCAAAGCGCAATAAGTAAATTGCATTTTCTTAAATCTCGGGACACAATCGTCATGTTGATTCCGGGATTTTAGAAGAGTAACATCAACGCAATGTTAGTTACTTCCAGGAACATTAGGTAAATATAGTCTACCTATTTATTCCGATCTCTGCAAACACCCCTCTTTTTTTTTTTTTTTTTTTTCTTCTTTGGCTTCGCACGGTTTGTGCATTTAGCCAATGTCACGTTTAGTTTATAAAGGTAGGGAAACTTAATAAAAACATAATACTATTTTATTTTAACGGAATTTGGGATAAGACAGGACATAGGATCAGATTTATGATGGATGAGCAAATTACAATGACGAATAATTACAACTTAATATTATTTAAGGTTATGAATGAAACTATACATTTATATACAGGAAAACTATTTGTACAAAGTAAAGACAGTATTGACGTAGGAAAAGGAATATCAAGGGATAAGAGGTTACTGAAGAAGGAAGAACGGTCGTGTAAGGGACAGGAGAAAAAAATGTGATTTAAGTCGCCTACATCTGTGCCACACAAGCAAATGGGGTCGTCAATAATATGAAATTTGGCAAGATGGGCAGGGGAACAAACATGACCCAGTCTCATCCGTATTAAAACAGAGGATTCCATTTTGCCAAATTTTGCCTTACCAAACCATGGTTTTTCCGGAATCTCAGGTTGAATAAGAGAAAAATAATGTCCCTTCGATCTGCTACTGATATCCCAAGCTACCTTCCAGGTGTCCCGAAGAAATCTCTTAGGCAACGTTACGAGGTCATAAGTAAAAATTTTATATGGGACTAAGTCCCCACAATGCACCGCATCACCGGCCAGAGCGTCAGCGACTTCATTGCCATGGATTCCAGCGTGGGCCGGAATCCATGCAAATTGTAGTATGTTACCCTCAATGATCATTCTGGATGCAAATTCTCTTATTGAATAAATTATGGACAGCTGCGACTTATCTTCATAAGGGGATTTATTGATGGCTAGAAGAGCACTTCGAGAGTCAGTAAAAATTATAGCTTTTTTGAGCTTTAAAAGACTAATATATTCTATGGCTTTTAAAATGCCGAAGCATTCCCCTGTAAAAACGGAAGTCTCCGGAGGTAGTTTTGTTTTTTGTACGATGTTGTATTGAGAATGGTAAGTACCTATTCCAACACAACCCGTCGGAGTATGTTTGGCAGCGTCGGTAAAGATGTGGTGGTATTCTAAATGTTCAGTCAGAAAATGGTTAAAATTTAAATGGTAACCGGGATCTGATTTACTCACACAGTCAAATGTTATTTTGGGACTGAATTGTAAACTCTCGTAACTACTGCTGAATATGGGGAGTTTATTGGAACTGTGAATAGGAGAAGAAAGTGAAAGGAAATTTTTGTAGCTGACAATTAAACAAGGAGCACGTTTATGGGACCAATAATCTGATGATTCCATCTGCAACATTAAAGTGTCCAAGTTAGGAATAAGAGGATGAGTTGAGAGCTGAAGAATCCGGAACAAGTATTTGTCAGATAGAAATTGTCTTCTAATATATAGGGGAGCTTCCCCGCATTCGACTTGGAGCGCATTAATGGGGCTCGACTTCATAGCACCCGAAATAATACGTAAAGCTTTAGACTGGATGCGATCCAATTTTTTAAAAGCCATAACACTGCCAGGTTCCGGAACAAACAATCCATAGTCCAGAGTGCTTCTGATGATTGCGTTGTAAATAAATTTTAAAGAAAACGGATGAGCACCCCACCATACACCAGAGAGGCATCGAAGCATGTTTAAGTGTTTTTCACATTTGTTTACAATATAGTCGCAATGGGGAACACTGCTTAATTTAGAGTCTAATATTACACCTAGATATCTGAATTTATCTTTTACTGGAATAGGTCTTCCCTCATACATCAGATTTACTAAAGGAATATTTTTTTTTTTCCGGGAGAATAAAACAGCCGCACTTTTAGACGTGGATAAATCCAAGCCATTCAAATGTAACCATGATTCCAGAGTAGACAAAGCAGAATTGACTTTAAAGCTGGCTTGTTCAACAGAGTGACTTGACGAATACAGTAACAAATCGTCGGCGTATTGTAGAACCTTAACATAGTTAGTTAAGGACGAGTCCATATCAAAAGTGTAAATGTTGTATAGAAGGGGACTGAGCACAGAACCCTGTGGGAGACCTCTCCAAACAAGGCGAGATACCTCATGATCTCCTATCAGCATGTTAACTGAGCGTGCAGTTAGGATATTAATAATGAAATTAGATAAATTCGATGGAACTTTTAAGACTTTTAATTTATTATGTAAAATTGATAATACAACATTATCATAAGCCGCATTAATATCAAGAAAAACTGCTACGGTGGACTGATTTTTAGAGAAGGATAACCGAATATCTGATATCAAAATACTTAAACAGTCAGTGGTACTTTTACCTTTTCTAAAGCCATATTGTGAATCTGCCAAAAGGCCCTTACTTTCAACATACCATTCTAGGCGATTTTTAATTAAGTGTTCCGCTATTTTCATTAGAACTGAAGACAAAACTATGGGACGATATGAAGAAGCATCAGATGGAGTTTTATTTGGTTTAAGGAATGGCAACACCATTTGACGTTTCCATTCATCAGGGATGTGTCCAGTAATCATAATAGTGTTGACAAGCTTTAAATAATAACTGAGGACGTTGTCATTTAAATTAGCAAAAAAGGAATATGGGATGCCATCAATGCCCGGTGCGGAATCCTTAGTTTTATGAATAACACCCTTAAATTCATTGAGAGTGAATGGCATTGCTAGCATTACAGAAGTATCATGGTTATTGGATGCAAGAGGCAAATTAAGTTCGATAGCCTCAGGCACCCAAGGAGGAGCCAATTTATTTAAGAAGTCGCTGGCTAAAGAATCAGGAATAAGAGCAGGGTTATTATAGATGGACCTAAATCTGCGAATATTGCGCCAGACAATTGTAGGGTGAGTATTCGGTGAAATTGATGTGCAAAAGTTACGCCAAGACTCAAATTTTTTCTTCTTGAAAAGTTTACTAGTTTTACTAATTAGGTTAGTAACGATTTCAAAATTATCATCAGACATATCCAAGTTATAATTATATTCAGCCTCTTTACGTTTGTTAATCAATTCTGTGCACTCCGAGTCCCACCATGGAGGTGAAGGGATTGTACTTATATTTTTATTTTTTACCGGAAATACTTCATCTGCCGCTGTAATTAATAAGTGTGCTAAAGCTTCTGCACAAATATTTTCATTGTCATCAGAAATGACAGGCAAAGAGCAAAGCTTACTGTCAACAATGTCTCTGAATTTGTACCAGTCATTATTATTTCTATTTGGTACTCTATGTTTTAAATTTGATCTCCTTAGTGGTGCATTTGGTTTAGAAAGAGGATATGAAATAAGTATGGGAAAATGATCACTACCATAAGTAGTGGTTAGAGTATTCCAAGTTAATGATGATGCTAAGCTTGGAGAACAGATGGAAAGGTCAATTGCACTTTGGTTTTGATTGGGAGCACACCGACGTGTGGCTTCACCTGAGTTCAAGATGCACAAGTTGTGTAAGTCTATTATATCTAGTAATTCATCCCCATAACTGTTAGATGTTGAACAGCCCCATGATTGGTGATGGCAGTTAAAGTCCCCTAATACCAAGAACGGCTTTGGTAGAGAAGAAAATAGATTATTCACCTCTTGAAGAACAGAAGAAGAAGGGTGAGGAATGTAGATAGAAACAAGACAAGTATGGTACACTTTAATGGCTACAATAGATACTTCCTCGCTATGAGGTGGTAAAGCAATAGTGGAGAAAGGGATAGAATTCTTAATAAGTATAGCTACACCACCATACCCATCAGATCTATCCTCTCTAATGGTTAAATAACCATTAATTTTAAAAATATGAAATGATTTAAGCCAAGTCTCTGCTAAAGCAAAGACAAATGGCTTGTATTTGTTTAATAGATGTATGACATCACTCTTTTTGTTTATTAGACTGCGACAGTTCCACTGGATTATTTTGGATTTGTCCATTATGAATGAATTGAGGTAAATTGAAAGATTGGGCGGCGTTGGACGGTGACATGCTGAACTGGAAAAGAAGATTGTGTAAAGCAGAAAGAAGATCATTAATGGAAAAATTTGTGTCTTTTATTTCATTATTAACATTATTAGTCAGAGCACAGCCATTTGAAGGCTGAGGTATGGCAAAATCTCTAACAATAGCATTGTGGGCTTCTTTATTATATCCATGCACCTGTTTTGGAGGTGATCGTGGTTTCAGGAAGATAGTCTTCTTATAACTCTTTGAAGGATTAGGGGATGAAATTAGTGGGGTATCTGCAAATTTTTGGGAAGGAGAGGATAAAAGAGTATCAGCATAGGTTTTAGTCACTGGAGGATGAACTCTAGCTGCTTCAGCATAGGAAACTGAACTTTGAGCCATGTATTTTTTTATAGATTTTTGTCTAGAGATTTCTGGGCAAGATTTATTAATTGCAAAGTGATATCCAGAGCAAAGACAGCAAGAAGCTGTATCTTGATCTTTTTCACAACTGTCCCCAGAGTGGCCTTGGCCACATTTATAACAGCGAGGTTTGGACCTGCACTGAATTTTGGTGTGACCAAACCTACAACAATTGAAACACTGTATGGTAGGGAAAATATATAATTCTACAGGTAAAGCATTATAGCACATAAATATTCTCTTAGGCAAAACCTGTCCATCAAAAGTGACAACTATGGATTGAGATGGTTTCCAGATGGTTGTCCCATCAACAGTGGTCTTAAAATTTAGTCGTCTGATTTTCAATATTGGACCGCATCCAACTGGTACTGTTATGTTGTCAATAACTTCCTCAGGAGACCATTCCGCAGGAACACCACGGACCAAACCCATTCGGGTAACATTAAAAGTTGGTATAAAAGCTTTGTAGCTATATTTTTGCAGACTCTCATGTGCAATAAAAGAATTTGCATCCAGGTAATTCGAAAAAGAAAGTGAAATCTTATTTCGTCCAATTTTTTTGACGCTTCCATTAATAATATTTTTGAATTCATTGTGTTTTAGGAACTTACCAAAAGTGATGGGGTGCAGTGTCGTACCTTCATCTGGAGCCGTAAATGTTTTTTGGACATGAATCAAAAAAGGCGCGCTATCTGATTTTTCATAATTTGTTCTGCCAATCTGAGTGGCAGGAACCAAAGAAGGAGCCGGGATAAGAGGTGTAATATCTTGAGTATATGAAGGCATAATTTTCGCAGGCACTGATTCATCAACTTTCGAATCACAGCTACAACCGGAAGTTTCGGAGCCATGATTTTTGCGGGTACGGCGACGTTTATTGCAATGCTTGCACAAATGTACCCGAGTCCTTTTTAAATTACGAGCCGAAGATGAACCATCGGTATCCATGCCCGATTCATTTGAATTAATTGTTACAAAAACGCCTGCCGGGGGAACTAAGTCCCCCGGATCGGGCGGGTCTTTCATACTTACAAACTACCTATGTATAAATATTTAAAAAAACTTACCACTACCGAAGAATAAACGACAAACTAAGTTAAAACTATAAATAAAAGAAAATACAACGCTAGAACTACTGCTACTGATCCTATATTACACGGTTTAATTTTCAACTTTCATTCAAAAAATACGCGTCCGCCAAGTTGAAAGTTTCCCGCGCTTTTTCAAAACACCCCTCTTTTGCGTCAGGGGTTAAAAATAGTTATTTATGATACTAGTGTGGTAAAATGATACACTTCAAGCTCAGTTTTATAAGTATTTTATTAAATTTCTTCAACACAGTATCATACCTACTTAAAAATCTACCAATAATATTCGATTTAAAATACGACCAAAGCACAGGTTGGTCGGATATTTTTGCTATTCGACGCCTCAAAACAGAATGCTTCTTCTGTCTAAAACCGACAGTCACTAGCTGAATGTTCCCCACTACAACGTTAGTGAACACTCAGCCGCATAAAAATGCCCTATATAAAAATGTACCTACTCTGTGCTCAGCCGTAGACAGTAGCTAAGAAGACTGCCGTCAAGGCACCTTCTCCCCCCGCCCTTTCCCCCACCCCCTCTGCCCCCGTCTCTCGCGCAGCTTCACCTGTTGGTGTCCCCCAACAGGTCAGCCGCCCCTACAGCCCCATGGCCATTGCCGCCCCGGCTGCCCCCCTCCCCCGAAAGCTGTCCGCCCCTCCCCCCTTGTTTATTCATGACAAGGGAAAGTGGACAGATGTTTCCACGGCGTGCAACGAACGCCGCATAAAGTACTCCAATGCCCGTGCCGTCCAAGCGGGCATTAAGGTTACGGTCCCTACAGCGACCGATTACCGGGAGCTCCACAGGCTCTTAGTAGCCAGGAACATCTCGTTCCACTCCTTCGCTTTCGCGGAGGAGAAGCAAACCCGCGCCGTCGTGCGCAACGTCCCGCGCGAGATATCCGTAGAGGATATCCGCCGCGACCTACTGTCCCAGAATATTCCGGTGGCACAGGTCCACCGTATGCACCGCCGAGGGGGCGCTGCATACGACATGGTGTTGGTCGTTTGCGACCCCACCGTGGGCCATCACCCCATATTCGCCCTCTCCAAAGTTTGTGACCTCTCATAAAAGTACTCTACGGTACGGCTACTCCGTATATAAAATATACTGTGACAGCGGAAACAAAACCACACGCCTTCACTAGTGAAATCATTAAGAATTGTCAAAGTATTTCTCCATCAAGTGGTGACAAACTTATAATTTGTGTGGGTGAAAACGACTATGATTTAAAAATCTTATCTACGCAATTACGCCACCTCCTAGACGCTTTCAGTACTAACTATATAATTGTTTTAAGCCCACTTAAGAATCTGTATATAAATATATATGAATTGAAAGAAACTATACGTGATATTTGCAGTGAATACAAATGTTGTAAATATATTGATTCTGAATACAAATTGTACAATGCATGTAAATCTATAAACTATGCTATTGACTGTTACGATTACGAAAAAAAGTATTTAAATCTTAAAGAGTTGAAGAAAATAATACTACGTAATCAAACTAACTGTAAAAAACCTGATAGTAAACATGTAATTGCTTCGAAAGGTACAATCCCTTATTATTTTGCACGCCATCAAACGAAGTGCCCTGCTACAAATAGTGCTGTTATCGAAAACTCTACTCATAAAAAAAAAGGTACAATTCCACACTATTTTAAAGTTATACAACATAAACAGCTTTTTCGTGAGCAACAGCTCCGTAACAAGCGAACCTAAATCTTTTAAAATATTGCATCAAAATATCGCTAGTTTTCTTTCAAAAAAGGAAATTTTGAACTAACGTTACTGGAGCTACGAGACATAAATAAAGAACCAGACATATTATGTTTCTCTGAAACCTTTGTGCGTGACGGAAGTGAGAAATATTTAAAATTAAATAACTACGCCGTAGCAGCTGCATTTAGTAGAGACACACAGAGAGGGGGAACCTGTATACTCGCTAAACAGGGGATTGTTTATAACGAGCTTGCTCACATTAAAAAGTACTCAACCCCAAAATCATTTGAAGCCTGTGGCATTGAAATTCCATTGCACAAATTACTAATCGTGTGTCTTTATAGAACCCCTAAGTCTGATCCTAACATATTTTTGGATAAACTTTATCAATTAATGTGCGAAACAGGGAAAAAATTTGGGTCAAGTACAAAAATTGTTATTGCCGGTGATTTCAATATAAATACTTTTAAACAAGGGAAAATCACCAACTACTTAAAGGATCTATGCAATAATTATAACTTACAGATTCACGTTCAAGTTCCCACCCGTAAAGACTCGTGTATAGATCACATCCTAAGTAACATAAAAAATTCTTCTACTGAGGTTTTATCCCTGTACTTATCCGACCACGACACAGCACAACTTTTAGATTTCCCAATAAAAGAGCAAAGTTTAAAGGCCAAATCATACTTTATGTATAAAAAAGACTATTGTAGTGAAAATATAAGTAAATTCAAAAAATGCCTTGCAAGCTTAACGTGGTCGGAGGTACATCTCGAAACAGATATAAATAATGCATTTAATAAATTTCACGAGTTTTTATGTTTATTATATAATTTATGTTTCCCAAATATTAAGATTAAAGTAAATAATTCTAATGCAAATAAACAAAAATGGATAAGCAAGGGTCTCAGAAATAGTTGCAAAACTAAACGATGTTTACGATATCTCTATTATAAAAATAAAACCCTAACGTACAAACTTAGATATAAAAAATATTCATCAATACTAAAAAAATGTATCTTTAAATCCAAAAAAAATTCAAACATTAAATACATAAATAACAGCCAAAACAAATGCAGAGCAACGTGGTCTGTCATTAATCGTGAACTGGGAAATACAAAATGTGATAATAGTATTTCTCAACTAGAATTAGATGAGCGAATACTGACTAATCCCTCTGACATAGCAAATGCTTTTAATAATTATTTTATTGATTCAACTAGCACCGTGACATTTGATAATTTAAATGATAATGACAAGCCTAAAAAAACCATGTCAATTCCTAATTCCATGTTTCTCAGCCCCATGACTGAAGACGAAATCAAAAAAGAAATAATAGCTTTAAATAACACGAATTCAGAAGGTTACGATGGAATTAGTACAAAGGTAATTAAAGCTTGTAGTATAGAATTAATTCCTATTTTGACTTATTTAATTAATCTTTCATTTTCATCCGGAACTTTCCCTGATTCGTTAAAATTATCAGTCGTTAAACCTCTTTACAAAAAAAACGATAAAAATGACGTTAAAAACTATCGTCCGATAACCCTTATACCCATAATATCGAAATTGTTTGAAAAATGTATGCAAAAGAGACTTTCTGACTACTGCACCAAATACAATATTATAACAAAAGAGCAGTATGGATTTCAAAAGCACAAGTCAACAACACTAGCGATTGCTCATCTATTGGGCCATATTCATAGTTTTCTAAATAAAAATTATCTAACGACAGGATTGTTCTTCGACCTGTCACAAGCTTTTGACTTTGTGGCACATGACATCTTGATGATAAAATTAGAAAAAAGCGGAATAAGAGGTTTAGCACTGCAGTGGATCGCGTCGTATTTAAGCAACCGAAAACAATACGTTGTTATCAATAAGGTAAATGATAATTTATTGACTTCGTTTACATCTGACAATAGAGTTAATAATTGCGGCGTCCCTCAAGGGAGTGTATTAGGACCTTTATTGTTTCTAATATACATAAACGACTTGCCTTTAGTGACTAATCATAAATGTGTATTATTTGCAGATGACATTTCAATTATTGTGACATCTGACAAAAAGTGTAAAACTAAATCTGATCATGAGATGGACATTAATAACACTATTGACGACATTATAAAATGGTTACTGACAAATAAATTGAAAATCAATTTGGATAAGTCAAATTTTATACAGTTTAATAAATCAAAACATTCGAAATACAATTTCAAGCTTCATATTGACAGGCTAAAAGAAGTTCCACAAACTAAATTCTTAGGAGTACTCATAGATCAAGATCTGAATTGGAAAGTACATCTGGATAGTTTGTGCAGTAGGATCAATAAGTTTGTGTATGCTCTCAGACAAATAAAGAACATAACCAACAAAAAAACAGCAATTACGGCATATCACGCGTATATAGAATCCATCTTACGATACGGGCTTATCCTTTGGGGTAACAGCACAGATAATCACCGAGCATTTATTGCGCAAAAGAAATGCATCAGAGCCATTTGTGGTATCCGTCCTGATGAGTCATGTAAACCATTCTTTAAAAAGCTAGGTATATTACCACTTCCGTCACTGTACATTTTTGAGGTTTGTAATTATGTTTATAATAATAAGGGATTGTTCAAAAAAGCCCATCAATTGAACTCTCGAAATAGAGATCCTTGCAGACTAGTTTTGCAGGATACTCCCAAGTCAGCCAAGTATGCGAAAAGTTTTCTAGTCATGTGTATACGCATTTACAACAAACTTCCCAAAGAAATAAAATTGTTATTAAATACTAACTCATTTAAAGATTTTCTTAGTTTTAAACAATAAATTTCAAGTCTAATTGTCTTTGTATCCGCAATGCTGAGAAATGCTGTTGAAACTATTATTATGCTTTTGATTATTATTATTATTATTGTATTTCTAATAATTTTATTGACTTTTTATCTCTGACATTGAACTTTAGAATTCACTGATAATAATTAATTTGCATGCAATTGATACATATCCTGTATAGCTAAACATGCGGACTTAACATTAATATCTGACTGTAACAACTTTATACCATGTTTAAGGCAAATAAAGACTTATCTTATCTTATCTTATCTTATCTCTCTGGCCTCAAAGTGGAGACCCCCGCCCGCAGCGAGTTGGACAGTGTCATCGCTGCCAACTCTACGGACACTCGCAGGGGAATTGCCACGGCAAACCCCGCTGCGTCAAGTGTCTGGGGAGTCATGGCACCGCTGACTGCCCCCGCCCCAAGGACCGTACCTTGTGCGCCGAGCCACCCAGCTGTGTGCTGTGTGGCGAAACAGGGCACCCGGCTAACTACCGGGGCTGCCCCAAGGCTCCCAAATCCTCCGCCCCCAAACTGGCGAAGCGTGCTCACGCGCGCCAGCAGAGGGAGTGCCCCACACTAGTGGGGAATCCTTCGGGGGCCTCACGCCCCCAGCGTCCGAACCCCTGGAACGGCAACCATAGGGCCCACTTTCCGGCCCTAAGGACTGCCGCTCGCCAGGCCCCACAACCCAACACCGCGACTCCACGCGTCCCCCCCCCCGCGCGTAGGTTTAAACCGAAGGCCCTCCGGATAGGGTTCTTCAATGCCAATGGCTTTTTACGCCAACGTGACGAGGTCGCCACGTTCCTCCGCGACCGTAGGTTAGATATTCTTCTGGTCCAGGAGACCTTTCTCAAACCTTACCATCGAGACCCGAAAATTGCGAACTATCGTATAGTTCGCAACGACAGGACTCGTTGTCATAGGGGAGGGACTCTTATTTACTATAGGTCGTCCCTGTACTGCATCCCTATGGATCCGCCCGCCCTCTCTAGACTTGAGGTCTCCGTCTGTCGGCTGGGCATGACAGGCCATCAACCCATCACGGTCATCTCCACTTACGTCCCACCTGCCATCCCGGCGGAGAACACCTCCGCCATAAAAGATGACCTTACCAAACTTCTCGGTATGAGTAACTCCGTCCTTCTGGCAATGCCAAACACCCCTCCTGGAATAGTCACACGAGCAATGCCAGAGGCAAAGCCGTGCTTGATCTATGCGGGCCCCTATGTTTTGATGTCATCGCTCCGATGCATCCTACTCACTACCCTCACGATCCCACTCACCGCCCCGACGTACTCGACGTAGCTCTCCTCAAGAATGTCAACTTACGGTTGCATTCTGTGGAAGCGATCGACGAGCTCAACTCGGACCATCGACCCGTGGTCATGGAGTTCGCTCCTAGATCAGGACTCATGGACCCCGCACAACCCCCCCCGACCCGAGTGATCACTGACTGGAGTCGAGTAAGCGAAATGCTGAAAGACACCAAGTCACCTCACTTGGACAAGCTCCCCGACCTTATCGAGACCGCCACCGACACGACGGCTGCGATCGACTCTCTCACGGATCACGTGCAATACGTCTTGAACGAGTGTTCGAGGGAGACTCCGGCGGTGAGCGATCATCGCTGGAAGCTCCCAGACGATGTGCGTGACCCTGTTGACGGAGAAGAACGCGGCTGTCCGTGCCTACAGCGCCTTCCCCTGTCAGAATAACAAAGTTCACATGCGCTACTTACAGCGTAAAGTAAGTAATCGCATTAATGAACTGCGCAACGCTGACTGGGATAAGATGCTGGGCGACCTCGAACCCAACCACTTGGCATTCTGGAAACTTCAGAAGAAATTACGATCTGCTGAGGTCACTTCTATGCCACCCCTCACTCGCCCAGATAACACCGTCGCCTTCGATGACGACGAGATAGCCGAGTGCCTAGCCGACAGCCTGGAGGCACAATGCACTCCCAGTTCTCTACCAGTAGACCAAGCTCACCTTCGCATGGTGGATGCTGAAGTCGAACGTAGAGCTTCCATCCCCCCCGTTGAGGACCCCGATGACCCCCTGCCCCCCGTCACTCCAGACGAGGTAAAGGAGATCATAGGCAGACTCAAACCCAGGAAAGCCCCTGGGTCCGATGGCATCACCAACAGGGTGATCCGTCTCTTTCCCGCCTCCCTGATGATGTTGATGACCGCCATCTTCAATGGCGCTCTGTCCAACAACATGTTCCCACAATCGTGGAAAGGGGCTACCGTTATCGGTATCCCTAAAACAGGTAAGCCTAAGTCCTCCCCGACCAGCTATCGTCCCATCAGTTTGCTCAGTGGCCTAGGCAAGGTCTACGAGAGACTTATTTATAAGCGACTCAAGGACTATGTCGAGGCCAAGAGCCTGATTCCCCCCGAGCAGTTCGGCTTTAGAGCCAACCATTCTTGCGCCCAACAGGTCTTCCGCATCGTTGAGCATATCAGCGACCGCTTTCAGCGCGGCCAAGTGACGGGAGCCCTGTTCTTCGACGTGGCGAAAGCTTTCGACAAGGTCTGGCACAACGGTCTGATATACAAGTTATATCGACTCGGTGTGCCAGATCGTCTCGTGCTCATCTTACGAGACTATTTGTCGAACCGCACCTTTCGGTACCGTATCGAGGGTGCGCTTTCAGCCCCCCATCCCGTTAGCGCCGGAGTGCCCCAAGGCGGTGTGCTCTCGCCTCTAGCTTTCACGCTATACACCAGCGACATCCCGACCTTCCCCGGGACGCACTTAGCCCTGTTCGCCGACGACACGGCCATTTACCGCTCCGGCAGAAGCGAACAGTGCATAGCTCGAGTCCTCCAACAATCGGCCGACGCCCTAGGCGTCTGGTTCCGAAAGTGGAGGATCGAAGTTAACTCCGAAAAAAGCCAAGCGGTTTTGTTCGACAAAACGCGATTTTCCAGACCCACTCCCAGCCCGATCACCATGTTTGGTAAGACGATCCCTTGGGAGAAGCAAGCCAAATATCTAGGTGTGATCCTCGACCAACAACTTACGTTCGCTGAGCACATAAAGATGGTACGTTCGCGTGCCTCTTTCGCTCTCGGTAGGCTTCACTCCATGCTGAATGCACGCAGCAAGCTGTCCCTAAGATGTAAACTGCGCATCTTCACGACGTGCATACGCCCCATAATGACGTATGCGTGCGCCACTTTCGCGCACGCAAAGTCGCACCACATCCATAGGATGCAAGTAGTTCAAAATCGATTTCTCCGAAAGGCCACGGGCGCCCCGTGGTTCATTAGGAACGAACGACTCCACGTCGACCTCAAAATCCCGACAGTGAAGCAGTTCATGAAACGACTATCGCATCGGCTACCCGATACACTCCCTCACAGATCAGTAGGACTCGCCGCCCGAGGCATACCCTCGTCGAACCCGACGACCCCATCACCCAGATTCAAGAGAGCCGTAGGGAAACTAGCACTCTTTGAAAACACACACGACACAGACCGCGTTCCGTTTTCCGGCCCCGCCGCCGGGGCCCGTCGCGACGTCCCAGTAATAACCCTCCCCGACCTTTGATTACCGAGCCAGCCCGCGTCGCTGAGCCAGTAGTTTTAAACTCCCCAAATAATGTTATGACCCAGCCTGTCCCTTGCTGTTCCTCCCAAAATGACGCCGCTAGCCGAGGTCCGTATCCCACAGGGGATGCCCTAGCGAGCGGTCATGTAGTTTTAATTTAGTTTGTAAGCCCTGGCTGGGGGCCTTAAAAAACTATTGATGATACATTAAAATAATGTACTACACAGTACTTATTGTAACCTATAAAAAGTTCGCAGGGGTATATTTTTTAACTATTATGGTTAAAAAGTCAGAATGACCGCTTTTTGTTTAAATTATTCAAGTAAACCTCGGGTGGAATGGAGAAATGGTGATTTTGGTATTATGATATTGTAGTGACACAGTACCCGTCACACAGTCACCATATAACCAGTAACCATATACGACCGAAACAGTTACCTTACCTACCACGTTTTGGACAGTCTGCAAGAAACAGTAAGCAATCGTCTCGAAAAAGACACGTACGCATTGACTCAGAAACAAGATGGTAAGCACCGACGAGTCACGAGCGTCATCACAACGCCGCACACACGTTCGGGTGTTCGCTTCGAAAGAAGCGGTTTGTTAGCGCATGCAAAGCAACTAAAGGCACACAGATGAACACGTGGACAGATGAGGCGGACGACACACTCGTTGCAGGCAGTCTTCAATCTTCACTCGACGACGGCGCCCGGCGAAAAGGACCGCGCTCTTTTTTTTTTGTGAGTGGCGTCTCGCAGTTCAACCTATAAGGTTGTCGACTGCTTAACCGGGCTTGCCTGTGGTGGCCTTAAAGCCTCCAGCCAGGGCTTACAAAAAACTTACAAACTAAGCGACTACACGCTAAGGGCACCGCCTGCGGGGTATGGGCCTCGGCTTAGGGCGTCGCAGGGGGGAGGACAGCTAGAGACGGGCTGGATCGAACTAGAATTATTATTAAGGGGCGAATTGAAGGCTACAGAGTCAGCGACGCAGGCTGGCTCGAGCAAGGGTCGGGGTGGATTTTGACGGGGATGTCGCGGCGGGCCTCGGCGGCGAGGGCGGAAGGACGCATTCGTGATTTGCGAAGAGTGCTGGTCCCTTTGCGGACCGCGACTCATAATTACGCCTTCACGGCGAATTGCGCCGTGTGCAACATAGCACCCCGCGCGCGGCTCGCCCTACGGCGCGTCGCTATTGGTCGATCAGTGTATTGTAAATAGTTGCTAGTGCCTAAGTGTATATAAGTAGGATGTTTTTAGAAATAAAGCACAGTTATTGTAAAATGTTTGGATTTTTCGAAAATAAACTCCAGAAGGGGCGAAAAGGGATGATGAAGTTTTTTAGGAGAGGACATTATTGCTTGCTTGAATTTACGTGGAAATTGCTATGAACCAAGTAAAAGTGGGATATTTGAAACAGATCTAACCATTTTTGCAAAATCAACCCCTGACCGTATGGTCGGGGTGAATAATTGCGCTGATCCTGAGACCACAGAATCAGTAGCAAAAATATTGGACAGTGTCATCGCTGCCAACTCTACGGACACTCGCAGGGGAATTGCCACGGCAAACCCCGCTGCGTCAAGTGTCTGGGGAGTCATGGCACCGCTGACTGCCCCCGCCCCAAGGACCGTACCTTGTGCGCCGAGCCACCCAGCTGTGTGCTGTGTGGCGAAACAGGGCACCCGGCTAACTACCGGGGCTGCCCCAAGGCTCCCAAATCCTCCGCCCCCAAACTGGCGAAGCGTGCTCACGCGCGCCAGCAGAGGGAGTGCCCCACACTAGTGGGGAATCCTTCGGGGGCCTCACGCCCCCAGCGTCCGAACCCCTGGAACGGCAACCATAGGGCCCACTTTCCGGCCCTAAGGACTGCCGCTCGCCAGGCCCCACAACCCAACACCGCGACTCCACGCGTCCCCCCCCCCGCGCGTAGGTTTAAACCGAAGGCCCTCCGGATAGGGTTCTTCAATGCCAATGGCTTTTTACGCCAACGTGACGAGGTCGCCACGTTCCTCCGCGACCGTAGGTTAGATATTCTTCTGGTCCAGGAGACCTTTCTCAAACCTTACCATCGAGACCCGAAAATTGCGAACTATCGTATAGTTCGCAACGACAGGACTCGTTGTCATAGGGGAGGGACTCTTATTTACTATAGGTCGTCCCTGTACTGCATCCCTATGGATCCGCCCGCCCTCTCTAGACTTGAGGTCTCCGTCTGTCGGCTGGGCATGACAGGCCATCAACCCATCACGGTCATCTCCACTTACGTCCCACCTGCCATCCCGGCGGAGAACACCTCCGCCATAAAAGATGACCTTACCAAACTTCTCGGTATGAGTAACTCCGTCCTTCTGGCAATGCCAAACACCCCTCCTGGAATAGTCACACGAGCAATGCCAGAGGCAAAGCCGTGCTTGATCTATGCGGGCCCCTATGTTTTGATGTCATCGCTCCGATGCATCCTACTCACTACCCTCACGATCCCACTCACCGCCCCGACGTACTCGACGTAGCTCTCCTCAAGAATGTCAACTTACGGTTGCATTCTGTGGAAGCGATCGACGAGCTCAACTCGGACCATCGACCCGTGGTCATGGAGTTCGCTCCTAGATCAGGACTCATGGACCCCGCACAACCCCCCCCGACCCGAGTGATCACTGACTGGAGTCGAGTAAGCGAAATGCTGAAAGACACCAAGTCACCTCACTTGGACAAGCTCCCCGACCTTATCGAGACCGCCACCGACACGACGGCTGCGATCGACTCTCTCACGGATCACGTGCAATACGTCTTGAACGAGTGTTCGAGGGAGACTCCGGCGGTGAGCGATCATCGCTGGAAGCTCCCAGACGATGTGCGTGACCCTGTTGACGGAGAAGAACGCGGCTGTCCGTGCCTACAGCGCCTTCCCCTGTCAGAATAACAAAGTTCACATGCGCTACTTACAGCGTAAAGTAAGTAATCGCATTAATGAACTGCGCAACGCTGACTGGGATAAGATGCTGGGCGACCTCGAACCCAACCACTTGGCATTCTGGAAACTTCAGAAGAAATTACGATCTGCTGAGGTCACTTCTATGCCACCCCTCACTCGCCCAGATAACACCGTCGCCTTCGATGACGACGAGATAGCCGAGTGCCTAGCCGACAGCCTGGAGGCACAATGCACTCCCAGTTCTCTACCAGTAGACCAAGCTCACCTTCGCATGGTGGATGCTGAAGTCGAACGTAGAGCTTCCATCCCCCCCGTTGAGGACCCCGATGACCCCCTGCCCCCCGTCACTCCAGACGAGGTAAAGGAGATCATAGGCAGACTCAAACCCAGGAAAGCCCCTGGGTCCGATGGCATCACCAACAGGGTGATCCGTCTCTTTCCCGCCTCCCTGATGATGTTGATGACCGCCATCTTCAATGGCGCTCTGTCCAACAACATGTTCCCACAATCGTGGAAAGGGGCTACCGTTATCGGTATCCCTAAAACAGGTAAGCCTAAGTCCTCCCCGACCAGCTATCGTCCCATCAGTTTGCTCAGTGGCCTAGGCAAGGTCTACGAGAGACTTATTTATAAGCGACTCAAGGACTATGTCGAGGCCAAGAGCCTGATTCCCCCCGAGCAGTTCGGCTTTAGAGCCAACCATTCTTGCGCCCAACAGGTCTTCCGCATCGTTGAGCATATCAGCGACCGCTTTCAGCGCGGCCAAGTGACGGGAGCCCTGTTCTTCGACGTGGCGAAAGCTTTCGACAAGGTCTGGCACAACGGTCTGATATACAAGTTATATCGACTCGGTGTGCCAGATCGTCTCGTGCTCATCTTACGAGACTATTTGTCGAACCGCACCTTTCGGTACCGTATCGAGGGTGCGCTTTCAGCCCCCCATCCCGTTAGCGCCGGAGTGCCCCAAGGCGGTGTGCTCTCGCCTCTAGCTTTCACGCTATACACCAGCGACATCCCGACCTTCCCCGGGACGCACTTAGCCCTGTTCGCCGACGACACGGCCATTTACCGCTCCGGCAGAAGCGAACAGTGCATAGCTCGAGTCCTCCAACAATCGGCCGACGCCCTAGGCGTCTGGTTCCGAAAGTGGAGGATCGAAGTTAACTCCGAAAAAAGCCAAGCGGTTTTGTTCGACAAAACGCGATTTTCCAGACCCACTCCCAGCCCGATCACCATGTTTGGTAAGACGATCCCTTGGGAGAAGCAAGCCAAATATCTAGGTGTGATCCTCGACCAACAACTTACGTTCGCTGAGCACATAAAGATGGTACGTTCGCGTGCCTCTTTCGCTCTCGGTAGGCTTCACTCCATGCTGAATGCACGCAGCAAGCTGTCCCTAAGATGTAAACTGCGCATCTTCACGACGTGCATACGCCCCATAATGACGTATGCGTGCGCCACTTTCGCGCACGCAAAGTCGCACCACATCCATAGGATGCAAGTAGTTCAAAATCGATTTCTCCGAAAGGCCACGGGCGCCCCGTGGTTCATTAGGAACGAACGACTCCACGTCGACCTCAAAATCCCGACAGTGAAGCAGTTCATGAAACGACTATCGCATCGGCTACCCGATACACTCCCTCACAGATCAGTAGGACTCGCCGCCCGAGGCATACCCTCGTCGAACCCGACGACCCCATCACCCAGATTCAAGAGAGCCGTAGGGAAACTAGCACTCTTTGAAAACACACACGACACAGACCGCGTTCCGTTTTCCGGCCCCGCCGCCGGGGCCCGTCGCGACGTCCCAGTAATAACCCTCCCCGACCTTTGATTACCGAGCCAGCCCGCGTCGCTGAGCCAGTAGTTTTAAACTCCCCAAATAATGTTATGACCCAGCCTGTCCCTTGCTGTTCCTCCCAAAATGACGCCGCTAGCCGAGGTCCGTATCCCACAGGGGATGCCCTAGCGAGCGGTCATGTAGTTTTAATTTAGTTTGTAAGCCCTGGCTGGGGGCCTTAAAAAACTATTGATGATACATTAAAATAATGTACTACACAGTACTTATTGTAACCTATAAAAAGTTCGCAGGGGTATATTTTTTAACTATTATGGTTAAAAAGTCAGAATGACCGCTTTTTGTTTAAATTATTCAAGTAAACCTCGGGTGGAATGGAGAAATGGTGATTTTGGTATTATGATATTGTAGTGACACAGTACCCGTCACACAGTCACCATATAACCAGTAACCATATACGACCGAAACAGTTACCTTACCTACCACGTTTTGGACAGTCTGCAAGAAACAGTAAGCAATCGTCTCGAAAAAGACACGTACGCATTGACTCAGAAACAAGATGGTAAGCACCGACGAGTCACGAGCGTCATCACAACGCCGCACACACGTTCGGGTGTTCGCTTCGAAAGAAGCGGTTTGTTAGCGCATGCAAAGCAACTAAAGGCACACAGATGAACACGTGGACAGATGAGGCGGACGACACACTCGTTGCAGGCAGTCTTCAATCTTCACTCGACGACGGCGCCCGGCGAAAAGGACCGCGCTCTTTTTTTTTTGTGAGTGGCGTCTCGCAGTTCAACCTATAAGGTTGTCGACTGCTTAACCGGGCTTGCCTGTGGTGGCCTTAAAGCCTCCAGCCAGGGCTTACAAAAAACTTACAAACTAAGCGACTACACGCTAAGGGCACCGCCTGCGGGGTATGGGCCTCGGCTTAGGGCGTCGCAGGGGGGAGGACAGCTAGAGACGGGCTGGATCGAACTAGAATTATTATTAAGGGGCGAATTGAAGGCTACAGAGTCAGCGACGCAGGCTGGCTCGAGCAAGGGTCGGGGTGGATTTTGACGGGGATGTCGCGGCGGGCCTCGGCGGCGAGGGCGGAAGGACGCATTCGTGATTTGCGAAGAGTGCTGGTCCCTTTGCGGACCGCGACTTATAATTACGCCTTCACGGCGAATTGCGCCGTGTGCAACATAGCACCCCGCGCGCGGCTCGCCCTACGGCGCGTCGCTATTGGTCGATCAGTGTATTGTAAATAGTTGCTAGTGCCTAAGTGTATATAAGTAGGATGTTTTTAGAAATAAAGCACAGTTATTGTAAAATGTTTGGATTTTTCGAAAATAAACTCCAGAAGGGGCGAAAAGGGATGATGAAGTTTTTTAGGAGAGGACATTATTGCTTGCTTGAATTTACGTGGAAATTGCTATGAACCAAGTAAAAGTGGGATATTTGAAACAGATCTAACCATTTTTGCAAAATCAACCCCTGACCGTATGGTCGGGGTGAATAATTGCGCTGATCCTGAGACCACAGAATCAGTAGCAAAAATATTGGACAGTGTCATCGCTGCCAACTCTACGGACACTCGCAGGGGAATTGCCACGGCAAACCCCGCTGCGTCAAGTGTCTGGGGAGTCATGGCACCGCTGACTGCCCCCGCCCCAAGGACCGTACCTTGTGCGCCGAGCCACCCAGCTGTGTGCTGTGTGGCGAAACAGGGCACCCGGCTAACTACCGGGGCTGCCCCAAGGCTCCCAAATCCTCCGCCCCCAAACTGGCGAAGCGTGCTCACGCGCGCCAGCAGAGGGAGTGCCCCACACTAGTGGGGAATCCTTCGGGGGCCTCACGCCCCCAGCGTCCGAACCCCTGGAACGGCAACCATAGGGCCCACTTTCCGGCCCTAAGGACTGCCGCTCGCCAGGCCCCACAACCCAACACCGCGACTCCACGCGCCCCCCCCCCCGCGCGTAGGTTTAAACCGAAGGCCCTCCGGATAGGGTTCTTCAATGCCAATGGCTTTTTACGCCAACGTGACGAGGTCGCCACGTTCCTCCGCGACCGTAGGTTAGATATTCTTCTGGTCCAGGAGACCTTTCTCAAACCTTACCATCGAGACCCGAAAATTGCGAACTATCGTATAGTTCGCAACGACAGGACTCGTTGTCATAGGGGAGGGACTCTTATTTACTATAGGTCGTCCCTGTACTGCATCCCTATGGATCCGCCCGCCCTCTCTAGACTTGAGGTCTCCGTCTGTCGGCTGGGCATGACAGGCCATCAACCCATCACGGTCATCTCCACTTACGTCCCACCTGCCATCCCGGCGGAGAACACCTCCGCCATAAAAGATGACCTTACCAAACTTCTCGGTATGAGTAACTCCGTCCTTCTGGCAATGCCAAACACCCCTCCTGGAATAGTCACACGAGCAATGCCAGAGGCAAAGCCGTGCTTGATCTATGCGGGCCCCTATGTTTTGATGTCATCGCTCCGATGCATCCTACTCACTACCCTCACGATCCCACTCACCGCCCCGACGTACTCGACGTAGCTCTCCTCAAGAATGTCAACTTACGGTTGCATTCTGTGGAAGCGATCGACGAGCTCAACTCGGACCATCGACCCGTGGTCATGGAGTTCGCTCCTAGATCAGGACTCATGGACCCCGCACAACCCCCCCCGACCCGAGTGATCACTGACTGGAGTCGAGTAAGCGAAATGCTGAAAGACACCAAGTCACCTCACTTGGACAAGCTCCCCGACCTTATCGAGACCGCCACCGACACGACGGCTGCGATCGACTCTCTCACGGATCACGTGCAATACGTCTTGAACGAGTGTTCGAGGGAGACTCCGGCGGTGAGCGATCATCGCTGGAAGCTCCCAGACGATGTGCGTGACCCTGTTGACGGAGAAGAACGCGGCTGTCCGTGCCTACAGCGCCTTCCCCTGTCAGAATAACAAAGTTCACATGCGCTACTTACAGCGTAAAGTAAGTAATCGCATTAATGAACTGCGCAACGCTGACTGGGATAAGATGCTGGGCGACCTCGAACCCAACCACTTGGCATTCTGGAAACTTCAGAAGAAATTACGATCTGCTGAGGTCACTTCTATGCCACCCCTCACTCGCCCAGATAACACCGTCGCCTTCGATGACGACGAGATAGCCGAGTGCCTAGCCGACAGCCTGGAGGCACAATGCACTCCCAGTTCTCTACCAGTAGACCAAGCTCACCTTCGCATGGTGGATGCTGAAGTCGAACGTAGAGCTTCCATCCCCCCCGTTGAGGACCCCGATGACCCCCTGCCCCCCGTCACTCCAGACGAGGTAAAGGAGATCATAGGCAGACTCAAACCCAGGAAAGCCCCTGGGTCCGATGGCATCACCAACAGGGTGATCCGTCTCTTTCCCGCCTCCCTGATGATGTTGATGACCGCCATCTTCAATGGCGCTCTGTCCAACAACATGTTCCCACAATCGTGGAAAGGGGCTACCGTTATCGGTATCCCTAAAACAGGTAAGCCTAAGTCCTCCCCGACCAGCTATCGTCCCATCAGTTTGCTCAGTGGCCTAGGCAAGGTCTACGAGAGACTTATTTATAAGCGACTCAAGGACTATGTCGAGGCCAAGAGCCTGATTCCCCCCGAGCAGTTCGGCTTTAGAGCCAACCATTCTTGCGCCCAACAGGTCTTCCGCATCGTTGAGCATATCAGCGACCGCTTTCAGCGCGGCCAAGTGACGGGAGCCCTGTTCTTCGACGTGGCGAAAGCTTTCGACAAGGTCTGGCACAACGGTCTGATATACAAGTTATATCGACTCGGTGTGCCAGATCGTCTCGTGCTCATCTTACGAGACTATTTGTCGAACCGCACCTTTCGGTACCGTATCGAGGGTGCGCTTTCAGCCCCCCATCCCGTTAGCGCCGGAGTGCCCCAAGGCGGTGTGCTCTCGCCTCTAGCTTTCACGCTATACACCAGCGACATCCCGACCTTCCCCGGGACGCACTTAGCCCTGTTCGCCGACGACACGGCCATTTACCGCTCCGGCAGAAGCGAACAGTGCATAGCTCGAGTCCTCCAACAATCGGCCGACGCCCTAGGCGTCTGGTTCCGAAAGTGGAGGATCGAAGTTAACTCCGAAAAAAGCCAAGCGGTTTTGTTCGACAAAACGCGATTTTCCAGACCCACTCCCAGCCCGATCACCATGTTTGGTAAGACGATCCCTTGGGAGAAGCAAGCCAAATATCTAGGTGTGATCCTCGACCAACAACTTACGTTCGCTGAGCACATAAAGATGGTACGTTCGCGTGCCTCTTTCGCTCTCGGTAGGCTTCACTCCATGCTGAATGCACGCAGCAAGCTGTCCCTAAGATGTAAACTGCGCATCTTCACGACGTGCATACGCCCCATAATGACGTATGCGTGCGCCACTTTCGCGCACGCAAAGTCGCACCACATCCATAGGATGCAAGTAGTTCAAAATCGATTTCTCCGAAAGGCCACGGGCGCCCCGTGGTTCATTAGGAACGAACGACTCCACGTCGACCTCAAAATCCCGACAGTGAAGCAGTTCATGAAACGACTATCGCATCGGCTACCCGATACACTCCCTCACAGATCAGTAGGACTCGCCGCCCGAGGCATACCCTCGTCGAACCCGACGACCCCATCACCCAGATTCAAGAGAGCCGTAGGGAAACTAGCACTCTTTGAAAACACACACGACACAGACCGCGTTCCGTTTTCCGGCCCCGCCGCCGGGGCCCGTCGCGACGTCCCAGTAATAACCCTCCCCGACCTTTGATTACCGAGCCAGCCCGCGTCGCTGAGCCAGTAGTTTTAAACTCCCCAAATAATGTTATGACCCAGCCTGTCCCTTGCTGTTCCTCCCAAAATGACGCCGCTAGCCGAGGTCCGTATCCCACAGGGGATGCCCTAGCGAGCGGTCATGTAGTTTTAATTTAGTTTGTAAGCCCTGGCTGGGGGCCTTAAAAAACTATTGATGATACATTAAAATAATGTACTACACAGTACTTATTGTAACCTATAAAAAGTTCGCAGGGGTATATTTTTTAACTATTATGGTTAAAAAGTCAGAATGACCGCTTTTTGTTTAAATTATTCAAGTAAACCTCGGGTGGAATGGAGAAATGGTGATTTTGGTATTATGATATTGTAGTGACACAGTACCCGTCACACAGTCACCATATAACCAGTAACCATATACGACCGAAACAGTTACCTTACCTACCACGTTTTGGACAGTCTGCAAGAAACAGTAAGCAATCGTCTCGAAAAAGACACGTACGCATTGACTCAGAAACAAGATGGTAAGCACCGACGAGTCACGAGCGTCATCACAACGCCGCACACACGTTCGGGTGTTCGCTTCGAAAGAAGCGGTTTGTTAGCGCATGCAAAGCAACTAAAGGCACACAGATGAACACGTGGACAGATGAGGCGGACGACACACTCGTTGCAGGCAGTCTTCAATCTTCACTCGACGACGGCGCCCGGCGAAAAGGACCGCGCTCTTTTTTTTTTGTGAGTGGCGTCTCGCAGTTCAACCTATAAGGTTGTCGACTGCTTAACCGGGCTTGCCTGTGGTGGCCTTAAAGCCTCCAGCCAGGGCTTACAAAAAACTTACAAACTAAGCGACTACACGCTAAGGGCACCGCCTGCGGGGTATGGGCCTCGGCTTAGGGCGTCGCAGGGGGGAGGACAGCTAGAGACGGGCTGGATCGAACTAGAATTATTATTAAGGGGCGAATTGAAGGCTACAGAGTCAGCGACGCAGGCTGGCTCGAGCAAGGGTCGGGGTGGATTTTGACGGGGATGTCGCGGCGGGCCTCGGCGGCGAGGGCGGAAGGACGCATTCGTGATTTGCGAAGAGTGCTGGTCCCTTTGCGGACCGCGACTCATAATTACGCCTTCACGGCGAATTGCGCCGTGTGCAACATAGCACCCCGCGCGCGGCTCGCCCTACGGCGCGTCGCTATTGGTCGATCAGTGTATTGTAAATAGTTGCTAGTGCCTAAGTGTATATAAGTAGGATGTTTTTAGAAATAAAGCACAGTTATTGTAAAATGTTTGGATTTTTCGAAAATAAACTCCAGCAGGCCTATTGGCTATCTTTTTAAACGTCAGTGACTATCAGGCTTCAGTTGTACACCGAACTTTGATGACAACTGAGAATTTCATAACATTGGTATTGCGTATCACGTTACGTGGATTTCAAGTTACGGTGACTTATAGACGGGGAACGGTGCTCTTCGTTACAGCACTTGACGCCTCTATTTTTTATCGACTATTATGCTACTTAGTTGAAGAACGCCTTTTGAGCATTACAATACTACATTTTACAGAGCATTTCATTTTAAGCGGTTTATAAAACTTTTGACATATTTTTACGTCGCTAACTCAAACAAAAACAAACTGTTTTACTGTTTATTGCTTCGTAATTACTTAAACTTACGAGTTGTGCGGATTTAATTAATGACATACTGTGTTTACTAGTGTTTTGTGAAAATAAATCCTTAAATTAAAGGTAAGTGAAGGCTCCCGATAGATCGAGTAAGTTTATTATTTGAAATTTTTTATGAGTTTGTTTCGATAGGAGACCAATTTCTAAGTATTTCAACTTCAACTTATTAAAATAACTTTATCATTTATATAAATTATGGTGTTATTAAAAAATGTATAGGTATGGTAGTTATAGCCAAGTGAACATTTTTAGGTACTTACCTCTACCTAAGTATATTTTATTGATGTAGAATATTTAATTTAAGATGCCTGCAAGACGAAGAGTTTCCATTAGGCAAATGGAATTACTTGTGGAGTTTGAGAAGTCCAATCTCGATATTGCATTGGGCCGCTTTCCGGGAGGGCCACAGGCTGTTAGAGTCACCCGAGAAGTATGGAACACTATAGCAGTCCAACTAAACTCAGTGGCAAAGGGAACCACAAAAACACCAGACCAATGGCGAAGAGTAAGTTTATTTTATTATATCCTCTGACTACCTAAATATTAATACATTTTCCATTCTCTTCATCATTACTAAAAACAGGCATTTTAATTCTGCATTCTTTTGCATTTTGTCATATTCTCCTTGGTCCCTTTTACCCCACTTATGAAGTATCACCACTCAAGACTCACAAAACCCTCAAGTACCTCTGATAAAAATTACTCTAAAAATAGCTTGCATTATAAGTTTGTTGTGTTGTTTATGTTCTTAGAAGTAGCTTGGTTAATATGTGATGAAGGTATATTTTTCTAACATAGTTACAAAAATGTTTTTTATTTTTTCTATCTATCTATAAGTACTGGATAGAGTTTAAGGCCAAGACAAAGGGCAAAGCTGCAGACTCAAGGAGGAATGCGTCAGCAACTTGTGGAGGGCCTAACAAGCTTGTTTCTCTGAATGAGTTAGAGAAGAGAGTGTTGGCAATATTAGGTCCAGTAGTGGAGCAGGGATTGCCTGGAGTACGCCTGCCTATTGATGTTAGTTTCATAACTATTCATTATTAAATGCTTTTGTAGGGATACATATAATTCATCAAACTAACTTCTTTCATGTAGGTATAGCCTATATCTATGCCTCATTTTAAGTAAAATGTTTTTTATATTTTACAGATACCATCAGCAGATGAGATTGAGGCCCCTGTTGATTCTGGAATTGCAGCATCCGATCCTGTTGTATCCTATCCCAGTACATCAATACCCATCTCTCAGTCCTCAGCTCCTGATTCTATATCTTTAGAGCCCATGGATGAGGAATGGCTTGATGAAGAGTTACCCGATTCACACACCTTTGAGCTCCCACCCTCTGCTTCAACACAGCCTGCGTCGCCGCCCTCCACATAGACACAGCCTGCATTGCCTCTTGAGATACAGCCCGCTAAGCAGCAGCCCCCGATTATGTCGACAGATGATAGTAAGAAAATCATAGATTTATGACAGAAATTTTAATGCGACGATAGATCAGTGGTAGTGACATCAAACACCGCCCATGGTTAATGTTAACAAAAAAAAGTACTGTAGAACAACCAAATGATAAAACTTATTTTTATTTTTAGGGTATGCTCAGCGCTCCACTGCACCAGCCGGAAGGTCGAGATCACACAGACAAAGTTAGTACATTGTATTATAAAGTGGTTCATGATTTTAATTTAAAACTGAAATCAATATAGAATTATATAAATTACAGTTCATAGAGATGAGAGGAAGCCACGCTGGGCCTACGAAATTGAATCTCGACGCATTGCTGCTGAAGAGCGTAATGCAGCCGCAATGGAAGCGCTCGTCAATCTGATTAGAGAGATAAGGAATGATGTACATAGTTATTTAAATCGATCTTAATTCTAATAATTTTTCTACTTTAGATTACCTACTTTATAATTTCTCTTGGGCACTTTACCAGCTGACAGCATTGAGGACGAATTTTTTGATGTTATGTTTTAGTTTATTGTAAGTTTAATTTATTTTTAGTTATTTTATATGTGTTAGTTTAGTTTATATGTATTAGTTATAATTTAAAGTACAATAAATAAATAAATAACTTAAGGTTATTCATTGTTATTTTTTCAACATTATTCACAAACCAAATTGTAGTTTTATGTAAGTATGAAATGAAATAACAATAAAAGACTGATAATATTATTCATGTCATTCATTATATTCTGTAAGTCACCATGTCTACATAAAGGGGCTTTTATACTTAGGTACAGTTATGAACCCTGTTAGGTTACAGATTAACAATTTTACACACAATCAATTTGAATATGAAGTCCAAAGATTATTGAATACTAGATAGCTCTAGCATTCCATAATCTTTGGACTAATATATCCCTGGAGTTGTCTGCCATCAAGGCAATTGCCTCAACTCTCTAAAGACTTGGCTCTGTTGGTCATTGTCAACATCATCACTGTGAGGCCCGGGCATTGGAACATTCTGTGTGTTGGCTATGTTATGTAGAACAACACATGCATTAACTATTTTAGCTGCTGTTACAGGATCATAGTGAAGTACCCTGTGTGCTAACAAACATCGCCAACGTCCTTTTAGAACTCCAATGCAATGCTCAACAGTGTTTCTGACTTTACAATGAAGTTCAGTATAGTGTTCTTCTGGTGAACCCGGAGCCGCGCCTAAGATAGGTGTCATCATTCAAGGGCGCTCTGCATACCCAGAATCACCTAAAATATTAATGATAACATAAATACATATTTCAAGTTGGTTATATTTACATTCCACATAACACGGCCAGCCAAAATAATATGTTATACCTAATAGCCAACAGCTTTCTCCTTTCCAGTCTTTCTAAAGGAGCTTTTAAGTGGCATTGATTCCAGACATAAGAATCATGTGAAGCACCACCAAATGATGCATCAACAAACAGTATATTTAGATTGGAATCACAAATCTGAAACAAGAGTTTTATTTTAGGTTCTCAATATTAATATTGGTTAAAAAAAAAAATTGGTAGTTTTGTAAGTAATATTAATTAAAACATTCAAAGAATTATATTTTTTTCTATTAAAATATGCCTCCTCATGGTCAATTGGTTGTATCAAGGCCACATGTGTACCATCAACGCATCCAATAATGCCTGGAAATCTGAATATTTGAAAAATATTTTCAATACTTATCTAGTAAAATATTTTTAAATTTTTTAGTTTAGGTAGGAACTGTTTTAATTAAAACACACATAAGACTTACCCTTTCATAATGATTTCCCTCTCTTGCTGAGACATAGGGAACTTTATGTATTTAGGGAGTACTTCCCTGACATTGAGTGCAGTCACTTCAAGTAGACACTTACTAAATTAGTAAATGTGGGCTGGGACATATTGCATAGAAAGGAGGCAAATCTACATTGCGTTGGTACGACCCATTGGCAAAAAAACTTAAGGCAGCCAAGATCTGCAATAAAAAATGAAATTCATTAGATTTCTCAGGCAACAAAGCTGGCACTTTATACTACTTATTATATTTTCACAACAAAACAAGAAGGACATAAGTTAGTAAGGGTAGGTACTTACTTTTAGTTCATTGCGAACAGCCGTTTTTCGTCGAGCTTGTGGCAGGTATGGTCGGAGTTGTTCTAATACCTGTTGGAATCCAGCTTTACTCAAACGAAAATTGGCAATAAACTCTCTCTCTGGCAACTGCAAGGGATTAGTAGCGTCACACAAGCGGCGCCTCTCAATTCGCAAATGGCTTTGTTTTCGCTGTTCTTCAGCATATCCCAACAATATTAGACGTGCCATTCCTCTTTTCTAACACGAATCACAATAATTTCATACTTATCAATCACAAAAAAACTTTTAACTCTATTTTACCCAACACTCGACTTCGGTGTTAATCACTAGAATTCTTAAAACACTACATACGAGTAGTTTCTTTCACGAGAATTGTGACAAGTTACGTGATTATCAATTTGATGTCCACTACAAGCATTAAAGGCTTACACAATCGCAATCTTCATTTATCGATACGTTAACATCTGTCAAAATATGTTACGGTGACCATCGGCGATACTTGGTGCTCATGACGTCATCCTAGTTAGTCACTGAAGATAGCCAATACGAAACAAGCTGTTTGACAGTTAATCGTTGAACACTTTGCCAAGTGATCTTCACTATGAGCTGTCAACTGAGATACGCAATAGCACCGCAGAAGGGGCGAAAAGGGATGATGAAGTTTTTTAGGAGAGGACATTATTGCTTGCTTGAATTTACGTGGAAATTGCTATGAACCAAGTAAAAGTGGGATATTTGAAACAGATCTAACCATTTTTGCAAAATCAACCCCTGACCGTATGGTCGGGGTGAATAATTGCGCTGATCCTGAGACCACAGAATCAGTAGCAAAAATAGCTGGGACGCTGGGTAATAATGAAAATCGTTGTGCTTAATTTTCCAAAACTAACCTTTGAAGTTTGTGGACTCCCTACTAAATCGCGGACAAAGTTGCAGGCGAAGTGCTAGTTGATCATAAAAACCGGTGTAAATTCGTATCACAGATAGGTTATCAAAGTATTTGCAATAAAGCTAATCATCAGTCACAGTCACAGATAATTAAATAACATTTTTACAGTTGCCAGTAGCAACTGCGAATTTTATTCCCGGATACCACCCCATGTGGGAGCGACTGGGAATATTCGGTCCATCCTACGTAGTGTAGTACGTCTACTAGGTAATATATAAATGCCTTTGACATGCACGATGGAATTCTATACTATATCGAATCGAATGCCATGGAATATTCTAGATAAAATAATGCAATAAATATAAAATTGTTAATTTTCCAACACTTAATTTTGCATAGAGATACACATTTTTAATTCTCATGTTCTAGTTTCCAGTAATAGAAATTGCCAAGAAAATTGAAGTTTGTTTTTCTCTTCTAGGGGGGGGGGGGGACAGCGGCCCCCTCTGCCCCTAGCTGGCTACGCCCTTGTCCAATTTATTTATCTTAACCTTTGCTTTAAATTTTTACTAATTTCCCTGGTCTTATTTCGTTTCGCAAGAATTAGAAAAAAACGGTCTCGATCTAGAAGTACATCAATTTAATTTTTTATGCGAAAATAACAAAGGCAGACCTTTTTTTATTTTCGCATTGAAACGGAATGTTTCATTACATTGAACGCATCGAATCAAAAACTTGAATTCCAAAAGTGAACGCAGCGCACGTCTCGTTAAGCTTGCTTGGTCTAGTTGCGGCATTTTTACTGGGCGGCTTTTTGTTAAAAACTATAAACAGTAGACGATATAAACTTGTTTTCTTACTGTGTTTGTGTACTAATTCAATATTTCCTATGATTCTTAATATTCAAGTAAGTATTTTATGTTATGAAAGCGATTTTTACGTGATTTTTGTAAAATGCTTCCCTTGTGCTTTTCATCAGTGGTTTTTTAAATATACATCCATAAATAACTATATTAGATGAAAGAACATTTTGCTCTTTGCCTTGTTAGCGCTTACTTAGGCTAGTGAAGTATATATACTGGTGCCGACCGTAGCGGAACGGCTTTGTGACAAATAAAGTGATACAATTTTGACGCCGCGCAGGTATGAGCATTATGGATATAAACAAGATGGATTATGAGGACGACAATAAAACTCTGGACAAAAAGCAGATTGAGGCTGAAGAGAGAGAAGTTATGTTAAAGGCTGAGGTGGAGAACATCGAATCTGCGGAATTGAAGACCGATGACGGGCCCGTGAAAACAGCCCTCTCTGGGGATCTGACCGAACAGGGCCGCGAAGTAAAGCCCAAGTTTATACCTATAGGAGCAATCAAAATGCCTGGGTTTTTCACCAAAAACTCAGATAAAGATAAGTCAAAGGTAGTGTCGTTTTTAATTGTGTATTATTATTTACAGCACTATTATTTTGCTAGAGAGTCAATTAATATTTTTCGATTGGACATGAAAACATGTCCTTATTGCTATGTCAGGTCAGAAGGTTATCATAGAGTTCGTTTTTTTTTATAAGAATGAATGTTTAAAAATATTGATGTTTTGATGCAGGATGAAGAAGCTGCTATAGAGAAGGACACTGAAAATGAAAAGACTGATGAGAACTCCAAGGTCAAGGAGAATCGCTTCCAATTCCTGCAGAAGTTTACTAAGTTCTTGCAACCTGCAGATAATGAAAATGGTGAGTTACACAATAAAGGACTTTGTTTTTAAATATAACAACTTGCTTGACTATCTACATACTCAATGTATGTGGAATAATCTTTTTAGTAAAATATTGTACTTAACTTACTGAAATTACTTATTTCAGAGGACAAAAACCACAAGAAGGGTTTATTTAACATAAGATATCCAAGAGTATTCCAAAAACGTGGTAGTGCTCCAAACAATGGTGATGCTACTCTTGCCTCTATGGAAACTTTGGATGACAAGTTGGACACTCCCAATGATGGCATGGAAACTGTAAAACTGGAGCCTGTTGTAAGTATTTGCTGACTAATTGACTTTAAGGAAGACTCAACCAAGTTTCAGACTGACTAAAGTAGCCTCATCTTTCATGGGATTATGTTTAAAATGTTATAATAAGATACCTCCCTATATACTGCAACTGAATGGAATAAAATTTAAATCTTGTTTAACAAACACTATGCAAGAAAGCATAACATAAGTTAGGGGATTATACTGAGGATAAAAATGCTTGGCTCAATGCTAGTCCTGTTCCAGAGCTACTAGGGTGCACAAACAAATTTTTACAAAACACTAATTATTTTTTTTAACTAATTTTTAAAAACTAATTAACAAACATTGTTGGACCCACTGAAGATTGTAAGAACATTATATTTTCCTTGTATAAACTCAATTTATTTAGCATTGTATAATTTCATACATAATGGTACATGTGTGAGTACTGTGTACCTTAAACTACTTTTATTTATTTTTTCTTTGACTTGAATCTGCACTTGGTTCTCACATATATGTATGTATAATTTCAATAAGAATGATGTAACCAAAACAATTAAAAAAATGTGTGTGGAGTTTCTTGCACATTCTTCTCCATAGAGATATTATATGCTTTGGAACATGCAAATCTTTAACTGACCAAACTTGACAATTCAAAAGTGCGTGTGGTTTAATTTTATTGAAATAAAAAATTAGAGTTTGTGTTTGGCTCCTATAGTCACTAATTTGTGCTGTTTGTCACATGTCTCTAATCTCAAGCTAGAATGTCTTTATTTTAGATGTAGAGGGGCAGACAATGACTATCTGTGGATGTAAAGTGCAGCCCCACTTTACATCCGCAGATAGTCATTGTGAAATTGTTTTGAAATGTTTTAAGATAATATGGGAAAAAAGACATTAACTTTGACAACTGATACAAGAAGTGGAACAGATAAATGTCTTTTTTTTCAACAATCTACAAATTAAAAAAAAAACATTTGTGTAATACCTGGTAAACTAATTTTACTTTAATGTAGGTGTCAAATTTTTCGTGGCATTTCCTTTTGAGGTGAGACAATACTTTGCAAGCCCACATAATTCACAAAAAGCATGTGGTGCTCGACATCAGTTGTTGAAATATTCCATTGTTATGATTTATAAAAGTAGAGTAAGTATGAAAATATTGTTCAAAGCACTCCACGCTTTTTAAAATTCCATTTTTCCTGTTGATCACTTTATTTTTTTAGTATAAAGTATTGTATATTTTTTAGTCCTGCTTTTCTTTTTTTAATTGAAGTTCATTTAATTTTTTTAGTTAAATCTGATATTTTTTTTTGGTTTTCGAGGTAATGGTTTTGCATTTACTTCTTATAAATGCAAGTATGTGTCAGGAAAGTTGGCATAAGTTTGTAGTTAAACATACAACCGGTATAGTAGAATTTATGATTTTAACGTAAAAATCTTTGATCCTTTGGTTAGGATAATGGGACAAACTTATTTTATTATCATTGGTCATTGATTGAGAAGCCAGTAAATCTGAATCCAGCCTTGCCAAGAACTACCGTGTTATCCAGTTAATGGGATGTGGAGGTCTGGTAGGCAGCCGCTCCATGTAAAATACTAGTATTCAGCTGAATCCGGTTGGACTGGAAGCCAACCCCAATATAGTTGGGAAAAGGGTAGGCTGATGAGATGATGATGATCATTGATAATAATGTGCAAAGTTTGTATCTAAAGTTTTGAAGTAGGTGAAAATCATGTTCAAACATTCTGTTACAACAAATGATAAAACATACATATGACATGACCAATTCAACATTGGAATATTGCCTCAATCAGTTGACAATAGTAGGATAATGGAATCCCCCCACTCAATAATGATTCTTACAATTGCATTGGTTGAAACGGTTAGTGATAGTAAATTTTTTGACAACCAGTTAATAAGTCAGTATATTGGAAGAATGGTCAGTTTTGTGAGTTTCTTAGAACAAGTTTTCACATTGGACTTTGATTTTTAACCTGGTGGAAATATTGTTCTGTGGAACTCAAAATCTCTAAAAATCATTTTGAAATTCTACATTTTCCATGGTTTTGCTACTAAGCTAAAAATAATTAAAACACTACTCATAAGGAGCTACTTTTCTTTTTTGTTTAAATGTCATGTTATTTGTATTTTATAGGAAGTAGAAGAAGGTAAAATGGCCCCTAAACTTCCACTGAAAGAAAGGATTCGCCAGAAGAAATTTATTATTGGTAAGATTTTTAAAGTTTTAAATTTTATATGTATTGCAACTTTGTATTGCATGTAATTTATCTATGCCGTTACTACTTTTTGGAATAGTATATTCTGCGAAAATTATGCATTGTTATGTATGTTTAATTTTGTGACTGTGAATAAGTATTTATTATTCCACAAATCAATACACTATTAGATTAGATTCGGCTTTATGCCTAAATCTAAACGAATATTATAAAGTGGTAAAAAATATGTTTGTATCTAATGTAATTACTTGTTTGTTGGAGGTAATCTCTGTATGTACTAATCCAACTTAGAGCTACAGTATAACTGAGTGTCATAGGCTATATTTTATGTTAAAACAACATTGTTTATGACATAAAATTACCATAAAAAATATTTAGCGTGTTCGGCATGCGCTGACCAAACGGTTCGCAAAAAGTAATTTAAAAATATTAAACTCACTTCAAAACTGTAATTTATTTCATAAATAACAAAAAAGGGAGAAACAAAAGATGTACTTACTTATCTTAAAAAAAATCATCTCACTTCTTTCATCTCAAGTGTACGCCATACAAATATTTCTTCCGTGTGGGAATCGAACCCGCGACACGCAGCGCTACACTCAATCGCTTAACCACTGCGCCATACGTGTCGTAGATATTATAGAATGGAACTTATAAAATACTTTTCACGCTAGCGGATCTTCCCGCAGCTAGTCATTATTAAAAAGTTAAATAACAATTTTGTTGATTTCAGATGATATTGTGGTTGTGGGGATTGTAATCCTAGTTCTTATAGCAGTTATTATTGGTATCATAATCGGAGCTTACGCTGGACCGCCAGTCGAACGCCCTCTACGTCTCGGCCGCTACATTACGACTTTCTCCAGCTGCGGGCCTGTCGAAGGGTATGTATCATTGCCATGATTTATTATTTGATTTGAATATGTTTATGGTTACGTTTTCTAAATCGGACAATCTCTTACAGTATTCTGGATGAAGGAGTCTACAAGTTCTTTAGTATCCCATATGCTGTACCTCCGGTTGGAAGTAAGAGATTCACATATGCTCAACCGAACAACATTTCAACATGTTGGAATGGAACTTATGATGCTCGAACGAAGGGCCCTCTCTGCTTGCAATTCTTAGAAAATGCTACAATTACTGGCGAAGAAGACTGTTTAACTCTCGATGTGGTTACTCCTCACGTGAGGTATGACTCGCCACTACCGGTTGTTGTTCTGATTGGAGCAAATACTTTAGCTGGAGGAATAAGTCCTGCACAACCTTCTGCTCTGTACGCCCGCACCAAAGAAGTAGTTTTTGTACGTCCTAATTTTAGATTAGGTCCTTTTGGATTTTTAGCCTTAGATATTTTAACAAAGAGTAAATACCCTCATACATCTGGCAACTACGGACTCAATGATTTAGTAACAGCGTTAAAGTGGGTAAACTTGAATATTAAGAATTTTGGAGGAGACCCAGAGTCAGTAACTTTGTTGGGTCATCGAGCGGGAGCTACTTTGACTGCTGCTTTAACTACCATACGTTCAGCTCAAAAATTATACTCCCGAGTGTGGCTCTCATCACCTTCCGTCATATTTCCTGGTGAAACATTAGAACAATCCCAAAAGCTAAACAGTAGATTCAAGGAAATGACTAAATGTAATGATGCCAGTTGTCTACGACAAATTTCCACCACTGAAATTCTAACACCAGACATTTGGTTAGAAAATTATATGGGAAATCTACCAAGTAGTGATGAATCCAAGCATTCCTTACTGGTGCTGGATGGAGAGTTACTTCGAGTTCATGCTTATGAGAGTTGGGATGCTCAGAAAGAGGCTAAAATATCTGGAAAGGAAAAAGTATTTAAACCAATGGTATTTGGTACAACCCAACATTCTAGTCACTCGGATCTCTTACAGAAAAAGCACCTTGATTGGACAGCCGATATTGTGGAAAAAATGGTCAATGATAGTGTGATTGGCGAAAAAAACTTGACTTCTTCTGTGTTCAAACATGTCAACAAAACTTATGAAGGGTTAGTGGAATTGATCTCATCCATTCGTACATTGTGTCCTTTGGTAAGTCTCGCTAGATTGCGTTTGGCCGTTCCGCTGTATGTAGTCCTTGGATCAGGCGCCGGCGGCGGCGCTGGTGGATCTGGCATAGCTGGCATAAATGCTGATGTAGAGGCCATTCTAGGAACATTCGAGTCGGAAATGCCTGAACAGCGTCGGTATATGGCTGCCATGCAGCAGCTTTTCTATTATTACGTGTGGCATGGTCATTTGCCTGGACCAGAAAGCGGATTAATTCAAGTGGGTCAAGATTTGCTTCCTCTTAATGGCTTGCCTCTTTGTGACTTACTCATTAGGGACGATATTGTACCGAGGTATGCACACGTTGACTAATAGGAATGGCAAAAAATTTCATGACCATGCAATTTTTTTGTTATTAACATAATATGATATCATAATACTTGCTCCAATATGTTCTACCTACTTGATAGTACATATTTTAAAATAATTCTCATTGTCTAATGTGTATGTGTTTTAAAGATAATAATAAATGTTCTCGAATGTAACTCGTGAGAAGTCAAAACTGTCTGGATTGAATGAATACCTTCTGTGTTGATAATTTATTAAATCCTGAAGTACAAAAAATCCCAAATAATTTTGATGCCCTTTATTCTCTTGTAAATTAAGAAATATAACAATGCGCAGTTTATACTATAATATAAGTAACAATGTAATATTAAGGATAAATGATGAAACATTGATCTCATCTGATCAAACAGTCTCTTTTCTACTCATTTTATAAGTAATGTATGTTAAAATTGTTTCAGTTACCTTTATTTTTAGAAATATTTTTTTCTACTTTTATATGAATGATGAATATATTATATATATATGAATTAATTGGACACATTGATCCTGAGGTTTTATTAGAAGGGAACATTTTATATTTTTGTAAGACTTAATACAAAAGACTGATGAATTTTCGATTTCGAACACACTGCTGATTGCTTTATTTATATCGTGATATAAAATATGAAATTGTTGATCTGAGTAGGTTTTATTTTCTTATAACAAAAATGGATTGGGTAATGTAAAATTGCAAAAAATCTTGATCTTCCCTTTTATAAAAATATGAAATCTCAAGATCACTGTCCTAACAGTAGGTTTCTCATAAGAAGTACTACACTTTTACAGCCGACGTGCGAATATCGGTAGATTTCGTGTGAAATAAAATTATAGGCTTGCTTTTTTAAAAAGATATTCTTAGCCAATGTCTGTAGCCATATACATTACATTTAGTCCCACCTTTACTTACCAAAAATGTATTTGATAAATGGTATTGTGTAATTATTTTCCTTTTATAGGGACCAGCCCTTTTATTGTGTGAATGGTAAATGATTTGTCCCATATGCGTTTTGCAGCTAGGGGTTAAGAAAAAGGTAAATTGACAACAATGCCTCTTGTGATGTTAGACCCTGAACCCCAAATATTTGCTACTGCGCTTGCATTTAAGTTAAGGGGTGACTTGCATGATTGTGATGAAATTTTGAATTTGTAAAGTACTTTTTTAGTTATCTATTATTGTCTGTCTCATAGTTTTTGTGATTTTACTAAGTCTGATCAATCCAAAGAAATGTTTAACAATTTATGGCATTATACTTGCTGTATTATTTAAGCTATTTATGTGATTATAATATAATGTAGTACTCAAGGAACCTCCATATCGATATACTCTTATGTTGCCAAAATGCTTTATGTAGTTAAGTTATTATTGCACTAGCGCTATCTGTAGTTTAGGTACAACTTTGTGTAATTTTGTAAATTGATCCAAATAAATTGGTGTAAGACTGACGCATTTTTTTATTTGTAGCTAGAACACAGTTTAATTACCCGGTTACTCTTGCTAGTAGCAAATTATTATCCAAAATTGGATCAAGTATATATGTTTCCTATGGTATGTTATAATGATTTAAAAGTGAATTTTCATAAAAGCATTAAGTAAACAAAAGCGAGCTCGAAAATTTGAGTATTTGTGATAGCTCGATCTGTGCGGCTGTTGCAATGCACAGAAGCACTGGAAGCACATAATGGCATTCTCTGATAAAATTAATACCTATGTATACCCATATCAAATTCCAACTTTCTAGTGCTAAGCGTCTCCGAGCCAAACCGCGGACAGACGGACGGACGGAGATGGCGAAACTATAAGGGTTCCTTGTTGACTACCCTTAACACTGAAATTTAAAAAACTTCGCAACTGGAGACCTAATTATCTCTTACACTCCGAAGAAGATTATGCTAAAGTACCTAACATAAGCCAAGAATTACGGGCCAAACAGTAGCATATTTTTACATCTAACGTCGTTTTCCAAAACCCTTAGTTTGACGAAATAAGTTTTAGTAAGTAACATGGTAAAAACCGCTTACATCAAAAAGGTATATATAGGTAGTACCTATAACCACTTGAGCGCCACAGACAGAGTAATTTGCAGCGGCTGCTTTAGCGCAGAGGAATCAGCCGCTAGTGTCATCTTGAAATGCGAAGTCGTGGTTTCCTAACGCTCATAAATGCTCAGGAAATTGAGGTGGCACTGCATAGCCCGCGTATTCCCCAGGAAGTGTCTTCTCTGTATGAGAAGGGAGACATTACACAGTTATAAAAGTAAAAACACCGACGGTTTGAGTACCTTCTTTGATAAATTGATCGGAAAAAAAGAATAATACAAAGTCATTGGAAAATAATTTATTATTTTACACAATACAATAAATAGCTACAATAGTTGTAAAGAATGACAACTACAGTATGGGCCAGAGTAATAATAAAATATTAAGAAAAATAAACAAACCTAGATGAAAACTTCTAACTTTAAATAAATAGTTAATCAAATAATTAAATTACAATTAAGTACTGTATAAAATATCGTTTTTGGTAGTGCAACATTCAACATGGTTTTATAATGATCAATTTTCAAATATAACATTCTCAAAATACACAATTGACATTCAAATATAACAAATCGCCGCAAAAAATGATCCGAGTCCTGCTGTAATCTCATACTAGGAATATGAAATATATGCTTCAATGATTGCGCTCCCTCAATGGGGAAATAATAGTCTGCAAGTTTTCTTTGCCTATTTTAGTAGATTTCCGTAAGACAGATGGTGATTTGGGTTTATATTGTAATTGTTCGGAATCCTTCTTCATCTTGTCAATGATTGAAGACTGCTTTGCCACAGTCATTGTCAACTCCTCGTTTTCTTGGCGAAGCAATGATAACTCTACGACTAGAGACTGTTGATCTTGAATCTGTAAATAATACATGTATGATCAGTATTATTTTATTCAACATCAGATCATAAATTTTTATATTGTTCTTGAAGATATCAAGTGCTGTCACCTGTTGTTGAAGGCATTGATTTTCAGCCTCAAGCCGGTCGATGGCGGCGGCAGCCTGAGCTAGTAGCGCTCGTGACTGCTCGGCCGCAGTGGTCGCCTGCCCGGCGTGCTCGGTGGCCAGCTCACACAACTTTCGTTTCTTTTCAACCTAGAAAAACGAATTATGATTTTTTTTAAACTAAATAATTAGTCATTAAAAAATTAATAACTCAGCCAACTAACCTCTTCACGAAGTGATTGAATTTGAGAACAAGACTCCTTTTTCAACAGCTCCACATCTTCAATTAGCTCATTCTTGATTGTGCCTAATTCACGATATGCTTCTTTCTCAACATTTTGTAAGCTTTCTATTAAGGAAACATTGTGTTCCATAATGCGATTGTGCTCCTTGGCCAATGCTGCTTTCGATTTCAAGATATTTACTAAAGCTTCTTTGTATTCATTACATTCCATGGCAGTGTTGTTTAGAGTGGATTTATAATTTTCAAGCTCATTTTCCAAAATTTCTTTTGTATCCAATAGAGTTTGCACTTTTTCTTCCAAATGTTCCAATTCATTATCAGATTCCCTCAAACGCATTGTTAATACTTCAACAATGTCTCTTGTTACAGATAGAGATGTTTCAAATTTATTCTTATCCTTTACAGCCTTATCCACTTCAACTGTCAGTTTATTTTTTTCATTTTCGAAATCAATAAGCTTCCTCTTAGATTCTTCTTGCATTACATCTCTTTCTTTTATCAGACTCAGTTTTTCTTTGGTCAAAGAATCATTTTCATTTTTCAGATTATTAATTTCTTTCTGAAGAATCATTTTCTCTTCATCAGTCAAAGTTATTTTATATTTCAGGTCCTTAATGTCGTCTTCCAAGTATTGCAATTTTTTCTGCTGTTCTGTGTATAGATCATGAATGTTTTTAGTGCGCTCTTCGAATTGTATCTCACATATTCTCAATTTTTCCCGAGTTGCTTCATCAATTTGCTCCATTTTAGCTTTCATTTCAGCTTCCTTATTAATAAGCTCTTGTTGTAGTTCCTGAACTGCCTCAAATTTTTCTTTCATCATTTGACTTTTTATTGTTTCTATAAATGTTTTGTAATTTAACTTAATATTTTCTTGATCTAATTTGGATTTATTTATGATAGTCTGCTTTTCTTCTTCCAATTTTGATTTTAAGGTTTCCAGCTCTACTTTGTATTCACGGCGAATGCTCTCATTTGCTTCTAGGGCAAGGGCATGATGTCCTTTAACCATTTCAAGTCTTTGGCGGGTTTCCTCTAATTCTCTTTCTGCATTTGTTAGTTTTTGTTGTAAGTCCTGACATAAGCTATCACGAATAGTAATAACTTCTTCAACAGATCTCAATTCTAATTGTTTGTCAGTGACTTCTTGTTCCAGTTTATCACATTGTTTCTCTAGTTCATCAATTTTCTTTTTAAGATCATTAATTGAGCTGCCTTCAGGTTGACAATTCACATCTTTTTGTTCTAGTTGTTTTTTCAGGTCTTCTAAATTGATTTGGGAAAATTGCTTATCCAAATCATTGCAATTATTTTTTGTTACTTCTTTCACTTGTTTTTCCAGCTGTGAGATTTTATGTTTGAATTCTTCAATTTGTTTTGTATATTCAGCAATAGTTTGGTCTTTATTTCTGAAATTAAGATTAGGTTAAATGTTTAGTCCTCTGAAGTTGTTTCAATAAGAAAACAATTTTACCAAACCTAATTAAATAATTACCTTATTTCCACTTCCTGAGATTTAATTAGTTCATTTGAAGTCTCATTCTTTATTTTAGGGAAAATTGGCTCATTTCTCTTCTTCAGACTAGTAGGTGCTTTGATGGTAGAAGTAGGTTTTAACGGCTTTGGCTGCAAATAGATGATAAGTCTTGTGAGATGGGTCATTTAGGTACAACAATGAAGTGCACCAAGATTATAGGTTGCAGCTCAGTCGTCACAGAAACAGCTGTCTGTATTTATTGTGGTAAGTATTGACTACGAGAGGTAAAACCCACATTTACCTATAATTAAGTACCTATAACAGTACTGGTATATATTTATAAGGTGCACAAAATTATAAGTATAAACATTTTGTAATGCACCTTATAAATACCAAATCTCATCATCTACCTAGCCTTTTCCCAACTAAATTGGGGTCGGCTTCCAGTCAAACCAGATTCAGCTGAATACCAATATTTTATGTGGAGCAGCTGCCTACCAGAACTCCACAACCCATTCACTGGGTAGCACATTACTTCTTAGCAAGACTGGTATCAGGTTTTCTAGCTTCTGACAAACCATAACAACTACCAAAGATCTACAAATGACAGCCAGGACAAACGGCTTAACGTGCTTTCCGGAGCACGGAGGATTCTTGGTATGTTAAGATAGTTACCCATCCACAGACCGACCTCGGCAAGCGATGCTTAACCTTGAAGATCGACTCGTGCGGCTGTTATTATTTAGCCACGAGCTTCTCCAATCCAATAAATACTAAATCTTTTTTGAAGAATAAGTGATTGTGCTAGAACAGCTATACTCAAACTGCGGCCCGCAGCCGAATGTGGCCCACCAAGGTTTACCGTGTGGCTCTGTAAATCTAGCACATCATTGATGCTATATTCAGCCAGTGCATACTGTACTGATTCACTCCTTGACAATGTGCTGAGACTATTCCTTATCCACTATTAATGTGAAAAAGTTGGCCTATGCCATATGAAAATGGTTCTTTTGTCACAAATTGAAAAGTCCCATTCATGTAGATACTATTAAAATTTTTAGGTTTTATTTTACTGTAAGTATGTTATTGCGTCCATCATGACTAGTTGAAGCGCAATGTAGCCCAGAGAGAAAAAAGGTTGAGTAAGGCTGTGCTAGAAAGAAGCATTTCGTTAAACACTTACTGTAGCAAAGGATCTCACGCTGGGTACAGAGCTGCATTGTGACTGCATATCTGTACAGCCTTTAGAAGATGTCGGGACAGCAAATCGCTTGGGCTTGCTCCCCCTTACGGAGGTTGTAATTGGCTTTTGTATGTCATTTTCAGGTTTAGTTGGTTTACTTTGACTTTTTTTTGTAGAGCCAGGAGCTGAAAATGAATGTTACGATTAGGACAGATATTTTTATAATTTGAGGACTTGCTCCTATGAAGACGCGTATGTAGGTATATTTAGTTCTATTGACACAACGCTAATCACGCTATCTGACGAATTCAAATTTTAGTATTCAGGGTATCAACGACAAGCTAGTAGCAACATTTAAACTACGTAATCTACTCATACTAACTTGGAAACAAAGGCGCCGTCAGAGTCAATTGTAAATATGGACGGTGCGGCTGACTATACAATAGGTACCTTCTTATTGTTTATTATCAATGTTAGGGGCTCGCTCATTGCTTACAATTTTCTAATTAAAACAACTAAGACATCTTTGTAAGTATTTAAAAACGACTACAACTGAACTTATTACTATCAGGTAAACTATATAGGTACTACTTGTTGGAATAAAGCAAATCACTTACAATTGAAGCAGGCTTCAAGATAACGTTCTAAAATAAAATTCGTAAATCAGAAATAATTGATCATATGACTATTCAAACATACACGAATATTCAACTTCAATAAAAAAACGAACTTACCAAGTGGTTCAAAGCGCTTAGCCTTTGAAAACATGATTTAGTAAAATAATAATTCCAATAATAATTAGGTACTAAGCCTCGTACCATATACTTTCTTTCATAGATACCCGTACAAACTTCCCAAAGTATTAGGTACGTAAATAACCGTCAACGTTCACTCATGAAATAAAATAACGACCGTACGATTAGGGCGAAATGGTAATGCGCGCGTAAATTATTATTATTATTTACAAACAAAACAATGCACCCCTCACGATCAGCCGTTGACCGTTATAAAACGTTCCATTTTACGTTTTCGTCATTTACCGATTATAATGAGAATGACTTTAGATATAGAAATCATATCGTATGATATTAAATATTTATTTTCGATGTTGGCCAATCCGTGAAATACAGTTTTGTTTTGTTTTTTTTTATAAGTACAACATAAAAATAGAATTATTATATTATTATTAATAATAGAATAAAAATTCAATATTTAAAATAGTGCGCCCAATATAATAAATGGCTTGTTGATTGGGGGAGTTCTTCAACTCGTATTGGCCTTGAAATCTGTCAAAGTTCTATAAACCAAAGTTGCATTAGATTGTGGCAAGTCACAACCAAATTACGACAACCGCAACTGGCAACTACCTTCCGCAACCGGAAATAGAAAAGAACAGCATCGCATCGAGCGAGCGACTTCACTCCCTCCCTGTTTATCTTCATATTTCATCATTCATCGCGGCAACCTTAAACTAGCTCTATATTGCTATGCTATCCATCCTAACTAACGAAAAAATGCCAAAACTCCGGTCGTGGGCATCGCAGATGTAGGCAGCACATTCCCAAAACTACTTAAATCCCGTCATATCAGCCGCATGTCACACACAACTGAAAGAAGCCACTAATTGGATTTCAAACGGCAGGAACCAGTGACGTCCTGCCTGGGTTGGCCAAATGTAGCAATGGACAGTAAAATGGAAAGACTGAAGGGGAGGGGGGTCCCTTCAGTCGGATACAGATTTATAAATTGCCAAAACGGAAACTGTTAAGAATTTTGTAGTCGTGGCAACTCAAGTTGCTGTAGGCAGGGACTGAATACCGATATAATTTGGATAACCGATACCAAAATATCGCTATAAATACCAGTATTTAGGTATCGATATAATACCGTTATTATTAAATTTTCTTGCGTTTTTTGCGATTTGCAGGTCAGTGTCAGGTTGTATCTTGATCAAAATATGATTGGCGACTGTAATTAATATGTATTTACTTGGGATTCATCAATAAAGATTCTGTGACGTCACATTGTAGCCTGATATCGATACTGAGTATTGATATAATTATCGATATTTTATATCGATACTCAAATTACTGATATAAAATACCAGTAAGTATTTATCCCAGATATCGATACTTGTTATCGGTATTCTTCGAGTATCGATATTGGTCCCTGAATGTAGGGCGCCTTAAAGCTCCGCTCTGACCCGCGCGTCGAGAATACGGAAGAGTCCACAACTTGGTACTACCCAAAGAACACATAATAATGTACTCTACCACTTGGTCTTGAAGGAGTGCATGAAGCCTTAGATAAACACGAGCAGTGTACGACGCGACTGACGTTCCCGCTTCGCAGCCGCTTTCATAGATGATACACTTGTAATAGCTAGTCGTTTCGGTCGCGTAGGCTTGGCCGAAGCCAACACTATTGTAGTCTTTGGCCGGAGCTTTAGGTTTCAGTGCAAAAGTTCGTAAAAAATTAATGGGCATGGGTCATCAGAGGGGTAATTGGTAATCCTCATTGATATTATGCTAAACTAGTATGGAAAGTGTTAAAATGCCATCTTTTGCTTTAGCAGTGGCTGAGCTGTAGCACCAATTTTCTGAATTTAATTTCTCTATTAAGTAAGAATTGGAAAAGTGAATAATACATGTCATATTACAAATAATGTTTTATTGCTTATTTTAATAAATCACACACAATTACATGGAAGGTGGTGGTGGTGGAACAGGTAATAAAGGAGGGGGTGGAGGCACTCCCATCAATGGAGCTCCAGGTGGAGGTGGCAGGCGCATTCCATGGTTCTCCCACATCTTAGGAGGAGGAGGAGGCATGCGTAATGGCTCCATTTTGAATGCGAACTGAAGGAAAAACTGCTTAGTATCTTTATTCCAATGAGTCCAGAATTTCGAATCGTGTTTCTCTACTTCTCTGCTTGGCACTTTGAATGCAATTGTCTCATAGGGCTCAGCGGCAAATAGCAAGTATTGCCATCTACGATCTGGAGGCTCTATCTTTTGTTCATATGCAGACATGAAGCGGTGCCTTGGCTGCACACTTTCAGCAATTTCTGAAATTAAAACAATGTTTCAATGAAAAGCTGTCTGGTAATTAAGCTTTGGGCTATTGTAGAGCCAATTAAAGAATAGTCGGTCAAAAAATGTACTATTAATAAACTAACTAACTAACTTATTACTAAAAATCTACCATTCTTAGCCCTTAATTAAGTTTTCTATTGATAAAAATATTACCTGGGTAATCAACTTGGAATAATAAACTTTGTTGACCATTTTCAGGGTCTTTTTGTTTTGTTACTCTGTAACCTGGCCGTCCAATCTTTACAAACTTCTTGGGTTCAATCCTTGGCTTTTCAGGAGCTAACTGTTGTGGTGCTTCTTTTGCTTCCTTCGCTGCTCTACGAGCTAAGTTGGCCTGATGCTTTTTACCTTGAGTATGGGCTAGATAACTTCCCTCATTATTGTGGAGAGTTAAACATAGCTTGCATTCATATGAACCTGTAATTATACATAAGATGTTATAGAACCTTTAAATGATACTTTATGAAGGATAGCCAAATAATTCTCACAACAAAATTGAGTCGTATTTGGCATTTATTTTGCAATGCTAGTTTAAACGAAACATTTTTTTACAATGGTTTACTTACCTAAATGATTTTTCATAAAATAGGGATCTTTATTTAAATCAATAGTTTCCAACGCGAGCTGGCGAAGTCTTTCGCGTCGGTCACGATTGCTTTCTGACCATGACGCCACTCCTCCACCGCCAGTCTTACCACCAGGGCGGTTTTGAAAATCCATTTTAATCTAAATTACTATCCTTGGTGCCTAAGATAGTATTTCTTTTTCACAATAAATATGGTTTAAATTGAATTGTAGGACGCTGTTTATCAGTGATCTAACAGCACCACAGAACATACCTACCTAACAGCCAAAGAGTATAGTAAGCAGCGTGGGTGACTGAATAGTGACAGCTGACAGTGACAGTTGACGACATTGTTTTTTTTTTAAATTTTATTTTGACCATTGATACCTACTGAGTCAGTCCGCATCCGCAGTCGCAGTCTTGATTTTTTGACACATACTTTGTTTTGCATTAGAATGCGGATGTAACACATTCTAATGGTTTTTGGAGTATCGGTAGCAAATATATCGATTAGGCCTTCTCGGCAAGTTTCGTATGGGGTAGTCAATACAATACAAAATTGTCAGCTCCACTTAAAAGAGATCGCGCCTGACTCAATTATTCCGTGTATTTTCCAGGTGCGTGGACACTTGAGACACAAAACTACACCAATTAACATCACAATATCAACTAGGAATCAAAACATCACAATATCCACTAGGAATCAATTAACGAATTATTATAACAGCCGCTAAACTTCACTCGAATAAATCCCGCCAAAAACTCTCACTCACGACATTCACATTATGACAGTTTTTTCCTTACCCAAGAAAAAAGCAGCAGATCAGACATCAAAACAGCAAAATGGTAACTTTTCTTCCGAGGAGGAGTTTTATCAGAATCGGAATCACAACTACTCATTATTTATGTTTTTTTTTTCCGTAAAATAATTTTATGGTTCTATCTTTTGTAGTTTAGGCAGCGTACGCAAAATAAGTAACTTCTTTGGTTGATTTTTTTCAGTTTGTGTCCGAAAAATCCAAATATCTTACGGAACCCTATTTTTTTCCAAAATAAAATATAGTCTATGTTACTCGTGGATAATGTAGCTTTCGAATGGTGAAAGAATTTTTAAAATCGGTCCAGTAGTTTTTGAGCCTATTCATTACAACCAAACAAACAAACAAACAAACAAAGTATATATAGATAGGCGTCCTACACTGGCAAATGCTTATCCGGAATGACCCAGTGCAGGGCCGGTACCGACAAGTCTCAACCTGTGTCTAGCATGTGCGAGCGCATAAGTTAACATGGGTCTATTTTGCCTGCACCGATGTACCGACCGGTACCGCGATACCGAAAACCTGCTTCTTTATGAACGCACCCTAACAATGTAAAGTATGTTAACAGTTTCACATTTATTTTTATTGCTGACTAACTGACCCGACATCTGAGTCCATCTAATTTTCCGGGTACTTAACTTTAAATCGGCGTGTGAAACTAGGCAATTTAATAGCTTTCAGCTGTAAATTCAATGTATTACTAATATTGTATTGGTAATCTGTGTGTCATGACGAATTCTAAATTTGTCACCATTATAGTGTATCGTCTATGCTTGTCACTTCTGCAAAATATCGGTGTCAGATAAAAACCAGGCGTTTGAAAAATTGATTGCTGCTACCAATTAATAACTAAACTAATTAATTGTTATACCTACTAATCATGAATAATATTTTTTTACGATATGTAAGAAACGCAAAAAGTATAAATCTCCGTTTTATGGCCACTAAAAAAGAAGATGTTTTTACTCATACGGGTCAGAAATGGGACTGCGATGACTATAGGATGGCGCGTTTCATGCACGCTCCTAAAGTAGTCAACCCTAATTGGGCAGTTAAATTGATAATGGAAATAAAACCAACACCAGTGAAAGGCAGAAAAGTATGGTGTGACGGGGGTAGTGCTGCTGAAGGCCATCCAAGAATTTATATTAATTTGGACGCACCAGGTCCACAATTCTGCATGTACTGCAGTCGAGGTTTTATTCAAGTATTCAAAAACGCCGACCCGTGCAAGCAAGATTAATTCCAGATTTCAATTTATATGAACTATTTCTATTCAACACCAGACGTCTGGATTCGTGCCCACACACGGGACATAAGTTATCTGAAGAAACTCGGGATCACCTCTTTCTAACCCTGAGACGAAAAAAGCTATGACAAGTTATATGACACAAAATAAAAACATATTCGGCATCATGCATTTTATTTTTCAATTTACTGCTGCAGGACTTGAAGATCAAAGATCAAAGATCAAAAGTCATTTATTCAAATTAGGCTGAGTGCCAGCACTTTTTGAACGTCAAAGTTCTACATAAAGACAGTCCCCCAAAACGCCCGCCCGTCACCACTTCCTAGTGTTTTAGCTGGGAAGAAGAAGTGGCGCAACAAACTCCCCAGCAACACATCTGTCTGTTGAGTTATAAGAACTATCACCTATACAAAGGTATGTAAGTAGTCAGTATTCTTACAAAGAAAACAATACAACAAAGGTAACACGTAAAAACATAAAACTTAATAATTCGCTACTTGTAAGCTAGCTCACTCCATTATGCCAGCATAAACAGACAAACTCAAGCATAAAAACAATATCAAATCAAACTAAATAAGCCTCCAGACATGAAGGGTGTGCCCGCTTACACGTGCAGAGGGTAGAATTTAATAAAAAGATCTGTGACTCGACGCCACAAGTGATAAACAGGGCCATCAAAATTAAACATTAAGCATATAATCGTTATAACAATGGTAAAATCCATGGCTAACAAGACGACCTTTCACCACAAGCAGCACCAGGTTCACGAGCATAACGCAAAGATCAGCCATTACACCCCTCGCCATATTTGAGGGAAAGAAGTAACCGGACCCCCGACGCTACCGCAAGCAGTAAAATCTAAGGGAGCATGACGAACTTGCTGCCGGTTGCTCAGGATAGAATAAAATCATACAACTGTCGAAGTCACTAGTTAATCACATGTTGCAATACACTCATTATAAAACATTGTTATGAGAGTATTAAGTCAATACAAAAAAAAAAAACAAATAATTGACCTCTACGGACATATAAATTAACAAATATATGAACTCATATGTCATAAGCTAACTATGAAAGAACATTAAAAACGAAGTATGTCTTGCGTTCAACACTGCGACCAACTATTATCATCGTCTAAATAATCATTGATTGAATTACTATTCAAACTCAATCTTCAATTCTGTTAGATTTAACTTTAGCTTTAAACGAGTTAAAAGGCAGCTCAAGATAAGAAAGAGGTAGCTTATTGTAAAAACGGATACCGAGCCCCACAAATGAGCCTTGGACCCTTCGAAGACGATGGGATGGTGCATGTAATTTGTGCTTGTTTCTAGTGTTAAAGTTATGGATATCACTGGTTTTAGTGTATAAATGTATATTTTGCCTAATATATAATATGTTTGCAAAAATAAATTGAGATGCTACGGTGAGAATTCCAATATCTTTGAAAAGTTCTCTTAAGGAAACTCTTGACCCCAGCTGATATATTGCTCGAACAGCCCGTTTTTGTAACACAAATATATTTTGTATGTCAGCTCTTCCCCATAATAGGATACCGTAAGACATAACGCTATGGAAATAACTTAAATAGACTAACCGAGCTGTGTAAACGTCAGTGTATTGTCGTACTTTCCTGACGGCGTAGGCAGCTGAGCTGAGCCTTCCTGACAGGCTTGATATATGCGGGCCCCATTGTAGTTTGGAATCAACAGTTATTCCCAAGAATACTGCAGAGTCCACAGTTTCAAGCATCTCTTTGTTTAAGATGATATTCGGTCCTAGATTGTAAACATTAGGACTGCCAAACCAACTTCAAACGCTTCCAAATTTAGGGGTCGAACACACCGCCTAGGCGGTCTACTTTCTGCCGTCGTGTTCTGCGTTCCTCTGCATACATGCGCACACAGCAAATTGTCTAGAGATCTGGAGTTCAGTATTCTTTAGCAGTAAACATTACTTTTTTGAACATTTTTATAATCCTCGTCTCACAAATCCTAAAGAAAACGTGCCTCTCGCTAACTCAGTAAAGTTTTGCAAAAAATGAACTCCGACAGAACACGCATTCACTTTGTCCGTCGCGGTCTGACGTTGTGACTGCTTGAACGCGCGCAGTGGGGCGGCCTTAGAGTATAAAAATAAAAATACAAAGTATAGGTTACAGAGGCGGACCATAGGCATTTTCTACCAGTCAACCTTTGGGTGATGCAGAGAATATCGGAAGGTGCAATATGGCGATTTATAAAGCGATTGACATTAAAATTTATTTAAATACAAACTTTAAAATAATAAATATCTCTACATATAAAATGTTTTGTCCTGAATAACTGACTGACGGATCAACGCACAGCCTAAACCGCTGATCGTAGTTCGACGTGTTTCGTATTTTATTGAAATTCATTCCCTAACGGGATTAAAAAGGGCTAGAAAGTAATTTTGGCGGTGATTTGCTTCGAAAATTGTGAACGCTAATCACAAGTAGGTACCGAGACCAGAGCATATCGAAGTATTTTCGGGGCTGGAATTGTGATCACTAAAGATTCTCAAGTACCAGAAGACCAGAAACATGTAGAAGTATTTCCAGAGCTGGAATAGTGAGCGGTAAATTTTTCACAAGTATCACGAGAGCCGAAACCTGTCGAAGTATGTATGTCTGGGGCTGGAATTGTGAGCGATAAAGATTCAGAAGTACCAGGAAAGCGGAAACTTATCGAAGTATTCCCGGGGCTGGACTTGTGAGCGCTAAAGATTCTCAAGTACCAAGATAAGAAACATGTCGAAGTATTTCCGGGGCTGGAATCTGGAATTTTGAGTGGTTAAGGTTCACAAGTATCAATATAAAGGTATGCGGAATAGAGTGTAAGGTGAAGAGTTTGTTTGTGTATGTTTAACGCCCTAATCTCAGGAACTGGTGATTCGAATTGAAAAAAGTATTTTAGTGTTGGATAGTACGTTTGCTTGCGTTTGAGGAAAGTTATAAGCTAGGTATATAAAACCACGCTTACTAATAGGAACGGAGCTGAAAAACTTGACGCAGACGAAGTTGCGCGGGTCAGCTAGTACATAATAAACTACATGGCCAGCACATCAAGCTACAACAATCTGTCAAATTTCTATAATAGATTTTCAACTTTATCGCTGAAGCATTAGGTTTAAGGTTGATTGGGAAAATTTGACAGTTCGGGTAGCTTGATGTGCTGGCGTCTGTACGCACGCCGCACTAATTTAGCGCAGCCGCACACTTACCGTTTCTTTTCTTTTTTACCTAGAACAGATAAGAATAGAATGAAACCGGAAGGCAAGAAAATTTTAAATTTACCACTCCACTCGTCACACACCTACTGACGCGCACCGGTAAGAAAGCAACCGGCCGTCGTCACCGATCGAACGTTGCCAGTAAGAAAGAGGCGTAGCTTACGTACTAGTTCCGTATATTGTTACACACTGCCCGTTTTTACCGGTGCCGGTGATTTTGCCTCAGTAGGCCTGCAGCTGTGCCTGAGTACATCTTGTGATTTTATTTTTTTGGATTTGTTGCGGAGCTACGAAAATTGGTGAAATCGACAGACTTCAATTTTAGCCTGGCCACACACCTACCGTTTCTTTTCATTAGCTGTCAATCCATTTAATCAAGATGTCACCGGATCACGAAGTGAGCTGTCATTCCATCTTGATTATAATATGGATTCATTCCTCACTTTATCCATGCTCGATACTCCACACATCCATCTCAACATTTTCATCTCCACTACATGCAATGTTTTCTCATCCGTCTTTTTCACAGCCTAACATTCTACAGTCCGCAGGTCTTATCACGGACTTATAGATTTTGCCCTTTAACTTGAGGGGCATCCGTGGGTCGCAAGTTGTTCCAGTGACCTGTCGCCATTTCATCCATCCTGAGTTGATCCGGTGTGTAACGTCTCTGTCTATATCACCGTCCCCCTGGAGAAGCGACCGGAAGTACCGAAAGTCGGAGCAGATCGGTATAGGTGTTCCGGTGAGAACTATAGGTATAGGACTGGAGAGAGCGCCGAAATCGTAGAACAGGTAATCTGTTTTTGTTCTGCTCAATTTTAGGCCAACACTCTCTGCCACTACGTCTCCAATCTGCTCTGGACATCTAGGCCGCTTTCGGCAACCAGCACAATGTCATCAGCAAACAGCATGCACCAGGGAGCCTCTTTCTGAATGCCCGACGTCAAAGCGTCCATTATCATCTGGAAGAGGTATGGGCTAAGGGCCGACCCTGGCGCAAACCGAATGCCACACTGGAGCTGTCAGTGGTGACCACTACAAATCGAACTTGGGTACTGCATCAACTGTACATCGCTCGAATTAACTGCACATGCTCCCTAAGGGCTATCTCCTTAAGGGCCCACCACACAACCTCACGAGGCACCCGGTCATATGCCTTTTCGAAGTCAACGAAAACTATGTGCAAGTTTTTATGCACAGCTCTGTATTTCTCGCACAGCTGACGGATAGTGAAAATGGCATCCGTTGTACCCCGACTGTTATTGCACTCCAGCACATCGCCTTTGTTTTAAAGATGGGCACAAATAAACTGTTGCACCATTCATCAGGTACGGCTTCTTCCAGCAACAACTTATTGAAGAATAAAGCTAACCACGTTCACCCATCTAACCGTAATGACTTCCACACTTCAATTGGTATTCCGTCTGGACCAATTGCCGTACCATTCTTCATTCCATTTACTGCTACTCTCACTTTATCCAGACTGACCTTCCTCACCAACCCTTCATTCACTGGTTTACTCTCTAAAACACCACTCCAGATATTTTCCTCATTCATCAGTCTTTTAAAATCGCCCTTCCATCATCCTTAATCTTTTTATCGTCCGATAAAAGCATTCCAGCTTAAATCCCTTACACATCTTATCCGACTAACATCATTCGCCTTCCTCTCTCTGGCTCTAGTAAGCAGGTACAGGACTATGACGTGCTAATGCCATCCAATTCCGACGATGTAAAAGGTATAGTGCTATACGCTATGTGTAGCTTTGTCTCTCTATTGGAGCCGCATCTCGATCGTTTTAATTTAGCAATATCACAAAAACAGAAATTGGTAAAATATTGTGTCGTGTTGTGTTGCAAAAAAGACAGTAAGAGTATGAATTTTCAATTTAAAATCAGAAATAAAATTAGCAATCAAATGATTTATTTAAAGAAATCGACTAAATCACATGTTGAATATCCCAGTTTTGCTTAGATTTGGAACTGCATAACAATGTCAACTGTCAAACTAAACTTGCCGAATCCTTTTCTTTTGTCAAAATAGGCGGAAGGTACTGTCAGAAATAGAAATCTGATTTTATTCATGTAATCTAAAGAAATTGTTGGCTTTTATTGCCAAATTTTAAAATAAGATAAATTAAAAAATTGCGTGGTATAGTTATTTTGTTCATGTGGCTGAAAGTGACGGAACAAATTTGAGATAACCTAAGTTTTGTGTCTTGTTTTTAGGTAGTGCTTCAAGATGTTGATGCCTAAACAGAACCGTGTGTCGATCTATGAATACCTCTTCAAAGAGGGAGTTATGGTAGCTAAGAAGGACTATCATGCTCCCAAACACCCCGATCTTGAGAAGATTCCTAACCTCCAAGTTATTAAGGCTATGCAGTCTCTGAAATCCAGAGGATACGTCAAGGAACAGTTTGCCTGGAGGCATTTCTACTGGTAGGTGGTAACATACAAATTAATCGTTTCTAGTGATTGATTACAAATCAAAACAATCCCATATCCTTGTAGTTTCGTAATGGGAAGAAGCTATAACAGCGTCAATAGTGTCACGTTAGTTGAGTACACGAAAATTGTTTTACCAATGAAAATTCATCGCATTCTAGGTATCTTACCAACGAGGGTATTGAGTACCTGAGGATCTTCTTGCACCTGCCCCCTGAAATCGTGCCAGCGACTCTCAAGCGCTCCGTGCGTGCCGAGACAGTCCGCCGTGGTGCCGTCGGCCGCCCCGACGCGCCTGCGCGCTCTGCCGAGGACCGCTCCGCGTACCGCCGCGCACCCACCACGCCAGCTGCCCACGACAAGAAGGCTGATGTTGGTCCTGGTTCAGCTGATGTTGAATTCGTAAGTTTATTTTTACTTGTCGCAAGTTTTCATTGGCAGTGACAAGTATCATTTTTGATGATTTGAAAGCTGTGGGCTAAAAAGTGTTTGTAGTAATTGTCTCATTTGTTTGTAACTTTAATCATTGTCCAAATAAAAAGGTAGCCTCAACATATGTACCTATATCTCATATCTTACTGAGGTTACTCTAACAATAACACAATTTTTTGTTTGAAACAAGTCTCTAGATATGTCCATTTTGATGAAACTAAATAAATATAACATTGATATAAGCATCTTATTGAAAGGCTGACTGCATCAACATCTGTGCTAAATTAACCTTTTGAATGCCATTGTGACATACATGACAAGCAAGCGCATGCCCTGTACCACCAAACGTCAGAAATATGTGACTAAAAGTATGGCGAATTTTTGGCTTGGCGTTGGGGGCACGCTGATGCGTTTATGCTCTGGCATTCAAAAGGTTAAGATAATATTTAATTTTCTCATTTTTTATTTTCTTTTGCTTTCAGAGAGGAGGATTTGGACGAGGCAGGCCTGCACCTTAATTAAGTTTAATACAAAAAATTCTAATCTAATACTTTTCTTTTATTTACTTACTTCTTAAACCTTACATACCTTACACCCACATGCTTATCATATATGCTTTGAGTAGCCAGGTTTTTGTAGCATGTAGGGCTGTCAGAGAGCCTTGATTACCAGCAACAGGGTGGGTATGCAACGCAACCTGGCAGTTACAAAATATTGATTTGTGGCTGGCTGTGGCTTTCCTTCTGTTGCCCAGCCTTTGAACATGTCACCGGGTTAATACAAACACCCTAAGTTCATAATAATTATATTACATGAAATTGTAAACTATTTTTTCTCAATGACTTGGATAAATTGGAAACTATAGAAATTGGGTGGGATTGATTGTATTACAACAACTGTATCTGTTCTCACATGAAATTATAATCTAATAGATTTATAACAATTTTACGGAGTTTACAATTTATTATCCGGTGACCAACACTATGCAATTTTCACGAAATAAAGTGAATTTATTTCCTGAAAATACCTATGGTACTTGGCCATAATATGGTTTTATATGAGAATTTTCAAAACGGTTAATTTCGAGTTTCATCATTTTACATGGTCAGGAGTGTCAGTAAAGATCGAAGCTCTGTTCACTGGTATTCTCTTACTTAAGACATGTTAGACTCATGGACTATTCTGCAGTTCTGAAAAGCTAGGCCGTATTTTTAGGGATAAGAACTTTGCCTTTTTTCACATTTTAGTTTTTTGAGGCATCTACTTCACAGGGTATACACAGAGTAGGTACCTACTAATATAATACTGGTAGGGTAGGAACAGTCCTTTCACAGTTATTTACTTTTCAGTTGTTGCCACAGTAGGTACCTAGGTACTACTATATTACTGGTGTTTTTCAGTTGCTGTCAGAGGGAATAACAACGCATTTGTATGTGTCGCAGCCAACTAGCTTAATCAGCCATTTAAACAGCGGATTAAGTTGGCTGCGAGATAATGTACCACTAATAAAATTAATGAATCTAGCCCATAATGACGTCACGCAAGCAATGGTGCAATTTTAAAATATTAGGAAATTACATTGGTGTTGCATTTGAAGCAACTATATAACATTCTAAATGCTAATAACCAGCCAAGTGCGGGCTAGAGCACAATAGTTTTGTTGCACAAGATTTTCTTTTCAATAACAAGTCAGTGAAAAACTTAGTATTCTTTTAACTGCTACCTCCGTCTCCTTTATTAGTATGGCATGCTTATAATCAGCTAGACTAGAATACCGAATGCTGGCTGTCCAGGGTTGCGCCGGGCGTTCGGAATCGCATTGTGATATTTTTAACGTCGTTACGGAGGCCCATGATGTGTTTCAACTCCTTTCCTACCCAGCATGCACTACCATCTCCAGCATTTCCCGAGATTTAAGTTGACGCGAAAATAAAAGAAGATGGTTACCTACACGTGGTATGCGAGTACCTATCAATAGGTACCGATTCTGAAGTTACGGCGTAGGCGTAAGTAAAATATGGCCTTAAAACCCTTGGGTACCTACTTACGGCAACCGCCAAGAGCTCTAGTTGAGTAGGTATGGAATTGAATGAAGATTTAAAATGTATATTTAACTAACTCGAGCTGAGAAGCTCATAGAAAAATATTAGGTAAGTGGTACTGACTAGCTTCCGCCCGCGTGAATAGTATTTTAATAATTTACATACTTTTTCTAAAAACCGAAAGAAGTCCCATCAGAATCGGCCGGAAACAACAGACAGCCAGACAAAACCTTACATACATTTAGTGAAAAGCTGTTATTTTGATAGGTACCTATGACAAACAGATAGGTAGGTAGGTACTTCAATTTCATTTGTAGGTATGGAGGCACCATGTTTCCCCGATTCCAAATATTAATGTAAAATACTCAATTTTGCACATAAGGGCAGATGCGCCCCTTTTGCTTTGGATGACAATATAATTACTCGCTACTGACCTATAAGATACCTACCTTATTGACTATTGATTATAAATCTGGTACCTACTCGTTTAATTTTCGATAATATGCACTTCGTTTGCGTATTCGCTACTGATCAGCGATGTAAACTTAATGATGATTCAGTGTTAAACCTTGGATAGAAAGCAGATTCTGCGTTGTACGCTCTGCTCGGCGGCCAACGAGTGCTTCCGAAAGGCTGTAAGATATCAAGGTTACCATGTTCACACGACTTTGTACTTTATGCCACTAATTACAAAGTCAATGCTTTCACCTATAGACTCAATAAAACACCGAATGAAACAGAAAATAATTTATTCAAAATAATCTACAAGGCTCCTGCTACTCCTCAAGTCATAATAAAAAGTATTGAATTTTACATGATTTTTGATTTAGGTAACTTCAAGATGTTAAACTTGAATTTTTGGATTTGCTGGAGTGGGGAACTCGCCTACCTTAGCCATGTAGTACTGGTGGGCACGGAATGGCTTCAGTTCCCAAGGAACCTGGTCTTCCATGTTTGTGAGATGAACACCAAGATCTTCCAATGTTGGGAGGCTGTCGTCGATTATGTCTGATGTAGCTTCCTGTAAATTAATATAACTTATTAAATTTAAAGTAAAATAATAATTAAATTATAGCTAAGGGCAAGTATCCACACAATGGGTGCCCGAAGATGGGCGGCGACGCCAAGGCCGGCCCAGAACGAAGTGGCGAGGCGACCTGGACGCCTATAAGGGCCTAACTGAACGCGTTTGCCCGGCAGTGGGAAAGTCAGGGCTTATAAAAAAAAATGCTATAGTTATTAATTTATAACACAAAACACTGCATCAACTGATTCCATTTACTGGCGAAATAAAAGCCTATTTAGAATATTGGTAGAGATATTCGTAGCTGCAGTTGTTGTTGCTGGGTTTAGCCTAATAATAAGTTGCTGGGGTGTTTGTTCCCCAATTGACAATTCCTATCATAATAATCAAAAGAAAGTGATTTCAAGGGGGGAGGGGTCTGGATTTTGTGATCTACCCACTAGAAAATAGAATCAATATTACCTTCTCAAGGGATTCCCAGTGCAAGCCACCCAATGGGTAAGCTGGTGAGATCATGTTGATTAACATGACCTTCAGAGATAAAATGGGATCATATTTCATGTCGTAGCGTTGGTAACCCCACGATTCGTCTTTACGCATCAGCGCGTAGAACCAGTCGACCAAGTCAGCTAATAAGTATTTTCTGGGTCTAAAAATAATCTCAGTTAGTATAAAATTATAGTTGAGAATTAAATTTAAAATTACATTATAAATTTAGTCCAATTGCTTCAAGGGGAAGCTGCAATGTATCTATTCATTTGGATATATATTTGAATATGGATATTATTCTGATTCTTAGATAATGGCTCCAATAGATACTCAGATCTATTTACTATAACAAATGACAGCTTGGAGCTTTAAAAAGGTCTTTTCATTAATTCAAACGAAATATCTATAATAATCAATGCTTACCCTGTTGCCTGGTAAATTTTGCACTTAGTATCGCAATCGCGAATAGCATTCATGATTCCCTGAGCGACGTCCGACACAAACACAGGCGCCTTGATGGTGTCCTGGCCATTTTTATACAGCGGCATGTATTGTCCATGAATACGTACGACAGAAGCAAAGGACCTGTATTATAGAAAAGAGTTAATGTCCATACAATATTATAGCATTTAGATCCAGAGTAGTAGATTAATAAATATTCCGAATGTTTTGCATTTGTGTCATCCATCGTTATTTTGTGTCTTACATCCAGGGCCCAGGCGATCATTATAGGTCCGGTTGAGAATGCGTGCTTATGATGTTGGACAAGAGGATTATTTAAATTAAGGCGCCACCTTCACGAGCGAGTCCGCCTGTAATAGATACATGGGTAATCTCCACGAAACAATCTTCCGCCAGCGTATCGGATCGGCCGGATGACCGAAACGACTCCTCTTGAGTCGCGGCGGATTGCCGCATGTGCACAACCTTACGTTGCCCATTCTTTTTTGTTGAAAGTTTTGCACTGAGTGCGCTGTGAGGGAGGCGAGTTGCTGAAGTTTTGCTAGTCATTGTCACTCCGCGCATCGTCAAGATATAATTAAACCATGTGGAGACACATTCATAGAGTTTAGAATGAAGTGGCAGAACGATTCTATCGCCGCGAGACGCTGCTCTTGGATGGTGTCACCCAAGGCTCAAGAGGGTTTATCTGTTGACAGACTTTTTGTGCTTTTTGCAGATCTATACTTTTTAAATGTTTTATAACTGTACTCATCATCAGTTGGAGCACGGGACCATAACGGGGACCATAAGGCTCCGTGCTTCACCCAGGTGGAGAACCTAGGTGAAGCACGGGTCCGGACCCATTAACTTAACATTATTTTAACATTATGTATAGAGTTTAAAACATCTGCATGAAGCACGTGCATGCAGGGTATCGCTTAATAAACTAGTATGATAGTGACTAGCAGTTTGATTGCAGGTGAGTTCTCCACTTCTGATAAATACATAACAATATTTAAGGTTACCTCAAAAATCGATCTTCAGTACCATAGATGTCCGAGGCACGTATGATGGTAGCTGTAGGGAACTCTTCTCTAACTGCTAACTCTCCAAAATGTTTGCTAATCTTGTAGCCGGATGGTTTCTTCAGAACTAGGGGTTGAGGGTTTGGTGACTGGTTCAGGTAAGACACATGGATGAATCTCTCAACACCCATCTCTCTCGCAATCCTGTAATAATGATAATAGTGTGCTCTGATTAGAGGAGCAACTTCAGCATTATAGTTGCTCTAATTTTTTTAATCTTACATCTGCGTAAACCTAAAGTACCCACCCACTGATTGCATGCATGCAATGTTGTAAAGAAGCAACATGTCCAAGGTTTTGTATCCAAGATAAATATTAATTTATTTGACACACAAATCTTCCATTTAAAATCTCTGAGTGATAGTGACGACCGAATCCACAAATGACTGCTCCAATAATCCAGTTATTTGAAGAAATTTGCCACCTTTTTGCCTGATTGTTTTCAATTTAAAGAAATTCTTATTTTCATTATAAGAAGTGAAGACTGCTGCTTGTAAACTTGCAGTCCAATGATAACAGTGCCTAAAGTGAGTAATTTATTAGCAGTTAATATAATATAATATATATACTCAGTTAATTCATACCTTGCAATGCGTCTAGGGCCATCTACATGTACATCCTTAAACTTAAAGTTCTTGGTTTCATAGTCACGTCCCAATAAGTTAATAACAACATTGGAGTACTGGACCGACTTGGCAATAGACTCTTCATCACGGATATCAAATGGTGTGAACAACACCTGTCCCAAGTCTCCAGCCACTTTCAATCGCTGGGCATCATAGAAGTCACCCCTGTAGGGCAAGATCATCTGAAATTATACATTAACCTACTTTACCCATGTTTCATGGTAACCATACAATTTAAAGTATTTTAGAGCAATTCTATTTATGTACTGTTTATGTTTACTTAATTTTCTTGTGCAAAACTTTGATCTAGGAGTCAAAACAAACAAAGTAATAGCTAACCTGAGCTCCAGACTTGCCCAGTTTATTGCACACATAGCGCCCCACAAACCCTGTGCATCCAAACACTGTTGCTACAATGCCATTAAAGCTGGCCCGTCCTCCAGTGCCCCGCTTGTAAGCGGCCACGTTAGGCCTACTGCCATCAGAGCTGTATGAGGCAGTCTTGATGTAAACAATGCTCAGGGAACTTGTCGCTGCTGAAATTGTACATATATAAGTTCAAATCAATGTCACAGTCTATCGTAATTGCAAATAGCTGATAAGTCTGTCATAATTTGAAATGTAACTAACACTTTTTCGAGCTTCTAAACAAATTATGTAAGAGTTTATTCAGTCAATAGTAACAAGTCTGAAACGTTCATGCAAACTTACGCTTTATTTTAGTGGCGAAATGGCCTGAGAGAGCAGCAGTAGGCATTTTCAGGCCGACAGTATTATGTTTTTACAAATAAAAGTCTCCGAATCCCATCAAGGGAATGAAAAGAAATGAAAATCCCAATTTTATTCTATCGCTCGAAGATAAACGTCAAATTTGACGTTAATTGACGTTAGACATGTATGACAGACAGATGGGAACATGAATATTAACGTTTAGTTATTCGCAAATGGAGGAGTGTTACATGAAAGTGAACGCTTGCAGGGAATGCAGTTACATATTCCCCAATATTGGTGAGCGAACAAATGAATAAATGACATGACTCAAGCGTCCGAACACTTGTGTGATGCGAGGAGCTCGTCCCTAAATAATAATAACAGCCACATTGTTCGATCTTCGAGGTTAAGCAGCACTAGTCGACATCGGTCTGTGGATGGCTGACCGTCCATTTCAGACCGAAATTCCTCCGTGCTTCAGAAAGCACGCTAAGCTGGTCTCGGCTATCTTTTGTAAATCTAGACGTCTTGACAGTTGTTACCGATAGGGAGAATCAAAGAGTATAGTAAGTAATGGGAGAATCCAGAAAATCTGATACCAGTCTTGCTAAAGAGTACAGCAATACCCAACTAATGTGAAGGGGCAAACGATAGGCTGGCTACTGGCAACTCTGCCAAACAAATGAAGAATTAAATGATAAGAATAACTAATAGAATGGAAATCGGCGCAAATATATTTAGGTAGGTAGTCAAATTTTCGAGCCATTTGTGGTTGAAAATAAGCTATCGGAGTACCTAGTGCCCACGTACAGATAAGATAAATATTTAAGCAATTTGACCGATTGTTGTAGCAAGATGTATGTAACAGACAAGTCAATCAATCAATAATTTATTACAGATGGTATATTGTCTAAAATATATGCGCTAGTTTTTTGGGACATCACGTTAGTTAGTCAGTTAATTCTTTTTGGGAAACGAATACTTGTCGTTAGTATTGTGTAGTACTCAAATCAGTTATCTTGTTTTACCGTTAACCCAATGTCTAAGTTAGCCTTTACGGCCATAGACAAAGACATTGACAATTTTGACATATCTACTGTCTCAAGTGCGTAGCTCAAGTGTGACACTTGATGTGTCTGACTGTCTGTCATCGAAATCTCGATTTGAGCTTTTTTGTCCGTCTTACTTGCTTGCGTGTATGATAAACTTTTTTTATTCTCTGTTTTCGTTTGCTTAATTAAGTTTGAATGTCGGAAAGCTAACTAAAGTACCTATCTTACTAGATCTGTTCGCTGGTTCGTGGCCCTATCACCAATGATCCAGTAGATACAGATTAAATTGCGAGCCTTAAGTGTTTGGGCTAGAGTAGAAGAGGATACTATTACAATGGAAGAACGCGAAATTGAAATCCTCAGTGCTAACGACAATATACAAGAAGTCGGCCAAATATTACAGCGCTTTCTAAAAAATGTAAGGATTGTATAATTCAATTAGAGTAACATATGATGCATTCTTATGTTTGACAGTATTTATTGCTCGGAATTTTTCAGAATGAAAACATATTCAGTTTTCCTGGTTTGGCTGAAAAGAATCAGAGAGCATTACTGTGGACAGCTTTATTTCAATGTCTACAGGATAAGTCTTCAGCGTCAGTTCACGCGCTTTGTTTAGCATCTGTAAGGGTATTAAGGTTTGTTAGATCGTTATAATTCCGCATTTAAATATTATATTTTAGGAGGAAACACGTTTTAAAAAAAAAATCGATTGTTTATTTTAGCCGAGACAAATCAGACCTTGAAAGTCTGATTTGTGAAAGATGGGTAACAACTCTTATAGAGAGAGCAGGCTTGTACAACTTTGAAGCTCTAGATGAAGAGTCCATGATGCCTCTTGATCTAATAGACAAAGATGTGGCAGTTGAGGCACTCAAATGTCTTTGCAATTTAACATTCAACAGTGAAGTGGCAAGAGCCCTGTGTGCACACACATCCATTGCTCAAGGTTTAGTAGCCAGGCTCAGAATTTACAAAGAAATGCCCTTTAAAGAAGAAATAATGCTGTTTGATTTGAAGCTGCTATTCATTCTGACTGCTTTGAGACATGACATAAAGGGCAAAATTAAGGATGAGCTTCATGGAATGGAGTACTTGATCAATTGTTTGGGTGAAATACTGACAGAAGCATCTACCAAATCTGAGGACCAGGCTTCAAGCAGCAGTGGCTTGGTTGAAGGGTCCCACCACTGTTTTCTGGAGGTGAGAAGTGTAACATAATTAAAAAATGCTCTAAACATGGCAAGAGTAGCTTTACAAACCAAAGGTTAATGGGACTTAGTACAATAAAATGTTATAATAATAATTTTGCACAAATACTCTTTGCACTGTTTCTTAGGACAACCAACAAGCCATCATCTGTGAGATCCTCAAGACACAGTTCAACCTGATCCTGCAGTCAGGTTCAGAGGAGCCGGCTGATGAGGAGGAAGAGGCTATGTACTTGAAACTGATGCCGGTAATGACTGCCTTGTTGTATGCTCACACATCTACTGAAGAGAAACTGATGGAGCTGCGGAGTAATATTGCTAACTTATTAACAAGGTATGTTGTGTTGTGAGGTTCGTTTCTCAGTTTGTTTACTGCTTACTTTTTACCCTACTGTGGCAAAGACAAAAGGTTAGAGGTTACTATTTTAGACTGTCTACAGGGCAATGACCAAAGCAGTAAGGACAAGAGAAGTTAGGTTGCAATTACTAAAAGATTTTTCTTTTTTTTTGGCCACTTAACAGACCCTTGTAATTGATCAAAATGTGACTCACTGGTCCTTCAGTTCAATGACATCTAATTAGTTCAGACAGACTTTAATTATGCTGTACTTGCTTAAATATGTTTTATATGTCTCCATAAACTTCCTCTCTTATCCCATGTTACTTACTTGGGCTACCCACAATGTGTTTTCTTGTTTCATTCTTGCCTATGCTATGTACTTATTGCTCATACTTATGTCTTTCCAGTGTCCCACCAATGTTTTACCCCTTCCTTACACCAGAGCTGACCAAAGGTGAAAGAGCCCAGTATGAGTATGATGGCAGAAACATGGATGCCTTACAGGCTCTCATACTCTTGTTGCAATACAGGCTGACCATAACTACAGTAAGTTTTAATTTATTTCCTTGGCTTAAAATCTTGATTGACTCCTGGAATTTGAAATACATTTTTTGTATCTTGCTTAATACAATGATATTCAGAATCTCAATTCCGTGCTGTTAACAAATCTTTTATTTTCTTTGGCTAGTAGAAGGAAGGGAAGGTATGACAAAAACCTTCCCTTCCTTCTACTAGCCAAAATCAGGACAGCTAGGATCAAATAACACTTAATATTCATAATTTCTACATCCATTTCAGGGCACTCAGAATCAGTATGAGAATCTGTCACCAATCCTGACAGTGTTGAACAAGAGTTCCCGCGGCTGTCGCTCTCAGAGGAAGTACCTGCGGCAAGTGGTGCTGCCTCCTCTGCGTGACGTGTCTCGGCCGCCGGAAAAGGGCAATACTCTGAGGAACCAGCTCTGCAGGCTCTTGACCACACCTGTCACGTCTGTCAGGGACTTGGTTGCAGAGTTTCTATTTATTCTGTGCAAGGAAAAGGGTAAGTGCACCAGTTTTAATGATAACTGATTACTATTATAGCTAGCATTTGCTTTTTCTTAATTTTATTTATGATTTAAGCGCACTGAAGTATATGCAAAGTGAATTTCTAGGATATTGTTCTAGGATATTGCTAATTTCTGTGTTCTGCTTGTTTTTAACTGGCTTGATTTTAGAGCTGCTTCTTTTGTCTCATAATTTGAACAAATATGGTAAGCAAAACTGTAGCAAATGCTGAGCTGGGAATGTCGAATGTTAGTAGATTTGCCACAAATCATGCGTAATTTATGGACATAATTTTCAGTGGGTCGCATGGTAAAATACACCGGTTTCGGAAACGCAGCAGGTCACCTCGCGCAAAAAGGACTGCTAAGCGGCGGGCGCACAGGTGACTACTCGTCTAGCAGTGACGACTCAGACACCGAGGAGTACTTAGAGGCGCAGCCGAACATTGACCCCGTCGTTGGATGCACGCGGCCACCTCGTATTAACCCCTTCGAGGGAATGACTGATGAGCAGGTGGGACAAATCACTGCAAATGTTTTTTTTTAAATTGCTCATATAATCGTGTTCTATTCTGTAATACTACTAGGTAACTTGAACGCCAATAAGAGTAGCTAAATTAAAATCGACTAACAGTACTTTGCTTAGTCATATTGTTGTATTGTAACAGTAACAGTGTCCTCATTTGTGGCCAATGCTAAGTACTAAGTAGTAATCTCATTAGTTGCACGATTGTCAGACCTAATTCTATTAACCATACGATATTTCAACTTTGTTTGACATTTCATCAAAGGTTAGTAGCTAAATAAAATTATTGAATTTACAGAAAGAGTATGAGGCGATGAAACTGGTGAATCTGTTTGACAAGATGGTATCAGATGGGGTGATGAAGCCGGCGCGCATCGGGCCGGACGGCCGGCCGCAAGCCGTCGAACACGTTCTTGAGCTGAGGGAGCACCCGCCCAACAGACCACAGTCATAAGCCTATTGGACCACATGAAGGATTCTAATGTGGTACCTTGTCATGTCTTTAATACATACTGTATATGTAATATCAGAAAGATAATGACGTCATTTCGACCGAACTTTGTCGTTGATTCGAAATTTGTATCAAACTTTGGATTTGGAATTTCGTTCTCGAATTAAGTTACTAACGATGATGAAAAATCGTTAGTGAGTGACGTTCAAAATGCATTTATATGAAGATATCTCGATCTCTAAATTCAATATTCTTGTATGGCCAAAGTGAGGGTAAAAGGAATGGTTAAAATTACTTCCAATTAGATTTTCGATTAAATTAGACATATTAGAAATTTGGGATTATAGTGCATGATCAGTAAATAGGTTTCTTCAAGTCGGTAAGTTAGTATTTTGATCTTCAATTTACATTCAATAGTGAGTAGATTTTAAACAAGTTTTAAGGAATATGAAGCTATTTTTATTGTAATTGAGCCATAGCTCGCAATGTATTCTAGTTTCTTTAAGAACAAATGAAAGCTTAGTCATGTTTAGCTGGAATATGATAAAGGTATAAAATATCACATCAGTGTTGTGGGGAGAGGATTTAAATCGTCAGCCTAGCTTTAATCAATCAAATGTCAGCAATCTATTTTGAATGCTGGGCTTGCCGCTCCAAGAGAGAGACGAAGCTATACATAGCGTATAGCACTATCCCTTTTACATCGTCGGAATTTGATGGCATTAGCACGTCATAGTAGGGCCCCTGACCTCTTGCGGTTACCCAGTGGTTAGAACATTGTAATTACTAGGTACCATAAGTACTTACTCGATTATGTCAACATTTATTTGAGCTATGTGATTTTTAGTTTTCAATATAAGGATGTTATTTGAAGAATTTCCTATATATTTTATATAACGCGGGCTGCATCGTAAAGTGGAAGATGTGCGTATTTTGTCTTGCAAATTCTTAGTAGAAGTTGATTAGAATCCTATTGAAAGTATGTTGTGACTAGCTAAAGTAGGGACCTGTAGTGGCCTAAGTTAAATGTCATAATTATATTTTGTGCCATTAGTTACTAAGTAGAATATTGTATTATGTATAATTTGTATATCTTAGTGCAATGTAGCTTCTTAAATTACGCATATTATATGTAATAAATACTAAATGGATTCGTAAATTTAAAAACTAACATCGACGAAAATGTTCTAAAATATATTATGTAGCTTTATTTGACTTTTGGGAATTCGATATTTTCCGATATATCTTAGTACTTTGTAGATATAAATAAGTAATTTATGTAGAGTAGGTACCTATTATATTAGTATTTAATTATCACCAATGTGTTTTATAATATTATGTTTTTTAATATAATGTTATTACAATTTTAATATTTGATATTTATTTTAAAATGAAATAAAATCTATTTAGAAAGTAAATTAACTTGTTTGTTTTGATATAGTAGAACAGTAGTAACCCTATGTTAGTGTCTGATACTCTCGTCCACTATATTTCGTCAGTATTTGATATAAACTTAATTGACAAATAAGTAAAAGCCCTTGGAAAAATAATATCGAAACAAAGTTTTTCCAAAATATCGAAATATTTATTATTCCAAAATAGTTATTTACTAATGGCCACAATCACCAGAAATTCTTCCAACATCAAAACTTTAGTTCCCAAAACGTGACCTAGATTTTAGAAGCATCTCTCGGTTCATCGTACTCTGTATCAACATATCTATAAAGTTACAATAGTATGGCGGCAGTGCATTGATTGATGGCCAGCACGAGAGCCGAGGACACACGAGCGCATAGCGCCGGGCAGGCACGCGCGTTGGAAATCAATTGCAAGCAATTATTGGGTAAGCTAGTCCACCTATAGCGAACAGGGAAGGGTAGGAGCGAAAGGTCGTATCTCCCTGTGTGTAGTGCTGCCGCCTCCCGAGCTCCCTAGACTATATGTGTTCTGTGCTCCCGAGTCCCGGCCCGACGCCCGACTCAGTCGACTCAGTCGGCGCTCGCAGGGCGGGAATACAGGGCGACCGCTTGACGCGCTGGACGATTCCGCTCCACGAAAATTATCGCGAAAAATGGAGTTACTGTAGGTATCATTCATTAAATCAGTTTAATACCTATTTTATTGACACTATATTATCTATTTTGTTTCATTTGACTAGTTGGGGATTGAAAGTGAATCGGTTCGCGAATTTTCAACCTTTCTTTGTTTAGTTACCTATGACAAAAGGTCCTAGATATCGAAATACATTTTCCGTGTATGAATGTTCAATTCAGAGATCGATTGGTTGCACTTTGCTCGGGGGCTCAGGTGCACATGCGTGAAAATTATGATTTATTCTCCTACTCTAAATTAGAATATCCCAATATTTGCCGCTTTTGTTATCATTGTTTTATTTGTAAACTTTGTTCAGTCATAAGTAAGTAATGTTTATTTTTAAACAAGAACATGAAAAATATATTGGAACTTATGTAGATATTTAGGTAATAGGTACCTATAAGTAAGTATCCAAACAATTGTTAAATGTACAATTGGATAAATATATTTTTTTACTGCAATAAGTATGTACCTACTTTGTCAGTAAGACACAATATTTATAGTGAGTTGTGTCCTCGTCTATTGGTACCGAATGGCGTTCACATGATGCTCTCGGTTTAAAGTTATAGTTACTTTTAATGATATGTCACCGGAAATTTGCAAACGCGTAAGATTGTAAAATATCGCGAGAAATTACAAACTATTTTTTGATGGGATTTATTGTATACAAAACGATTTTTTCATAATATAACAATCTTCGGAGTCTGCAATTTTCCGGTGACATATGTATGGGATACCACTATTGCTAGTGAAAGGCGGGAGCTGGATGTTCGTCTAATCACGAAATAGTATTAAAACAAAGTCGCGGTTTGCTTCTATCTGTTTCTCCGCTTATTTCATCCAAAACATGCAACGGATTTTGATAATGTTTTCACTTATTAGCATAGATCGGAATATATAGACTATATTTACCTAATGTTCGTGTAAGTAAGTACTTAACATACTTGATAATAAGTATACTTAGTTAGAAATGATTGATTTGAAGAATCAAAAGAAGAGAGAGTTGTGCGAAAACAAAGCTATTTAATTTAACAGTTTTAGTAGGTAAGAGGTAGGTATTCAAAGCGCAATAAGTAAGTAATTTGCAATTTCTTAAAGCCCGGGCTACAATCGTCATATTTATGATTCCGGGATTTTAGAGGAGGTATTATCAACTCTATATAACTTACTTCCACGAACATTAGGTAAATATAGTCTACCTATTCCGATCTCTGCTTATTAGAAAGGACGATAAACGAGGAAGGTTTGTGTTTATATATAAGCTGCACCCGTGGCCGGTAGTATTAGTATCAACGTAAAGGGGAATGGATTTTGATAATGTTTTCATTTGTTAGAAAGGATGATAAACGAGGAAGGTTTGTGTTTATCTATAAGCTGCACCCGTGGCCGGTAGTATAGCACTCTGCTACTGAATGTCGAAGTTTGAAATGTCGACGTATGTTAGTTCTAAAGTACAGGATCTCGATGTACGCCAGTTCGAAAGTTCACTGGAGCGAAGTATGCAAGGCCGACGTATCGTTATAAGTTAGAAAGCATGTGCGATGTACGCCAGTTCGAATTACCCTGGTTAGGTTAGGATAGAACTGTGACCAACTACGCGCGAGCCGAGCGAGCGAAGCGAGCGGTGCCGCGGCAGCGGCCGGCGAGCGCTACCTCGAAATTGGTCGCGAAATTTTTCTAAGTATTTTTTTCATAGTGCCCCCAAGACGACACTCTGACCTCCTGACGAATCTAATTAGGATAATCTAACTAACGATACGTCGGCCTTGCATACTTCGCTCCAGTGAACTTTCGAACTGGCGTATATCGAGATCCTGTACTTTAGAACTAACATACGTCGACATTTCAAACTTCGACATTCAGTAGCGGAGTCGTAGTATAGTAGGTATCAACGTAAAGGGGAACGGATTGTAACGGGAAGGGTTTATTTGATAGCTTGGTCGCTATCAAACTATCTTCTCTTAACAGATAACTTTTAATACATTAGAATATAATAGAATACTCCTTATTATGTAGGTACCTACTTACACCATATAAGTCACAGAAATTATAGATACTAAAGAAAATATTACAGAGGGTGACACAATGGGCGGCCCTTTCGCTAAAAGCGATCTTTTCAAGACAAGCTTTGGATGGATTTTAAAGAGAAAAGGAGAGCCAAGTGATTAGGTAGTCTAGTGGCCCGCAGTGGCGGGCCGGCACCAGCCGGGGTTTGCGGAAGTCGCATACGTTCCCGCGATCCCCGGCGTAGGTGGGAGATGGAACACCGGGGTGGTTTTAGTCAGTAAGAGTCTGACAGACCCCTCCACCCGCCCCAGGGTGGAGAATTTCCAAGAGGATTTCCCCCCGATATCAAAAAAAAAAAAAGGTGTAGGTACATGGGGATGAGGCACTTGCTACTTTCAAATGTATCGATATTTTTGACTCAACAGCCGGTCGCATAAAGCATTGAACATATAAAAATAAAAGAATGGAATAGACGATAAAAAAACGATTTACTTATATCCTATCCTTGTTAAGAATTTACTACCCCTTTATTTTGTAATAGTCGATTAAGACGAATAATCATGAAAATAGGCCCAAGCTATCAGGTACAGAGTCCTGTTGATTTGTCCCCAATTTTTTGTATCGAGGAAGTCAGATAGGCCTACCTAGTTGTTATAAATGGTGATAGATAGACTATTCATGTAGGGAAAGACCAAAAACGCGATAGATGGACTATGTGTAAGATAACGGTTAGAGAAAGGATAACTAGTGACTACTGAGATGACGACTAGTCGAGAAGCATGGAACAAGCAGATTCCAAAGAGATAGGCATAAGGATCAAATGATGATGAGACTAATAAAGCTTCTGCGTAGTGTGTTGGCTACGCTGGTAGCATGCGCGGCGGCATCGGCCACACCGACGCCGACGCCGGCGCCGCAGTGCGAGCGCGCCCCGGCGCACGCGCCGCCCTCTGACGACCACTACCGCATCAGTGTGTCTGGAGAGCCTGATCTGTTCCTGCCGGGAGAGCTTTACACAGGTATGTCATGAACATCCTTAACCTCTAACTCTGTGAATGAGCACAGTACGCAGCTAAACGCTTTTATGGCGCGTCCAGTCTTTGGTTACAAAAAAAACCGTTCAAGTACGAATCGTACTCGCGCACAAAGGTTGCTGTACGTATTATAAATCGAAAACAATTTATGTATCTCTTTTAATTTTTAAGTTAAGGAGGTTAAGTTATAAGGCTCCGTTGGTTACTTTTCGGGTACGGAACTCTAAAGGATGAATTATGCCAGACCGTAGCAGGCGCTAGCCAAGCACCGTGCGAGCCACAGACGAGGATTCAATATTTCACGAACATTTTATATGAAGTGGTCCATGCTGCACCGTGCCAGTGCGGCGGCGTCCGCGTGTCGGGTGCGGGGCACGTCCAAGCCTCGTCCGTTCCTCGCACGGGGCTCGGCCCGCGCCCGCTACGGTCTAGCATAATTCATTCATAACACGTACCTACGGCTTAATAGAGCGTCGTTTCTTTCAGTCACAGAGGTAGCAAGTGTTTGGAACTTGTTAGGTTTGAAATGGTTCATTGCCATTTGCCTTGTTAATTAGAGCAATGAATGATACTAGATTTTTGAAATCACGTAAGAACATCTAAGTAGAAAGATAAATAATATTACTTAATGATAATAGTTGGGTCAAAAAACACATGACACGATGTAGGTTTGTATTTAAATGGCGTAGTACCTAGTAGTAGTAGTAGTATGTGCAAGCACTTACTGGGTTTTGAAAAGGGGCAGTCAATTCTGTGTAGGCTCTTCAGTTGTCATGTAATCTCTCAGGTATACTGTACTATATGTAATGATGGCGTGCTTTTAATTTAGCTGCTGTTCGAATGTGAACGAGATATCTTTCATATCGTTAATTCCAATGAAATTGTAATAGGATCTCGAAGTGAAAAACATTTTTTGTTTATAGTGTCGCTTCAAGGTATAGACAGCGGACAAGGGCCAACGCCTTTCATAGGCTTCAAGATATGGATGGAGATAAAACAGGACCAGTCCAAGACTGATAAAAGTGGAAGCCAACCGAATGTGACGGAGGCTTCCAATCTGACGCTGGGCACTTTCCAAGCGTATGACGCGCAGGCGAAGATACAAGAGGTCTGCTCGCCCGCCGTTGATAACGCTACTTCGCATCCCAAAACCGAAGTTCAGGTAAGTAAAAAGAAAACTAAATATTCTTTTCTGGATTGGTATGTTTAGAATTTCAAAGGATGACCTGTTGAATAAGCGATAATGGGGTACTTGCCTCTCGGGAGTAAGTTATGAATATTTAAAGTGGGTCTGGGACGGGTTTATGAAAGGATTTAAGAAATATTCGGCCTCTTAAGCTCATGTTTTGATATTTTCGTAATGTATAAGCCTCAAATTCGTACTCCACGTATGATAGTAGTTTTCACGTCTTGTGACGAAAAACTCTCACCATTTAGGGTTGGGACAAGATTTTCTTTTCCTAGCTAGCTAAATATTCACTAGGGAACTGAATTACGTTACTGATTGCCTCACCATCACTCTATTGCAAATGATTTACCTTGTCTTCTTTAAAAAGGAGAAGCTTCCTATTTTTGAACTTTGAAAATGAATGGCATAACGTGCCCCAGGTGATCTGGAACGCTCCATCGCCTTCGGGCATGAGCACCCTGGGCGAGGTGTGCGTGCGGGTGTGTGCGCGCGCCGGGCCGTACCCGGGCGTGGGTGGCGGCGGCGGCGGATGGTCGGTGCTGACGCGCGAGCTGTGTGCCGCGCCCCGGGCTCCGCACTACTCCGCCAAGCTGCCGCCCATCCTTGAGCCGTGCTGCGCTTGCGATGAGGCCAAGTATGAGGTATGTGGATTATTATTACCGACTCGTTCTCATTTTCGATCCTGTTTTTGTATTTTCTTTTTTTGAGCAACGTTTAAAAACGTCTTTGCATGTGCAAAGATGTCTCACTAGTGCATGTTGTCAATTTTGTATTAAAAACTTTAAGCTTGCCGAAATACCGTTCAAAATGTATAAGCTTGAAGGTTTAGGCTAAGAAGTTTTTGTAGTAAGACGAGTAATTGTTTGTTGCGTTTGGAACACCAGAAGTATTTTCTCCTCACAAACAATAAAATATTAGCTGATCACTGATGCGAAGGAGAAATGATTATCCAGTCAGCAATGATGGTCAATTGAACTCAGGCAGCAAGCGTCTTTCTTCCTTACTCAGGGAGGGTTGCGCCTACGTCAGGTTCGACTGGAAGTCGACCAACATGGTTGGAGAAAGACCAAGCTGTGGCCAATGCATTATCATCAATGAATCATCTGCAATCTTATCATAACTTAGCTGTCATCATTATGACATTATGACCCCTCGACCTAACTACCCCTTCGGGGATTGGTGGCGTAGTCTTATGTTTTTTTTTATTTAGCCTGCTGATAAGATATATCCTACAAAAAATATTTTAAAGGCCAATAAATCCCTTCGCAGGTAACCTTCGAATGTCTATGGTCACGCAACACGCATCCTCGCGAGTTCCCGCCAGAGAGCGCTCACGCTCACTTCGGTGACGTCATTGGCGCGTCGCACACCGCGCAATTCAGAGTGTGGCAGGAAGGCCGCGTGGCCAGTCCTGGGGTCAGGAGGCTGGCTGATGATGGCACCACCGTGGCACTGGAGAAGGAGCTTAAGGCTGAGGTAAGCTTGACGTAAATAGGGTCCCATTAGGTTGTCAGCACAGACAGAAAGCAACGATCTTTCATCGGCATAGGAGTTTCGCCCACTGCGCTGTTCAGAGTGTGGCAGGAATGCCGCGTGGCCAGTCCTGGGGTCAGGATGGCACCACCGTGGCACTGGAACTTAAGGCTGAGGTAAGAATGACATACATATACAACGTGTAACAGAATAAACGCAATACCTCTTAGTAAAAGTTGTTCATAACGATGAGTACAATGATCCCTTAAGAGGCGCGTTTGTGACCGTGAGACCAATGGAGCAGTTGGTCTTGTTGTAAATGACGTACATATCATCATATCAGCCGAAAGACCAAGCGTGGCGATTGTAGCAACCCCCCACGGGTAGCCACTAATCGCCACGCTGGTGGGTTGGCGATCGCAGTGTAGGTGTGGCAATGCACAGAGAATACTGCTGCCCATGCTCTGTTGAGTTCCTTAGTTGCCTCTTAATAGCACCTCAGAATAGCACCATCCCATCACTTCCCGTGGGTGTCGTACCCACGGAAAGTGATGGGATGGTGCTATTCTTTTACGTCCGACACCATACAGAACACGTACATATATAGGGCCCCATTAGGTTATCCACACAGAAAGAAAGCACCTAGCTTTCTTCTTCGGTGATATCATCAGCGCGTCGCACAACGCGCAGTTCAGAATTTGGCAGGAGGCTGGCTGATGATGGCACCACCTTGGCTTTGGAGAAGGAACTTAAGGCTGAGGTAATTATCGTGTTTAGTTCCCGCCACAGAGTACCCACGCACACTTCGACGTGTGTCCCTAGAGTCAGCAAGCTAGCTGATGATGACTCTGGTAATAGTAAGTATAGTGTACTATGTGATAGTATGCAGCGTAGGCAGAAAGCACCCAGCTTTCTATTAGTGTGTAAGAATAGGCCTCTTTAGTTGACTTTGGAAGGCTGTGAAGGATGTAGTACCTAAACATTTTAGGTCCTGTTGTGGGTCACCAGGATCTGAATTAATTGTTTGCTTTTATTTAATTATTTAATTGTTGTGTATTGCATATTTATTTTCTTTTTATTTTCATTTTTGCTTTTATTTGTGTTTTCATGTAGTTTAATTCTTATAATTGTATAAATTTACATTAATCCTGAACGAGCTTGAGACAACCTTGTAGTCATTATTATAATAAAACTAAGAGAATGGCAGAGCTTCCTAACACAAGTAAACTATTTGCTTAAAAGGATGCTCCATATTGTAAATAGAAATAAGAATTTTAGTTGATGCAATAAACATTTTTATTATTTTTTTATTTTATTTTATAATATTATATTTTTTATCAGGTTTCTTCACCAAATAATTGCTTGTTTGAAAAACTGATGGGCAGCTTGTAATTGGAGTCATTACGTCTTGCAAAAAAACCTGGAAAATAATTTCTTCACAAAAAAAAACTGATTCCAGAGCGATCACATCAGGACGATAATCAAAGCGCGCGGCATATCCTGGCAGCAAGTGGGCGGGGCCGGGATCCCGAACACCTTCGCAGTTTTCCGAGTGGACGCGAAGCATCACTTGATGTCCCTGGCTGCGAAGCTGGCGCCCTCGCCCGACTGGATCGTGGGGGTGTCGGCTCTGGAGCTGTGCAATACTAACTGCACTTGGAGCCGGTCGGCTACTATACCCTTGTACCCGTATGATGCTGGAACTGATAATGGTGTTACTTATACGGTAAGTTGTGGATTAGCGACTATGTATAGCATACACTGTTTTACATGTGTTGACATAATATCTGTGGTTATGGCATAGGATTATGAAGGTACCAGACCCGAACAGATAAAACACCCGAAACACCCGAATATTAGATTAATATTAAATAATATTAGATTAAAAATTTGAGAAGCCCAAAACTCTTGATAGTGCTCTCATAACTTGTTGTTCGTAATTTTCTAAGAATACGCCCCGCATTAAATATCAAATAATGCTTATATTCTAGCTATGACATTATTACACATAGCATAATCATCTTAAAAAAATTCTACTGCTGGAATACAGGTATTTTTTTCTGTGGGAGCCGAGTAATTACTTACTTACTATTATTTTTTTATTTTTTTTGTTATTTACTTAAAATCTTAGTTAGGTAACATAAATTTACAACAACCGAAACAGTTCGAAACTTTGCTACTGCAAGGTTATAGGCTCCTTGAAGAAGAAATTTGATGACTTCACGTCCTTAAAAAAAAAAGGTGCCAGGCTCAGCCGAAACCTTTCGGCAGTGGTTCAGAACCGCATCTAGCCTACTGTATAGGTTGAATTTTTCAAGTAAGCGTGGATGGCCAAATCGGAAACTATGAAGAATAGCTAAAAATACTCCTAAGGAATTATAGTTTTCATCTAAATCGGACTCGAGACAGTCCGATTTAGATGAAAACTAGAATTTGCTACAACACGTTAAGTATAACACCGTCGCCAGTCTCACCGCAACCCCACGATGCCGGCCACCCCGGTGCGCGCGCTGCGCCCGGACTGGCCGCGTGACGCCCGCTCGCCCTTCTACAGCACGTCGGGCGAGATGAGGCCCTTCGCGCGCCTGCGGCTCAGCCGCCTGCGTCTCTACGAGAAGAGCTGCGACGCTACCGGTAATGTGCAATTTTGGAATACTGACTTAGGTTTTTTTGACGATAGTGAGCGTGCAGGTGACAGCTAGGGTTACCAGATGAAAAAATCAAAAGTCCGGAGATAAGGCCTGATTTCCATTGAAAAATCCTAAGATTTTTAAGACAATAGGTATTTCACGATTATCAGAGATGATGCGTATTTGTCAATATATATTTGCAATTACAGCCCAGAATGCAAACGTAGAAAGAGTTTTTTCCATCATGGGGGCTCAATGGTCGAATGAAAGAAACCGACTAACGGTGTCTTCAGTTCGAGCTATTTTACTTCAATATAATTTGAAGAGTTTAACCTGTGGGGCATTTTATAAATCAACAATTAAAGAAAAAATCTTACTTAAAAAATTATCGTCACATATTAAGTATGTTAAACTTAAAACTGATTAAGTACCTACTTGGATAAATAAGTATTGATTTTAATTGTGCAATTATTACCAAAGGAAGATTATTTTTAGTTTGTTCAACTTTTTATTAAAGAGATCTTTAAAATGGAAGCTGTATTTTATTGAAAATTCTGAAAATCCTGAGATTGCATGAGATTTGCAAAATCCAGCCGCAATCCTGAGACGAGTCCAAAAATCCTGAAATCTCAGGACAAATCCTGAAGTGTCAGTGTTAGGTATTAACGTAAAAGTTTTCGAATTTGCAACGCTAAATGGCACATGACAGATACGTAGCTACTCGTTTGCTAAACACTATACCGAAGTAACTGAGGAAGAAGAAGAAGATGGAGGATAATGTAGTAGTTCATTCAGCGCGCTAGACTCGGAACATGCAGCTCATATTTAAAATGTCCTTTCCTTTGCGGACCAGCAACACATTTCGAGTAATTCCACTTTGCCCCACCAAGCCCGCCACCCTGGTGTGGCAAAGTGGACTGCCTAAAATTTTGCAGTGGAATATGCCCCACTATTCTGATTTGATGGGGCGGATAACACTAGCATAAACACTTTGTGGATTCTGCCCCACTAGGGTTGGCACCTCAGGATTTGTGTATGAAGGTTAACATGTATTTTTACATTTGTTTGTAAAAAAAATAAATGTATACCTATATCTGTAAGTAAAACGTTATTAGTGCTGGAAGCTTAGATTTAATACGTAGCGAAGTGGTTTAAATAAAAGTAAAAAATAAATAAATAATTTTAATGTACTATTTATTTCTGGAAGGAATCGGTTTATAAATCACAGATTAATTACCTTTTACAAATAAAATTTTACTAACTAAGATAAATCTTGATAATCACAAATTAAACAATGATTTGTTCTTATGATATGTTCTTAAAACGAAACATATTTACTACATAACTATTCAAAATCACAGATTCTTCATCATTTGGTATACCTTTTACAAATAAAATCTTACTAACTAAGATAAATCTTGATAATCACAAATTAAACAATGATTTGTTCTTATGATATGTTCTTAAAACGAAACATATTTACTACATAACTATTCAAAATCACAGATTCGTCATCATTTTGTATGGTTTGTGTAGATATAGGTATTTTCTTACTGATTACGTTATAAATAAAAAAAATAAATTTAAACTATATACATACAAACAGCCACTAAATTACTTGTTACAAAAAATAGAATCACAGATTATAGAGTCACAGATTATAGAATCACACATTGATCGACATGGTATAAAACAGTCTTATGTATTACTTTATTATTGTCTTTTTAATAACGTTTTACTTACAGATATAGGTATACATTTATTTTTTTTACAAACAAATGTAAAAATACATGTTAACCTTCATACACAAATCCTGAGGTGCCAACCCTAGTGGGGCAGAATCCACAAAGTGTTTATGCTAGTGTTATCCGCCCCATCAAATCAGAATAGTGGGGCATATTCCACTGCAAAATTTTAGGCAGTCCACTTTGCCACACCAGGGTGGCGGGCTTGGTGGGGCAAAGTGGAATTACTCCACATTTCCAGTCTAACTTAAAGTTTGGGCTAGAAGACTGCAGTTTTATTCACCTAGCTAGTCAAGGGTCTTCTGTAATTTTGTGAATTCTTAACACAAATTTTATGAGAGTTTTAATTACTTTGTCAAGTTTTGTCGGTAACACTGTATGTTTTTTTTATATCGCCGGTTATGCGGGGTCAGAAGGAGAGCAGGTCCGCGTGCGTGCGCCGGAGCAGCCGCACGGCGCCGAGCCGGCGGGCGGCGCGTGCGCCGTGCACGCCTGGGGGCCCTGGGGGCCCTGCAGCGTGTCGTGCGGGCCCGGCCAGGCCACGCGCCAGCGCCAGTACATGTGGCCCACCCGCGCCTACGCCGAGGCCTGCCGGATTGCGCTCACTGACTACCGCAGGTGCCATGGACCGAGGATGCATTGCAGGTATGTAATAGTACTTTTTTTCAACCCAAATCAGTTTAGACACATTGATGACAGTTACTTCTGTGTTTAGTGCTCTTTATTTGGTTTAAATTTGATATTTTCTGATTTTTAGGATCATCATCAAGCGAGATTGAGGCCCTAAAAACGAAATGTTTCTGCACAGCGAACAAGTTAATATCAAGGAACTAGCCATCTTTCATACTTTCACATATGACCTAGATTTACTCACCAGGCCGCCTTATCATCGGCATAATAATAACCAGCCTTCCACAGCTCATACATTCATATTATGCGTAGAGCCCCATCGGAGTACGAGCCGGACCCCGCGGAGTCCACGGGTCCGTGCGCCGTGTCAAACTGGTCGGAGTGGTCACCGTGCGAGGGCTGCGGGGTGCGAGCGCGTGTGCGACAGTACGTGGCCCCGCGCGCCTACAAGCGCTGCCACATCGGCTACCGCGCCCGGACCATATTGAGCCAGGCCATGCCCTGCGAGATGGGGCCTTGCCAGAAGTAAGTCATTGAGGTAGATATGTAAGGGCTGCGGGGTGCGCCAGTACGTGGCCCCGCGCGCCTACAAGCGCTGCCACATCGGCTACCGCGCCCGGACCATATTGAGCCAGGCCATGCCCTGCGAGATGGGGCCTTGCCAGAAGTAAGTCATTGAGGTAGATATGTAAGGGCTGCGGGGTGCGCCAGTACGTGGCCCCGCGCGCCTACAAGCGCTGCCACATCGGCTACCGCGCCCGGACCATATTGAGCCAGGCCATGCCCTGCGAGATGGGGCCTTGCCAGAAGTAAGTCATTGAGGTAGATATGTAAGGGCTGCGGGGTGCGCCAGTACGTGGCCCCGCGCGCCTACAAGCGCTGCCACATCGGCTACCGCGCCCGGACCATATTGAGCCAGGCCATGCCCTGCGAGATGGGGCCTTGCCAGAAGTAAGTCATTGAGGTAGATATGTAAGGGCTGCGGGGTGCGCCAGTACGTGGCCCCGCGCGCCTACAAGCGCTGCCACATCGGCTACCGCGCCCGGACCATATTGAGCCAGGCCATGCCCTGCGAGATGGGGCCTTGCCAGAAGTAAGTCATTGAGGTAGATATGTAAGGGCTGCGGGGTGCGCCAGTACGTGGCCCCGCGCGCCTACAAGCGCTGCCACATCGGCTACCGCGCCCGGACCATATTGAGCCAGGCCATGCCCTGCGAGATGGGGCCTTGCCAGAAGTAAGTCATTGAGTCACAAGCGCTGCCACATCGGCTATCGCGCCCGGACTTCAATAATACAATGTTACAAGTAGTTGGAACTGTTTAACTTATGCCACGTATAAACTGCTTTCGGTTGGTAGCTTTTGTTTGTCACCGCATTGTCTCATAAATACAAACCTTGCGTTGGTTCAAATTAGGTTAACAATGCTTAGGAACACTACCTATATGTTGACACTCGATTTGGTTGGTAGGTATGCTGCGCTCCGCTCATATGTTTGCCAGCTCAAAAACATTCTCATTCAACTTCTTCAGAATCTCATTATGCGTTTTATCATTATTTTTGTTTGTTCCAGGCCTCCTCCAAAATCAAACATAAGCGCATTTGACTGGTTCTTTGTGGTATGTACCTTCATTATGCTAACGTAATTTAACGAGATATTTTTATCCGTTTTTCTCATTGAACTTTGCAGAAATTTTTGTTCGACTCCAATTTTCTTGGCGTTAACAACATTGCATTTTAATAAATAGGTAATTCTATATTGTGCTTCTCATACTTTTGGCACAAGCCGGTCAACAAGCGCTTACAAGCAAGTATCTAATAGTGCGCGTTTGCCGTAATCGATTCGTTTTCGTGTGCGCTACCAACGTCTCCAGCTTCTACGTTATTATTTGTAGTGTTTATGCTGTGCAGGACACTCCCCGCGGCGACTGTCACGTGACGTCATGGGGCTCGTGGTCGCCGTGCTCCGCCAAGTGCGGGCGCGGACGCCGCCTGCGCACGCGCCTCTACGTCGTGCACAACGGCACCGTGCAGCACGCCATGACGCGCCGCCTGCTCGACATGTGGAGCAAGCGCTTCTTGGAGCTGCAGGCGCTGGTGAGTGCTATCACTATCAGATGTATACTGTACTGTGCACAACGCACAACGGCACCGTGCAGCACGCCATGACGCGCCGCCTGCTCGACATGTGGAGCAAGCGCTTCTTGGAGCTGCAGGCGCTGGTGAGTGCTATCACTATCAGATGTATACTGTACTGTGCACAACGCACAACGGCACCGTGCAGCACGCCATGACGCGCCGCCTGCTCGACATGTGGAGCAAGCGCTTCTTGGAGCTGCAGGCGCTGGTGAGTGCTATCACTATCAGATGTATACTGTACTGTGCACAACGCACAACGGCACCGTGCAGCACGCCATGACGCGCCGCCTGCTCGACATGTGGAGCAAGCGCTTCTTGGAGCTGCAGGCGCTGGTGAGTGCTATCACTATCAGATGTATACTGTACTGTGCACAACGCACAACGGCACCGTGCAGCACGCCATGACGCGCCGCCTGCTCGACATGTGGAGCAAGCGCTTCTTGGAGCTGCAGGCGCTGGTGAGTGCTATCACTATCAGATGTATACTGTACTGTGCACAACGCACAACGGCACCGTGCAGCACGCCATGACGCGCCGCCTGCTCGACATGTGGAGCAAGCGCTTCTTGGAGCTGCAGGCGCTGGTGAGTGCTATCACTATCAGATGTATACTGTACTGTGCACAACGCACAACGGCACCGTGCAGCACGCCATGACGCGCCGCCTGCTCGACATGTGGAGCAAGCGCTTCTTGGAGCTGCAGGCGCTGGTGAGTGCTATCACTATCAGATGTATACTGTACTGTGCACAACGCACAACGGCACCGTGCAGCACGCCATGACGCGCCGCCTGCTCGACATGTGGAGCAAGCGCTTCTTGGAGCTGCAGGCGCTGGTGAGTGCTATCACTATCAGATGTATACTGTACTGTGCACAACGCACAACGGCACCGTGCAGCACGCCATGACGCGCCGCCTGCTCGACATGTGGAGCAAGCGCTTCTTGGAGCTGCAGGCGCTGGTGAGTGCTATCACTATCAGATGTATACTGTACTGTGCACAACGCACAACGGCACCGTGCAGCACGCCATGACGCGCCGCCTGCTCGACATGTGGAGCAAGCGCTTCTTGGAGCTGCAGGCGCTGGTGAGTGCTATCACTATCAGATGTATACTGTACTGTGCACAACGCACAACGGCACCGTGCAGCACGCCATGACGCGCCGCCTGCTCGACATGTGGAGCAAGCGCTTCTTGGAGCTGCAGGCGCTGGTGAGTGCTATCACTATCAGATGTATACTGTACTGTGCACAACGCACAACGGCACCGTGCAGCACGCCATGACGCGCCGCCTGCTCGACATGTGGAGCAAGCGCTTCTTGGAGCTGCAGGCGCTGGTGAGTGCTATCACTATCAGATGTATACTGTACTGTGCACAACGCACAACGGCACCGTGCAGCACGCCATGACGCGCCGCCTGCTCGACATGTGGAGCAAGCGCTTCTTGGAGCTGCAGGCGCTGGTGAGTGCTATCACTATCAGATGTATACTGTACTGTGCACAACGCACAACGGCACCGTGCAGCACGTCATGACGCGCCGCCTGCTCGACATGTGGAGCAAGCGCTTCTTGGAGCTGCAGGCGCTGGTGAGTGCTATCATTATCAGATGTATACTGTACTGTGCACAACGCACAACGGCACCGTGCAGCACGCCATGACGCGCCGCCTGCTCGACATGTGGAGCAAGCGCTTCTTGGAGCTGCAGGCGCTGGTGAGTGCTATCACTATCAGATGTATACTGTACTGTGCACAACGCACAACGGCACCGTGCAGCACGCCATGACGCGCCGCCTGCTCGACATGTGGAGCAAGCGCTTCTTGGAGCTGCAGGCGCTGGTGAGTGCTATCACTATCAGATGTATACTGTACTGTGCACAACGCACAACGGCACCGTGCAGCACGCCATGACGCGCCGCCTGCTCGACATGTGGAGCAAGCGCTTCTTGGAGCTGCAGGCGCTGGTGAGTGCTATCACTATCAGATGTATACTGTACTGTGCACAACGCACAACGGCACCGTGCAGCACGCCATGACGCGCCGCCTGCTCGACATGTGGAGCAAGCGCTTCTTGGAGCTGCAGGCGCTGGTGAGTGCTATCACTATCAGATGTATACTGTACTGTGCACAACGCACAACGGCACCGTGCAGCACGCCATGACGCGCCGCCTGCTCGACATGTGGAGCAAGCGCTTCTTGGAGCTGCAGGCGCTGGTGAGTGCTCTCACTATCAGATGTATACTGTACTGTGCACAACGCACAACGGCACCGTGCAGCACGCCATGACGCGCCGCCTGCTCGACATGTGGAGCAAGCGCTTCTTGGAGCTGCAGGCGCTGGTGAGTGCTATCACTATCAGATGTATACTGTACTGTGCACAACGCACAACGGCACCGTGCAGCACGCCATGACGCGCCGCCTGCTCGACATGTGGAGCAAGCGCTTCTTGGAGCTGCAGGCGCTGGTGAGTGCTATCACTATCAGATGTATACTGTACTGTGCACAACGCACAACGGCACCGTGCAGCACGCCATGACGCGCCGCCTGCTCGACATGTGGAGCAAGCGCTTCTTGGAGCTGCAGACGCTGGTGAGTGCTATCGCTATCAGATGTATGATGTAGTATTTGGGATAGTATTAACATTAGAGTATATTGCAGCCGTACCCTCAAGACAACACGACTACCGAGGACCCGGCCATAGAGAGCGCGGTGCAGGAGTACATCGACCGCTGCCAGTTCACGCTCACGCAGCAGGAGGCGCTCTGCGACGGAGACGACATCAGCTGCCTCAACAATACCATTCCGCTTGGTAAGCTTTGTTAACTTCTATGTGATATCCGTTACTTCGTCCGCATCAATATTTATTATCGCGGTACAAAGTTCCTCCTAAAAAAACCTTTATGAGCGAATGCTTACGTTAGAAAATAAACCTTTATCTCAAAGGGGAAAGAACCTTTGAGGCATAGAGGCAACCTTTAAGGCTCTTCTCATATGAACCTATGTGTGGGTACCCACACATAGGTTCATATGGGAAGAGGGTACTTAAATTAAACAAAAAATGTTAGCTACATAGTGTCCTAAAGTGTCACGTTGTCGAGATATTGGAGGTAAAGACGACATGTGCGAACAATGGTTTTTTTTATTTACTATGGGTTTACTCTTGACTCTAGTCTAGGTCATAGATGACAGAGACAAAGTCGACGATAGAGCGAGCTTACCTAGAAATAGCCTGTTCAGAGAGAACAGGCTATGCGAAGAGATAAGGGTTGTATGCGTTGGGAAACACAGACGCAGGCAGAGAGTTCCACTCCTTTGCTGTGTGCATTATAAAAGAAGTTTGGAAACGTTTAGTGCGAATTGGTGGAATAGCAACAAGGTAGGGATGGTAACTTGCAGTGTGTCCGATGGTAAAAGGGGCCGGTGGGATGAGGTCGTGGAGTTCCTAATGTAGGCGCCAGATAAATGTGGAATAAAGTATATTGACCTTTCCCTAATAACTGCTCATAGGTACCTGAACAATTAAATATGAATCGTTTTTCATTATTAGACAATGTTAAGGATCACGAGAGATGATGATTCGGGACAGTTTTGTGTCATTAATTCCGTTTTTCAAATTAACAATGTCAATAAATGTAGGTGGGTCAATGACCGATATTCCAGGATTATCTGGCGCCTACTATAACTGTGGCTAACATTAAAAAACTGGCCAAGTGCGACTCGGACTCACGTTTCCGAACGAAATTCATTTTTATAACATATTTGTTTTAATACTATAGACTTCTTACAGGTTTTCCTGTAATCTATAGCTAAAGAACTATTAACTACTTCTTCAAACTTAAGGCTCAGTAGTTTCGGAGATAAGAGCGAGGGGTGTTATAAGTTTGACCGCTATGCGTGTCTGTCTGTGGCACTGTAGCTCTTAAGAGGGTGAACATTTATTTTTTCAAACTTTAAGCTTAATAGTTCCTGAGATAAGAAGGATAAGAGGGGTGTTATACTAATAAGTTTGATCGCTATGTGTGTCTCTCTGTCTGTATGTCTGTCTGTGGCACTGTAGCTCTTAAGCGGGTGAACCAATCTGGATGCCATTTTTTATTTGAAAGGTAATTTAGTATAGAGTGATGTAAGCTATGATTCAAGAAAATCAGTTCAGCCGTTTGAAGATCATCAGCTCTTTTCTATTTGATGAAGGAATGTGAGCAACTTCTATAGGTTTGATCGATTCGAAATTTGGTATTCTGTTACTTCAATGATATTGCAAAAACATGGTAACATTGATCTGATGCTGCAGTATGACCTGAAAATTTCGGAACCCTACAAAATAGCTAATTTCGTGCATCTAACGCTTATATGCGTTAGATTATATTCAAATTAGCTTTTGCTCGCGACTTCATACGCGCAATTCCCGTTTTGTCCCGTTCCTGTAGGAATTTCGGGAAATCCTCTCTCAGTGCTCCCCTACACTTCTCACTCAGTCACCAATAACGAAATAATTTTGTATATATTGATAATAGTTCCCGGCTTGATTTAACCAATCATATAAATAAAACACATTTTTGCAAACATAATATTGTAGAAACATGATTTAGCAAAACTCACGTTTACTATTTTGACGTGGTCGTATATTGATAATTTTCACTGGCAGCCAATTTTTTCCCAGTTCGGGCCAAAAGTGTCATTGGGTTCTTCCATTTGGAATATCTCTGTGATAGCCCGGCGTTTCGAAATTGCTGGTGTGACAGACAACCGTGCCTTAGACAGCACGTTAAGCTGTTGGTCCTGCGAAGAAATTAAATGTCTTTTATAAAACTGTCCCTTTGGGTCTCTCGTATTCGCTTCGTGTTTTTTACGAACACACTCCGAATATTGCCCTAATTAAAACTGGCTGATTGCGAATAAAAACAATAAAAAAAACACAAATGCGAATCGAATTCGAGTATACGAGTTGGTCCCTAAACGCTCTTACTCTATGTTACCAGAAGTGTGCAAGGAGCCGATGTCGGTGGGCCACTGCCGGGGCTACGAGGAGCGCTGGTTCTACGAGTGGGCCAAGAGCACGTGCGAGCCCTTCGGCTTCAGCGGCTGCGGCGGCAACGGGAACAACTTCCGCACCCGCGACCACTGCCTGCGAGCCTGCGTCGCCAGGGTTAATAATACTGACGAGAATGGTATGATACCTTTTTACTTCATAGTCTTGTTCCTTATTGCATAAACAAAAATACAAAATCATAATAATAAGAGAGCTTATGAACAAAGACCCACAATTGGTTTCTCTAACAGTAAACCCCAGTGTGACACAGAGATTTGCAAATTTGTGTTTGACAAGATCTGTAAATGGCATTATGTTCGCCTTTGCGAAAGCTGGTCATAGAGTCGTAAATTGCATAACAAATGTGTCCTTTTATTTCTGATTATTTTGAGGCGTCTTACATTTGTTTATTATGTCCGTAGCAACCACTGTAGCTAACGAGGCTACGGCCGCGGCTATGAAAAAGTTGAAACCAACCCCACCCCATGAAGACAACGAGGTCATACAGAACGATGGTCCACCGCTATATGGCAAGTAATTATTCATTTTATATTATAAACAGTGTGGTCATCAGTCTGCATTGAGTAGATATCTCTCCTTTCTGTGTAACTTCAATGTGCTTTGCCCTGATAGATCTTTTTTGTTACAATTGTAATGGGTATTAATGTATTATATCTGAATTGATCCTGAAAATCAAAATAAGAATCAAACCTTTTCAATGGGGGTTTCCTGAAATGACGAGCACCAAGTGGCAGCACTGAGGCGTCAGGTCCAGGCACCTGTCAAAACCTAAATATTTTCTGGCAATAAAATTGTTAAATTGACATCAACTTCATGTTTACGTCAAAGTCACTTTTTCAATGAAGAGGACCTTTCCCGCCAAACTGATGTAGTATTTTTTTTCTGGAAACCCTCATTACTACAGTCAGCTTATGTTAACAACTATTACTTTTTAATACTTAACAACTAGTACTGAAGTACCTTTTGGAATATTAAACTACAAAGACTTCATACATTTTATGACGATGTAAAATAGAACGTCCTCAAAAAAAGCGTCGTTATGGTTTTATAACTGATGCTAATCTCAAAAACAGACACGAGAAGTTTGCTTATTTGAAAATCCCAGCCGTTTCCATGAAAACCTATTTTCATATACTCAGTAAATTTCCCGCTAAACCGTAAAAGAATAATAATACCTATGTATTTTCAAGAACCAATAAAGTGTGTGCTTTCGAATAGTAAATCCGATTTGCAATAAACCATTTCAATTTATGTCATTAATATGTAATCCTAGACTGCACGTTGCTGTGAACGAATGTACGGAAATATGTGTTTTATGTACAGTTAACAAAAGAGTTTGGAGTACAGACACTTTACCGCTCGAATACAGTACCTCCTTACTGTATTCGAGCGGTAAAATGAACTTTAGAAAACAAGGTGCCTTTGCAAAGACAAAGATTTCAAAATTCCATGAGCATTATTTACTGTTAGGGTCAGCGCATTTACCAACTACTGTTCGATGTGTTTTCATTGTTACGATTAGTCCGGTAAAACTAGACATTCACGTATACTAAAAATTGGTACGGATGTTGGGGACATCATTATAAATGGAATGTGAAAAGTCGCCATCGATCCACAACATGAAAAAAAAAAAAATTCAAGATCAAAGGTTGCAAAATGGTTGCATTTTTCAGCCAAACCGTAAGTTTTATCATAAAAATAAGTCAGACACAAATTATTGTAGATTATGCCTACTAAGAAAGTTTATTTCTTTTATTTTGAACTTTATTGCAGTTTATCAGTTTGAATTTATATCTGCGCTAACCGCAACATTTGCAATACGCATTGCCTCTTAATTATTTTTGATTGCGTTTTACATATATTATCATGAATTCCTAATTTTCAGAGAACATATTTTAAATCTACATTCGCGCCCTCGTGTAGTGTCTACATTCTGAACTTCCTGCCTACACAACTCTTTTGTTGTCTGTACCAAGGGTACCAACTCATTACGTTCTGGATGTTCGTAGTTGTTTAGCAAATATATGTTATTGATAAGCAGTAGAGGCGGTAAGCTGCGAGACGGGGCCCTGGTTGGGCTGGAGCGAATGCATCGGCGATTGTGACTTCGCTATCAAACTTAATTATAGACTGGTGGTGGTAAGTTTGGCTATTATTCTTCGACTATTTAGCCTCTAGACACCTATATATAGTACCTAGTCATGTAAAAGAAAATTATAATTTCTCTAAAACGTTTGTGTCAACTAGCCGAGGTTTGAAAAAGTGGGGTACAGCATTTTTATCGGTATTGCCGATTTATTAACTTCTAAAATTAGGTGTAGATTTAAGACAGAAATGCCACTACTGTACTCTCAATTGCATCTTTGTTGTGTGAAATGGTATAGGTCACATCATATTTTGTAGTCATGTCTTGTCAGAAATCCGTCAGTTTTTATGCTGCGTCTAGAAGCTAAATATTCGATGCCTTATTCTCTTGATGTCCATCTGTGTTATTCTGAGAAGTTCCACAAGCCGGGCGCAGTCGAAGTGCACTTGTTTTGATTTATTTTTGTTGTCCTTATTAAACACATTATTTCGCGCTTCATACAAAAGGACAATGAAAAATACTTAGAACGTTGTCAAAACACAAACATAGCATGTGATGCATCGCCTATGGCTTGACAAGGGAATTTGCCGAAGGTTTTGTTTACATTTGCCGTCATGTTTAGATGCTGGCTTGACGCAGTTTTAATTCGGCTTGAACTAAAAAGGGTAAGCTCGCCCCATCGTCGACTTTGTCTCTGTCATCTATGACCTAGACTAGAGTCAAGAGCAAACACATCTCAAATAAAAAAAAACAACTTTTTGCTGGTCGTATGTTGATAGGTAGCAGGTACGGTCTGGCATCATATTATTAGAAGAATTTCGTCAATTGTTAAACATAAGCCCCCCAATAGTCACTACATCGACCAGCCCTGTGCTTCTCACTGTCTCTTTTAATATCCTCGAGATATAAATAATTGGACAGTCAATCAATAAACAATTCAAATAAAACCTCCAACAACCATACCACTACGTCCCAACGGTATTTTTGTAAATCTTGCAATGTTATGTGTTTAGATTTCATATAATGCAGTGCGTAATATTTTAAATGATTTTTTGATTATTTTCTTTTCACGTTTACCGCTATTTAAGAATTGCGATAAGCGTGTAGGTAATGATTCGTTTTGATTAATTCTCTCATTAGGCTCGCTATATTAGCATATTCATCATGTAATTAGGTTCTCTTATTACAATACCATTATGGGTGAAATATAGGTTACACATCTTTTGCCCAATCGTTCGGGAAATTGCAGCGTTATGTTAGAATTAGAACTATTTGTAGCTGTTACGTTTTCTGGATTGATCGATCGTTCAGATTTGTGTTTGGCTCCAGAGTTAGAGGTTCATCCAATTTTTGAGGGTTTTCCTCAGCGAGTTGTCTGGACTCTGCACACTTATTTATTTTGCTTACTGTACTCACAATCTGAGAATCCGTGAAGTTAGGAAGTAAACTTTCGCAGTTCCAAATTCCAATTACGTAAGTACTTCCGCAGTCGACATGCACTTGCAGCCAGTTGCAGCACGTGAGATTATATGTATATAGTCTATCTTATATACTTATAGGTACATTATGATCGTTGCACTCCTAACACCGAAAAAATAAAACACTACCTAGTTTACCTAATACTTGGGTTCTGAAACGAAATTAGTGAGTCAACACTCAAATGTGCGATAAGCTATCGAAAATTCATTAATTCAAGTCAAAGCAATTTTACGATAAATTCGATCCAGAAACTGAGTAATTAGTAAAGCTATGAAATATCGGCTTTATATCCTGTGACGTACACTGACTTCTCCGTGACATCACTATACTTAACGATGCTTCCATCACGACACACACTATGAAGTTTACATTGCAACATTGCAATGCTCAACACTCAGTAGTTGTACTGTGACATTGTTCTCAAGAACGGGCTTCGCTAATAGGTTTTCTATTTCCACAGCGACCTGGAAGAGGCTGTCGTCGCCTTATGAAAAGTCGGTCGTGTCGGCCGGCCCACTGCCGAAAACTGTTGGCTAACAACTCGGTTGAAAATACCGAGCCAAACTACGACGACGATTAGACGTAGAAGCCATTCATCCGTAGAAAACAATTCAATAGTCATGTTTAAATGTTTAACTTATAATATTACCTTATATTTAATGCCCTCTAATACAGAATCAATGTTATGGTAGTCAGTTCAATGCCATAGGTACCTAGGTGTCAGAACAATAAAATGTATTTACTCAATATAATAAAGGTCTTGTTGTTGGCATGTGATGTTTTATTTTTATTGTTTTTCGTTTGCTGAAATTTACTTTAATTTTTCGAATTTGATTCGGAATTTTTCGAAGGACCATAATTTCGAATCATCGCGATAATGGTCCTTGGAGTTGGAGCAAAATTGTAAATGCTATAATAAAAATAGTCTTTATAACCCAAAGGTTGACTGGTAGAGAATGCCTTGATGCATTAAGTCCGCCCATGTACCACTATTATACATAAAGTTTAAATAAATAAATAAAATAAAACTTATTCAGGTAGGTACCTATCTAATAAATGCAATTGTTTGCAAATACAGAGGTCTAATTAGACTTTTTGATGTTGATTCACTAGTATGATAATAGCTTTGATAGCTAAAAGAAAATTACAAAAAAGTTAATAATTTTTTATTTGTCTTCAATTCAATAGTCAACAAAACTTTGTACACAAAACACTTAAGAACTAATATTATTTGTTAACATCATTACTGCACGATAACAATGCAATTAACGTAAGTTTTACAATAATTCACTTAACTAGCTTTCCCTAATATAATACTGTAAAGGAACATCACAGTCGCTTTGTACGCCACCTCTGTCAACTTTACGATAAAAAATCTAAAATCTGTCAAATATATAAAAAAAACATCCCAGACATCCATAAAAAAACGTCTTGATGTTATTTCTATTACATACGATTCATAAATGTTCTTACAAATTGAGCAAGCGTGTGTTTTCAAATTTATATAAAAAGGTACGCCCATAATGATTCTACACCAGTCATATTTATCGACTGATTGCTGTTTGAATACAGTTTTCTCGCTATTATAAGAATCAGTTGCATATACAATTTCACCGCGGACAAAAAGGTTTCTTTCGTCACCGTAATAGCTCCATAACAATACCTTTTTATGCTCCGACAATAACATCGTTATTAGAGTGTATTGTGACGACGCTGGTGTCGGTGGCAGCGAGCGGCGCTCAAGTGCAGCCGACAGACAATGTGGCCTGCGACGCCAACCATGTTTTTATTCATTACACTTTCACTGTTGTAGGCTGACTCTGTTATTTACTACGATTAGAAATTTCGCCGCTTACCGCGACACACGAACAAGCTTCTTTGGTTGTATTCTTATAATATTATTACACTCATAGCCTGTTTCACCACGCCTTGCTTCTTTAAACGTTTTGACATCAAATGTTAAACGTTCTGCTTAAGTATAAAATATTTACTGAGGTTGGGGAAACAGGACCATTATTGTTTAATTACAGTTGATGATATAATTGAAGGCCGAATAAAATGCTTTTATATTTGTAATTTCAACAAATATGCGATACAAAAGACAATACATTACGGCCTTAAATACCTCGCGTTTTAGTTAAATGTACGAAACCAATTGATTTGTTTCACCCACTTGACTGAATATATTAATATTAACAATATTTAAATTGAAACATATTTAAAACTATTTACAAGGCAGTTTCATTAAAATACGGCAAGATTTATTAATTATATGTAGGTAGGTAATATCAGTTCTTAATAGAACCGTTGAAGCCTCATGAGCAGCGTATCAAATCCGTTACGATATAAAGTTTTTCGTCAAATTAGTCACACTCACATCTTACTAAAGTGAGACATCTTCACTTTAGCTTATGATCTAACTGGAGGGCTCTTTCAGTTACCATTTCTTTAAAATCTCACAGTTGTTTCAAAATACATTTTTTGCAAAAAATACTGGTTTTGCGTATGTAATTTATCTAGATGCGAGTGACGGTGGGTAAACGAGGAGGCTCACAACAGCGGGGTGCGGTGCACTCCTTGGCACACGGACGGGAACAGCCCTGGTTTGCAAACTCGATTAACGCCTTTTTATCTTCATCTGTACCTGTGAATACACGAAAAGATTACTGTCACGTCAGTGTTTAAAATTTGTAAAGAAAACGGAAGTTTTTTGTATCTCAAAAATCTGGTCCTTTAGACCACCTTGCAAGTCTAGAAGGACCAATATTTTATTCAGACTTACCAGACTTAGACGTCAATATGAACTCCGGCTGTAGAGTGACTAGACTGATGCCGTGGCGTTTGAATATATCACATACTAGCGAAGAACTCTTCAAGTAATCCTGTAACACGACATGGATAACATTATGTTCAAATATTGAAGTCATAATTTATTATGTGTAAGAAAATAAGTACTCATAGGACGAAGAGAAATTTCTCTTTGGTCTAGAATTACAGTGACCGTATATGGTATCTAATATTTCTCTGCTTGGAAATTGTAAACTCAGATCTTGATCTTAAGATTTTTTTTTTTTTTTTTTTTTTTTAAGGATGGGAAATCATCAAATGACTTCTTCCGCTCTGGGTGGAGCGGAAGGGCGTGTCAGACTCTTACTGACTAAAACCCATCCGTGTTCCTTCTGAAGCCCTTTGCGTTCCAGGGCCGCGGTGACTCTTTCGAACAAATTCCGCAACCCTGGCAGGCTCTGGCCCTAGCGGACCCCGTCTTTTATGCTGACATCTCTTTGAGGCGCGCGTGAAACACAACGCGCCGTCGACCCGGGCCTGGTGGTGATCGGACGGCGAGCCACCCAATGCTCGCCGTCCGCAGGCCCGCGCCTACGGTGGCCGGGGATCGCCCTGCGACTCCCGACGCCCGGGGCGTCTTCTCCTGTTGCGGCGGTTGGGGCGAAGGCCTTGCCTTTCCCTCGCGCGGCCCGCCTCCTCCTTCGCTAGCATTACTGCTTCGCAGAAGGAGGTGACCGCTTCCCAAGCCTCCTCGCTCCGGACCATGGATTCAACCAGGGCTGGACGCGAGAGGTCGCCGCCACCGATTGCCGCGATGAGGACACGGCGGTGCTCAGCCCAAGCAGGGCAGACCTCCACCGTATGCTCCACCGTGTCCTCCGGGCGATCCTCACAGTGCTGACACCCGGGCGTGTCTTCCCGCTTAATCCGAAACAGGTACCTCCCGAAACAGCCGTGTCCGGTAAGTACCTGCGTCAGGCGGAAGGTGAGGACGCCGTGGCGCCTCTCCAGCCACTCCTCAAAGAGGGGCCTTACCGCCGCAATTGTGGCGTGCCCAGCGCTGGGCCGCGATAGTCTCAGTCTCCATACCGCCATAGTATCCTGCAGGAGCTCCGTCCGCCGCGATGCAATTTGCCGTGGCAGCGGAAGATAAAAGAGGATGAGATTACAATTATAAAAGGGGACCTAAACCTAACCGCTACTAAAGAGAGTGTTATCTAAAGTTTCTACGCTAATTATGTCAGGGCGAAAACAAAGGTCCTTAGACAATATTGGCACAATAACTGACTGTCTTTAATATGATAATGATATCTATATTGCGTTAAAAATACCAATTGCTATTCACCTCGTGCGATCCGTACGCGATGTGTGCGGTGGCGACGATGTTGTCTTGGTGCATCTGCCACACGTGCAGTTCGTGTATGGCCAGGACCCCGGGTACCTTGAGCGCAGCGGCCCGCAGCTCGCATGTGCCCAGACCCTCGGGCACTGTCTGCAGCAGCACTAGCCCCGCTGAGCGCACTTTAAGAGAGAGAGAGAGAGATAAAATGAAGATCGAAGGACCATTGAACGTAATTCATCTATTGTCTCAGTTGGGAAGTGTTGTGTTTAGAAATCGAATAAGTCTGTGGGAAATCTACTGAATATTACACTTTGTGCAACAGATAAACATTTTTTTCTTCAATCTGGTCTAACTTAATCAGATATTGCAGATTAGTCAGTATAGTGGCTGGGAAAATGAAGGAACAGAGGGAACATGGTCGTTAAAAGGAGCGTAGAAGGGGCCTAGTTAACATTGACAAAGGCGAGTTTTTTAATCCGTAGTTGGCCGATAGTTAAAAATTATAATTTCAACCATCGGCTTTTGGTTTTTAAATTTGTTTTGTAAATTTGTAACTATAATTATGGACACCTTTCGTTGATGTGCGTTTTTCAATCAATATTTAGCTTCACCAATGGTCAAATAAATAAGTAATGGTAAAAAATATTACTTAATAAAATAACTAACACTTGATTGAAAAACGCATTTTAATGAAATATTTATCTCAAATTTTACCATTGGTTGAGTTAAAACTACGGATCAAAAAACTCGCCCTAAGCTGGAACTAGGAGGATTAGGTAGGTACCTTCAGCTAATTAAGGAATATGAATGTTAGGCTTCTTCTATCCATAGTTTATTCGATCCCAAACTCGCTTAATAACACGTGAAGGAGGATTTTTTTCATCTATCGCACCGTTTTTCGTTTCAATAGCTCATATCGATACACCGATATCTGGCAGTCTATTTGTAGTAAGCGGTTGTAAAGTCCATATCTGATATTGTATCAGCAGCTACTAGCAATATTTATTACGATATGATACGATCATGTTGTTAGGCGAAAGTCGAAACTATAATCTACATATCTTCCTACCTACTAATGAAATACTTTATACCATATTATTTTAGCTCAGCACTGTGCCGTTATGCTACAACCGATCTGTGAAATTGATTACTCCTGTATTTAATTTTGCCAAGTAAAGTAGTCGACCTATTAAATTTGTTTCGTTTTCGGTACGAATTGATTTCAGGTGATTAGGAAACTTGATTATACTCTTGCTTGGAGAACGGAGCTCACCCTTATGAAATAACTAGTGAAATAATGGAAACATCGACTGTTGGTCCCCATCGTTACGGAACTATTGCGTAACCTGTGTTGCGTCGCATCGGTATTGCTATTGTTTCCACTTCAGTTCCTACTGCTAATAAAGGATCTTGGATTATTGGCAGTTATTTCAAACGTTGCACTTACTTCCCATAGAGCAACGCTGTATGGAATACATCATTGGTTGATTTATGCACAAAACGAAATACTCCTTCTCTGTTTCTTTCTCATTTCTTTATCTTTCTTTTTCGATATCTAATCGTATAATGAAAAAAAAAATTGATACCAACAGGTAAAAATGTAATTTACATACAATATAAAATTTTATAGGCCTTGATACCGTCTGGGGCAATTTGGTGGATCTTATCAGCTGTTTACCTAAGCAATTGAAGATAGTATAATTGAATGTAAGTATATTGGCTTTTAATCAGTTCAGTTGGTAATAAAGTCTTAATATTTAATTAATATTGTGTATATTTAAATAATAGAGCCGTGAGGTGTGGAATGTTTAGACAAAGAATTATTTTTAGATTATATTTCAGTGTTTTTTTTTTAGGACAAGCTCAAAGACACGATTCCCAACTACTGCAACTCCTAAGAGTCAGAATCAACAGTGACAACAAACAGAAAAACGCCGAGTCAATGAAACATGACGAGTCCCGTAGAAACGATTCAACTATTTTGGATCTATCAACGCAGAAAATAATAGCGGAGGAGTGAAAGAAAAACATAGTTTGCACTTACTTCTTTATCAAATGGGAGACAGAACAAAGCTAAGCCAATATTAGGCATCAAGAAGGCCCATTTACCTACAAATGGCAAAATCGCTTGAACGCATATGTAAATGATTGCCATAAATTGATTGACTTAGTGCTGATCGCAGTACCTATACATATTAGTTTCTGAGCATATCCTATCCTATCTTATCTAAGACGACAACCCAGTGGAAAGGTCATAAAGGTGTACTTACTAAATGGGTAGTTGAAGATGACGAGGACTATGGCAGCACAGGCGGAGAGCGCGGGGTCAGCGATGCGGGCAGCCATGGGCTCCCACTCGGTGGTCAGGCCAGCACCCATCACGAACAGGCTGCCTGAGTGTCAACATGATGATATTGTAGATGGAGTTCATTAAAATGCGGAAGGTGCCTAGTTTCTTCAAGTATTTTGAAGAAAGATCTTCTACTTTCGAGTGGATGTGACCCTTAATTATTTTGTGCTCAGTAGGTGGCCGTTTATAGCGGCATCAGGGGCACTTGGGGCACTCCAACAAGTTTAAGCCATATTTTAGACGGACACAGCGCACTCACATTTGGTGTCGAGAGGGCTTGATACTATATGACACTTGTGTAGAAAGATGATGATTGCTGAAAGGAGACTTTTGCCTGAAATTTTGTTGATGCAGTGAACTCATCAAAGTGAATCATCTAGTACCCATTTATGGTACTAAATAATCATGTCTATCTTAAGTGACTTTTTAGTACGTTGTAAAAAAAGCGACTTGCGAATCTTCCAATATTACTTAATTATGGAAGTTCAATGCACTAATCTATTCATCTAATCAAATACGTGGTTACTTCATCTGGCTCGATCTTAAATAATAGTACAACATGGACATTAATAAAACAACACGTGTAAACTATTTACATAAAATTAGCTGACGCAGTATTTAGATATTTGTTTATTTTCTTGATTCGTCTCGATATTATTTTATACTGTTGTAAAATTTAGCTCGGGTTTTGTAACAATAATTTGGGTTACTGCATGTGTTTGGAACATTGAAGAAGTCATAAATACCTCTTTAACAATAATAATGATGTTGTGACACATGAAATAGGTATAAAATGTAAACAAATCTGTTTGGCGCTTGCGTCATCTTTTATGTACGTATGTTAATTAGCTATTTATTAAGACTTCATTGTTAAATTTGCACAAAGTCAAGTATTTTTTCAGTATTCTGTATGCCACTGTATGGAATAATTATTAAGTAGCAGGTGCAGTCATAATCTGCATAAGTGCCTATGTAGGTTCATGATTTGAATTTGATTGTGGTCGGCTTCCAGTCTAACCCTATGTACTTGTACCTAAACACCTGAATTTTACGTGGACGGATACCAAATCTGACCTCCACCATCTAGTCCTTATCTAAGAAGATGAAGCAATAGGACAGGTGTTAAGTGTACATAGATGAGCGTATATAGGTAACTTACTGGCGATATCAGTTGGCGCATGTGCGAGCACCGGCTCTGCGGAACCAGTCTTCAACACCACCCCTCCCCCTTCTGTGACGCTCAGGCGTCGGCTGTAGCTCAGCTCGCGTCCTAAAACACATCAGTTCATTAAGAATCAGGTACATATTAACGCACAATTACAAAAAAAAAATGATGCACACATCGAGAGTCTAGTATTAGTATGTATTATCTTCGAATCTATATATTTTTGGAACACTCATCCCAGGACTTTTGTATTTATTTTACATATAAAACCTTAAAGTTATGGGATATCAAAAGAAACACGTTGTATTCTTACCAGGCGCCTTCTATGAAATGGGATTAATGTTAATCCCATTTAATTGGACCTACTATAAGTGTCTATCTATCAATCGCATTCAATCTCTGCTGTTTTTGTCGAAGGGTTAGGCTTCGGTAAAAATAGGCGAGATAATAATTATTTTAGGTATATTTCGTGTACTGTGTCATGCCCAAGGAAATGTTGTGAAATTCTTAGATTGAGATACGACCTAAGAATTTTCCAAACATTTCCCGGTCCAATTTGCAAAAAATTTCGAGATCGCTTCTTCTAAAAAACAACTCAATAATTTTTTTTCAATAACAACCGTCTTCCCTGATACATTTGCCCCTTATAAGGTGTCATTGTAAAGGGCGATGAGTTTGCTCGGAGCGGCTATGACGATCGCTGTCGTATGGCCACTTGCGGGTTATTTACACAACACATAAAGTGTAGTAAGCAATCTTCTTGGCAAGGTGGCAGCGACCACGGCTCTAAATATCATCATATTTATATTTAATTGTATATCTATGATTAGAAAACTTTTTATTATGTAGGTACACAATATAAGTTACAGAAAATATAGATGAAGAAAACATTACATGGGAGACACAATGGTCGGCCTTATCACTGCACTCACTCAATTATCCTTTGGATATATTTTATTTATTGTTTGTTTGATTCTACTTATAACTTAGATATACTGAATAGTTCATCGATAAGAATGTTTTCTTGTTTTAAGAGCGCGATTTTTTCTTGTGGTTTTAGTTTTTATTCAAACTTATTTCTAATCCTCCAAAAATGTTACCAGCAGGGTTGATAGGAACCTTCAAGATTACTTTGTCTGTAATGTAATTTTTTCAATTTATATGTAGGTGTCTATGATGATACCTAGTGTAGTTAATTGTTAGCTAAGTGGGACGTGCACAATTAATTGGGGTTCTTCATATATTGTATTGTATGATGACCTCAGCATGTTTTTTAAACGTTTTCCCACACTAGGAATTTCTCCTGTATCGTGGGTGCGTTTACAAACATACAAATTCACATACACAAACAGCCAGACCCGGAACAACTATCTGTAGGCCATACAAATATTTGTTCCGTGCGGGAATCGAACCCACTATACGCAGCGCAGCAGTCAATCGCTCAACCACTGCGCCAAACCCGTCATATTTGATGTTTAACCAATTCGTTTGTCAGGATAAGAGTCATAATATAGTCACCCAGAGCAAAAGAAGTCATTTGATGACTTCCCATGCTTAAAAAAGAGTATATTTTGGGGACTGTGCGAGGAATGTTTAAGCCAATTTTTCGATAATTTGCTTATGCTATCCGTAACTCAATAACGTCGTATATGCAGTTAAAATTGTTTACGTAGATATAAATATTATCGTTCTCACGTTGCTTTAATATCAATTGTGTAGAGAGAATAGATGAGCTGCTTTCCGGAGAGGATATTGATTTACGATGTTATGTTTTGGTTAACGACCTCTTTGTCTGACCATTCGGTTTATGATATAATAGCTAGCGTGGTTGAACCATAACAATAATTTGAAAATACTCAACTTACTCCACTGAACAAAGTTGGTAAGTACTTCGTACCTATTTACTCCTAGCTAGAAATTATCCAAGCAGGAGTAGTGCGAGTATTACCATCTCCTATATCATTTGGATTTTATGCTCAGCTGTTATTTTTGATGTCTATCAATTTTGTTCAGGCTTGCTGACAGCAAACAACTTTGCAAGAATGTACTTAAAGGTCATTGCTCTTAACAAATATATATGTATTTTTCGAAATCAATTATCCCCATTATCGGAAAGATAAGATGAAATGTAATCGTGCGCTCATGCCATATTGTTTTAATTTGCCTTGCACGCCTACCTACACGGAAAATCAAGAATTTTCTTCCGGATAATGTTTGTAACGGAGGCAGGCGCGTGCTCAAATTACTATGCAATCTTGCTGAACTTGATAATAATCGATAGAATGAAACGCTGCTATTTAATAATTGAACGATTGCCTCGATGTTTAAACCCTTAATAAAGATGCTCTCTGTTGACATGCTTCTGCATCTGATTCCAATAGATTTTAGTTTTGCAAATATTAAAACAACTGTTGATAACTATTTTATGATCAACCACTAACGACTACACGAAGTTAGCTACTTAATACTTAATCTATCTCACAAACAATTTGCCCAACTAGACAGGGCGGTGAAGTTGACCTTTCTTGGATGTAGCAGAGATGTTAATCTAAAAATCTCTCCGTTGATCGGTTTGAACTCAGAACTTCTCTAAATTTCTATAGCAGAGCATATTGGATTCGAACAGAAATGCTCTTGTACGCAAATGATGCAAGAACTTTTATAGTTTAAATTACGTTTTCATGATTACCGCAATGACCGATGAATGTTTTGGTGCATGAGGTATTGTAATATTCATGAAACTACTGGCAGCAATAACTTATTTCATCAACATGGAAATATAATAGAATTTAGGTTTAACCATAGTTCGTACCACGTTGATTGTTTGTTTTGCACTCGGCGAGCTCTACAGTCGCGTTTGATTACTATACTTGTTATAATAACACAAAACATAGGTACATTCATCTCCTGTTTTATTATTGTAGTATGTACCTAATCTTTGTTTACACTAGCGGCGACATCGATAATTGCCTGCGATGTAAATCAGAAATTTACACACTTCAACGTACTAACTAGGCTCTACTAATGTTTGTGCATCTCCCTAATCTATGTTATCGTAGCGTATCTTTCTGATGTAGACTGCTGTGATTGAAATGAGTATTATAAATTTATAACAGACAGTTTATCAAGGCAATGAGCGGTTCTATGGGAAGAACCATCAGGTTCAGCAAAACTAAAGCTTGAGCGATGACGCTATCCATCATGAAGATGGATACGCCAGTTCCTACGCTTGAATGATGCAAAGAAGGCCTTCATTAGAGCATTCGTCCAAGACTTAACTAAGAACACTCACCACCAAGCAGCATATAATTGATGGCGTGTAGAAGCAGTCCTATCACAGCACTGCCAACGATAACCTTGGGGTATCTCGGAGGCTGCCCGTGTGAAGAGTGCACTCCCAGCTGCAGCGCGTTCACGACCAAGGCGAGGGCGAAAGAAGCGAAGAGGATGTGCACAGAGAGGCGTCCGACGACTTCGATGCGCGCCCAGCCGAACGTGTTGCGGAGCCGACCCTCCCGGCCTGTGCCCTCGTCGGCGCGTTCATACTGGAGGACAAGGATGATTTTTCAAAAGCTTGGCGGCAGGATGACCAAATTCAGGTATATTATGTCGCAAGAACTTGGAAAAAAAGTAAGCAAATGGTTTTTGATTCGATCAGTAGTATAACTTAGGGAGGCAAAGATTTATGAAAATTATATTCGTTTTACAGCTGAAATGGAAAATTCAAAACTAGCTTGTATTTTATACATAACATAAGGTATAACATTTCATTTCCGATCCATCCGATTTCCGCAGTAGTTCAGTAGGTAGGTACTCATGATGCCGCAAGCACGTTTACTTGCTCATAAATTTCACTCATAACCGAACTATGAACACGAAATGGTTCGACTAGTTGATGGTGAGAATTACATTACCAGAAAAAAACCCAAACCGTCTTATAATATGGTGCTCGTCTCTCTACTAAGGTCACTTGCAAACATTTGTATTGACTGAAGCTGTAGCCTCGATTAGTCATAAACGCTAAAAGATTTGATCTAGAGTACGAGCATGAAACCAACCTTATACGAGATCAACGTAGTGACGAGTCCGACGAGCCGACAGAGGGAGTGGCAGGTGTCCACCAGCAGGGTCGGTGAGTGCGTGAAATGCGACGCGAACAGCCGGCCGCTGAAACCGGCCACCGCCAGCAGGAGCGCCAGCAGCGACCGCGGCGGCGGCAGCCACTGCAGCCACTCCTTCATCGCCATACTGATCGCTCTTGGAAACTGTTGGGGTACAAATTCATGATCATTTCATACCACTTTAAATCTTATTATTGAGGTTATTTTCTTCTTCGCTTGCTGCTTTTGTCATAATGTTGCTTCATAGAAATTGACCTCAGGTTAAGGACTCAAGGTAATATCTTTCATTAGTATGAACTTACTGCAGTGGGAATCTGTTAACATCTCACCTTGTAACCTCAGATGGAGTGAAAAAGAAGTGAGCTGTCAAACCATATACAGACACAGACAGTTCACTTCATGCACACTCCGCCTAACTTAGGGTTCAGTTTACACGGTGAGATCTTGACAGAATTGACCGGCTGCTGGTATCTCCCGGTTAGTCGAGCTTAGATGATAGTGATGCCCAATATGGCAGAAATGAATTGAAGACGGTCATTATTTCTAGGACCCTATTCATGAACAAAGCACATGAAAGGGAAGTTTATATCGGTTTTGTTTTGTCAATCGGTAATACAATAATTGACAACAAGTAATACAATAATTAATGGGCAATAATTGACAATGGATGTCTTTGTCTCACAATTATATTGATATTTCATTATTAGGTATGCACTCAAAATAAATTTGAGGTAAGACAATTGAGTGGCTTTAACACACTGATATTTAAACTAACTTGCTTTACGAGTTATTTTCACATGAGGTTATCCGGTACCGATTCGTAATGATTTGGTTATGTCAATTCAAATGTAAGTGAAATAACTGAAAACCATGTTGTTTATAATGATAGGTCCCGACTTGTCGAGTATAGCTAACCTTTAAGAGTTTTTTACGTTATTTCAATTACCTAAACCTTGTTATCATAATTTATAAGCTAATCAAGATAAAATTTGTAAGTCTAATCGACGTTATGTTTAGCGCACGTGATTCCAACAAACCAGTTGAAAGTTGGTGGGTGAGATAAAGTCGGTGTGCTGTGTGGGTCAAAAAATCTAGGACGCAGTTTTTTGTCAAATAAACCAGTTAACAATTCAATAGCAACTCATTCTGGCTTTGCATTGAAGAACTTGAGTTAGATAGTAATCAGTATTTCCTAATTGCGGAATTACCAAGACACATCATTTTATAGTCCGAAATTTTAGGAATTGGTCTCCTCTACCTACCAGTAATTAAATTTGAGGGGTTTGCTATTTCAGTAAATTTAAGAATTTCAAGAACTCCCTAATATTTCAATGCATAATGATGACGACAAGATGATAAAAGTTTTTTTTTTCTATTGGAGGTTGAATGCGAGAGACAGTGACGTTTTTAATGAGCTTCATGCACAGAAAATAGCCCGAGTCCAGTTAGCGTCTAACGAAAGTTGTTATGGCTCGGGTAACGGTCTTAACCATATGAAGAGTGGTGTCGAAGCTGATTTTCTATAAACTCCACGGTATAAAATTCTAACCAATTCACTGACCTTATATACAAGATTTACTTTAGTCTTCGGATGTGGGTAGAGTTAAGCTTTTAATAAGTCCCAGCAGGTCTCAGATAAACTTTTCTATGTCAACTCAGGATTGTACATATTTGTAACGTTCTAAGCACTATTGGTTTTAAACGTAAAATTTAGTTACTGGTTGGAGTTAACTTCCTAATTAACTATTAGTAGGTACACATCATAGTGTTCATTGAACTACAAAACATTGCATAGTCGATTTGTCGCTATATACTCAGTCTGGATATCGTTGCGGTTTGGGCCGACCGACGCCGACGACCCGAACAACACGCAGATTGAAATATAGCTCGGTGCTTTATGGACTACAATTACAGTTCGTTTAAAGTTCACGTAGGTAAGTTCTCATGACCCCTCACTAACTGCGGTCATATTGACTTCACTATCGGATGTTATTTGTTTGAATGAAACCTTGTTTGGAGGTTCAAATATGTTCATTTAGGTACCTACATCTTTCCTTCTATAAGTGGTACGTCCATCTCAAAATTATTATAAAATGGAACTGCTGGCGCTAGTAATCAGACATGCTTGCTATTTTATAACAATTTTTTTTTGCACAAGAATAGTCTTGTGTAGTATCTACTTAGCAGTGCACTTCCTTTCCTAAAAGCAAGCCCCCATTAATTTTGATCAAATTATGTATTTCATTTTCTCGAAACCTCGAGCTACTAAAGGTTTCTGCTGTTCTTTCTTATGTAGATGTTCTATCGTTGTTATGTCTCGTAGGTGTACCAACTTGCGGAAGATGGCACTTAGCCTTCTAATGGATCGTCTCCGGCAATTGAACCGGACCGGTGAATATCACACACATTCATTCATTGAGCATTGAGCATTTCGACGTAGGTACTTATTTGTATGACCCAGACACAGTTTTTAAATAAGTTTATCTAGAGAAGATAAATAAGAAAATAATCCGATTTACTAGTTTTGATGTCATTGGAATCTTTAATGATGTCTTGTCCTGCACATTCTATCCTGTTTCCCCTTTGACATCAATACCAAGTGTTATTGATTGGTGTCTCGTCTCTCGCGACTCTCGCCTCTATAACATTTACTTAACGGTACAGATTTCTATGTCTTTTTACTGACGAGCTTTGCGGTCCACTAGCTTCGAAGTCAAGTACCAAGACGATCAAAGACTTTCGCTAATATATCCGGAGATCTTTCACGGTAATATTGTATGTTCTACAATAATACTTATGTCAAACGAATAAGCAATGGTTAAACTACATCGCAAATACCTAAGTACCGAACTGATTAAATATACAAAATTAGATTCTTTATTGGATTTTATTCCAGTCAGGTTGCTGATAAGCTTACCTCCAACTGAAATTTTCTTAAATTAGGTGGGTAGTTCATTGCCCCACGTTTACAATAACTATTTTGGTTAAGTTGGTTATTAATTTGATGTACTTGTGCTGTCAGATAACCACTATCTATTCTTATTTTATGAGCGAGCAGCCTTGGTATAGTCATAACGTTCAGAGTCATTTAAATTTTCTGATATAGAGCAAGCAATGAAACTAAAACTCGTCCAGATTGGTGCGAGAAAAACAGTGCCCACGCATTACCCTATTTATTTTAATCATTCACGTGTTTGTTTTGTGTGCGATGGTCACCCAAATATCTATTTACTAGCTTTTGCCCGCGACTTCGTACGCGCATATCCTGTTTTTCCCGTTCCCGTAGTAATGTCCCGTCCTATTAAAGCAAAGCAAAAAATATTAAATTATTAAAAACAAAAAGCATTAAAGCAAAAAATAAGTTTTTAAAATATTTTTCAAATCCGACTGGTACTTCCAAAGATTAGCGCGTTCAAACAAACAAACTCTTCAGTGTTATTATTATTATATTAGTATAGATATATATATTTATAGATTTAGAGATAATTGAAATGTTCTTTTATTCATTGCCCTTGGGTTTAGTTCCTATTTTTATCAAATTATAACACAAGTTATTTGCTAAATAGATTATATATAACATATATAAATTAGAGTTTATCAGTTTTTATTCTTAAAAGTTCGTGTTTTCGTTTGACTAATTACGGTATTATAATTATAGATAGTTAGGATAATAAACTTCTCTGGCCATTTGCTAATTGGTGATTTTGTCTTTATTCCGGCTAACGTATCTTAAACAATGCTTATAATATGTTACTAGGTGGATTATGTTACTTGCAATACCGACTTAATTTTTTTGTTTTGTTATTTTCTTATTTAGTAATTCTCAATTCTGCTGTACCTATAACTAGAAAATAATTTTGTTGCGACTTTTTTTTAAATGCCCTTATTGTTCTTGTTATTCGTTAAATCCAGTTACATTTCATAAGGGACAATAAACTTATTTGTTCACTAAAAACCATAAAATAATTCTAAAATCTTTATTATTTATTATTGGTATTTAAAAATATTTAAGAAAATATATCGATGCAGACTCGATGAAAGCTTTCCTAGGTTATATTACTCATTATTATGAGTAGGGAAGAAAAATACTTATTAAAAAAAATATATATTTTACTCGGGTTTGATCACAATCTCACCTGAAATACCTACTCAGAATTTACAATTGCCTAAACGCAATCCGAATAAAAAAGTGCCTTTGTTTTATAGGACTATTTTCTCGTAGATAAATAAGTACTTAGCTGATATACTTATGACAATTTATACGAGTAGGGACGTAAAGTAATTCATACAAAAATCGTAGGTATTTCTACACCAAGCGTCATTAATTAACATTATATCAATGACAATCATTTAAAAACATCTGTTTCATGCACATTATTGTAATTAGCTGTGGCATTATATTTTGCTGTGAAGAAAAATATTTTTTAAGCTTTTGTTCTTCACATATACATAAACCGTATTTTTTTATATATTTGTAGAGACTAGAGAGAGTGAATTTCGACGGAACATTATCTATGAAAAATTAAAAAAACATTTAATAATAGTCCGTTTATTTATATCTACCATATGTTATTTATATATTTTAATTTATGTTAAATACTTGCATATTAATGATCTCGTACATTTGTTGTTATATTAGTGCTTGGCCGAGATGAGTGAAATTAGAAAGGTCAGTGAAAATAGCGCCGTGTGCGGTTCCGCCGTCTTCCTCGGTACATAGTCGTGATGTCACTGTCGCTGTCCCTGTTGTCGCTGTTGTCTCATCACGGAATTTGGCATCGGTGACTTGGTGACATAAATATTCAGTAATCGGTGACTACGTATTTTTATAACAAATAAACAAACATTTCGCCGGTTCCTGAACTCATAGCGACGTTCGCTGCCAACATATTATGTATATTTTTACTTATCGCTAGTAGCATTTTTACGGCTACTAGAGCAGTACCTATCGCTAGCTGACGATATTTTTTTTTTGGCTGTAAACATATTTGATAATAAATAAAAATGGACGATAAACTCACCTAAATGAACTGCAACACAGATTGATTTAACCGCACAAGTTAAAGTAAAAGCAAAGTTTGTCACAACACCTCAGTTTAGTAAACACTAGCCGGCAGCGGGGGTTCAGGCACATATCAGTTGTATAATATTGCTTTTAGTTTCCAAACACGTTACGAATCTCGGTTTTCAGCATTCGGCCGCGGTCGGTCCTCGTAGTGATGGGCATGCGCCGGCGTCTCTCGCGGCACTGACGGCTGCGCGCGCGCACACCGCCTTATCGACAAGCCTTTCGCACCCGATAAGCGAACTGTCGAACTGTTAAGTAGCACCAGTTTGCTTAGAGATGAATGTATTTCCGCGATAGAGAACCGACGATGTTGTATAAACAATAACGATCAACCGAGGACCTCTCTTGCCGAAATCGTGAGATCTTGTGTTCAATAATATGGAAGCTAACACTTTTATCGGTAATCGTTGTGTTTTTTAATATCGGTTATCAATATCACCTCGTGATGAGGTATCGGTGAAATTAGAGTTTTTCATTAGAAGACAGCGTGCTCGGAGCTTTATTAAACATGAGGAAAAATAGGAGGTCATGGTCGGGCGTCGACGCTGCGATATTTCCGCGGCGGGCAGCTGCTGAAAATATCTCAATATTTTTCTTGTAAACACAATCAGAGAAAATCTAACACAGCTTGTAAGGTTAATGTTCTGAATTCTTAACAGTACCTACCTGCTGTTACTGATAGTAATTACATTGTAATGTTTGGAAATTTTTGGGTTTTGAATGCACCAATTTTTGTGTTTGAATGGTAGAGTCCAGAGTTCTTGAGTCAAGGTCATTGCAACTACGAAAAATTGGAACTGAGGTCATAGAGTCATCCCGGAAACTTCTTAATACATAGGTGGGCTTTTCCAAGTGCTGGCCTGGCTTTAATCATGTAATATGAATGGAATATACACAGGTAAGGAGTTTTTCTGAACAATAATATTTTTTGTTAAGTACTTCAAATTGATTAATAAGATATCATTTATACTAGCTTCTGCCAGCGGCTCCGCCCTCGTGAAAATTATTCCAAGGGAACATACTACCGGGATGAAAAGTCCTATGTGCTATTCCGGGACATGGTTTATATTCGTGAGCCAAATTTCATTCAAATCCCTTCAGCCGTTTAAAGACGTGAAAAAGTAACAGACAGACAGAGTTACTTTCATATTTATAAATACTAGCTTTTGCCCGCGACTTCGGACGCTCATATCCCGTTTTTTTTCCCGTTCCCGTAGAAATTTCGGGAAATACTCTCTTAGTGCTCTCCTACTATCCCCAACCTACATGCCAAATTTCAGCTTTCTAAGACCAGTAGTTTCGGCTTTGCGTTGTCAGTCAGTCAGTCAGTAACAGAAGAGTTACTACAACTACTAGCGCGAGCGGTCTCGACAGACGGTGTATGACGAAAAATTATAGAAATCGATTGCCGCGCCACCTACCAGATCCAATTGTGAATCTAAACCATTCTCGAATCCCCTTGAACACACACATAAAATTTCATCAACATCGGTCCAGCCGTTTAGGAGGAGTTCAGTGACATACACACGTACACAAGAAATATTAATATTAAGATATTGATTATGATTTGCGCACAAAGGTTTCAAACAAAGAGGTTAAACAAAACGACAGACTAAAACTTTGAGCTTGTTATAAACTGAAACAGTCAGACTTTTATAGAGAGAGAATCTTATTTAAAGCAGTAAAGTCTGTTGACTTCTCCTGTGTCTAATTCTATCTCTTGTTCTCTTTTCATGAAGATATTTTTATTGATCGTTTTGGCACGTACCTAACTTTTCTATCTGCTGATTTTATCTGTTAGCTGTTTTATTTTATTCTGTGACTGATTTCTTCGACATCCGAATATACCTGCGCCGGCAGCATATTCGGATACCAGTACAGGTATTTGTTTGCGGAATAGTCACCACGGCCCTGGAACGCAAAAATCATTAGGAAGAACACGAACGGGTTTTTGTCAGTAAGAGTCTGACACTCCCTTCCGCTCCGCCCAGAGCGGAAGGAGTCATTTGATGATTTCTCATCCATAAAAAAGCACAGGTTTTGTATGAAAAGCAACACCGGCGCGACCAAATCCACCGTCGTTGTTGCATTCTACAGGGCACTCAATTTCTAGTTTCCCGTGACAAAATTGTCAATATCTTCCACAAACTATTGATCTGGCAGGTTCTGTGCGTCTCGCATCCATCGGCTACCCCACGATCCTCACCAGGCCATCGGCTGACCTTGTGGGAGGTCTTCCAACGCTGCGTCTTTCGGTACGCGGTCGCCACTCCAGAACTTTACGGACCCATCGACCATTTGTTCTGCGAGCAATGTGCTTTGCCCACTGCCACTTCAGTTTGGCGATCCTTCGGGCTATGTCAGTAACCTTGCTTCTCTTGCGTATTTCATCATTCCTGGTTCGATTACGCAAGGAAACTCCGAGCATTGTCTTCTCCATTCAAAGTCAAAAGTCAAAACGTTTATTTCAATTAGGCCATTAAACGGCACTTTTGAACATTTACAGTTCAGTAAAATAATAAAATTACATTAATAAAGTGACTACTGTCCATTCGGAAAGGTAGATTCTTATGGAGAAGAACGGACAAGAAACTCCATAGTAACTCTTTTCAAATAATGATTTTACAAAATTTGGTATAAAAAAATTAATTTAATATTATGTGAGGACGATACACCCAGAGTATGCTACTTATAAGAACAAAGTATTACCAGCAGAGGTACTTATTCATTTTCTAAAAAAAAATAGGTAAATGGTACTCACATATTTACAGATAATCTTAATAACCATTAATTAAACAGAAAATAAAAACACAAAAAAGAAACAGTATACCTATCTATAAAGTTAATTCATAAATCAACCAGTTTGATTTTGTCTACACCCTTGATTGTCCTATGGAGCAGGACCAGCATGTTTCCAAATATTCTTATCCTGAATGTAATCTTCTAATTTGTAATATGCTTGTTTACAAAGTGTACTTTTAACATAAGTTTTAAATTTTCTTTCATTTAGTTCTAATATGTCAGAAGGTATTTTGTTGTAACATTTAACACAATACCCCATGAAAGAAGTGTGGACTTTAGCTAATCTAAAAAATGGTTGATCTAATTTGTCTTTATTTCTAGTATTAAAATTATGTCTATCACTAATTTTACTAAAAAGATGTCGATTTTTCCGCACATACATAATATTTTCATAAATGAATTGGCAAGGGACTGTCATAATATTAATCTTAATCTTTGCATTGCCTTTTGAGTGACTTTAAGCCTTTTCGATGAGGGCTACGTGGTGAGCAACCACGTTTCGGTTCCGTAAGTAAGTCATCACTGGCAACACGCACTGGTTAGATAGACTTTCGTCTTGAGACACTGTGATATGTGAAACGAGAAGATACCACGCAACTTATCTACGAGTATTACTAGAACAAATACAGTATATGGCCTTATGGCTACTAGATCCACTTCAGGTGAATTTCGAAATCAGACTATCATAACTAAATATTTGTAAATTGGTTACACAAGGTTGACTATAAATGCGCTTATCGACTTAAATAAGTAATCCAAACGTGGGTTTAATGCTATTATTAATCCGATTGACGAAAATCTGACACACATTAAAGTAATCAGGGTTACCGTAACGGTCAGTTATGGTCGTTTAGCGTTGGCCGTTGACCGAAGCGACGCATTTACAAACTATGATGGAGCGAAACGTAACAATATATAACAATGTTGAAAATAGTTGGATGTTGATTAAGTGGAAAGAGAAACTTGGGGGAAAGACTTAAAAAGCGGTTCCAGACCAAGACCTAAGTTAAACTGGTTTAAGATGAGGTAATTTTTCAAACTTTTGCGCAGATGGCAAAATATGTAAACATATTCATATTCATTTATTGCGTTCCACAAGGTAAAAATAAGACAAACAATATTAACAATGAAAAAATACCTCAGCTATTTCAGCTAATCTAAACTAACTTAGCATCTTGCTCTTGGATTGCAAAGCAGCTAAAGTCTCACTTAGGTAACTGCCGTAAGTAATGGTGTTAATGGCAAAACTTTGAAAACTCTATATTATTTCAATCAATTTGTGTAGCACTTGAAGATACAGTATACAGTAAAGAACCAGATATCTATACTGTCCACTTCATAGGACGTTGGCTCCGTAAAATACAATAGAACATTTGTTCCCGCTGATTGCAATGGATCAAATGTCTGAAGTTACACGAAATTTGTTCATGGTAGTGCATTATACAAAAAAAATATTTTGACAAACGAAACCTGGGGACTCATGTGACCGGCGATGAATTCTGTTGTCATGGTATGATAAGCTACTTGGAGGAATGAGAAACAGTCTTGATGAAAGCTTGAGTACGGAAGTGAAAAAGTGAAGTAGGGAAAATATTGAAACAATAGTTGGAATGAAAGAAGATCTTATTAGAAAGTGTGTGTGTAGAAGTGGAAGTGGACATGTTGTGCCGGCTTCAAATAAATAATGATAAGGTCAGGAGCAGGTATGATGAATAAGATTAGGTACACCAACACATCTAGAAGGAACGAAATTATGGCCACGAATAGGAAAACAATCACTACAAACTGACAGCCAGCGTTGGCAGCTGCAAAATTAGGGTCTAAAGCTATCCATAACAGCTTCGTGACATTTTAGCTGACTGGTAGAGCAGCGTGCAAAAGATGGACACATGGCATTTGGAACGTAGAGTTATCTTTGTAGCAGCATCGGTACTGCCACAAAAAGTAACGCAGCGACATCTATACCGTCAGCAACTAACTACGTCAGAGAAATTCTGCATCGCAGATTAGAGTATTACATAAAATAATTATATATTGCCCAAAATACAACCATCGGGCAGTTACCCACCAGACAAAACACCCGTTTGGTCGGAGGATCCTCCCTTTTCAATGGAGGTTTGCGGGATTTCACTCCCTGTTCCGCATAGGTACCCTTTAGCTTTTTATTTCTTTATTCTTAGAACGGAAATCCTCTAGTGGCCATGAAGGACGAGCAAATCTAATGGGACATAAATTGTTTGGACAGTTTTTCGTGTTTGGCAAGTGGAGGTGTAGAACGGCGTAACAATATAATTATTTGTTCAATAGTATATTATTATTAACTACACAAATACACTCTCCTAACTGGGGCAAAGATAACATATTAATCCTTTGTTATTTATTTATTACTACAAGTGACGAAAGGCAGAGAGATTACTTAATTATATTCTGTAGGTTTTCGATGAACATTTCATGGACTAAGATCCCAGAGCTTACTTATTTTCTCACTAACAAAATGTGTGGGATAGAGTAGTAGTGAGTAGTATGTACTGTTAACATACGCATACCTGCTAGCTTAGGCCGACGGCCGATTTCCAGGTATCAGGTGCTTAAAAAAGGTAATTTGCTGATTTTTATGTATTTTTTACAGCATATTGCTAAATAATTAGTAAATAAATAATATTTTAACTACTGATTAAGTAGTCATTGTAATAGTCTAAGAGCGGGGTCGCCACCTCGAGTGATATTCTATTCACAAGGTTGAAATTTGGGCATAGCTTATTTACCTACAAGGTGCAAATAACGAAAGCTAAAGTGTGCCAGGATTTGGGAGGATGCAAAACTATCTCCAGTTTTGCATCCTCCCAAATCCTGGCAGACTTTGACAAATTTGACTACTGAAATAACTTCAATACAACCCAAAAAAAATTGCCCGTCGGCCCAAGCTAGCAGGTATGCGTAGATATGTTAAGAGTACATACTAACACTGAACTCTATCCCACAAATTTTGTTAGTGAGAAAATAAGTAAGGTTTGGGGACTGTGGGATATCCAGTCATCCATCACAGTTTGTGCTATGGTGATGTACATCAAATGTTTTCTCTGTACTCTTATTTATTTATGATATACGAGTAAGTACTTAAGTATTATTTTATCAGAGTAAATAAGACCGAGTTTGCTGTATCAAAGTCGGGGAAACTATCTAAGATTTGGATGGAATAATTTAGAATAACTCTACCCTGGGCTCGGGTTCTCTCGCATAATATTATTCTACCGTTGTCTTACTCTGTTTTGATTTTTCAATATCTATCGGTTGGGTCTTCTTCTCACTTAGAATAGCCAGAATCTATAATAATGCATCTATAATAATCCATTCAATATATTGTTGCGTGTGAGCATTGAACTCGCAATTGGCGGAGAGGAGTATCTCAACACTCTCTCAACCAATATGCCAACCATACCGAATTGCCTGCTATAAGATAGGTATCATCACGATGCAAAGGTATGAGAACAAGAAAAACAAATGGTGGTGAGAAATTTATTGTCGTGTTTTGCGGTCGGGTTTTTGGAAAAAGTAATTTGTTTTGCTATTGTTTCTTTCAAACACACCATTAACAACAACACACAACATAAACTTTAAATATAACCACGGACTCAAGATTCAAAGAATTTATTTCACACTAGCTGCCACCTGCGGCTCCGCCCGCGTGAATGTCGAAAATTATCCCAAGGGAACATACTCCTGGGATAAAAACTCTCTCGGACTCAAAAAACCTCTATACCAAATTTCATCTAAATCGGTCCAGCCGTTTGCGCGTGAATAAGTAACAAACATACACACACACACTCATAAACTTTCGCCTTTATAATATTAGTGTGATAAACCATTTACAGGCACTTTTGAATTGTCAAAGTCGGTCAGTCAAAAACATGAAGCTATTTGCACGCTGCAAAGCGTAGATCTCTATAGAGTACACCACTATTGTGGCGATAAGTCCCCTCTCTAAAAGGCGCCACGGCTTCCTCACCTTCTGCCTGACGCAGTTTATATTCACCGGACACGGTTGGAGGATACACCCGGGTTTCACCACTGTGTGGATTCCCCGGAGGACACGAAGGAGCGTACGGTGGAGATCTGCCTTGCGTCGGCAAAGTGCCGCCGTGCCCTCATAGCGGCGATCGGCGACCTCTCACGTCCGGCCCTGGTTCAATCCACGGTCTGGAGTCATGGGGGCATCGGAAGCAGTCATCTCCTTCTGCGAAGCAGTAGTGCAAGCGAAGGAGTAGGCGGGACGCGTGAGGGCGAGGAAAACCTCACGCCTAGCCGCCGCAGCAGAAGGAGACGCCCCGGGCGTCGTGAGTCGCAGGGTAATTCCCGGCCACCGCGTAGGCTTGGGGTCGACGAGCGATGGGTGGCTCGCCGTCATTTGACTGCTCACTTCATGTTCACTTCACCTAAACGTACACGATGATAGGTTTACAGAATCGCACTGCAGGCCCAGGTCGACGGCGATTGTGTTCCACGCGCGCTTCAAAGTGATGTCAGTATATGTATAGACTGGGCCCGTTAGGGCTAAGACCTGCCGGGCTTTCCGATTTTGTTCGAAAGAGTTACCGTGGCGCTGGAACGCAAAGGGCATTTGGAGAAGCACAGGTGGGTTTTAGTTAGTAAGAGTTTGACTCTCCCTTTCGCTCCGCCCAGAACGGAAGGCAGGAGTCATTTGAAGATTTCCCTTGCAAAAAAAAGATCTTTATGGAGAAGAACGTGCAAGAAACTCCAAAGACACATCTGATAACATCCTGTATACCTATGTAAAAATAATCTTTGTTTCCGGACAGCTACTGAGATTGGGCTTTGGCAAAACCAAATATCACTTCACCTGGGTTTATCAGGATAAAGCTCAGCTTACCTCCACCGTAGTAGGCCGTCAAGCATATAAAAGATTTCCACATCTTACCTGATACCACCATGAAGTCCCCGCGTCTCCAAGTTGCAGTCTTGCGAGTTTAGGCCTTCGACTTTTACTGCTCTTTTGAGTTTCAGGGTTGGCTATACAGGCTGCTCTCGTCGTCGACGAATTAACAGTGTGGTCGGTCAGTCCAATGATGTGTTGATGATTTGAAAAAAATATGGCACAGAAAAAGGGCTAGTTGAATTCGGGATTAGCAATCAGATAAAGGTTATCTTAACATTGATATTGAAGTAACCGTTAAAATATTTCTCAAGGATATTTTGATTGCATTATCACAATAACTTTGGCAAGGTTGAACTGGATTTTTAATAGAACTTATTTAAAATACTAACCTAAAAAAATGAAATCGATTAATAAAAAGAAGCAACAATCTGCCATATTCACAAGTCATCTTTTCTCCATGGATTTCATGACTCAAATAAAAACTTATGATGTTCAAGCTTTTGCCTCTGTGGCAAGAAACATGATCGAAATTGAATTTCGGAAACATGGTGGAAACATGTGTCAAACTGATCCTGACAAAATTTTCAAGTACACTTTTAGTTATCACAAAAAACTTCTAAAATACAAAAAATACTTTAAATTATTGAAATCATCGCACCTTTTAACTACTGGTGGATTGGGTAATGTTTTTTTACAATAAAAATAACTTTTATATTTTAAATAAGTACTAGTCTAACCATACACTTTAAAATTTATCCATACATTGGTTAGATTTCTAAATTCTTGAATTGGATCAGATTACTAGTAGCTTTTTTTAGCATTGATCGTGTATTTGATTGAAAAACTTGGTTGGTAAGCAACCTGTTTATGATTTTCAAGTAGGTATTCATTCCAAAGTGCGACAAAGACTCTCAAGGATCATTGGGCACAATCACCATACTTGTCTTGTTTAAGGTAACCCTACTGAATAATAGTCATTGTCACCTTCGCGATTCACAATCGAACTTATTTCGATAGAAACGAATTATTGATTTGTAGGTATCTATTTAATAATTATGGTAAATCTTGAATCTTTAAAATGTCCACGAAAGAAAGGTAGCAATTTGAATTTGCTGTACGCACTTTATTCAATAGGTGTATCAATAGGTGTATCTTAAATGTGGTCAGGCACCATCAGAAGGTTTTTACAAATTGTCTTAAAGATGTATCCTATTTGTTTTTACAATGAATATTGTAAAAAACAAAGAATAATGAACAGATGGCAAATAAGACACGTAAATACGTATTTATTTATTTATTTATTAAAACTTTATGTACAATAGTGGTACATGGGCGGACTTAATGCATCAAGGCATTCTCTACCAGTCAACCTTTGGGTTATAAAGACTACGTATCTTATTTGCCTTCTGTTCATTACCTTGGTTTTCAATGATTAGGCATATTGATAATTTTATTACATCTGTCGAGGTCAAAGATAGTCAGGCGCACCTCCACCGTGGAGGTTCCTTTTTAAATTATCTTCAGGTATCACAAAATTTATCTGAAAACAGTTTCTTAAAGAAATCCCCCATTCAAAAGTGATTGTGAGCGTAAACTGAATTCTCAATTAATGGTTTTTCTTATTGAAACTTTTATGTCCTGCAGATTCTATGACAATGCCTGCCCCCCATGTTCGGCAGGAGAAGCAGCAGGACAATGTATCTCTTTTGAGCGAAGTCCTGAGTACAACGGAAGAGCCACGGAGAAGTGAGTTTTATATACGACAGGAATATTAAAGTAAATACAATTTACACTCGTTGTCCCATCATTTCCCGTGGGTGTCGTATGAAGCGACTAAGGGACTCACCAGAGAATGGGCAGCAGCATTCTCTGTACATTGCAACGGCTACACTGCGATGGCCAACACGCCTGCCAAGCGTGGTGATTATGACAAGCCCATTTGGAGGAGGCCTATGTCCAGCAGTAAACGTCTTTCGGCTGATATGATGATGACTCATTGTACGGAATGATGGCTTATTACAACCTGGGTAGGCTATTAAGATTTTTAGGGTTCCGAACCTCTGCATAGAAAATAGGTACCTTATAGGATCACTCGGTTGTCTGTCTGTCTGTCCGTCTATCCGCCAATTTTCTCCGAATCTACTGGACTGATTTAGTTGAAATTTAGTACACATACACTTCTGTGACCCAAACACAGACTTATCTTCGAAACTATTGAGCATAAAATTAAAAAAAAAAACAGACGATATACAGATAATAGCTCTCTTTACCTATAGATTTCAGGAAAATCTTTAAGAAGTCTATGATTTAAAAGTATTTTTTATTTATTTTTTTATTGAGAATAGTTTGCTCTTGACTCTAGTCTTGGTCATAGATGACAGAGACAAATATAATACGTATGTTAAAAATTGACAGTCACGATCCTTGATCTTCTCTAGATAAAACGACGCCCAAAAGAAAATAGGTTATTTTGTCTAGCGAATAGGGGATTATACTGTGATAGCAGTGATGATCTTGCATCCTTGGTCAATTTGACTTGATCACAATCAAATATCTCTCCAAAATTCGTATACTTGGGAATTAGCGTTTCCATTTATTTTGACAGATCTAAGATACCTACCTACTGGGATCTTTGATCTGTAAAAAACATGGAAACGCCTTGTTTTAATAAAAAAAAATCACTTGACTACCAAGTTGAGGAACGATCGTCCAGTCCTGTTCGGAGACAATTCGATACCAAACAAAGCTTTTGTTAACTACTCTCAAAAATATAGTATTTTACATTCATTCTGTACCTAAACAATAAGAAATCATGCCGAAAAATACATTTTTATAAATGACTGCCTAAGTCAGGGCATTGAAGTCAATGCCTAAATAAGTAGCTGATAAGCTGATAGCATTAATATAAGCGGTGTTTATTTGCGACAGATAACGAGCACGGTGCGAAGAGGCGACCCATGAGGCTTATCAGCAAGAGGGCACAGTCTGCCAGCCCCGCCGTACCCCGGGAACGCGTTAGTGTATGTATTTTTTTTTTCATGATGAAATCGTTTTGTATATGTTACCGGAAAATGGCAAATTCCGTTAGATTATAAAATAACTTGAGAGATTGTAAACTCTCGATAAATTGTCAACTGATCATTTGGAATACTTTTTTACGCACCAAAATTTGATAGTCTATAATATCGGTCAAGTCATTCCGAGAAATTGTGGACTGGCATAAAATGGCGACCAATCAGAGCACAGGTCCACAATTTATCTCTTTTGGTGTGATAGTTAAATTGGAATCTTTGCTCCTGATTGGTCTTTGTTGGTGTGAGCTCATATCTGAGCAGACCAATGAGAGCCTTGTTTCCAGGTATAATAAACCTGACGACCACACGAAAACGGATAAGTTGAAGACTTGGGATTTGGGATAGGAAATGGCATGATCAATTAGATTGTTATCTGAAGGCCAACCTGACATTGTAAGACCAAGAAAAATAAAACAACGGAACGGCGCCTAGCCCTGCAGTGGGACACAACAGCCTCATGATAATAATTGCACTCGACCACTTTATCACCTAAATCCCGTTTGACCACAAACTTATCTGATGGTATTAAGCGATCGACTATGAAGCGTTCATGCCTAGAAATGGGTAACCTATACCTAAAATCTTGTCTTAAAGACCCTCAAGTTGTAGCTATCAGAAAATACAGACTCCGGCAGGAAATTCCGTAATTCCATTCAGATATTTAGCTATGATGAAACGATGCCACATTACTGTCTTGTGTCGTGTCGTAGCGCCTTCTGACGCAGTTGATTTGCTCCAACACTCGTTCTGGAATGACGTAGGCCTAAACAGATTTGTTTGATTGGTGTACCTATCCTGCGAAACTACACATCCCGACGCCAGTGATGTGAACCTACTCGTAGTTTAATGCTTCTGCCTATTTTTCGTGCGGCGCTTGTATGTGCAGAAATGAAACCAAACAACACAGCTCAATCTAGAATTTGAAACCTGGCCATGATTGCAATAACGCGATCGTCATAAGAAAAATAAATACTTTATAATAAAAACAATTTAAAATTTTCTTCTTTGTTACAAATTCTTAAGTTGGAGTTGTTTAATTTTAACAGATAATTGTGTTTGTATAGTCATTTAAGGCTGGGTTATTCGGGCCTGTTGGCATTGGAAACGCTACCTTCGCCGGCGACCCCTCATGTTTAACACGACGATGTTATACGATGTCCGTCCGATGATCGCCGACCTCTTCGCAGACAATCTACGCCACATTATAAAATACTTGCAGTTGAACTGCTGAACTGTTTTTCTTTTAGACAATATTTCCTGTGTAACATTTTATCGGAACTATTTATATTTTATGATACCTAGCGACAAGCCCTGGCTTTTCCCTAGTTGAATAATTAAATTGGCCATGGGCTATCCCATGGCCATATAAAATTTTGTCTGTGATTTTGTCAGTCAAATGATGAAATTAGTTTTAGTAGTTTTTTTTTTTTAATAGTTGTAGTACCTACCTATTTACTACAACTATTTAAAAAAAAACAACATTCACACAAACACACCATTCGGTTTCGGAGATTACCCTCAACAATCAACTTGTACACAAACTCACAAAATTCTATTTATGCAATTAAAAATACACATAAACTTCATTTTTTAATATTTCAATAAATAATTATAAAAATCGTATCCTACCGGAATCGGGAACGGGGTTCAAGCTACCGGTCAGGGCTCCAGAGTAAAGGACCCTCCTAACAATGCGAACCGTGTCCAGAAGTACCGCTTTCCGAAAAAGCGTCCGTGAAGTCCCTTATTCTGTCACTCCTCTCTTCGATCATTAGTGTCAAGCACTACAGGGTTGCGCCAGCTGACGCACGTCATCCCGCTCTACTTAGCTACTGAGAGCTAAGTAGAGCGGGATGACGTGCGTCAGCTTCCAGGAAATATTCCCTGAGACTGCATATCTCTTCAGAGCATTTGAAAAGTCTCGACTTCTACACTTTCGCGGGATATAGTCTCATCATCAGCATCACCGGTGATTAAGTTTTTAGCTCGCCCAAATGAGATAACTGAACATTTCTTTTCAGTTATTTTTTTTTTCAGAAAAAGCTTATTGAACTCGCTCCGATTTCTCAGCCTGCCCATATCGTCCCTATAGATCATTTTCAGGACCAAAGAGAATGTAAATTTACTCTCTAATTGATGACTTATTCGATATGCAATATTTCCAGTTATCGGCTTGCCTGAACATCTTGATGTCTGAATCCTCAAACAGCTTGCCAAAAATTGACAAAAGCGGCACCGTGTAACTCCTCACTTCCGATCCGGAGCGTTTGGCCACGGTACTAACCGGGATAACTTCTAAACATCAGGACACGTACGAAATTTCTGCAGAATCGGTGGATCGATTCGAGAAAATTGGCTATGACAAACGGACAGACAGACAGGCAGACACCCGAGTGATCCTAAGAGGGTTCCGTTTCTTTTTTCGGAACCCGAAAAAGTGACACAGGTCCGGTTCGAAACAACCGTGCGTGCAATTTTTAAATTGTTTATTGCTGTTATTAGGATATGATTATGGTCTCCTAAATGGTTTTTAAATATCTTTAAAAATAAAAAAATATCGAGAAATTTATATTATTTAGTTGTTTCACTTCCACTTACCATTAAAACGAGGATGTTTCTCTCACTTCCTTTTTTTCCAAACTTAAATTTATTTATAACGACCCGTTAAGCATTTCGCGCGTTCCATGAAATGTTGAATCTCAAATGCTTAGTTGAAGGCACTCCCAGGGTTGAGCATACGAATCTGAGTTCAAAGATGTTAATATAAAAAAACGATCATTTTAAAAAACTGTTAGGTATTTAAGAAATTGATATCATTAAGGTGCGTACTGACTGGTGTTTCGTGCAGTCAGTACGTGGATTCAACGAACACGAACATTATATGAAAAGAAAATTCATACGCGTATTATGCGTATGTATTTTCTTTTACACGGATTTTAGGACATGGCGTAATATAACATGCTCGTTGCGAATGTTACGGCCCGTAACACCTGTCAGTACCCAGCTTTAGACTTTTTGTTAAGTACAAAACAAAATGACCTAAGTTTTTGAAAGCTGCGTGAGCAATCTTTCTTTTTGTCATAGAAAAAATCAAGTGAAAGCTATTTTTTTTACTAACTTTTTATGGATAGAAGCAAAGAGGTTCGAACATTTTGGTTGGCAGCCGCAATTTGTTTTTTTTTTTCGAAACCGCGGCAAACGATGGTACATTTATTTATTTATTTAAACTTTATGTACAATAGTGGTACATGGGCGGACTTAATGCATCAAGGCATTCTCTACCAGTCAACCTTTGGGTTATAAAGACTATACTGTGGTAGGTGTACAATAAATACAATTAAGATACACTTAAACAAACAAAAAATGTTGGCAACATGGTGTCCTAAAGTGTCTACAATAGTTCTCGGCTTGATTTTACTTTTGCACAGGATGCATAGTCAGTGCATATACTCTGACTATATCAAGCATGAGTCAAGCAAGTCAGAGAAAAGGCTATTCATTATTCTGAACAAAATTAAATATTTTATTTTAGATTGCTGTTATTTTAGAACAAATAAATGTAAATGATTGAGACTTTTCAATCAGTACAGGAAAATTGCAGGTTATTTTTGTCACATTAAATGATAGATAGATAAAACATTTATTTGGTTCAAGAACAGAAAACATAACACACAAAAACACACTTACATCTTTTCAACTTCCTAGTCCGCCCTCAGGTTGAGTATGCCAGCGTGATATGGGATCCAGACTATGATAAATACATTAAGGCAGTCGAAAAAGTTCAACGTAAATATCTATAGGAATGCAAATTTAAGTGCCACTTGCAACGTTCCTCTTATGTTGAATCATTTCAAAATTTTAAGTTGCTTTCTTTGCAATCAAGACGTCTCCTCTTAAAAGTTATGTTGCTTTATGGCCTCATTCACCATACTATTAACTGCCCAGAATTGGTATCTAATATATTTTACATAGTGCCAAGAACTGTAATTAGGCGGGAGTCACGTGCGTATACTGTGCGTATCCTCTTTTTGCCACCAATATCTGTCGTACGAACGCAGGACAGCGGGCGCCTCTGCACAGAATGGTCAAAACTTAAAGTACTTTCTAAAAGTGGATATATTTACTTCAACTCTTTCTGGTTTCTCAAGGGAGTCAAGATCCATTTTGCAAACTAATGAGTCTGTTTCAACTAGTAATTAAGTTCAGCTGTTACGAGTTTATGTATTATTTTGTTGATAAATAGAATTTAGTATTAACCATAAGCAATTAGCAAGAAATTGTAATATTAGTTTAAATAATATTTAACAAACAATCCAACACAATAATTATGTGTCACTGTACATCATTTTGTAATACGTGAAAACGTAGTTGACTGTACATTCATATATTTGTTAAGTTTATATAATTAGGTTAGGATAAAATGTATAGTTGTTATTTTTCCAAATAAATAAATAAATAAAATAAAATGACATAAATCATGATAGTAGAAAATGCAAATATGAAAAAACATTAAAAAAAGAAAAAGAGAGAATTTATGGCAATCTGTGAGTGCCAAACTACCTACGACATAAAAATATATTTAGCGGGTTCGATTCCCGGTTCAGACAGGCGATTATTTAAAATTCTTTAAATGCAGTTCGTGTTGTTTTTAAAATAAAAATGAAGTCTTGGGACGCCCTGTATAAATTAAAAACTATTATTTTGCGAAGTTATTAATAAAGTGGTTTGTACGTGGTATTTTTATACAAGCTTTTATTTAACTTGCAATGTATGTAACTATATGTATGTTCGGGTGGAATCTTGCAACTCAATTTTGAAGCAGATCTTCAACCGATTGAGCTGAAATTTTGGGTTTGGAAGACAATGCATGGTTAACTGTGTGACGTCATTCTAAATCCAACATGGCGGCACACCCAAGATGGCGGACTAATTATATTTAATACATTCATACAATATGGGTATAAAATGAAAGGGCTTGCTGAGAATTAGTCGAAAAATAAAGTGGGGTCACTCTAAATCCAATATGGCGAACTAAGTTTTAAATGCTTTCTAATATGGGTATCAAATGAAAGGACTTACTGAGAATACGAATGCGAGTTTTTAATAAATAAGGTGCTGAACATAAACTCCGTTGCTCCAATCCGTCTGGAATTTTTGAGAAACGTGCCAGCGACAACTAAAAAGTAAAAAACCTTTTTAGTGAAAATAAAAAATAAAGTTTTACTTTAAAACTTTTAATATCAACATAAAACATCATTACACAATTTATATGATATAAAAGCTTAAAAATTTTGAAACATATAAGAAGTCAAGTCAAGTGTTAAAGTAACACTTTAAAAAATGATATTCGTCGTAATGATAAACGTGGAGTTATTCCAGGATCATTTTCTTTCAAGAGATTTAGGTAGGTACTGTGAAAAATTAAATATTAATTGCCAAGACACAACCTTAGCGATCCAACGAAACCTTTATCATCGTTCGTTTTGTTTTGTGTAGACATCTCGGAATGCCATGTTCATATGTCAAGATTCCCGATTGTGTTCCCAGAATATACATATATTTGAGTTTTCAAATAAGAATAGGATTATAAATACATACATTAATTTGGTTGATTTAAACAAAGGCGCATTCGAGGTATGGGCGATGTATTTTTGCAATATTATTACCGTCTTTGACAAAAATCATCCTAACTGCGGGTTAACTTACTGTCGGTAGCCTGTTTATATAGCAAAGTACATTATTTGAACGATGTTTTTAGATTCAGAGCCTTGGCGCAAAGAAAGGACCTGAGAGAAGATCTTCGAGTTTGTCTCCAAGCAATGCTGTGAGCTCATGTTTAATATTATATTGTGTTCTTAACAGTAAGTAATAGTAGGTGCTGTCCATGTGTTCGTGACAATATAAGAAGTCGGATTAGACAGCTGAGTAGAGAAGATCGCTTTACCACTAAGGGCGAAAGAGATTTATTTCATGTCTCTTTCATACTTATTAGTAAAGCAATGTTGTGTCCTGCTGTCAAATCGGACTTCTTAGATTGTTACTTTTTTGTCTTTTTACAAACTTTGACTTAACAATTACAACAAGAAAAAATAAATCAGCTGAATCAGTCGAGCTGTTCTCAACTTATTCGTCATGCATATATGGCAATTGAGTTTTATTTATCTATAGAAAAATAGGTTTGTAAACTTACGAAAATACTGGCCGTATTCTTGATGAATTTAGTAAAGGCACTTAGCAGTATAATATCTACACCTCTCTGAATAGTAACTCTAACAAAACTGGTGAAATAGGGATGTTAGGGATACATCCCTATTTGACAAGTTTTGTTAAAGTTTTTAATAAATGTAAAATCGTAAACCAAATACAAATCCAGGTTCCGTAGGGAACTCTCGCTATAGGAAATTGCATTATTCCGATTTTTTTTTTCATAGCAATTACGAAAAAAATCACGAGACAATTTCGCAACATCATGCATTTCGGCGCCGGACGGGTTGATTCAACCCTATCCTGTCACGCCTGAAAGTGACCCAGGTAACAAAACTTCATAATAAAAAAAAATAGAAACAATAATAACTAATATTAACAAATAAACTAAACTAACAACCAACTAAAATATATCATCAAAAAATTCGTCTTCAACGCTGGAAATATGCCCAAGAGTCTGGCGGCATTTCCACGTTAAATGGCAATGATTAATTCAAACTTCTTTGAAGAGCTCGTGATAATCTGACACCAGTCTTACCATGGGGTATCAAGCAAGTTACACACACAGTTTGGTACTGGGTCGTTGAAGTCAGATTGACAGGCGCTCGATGTAAAAATATTATGTATGACTGGAAGCCGATCCCAACTTTATTGGCAAAAGGCTAAGTACATTGATTGAAGTCTGAATTTCTTGCATAATGTAGGTGTTTTAATCCCAATCACGAGATCGATCTTTGTCAGTACTTACCAATCAATGGCTGTTTTTGCAATCTGTAACGTTGAGAGGGTGAATAACAAGCTGCGGTTATAGAGCATAAGGCTAATTACAAAAAGTACAATTTCATTTTAAATCTAGCAACACTGGGATTGTGGTGACTATTTAGCTTTAAAAAACTACAGAAAAATCGCAGGCCTTAAGTCAGTAATAACGAATTTCTTTTTTCACAGAAAAAGAATTGGTCATGCCACAGTTCGTTTTGGCCAAAGTAAATCGGATTTTAGCAACGAAGAAGCGAGAGTTCATCAAAATGCGAAAAGCTTTGATTAGTCAGCAAGTAAGTTTTGATCGTCATCACCAGCCTAGCAGTCCTCAGCTGAACATGGGTATACTTGTCTGCACTAATCCAGCTGCTGAAGGGAGGGAATGTACTTTGTTTGCTTACTCATACGTAGGGTTCTCCACATTTTTTCTTACTTTACTTACAAGTCAAATCTTGAGCCTTTATTTATCCTATTTCAGGATTATCTACAGAACTTGGAACCCATTTTTAAAAGTCAATTCTTTTGTCGGTTCACTATTCGTGGCATTAACACGCTCCAGCGTGTCTAGATAAGTAGCCAGGCGGTGCGAGGTTGCGTAGCGGCGCTGTGAAAATGTAGACTGTTTCCATTAAAACTATGCGAGGAGCATGCGCGATGCCAGGACGTGAAGTGAACTCTGTATAAACATTCCTCGCTCGTATCTGTCGCACGTATTTCTAGCCCGCGTCCCTCGCACGGATTTCTCTCTCGTATCCCTCCATAAAAATATCTAGCTCCTAGCTCTGTTTGTTTGTGTGTGTCCGCCAGAGATGAGCAAAGCCTGGCTAGAAAAATGAAGTGATCCCATTGGTGGTTTTCTTCACCGCACCACAAAACCGCTTGAGCACGTCACCGGCGGCGAGCAGCAGTGACAGGCGACAGTGACACTAGGTATTTTCAAAAATCAAGGAAAGTAATGGAAAAGAAGGAACCAATAATGTTGCTTTTCGTTGTTGACTATGCCTTTAACATCTTTGTGTACTTAATGGCTAAGCCCTCTCGAGATTGGCTGCTGTGGCCGAAATTCCGTCGGGAGAGTACTTATTATTATATTTTATTTGTTGTTGTGCAGAACTTGTTACTGGAAAACTTCGCCCAGCTGAAGGAGCTCGAGGCCCGCGCTGGCATCACCAACGTAGACGACTCTCTTGGGGAAGTGCGAGTCCTGTCCGTCACCGGCTGGCCGGCGCACGACCTGCTCATGCTCGTCCGGGACGACCTAGATCTGCCGCTAAATTCGGAGATAAGTGGCCTTTTAGGTGAGAATTGTTGCCCTGGAACGCAAAGGGCATTTCACGGAAGACGGGTGACGGGAGTTTTAGTCAGTAAGAGTCTGACACTCCCTCCAATGCTGATTTCCTATCCACAAAAAAGGTGAGAATCACCAGATTGTTGTAGAGCCTAACGTCTGTACAAATAGTGACAGAAGAAAATTAACGATCCTAACTAAAATTATACATGCGAAAGTGACTTTGTTTGTTACGCAGTCACGGCTAAATCACTGATCCGATTTTGTAGAATTTTGGTACTGAGATAGGTGAGACCTAGAGGCGGTTCGGTCGAAAATCTATACTGTCTTATTAATGCAAGCAAAGGCGCGGGCACAAGCTAGTTGTCTATAAATCAAAGAGGAAATGCATGAAAACTAAATATAATCGTTTCCTTTAGGTCCACATGCGCTTCAGCAGATAACCTCGCAACTGAACCCGATTCCCGAAGAGATGTTGGCAGTTAGCGCAGAGCTCATGGCGCGTCGGATAGAACTGCTCAATCTACTGAGGGGAAAGCATCGCAACGATCGATCCACGTACCTCACTGTTAGTACTTCTCTGTGGCCATTGTAAACTTGTAGTGTTTGCCAATTACAAACGATTTCTGGATATCATTTACTCGTAGGTACTACTTATTACTCAGACTTACGTCACTATCTAACTAGGCCGCTGGTCTAATGACCATCATAGAACACGTTAAATACATTGCTTTGTATTTTGATATGTTTTTAAAAGAGAGCCCTAACCAAAATATTAAGATTTTGTTTTAGTATTTCCTAACACTTTTATTTTGTTTTAGAATTTAGAATGGAAAACTAAGAACACAGAATTTGATAATGAAACTGAAAAGTTACATAGAATGGTGGCCGGTACTGCAGAGAACTTAAAAGCTAAAATTAATTACTCACTGGAATTGGCAAAGTAAGTTCAATGTTTGCATCCAATAATGTAAAAAATTCTTTAGGATTTTGCATGAACACGAAGGAGTCAGTTAGGGCGAGATCACACGATGCGTTAACGGTGCCGCTGCGTCATTCCACATACAAATTACTATACCATGTCACACACTGCCGGATTAAGCCAGCGCAGGGCCCGTAGCAAATTTTACTAAACCTAAACCTCCGTAAAATTAAAATGATACTATCTAATTCTTTGTTTTATATAGGGGGAGTTTGCACGGAGTTTGAGTTGATGGCTGAGCAGGTGCGGCCTGCTGAGAGAATATCGAAAATATATCTGATACATTTTTAGATATGAGCCCTGTGTTCAAAGGCCCACTTTCGGATTTCTTAAAATTACACTTTTTAACGTGATCTTCAAAGACGATCACTTTAATTTGATCAGGTGCGGCTTGACACAAAATGACTTAAATAGGCAATACTGACGAAGACATGGTGGGCCCAAATGAGAAGACTTTGAAAACGTCGATTTGGACAATTTTAAAGTCATTTTGCGCCAAGTCGCATCCGATTGAATCAAAATGAACGACTTTGATCATGGTAAAAATTGAGGTTTTTAAATCTGAAAATGTGTCCCTAACCACAGGGTTCGTATCTTCAGCTTTCAGCTTCTATTCTTTCAGCAAGCTACACCGACGGAGCTATAACTTTTCGCCCTGAATATGGTTGCTCAAAAACCGTACCATCTACCCCTCTATTATTTCTCACGGGCCACGGGGCTCTTTAGTAGCGCCTGAGCCCATAGGTTTTGCCTAGATTGTCTATCCGGTCTGTATCTATATGTACCGCATCCGGGGCGGCTAGCTTGAATGTTAGTCTTTATTTGCGCAAAGTATAAAAATATAAACAAAATTAAAAAACTTACACAGGTTGTGAAAAAATGCGCCTCTTCCTCGCAAAACGGCTATCCCGCAGTCAGTATGGTAGGAGTTAGGAACCGCCATGGCTCAGATTTTCAGCGAGATGTTTTTCTAAATCCAGGGGCCCGTAGCATTTGTTGACTCTTGCTACGTGGCTAATCCGGCACTGTTGACATCGCTCACACACCAACCCGCACCTTTAACGCGTCGTGTGGCCTCAGCGTTACTCTGTTCCCAGCGACTAAAATTAGACTACCCCAAAAAGTCGAGGGTGATCGTGGCCCGGATTGCGTCATTAATTAATATTGTACACCTTGTTCTATGCACTCTTTCTTCGTAACCTGGCTAACTATGCCCGGTTTCTTATTGAGTCTGCTCTCTGCTCTAATCTGCTATTCAGTATCTTACTTCTACATGCGATACATACGTCTTGGTCTTCCTAAACCACTTTTATCGTCTGTTTTTTTAGTAGGTTTAACTTATTCTCAATTTTCAGTTCAGACTTTCAAACTAATTGACTGGCCTACCATTGCAACTTTAGAGCTTTTGTCATTACTTCCGTTTTATTATCATAGTAGGTACATGCATGGTGTTGAAATGCATTTTACACACCTTGATCAGAGACAAGAGCTAACTAGCTCCATGTCCTCAGCATCAGAAATTTAGCTCTATTGCAGCTTAGTTCCGCGATCAAGTCCTGCTTAAGATAAGTTGAACGAAATCGGCCACTCGGTGTTGCTTGCCCAACTAGTCTTCAGCCAAAAGGTACGTGTCCGACGCTACCAGGGTTGCGGAATTGCTCGAAAGAGGTACCGCGGCCCTGGAATGCAAAGGGCATTTGGAGGAACACGGGTGGATGTTTTAGTTAGAAAGATTCTGACACTCCCTCCCTATCGCTCAGAGCAGAAAGTCGTTTGATGATTTTCCATCAGAAAAGAAGACAAAGAAACAATATTATGTTTTATAGAATCCCATGGGTCGATCGAGAAACGCTAATGAAGAAGATTGAGCGTCTACAAAAGGAGCTCTTGATAATACAACATAAAAACGAAGAGATTTCGAAAAAGGATTCTGAAGTAGTTAAAGAAGAACAGTCGCTGTCCTTGGAAAGTTTACCTAACTATCAGGTCGTTGATCTATGTATTGGACAATTTTAAACATTATACTTTACAAAAAAAAAAAACTATTGCAATTTGTGGTAGAAGTTGGTGAACAGAATAGAGTCTAAGTTTTAACTTTAACTACTTAACATAATTTTATAATCTTGTTGGGGATGAATTCTCAAAAGGTTGTATTAAAATGGTCCGCAGACTTTAGCCGAGGAGTTGTCGAAGGAACGAGCCGCTCGGGAAGCGCTGAAGGAAGTGGTGTCGGCAGCGGAGAGTATGCTGCGAGTGGCACGTGCGCGCATCTCCACGCTAGAGCGGCAGCTCAAGGACACGCGCACTGAGCTCGAGACGGCGCGCAAAAAGCACAAAGACCTCGAGCAACTCGTAAACAGACTCGCACAACATAACAATTCGACAGTGAAGTTGTAACACTACATTACGATCCCGCTCTAAGGGATCGAAAATATCCCACATTTCCCTTATTTCAGAGGGTGTAACCAGACTGCAGGCGGTCGATTCCGTCGATCGACATTTTATTTATGTAGATCGACAACTTGTGGCGTCGTAGATCGACAGCGGTCTGTTTGCAGCCGACAGCCAAATTTTCATTAGGAACAAAGTTCAAGCATCTTTGAATGTTGTAGTGTAGCGGGCAATATGTTTATGTAACTAGGATATTTTCCTGAGTCAAGAATATGGCATAACTGTTCCTCATCTTTGTTTCCAATGAACACGCGGCGTAAGCAATTTTCAAATGGTGTTTCTTAACTTTTCACTCAAATTCTCGGCTTTAAATCTGAACGACTGTATTTTCTTTCAGTATCGTCATCGGGAGAATAGCTACGATGCTCGCTCGAAGAAATTAATAGAAAATTCAAAAACTGGAGAAATGACGATTGAAGCACTGTCACGTCAACGAGATGCTCTGGAACTCAGGTTCTTATCAACACACGTACCGTTTATATCTGTAAGTTTGTGGTAGGTTTTGTAAAAACTGATGGAAAATGGCACTTAGAGTGAAGGAGCTCCGGGAGCAGGCGGAGCAGGCGGAGAAGGCGGCCATCACGAAGGCAGCTGAGCAGCGCGTACGCGTCGAAGCCCTTCAGGCGAAGGTAGCGGAACAGGTGCTAAGCATTCGGGTCATGTTACATTACTTAGACTTGAGGCGTCCAAAGAATCGATATGATATTTGGTTCAAAACAGCTTTCTGTGCAGGAAAAAGCCAAAGCTGCGACGGAGGGACGCGTAATGGAGTTGGATGCCAAAGTTAAAGAATTAGAAGACCAGTTACAGGCTTTGCGGGACCGCTCTGTAAGACTCGTGGATGCGGAACGTCGACGGTGCCTCGAGTATGTGCCTTCGAAAGGTTAGCTATCAACAAAACTTTTTCACAAAAAAATACAACCGACTTCCAAACTAAAAAAAACTATAAAGTATAAGTTTAAAACAACTTTAATTTCGGAAGTCGGTGTTAAAGTTACTTTATACTTTGTAGTGTTGATTGGAACTCAGTTGTATTTTTAATTAAAAAATTTTTGGTGGTGATTATTACCCTACAACTAAATTGATATTATTCCCATGATGAGTGGTTGCACTATTTCCCGATAAGGACTTACTTTGTGTGCCTTCGTAGTCCAAGTCCAGACCAGCTCATAGTTACCTAAACATCTAATGACTTTGGTTTGGGATTGACATAAGCCTAACAATATCTCACTTTACTAGGTCTCAATTCGATTGTTTTATTTTTTAATTTTTGTATGTTTGTTCAGCGATATTTTCGCTAATTGTCAACTGATTTGGATAATTATTTTTTTGTTTAAAAGAGTATTGATTGTATCTGATGAAGAACTTCGGAGGTAGGCAACGGAACTCTTTTGCTTTCTCTTGTTATTTAGGGTATAACTTTATTGTTTATTAACCGATCTTGATGATTATTTTTGCGTTGGGTTAAGTTATAGCTATATTGCATTTACATTGGACGGTGAACTTCAAAAATAAACCAGTGACCTCCTTAACTTAAAATCTATCAAATCTAGTACCAAAGCAAAGTAGATGTTTAACTATGAGCTGGTCTGAACTTGGACTGAAAAGGCAACTCCTTAACGGCAAATACGGTGGTGGGGTATCACCACTAAAAAGTGGAAAATAAAAAAACTTTTACAAAAAAAAATTGTTTTTATTTGGAAGTCGATTGTATTTTTTTTTCATTAATTTTTTCTCAAATGTATTTCTTTTCCCTATAACAACAAGTACTAAAAAACAGAATAAAATAAATATTTAAGGGGACTCCCATACATCAAACGTGATTTTTTTTGCTTGTTTTTTCTCGATATTGTTAACGGCAACAGGGTAGACGCTTGAAATATTCACAGAATATTTAGTTATATTTATTCACTTTAAAAATAAATCATCATTATCATCATCCACAGCCCGACTTCGCCCACTGCTGAGCATAGGCCTCTCTTCTCTTGTGCCAATCCCCACGTTCCGGTGGGGATAAATAAATAAAAATAAATAACTAAATTAAAATACTTATAACAAAATCATCAGTGATTTTTATTGCTCCTTTTGCTCGATATTGAAAACGGCAACAGGTAGACGCTTGAAATATTCACAGAATATTGAGTTATATTATTTATTTATTTATTTATTATTTATTATATACTTTATTGTACACCTCATAATAAGAACAGGACAATCATACATAAAATAAGTGCACAATGGGCGGTCTTATCGCACAAGGCAATCTCTTCCAGACAACCTTTGGATGGATTGAACGAAGGGAGATAGATTTAGGGCTGTCAGTGTACAAACGTTTTAAACAATACTAATTAGAAATAATAATATAGAATACATAAATACAATACCAATTTATATACTAATAAATATCAAATATATTCACTTTAAAAATTAATAATAAAAATTAAATTAATGTTTTAGGGGGGCTCCTATACAACAGACATGATTTTTTTGCCGTTTTTATAGATAATGGTTTGGAACGCACTTGTTTGGGCGGATTTTTTGAAGTTGGTTAAAAGCATCACGAATATACTTGTAAAGTATTAAATGTAACAAAATACACAACGCAGCTACTTAACGAACGGCGAGCGTCCGGTCACAACCAGGCTCGGGTCGATAGCGCGTTGTGTTCCACACGCGCCTCAAAGAGATGTCAGCATAGGAGACGGGGCCCGCTAGGGCCAGAGCCTGCCAGGGTTGCGGAATTTGTTCGAAAGAGTCACCGCGGCTCTGGAACGCAAAGGGCTTTAGAAGGTACATGGATGGGTTTTAGTCAGTAAGAGCCTGACAGGCCCTTCCGCTCCACCCAGAGCGGAAGAAGTCATTTGATGATTTCCCATCCTTTTTAAGCTACTTAACGAAACTAATTTAACGCACTTACCTTTTCCAGAAAATGAACCTTCAGATAGAGAAACTGAGATATGGAAAGAACTCCAGGTGACCCGAGTGGCACTGGCCCGAGTAGAGGAAGAACTTAGACAGAGTCGAGCTGATAAAGACAGCTTTTTAAGTTCGTTGGCTCGAATTGCTGTAAGTTGCAACAATCAAACAGAGTTAAATGACTATCGTTTTTAGTATTGTGACAATATGACATTTATTTTATGATTTAGCAAGAGGGGCCAGACACCGTGCAAGAAAAAATTGCAACAGAATTGTTGGATAGAGAACAAAAGATTGTTAAACTACAACATATTATTGAAGAACAACGAGAAAATGAAAAATCAATGTAAGGTTATTATTTTTCTCATAAACTACCCTGTATGAAATGCTTAGGATTGCACCAGATAATTTTGAACTCCTTTCTAACAGGGAACAAAGTATGACACAATACGAGAATCAGTTAGCCTCTCTACGTCTAGAAGTGAAACGTTTGCGGAACTATGACGGTTACTCTAAAGAAGTCCCGTACCAAGATCTACATACAGAGGTAGTAAAAATTAATTTGTATAAAATTTGTATTCAAGTGTAAGCCAGCTCAGTTCGTAGTGTACAGACGAGCGGTTAAGTGTACTTGAAAGATTTAAGTCTGAAGTCGACTGTTGCAGTTAAAGTCATGTACAATTAAATAGCTCCTGGAGTTGCACATGCAAGTAGAGACGCTGTCCCACGAGCGAACGGCGCTTGTGACGGCGGCGGCGTCGCGTGCTCTCATGCTGGAGCGGCACGAGCGCTCAGCAGACCTCTTCGCGCGGATGGTGCGCGCGCGCCGTGACCTGTCCGCGCTGCTGGACGGACGCGTGGAACCACCTCCCCTCGACGATGGCGGCCAAGCCGAGGTGAGCGTAGTCACTTCCTGGTGAAATAAAGCTCTGTGCTGCGATTTTCTTGATAGAGTAGAGTAAAGCTAAACATTTTTATATTGTGGTGATCACGTTTTTGTTATATATGTACGACAAGTGTGATTAATTGAAAATGATTGATATTTACAGAAAATTATTAATAATTACCGAAAGTCGAGGTAAATGTAAGAAATTAATCATTATTTACTATGTAACCTTACTACCGATAAATGTAATAAATTTTCGAAAATAACGTACGCTAAGCATCTTTTTGAAATGGAAGATCTATTTATTAAGAACCAGACATTATGAATTACTACTATTTCTGGGTGGTTAAATCCCTTTCTAACCTAACCTGTCCGAGGCGGGGTATCCTAAGTCCCAATACAGGACAAATAGCTTCGAATTTTAATTTATTTCGTTACTTTTACCGACGAGAGTAGTGAATTATTTTTATTAATAATAACTGCCAAAAGTGATGCATTTAAAATTTTATATTCACATTTACCAAATCGTGAGGTTTTTATTAATAATGTTCGGTAATGATTAATAATTTTTCAAATAATCACATTTATCGTAACATATGTATATACTTACTGCAGGCTACTGATATTGATGATTAGGGAAAGAGCTGTTAAATTTAAAATAAGCAATAGTTTTTGTTTCTGAATATTTATCGTTTTGGACTTTTGCGCTGTTTACTATAGTAGGCGCCAGATAAATGTGGAATAAAGTATATTGACCTTTCCCTAATAACTGTTCATAGGTACCTGAACAATTAAATATGAATCGTTTTTCATTATTAGACAATGTTAAGGATCACGAGAGATGATGATTCGGGACAGCTTTGTGTCATTAATTCCGTTTTTCAAATTAAAAATGTCAATAATTGTAGGTGGGTCAATGACCGTTATTCCACGATTATCTGGCGCCTACTATAGACTGCAGACTGCAAACAAAACGTGTGTTAGGCTTCGTTTCCACATGCAACCAGCTGGCATGCAAGTTGCATTAAATTGCGGGCTACCAAGGTTTAAAGTGATCAATGGCTCGATCGTGTTCCGCAATATAATTAAACTTGCATGCGAGTTGCTTGCAAGTGGAAAGGAGTACTCCAAGTGTAAAACTGGTACACTGATGTCAAACGAAAACTGTATGGTTTTTGTATGAAATAGGTGTCGAGATCGTTGTCGTCGGTGTGCGCGAGCGCCGCGGACACATGGACGGCACTGCGGGCGGAGCGCGCGCGTGTTCTGCGCCTGGAGAGCGCCGTGCTGGCGCAGGGCCTGCAGCTGGAGCGTGAGGGCCGCGTGCGCACGCAGCTGGAGCGCCGCCGCGCCATCCTCGAGCGGGAGATCCTCAGGACGCAGCAAGATGGACCCTCGAACCCCGCTGTCATGAATCCCATCAGAAATTCAAGTTTAGTTTTCTTCCAATGCTCTTTATTAAGCTGTATTTTTTTCGAGACTCACGACCTAACGGCGGAAGTGGCAGCCACATAAAATGTAGCATTTTACATTCTTATGTTGTCTAGGATTTCTCCATGAGAAGAAAGAGGCTTATAATGTACTTAATTTTTTTTTTAATATTATCACAATACAGCAACACCGCTAATTTTGTCTTTTCTTCTTTCAGATTGTGGGCATTCCTGGATATGAATTTTAGGAATGACGAGACGATATAGATGACGCTATATGCCATTTAAATAAAATGTTTAATTACATGTTACTACGTCAATAAATTGTGTTATTAAGTTTCATCTTACAATTTTTATTATGATTTTGGACGCAAAGAAAATAAGATCCCAAGTAAGATCGACCTTCACTCATCTGCTTACCGGATGAAAATTATATATTTTCAAATAAAATATTTTTCAGAACAAATACAATAGGGTTGCCGTAAAAAATATGTTCATGGCATGGCCAAAAATATGATCATAATTAATAAAAAAAATCACTGACTTGCTTGCCAAACGAACAGAATTCCAATAGACAGCATGCAACACAGAATATGTAACAGCTAGGTTGCCTACCTTTTTCTGGTTCCCGTGTTTCTGGTTGCTGTGTACAAACAGGTAAGTTGATATCAGTAATTGCACCCATATGCTTACCACTTGAAAAATATATCTTAATTGAGGCAATTGTATTGCTAATAAAGGGTTGCTAAAGGGTTGCTTTACAAAATCCGTTCATAAATTAATAACAGTTGCTAGGCTTTTTAATTTAAAAAATGGAGCAAGCAAACATGTATGAGAGAGGAACATTGCGTGTACATACATCATACCTACATCTCCCCTACCTGTTTGGACACAGCAACCAGAAAAAGGTAGGCAACCTAGCTGTTACATATTCTGTACTAGCTTTTGCGCTCGACTTCGTCCGCGTGGAACAATTACTTTGAGCAGCCATTTTTTTTATTTTAAGAAAGGTACTATTTTTTCAAAAATTCTTGAACATATGTTTATTTATTTTTGTATCAAGTGCATACAAATGTTCATCCCCTATTTCAAACCCTTTTCTTGCGACAAATGGAAACAGACAGACAGATTATTGACGCATTTATAATATTAAGTATTAGTATGGATGTTGTATGCTTTCCATTGGAGTTTCGTTCAGTAAAATGTTAATTAATTATAGCCATGCACAATGTTTAATTCACGGTTAATGACATATGTAGTGTGTAGGGTGTTTTATTCGGCAGGAGGATACGCCCGGGTGTCAGCACTGTGAGGATCGCCTGGAGGACACTGTGGAGCATACGGTGGAGGTCTGCCCTGCTTAGGCGAAGCACCGCCGAGTCCTCGTTAAGGCGATCGGCGGCGGTGACCTCTCGTGTCTGGCCCTGGTTCAATCCATGGTCCGGAGCGAGGAGGCCACCTCCTTCTCCGAAGCAGTAATGCTAGCGAAGGAGGAGGCGTCCTGCGTGAGAAAGAAGATTACCTCACGCCCAAGCACTGCAACAGAAGGAGACGCGCCGGCGTCGGGAGGCGTAGGGCAATTCCAGGCCACCGTAGGCGCGGGCCTACAGACGGCGAGCGTTGGGTGGTTCGCCGTCTGATCGGAAACAGGCCCGGGTCGACGGCGAGTTGTGTTCCACGCGCGCTTTAAAAAGATGTCAGCAAAGTAGAAGGGGCCCGCTAGGGCCAGGGTTTGCCAGGGTTTAAATACAAAGTTACAAATGCACTTGGTTAAAAGCCATTTTCTATAGAATTATTAGGAATATTGAATAGTAAAATATTTTACTTACCCAGTTCCATTTTTTAAGTTGGTTGACTGTTAATCGTTAACTTAAGCACTTTAAAGCTTAATATTTCGCAAAAGGATCCTTGGATGGAAAAATGGTTTCAGCAAACCCTCAATATTTTTATCCAATGACACAACGGGATAGACGATAAAAAAAAACCATGCCCACTTTACATGTAGGGAGGCCGACCACCCTAAAAAAATGTATTTCATGATTTTATTCTAGTATAGCCATACCAAATTTCAACTTTCTAGCGCTAAGCGTCTCTGAGCTAAACCGCGGACGGACAGACAGACAGACAGACAGACGGACATGGCGAAACTATAAGGGTTCCTTGTTGACAACTGAACTCTGAATGATAAATAATCGTAGCACACAGTTATTACACTGAAAAAAACAGCACAGCAGCATTAATTGTTAGACCACAGGCATGCACCACTGACTTTTCGGATTCAAGTACGTATTATAAACTAATTAATTATCACTTGCTAAAAACGGTGAAAAAAACATTGTAAGGAAACCAGTACCTACACCTGAGAGATTTTTCAACGGTGTGTTAAGTCATGTCAGATGTATAAAATCTGATACTAGGTTTTTCATCAAGCAGACTATATGATGATAATGATAACTGGAACGACTGAAAGGACTTTGAAAAGATCCCGGCATCCCGGGATTTTTCAAATTCGTTATTTGTGGCCACGGATTAGGGAATTCGTTTTTTATTGTTATTAGCGCATATAAGTAACAAACTGATTTGTGCTGATTGCAACTACCCAAATCAAAATACAGAGCCAGAAAAAAATTAAAACAAAAATCACTTTATCGCGATTTATTCGTCACTGGTAGGTCGTAGGACATCCAGAAAACGCTTGTAATTTAGCTTAGCATTAGGCCTTTCAAACTGATGAAGAAATTTTTGTTATATATATGCTTTGTATTTTTGCGAATTCCGGGATCAAAAATTCAAATAAAAAAAAAAAAATGTTAATAAAAGTTATCCACGCGGGAGTTTTACTCTGGCATTTGTTGTGGAATACTCTATGCCCTGGTTTAAAAAAAATAAAATGTCCGATTTTCAGGAAAAAACACACTGTGCTACGGTACCACACGTTGCCACTGTGGCGCCGCAGCGCGTCACCCTTCTCCGCCTCATCTCGCAAGTCGTAAGTCCGGCGCGCTTGCCGTACGGCACCGCTCCGGCAGTAGCGCCGCCCTAAGGGACTCACCAGATAATGTGCAGTAGCATTCTCTTTGCATTCTAACAAAACCGCACTGTGATCGTCAATCCGCCTGACAAGCGTGGCAATTATACAGTCCCAATTAATGAGCGGAAGGAGTGGGTCCCAAGGGACAGGAAAAGGAGAAAAGGGAGACCTGGTTAAAGATGGAGAGACGTTTTCAGCCACAGGTGTGGTAATCACTGGGTGCAAATGGCTCGGGAAAGAGGTGTTTGGAAAGGTTTAGGAGAGGCCCACGCCGCAGAGGCGACTACTACTAGCATGTTATAATAATTATTACCTACTTTGTTTGCATACACTTATTTTTATACACACTAGCACTTCGCCCGCGACTTCTTCCGCGCGGATTGAGTGGGTACTCCGCAAACTTCAACGCCCCCTCTAACCCTTTTTTAAGGTTTGTTATGGAAAATTATGTCCTCCCCTAAAAACTTCATCACCTCTTTTTGCCCATTTAAGGGTTTGTTTTCGAAAAATCCAAACATTTGTTAGGTATTCTTCATTTTTTTCCAAATCATTAATGCCGTGATTCGACTTCATCGGACCAAGTATTAAGATTCTCTCCAATTCGCTCAACTGCAACATTTTTTTTTGTGAGTAGCGTCTCGCAGTTCAACCTATGAGGACTGCATAACCGGGCCTCCAACCAGTGCTTATAAAAACTTACAAACTAAAGTGACTACACGCTAAGGGCACCCCCTGTGGGGTACGGGCCTCGGCTTAGGGCGTCGCTGGGGGGAGGACAGCTAGGGACGAGCTGGATCGAACTAGAATTATTATTAGGGGACGAATTTAAGACTACAGGCTCAGCGGCGCGGGCTGGCTCGAGCAAGGTTAGGGACGGCCGCAACATTTTTCTTACTTAGAGCATTTTTATACCCGTCGTAACTTTTAAATGGCCCGATTTAAATAGTTATAAGTGTTATTTACATGTAGGTACATAATCAACCTTAATATCAAACCAAATGTATAATTGGATAAGGATTAATATCATTATACTAATATCAACACTATTTGATTCCACCCGTATTTGAACTTAATAATTTAAACAAAGACGTACACAAGAAATATATATATATTAAGATAGTATTATAGAAAGAGACATGGGAAAAAAAAAGTAAATGTATGTAGTAAGTAAAGACAATTTCCATTATATATATAACGGAGAAAATACCTCCGTAGTTTTTTTTTAAGTGTGACGTCATCATAGCTAAGGTCACAAATGTCATCATGATCACTCATTTTTGGTTTTTCAAAAGAAAACTTCAAAACTTGTTTCAAACTTCGTTTATTCAACGAACAGCGTAACAACTTCACAGAGAGGTCCGTACTGTCCAGCGGCTCAAGCGTGAAATTTTTTTAACTTATTTTTGCCGACGAAAAAGAAAATATTCAAGGGTAAAAATATTTAATTAGGTCTCCGACTCTACTCTCTACTTTACTCTACTCTACTCGACTCTAGAGTTTAGGATCAATGTACCATACATTGATTCTAAACTGCAAAAGGTTTTAACTCGTGTAATCTACGCTCATCCCAGCACATATTCAGATCAAAAGCTCCTATAACTGTCAGCTTGAAGACCAGAAACGTTTCGACTGCCTAGGGAGCTCCGTGGATGAATACAACGATCTCCAAAATCCGTAGTACAATTAGGACCAAAACGTTCTCTAATCCTACTTATGAGCATATGAAGGAAAGATCTGAGATGATCCTGCAGTCTTTAGACGATGCGTGCAAGTACGTGCAAGTACGTGCAAGCTCAATAAACAGATGCGTGACGCATGCGAGACGAACAGCCGCCGATATCAAGATATTCAAGATGTCACGTGATCACGCGAAATCTTGATTATATGGATTGACAGCTCACCTCGTCATAACTTCTCCCAAGCCTTCATTTCCACATGTTTACAAAATCGACTTGTGGGCCTTTGTCCAGCAGTGGATGTCTAAGCTAAAATGATGATGATGATGACAATGATGATGATGATGATAAAGAAAATTTGTTTTTTTTTTAAATAAAGAACATGTTATTTTCAGAAGCAAGTTACAACTGCAACATCACAAACAATATAGGAACTTCAGTACAGCACTCATAGCCTATGGCCTGCGATTTTAAACATCTTACTTTTTTTTTCGTCACGTAGTTGATTACTTGTCAATAATTGAATATTTCTTGACAGCAAGTTATCTTTTAAGTGGCTACCAGCTGGCAGCAGGCCTCTGAAAGGTGGATAGTTACTGTCTTTAATCGTGGGAGTGTTGGCAGAGTACACGCTGATTGGTTCAGGTGCTGGAATCCATTTCTGTGTGTCCATGTTCGTAATAGCTTTCTTGCGATCTAGCTTTTCACTTTTGTATTCATTTTTGTATTGTTCATCATTAGTCGAAATGTATGTTTTCTTTACAAAATTTCCCATGACAATCTTTGTAGGAAGCGCTTCATGGTCGTTTTCATACATAGCTTGATTATTATTAACTTTGTGACACTCAAAGTTTTCTAGCTTCTCTCGTCTACGATCTCTTTTAGGCGAGCTATAACCATGTTCTTTATTACTCATTGACGGGTCAAAAGAAGTTCCTAGCTCATCTTCTAGAATTTTTATAATACTGTCTAAATTGTTTGAAGGCGATTCATTGCGTCTTGGCTCCATGTGGTACGCTTCATACTCCGCAATTTTCTGTTCTAGTAAGTCAACATTTTCTTGATCTTTTCTCCTTTGCATACTAACTTTGCGCAACTGTTCTTCTAACGTCAAAAGTATATTTTCTAATTGAGATATTTGTTGTTTCCTGGTTTCTACGTTTGTGAGAAGGGCTTCGATTTCTGCATTTTTCTCAGTTATTTGCTGGTTCAACTGTAGACAATATGTACATAATTAAAAACTCTGTTAATCCTTTTTAATTGACGCCATTTCTGTCGAAACAAATAATAACAATTATGAAAGGTAAAATTGATTAAGTTCTGAGCACAGCAAGTTATTGAGGTTGGATCAATTTTGAGTAAGTCACCAAAAATATCACAAAAAGTTTGACTCAATGCGATGGGGAACCCCGCAAGGTAACCGAGTAGCTATTATTGAAGTTCTCGCACACTGCCCCACTAATCGCTTTAGATTGTTATAGTACGTGTGTTTACGTGTTGCCGAGCAATGATTGCTCAAAAAATTGTCCAGGCACGCACGTCAAGATTCTAGATGCTACAATCAAAATACCTCCTTCTTAGCTCGTCTGGAACATTTTTCCTACACGTGCTAAAAGTGGGCACAAAATAAGTTGCAGAAAATGTTCATAGAATGAATTACGACGCTTAATTTATAATTATATTGTTTTTGAAATACTGGTAGTTGGGATTATTTTTTTAGAAATCAACTTACATCCATGTCTGCTTGATTTCTCATTTCCAAATTATTTTTTAACAATTTTATTATATTAGTATGCTCTTCATCTTTTCCTGATAGCACCTTAATTACACTATTCCGTTGTGCTAGCAGCTGTTCTTGTTCCTTTAAGGTGTCCAAGTGTCGTCCCAATTCTACATCTTTCTTTTGCAATGCTTCAGCAAGTTCTCCATTTTGTCTAGTAGCTTCTAGCAACTTGGCTCTTTGCTTATTTACCTAAAAGTTTTCATTTTTTAAGAAGAATAACTTAGTCCCTACTTGTGATTGCAGAAATATTGATTTATTTGTTTACAACCTGATTCGTCTAATGATTGTAGGCATGCATATTATTTGCAGTCAAACTTACCATATCGTGAAGTTCATTTAGATTCTCAAATTCACCAAAATCTTCCTGCAACTCTGTAATATGATTTTTAAGGCAGGATAGCTGTTCCTGATACGATCCCATTTTGCATTCACTGCAAAGCAAAGTTTACGTATAATTTAATACTTTAGGAAATCAGTAAATAAGAATAACTGGAAAGGAAAATTGTCACAAGAGGAACCTTCCTCTTGTTGCAAGGATTTAACTGATTTTCGACGAGAAAAAAGATACACTACTTATTTGGCGTGACTATATTTCAGCGTTTTTGTAACAAGTAAAATTACTGAAACAATATTCAATTTACCTTTCTTGTAACTGTTTTTCCATCAATATGTGTTGCTTTTCAAGATCTGATATATACTTTTCTTTATTAATTAGATTCGATTTCAGATTTTCTTCCAAATTGATTGATTCTTTTATATTGGTCTGTGCATAAACGGTTTTATTTAAATTGTATTAAATGGGTAACATCATATTGTGTGATAGTCATTTAAAATACCTTTAATACGTTATACGTACCTCATATTCTTTTATGGTTGCATTTTGTTCAGCTATTTTTTTCCTGTAATCTTCGATTTCTATTACCGCGATATCTAAATCTCGCTTAGTAGATGATAACTCTTTCTCAAAGGTTATTGCCTGGCCTAAAAATCGAGAACACATTAGTTAGATTTAATTAAAATAAAAAATAAGTAAGAATTTTCCTTGATATACAAATCCAATGACTAAAGACAAACACTTACTTAAATTATTTTTTGTTTCCTGTAGTTCCTTCGTTAAATCTTTAAACCGAAGTTCGGATTCCATAAGTTTCGAGCACAATGACTCAAGTTTAACTTCGAGATTGTTCTTCTCTTCTACTAGTTCCTCGTTTCTCTTTTCAGATTCAATAAGCTTTGCAACGTTTGCGTTCATTTCCAGTTTGATCGCTTGAAGAGATTCGTTATAACTGTTCGATAGATCCTCAAGGCGTTTAACTAGATCTTCCTTTCTGTTATTTAATAAAAACAGGATCATTAGTATAACTACCTACTACCTCGATCGTACAACCTTTAATCGAAATACATTAATGGCTTAAACTCACTCAGCTTGTAACTTTTCACGAGCTTCTGCGATTAATTCTAAATGGCTAGTATTTTCCTTGATTGATTCTCTTAATTTGTTGAGTTCTTGATCAAACTCAGATTGTAATGCGGTGTTCTGAAAAACGTAGTGAGATTTCATTTTAAAATAATAGTAAACATGCAAGTGTCAGTCTTTTCGGTCGCACCATCAGTTTTGGCTTAGCAAATTGCGGCGCGCGGCGTGGCGGAGTGTTGGCTATAATTCGTACGCTCAAGTGACTTCGTTCAGCGACTGCGGTGGACGTATTTAAACATAGCGTTACGTAAATACGTTATATAAACAGATTAGTAGTTACCTTTACTTAAATTAAAACCTACCTGGCTACGACGTTGCCGATACCAGCGAAAGCGAAGAGTAGCGCGGCTAGCGGTACGAACACGAACCAAAATGTATAAAACATGCCACGCAGTGCTGTCCGCGGCGAACGGGCGCGGCACCAACTTGCCGAAAAAAGTATTTCGACGTTTATATTGTACAGAAAATGCAGAAATGGAAGGCTCATTCATATAGGTATGTATATATAATTATTTACGCTTTGTTTAAATATGTCAATCGCTGCCGCTTTCACTACTGGGGCGTGCCACCACCGCATCGCGCTTTGCTAAGGCTTACTCCTCTCGAGGCACTTCGTGGCATGCTTGCTACATTTTGGTATACGAGTATGTGTTTGTAGCGCTTGTCACACCACTGTTTGCTTTCGCTGGTAGTGACAATGTAGTGTCCAGGCTGTTACTCGGATTCCAACCTGATCATTTAGATGCTGGGCTTTGCGCTCTAAGCTCCATGTTTGTGAACGAGCCTGTTCCAAAGCTGCTTCTAATTGAGAAGCCCGTTCTACGCCTATCTTGATTTGGCCTTCGGCCCGAGATAAGCGGTCCCTCATAAATATTTTTTTACACCGTTCTTCCTTGAGCTCCTTCTCGAGCTCCTGGAAATTTTATGTTGTTAGTAATATGCACCTATAGTGAATCTCGTATGCGTAAATCGGCCAAGTGCGAGTCAATTTCGCGCACGAACTCGTTCCGAACGAATAATTATTTTTAACAGTTTAAAACCATAGACTGTTTATAGGTTGTTCTGAAATCTACAGGTTGTTTCAGAATCGGGGATCATACTTAAGGGTGATATTCTGTATCTGATATATATAGTAAAGATACTTAACCCTAAAAGTAATTGATTCAATATAATTACCTCTACTTTAGCTTTATTTGTGTTCGGCCGCAGATGCTCAGTATTATAAATTTGTTTTCGCAAATCAGCATTTTGAGAATTCAGCTCCGACATTGTGTACGTTAGATCTTCCGTACGAAGCTGCAGGGCAACTGTTTCGTTTATAGATTTCCTGATAACAAATACACACATGTTAACGCCATTTCAAATAATGAGATAACTAGTCCTGAAACGCTGGGATGGTTACCCTTTCGGTAGGAGCACGCTCAACGCAACTGTGTCATTATTTTCTATTATTTCTTTGACCAGTGTTGTGTCTGTATCGAATATATGTTTTCTATTCTATTCTAGTCAAAATCATTTTTGTGCGTAAAATACAAGAGCACATTTTTTTTCCTTTATTGGCCCACCAACATTATTGTTTACACTGTAAGTATTTAAAGTAATAATCAACTATAATCTAAGGTATATAAAAGGTATACAAACAATCTAAGGTATATAAACAATTTCTTACAGGTTAGCACCGCATGCCCCATAAACATATTAGATGTGCCACGAGCACTGTACAATAATATTAAGTCTTAATTAGCTAAAAATACAAAAAAGAAACAAGTTGAAATTAACATAACGTGTTGGGATACAAAACTAACATGAAAAATAAAAGTAAAATTCAATAGAACAAAACAAACAAAGATACCAAAACAGAAAAATAATAAAATTAAAAATAAAATTAAAATAAAACATTACAATTAATTGCTCTATGAGTATGAGTCGAAATGCACATCAACGAGATCGCTGCAACTATTTAACAATTTGCAAAGACGAGGAACGACAGATTTTGCACCAAGTATTGTTCTGTGGAGTGGAGGGTGTAAAGGAGTAATAGAAGCACGAGGGAGTCTAGCAGGAGCCCGAAACTGAAACTTGGATAGTAATACTTTGAATCGGAGGAGCTTATATAAGAACATTGTATCAATGATTGTCCTACGTTTCTCCAGTGAGACCATCTTAAAATAAGATAGTCGGGCGTCATATGATCGTATTCTCTTTGCATTTCCGCTGGGATAGGCTAGATGCCAGAGGAATCTCTTTTGTATTCGCTCGAGTCAAAGGATGTGCGTGGAGTAATGAGGTCTCCAAATCGTACTGCAGTATTCCAAGATACTACAAACGATACAGTTGTACAAGGTGATCTTTGTCCGATTGCGCTCAAAACCAGCAACATTCCTTATGTAACAAATCCCAGCATTCTATAGGCCTTTTTGATGACGTTTTCAACAAATTGTGTACAAATGTCAAGGCGTTGTCAAAAACAACTCCTAAATGTTTTATTTGATCCAACTCCTGGATGACGTTAGGGCACACACCACACACCACATGATATACACTAGCCGTCAATTTCTTTTTTCGGGAGTATTTCACGTAGTATCATTTTTTTACGTTTAAGCTCATTTCATTGTCGCTACACCATTTAACTAACGAGTCTATGCCCCTCTGAAGTAATATTTGATCGTTTTCAGATTCGATTATCGTATACTAGTTATCACTTATCATTTTATTGTAATCGCAGCATTGGTATTAATCATAGTTAAAATTCTCGGCTCTTTATATAACTTTTATATTTATTACCAAAACACAATAGGTCTACGCACGAAAACTCATATTTTTGTCGTCAGTTGTCTTTAGAGAACTATTACATTGTAGTATTGACTGAAACATGGCTGAATAGTAGTGTTCTTTGCACGGAGCTTTTTGACGATAGAGTTGTAGAGAGAGAAAAAGATATAGAAATGATAGGGAAAAGGATGGAGGTGGAGTATTTATTGCTGTATTTAAGAAAATTAATTCGAAACGTATGGTTCACTGGGAAAGCCAATGTGAGGATCTTTGGATAACTGTTGACGTACCGTTCTTGAAATCTATTCATCGAATAGCGCTGTGCGTCAGCAGTCAGTCAGTCTACTTGCTACCCCCTGTGTTAGTACCTGGGACAACTTTTTGGACTGTTGTAATGTGATACTTGAACAGACAGACTTGCGCGCCTGTATTTTTGGTGATTTTAATTTAGGCAACATTAAATGGAATTTGGTTTATGACTTAGTGAATAATTATACTCCTTCTGACATTAGTTATGTACTAATAGTAATTAATGCATAAATTGACACAACATAATGGCATTATGAACGTGTCTGGATGATTATTAGACCTTATATTAACTAATTTACCTTCCGGTAACGTTACTGCGACCCTAAACTCCCTCAGCACTATCCACCAGCCACCCCCCAATCAAAATTGTTCTTAAAGCGAGTGAAGAAACCCGACTTCCATACAACCCTCAACACTGTAAGAACGAATTATTATAAACTTAAAAAATGCGAGAATCTAAATGATGTAAACTGGGATAAAGTATTTGAGGATATGATGTTAATGAAATGCTTCGGTGTAGTTTATGACAGGCTTCTTATTATACATATGCACAAGCTTTCCAAGTTAGAAAATTAAATCTCTAAAAATCCGCTTCTGGGCGTACATTAAGGATAAAAAGGTGGATCACTGCTGCGATAACTCATGATTAATTGCACAACAGCGACCTACACGAACACAGTCCAGGCGAGTTGCAATCGTGCTTAGGATTACCTGTGATTGATCGCGAGAGCCTACTAAACAGGCTTAAATCAGGGCGCTGGCCCTGATGGTATTCCGCCAATATTTATTTATAAGTGTGCCCCCGCTTTGGTATCCCCTTTAACATTGACCTTTAACAAATCTCTTAGCTCAGGTGTTTTCCCTGACTTATGGAAAAAGCAAAGGTTATTTCAATTTATAAGAGTGACGAAAAGGACAACGTCAAAAATTATAGGCCTATCTCTATCTTGTCTACTTTTACCAAGGTTTTTGAATCATTGGTTTGTCCATTCATTCAGGCACACTTCAAACTGTATTTGAGCTTTTCTCAACATGGTTTCGTAGGCTCTAGGTCTACTTTTGTCGAAGTTATCTGCGTATGGAGTCACCGGTACACTTTACAATTGGCTTAATTTTCTTCTTTGTTGCAGTTAATGGCTTCCAATCTGGAACCTACAAGACGTCCTCAGGGGTTCTCCGGGCTCACATCTTAGGCCGGTTCTATTTAATGTTTTCGTTAATGATATCCCGCACTGCCTAAGATTCTCAGAATGTTACATGTATGCAGACGACCTTATATTCTGTAGTATAATCAAATCTGAAACGATCAAACTTCAGAGGGGCGTAGACTCGTTAGTTAAATGGTACAGCGAAAATGAAATGAAATTAAACGTTAAAAAGTGCTACAATCTGAAATACACCCAAAAAAGAAATTGACGGCTAGTCCTGAAATGCTATTTCACGTGGGCCTAACTTTATCCAGGAGGTGGATCAAATAAGAGACTTAGTTGTTTTTGACAACGCCTCGACATTTGTACACAATTTGTTGAAAACGTCATCAAAAAGGCCTATAGAATGCTGGGACGGCTCAAAACCAGCAACATTCCTTATATAACAAATATAAGGAATGTTGCTGGTTTTGAGCGCAATCGGACAAAGATCCTGTTGTACAACTGTATCGTTCGTAGTATCTTAGAATACTGCCGTACGATTTGGAGACCTCATTACCCCACGTACATCCTTCGACTGGAGCGAATACAAGAGACATTCCTCAGCCTTAACCAGCGGAAATGCAAAGTGGATACGATCAAATGAAGCCCGATTATCTTATTTTAAGATGGTCTCACTGGAGAAACGTAGAACAATATTTGATTCCATGTTCGTATACAAGTTACTCCGATGCAAAATTGACTGTTTATTATTATTATTATTGCCCCTATTACTATCCAAGTTTTACTTTCGGGCTTCTGCTAGACTACCTCATGTTCCTATTACTCTTTACACCTCCACCCCGCAGAATAAAACCTGGTGCACACTCTGTCATTCCTCGTCTTTGCAAATTGTTAAATAGTTGCAGCGATCTTGTTGACGTGCATTTCGACTCTTACACCAGGTTTCATAGAATAACTATTTGTAATGTTTAATTTTAATGCTTATGTTTTTTATTCTGTTTTGTTGTGTCTCTGTTTGTTTTGTTCTATTGAAGTTGACTTATTTTGTTTATATCAGTTTTATATTCAATCACGTAATGATAATTTAAACTTGTTAATTTCCGCCAATTAGACATTAACTTTATAGTACAGTGCTTGTGGCACATCTAATATGTTTATGGAGCATGCGCAACACTAACCTTAGATTATAGTAGATCATTACTTACAATATTTACAGTGTAAACAATTGTTGGTTGCCCGAAAGGAAAATAAAATAACGTAAATCTTGTATAAACAGGTACTTACCTCATGAATTCTATTATTTCGTTCAGTTCCTTTATAAATTCTCCTTTAGCTTGTTCTAAAGAACATTTTAACATTTCATTCTCAGCGTTAAATTCGTTAATCTTCTTGGAAAGTTTGTTCATACCAATACCCTTTAAAGAACTATAGTAATTAGACTTCATTTGCTTACATGTAGTATGGCTTTCGTGGTACCTATAGAGGGATGCGGAACAGGGTGTAAATTCCCGCAAACCTCCATTCAAAAGGGAGGATCCTCCGCCCAGACGGGTGTAGTGTCTGGTGGGCACCTGCCCAATGGTTACTGTCGGGCGGTTGTATATGCTCGAATCGAACGGATAACTTAGATCCCGCGATACAGGATGCATAATGTCAGGTCTTTAGTTCGTAAGTGGATAGATGCCGCCACAACGTCAGCTGTTTAGTTAGTATGTGACGGTATCGGGTATCGATGCCGCTACATACCTACCAGCGTACTTTATATTTTCCATACCTTGTCTTCCGATTTCAAAGTTTCAAACCAGTTGATGATCTCCTTCCTCTTAAACAGCGTCTGCTCGCACGTCGCCACAAGCTTGGAAGGCATGGCGTATAATTTATTCATGTCGATTGTAAGCGGATTTTTGTTAGTCACTTGATTGTCTGAAAGAATTCATTTTAACCGACTTCAAAAAAAGGAGGAGGAAGGAGGGAGGAGGGAGGTGGGGGGGGGGGGGGTTCGACTGTGTATTTTTTTTATATATGTTCACCGATTTCTACCCCATTTGAGGACTGATTCTCAAACATCTTTTTTTATTTGGAAGAGTTTACTCCTGAGGTGGTCCTATTGGCACCAAGTCAGGATCTGATGATGGAATCCCAGGGAAATCGAGAAATCGGGGATTCGATTTTTTTTTCATATACTTTCCAACGCAATTCAGATAATTGTGTCTGGTAATCAACATCTCATCTCAAGTCAGGATCTGATGCTGGGATCCCAGGTAAAATGTTTGTTCAGCGATATTTTCGCCAATTATCAACCGATTTGGATGATTCTTTTGTTATTTGGAAGAGTATTTTTGAAATAATAAGGATGTGTTTCACGTGCCTTTTAGATCTGGAAATTGGTGTTAGATTTGACTGGGGAAATATAAGAATATCCATGGACATTAAAAAAGAACGAAAAATATTTATTTTTATTTTCCTATTAGCTTCTGTCCGCGTGAACAGTATTCTTTTTTTTTGCATATTCACATGCTTTTAGTAAAAAGCTGTTATTTTGATAGTACAAACAGACACTTCAATTTAATTTATTTGTACGTATAGATTACGTACCTTTGTTCCTACCGCCTCTTTGAAACTTATCGTCGGGTCGCACGGAGCTGCAGAGCTGCAGCAGCTGTTCCGCGGTCAACTTGGCCACGTTCATGATGCGCAGGTCTTCCGAAGGCGGAAGGATCGCCTTCTGACCCAACCCCTTCATCTTCGAGTGCGTGTTGCGCATAAACGCGTACAGCTCCACTATTGCTTTCTGTTACAGTAAAATTACTTTCTATTAAATGCTTAACTTTTTAAAAATAATTTATACATTCTGTCAAAAAAGTATCGGGAATTGATCATTTGTTTATATATATAATTCAATTTATTATTTTCATTTTTGTTGCTAGTTTGGCACAACTGTTTTCCATTTTGGCGCTGAGTTTGAGTTGCATCTGTCATTTAGATTAAATATAGTGCCGATTGATGTTGGATCATCTCTAGTGTGTGTTGCGAATTTCGTAATGGACAAAAACATCGAACAAAGAGTTTTTCTTAAATTTTGCATCGCAAATGGTATTTCGTGTTCGGAGTCGCTGAAAATGTTACAGAAGGCTTACGGTGAACCGACTTTTTTTTTAAACAGGTGCTTATGTGCGTTTAAAAGCGGTCGAGCTGTGATGGAAGATTTGGCTCGCTCTGGTAGGCTCTCAACATCTTAATCCGAAGTTAACATCGCAAAAGTGAAGGAAATAGTGACTGAAAATCCTCATTCAAGTTTGAGAGAAATAGCTGCTGAATTTCCTGTGTCTCACGAGTCGATCCATACCATTTTAAACAATCACTTGGGTATAAAACATATTGCCGCTCGACTAGTCCCATAAGACCTGAATTTTCTCCAAAATCTCAAAAGAGTCGCAGAGCATTCTAGAACGAGTCGATTCCGACCCAACGTTCATGAAACGCATTGTTACTGGTGACGAGACGTGGGTTTACGAGTTTAATAATAATAAACAATATCACATTGTACTGGGATCGGTCCATCATCACTGACAGGACTTGTTGCCAATAAGCCTGATATAGTGGTGGTGGACCGAATCGAGAGGCGTGCAATGATTGTAGACATAACCGTTCCGCATGACGAGAACCTCGTGAAAGCCGAGAAAGATAAGCAAATCAAATATATTGACTTGGCTCGCGAGGTTGTCGACATGTGGGATGTGGACTCAGCAATCATTGTACCGATAGTTGTGTCAGCCAATGGCTTAATAGCCACGAGCCTCGACCAGCACCTCAGGAGGCTCTCGTTAGGCAGCTGGATCAGGGGCCTGATTCAGAAAGCGGTACTTCTGGACACGGCTCGTATTGTTAGGAGGTTCCTCTCTCTTGAGCCCTGACCGCCGGTAGCTTGGACCCTGTTCCCGATACCGGTGGGCTACTATTTTTATATTTTTAAATGTTTATTTTTATTTTTATAGTTTTTAAGAAATATTTAAAATGTAAGCAATAAGTGTAAAAAAAATGAATAAACGGAATAATAATAATAATAATATCTTGGGACAACTCACACACGGTCCATCCGATCCCAAACTAGGCAGAGCCTGTGCTATGGCAATCAGACAACTGATAAACATACTTATATATTTCTAAATACATACGTATTATAGACAAATTACACCCAGACACAGAACAAATGATCATGCTCATCACACAAAGATTTGTCCTGGGTGGGAATCGAACCCACGACCTCCGGCTTAGCAATCAGGGTCACTAACCACTAGACCAACAGGCCAGTTTGACATGCAATCCAGTCAACAAGCTTCGGAGTGGCGCCTTCCACCTGAACCGAAACCGAAAAACTTCGCCAAAGTCGATCAAAAGTCAAAGTCATGTTGTCTGTTTTCTTTGACTATCGCGGTGGTATGCATTTTGAATTCTTGCCGGAAGGTCAAACGGCAAATAAAGAATATAATTTGAGCATTATGCAGCTTTTCAAGAGAGCAAATTCGACGAAAACAGCTAGATTTGTGGAAGAAAATTCTTGAAATTTACACCACGATAATACTCCTTCGCACAAGGCCATCATTGTGACGAATTTTTGATTAAAAACTCAACAAATACTGTCGAGCAACCACTTTATTCTCCAGATATGACTCCAGCTGACTTCTTTCTTTTTCCAAACTCAAATTAAAAAAATGTTTCGGTGATTGGACTATTCGTTGGCGTAAGTGTATCATTTCTGAAGGAGCATACTTTGAAGACGATAAAATAAATTTGGAAGAATAACTAACATTTTGTGTAGGTATTATTGACCTTTTCCCGGTACTTTCTTGACAGAGAAGTATTTACTTAAACTTTGTGCACAAAGGAACAATGGCGGACTTGTACCTGTACCAGTCCATCAAGCGAGGTGAAGAGATAACATGGCAGGTGCATTGATTAAAGCGAAGTTAAATAATTAATGCCATCGATATATACTAGTTTTTTTCTGTGTATAATCTGGTATACTCGTGCATGAAAGCATAGGCTTTACATAACAAGTTACGATGATGTTCCAAAAGTAATAGATACAGCTTAGGTAAACAACACTCTAAATCACTAGGTTTTAACATTAATTCAGTATTTTGACCCAACGTTTGGGTTGGGTTTGGGTAGTGCCTACGATGATTTAGGGAATTTTCCATTTCAACCCAGTGTTAATGAGGACTAGACTGGTAAATGTTTACATTGTTCCAATATCGTAGGTGCATATTTACTAAGAGGAATACTATAGTTTTCCTTCCGCGAACAGTAATAAGAAGTGTCTGTCGTCCGGCGCGGCGGCCAGATGGGCAGATGGCTTTGTTGCCACCTGATGAACCTGGATGAGGCTGGCAAAGAAAAGTGAGGATTGGTACAAGATAAGAGGTCGATACTCACCAGTGGGTGAAGTCGGGCTGTTCATGATGATGTTACTATATTGGATCAATTCATATGAGTAAACAAGAAAAACCGACCTGGCGCTCGTTAAGATCACTTTTCATTTTTTCAAACTGCAACACGTTTTGCTGCCAATTTATTTTAAGCTTCATCATTTTGTCGCTTTGGGACGTACATAACGTTGAATCTGACAATTGTTATGTTTGCTTGTTATAAAACAAAAAAATGGTATTAAGAGAAAAAAGTAGGTATGTATGAAGGCATGTGGCATTCTGTAGTTTGTGCCCACTCCTTGGGGAAAAGGCATCAGTTTATGTATGTATGCAGGTATATAGGCAAGCAATATTATGAGCCGTAACTTTCCAGAAAATTAATCAATTTAGTTAATACAAAAGAGTTAAATACATCCACCACACCTAACAACACCACTGGAAAGTTACAGGAAAGCAAAACACGCAATTTCGTTTACTTGGATGATATATTTTCTATTTCCACCAGCCTATTTTGATTTAAAACCAAACTACTGGACCGATTTTGATAAAATTTCTATGGAACCAATAGGACCATATATCCAAAAAAAAAAATGATTTTTTTTCGAATCAGTTCATAAATGATGTAGTGATGAGGTAACAAATATAAAAAAAAATACAGCCGAATTGAGAAAGGAGGTTCTCAATTCGGTTGTATTTTTTTTAAGTCTGTTAACAACCTTCCATTTATACAGGAAAAAAACAATCCTAACAAAAAAATACTGATTGCACAGCAAAATTCAAAATATTATTATTTCAGCAACAATATCAGTTCGTGACGCATCGCTATTAATTGAAAAGAGGAGCTTCAATGAACGCATTTCTAATAATAACGAGCGCACAGTAAACTTTGTAATTAATTTTTGTTAAAACGAAGCTACTATTTTGTTTAACGCATATGGCTATTTATTTATGTGAAAAGCCATTTTATATACAAACGCTGAGTTATTAATTGATCTGGCCAGACCATATCATGATGTGGGCAGCGGGTACTTATCATTTCATGAAATACAACCATTTTATGAAATGGTCGGCTACATCATAAAGTGATCAATTCTATGATATGGCCATGACATAATTTTGTTATATGTATGAGTATTACGTTTGTACGGTCTGGTTTATTTGATGTGCAATCAGTATCTATATTTGATATGAAAATAATATTAAATTGATTTAAATAAACTGACGGGTGATACGATTTTTGATGTGCATTTAAAAATAAGTCAATTATAAATACAGCACGGGACTAAATAAAATTTACCTTTATCAGCCATTGGCGAACCACGACTGAACTCATCTAGGTCTTCTGATTTGAAGGATATTTTTTCTTGTTTTGAAATTGCTTCCTGAAAAACTTTGGCACTTAACTAGCATCAAAAGAGCCTGGACATATTAATTAATGGGTATCTATGTAGTGAGCGATCAAGGGCCAGGCGAAGAGAAGCGGAAAAAGTGTTTGGTGACTTGCAAGGCTTGCAACTTATCATCACAGTTACAGGTTCTGCCAGGCTAGTATCGGCGAGGCTGAACAACCCCGAGACCTGTCCAATGTAATCTAGGTAAGGGCACATTCACACGAGGACGATTCGTGTTTTTGACGAATCGTCTTTATATACGATTCGCCGTTTTTGACGGCGGCAATGCTTTTTAAATGCTAGTGTTCACACGCATCACGAATCGTGAAAAATGACGGACACGTCTTTGACGGTCACGGATCCCGCCCGCCCCGCCAGCGCCCGCGCTGTTCAGTAGGTAGTAGTAGGGTAGTTCATCTAAAACTGAACTCTGAATCACGAAACGAATGTGAACATCAATTCGGATATTTTCTTAGTAAAGAGAATATGGATTACAAAAACTTATTACTTAAATCTGTATATATAGAGAGAGAGAGAGTACCTGGATGACCGAGCTTTGGTCGGTTTTTTTTGTAAACATTTTCTAAAAATAAAACCTAGCTAGATCGATTTATCGCCCCCGAAATGCATACTAAATTTCATGAAAATCATTGGAGCCGTTTCCGAGATTCAGATTATATACCTATACACATATAAATATATACAAGAATTGCTCGTTTAAAGGTATAAGATATATACATATATTCATATTTTACTAACTAAATTTATTTTAATCGAATAAATAAATCTAACCTGGTCTGGTAGGCCACTTCTACCGTGAGATTTCTGTAAACGAATAAGTAAGGTAATTTGTCATCTGTAGCTGCGGTAAAAAAAAAAGTTAATGCGATCATATAAAGGTACGAACGGCAGCAAATAAAGCTATCCGAAACTGTCAAATTTTCCCAATCAACCTTGAACCTAAAGCGTTAGCGATAAAGTTGAAAATCTATTAAAGAAATTTTATTTTTCATTTATTTTAGGAAAACTTACAGCTAAACGAATACAGTAAGTAAAAGTTGCTCCTAATAAATGAAGAATATTATAAGTCACTTAAGAAGATTATAATAATCCTAATAAATTTGACAGATTGTTGTCGCTTGATGTGCTGGCGTCTGTACATACCTACATAATTATAAAGAAGCAAGTATTTTTTCAAGAATTTTACATTTTTTTTTTTTTTTTTAATCTACACGGTGCCATTTTAGTCGTCTCACAACGACATTCCACTTCATCTATCCAATGATACATTTATTAAAAAAATGATATTTATCAAAAATTTAAATTATAAATTAAATAAGTTAAAAAAAAGTTTTATTGAAAATAAAGGTAATAATGATGTAGATAATGTACTAAAAACTAAAAAATAATTCAGTAGGTCATAGGTACCCACCTGGTGAGGGTGGGGCCGAATCTGGCGGAGAACCAGTTCGGTTTCCGCACGGGGCGCTCAACGGTGGACGCCATCATGCGCGTGAGAGCCCTCACGACGGGGGATGCGGTGTCACGGGGCAGGGTCGTCTTGGCGGTGTCTCTTGACATCGCCAATGCCTTTAACTCCCTGCCCTGGAGTTGCATTAGGGAGGCGCTCCGGTACCACCGGATGCCGACCTACCTCCGTCGCGTGGTCGAGGCCTATTTGACGGACAGGGCCGTCATCTACCCCGGTCACCGGGGAGAGTGGAACCGGCGAGAGATGTCGTGCGGTGTTCCACAGGGTTCGGTTCTGGGGCCGCTCCTGTGGGACATCGGCTACGATTGGGTGCTGCGTGCCGACCTCCCTAGCGGCGTCAGCGTAGTCTGCTACGCTGACGACACGCTGGTTCTGGCACAGGGGGGGTCGCACCAGGCGGCGGTCGACTTAATGACACGCGGGGTCGCGATAGTCGCTGGAAGGATCCGGCAATTGGGTCTCGAGGTGGCCCTGCACAAGTCCGAAGCCATGTGCTTTCATGGTTCTCGGAACAGGCCACCAGCGGGATCCCAATTAACGGTAGGAGGGGTTCACATCGGCGTCGGGTCGACGATCAGGTATCTGGGGCTCGTTCTCGACAGCCGGTGGAACTTCGAGGAGCACTTCCGACGTTTGGCTCCCAGACTGGAGCGGGCCGGGGCTGCTTTCAAGCGGCTCCTGCCCAATCTAGGGGGTCCAAACGCCTCCTGCCGGAGGCTCTATGCGGGGATCGTGCGATCCATGGCCCTTTATGGGGCCCCTGTGTGGGCCCTAACGCTGAAGGGGCGACCAGCCCGCCAGCTCAACGCGGCCCAAAGGGTCATGGCCATCCGGCTGGCTCGGGGATACCGCACGGTCTCCGGCGAGGCGGCGAGCCTCCTTGCCGGATTACCGCCATGGGATCTGGAGGCGAGAGCCCTCGCGCACGTTTACGCGTGGCGCGTGGAGGTGCTTCGCCGGGGCGAAACTCCGCTGCCACGGCAAATGGCATCGCGGCGGACGGAGCTCCGGCAGGATACTATGGCGGTATGGAGACTGCGACTATCGCGGCCCAGCGCTGGGCACGCCACAATTGCGGCGGTAAGGCCCCTCTTTGAGGAGTGGCTGGAGAGGCGCCACGGCGTCCTCACCTTCCGCCTGACGCAGGTACTTACCGGACACGGCTGTTTCGGGAGGTACCTGTTTCGGATTAAGCGGGAGGAAACGCCCGGGTGTCAGCACTGTGAGGATCGCCCGGAGGACACGGTGGAGCATACGGTGGAGGTCTGTCCTGCTTGGGCTGAGCACCGCCGTGTCCTCGTCGAGGCGATCGGCGGCGGCAACCTCTCGCGTCCGGCCCTGATTGAATCCATGGTCCGGAGCGAGGAGGCTTGGGAAGCGGTCACCTCCTTCTGCGAAGCAGTAATGCTAGCGAAGGAGGAGGCGGACCGCGCGAGGGAAAGGCAAGGCCTTCGTCCCAACCGCCGCAACAGGAGAAGACGCCCCGGGCGTCGGGAGTCGCAGGGCGATCCCCGGCCACCGTAGGCGCGGGCCTGCGGACGGCGAGCGTTGGGTGGCTCGCTGTCTGATCACCACCAGGCCCGGGTCGATGGCGCGTTGTGTTTCACGCGCGCCTCAAAGAGATGTCAGCATAGAGGACGGGGCCCGCTAGGGCCAGAGCCTGCCAGGGTTGCGGAATTTGTTCGAAAGAGTCACCGCGGCCCTGGAAAGCAAAGGGCTTTAGAAGGAACACGGATGGGTTTTAGTCAGTAAGAGTCTGACACGCCCTTCCGCTCCACCCAGAGCGGAAGAAGTCATTTGATGATTTCCCATCCTAAAAAAAAAAAAAAAAAAAAAGGTCATAGGTACCAGTCACGAAAGTACCAGTCATCACACTACTCTCCTCATCAATCTAGGACATTGATCAGATAAAAAAATAAAGGTGTGTACCAAATATCAGATCAATCTGTCAACAGGAAGGGGGTGACATTTTAGAGCTAAAATTTACCTAAACAAATACACAACAAACAGGGCAAGCTAATAAAACCGTTTTAAAAATGAAAATTGTATTCATTATCATGACTATTCATGACTATGGCGCATGACATAGTTTGAAACATCCTGAAGCGAGCGCAATGCAAGCCTTGTGTTCCAAGGACGGCGCGGAATGGAAAGGCGACATTGTTATGATACGTAAACATTATTAACCGGGTGTTTCATAAAAAGGAGGTTTAAGTCAGGTACATTAACTGGGCCGCCTTTGTAAGCCGACTAAAATGGCACCGTGTATAATACTAACATTGATAAAATTCAAATGTAACGCGCAGAAGAAATTTGTATCCGTTTCGACTGCTCGGCACAATGCCGTAGAAGAAAAACGACTACGTCAACATTACGAAGGAATTTGTGAAACACTAACAATGACTTTCATTCTTAAAGCCTTATTCATAAATACCGATAGGCTGATTATTGATTCAAAATTTTGTATGGAGAACTTAAATTTAGAATCTCTTAAACAGTATTTTAACTAAGTAATGGTTAAAAAGTGTTGCCTTCGTAATGTTGACGTAGTCGTTTTTCTTCTACGGCACTGTGTCCGAGCAGTCGAAACGGACGCAGAAATCTTTGGGCATCAAAATATTAATCGCTGTCAATGGGAAAAGTGCCCAGAACACTGGCAGCATTGTAGCGTTGAATGGCATGCTGATTCTTTGGCCGAAAAAAAAAGCCCAGTCACGTGAACAGTCGACGTTTGCTGATGTCCCGAAAGAATAATTGTTTTATTTACTAACACTGTGAATCTCGTCCTGTAGTTAATCACAACAAATGTATATTTATTTTCTTACCTGTGAATGAGCCCCAGTGATAGGCACAGTTATAATTGATCTTATTGCTTTGCCTGCATCTTTCTCATTTACTTTCCTTGGTATTGTGGAAGCTCGCTATAAAAACGCAGAAACTATTTAAACTCAGCAAGGATTTAGGAGCCTTCAATTTATCCATTACTATATTGCTAGCGTAATTTTTTAAAATATAATAGTAAATACTTTATAACTATGGCTCACTTATCGTCGTCGAACGACTCAGGCGGGCTGCCGAAGTCGTCCAACGGGCAAGTGTAAGCACGCAATCGTCTCAAATCGTCTGATGACTCAGTTCGCAGCCAAACTTAACCAAGTTAGGCATCGAGTGGCGCGGACGGTAATTGGACGACTTTGCAGAGTCCCGACTGTTTTCATTCATCGTCCATCGAAGGTGTGGAGTTCACAAGTAAAGATCGCCCTATGTTGTAGAGATAATTAAGTTCTAAGAATCATTATTTAAGAGACCTACTCTATTTGTATTTGGGTTGCGATCGCGCTCAGGAGCAGCTGGTCGTGCCGAACGCGGCGCGGGGAGTGCAGATCTTCCGACGCTCAAGTCATCTTTCACACGATTCGCAGATTTTGGTCTCAACTGTACCTAGACATTATTTTCACCAATAATTGAATGTTAAAAAACTTAATGAAATCTCTGCCCGATGCTGTAATTCCCTGTTATGATGAGAATTTAACCAATTGGTTACTTGAATTCCAGCATAAGCCAAGGAACTAAAAGTTTAGTTAGTATTTTGAAAAATCACCTCAATGGAACGCGGTCGTCCTGCGTTTCTGGGTAATCGCTGTTGAACAGTCACTGCCTCGGATTTTGGTTTCTGTAACAAAGAAGATAGCCAAGAGAGATAGCCCAGCGCGAAACCTCTATATGGAAAAACGGAACCCTTATAGGATCACCCGGTTTTCAGTGTCTGTTTGTCCGTCCATTACAGCCATTTTCAACCGACTTCCAAAAGAAGGAGGATATCAATTTTATGCGATCATCAGTGGATTTTGATGATTCTTTTTTTATTCGAAAGCCGATACTTTTGAGGTGGTCCCATTGGCACCAAGTCAGAATCTGATGATGGGATCCTAGGGAAATCGAGGGCAACCCTCAATTTTTAAGGCACATACAATGTTTTCATATACTTTCTAACGCAATTCAGATAATTGTGCCTGGTAATCAACATCTTATCTTGCTGAGCTGATGATGGAAGGTATAAGTTAGGATCCGATGCTGAGATCCCAGGACATATGTTTGATCAGCGATATTTTCTCCAATTGTCGACCGATTTTGATGATTATTTTTTTGTTTGGAAGAGTGTTTTTCCAAACTGGCTCCATTTCAATTTGGTGAAGATCTGGTGAAGATCTAATGAAGGATTTCGGAGATAAGCAACGGAACTCTTCAATAAATGAAAGCAAATCTCCCGGCATTGCTGAAATTGCATGTCTGTTTATTGATAACACCAGTTCATAACATAACATCACCCCGGTACGCTGTGAAGGGGTATGCAGATGTAAACAAGTCAACCTGAATTAACATGTTTTTGGGGTTATCTATTCGGGCATAACTTTATTGTTCATTAACCGATCTTGATGATTCTTTTCGCATTGGGTTTAGTTATATTGCATTTGCACTCTCTACTGTGAACTTCAAAGATAAACCAGTGACCTCCTCACCTTAAAATCAGTAAAAACTAGTACCAAAGCAAAGTAGATATTTAACTATGAGCCGGTGTGGACTTGGACTGCAAAGGCACACAAAGAAACACCTTAACGGCAAATAGTAGAACCACTCATTATGGGAATAATGTCACTAGTTGTGGGGTATCACCACTAAAAAGCGGAAAAAAAACTTTGTTACAAAAAAAAACCGACTTCCAAATAAAAACACACAAAGTATAAATTAACTATAATTTCGACAGTCGGTGTCAAAAAACAAAAAAGCAACCAAAAACACCAATTCAGTTGAAATTTGGTACAAATACAATCTTCTATGACCCAAACACGGACGTGTAACATAAATAAATAAATTTTAAAATGGGTTCACATTAGGGGGGCAAATTAGAACATTAAGAAAATCCAACTGTACCGTATGACATATCAAATGAAAAGGCGGTTTCGAATATATTTTTTTCATCATTTTTTTAATAAATGGTATTGAAGTACTTCAATACCATTTATTATCCCCTTATCTCCGAAACTGCTGAGTCCAAAATTTGGAAAAAAATACAGATACATATATAATGTCTGCCTTTATATTAAAAGAAAACTTATAAGAAGTCTATGGTTTAAAAATAACTATTTACAAAAATGAGATTCGTTCGGAACCCTTTGCATGCAACTCCGACTCGTACTTAGCGTTTTTTTTTTAATTTTTATCATTCGTTGAAATATAACATTCTGTGAAAATTTCAAATATCCAATAACATAATATTACGGTTCGTGAGATACACTCGCTGACTGACGGACGGACAGCAGAGGCTTAGAACCGCATAGGATTCCGTTGTTTGCTCTTTGGGTACAAAAACCTTTTACAAATTAAGAGGTTGGGTACAATGACCCACCATGTGGCGGACGTATGTAATCTTTTCATTGTCTTTACAACTGCCTCATAGGCACTTAGGCCGAGTGACCAACGAAGTAAAAAGGAAAAGTCCTCCAATATCACAAGTTCCTATGTGCTTATTGTATTGGTCTGTTTCTAAAGCATCAGAAAGACAGAGATGAACCATGGGCGCCTGCAGGACTATGTTCTCGAGGTGCATTTTCAAAACCCCGCCTCGAATAGGATAGGTTTTCTTTTGACCAGTCATACAGAGATAGAACTAAAGAAGACGGATACAAAGCCGAACGAAGGCTTATTCATTCAGCAAATCCCTTATATTCCACACACACACACACACCTTGCACAGAGATCGTAATACCTACCTCGCTTCGGATTTCCTAGTTTCTCTTTTACTACATTCCGCTTGTCTAATATATTTTTTAATTACTTCATGGGCCTACTGGGCCCAAAAAATCTAAGGAGTTAACCATCGACTCGAAAAAAAGGAGGTCCAAGTTCACCCCCTTGCACTTCTCTCCCCGCGCCTAGGAACTAACGAATCAGTACCTACTGCTGATTGATATGGCAGTAGGTACCTATTTACTATACAAAACCACAATGTCATTTGCAGAGCCCTAACAGGGTGTGTAATATACCTAATAAACTAAACTGACAATCATGATTGAAAATTCGTTAAGTTTGCATCATCATCACACAACTGTCGATCAATTAAAAATCGCAAATTTTCCTCAGACCATGGAAAAACACCTTCCTTTCAAAAAGAGCCGCATGAAGAACCAACTCAATATACAACAACTTCACTTAGAGGTTAGAGGTGGTATTAGACCCAGACTCAGATCAAAGACGTGCGAGGCGGAGTGGAGACGTGTACAAACAACCAATAGGATTTCGCTATTTACACAACATGTTGTCACGGCTTCAGTGAATACGGCTGAGCGGAGAGGAGAGGAGAGAACTAAAGCGGCGCCGTGTGGCAAGCTTGTAGACCGGAGGCTTGGGGAAAATAATTAGATATATCTATATAAATTACTCCTAACTGTAATAAATCCGACTGTAATAAATCTTTATTATTATATTATAGTTTCTTGAAATATTATGAAAACATCGTTTTGTATACAATAAATCCCTTCCAAGTTCAAGTTTCTAATATATCCGTGTCTTATTAAGAAAAAATAGTTTTTCGATTTTACGCGATGTTTTTTAATCTTACGGCGTTTGCAATTTTCCGGTGACTATTAACCGTACAAGTAGTCAGGACAAGGTTCTTAAGAAAAAAAATACACATTGGGGCGAAGCCGGGACGGGCCTGTAGTAAACACAAATATATTTTTTTCAATTGATTTTATTTTATCGTTGGTATTATTTTAGAGTCGTGAATCGCTTTCTTTCTTACCTATATCTATGACTAGCTTTTACCCGCGAATTCGTACGCGCATATCCCGTTTTGCCTGTTCCCGTAAGAATGTCCGTATAGCCTACAGCATTACTCATGAATGTGGCTATCATATACAAAAATAATTTTCCAAATCGGACTGGTAGTTCCAGAGATTAGCGCGTTCAAACAAACAGACTCTTCAACTTTATTATATTAGCCTCGATAATATATAGAACTCCGCACAGCTTCTATGGCCTTATGATAGCTGAAAAACATATCCTCTCGCCTCCGCGTTGGTGGACACTGGATCTTATTTATTTCAATATTATGATGAATTCTGTACAAATGATTCAACAATTCTGCCTTACCTTCTTTTCCCCCATATCCGCCGATACTTCAGAAGACGGTTTGGGTTTATTTAATTGTGGTTTTTGTCGTGCACTAGGCATTCTCTGAGGAATGCGACATTTGATTAACCCTTTTGCAGGTTCAACCACATCTGTGAATAATTACAAAATAATTTGTTTCCATTCCTAAATAGAAACTCGAGAAAAAAACTGGAACATAAAATTGTATTGTTTCACGAGGTATAAAAGCCTACTAGGGCTGGAGAAAGATCTTTCTCGATCACTTTTTTTTTTCTTATTTTAAGTGTGGTGCCGCCAAAGTACCTAATAGCATACAGTCGGAGCTATGAAACCTTAGGTGCTGTTTGGTGTGTTATAATATGGCTTCTATTGTTTGTCAATAATAACAAGAATAAATTTTCAAATAGCAAGACTCACGTTAGTAACAATTTACTTACAAACTATATTATACAAAAAAACACCGCTACAGCCAATGCTACAGTGAGGTCACAGGCCCACCCGAAACCTTGCAGCAGTGATTCACAAACTCACAGTCTAGCCTGCTTTCTACTTACTACGATCAGGATACTGCTGGTGATGGGTAAATAAACTGCTTTTCTTTCTTTCTATTGTCTTCACCGAAACGTTTTTGCAAGACCGCCTGGGTTTCTTTTTACCCAACATCGCGACGGCAAAGACAGGGTTATATTTGTTTTCAGTCTAATGTCTGCATTATACGTACTTAATTAACTCAAATTGTGTACCTTGCTTTGCTTCACCAGTCACAGATTGTGACATAATTCATTTCATAACTTAAAATTTATTGTGACAAGGAACACACGTTAAATATATAAAAATACAAACAAATATAACGGCACAAAAAATTTATAACAAATGCATTCCAAAAGTGAATGACTTCTGACTTGTGGTTTTCATTTTTGTGTACCTGTCACAGTCGCCCCTTTGGAAGATGAAAACCACTTTGGCAAATATTCCAGCCAGATGCAGCGTCTTCTGAGATCACCCAAATATTCTGAGTCCAAATGTGGATCAAAAAGTTTATTATTAAACATCAAAAAACCAAAAAGTTTTAGAATAAATTGATTATTTCTTTACAATCAAACGCCATAAAACATTTGGACGTTTGTAGCTGTCTAATTTTATATTTAGAACTCCCGTCCATCATCACCGATCACGCAAATAGTTTAACAAAATATCAAAATTCCAGAGCTTTTCTTCTACATTTTCTACCACCATTTTTCTTCTCACAATTTCTCAGCAGTGGAGTTTATAATGACGACTGCGGCGAAATCGCAAAAGGAGAAGCCTTGTATGTTATATTTTTCTTTATGTAGATGTTCTTTAGAGTGATTGACAGTAAATCGCTGACGATCAATTGATGTAATCTCCATCGTCTCTCATATAAAATAACTGGTTATAGGCCCGATTCCTATTAGGTCAGAATCTGATTCAATCAGACATCTTCAAATGTCAGATGCCGAATGTGTTATATGTCTAAACATCGTATGTAAGACCTTCGTTACAGCCGGTCTATTCTATAAAACTTTCCGTGTTTAGTAAACTTAGGTGGAGTGAGCTTGAAGTGAACTGATGATGTTTGATTGACCACCTAAGTTTCACCTTAGTTACTCCGTCTATTGCTACGGATTGACAGTTCAAGTTCACCTCACCGACATTTTCAAGGTGACATTTTTACAGAATAGCACTAGAGAAGCTCAATCAAGGCAGCACAATGGTGCCTATCTTAGGCACTAAAAACTCGGTTAAAGCTGTTTGATTGGTAAAAGCTGGTTTCAAATAGATAATACTTATGCTTCTGTAATAAACACTTTTTCTTTCTTTTTAGGGTTTCGAACATCCGTAAGAAACGGAACTCTTAAAGGATCACTTGGGTGTCTGTCTGTCTGTCCGTCCGTGACAGCCAATTTTCTCCGAATCTACTGGACCGATTCTGTTGAAATTTCGTACACATACGAACTTCTGTGACCCAAACACGCGTTACGTAAATAAATAAATTTTGAGTAGGGGCTCACTTTTGGAGGACAAACCGTGTGACATATCGAATTAAAGGGCTTAATATTAATGTGAGGGTTATAATTATATTTTTTTCATTATTTTAAAATCAAGAAATAAATTGAAATTAGACGAAAATTTTTTATTATTATATTAATCCCTTATCTTCGAAACTACTGGGCCAAAAATTTTGAAAAAAATGCAGATAATAGTTCTTTACCTACAGATTACAGGAAAACTATAGTGAACTTTAGTGAACTATAAGAAATCTATAGTGTTAAAATAACATGTTACAAAAATGAAATTCGTTCGGAACCCTTTGCACGTGAGTCCGACTCGCAATCGGTCGTGTCATCGTTATAGACTACATGATGACTTTTAAACGCGCACCTTTGACTAGTAAAAAAAGCTACACAACTCTTTTTTTACACAAATTTAATTCAATGGGTGCAATTAGCGGTCTTATCGCCGACACCGATAACTACTACCCAGACCGCCTTTGGATGGTTTTATTTTGAGATTTTGGCTTCAAATCGAAGACGCATCAGTCGGAACAAACGATTTAATTAGTTAGTAGGTATATAGAGGGATCCGGAACAGGGTGTAAAGTCCCGGAAACCTTCATAGAAAAGCGAAAATCCTCCGACCGGATTACCGGACGGTTGTTGTGTCCGGTGGGCAACTGCCCGATAGTTGATATTCGGACTGGAGTATAAGTTCAAATCGCACGGAAAATCTGATACTGCGATGCAGGATTTCTTTGACGTAGTTCGTTGCTGGCGGTATAGATGTCGCTGCGTTAATTTTTGTTGCGGTACAGATTTGGCAACGTTTTTTTTTTGTGGTGATGTCGGTACTTCTGCAGGTTTAAACGTATTAAAATGGTATCCTTCCTTTGGTTCTCTTGCTCCTAATTCTCGTTATTTTGACCAGTTGGGACCACTCCACGACTGCTCCCTCGGCCGACAGCAGCGTCCGCCGCGCGCGCCGCTCGCAATGCCACCAACAGAAATTTAACTATCCCCAACCAGAGGCTATCGCCGACCCGGCAAATCGCTGGCCCTAAGGTATGTTTGGGTTTTTTTGGTTTCTTACCCCCACTGCACTTAAATGTGAGGCTCTTAAGGATGTCACCATACTAATCCATCGACGATCGATGAGCTTGATAAACGTACCATTGTTGTAGTAGCTTTGGCTTCGATTTAGGGTAGGGAGAACTGTGATCGACTGTGAACGATTGACTTCGACTGATCCATCCATCCATGGTAGACCATCGAACGGTGAACGATCGATGATGTGATATAAACCCTAATAGGTTAAAGAGGCTTCCGACGACTGGGACCACAATTAACTGGGACCGTTGTCCTAGTTGCCGGATACATTTAATTTTAATATTTTAATTCATTTATTGGTAGTCCCAATCGCCGGAGAAAAATATTAAAATTAAACGGATCCGGCAACTGGGACCGCCGTAGTTGCCGGAAGCCTCTGGTTAGATATTACCCGCACTTCAAATAATAAATATACTTATAGAAAAAACTTTCTAATAAATAATGCTAATAGTTGCAGGCGAAGAGTTCTCTTATTCAACGAGCCCAAAAATCTGATAGCAAGACTGATATCAAGGTAATAAAGATTGGCAGACTTCTAATTATTCGTTCTCTAACCTCATTCGAATACTTAGTTACTTATTTTGGTATATTTTACAGGGTAATGGGGGCTCGTCAGATAGTGAACCATTGGAGAATGTTAGTGTAATAACTATTTGTATATTTTTGCATCAAACCCAGTAGTTATAGTAGGTAGGCAAAGAAGCTTCATAATATCGTCCTGGTGAGAATCAATAACAGTTTGATATATGTCTAGGTTTCGCCGCCAGAGCTTGACAATTTTACCATCGAGAGCTCTCCGACAGCAGTGACTGAAGAACAGTCATCTGAAGAGCCAGGTGCTTATGAGAGTGGCGTAGTTAGCCTTCCGGACATAAATGAAAACTCTCCGTTGGGTACGTAAAGATGCATACTATATTACGTAATCATATCATCAAAGTAAGTAAGTAGAGTGCCAGGACCTCCTCTTAGTTTTCAAGCATCAGGGCTTTTACTTGCTCACAATTCTGTCTCTCCCGAATCTTCTGTTTTTTGCCGTGTTTTTAATCGACTTTCTCTATACAAAACTACCACCCCATTTCTATTCTTTAGTTTGTTAGGACCTAGCGGCCTATGTCACGTCTTTCGGTTCAAAAATCGAACCTTCGCTGTGGTCTTTTCACGACATCAATCGACAGCATGTTCGGCCGAGGTTCTTTTTTAGATTTCAGTGTAGGTCTCATCGTTAAATAATAAGTACCCCTTATAAGGATCAAACATTGTACAACTTTAGTATTTTCATACCAAAGCAAATACTTACATAGTTCTACAATATTTGTTGGCCAACCCCCAATACCTATGTTTGGCACCTCCTATTACTTCTACTTTTCACGGCGGCGGGCTTTTGTGGTCCAATATTTGTATGAATCAGTCTAGTTCATTTCGTAGCACATTTTGGATTAGACTCTCCTTTGACTATCCTACTATCAGGGTGTATAACCTCTATAAATAAAATGAATCGCCGAAATGTACGTACGCACATAACTTCGGAACGACTTAATTGGACATTCTTATTTTCTTGTTTTCATTATTGTCAGAACAAGGTTTGTATGAAAGAAACATTACGCTACGACCCTCAGGAGCCAACCAAAAACAAAAAAACCGAAAACGGCTGGTGAATCCGCGGGGCACAGCTAGTTTTACATAGTAATGATTTTGACATTCGAAATACATGGCCTGATTTATAGAAACGAGTAGTAGTTACACGCTTTATTGCAAATCATACATTATGTTAATACATTGTGTTTTCTAAGGTTAATTTATAAAATCATCTTTCAGAAATAAAAAATAGTGATGATGGCGGCGAGCCCAATGAAAACAGAATTAATGACTCTGATGTAACTCAATCCAATCGTAAAAACGGTAAGATTTCAAAATAGTTATGGTCAGTTGATATTTTTAACTATCTTGATATTTATATCCGTTTCCCATTTTGTTTAGAATCCAGAAGTCGTCCACAAACTCCATCGCTGAGCAGTCGTCCTCAGACTCCTAAGAGCATACATTCGAGTCGTCCACGCACGCCGCGCGTCCCGAGCCGGCCCACCACCCCATCCAACCCGGCGCATCGCCTGTGCACGTCTGGCAGCCGCCCCAACACGCCGCAACGTCCCACCGCCGCAGCGCGTCCTAAAACACCATCCCTGAACGTCCCGCCAAGTTCTAGGGTTCTGTCACCAGCTTCAATGTGCAGTCCGACACATTCGTTTAAAGATCAAGAAGACATAAAAACAACTTTCTTCTCGAAGCAGAAGCAATTCCACCGCATGAAGAAGGAACTGGACATGAAACAGGTATATTACAGACTTATATCATCTTCCATTTCATTGGAGTAACGAATATAAAAGCAGTCGAACATCATTAACATCTACATATTTCCTTAGGATAACTCTTTTCTTATTGCCATCCACTTAATACTTAAAAGTGTTAAGAACAAAAATGTGGATGGCAATAAGGGTAGGAGAAGATCAATAGTAGATTATGCACCAAGGGGATGAAGCAGTGTCTTATATCACGGGCGTTATATAGAATCCCGAACGCAATGAAGGATTCGAGAGGCGAGGGAGTTAAACAAGAATCCTGAATGCAGCGAGGGATTAAGCTAGTCCAAGTTTGACACCTTTATCACTGAAGAGCATCCTCTACTTTTCACACCTACTACAAGAAAATTGTGCTTAAGCCATGAAGAGAATATTGTACTGAATTTCATTATAACCTGAACCTGGCAGCGGAAGTCGACGGGCGCCGCTCCTGGCATAACATAATTTGACGTTTTTGTGCAGGTGGTGTGAAAATTACTTAAAATGATTTAGTTAAAGAAAATATTACGAAGAAAGAGGGAAAAGAATTGACAACTGAATTAATAATAATAATCATTTTAACAGTAACAAGACTAATAGTGTGTAAGAGTAACAAGACTAATAGTGTTAGTGACAATATACTTACAAAACTATGTTAGTAAAACATTAACAAGGACAAAAGCACAATCTAGGCTGCTTGCTACCATGAACAGGATGCTGTTGGTGCCGCCCTGCACCCTTCTGACCAGGGATGCGCACCGCTTCCGCATCACAATGCAGAAGCAGTCAATGCGAGCTTCCGCAAACATCCCTGATGCGCTGCAGTATCGGGGCAACCCCGTGATTTCTGAGTATAATGAGCCCACAGGCTTCAAGACTAAAAAGACTTGCAGTAAGCACTAAATATAGTGCGCTTGACCTCCTTAGAGGCACGCCTTAATCTGAGGGAAATCACACACAGCGCCTTCCGCTCCCAGCCAGTGCCTACCTGCCTGCCTGTATGTGCCTACGCCTTCGCCACTGGAATTGACGGCTAGTGTAATGGATTGAAAAGGAAGTATGCCCCGCGGGGTAAAGCGGTAGCTATGCTATACCCCGATTGACTAGGTGCTGTTAATGCCAATAAACCTGTTTCAGCAAGCTGTTCTGGAGCTGTTTGACAACTTACGTGGGTTGCGCGAGCACATGACGAAAGAAGGCGTCTCAGGCTGCGGCGACATCCAGCTACAAGAGCTAGTGGTATTCAATGTAGCGGACTGGACGACGGACGAGGTGGCTCAGCTGTGCCGTGATGCTGTCGCATCGGCCAGCAACGACGGACTCGAAATCATTAACTCCACCCCTCCTCTTGGTAAAAAATCACATATTTAATAATTCATCAATTATATTTCGGAGGTTGTGCGTCGGAATTTCAGTTAAATCCCGCTAATCCCGTTCCTTAATCGGACTACAAGACCTACGGCGATACCACCACATGGTGAACGTCCTACTCATACGTTTTTAGAATACTTTTATTGCATAGGTACAACTTATGAGTGTAAAATCATGCCAAAGTCTGCATTTCCTGATCGCTACAATCTGGGGATATTAAAGTCAAGAATGAATAGGTTACTTCTAGGCAAGCGTGCTCCAACGTTGACTACATCATCGCTTACCATGAAGTACTTTTTTGAGATTAGGTATCACTTTCATATATGCCAAAGCAAAATATCAGCCTATTAGAATGTTGGCATGTATGTATTGTTTCATGTTGTGCTCAGATGAAGGCGTTCTTGCGGAACTGGACACCAAAGTAGCAAGCGTGCCTACATGCTTTGCCGATCTGTGTCTTCAGGCGTTCACGGCGCGACAAGAAATCATTGATTGGGTCAAGGAGCTCATCGAGAGAAACGTAAGTTTGTTTTATAATTTATTTTCGTGTGTTGATTGCAACTGCAAGACAATTTTTTACCATTTAATATTTGTGTAGGAAGCCGGAAGTGGCGAGTCATTGGAGCGCATTGCTTATTACAATACTCAAGGGCTACAACTCTGCGAGACTCTTCGTGAGTTGAAAACCCGCGCTGATGTCGCTATTGAAACTGTCACACAGTTCTCCAAGTAATGTTAACATTATTCTAATTTACCTACTAATTATCGTTTGCAAACCTAAGCATGAGTGAACTTGTTGGTTGACCAAATTGTTATTGGTTAGACCCATAAAACCCACTTGTGTCGTCATCCCCTTATATGGTATTAAACATTATTGTTGCCTCTACGAGTACCTTACCCTCTTAGTTCTTCTGAGTTGTGATGTCATTTGTAATGGATACCAAATTGTGATATTAACATTTGAATAATTTGTATTTAGGCGAGCCTGCCGAGAACGAAGTGCATTAGTATCTGTAGGGGAATCGCTAGTAAGAGAAATAGCACGACTTCGACAAGACCTAGAAACACGATCTGTCGTAATAAGTGAATTGCAGGAAATTCACGATGAATCTGAGCGCAATAGGCCCTCTGAGGTTAGTGCTTATACCTATTAAATTTTCTTGTTTGAACCCATTACACGCACGTCATAATAGAAATTTAATATAATAAAATTTAAAAATAGAAACTGCCGAGGGACATTAAGAAAATAGTTGTACTGTACAGTAGAACTATTTCTCATAGAAATTCGACGACTGACGAAACACAAAGTTTGCCGAGGGACATTAAGAAAAATGCGCATTCTCGTATATGAATAAAATATTATGTGTATCAATACTTAATTAGAAATTTGATATTGAAAAGGACACGCGTCGGGAGTTGGAGGAAGAACGGGCAGCAAGGGCTGCCACTAAAGATAAATTAGCGACCACTGAGTCCCAGCTCCGACAAGCGCGCGTCCGCATTTCAAAAATGGACCGGCAACTGCGCGAAGCTGAAGCAAGTATTGCGAGTCTCACAGGCACTGTCAAGACATTGGAAGACCAGGTATTATTGCGCTCTTATCTTAATAGTAACCACCATGAAGGCGTTCAGGTTATTAATGCGAATTTAATATTCAGAGTCGTCAAAGGGAAGTGCAGTTGGAAGCTCGAGCAAGGAAACTAAAAGAAAGTTTAAAGACCGGAGAAGTAACCAGCAGTCAATTAGTGCATCAACGCGACTCACTGCAAAACGAGTAAGTTGAATTTAAAATTGTGATCAAATTGCATCATGTAAATGTTAATTAACATACTAAGGGGAACCGATCACTTTTCCGATTTAATTTTACTGAAAACTATTGACCGACGTCTTTTTAGCTATATGATAGAATATAATAGAATACTCTTCATTACGTACACCATATAAGTTACAGAAAATATTGATGAGGAAAACATTACAAGACAACCTTTGGATGGATTTTAGAGACAAAAGGAAAGACACTACATTATTTGACATATTTTTAGATCATCGAAGTATCATGTGTCATAGGTATTATTTATAGCCGGTTACTTGGTAGCATTTTCAATGATAAATTAAAATAGTGTCAAACAAAGTCAATATGTTGTGCCACAAATTTTAGTGACAGAAACGAATCGCTGCAAAACCGACTTCACGCAGTCTTGTCTGCCCTACCCCTAGAGTGTACGTAATATCAGCCCGCGTAGGTGCGGCGGTGCGCGTGGGGCCGCCCAAACCCCGCAACGCCAGGAGCCGTGACAGAAACAATGCTTGCTGCATGTTGCATGCCTGTGTTGTGGAAGTTGTGAAGATGCACTGCATTTATATATTTCGTGTTTTCGATGTTCACAAATCCAATAATAACGGTTGTTTTAATCACTTTATTTTGGATATAACTAAAGCCAAAATAGTATAATATATGTTTAGAATGGTGCCTGATAAAAAGTAACGCAAAAATTAGAGATGAAATAGTGTGCACAAACTTTGTAGGCGTTTGGTGAAATGAAAATATGGTTATTAAAGCAGTGGTATAATGAATGTTCAGAAAAATAATACTTCGAAAAAAAATAATTTCGGCTAAGTGTGACTTCGGTAAAAAGTTTTTCGACCAAATGAAATGTCGGAGTAGCGAAAAAAAATTAATTGACAATAGATAAACTGATGAAGTGGCAGACGTGACTTCGATGAAGTAAAAAAAAACGAAACGTTAATAGTTGACAAGTTTTAAGTGAAATGAAATTCGGTCAAAAATTTTTCGAACATATGATAGGTAACCACTTTAGGTATTATTATACTTTATCAGGTACTAAGGCTACAATTTTATTCTTCACAGCGTTCTAGATCTAAAGCAACAAATAGAAAATTTAACCACCCAGCATAAGGCAGCCGTACATGAACTAACTGTTCAGCTTAAAGAATTCAGAAAAAATTTGGATGATCAACGTAATATTACACAGAAGGAAATTGAGCTGAAAGAAGCCGCTGAAACTGCGTTACAAGAGAGCCAGCGTAACATCGAAGAATTAAAAGCTAAAATCAACGAAATTGAACTTAACAAACACAATCCTGGTATTTAACCTTCTAACAATCTATGCTTCTATAAATAGCGACATCAATATTTACAGTTGCATCGTGTTTTCTTTATACAGATTTACCAACTGAACGAGAAATAGATTTATGGGCAGAACTACAAGCTACTAAAGAGACTTTACGTGTGACTGAGGATGAGGTCACTTCCTGCAAACGGGAGAAAGTGCGATTCTTGGAAACTCTGACTAAAATAACTGTAAATATTACACTTTCCTTGTTGTAGTTGTTGTCTGATAAAAATTTATTCTAGGTGCTTATTTTCTTTTTCAGTCTTATATACCAGCTAATTTTTTTCCTCAACCAGTGAGGTGATTACAGTTGATTTTAAAGTTTAGTAATTTTCCTGGAACTATTCATAAAACCTTGATGGATTACAGGAACCGGACAACAAGGTAGGCATGCAGCAGAAATTGGCAGCTGAACTTCTCAGCAAGGAAGAAATATTAGCAAAGATGCAAATACAAATAAGAGAGTTGACAAAAAACATCAAATTGAAGTAGGTGTCACCTATACAGCGTGAAATTTTAATGGTTGTTTTCCCGCAGCGAAATGAATTTGTCTTGGGAATACAATCGATTTATGAAAAATATAAATTTAAAATCAAGAAATGGCAGAATAACAATTGTGATAAACTAAACTCGAAAGCGACTTCGAACCAATATTTATACGTACGTCACGTCTAGTGAGTTACTATTGCTTCTCAAGCTTTCGATATTTTTTTTTAAATAAATAAACAAAAAAAAATCTTTTTAAGTTTAACTTTTTATTTCGATAGTACTACTGATGGCTAATCATTCTGCCACGGGAAAACAACCATTAAAATTTCAGTGTGTATTAATATAGGTAATGTAGGTAATTTAAATATTATTACGGAAAACGTTTAATTTTTTTAATTATATTTCAGCGAGCAAAAAGTAATCCAGTACGAGCAATATGTCCAAAATCTGCAGGCGCATAACCGTGCCGTGGCCAACTGCCAAGAAGCTCCGAATGGCATCAGCTATCAAGATTTACAACAGGAGGTAACTACCGCGCCAAATGGTTTGCATACTTTTACTAGAAAGCTCAAGAGTAATTAAAGCTTTTAACCTTAGTGAGAGATACACATTAGGTTCTTTAAAGCTGGTAACAAACGTCTAGCAGTGTATCATCACAGTGACACGAAAACAACAGAAAATCCTTTGAACACAGTTTATGAGATGTAATTAAATGGAAAACATTCTATGCGTTGTTTTTTTTTTACCACAGTCGCAATGGCTCGATCTCTTTTCAAACTCTATCTTCGCCATACCTCTTTAACAGATAATGAACTTGAGAATGGGCCTTCTTGACGCCGTGCACCGAAACGAAGAGTTGCAAGAGCTGTTGGTTCAAAAAGAGCAGCAACTAGAGCAACAGGACAAGAATTCACGTGCCCAGGCAAGAGTCATAAAGGTTACTAGGTCCTTCTTGCAATCGTAGTTGAAAAGAAACCATATGCTAGCTGTAGATAGTTCTTGAATACAGTAGAATACTAATGCCAAACACCGTGACTATGAGAAAGTTAATATGAAAGACACTGTATTACCAACTAACTAGGGAGTAATATATGACATCATAGTTAAGTCTGGCCCAAGGCCCCCTTGTGCACTTTGTTTTTTTTTTTCGCAACATTTAATTTTCTTTATAAAAAATATATTCCTTTTCAAAGCCGTTTTGGAAATGTTCATGATTTCAAACATGCGTTTACTCAAAATGCACAAATATGCATGTCCCAGAAGCTCATAGGGTTTTTTTGCTAAAATTCGATGGCAAATTAGTATTAAGTCAGATATGTGAGATATAATAGAACCTAGTTTTAGAATGTGTAGTAGAAATTTATTTTTACGTTGATTATTAACCAGACAGTGACGCAGGTTCGCGAGGAGTTGATCAATGTGCTGAAGAATAAAGAGACGGAGCAGAGTCGCGAGCTGGCCGCTCTACAGCAGGACCTTGAGCACCGAATGAAAGTTGTGGATGAAGTGAGTGGTTTTCTTTTATCTTTTGGCAGTGAACAGCTAAACATTGGTATTAATCATTTATTATATCTCGGAAAAGATTCCAATAACTAAATCTACTGTCATCAGCTACAACATAGGCCTCGGAATATAGTTGGAATCCAATGACTACGAGTTGAGAGTAAGGCCTTCTGAAATAAGTAGGTGTCGCTTTTGAGAGAACTTGGTATTTAGAATAGAATAGGGCGGTGGGAGCGGTGCGAACGCACCGGGGGTCGTTACTTACCGAAATCTACCGCAACAGCTTAATAAAAGACTGGGATTTTTATCACATTGCTTATTCGTTTGTCGCTTTTGACTAATTACTGTGTCCAGCTTAACAATTTAAGTAAAAATTTGCTAAACAAATCATGAACCGTTATTATTTATTTTCTGTTAACTTAGATATACCAAAAAACCAAAGATAAAGTAGCGTATTTACATTTAGGTCATTGTCAGACAATGAGGGCGTGACGTGGCAGGCAATGAGGGCAGCGAGCAACCTGCTGTGTTTTCTTGCAACAAGCACTATCATACTTTTCTTGGTTGCCGCCCTATTACATCTTGTCTGTCAATCCGAGGAGGGTACAAACATTTTCGAGCACTCTCTTGCATCTTTATTATGTCACAGTCTTAAGCGTAAATCGACAAGGTAACTTCTGCCTCTAAATAAAATCTAACATATACGAAGCAGGGTACCAGATTTATGGAGCTCGCTTCGCTCGCTTTTGCATTGTAACTTTCCTGCCAACTCCTAAGATATTTAGTCGGTCTGATACTATTTATATATGTTCAAAATCTTATCGATATTAATCACGGGGTGACAATTGCATATAAAACACAGGAAAGTTTTGTATTTGAAGTGGTGCCACTTTAAGATCCAGCATCCCTAAAATATGCTAGGGCCGCCACTGGTTATTACCTATCCTAATTTGTTATTTTACATATTCGATTTACCACTAGAATACCGAATTGAACGGCTTTAATTTCTATTGTAATAGGTAACATCCACTTTTTCGAAGATTTTTAGGTATCGAAATGTTCAAGAAAATCCAAAGGTAAGTCGTAAACATCATCGACGTAAATTTCATACATAAAACGCCGTAGATCTCAAAATGATAAACCCCCCGTTACGGTTTACTATTTATTACGGTATGCTATTTTTCGTGTTCATCTAGAAATACCATACAAAAGAATTTCATGTAGGAGAAAACTCTGAACACAAGTCTTTTAACTTTGTCTCCCCAAACAGGTGAACAAACAAATAGCAGCAAAAGCTGAAGAGATCCAGGAGCTATTCGCTACGCTAGAGAACAAGCAGCAACAGATCCACCGACTAGAGAAGATCGTGCTGGCGCTGGAGGAGCAGCAACGACGTGCGCAGGCGCAGCGGACGCGCCACGAGGAGAAGATTGCCGCGCTCGAACACGAACTTGCTGCTAGTGGGAATCGACGAGAACGGTGAGATTTTTAAGTTCCCTTTACCGTGCTATAGTAGGCGCCAGATAAATGTGGAATAAAGTATATTGACCTTTCCCTAATAACTGCTCATAGGTACCTGAACAATTAAATATGAATCGTTTTTCATTATTAGACAATGTTAAGGATCACGAGAGATGATGATTCGGGCCAGTTTTGTGTCATTAATTCCGTTTTTCAAATTAACAATGTCAATAAATGTAGGGTGGGTCAATGACCGATATTCCACGATTATCTGGCGCCTACTATAGTAGGCTAACAAACTAATCAGTCAAGCTAGAATTCCCCATTTTTTATGTGCCAAGCCAAAATAACAAGCCAGGTTATTAAACTTGGGTGTTTCAAAAACTAGCCTCGCGTATAACTTACTGACATAAAACTTTTACCTTGTAAACAAATCTTTTAACGGCATTATAGTGGATTATAATATCATGCGCGAGTCCGACTCGCACTTGGCCGGTTTTTTCAATTACATATTCATTTCTGTTCTTACTCTATGGAAAAGGTCTCCCTCCACTCCTTCTTTCTTTCGAGATATGGCGCTTCTTCCATTGCAGTCTTGAAAGATTCGTCCCATCATCTCTTTCCACACGTGTTAGGAAATCCTCTCTATTTATATGGTAACTACATATAAATGTTCATTATATCTATTTTTTTATTAAAAACGTTGCCCCACACTAGGAATTTCTCCTGTATCGTGGGTGCGTTTACAAACATACAAATTCACATACATATAGCGAGACTCGGAACAACTATCTGTAGGTCATACAAATATTTGTTACGTGCGAGAATTGAACCCGCGACACGCAGCACAGCAGCCAATGACTCAACCATCGCGCAAATCGTATCGTCAAATATAAAAAAAACTAGCACTTCGCCCGCGACTTTAGTAGGTACTCCACAAACTTCAACGCCCGCTCTACCCCCTTTAGTTTTGGAAAATTAAGCAAAACGATTTTCTTTAATTACCCAGCCATTTCTGCTGCTGATTCTGTGATCTCTGGATAAGCGCAACTATCCACCCCATTCACCTCGTCAGGAGTTGATTTTACAATAATTGTTAGATCTGATTCAATTATCTCACTTTTAATTTGTTCATACCAATTTGCACGTCAATTGAAGTAAGCAATAATGTCCTCCCCTAAAAACTTCATCACTCCTTTTCGCACCTTAAGGGGGGTTTATTTTCGAGAAATCCAAATATTTGTTTTTCTTATTTTTTTATCCACATTATTAATGCCGTGTTTCTCCCCAGTTCGCTCAAACCGCAACATTTTTCTTACTTAGAGAATTTTCATACCCGTCGTAACTTTGAAACGAAAGGTCCGATTTGAATAATTTAAAGAGTAATTTACATGTACATAATCAAGCTTAATTATCATAGTAGATAGTCAATATCTTGATTTCAAAATCATCACTTTTCTTTCCAACTGGGCTTTGATTGAATTCAAAAAGCGGTTGTGTCTTAACCATAATAGTTAGACATATACTATATAGCCTCGCGGACTTTTTTCTAGTAGGTACATTATTTTCACAACGCATGCGATGAAAGACTTTTTTTTTACATATTGGGTTTTTTACATAATTCAAGTTTTAGTAAAGATCCCTAATTATTTCTGGAATCAAATATTACCTATGTTACTTGGTGAAGATTGTAGCTTTCTAACGGTGAAAGAATTTTTTAAATCGGTCCAGTAGTTTTTGAGCCCAATCGTAGCAAACAAACAAATCTTTCGTCTTTATAATATTAGTTTAGAAATTTAAATTAGATATCGATGGGGGCACCTACATCTCTATCGTTGTTTGCCTGGAATAATGCCATTTATTACATTTTAATATTATGAGACCAGCAGAACCCTCTTCTTTGAAATGTGTATGTAGGTACTACCAATGATGGGGAAGCATTGGAGCTGGGAAAAAGCTTGTATAATGCTCGGAGTAACTAATTATAAAATAAATAAATTTATTATTTCTTTCCAGAAAGTTCCTGTTCTTCTAAAATTTATCGAAAGCGGAAAAGTGTCGAAGTCGCAGAAAATTTTGAAGTGCCTGTAATGGTGAAAATTGTGAATGTCAGTTGATGTAAAAAGTTTTATTAATTCGTTATTGACGAATAAATTGCTATTTTGTAAACGCGAATAGCTTTTTCATTTTATAGATTTGGGGGAAATGCTACAAAGTTTTATTTTTGTCAAACTGTTTTACAAAAAAAAACTTTTTGGGCTACACCCGTGGTTCAGAGAGGGTGACAATTTCGGTGATTGTGTTTCAGTGTGTTGACTTCCTGTAGGTAAATACCTAGCTCTGATTGTCAGTACGGTTTCCGGCATCAGCGTTATACAGCGGATACGACCATACGCGTCCGTTCGCTGTCCGAACAGGCAGTGTCCCGGGGTAACTCCCTGCCCTGGGATGCGATTAGGGCGGCACATGTACATAACAGAGTGCATAGTCGAGGCTTAACTCCGTGACTGGCACATTCGATAAGTGGGCCGGGATGGTAGTGTCCATCGGAGGGAGATTACGTGTGGGGTTCCTTAGGGGTCGATTTTAGATCCTCTCTTGTGGTATTTTGCATATGATGTGGTTCTACGTGTCGACCTTCCCGTTGGCGTAAGTACATATCGTTTGTTAGGAAGACGATACCTTAGTGTTGGCCAACGGGAACACCTTTGACGAGACCATACAGCTTTCCGAGCTCAGAGTGGCAAGAGTCGTGACTTCGATCCGCTTAAAGATAGCGCCTCATAAAACAGGCATAGCGCCTCAGTTTTATGAGGCGCTATCTTTTCGGTTCCATAAACTGTCGAGGAGCAGAAAGCCACCCCGCTCGTTAGTGACAGTTGGAGATGCGCAATTATCTTGGCCAAATCCGGGACGGTCGGTGGGGCTTCGAAAAGCATTTCGAGCGCCTGGCGGAAATATAATAAACTTGTTGGTAGTTATATTTTCCGTTTGGGGTTGAAACTCTTGGTTCTTGGGGTCCGAGTGCGCATAAAAAAGATCTCTCAAGACGCTTATTTGACACCACCCAACGGCTGCATTGAAAAAAGTAAAAAAAAAATAAAAAAGAATCACTGTCGACTTCAGTCGACAGTGATTCTTTTTTATTTTTTTTTTAAGACGATACCTTAGTGTTGGCCAACGGGAACACCTTTGACGAGACCATACAGCTTTCCGAGCTCAGAGTGGCAAGAGTCGTGACTTCGATCCGCTTAAAGATAGCGCCTCATAAAACAGGCATAGCGCCTCAGTTTTATGAGGCGCTATCTTTTCGGTTCCATAAACTGTCGAGGAGCAGAAAGCCACCCCGCTCGTTAGTGACAGTTGGAGATGCGCAATTATCTTGGCCAAATCCGGGACGGTCGGTGGGGCTTCGAAAAGCATTTCGAGCGCCTGGCGGAAATATAATAAACTTGTTGGTAGTTATATTTTCCGTTTGGGGTTGAAACTCTTGGTTCTTGGGGTCCGAGTGCGCATAAAAAAGATCTCTCAAGACGCTTATTTGACACCACCCAACGGCTGCATTGAAAAAAGTAAAAAAAAAATAAAAAAGAATCACTGTCGACTGAAGTCGACAGTGATTCTTTTTTATTTTTTTAAGGATGGGTTGGGGATCAAATGACTTTTTCCACTCTTGGTGGAGCGAAAGGGCGTGTCAGAATTTTACTGACTAAAACCCATCCGTATTCTTTCTCAAAGCTCTTTGCGTTGCAGGGCCGCGGTGACTCTTTCGAACAAATTCCGCAACCTTGGCAGGTTCTGGCCCTAGTGGGCCCCGTCTCCTCTACCCAAAGCTCGCCATCCGCAGGCCCACGCCTACGGTGGCCGGATATCGCCCTGCGACTTCCAACGCCCGGGGCGTCTTCTCGTCTTCTTCTGCAGCGGCGGTTGTGGCGAAAACTTTGTCCTTCCCTCGCACGGCCCGCCTCCTCCTTCGCTAGCATTACTGCTTTGCTGAAGGAGATGACTACTCCGGACGACACGACCGACAAGCCTCCTCGCTCCGGACCATGGATTTAACCAAGGCCGGACGCGAGAGGTCACCGCCGTCGATCGCCTCGACGAGGACACGGCGGTGCTCCGCCCAAGCAGAGCAGACCTCCACCGTATGCTCCAACGTGTCCTCCGGACGATCCTCTCAGTGTTGACACCCGGGCGTGTCCTCCCACTGAATCCGAAGCAGGTACCTCCCGAAACAGCCGTGTCCCGTGAGTACCTACCTGCGTCAGGCGGAAGGTAAGTACGCTGTGGCGCCTCTCCAGCCACTCCCCAAAGAGGGGCCTTACCGCCGCAATTGTGGCGTACCAAGAGTCGACAGCGATGCGGATGAATTTTTTGACGCCATATGTTAGGGTTAATTTAGTTAGGAATTTTATTTTTTATTTCTAGTGTATTTAGTTTTTTTTTTTTTTTTAATATGGGTTTGCTCTTGACTCTAGTCTAGGTCATAGAAGACAGAGACAAAGTCGACGATGGAGCGAGCTTACCCAGAAGAAGCCTGTTCACTCTAATTTTGAAGAGATTAGGGTTGTATGCGTTCGGAAACACAGACGCAGGCAGAGAGTTCCACTCCTTTGCTGTGTGTTTTGTGTGTATAGTTAGTTAAGTATTTATTTAAACTTACAACTGTTTAAATAAATACTAACTAAACACTAGAAATAAAAATGTTGTAATCTATGAAAATAAAAGTAAACTGAGGCCAAGTATTAAGATTCTATTTCACCCCTTTACTGGGCAAGTTTCCTAAACCCTTTCGCAACTGACGTCTTCTACACGTATTGAAGCCAGATTCCCTATTTATGTAAAATTTATTTTACGTTGTTTTAACGCATCGTGTGGCATGTCCAGATTTCTTTGGTAGTCTACAACCTAACGAAGTCATTGAGGAATTTACGAAAAGTAATCCAAGGAGGCTTGTTATGCGTTAACAACATAAAATATTATAATTATTTAAAGACTCATGTGTATCATGGAGTTATACTTAGTACCCTCTTTTTAATTGTCTTTTTTTTGTTTATTTTTAAATGTTTATTTTTAACCCAAAGGTTGACTGGCAGAGAATGCCTAATGGCATTAAGTCCGCCTTATGTACCTACCTACCACCATTGTACATTGAAGTATTAAATTTAAAAATGTCCTGTGCTTTTTCAGTGTTTATTTGCTAAAACCTACCCTCAGCGAAGTCAAGCCCCCCAAACGACAATCCTGGATCTCCCCCTGGCGTCAGCGCTCATCGTTAGCCTTGGACTAGACCGTTAGCCCAATGCTAAGCGGAGCAGTGCAAGTGTCCTTAAAGGCCTCGGTAGCCAAGTCATTAAATTACCAACAAATAACATTGGCGATGCAAAGATTCTAACTAGCGACCAGTGTCAAATTGTAAAGTTGTCTAAGAACGACGCTTATACAGCGTTGACAACTTATGGGAAATTCCCCAAACTGCAGGGAATCTCAAGTTGATTGGGGGCAGTATACGGGGGAAATGCGGGGATTTTGATCATGGATAGTCCGGGCCAAGTCAGTCAGAACATTTAAAGAAAAAATTATTGCAACACCTTAATTTTTTTTTTCACAATGTTAAAATATACAAATCTTAGTTAAAAAAAATTATGGAAATTAGTTTCATTTCCTAAAAAAAATTGAAGGGAATCAGTAGATTTTTTGACCCCAAATTGGGGTATTTGAGTTAGATTTTCGGGAAATTTTATAAATTAGTGTTGGCAACACTGCAAATGTCGTTCTTATACAACTTCAAAATCTCGCCGCTAGAGGCGCGCGCGTAATCTTTGCATCGCCAATACAAATGAATGCTACAATTCGCTTGACGTTGACATTGTCCTGCCTGTCTGTCAATTGGACAATTGTGAAATTGTCAAACGGACTGAAAAGCATTACTAATTTGTGTGTACGCTACGTGTTTACAAAATCTAATATAATCATATATTCGTCCCTTATAGCCTAAAAATGTCGGAAAGAAAAGTGTTAAATGTGAGTACAAACTTACTATGCATCATCGGACTGCATAGAAGAGTTATTACTTAATTTATCAGTGACTTACAAAGGTTGTCATAATGTTTCCAGAAATACTATCCTCCGGACTTCGATCCTTCGAAGATCCCTCGTATGAAACTGGCTAAGAACCGCCAGTATACCGTACGACTCATGGCCCCGTTCAACATGCGATGCGCCACCTGCGGCGAGTACATTTACAAGGGAAAGAAGTTCAACGCCAGAAAGGAGGATGTTGAGAATGAGGACTACCTGGGTATCAGAATTTACAGGTTTTACATAAAAGTAAGTACGACAATGGAGTATGTGTATCATCTTTGTCTTATAACTAGACTTTGAATAGTAAATTGGTTGACCTAAATAAATATTGTCTTGAGAACTGTCTCTCCAATCTCCAACAAACTTGATTATAGACATGAAAATGTAATAGTAAGCCATAAACCACTTTGCGAATAGGATCTCAATGGTAAGGTATAGCTGTTAGTTACAAACTTGATAAAATAAAAAATAGTTACATGAAATCATAAACGCACTGATTTAAATAAATTTAATAAAATTAATGTACAAATTACGTATAGTCCTAAATTTCATGTAAACATAATTTCAGTGCACAAGATGTCTACAAGAGATATCATTCAAGACGGACCCAAAGAACACAGACTATGAGATAGAAGCGGGTGCCACAAGAAACTTCATGGCTCTAAAGCTTGCAGAGGAACAAGCCAAGCGTGAGGAAGAGGAACAAAAAGAGGAAGAAGCTAATAATCCTATGAAGTTATTAGGTAACTTAAAGGAGCAAACAATTTTAACTCGTTTTGAAAGAGGCCACTTCTTTTCCATGCCTCTATAAATTTCTTTCACTGCAACTAATGAAAAATATCTCCATATCTCTGATGGATTTGGATTTCTCCTATACTGTCTCAGTAAAAAAATATACACGGAGACAGCAGACATAAACAAAAGACATCCTATTTATCCCAACAAAATTTACTAAACAGCATATTTATTTTTTGCTATTTCATGTTTTACTCATAACAAATGATGGGATAGGTATTACAACAAAATAATTCATAATGGTGAATAAAATAATCTCTTTCAGGTTTTACATTATTTCTGTTACACCCTGTTAAAAAAATTGTCAAGCATGTTTTTTAAATTTTTTGCTTTTTTGTGGATAAAGAAAATTAAAGCCTTGCAGGAAGACTATAATGGCTAAAATTATTACTAGCTGGTCATCAGTATTTAAATATTTATTTCAATGATTTCAGAATACAGAACAGAGCAGTCGAAACAAGAGATAGAATCTCTAGAGAATCTTGAAGAACTTAAGGAGTTGAACAGAAGACAGCATGCAGTTGACTTCGAGGGGATGCTAAAGCAATACCAACCAGAAACATCTGATGAACGGAAAGCCAGGGAAGAGAAAGAAGATGATGAGTTTATCAAGTAAGTCTTCCACAAACTACTAGGATTCTTGTAGAGTTAAGGATGATTCACGCTACACCATGTCGTGACCGGGCCAGAACCCGCCCCGGCATAGGTTCTACATGTCTATACACACTAACACATTTTGACACCATAATTGCTAGCTATTTTTGGCAAATGCGCCTCTGAGCGCATATTTTACCTTGTGACAAAAATCCCTAGTTGAGGTAGTCTATCTATATATCCATCAGGATGTGGTTTCCACACTTAGTCCTTCTGTTGGTCCATGGCGGCCCTCAATCAGCCGGGGATTGCGGAAGTCGCATACGTTCCCGCGATCCCCGGCGTAGGTGGCAGATGGAACACCGGGGTGGTTTTAGTCAGTAAGAGTCTGACAGACCCCTCCACCCGCCCCAGGGTGGAGGATTTCCATGAGGATTTCCCCCGAGATCAAAAACAAAAAAAAAAAAAAAAAAATGGCGGCCCTCAATCCCAACCAGCCTACCTACCCCCAGAAGCAGATTAGACCTCCCAGTTTGTTCGAGGGTTTGTTTCCGCATTTCAGTGACGTCTTTTCACTCAAGGAGCACGCGCGCAACTGTTTCTTCCGCTTACTCTGCACAGAGGACTGTCCGTTATACTTATTGTGTGGAAGTGTTTGTTAGCAGTGCTAGGTGACGTTTCCGTCACCAGGCGCAGGCTATTTCTGCCCACTCGCAGCAGGTGCTTGATTAACTTCCTGTTCAGGGATGGCATAGCCTCCTTGGTGCATGCAGCCTGGTGCCGAGGTCCACCAGCTCTCTGCTTGTGTGTAGCCGTTTTTTTTTTGTAGCCATCGGCTGATATTATTGAAAGGGAATGGCACAATGGTTTCGGGTCCGAAAGTCACTGTGCCAGAGCCCCTCTTGGCCAGTTCATCAGCCGTATTATTGTCTAGTGTGTTGCTGTGTCCTTTTATCCACTGCAGCGTTAGTGTTGTGGTTGCGATATTTTTTCCCTATGGAGGTCTGAGGCACTGTTGCAGAGTATTACACATGATAATCCGTTTTTTCTGACTACTACAACATGGACCACTTAGATGATGCTCACACAGTGGTCTGGATTTTATAATATTGAATTGAAGTCATCGGAGAAAATTCCGATTCCAGTTCCAGTGTCTGTCTTTGACATATCAGTGTAAATGCTCAGATCTTTTGGGCCTGACAGATCACACAATTCTTGTGCTATCAGTAAGTTGCACTCATAGTGCTTTTGAAAGTTATTTGACTTTAGAGTAATGTTGTTAGGTAATGCCATCATGAGTTGTTGTTTAACAGCATCTTCCATAATGCGTATTTGCTTGATTCTAAAGTGTTTTCCCAGTGTGACAGATATGCTCAGAGTGATTGTCGCTAGGGCGGCTTCCTACCGCACTAGTAAGCTGTAGAAGTGGTAAGCCCCAGCGTCGCCTATAGGGCAGCAGTTGGTTTAGTTCTCATACTGCTAGTGATTGAGCGACGCGTGTTTAAGCGCATCAGCGCGATTGCACTCGGCACCAAACAGAATGTAGTACTCCATTCCCTGCCGCAACACATCCGTCACGGCGTCCGCGCACGACGAAACATCAGTCGAAGAGAAAAAAGTAGGCTGCCAAGGATAACAAGCAAAGAAAGATCGCATGCCATCCCAATCTGCTGTCCTGTATCGCCATACCCGCTGGTTTCCTCTAGGGCCAGGATTGAGCGGGTCAGATTATAGCAGATTTTACCAGACAATGGTCGCAACTACCTAGTGGTGAAGAAATCGACACCGAGTAGCGGTCTGAATCTGTTGTCAGCAGAAGGTCCAAGCAATTGGCTGTGTGCGGATCAACATCCACCTTCGTTGCCCTCTGGACCAGCTGGGTGACATTTAATGCTTGCGCTTGCTTTCGCGTCTATCGTCCAGCATAGTCTGTGCACTGGTATAGGAAGAACCACTCCTGATGTTGGGCGTTGAAGTCCCCCAGTAACACCAATTAGGCAGAAGGGTACCACAGCTGAGCCGCATCCGAAGCCTAACTGAGGTGTTGTGCCCAGTTGTCTCCAAATCACCGCTGTGCGAACGGTAGACACAGGTGTAGGTAATTTTATCCAGGCCTGTCTCCACTAGAACCCAAAAGCGCTGAGAACCTTGAGTCCTCAAGGTTGCGGAGACGCCGATAGCAGATGTCCTTCCGGGCGTACATACCTACATACCCCCGAGCGTAGTTTAAAGTGGTGCTACAGGGTAAACCCTGGGTAAGTCAGGTACGACACGTTTGACGAACATCCGATCTGCGTCTCGGAAAGGAACAAGAGCGCTGGTTTCTCAGTCTCCATCCAGGTTTCGTTTTGTTCTTCTAGGTCATGTGTGAGTGAAGGCTTGCCTAGCATTTGTCGACGCTCGTATGCACAAAGCAAATGACGTGAGTCAGAAGAAGAGAGCCTTCAACAGAGCTGCCAAGTCCTGCAAAAAAATGTTGCAGAGAGCTCGGTTTGACCACATTAGCCGAATTGGAGACAAACTTGCTTTATACCCAGCAGGTTGTAAGGCGTTTCGGTCCCTGGCTCATCGAACTATTACCGCCCCTTACACAACCCCGACGGGTCGCTGGCCCCCTCCACTAAGGAGAAAGCAAACTTTCTGTGTTTGCGGAATCTTCACGTCTGGGGGGCTACTCTCTAAACCCGAAGTCCGTAGTTTCGGGCTTAGTTGCGATCGTATTCCACTCCATATCACCTACGGACTTACGATTAGTTCCGATCATCATCATGTTCATTAATTCTTAGAGGTCAGGTCAGGTTATACGGACTAGAATACGCCCGAAACTACGGACTTCGGGCTTAGAGAGTAGCCCCCCTGGGTCCTGGTGGCGCGAGGCCCCCTGCTTCTCCTGATGAATGTGAGTCAAGTATTTCGAACATTCGCATTCATCAGAAGGACGTCCGTAGGGTACTGCGTAACCTATACGTGAACAAGGGTAGTGGCCCGGACGGGATACCGGTAATTAAACTGAAGACTTGTGCGCCTGAGTTGTTTCCGATCTTGACACGCCTATTTCGCCTTTCGTTTGAGACTTGTGCCGATTGCTTTGGAAGCAAGCTTACTTGCAGCCCATGCCCAAGAAGGGTAGTTAAGCTGACTCAGCTAATTATAGACCGATCTCGGTAACTTCCATACTTTGTAAGAGTATGGAACGCGTGCTGAATGGTAAGCTCCTGGCATACCTAGAAGTCAATGATATCCTTAGTGACCAACAATACGGCTTCCGTCGAAATCGGTCAACTGGGGATCTTCTAGCGTATGACATTCACATCTGGAGTGAGGCCAGCGAGAAACACGAGGAGGCACTTGCGGTCTCCCTTGACATCTCGAAGGCCTTCGACAGGGTCTGGCACGAGAGCCTTATTGGCAAGCTTCCTTCTTTCGGTCTGCCCGCCTGATTGTGTGTTTAGATTGCAGATTTCCTGTGGTCTGTCTGCTGGATATTAATGCCGGGGTTCCTCAGGGGTCGGTGCTCTCGGCAATATTGTTCTTGCTGCATATTAATGATATGCTAAAACCCAGCTGAGACGTGTCCAATCCACGAGCTGGTGGGTCGCAGATCTCGTCTCTCCGAAAGGCTATGGTTGAACGCTTGAACTGTCTCTGAAGGGGTTGATGCCAATCTAGTCAAGTTCAATGCTACCAAGACCCAGGAGTGTCTTTTTACCGCTAAAAGGAGCCAATGCCACCCAGCTCCATCTTTCCGTAACCGTGCCGATAACCGACTAACTTAAACTTTTTGGTGTTACGTTACCATGTACCCTAAATTTTGGTCTTTTCATAGAGGTAAAGGCTCAAGTAGCTGCTAAAAAGTTAGGGATCCTAGCAAAGGTGAGACGGTACTTTACGCCGGAAGAGCTGCTCAAACTTTATCAAGCGCAAGTTCGATCGTGTATGGAGTACTGCTCTCATCTTTCGGACGGATCTGCCAGATACGAGCTTGATGCCTTTGAGTCAATTGAGAAACGAGCCAAGAGGATTAGCGTAAGCGCCACCGGTACAAGGTGGACATCCCACCTATAGCACAAAACGTTTTGGAAACACATTCATTGTGCGTACGACTAAGTAATGGAATTCCCTGCCAGAGTCTGTGTTTCCTGATATCAAAAACCTCTTTAAATCAAGAGTGAGTAAGTTTCTCAAGGTCTTTTTGCGCTGTGCTTAAGTAGATCCTAGGCCTACACTAGAGAGCCATATGTGATGAGTGGTTAGATATCTATGGTGTATAAGTGCCAGTGAGTGTTATCGGGACTGATGCCCCAATTTCTACCCAGCATGCTTTTGGCAGTACAAATGCATGGGGTGTGTAACGTTTGAAATAATAACAAAAGTTCTAATGATCATATGACCTAATTTCATTTAATATAAAGTATATTGTAACGATCAAATGATATAATGAATTATTGATATAATAAACCGGAGGCGCGAAGGCCGAGCAACCCCCGCTTGCTGTAACGTAGCGGCTGAGGCTGGGCGCCCGAAGCGACCTGCAAGCCGAAGCTGCGGAGGTGAGCTTTGTTACGTAAGGACGAAGGGGTTGCACTTCCCGCAACGACGGAGACGATACAAAAGCAACGTTAATATTTAATGTTACAATAATTCGAACACCTCGACACATTTCTAAAGGAAGAGTTTTGGCCGAACGGTGTACCGACGTTTTCGCGGCAGGCTACGACGCAACACCACGCAGCGTAACTCGACGCCGTCACTTCGTGTGTCTTAGTTTATAAGTTATATTTTGCGGAAGCAAAATTAATTATGTATTAGTTTATTTTTTGTTTGTTTAATTTGTGTATTTTATCTATAGAGGTATGCGGTACAGAGAGTAAAGTCCCGCATACCTCCACTGGAAATGGGAGGATCCTCCTACCAGACGGTTGTTGTGTCTGGTGGGCAACTGCCCGATAGTTGATATTCGGTCTGTTGTATATGTTCAAATCGCATAGAGAACTCTGCTTGCGCGATGCAGGATTTCGTTGTTAGTTGGTTGTAGATAGCGCTGCGGTTTTTTTTGTTGCCGTACAAATTTCGCTTCTTAGTTTTTCATGTGGCGGCATTGCTGCCGCTACATATCTATGGGCCTTAGTTGTCTGATAATAAAGAATTATTATCATTATTTGTTTTCCGCAAAAACGGTACGTTACCTTAGAAAATAAGTTAAAATGAAAATTAGGTCAAATGAACGTTATATAAAAAGAGCAATATATAAATTCGAAATTCTATGAAGTGAACTTAATACTAAATGTTATAAGAAAAGCAAATTAAGGTTATATGAAACAACATGAGGTCACATGAAATTAGGTTATGTGTTTTATAGCATATGAAAATCATATCACGTGAACGTTATTTCGAGTATAATATCCGTTATTATACCATACACACCCGTACTCGAGGTTAGAATCTTTATGTTATTCTTGCCTTGAGCTGAAACAAGCACTGCGAAAACGACCCATCCCATATAAATAAGGATTTCCAGTGTGCAAAGTTGGTAAGAATTTCATTTAATACCATGAAAGTTCACAGCAGTACATATAGGTAGTAGCATACTTGTGATTCTTTAGATTGGTAGAAGATAGCGTTTTCGAGGCTTTTTGATCATTTTCTGTCTTTCATCTATTAAATTGGTTGTATCAGTTATTCAGTTATTTCCGAAATTAATCGTTTCCCTTATTATTTTTGACAAGTGGTTGAGTATGTCACACACAAGCCAGAATTTAGTTTAATTTACGATTTAGAAAATATGCCATTTCATTATCTGGGATGGCTCAAATATACGGGTAATATACTGGGTACTTCTGGGTTACGTCAGGGGCATGCACAACCCACATTTAGGCAATGAGATGGACTGCGCCTCCGAAGATGGCAAAAAACGAGATATCAATCAATAACGTTTAAATTAACAAACGCTTTTCTTTCCAGATCAATAAAATTCAATAAGCCTTCATCGAAAAAGGTGGTAGCAGAAGAAATAATCGAAGAAGTGAAAGAAGAAGATAGTGGTCCTCCAGCTAAGGCTCCCAGAATAGAGCTCATGCCGCAGCGAAGTATAAACGCTAAACCTTCGAACTCGTGGAACAGAAGTATAGGGGCCCTTGCAAAGAAGCGCCCGTTAGCGAACCTAGTGAGAAGTAAGAAAGATACTGAACATGAGAAAGTTTCGACGACTATTGTAAGTACTGATGTAGCTAGTAAGGGCGATGCGGGTAGAAAGTCTGCTACCACGACTGCTGGACTCGCGCTTTTGGCGGGATACTCCGGCAGCGATAGTGATTCCAACTGATGTATTCGAGGTTTCATTCAAATATATAGGATTGAAATGTATTCACCGTTTTTAATTAAATACTGCCTTACTAAACGCGAACAGCTCAATCGATCAATCCCCTCACTCTCTATTCGGGGTCAGCCCTCCTGGTACATTTACGCCACTCTTGATGATTTTCTTGGTAATTTCTGGCCTTAAGCGCTTCGTCAAATATCATTGTGAAGCGCGCACAGCTAAAGAATAGAATTTTCTTACCGTTCCTGATAGCTATAAATTGAAGGACTATCCTGAGTGGAACAGATTTCCATTTCAAGGAACGCACTGAATTACGAATCACCCTGTATACTGTTAATACAGATGGATTATTCATAAATTATTGTAAATTTATATTTTTGTAAGATATACAAATATTGTTTCAAGGATTAAAACTTGGGTTTTGCAAGGTTAAGTTTATGTCCAAGGTTTACCTACTGTTATCAAGAGGTGCACTAACAAGTGACAGTTCCTGATGGTCAGTAACAACGGAAACTGTTTCGAATACGAAACTCCCTCCGAACTTAAAAATGAAACTAGAGTCTATGAAAAATCCCTGGTTTTTTATCAAAGGTCCATTACCTATTATTAATTGATGTTAAAAACATACTGGTTCCCTGCCACGTGTGAACCTAAAAAGATTAAAATTATGCTTCCAAAAAAAGCAGTATGTATCAAAAGATGACATTTCAAAAACCGGGAAAGTAAAAAAACCGTATACGGTATAGTGTATCGGCAATGCAACAAAAACAGATTACTGCTAGGTGGATGACAATCGGCTTACCGCTCGAGGTCGGCGCGGCGGCGCGGGCGCAGCGAAACACCTCTGTTGCCGCCCTTTGTTACCGCGCGTTCTATTTATTACGGTGTCAAGTGCATTCACTCGGCCAGTTTACGTGGCGCTTTCTTATTTTGATTTGACGGTCTGTTTGAATACAGGGTGGTTCATTTATGTACACTTATATTCTTCTCTAGACACGAATAATAATGGCTTGTATTGCAGTAACAATGTGTCGTGTAATATTATAATCTTGTCTTTTACCCGTTATCTAGAGAAAGGCTGTTGCATCTGCTGATATAGTAATATAATTTATATTGAAACTACTGATAGCGATTAGGTTAAAAAAAACCCGTTATCAAATTACTTTCTTTTCAAAATTTGACTGTCTTCATACGTAACTCAGTCATGTAGTACTCTATAAAATATTTTTTAACCGACTTCAAAAAAGGAGGTTATTAATTCGCATGTACCTATGTAATATTGTCAGAATTCCAGTTTTGTATATGTTACTATATACCAGCTTCTAAACATGTGTGCCAAATTTCATAAGTGATGTATGTTTGTCCGCGCATATCTCAAAAACTATAAGTCATATTGCAAAAAATTTTTTTTTGGACTAGGTGTAGTCCAACTTTCCCTAAGAGTCCAACTTAAAATCATTTTTTGCAATTCAACTAACACACAAACACAAAAAAATACAAACAAACAAATACAAGACAATACAAATACAAATTACATTAAAATCGGTTCAGTACTTTTTGAGATAGAGAGTTAAGTGTGTATCAGTAACTAGAAAAACGTGTCGTTGGCTTAACAGCGTAATTCTAAAACATATCATTATGCATGTCGTTTCAATGTTTGGATGCAGTTAGGCTCAAGCTCAAACTAAATAATCTCGATGAAAATTTCAAAAAGTGGCTTAGTAATTTCAAAAGTAATCGTGTAATCGTTATTAAAATATAAAAATGTATGGTTAGTAGATAATTACGGAGGCATAAGTACTTAATTTTTTAAGTAATTAGTTTCAATTACAATTTATTTTTTAAAGAAATATAAAGTAAGTAATTTAAAAAATAAACCGACTTCAAAACTAATTTATTTAATTAATAACTAAAAAAAAGTGAGGAATAAAGGAAAAATCTAGACTAAATATGCCAACAAATTTTTTTTGAGGAGGAATAATTTTTCATCAACCTGTAGCTACTTCCTTTTTTATACTTGGTACCTGGCTTTGGAATTAATTGATTGGAAAAAGGCCGTTCAATGCATTTGATAAACGAAGATTGGGAACAGCGTAGGTGTTATAGGATAATAACGATTTTATCAAGGAATTTTAGAATAATTATGGCCACATATATTTTATGAAATGTTATCACTTTCATTAAGAACTAAAAGATAATGGCACTATAGACTAAATGGAATACTAAAGCATCTTCAACATGGATTAATTGCGAAAGGAGTGAAAAATGCCGTGTAACGTGTAAACACATAAACTCTTCAAAACAAAAATGCGTTGTCATAACATACGCATTTTTGTTTTGAAGAGTTGAAAATCGCTGAAATATCAAATTCATGTAAGTTGCAAAATTTCGTTGGAAAATGCAACATCTGCGATCAGAAATTCAGAGTAAAAAATCCCCGAATCACATCAATCCCTTGGCAGCATTGTACACTAATTAAGCTGTTAAAAGAAAACCATTTTCGACATATTATTCTATATCTAGTAGTCATTAGTGCAGTCGCTTTTCTTTACATAAAAAGATCCCTGTTGCAAACCAGATGTATTGCTAAAAGGTGGGCAGTCCCTCCTAATTCTCTAATACCACCATTCTGGCTAGTATGTAGTTATTGCTTATCCGTTGTCACAAAAGTGACATCAAATTGGTAGGTTGTCGAGTTTGATTGATTAGTGCAAAAGTCGGACATCATTTTTCTTTGCCTTGTTGATTATTGGGTACGTTTGATTTGCCATAATTTAGTCATCGAGACCTGTTCTTGATTTTGAACTTCATTCTTGATGCCAGCTCTTCAACTCGTAGCTTAATTTTAGCTTTCAAAACATTGAATGGCTTTGATAAAAAATAAGGTCCTAGAAGCCGTACTCTAGAATAGTCTAGACCTAGGGTCGTTACATGAGAAATAATGGTAGTCAGCTGCATCCCGTTAGGAATGAAACCGACTCTTACTTAATTGGAAAAGGGCTAGGTAGTTGATGATTAGTCTAGCCTAGGTTAAGGTTCTCTAGTGGCCATGACAAAGAACAGGCACGAAGGGCCTTCCAGAAGAAATTCTAGAAGAAAAAATAACCATCCAATGATCTTGACGAAATTTGATGAAGCAATGACAACGGACAGACACAAAGGGAGAAGGTGTCTGAACGACAAAAAACTAATTCTCCCTGGTACTTGATGAAAGATGACGAAAAATACGTCACGATATACACATTAAACATACATTTTAAAGTCAAAGACAACACGATCTCCATATCGAGTGCCATATGATTCATATTCCAATGTATACCATCATCATGGATATAAATAGTCCACAAAAATATAAGGCAGTCCATAGTCAAAAGATGACGCTTTTATTGTTATTTATGAAACCGGTCCAACGAGTGGCTTTCATTGGCGATAAACGATTTAAATGGCGGGCGTAGGTATAACCCATTAATGAACTCAGTTACATGGGAAAGTTACTAAAGGATGGAACATTCCAGTTGTGATCTAATCATTACTGATTTGTTTGATTAATATGGTTAGTTTCGCTCTTTTTGCCGGTTTGCGAATTGCTTATGCTTGCATCATAAGTAATTCGCAAACCGATGCAATCCGATGCTGCATATTGCCAAGCTTCCATCAGCATATTTACATGATGAAAATTTGCATTTAAATTCTTTAGCAACTTAACCCACGGTTCGCGTTATGGTGGCATATGGCATGGTGGTGGATGGCATATCAAAAAGATCGTTGATAGAAAGAAAATTCCATTAAATTCTTTTCAATAAGAAATATTCCAAGATTCAAAGGAATCAAGTGATTCGCGATCATTAATGTAAGCTCGCTCCCACGTAACACTGCACTTGTTCAAAAGATTTCATCGCTTCACAGGCGAAGCCTCTTTGTGTTGCATAGTTTGAAAGAAGTGGAGTATCCTGAAGTACCTATGTAGGTAATTGTTATTAATGTTATAGTGCCTTTGTATTATATTGACAGATATCCTTCACAGCAGGACCATTATTAAAGCCGTAAAAGTAAAAACCATAAGTGCGTATAATATGAGCTTGTTAACTAGCGTTAACAGCCTTTGGCCACGCCCACCAGACATCATTAAACAAATTAATACTTTTCTCCACGCTAGGTGGTACCTGCGGATTCCTGCAAATCGGGTCCAAACAAAAAGCGCATAGCTCACGGTGTTCAGATAAATACGCATCGTATCCCAAATTTTTTCAACGACATAAATATTGTTTTTTTCATATATGTGTAACGGCTTTGTGCCGACACGTCGATGTTCCGTTCTGGGAAGTAGACTTGTCGCGGCGCCGCGCTGCTCGGCTAATAAATAAAAGGCTGCTTGGGAAATATTATGTTACGTCTACGTCTCGGGGTGTTTTTTGGGCGAGCTGCGCAGGCGCGGTGGTCGGCCGCCTTTGCCCACTCGAGCCTGTAATGGGGCGGATTTCACTATCTACGTAGAACCAGATTACGTGCTCCTTTATCTCACTTAATCACCCGAAAACATAATGAACAGATTTTCTTTTTGCGACGATCGGATCGTAGTCCAGGAATGTTTGTGTCGGTAACAGCAGCTAATCTGTTAAAACACGTAGCGTGCAAATTTCTTTTCTTATCTTTGGATAAATGCTATCTCTGTCTGATGAAGGTATCAATTATCGTATCGGTAACCGCGCTGTAACGCAATGCAGTGAAGCATTCGCTGTCTGTAATTTGTTAAAAAAGGTAGGTACTCGGATACGTAGAAAAATACTATTTAAATAATACGCGCAATATTCAAAAGGTTTCCAATTTTAATTCATAAGAAATAATCCTTAGGACTTTAGTTGAGCATGTTACTTAAAATACATTGTGATATCAAAACAAGCATCATCACTTTATTGCAGCTATTTTATGAACATTTTAAAGGTTTTAGCAAAGTGAATAATAAAAAGCACATAGCATTTTATTACAATACCTGTACGGGTAAGCTACATTTAAAATAATAAACTGTTTTTAGTTAAATTTGTATATTAAGTTCAACACCTGAAACTGATAGAGGATCGACCCGCGGCGAATGAGTCTTTCAACGATGCTATGCAACTACTAAACGCTTACTCAAACGTGTGTTTTTTATAACGGTGATATTGTGCACCTAACTATACTATGATATTTATCGCTATATGCTGTATTAGTCAGCAACAATCTAAGGTGTTAAACATTGACTGGAAAAGAAAAAGGCATTAATCTAATAATGCCATGCCATAATAATATCTATTACAAAGAAAATCTAAAGGAAAATAAAGTTATAGTTAAAACATTAAATTCCGATGTTTTCTTGGAAAAGTATCTTCATAAGGACAGCAATGCAGTTAACTATTACACAATGGTACTCATAACTTGAGTAAAAGCTCTTTAATATTGAATCGCCTTTTATAGGGGGAGCTAATTAATTGCCAACGTCTTATCTGGCTTCAAACAAGCTGCAATATTTAATAACAGGCACGTAATACGCACTGCAATTTGGCGGTTTAGAGGTATACAGGGAACATGGTGTAAAGAGCCGCAACCTCAATCGAAAAGACTCCGACCTGACGGGTATCGTGTTTGTTGTAATATACAACAAACAATATTCAAATCGCGCGGAGAATTAAAAACCGGCAAAGTGCGTATCGGACCACGCACAGTGTAGGGTTCCGTAGTTACCCGTCTCCTAAACCATGCCAGAAAAAAAAATGTATTTCAAGATTGTATTTCACCACTTTGTCGGCGTGATTAATATGTACTTATATCCATACCAAATTTCAACTTTCTAGCGCTAAGCGTCTCTGAGCTAAACCGCGGACGGACAGACGGACATGGCGAAACTATAAGGGTTCCTTGTTGACTACGGAACTCTAAAAAGGGAACGTGCACGGCGTTGATTATGCCATCTAGTTTTGAATATTCAAAACGTTAACGTTAAGAATACTTGACATGGACGCTTCTGTTCTGTGCCACCTATAGTTCCTGCAAGCTCCGTGCAGGGGAACGTGCATGAAGTAGACTTTGTCATTTATCTTTGCAAATTCGAAATTTATAAGGAAAAAAAGAATACTTGACAATAACACTTCTGTGCTGCCTATGGTTCCTGCACGTTCCCTATAGCGCGGTATAGGATTTGTGTGACGTTAGGTCTTTTTGTAATTCGTACGAGGCAATTTAATGCAACTAAACATTATTAATTTGTACCCCTGCCTGTTCCCTCAGAGTTCCATTGAACTTTAGACTCTTTCTGCATTCATAGTCATTCCACTGCTCAGTGAAACATGACTCTGAACCTGTGACCTTGAGACAGGTGACACAAACAGGGTAAGGTGTCCAGGTCTTACCAATTAGCCTGCCTTCCTGGTATACCCGCATCATTATATACCCTCGTATTTCAGGCACACCAAGTTTTAATAAAGGTCGTAATACAAATATGAATAACAAATCTTGTTCGTAACCAACAAAGCGTTTCATGAGCTCCCTGCGAGAGCCACTCAATATTTTACCATTAATATATTTTTGGACTCGTTCAATATAACGTTTCACCAGAAATATTTGAACCATGCTCAGAGACAAGAAAGTTATCGAATGTCATTTGAATGATTAATAAATAATCGACGTTTCTAACTGATTTCGCCTTCAAATCCCCTTTTTTGTTTTGTTATTGTGAGGGCTAGTTGAACAGCATTCCATTTGTTGGGTCAAGTGCGCTTCGGGAGTGCGCCTGCGAGTATTATTTTGTTTAAAACTTAACTGAAATCGTGTGCATAGTCTATAACGTAGCGATCAGCAGTTATTGGACAATTGTCCTGCACACCGGATGCCACTTAGTACCCCTCATGATTGATTAAAAAGCCGCAAGTTATTCATCCCACTATAAATAAGTTGTTAATGGAAGGCGGCTCGTAATTGGACCTTAAAATTCCTTCATATAAACGCACACTAGCACGTTTTGACAACATAATCCTTCTTATACGATTATATTTGTGGATCTATGTTTGTTCATGTTTTCTGTTACTCGTTCATAATATTTTCAAACCAACTCTACCACATTCCGCATCTTTTTTTCTGTAGTCTTCAATTTCTAAAATAAAACTTAATTCAAATGCGCAGAATTATTTTTATTATTAAAGACTACTAAAGACACTTGACGGTTGACCAGCACAGTTAACTGCCGAGTATATCTTTCGGGTCAATGTTGGAGAAACAACGATTTTGCTGAATCATATGGTATGATTGCCTTTGTGCAAATCAGAAAAGGTACACAGGTAGGTAGGAGAATATTCCAGAACAAAAATCAAATAAGCATCAGATAGTACATCCGAGCAGGCTTTCACACATGCCACTGCGATAAGAATTCTGTTGGCAAGTGTGCGTGCGCGCCGTGTTTGAACGAACGGCTTACTCTCTCACACGAGCGCTCCTCCGAAGATGTTCCATTCATAATTTTAACAACCGCTCATTATGCTCTGCCTGCGAGCGAGATGGGAAGTGTTGGCTCTCAGCTATTCCTAAAAGAAAAACGAGACATCGCAATATGTACACTCTGTAGTGATACATAATTACTTTTTATATTGGTTTAGTAAGGCATTAAATATATTGTTTCCAAACGTAAGGTTCAGCAAAATCAGCTTAGAATCCGGCCTTATCTTTCGCGTTTCTGTACATTGTCCGTTGAATACCAAAGCACGCTTGCGCAGAAGACACAGTTTTCGCATGGACACAAAAAGTTGAGTGAGAATTCGTTATAAGAATTTCGAGACATTCAAATCCCCCGAGCGACTTTGAAACCGGTATACAAAGACTAAAATATTATCCACTGCATACATTTCAAGGCAATATTCTGATAGTCATGATGGTACAATGATTGTAAGCTCCCAATATTTCCCGACAGCTGTTTAGCCTGGGTTTTGGAAAGGCAGTGTAAATTTTTGCGGCAAGTTTTGTCTTCTACGAAGTTGTATGTGGAGTAACTTTAATGGTTTTCATTTCTCTACCATCAAAGATCAACCTATACTTTGATAACTGAGAAATGGAAACCATTAAAGTCTGAAGAACTGCCTCTGCCTACTTAGCAAAATTGAAATTTCTAGATCGATAGACAAGAAGGTCTAGAATGTCACTAAAACACGCTGAAGAGTGTCAGACTTCAAATTCAAAGTATATAGAGCCACTTTAGATTTCGAGTTTGCGAGTTTTCGGAACTTTCCTCTCTTGAGGGCCTAGACAAAGATATGTATGTCACCGGATAATTGCAGACGCCGTAAGATTGTAATCTAATACCTTTAAACGAGAAAATCTTGTATGTATGTATATATATAATCTGAATCTCGGAAACGGCTCCAACGATTTTCATAAAATTTAGCATGCAGGGGGTTTCGGGGGCTATAAATCGATCTAGCTAGGTTTAATTCTTAGAAAACTTTTACCAAGAATAAATCCAGGTACTACTAATAAATCTTTATTATATTGTAATTTCACGATATATTATGAACAAATCATTTTGAATACAATAAATCCTATCCAAAGTCAACAATTTCCAATGCGCAAGTTTGCTATTTCACGCGATATTTTACAATTTTACGGCGTCTGCAATTATCTGGTGACAGAGACATTGTTTCAGCGACAACGATAGTCAAAAGGTAGTAAGTATATCATAGTTTATGGGATTGGCATGTGCTGCCGAAATATCACGTGGTCAATCCCAAAAGTCCAGAGTTTTGACAATCGCTATCGTTGAAGGAATTAATTTTGTCTAAACCAAAGTTTCGTAGTCCCAAGTCTTAAAAGTACCTTAATGTTTTATTCCGGTAATCTTCACACACCTTTGTAGTAACGGTGTAAGTAGAACTATCTTCGAGCTGTATCAGAACTGTTCCGGTACCGCTCTAATTATTGCACGCGCCAAGTGTTGGGTACATAAACTTAACAGTTCTTTGTAATTCTAATAACTAATTATTATTATGACTTTGTAGGAAGCTGACTACTACTGCATTTGAGTATGTTTTATTATTTTGAACCGTAGACACAAATAGAGGGGTATGCGTATTGACGTATACCCCTCTATTTGTGTCTACGGTTCAATATAATGCCTTTGTTTGTGTAGCATCGTAGCTTACATCGAAGTAGAAGATAGACCGATTTTCCAGTTTTTTATCTTGCTTATTCAATCGCGATCTCACTAGCTACTTAATTGACCAACATTTATTACTTTTTTGCAAATAAGTGTGTAGAAAGTATAAGATACAGATAATATTAATAAGTAAGTCTGAGAACAATTTTCTGTACAATAGGCAGAGTTTAATTGCTATTCAATAACGTTCTATATTAATGACGAACTTTACAGTTCAAGTGTTCTACAGCAAAATGCAGCAAAGATACAGTTCTTCCGGCAGCATCTAGATTGCTAATTGCTACACAAGGACAGTGGCCCCATGCTGTCTTGCAGTCGCTTTAAAGCTCTACTGCAGTTGTCAATTGAAACTGACTGCTTCCTAACCGCATTCTTACTGCATTTCTAAGTTGGAATGCAGTCAGTCTGCCTATAGGATGCGCATACGACCCAACACTCGATTGTTTCAGCAGACCTTCCCTGCTATCCAACTGTAACACTTATTGTCTTGTGCGGTATTACAAAGTAACATAAGAAGCTTGTTATCGGTGTTTTTACTACTAGATCGGCGTTGAAGTAAAACAAAACAAATTATTTTAATTAAAATGTGTCATAGGTGATAGTGAGGCTGCTTTTAAACAGAAGAGAGATAGCTGAACGCCATTTTTTGATAACAAACGAACAAAGTGCATTCGTTAATTAATTCTGACGATATTCAATTTAATCTTTACAGAAAAGTACGGCGACTATCTACAGCTATACGAATGCCACACAAAAATCGAGTCTCTGTTGAATCGGGTGTTGTTATTCGAGAGCCGTTAGTAACGCTGAAAGGAGTTCGTGTCTATACCTACATACGCGATAATTTTTATATAGAACGCGTATTCGCGACTCTTAAAATGTTTATTATATCAACATCCAGCAATTATGTCATTACAAAGCACGTCGTGTGTGGCCTCCACCTGATACTCGGAGCACGGAGCGTCGTACCACTCGTACCGCGCATTCATTATATTATTGTTTCGCTGCACATAAGACGAAAAGGCCAGTTTATTGATGAGAGTAATGGGAAACGATAAATAAATAAAGGTAAACATTCAGGCCCGCATATCTACGCAGCATTATTATATTTTTTTCGGATGCGTCTTTATTGAGCAGTCACGTATGTATAATAGTGGTAGTGAAAGTTTTAAATACATCAATACATTCTTCCATCACCTCTGTGTAACTTCATGATTCCGATACGTGTGGGCTATTATAAGTTTTACTGAGAAAAACATATCAAAGTTTTAATATTTTCTAAATTGACGGTTCACTACGTGTTATTGTTATTATAGTAACATTTGATTTAGATAGTTACTTATGATTACATTCCAATGTATGAGCTCGGCCGCAGTATAGAATCCTGATGAATATTCAGGACGTGTGCACCATCAGGTTCATAGAATGTCTGAGAAACTCCCCATTAAAATTATGACAGGCCATCTACATTCCTGAACAACAAAGCCGACCTACGATTAAAATAACACCTCCTTCGTAGAACATATCCATTTTACTTCACAAGGGTCCGTAACGTTTCCGCTGGGGTCCTATGATACCTTTTTTCCGAACATGGTTGAAAAAACTTGGCGTCCCATTAACAATAAGATCAAAACTAGCCGGCCGCGCCACAATGGCCGGCGAGCGCCAGCCTCCGGCCGCTCGAGAGATGCTTCCAGGAATTGTGCCCTTTTAAAAAAGATCCAACTCATGTTGGGCGTGTGATAGTTGGCGAACTCGCATTCCTGGTGCCTGCCTGCACCCTCGCGCCTCGCCAGGGCGCCGCCGCCGCCCCGACGCCGTTCAGCCCCACCACCACACTACCCTCCGCCATCACTGTTCAAATGACGGCTCATTGAACGCTCCAATCCTTCATAAATGCGCTTCATTGGTGTTCTTAGCATTTTCCATGCTTAAAGCTTTTCTTCTGTATCTATTGATAAAAGCAAAGACAACGAAACTCGTCTGTGGTAAATAAGAACTCAACTGTTTCAGATTTCCCAAGCATATACTAAAAACGATGCCTGATCTCGCTAATTGCTTCGGGAAAAATATAAAAAGTATCATTTGCTGGCAATAAAATACATCCCAAAAATTCCTATCGAGACGACAAAAAGTGCAAAGATTGTATTGACGTCGCCTTTGTGCGGCACGGGTAATCTTATTGTCGTACGGAGTGCAAAAAATTGTGGACAATCATACAAAAGTAATATGATGATTTGGAGCCACCATTAGTGAATGCCACCGCGACCGCTCCCACGCTCAATTGTCCGGCGGGGTGGTTTCTTTACCTCAATAGCCCACGATTCATTGGGCGTAAAAGTAAATGTAACCAATTACATCATGTTAGTGTCCATTTGACACTACTTTAAAATTAACGCCCGTTTAAGAGACCTTTTGTGAAAGTAGTTTTAAATGTCTACTTCAAGTGTCGTCACATTGTGCTGTTTTGTATCTACAGTCATATGAATATCATTTGCGTATTCAAGATAGGAAGAATTGATACATTTCTTTAGGTAAGAAGGCATCCGGTTCTAGCTCTAATGAGATAAATAATAATACAGTTCTGCAAAATTAGTACACAACTACACAACAGTATTATATAAAGTTCATGTCATTATTGAGAGAAGAGATAATAATATGTGCCTATCTACTTTTGTATTTTGAGTAAATTAGCTACCAACAGTAGCTGAAACGTCATGTTACAAAGGTAGATACGTTATTGAAACGGGCCGTTAATGAATACAAGGGATCAGTAAACTCGCATGTACGTGTAAACTTCGACTAATTCTATGAAAAATGATCTCCACAGGGACCCCCTGCAGTGCTAGTGTTTATTTATACGGACGGAATTGCCCGAGACTTTAACGATAGGCATTATTCAATTAAACATAATTATGATAAATAACTCGCCAAGTTCTCAAAGAACAAAAAGAAACATGGCAGTTGGATGATAACTTCTGTTCCATAAAAGAGAAAGGATTTTATAATTTATGTATTTAGGATGTATCAAATAGAGCATAAATGACGTTTAGCTCACAAAATTCCTTGTGACTATGCAAACAGTTGTCGTGCGTGGCCCATAAAATTTATAACACAAATATACATGTAGGTAATACTCCGCGCCACTTGTCGGGAATGCTGTCTCCAACGTTTTATTTCGTTACGTGTTTGTATGTCTGCGCCTGCGCCTGCGTATCTACCAGGTCTCTCTCGTGCTTGTTTCTCTGTAAAACACTGAACTCATGACTGATATCTCGATATGACTTCATCTGATATAAATATTGATGACATATTTCCACATTTCATTGCTCTAATCTACAAATTGTGTAAGTGAAAGACGAACACAATTTATACAACATTGGTAAGCAGTTAATCGTTTGTTGATAATGAATATAATGTATCACATTCGAGGGCACTTACGAAACTGTTCGAATGATAAAATGTTCGCCATGATGTGCTGCGCGATGACACATCTCTGGCCCCGATAGTTACGTCATGCCATTGCCTTATTAGCTCAATATCATAACATGATGCACGCACATAATGCATAGGGTTCACTTGTTTATCGAAACACTGACCTATGGAGTATGGAGTGACATGACGGCCCAATGATAACTACATGGGAAAAGTAACACTGCGACCATGGGAACTAGGTGATGTGAAGCGTGAAGCGCTCATACGTTGACAACTTATTTTGTCGATAATGATATGAATGTCCGGCGTAATCAATGTTAATACATAATATTGAATGCAGACGATGGATGCTTTCGAGGAGGCTCTGTCCCGCCATATATTTGTCAGTTTCTCGTATCACTGTCAATACGCCGCGATGTTCCCACGATACGGCAATCTGAATTGCGCATAGCCGTTTAGTTTATGCGGTCCTTCAAGGAAGGGGCGCCATTTGCTCGCTAACATATTCTGACGACTTGGCTTATCGCTCAACCACTACAATGGAAATAAAGCCAATGTTTCCAAAAACCGAAACTCAATATTGCCGAGTTAACGTTGACTGCTCGCGTGGTAATTTCACCCCTATAAAATTAAACAGTTTTGTGTTACAGATATGTAACATAATAATCACGTCATTCCAGGCCCCATTCAGTTGATTAGGGTGCCCCGTGCCGCCCGACGAGCCAATTGTAGCGAATTCTCGACACGTGACCACTATTTACTGGCATAAAAGTATCACCACCGATCATTACATTGACCTTATTTATAACCCAATTAAGTCATTATGTACCAACCCTAACGATGCGGGTCTCGCACGCTGACGAGAACTCGCCAATTATTAGCTGCTACAGAAAATTTAGACATAATTTAATATTAATAGCGTTTATTTAGTGTAGTAGATAAGAGTCGAGAAGGCGGCGCGACGACCGCGACGGTGCGTATCCGGCCACCGATGCATTGATAAACTCAATACGAAATATGTGCAAACAAAACGTGAATTGTCATGTTATCAAGTGTAGTAAAACAACAAATAACGTTTTAAACTCAATTCATCCGTAACAAGTGTTTGGTAAAAAATATACAGATAAAAGACTGCATGTCTCAAACTCAGAACCGTGAAATCAAGTTAAATGAAGCGCCACCGAAACAAAACGTGCGGAATACCCAATTCACAGCATTTATAAGAATGCCTCCCAGGAAGTACCTGTAACAATTGACCATCATTTTTGGTTCAGAAGAATAAGTAATAGTCGATATGACAATAGGCCGGGAGATCTGGCGCCAACGAGTCGTAGTGCCAACAAAAATATAACTGTTCGTAAGTGAGCTGACGAATTGTCAATAGCTGGTACCTGACCATTGTCCTGCAGGTATCGTCCGCACTTTGTTATGCGTTAAACAAACGAAAAGTGAAAAGCACAGGAAGCGATATTATCTTCGATAGAAGAGAACAATAATCCTAAAGTAACACGTCGATACACGTTCAACGTTTAGTAGCCCAAAGGGTTTTGTTGTGACTATAAATACTCTTTTGTGATAAATTTCCTATGGGATATTGAACACTTCAATTTGAGTGTATTTGGTCAAAAACCTTGAGAATGTATCGATTCGATATTTACTTCCACTAAAAGTAAAATGGCACTTCTGTAAACAATATTTTGGCTATCATTCTTTCAAATTAGATAGGGTACTTTCAAAAAACTGTTGGAACTGGAACCTTGTACGACGTCAGCGTAATGTTACATCCCAAAATAAAGAAGTGATGAAAACGGTTATTGCTGAATTTCGAATGATTCCTGAAAAGTTACTCTTTGGTAACATTAGCCAAGTGCCCTCCAAATTCGGATGGCTATTATTTTAAACTGTCTGGTCAGTTAAGGAATTGATTTGTGCGTTTCCAATGTTTTTATTATATTTAACAAAGTAAGGGAGTATCAACTTACACAGTCACACATGCTAAAAAAACAATACAAACCACAAAAACAGCGGAAGGAAACGAAACATTTCGAGGAAGCATTTCGGCGCATAAAACGAGGTTTCCTCGAAGTCACAACTCACACATTAGTGAATGAAACGTAATGTCCTTTGCATAAGACAATGTATTGCGGCATATGGTTGACGGGGCGAGCCGTGGGGTAGCGGGTTGGACACATGTGTTTACGCGCTCATTCATTTGTGCTATTAATGGGTCCATTCAGCATTGTCTTGCACATGCAGCGGAAACGTCACCGCGCCCCGCCTCTGCGACAAATTAGCAGAAACGATTATAATGTGCGCATGATGTCATGCGCGAAGCATTGTTTTATTGTTGCACCCTTTTAATTGTTTTGCAAGTTTTTACTTACACTTCTGTGGGGTACAAAAGGATGTTTATCTCGGAGTATTGTTTTGAATCTATGGTTTTAGTAAATATGTACATATTTACTACCTTATCTTTACAGCTCCTTTTCAACTTGCTTATCGTCATTCTCTTGCCTTTACAGCATTGGAAGTATTTTGAGGATTATGAGAGGTAGAGACATCAATACTATCTATTGTTTTCTTTTTAGTTCTATGTCGAAGATACACCCAAGGTAAATTCAAGGCCATTGGCAATTTTGACACCCACACCATTAATCAATATAGTCTGTAAAATGTTGGAAGTGCTAACTTCCGCATAAACCGCAATACAAAAAAGTTCATATTAATTAATAATATAAATAATAATTCCTGGCTTCCGGCTTCATATAAACCATCCCTTCCATTGGATGGTATTATATCTACATGTTGATAAATGGACAACAGAATCGACTATAATTTTTATTATTACTAAGATATCGGTTTCAAGACTTCAATGTATTGCAAAAATATTGTAAAACAAACTTCAGATTTTGCTACGAAAAAACTCAGCCCATTCTAGGGGTTGAAAAGATTACAGGTACTCTTCTACCTCCATTATCTAAGATGCTACTAAAAATTCCCAAAAATATATTGCAAAATACATAAAATCCTCCCCCAGCAATATGCAGTGCTAAGACAATTCCAATGTCGTTTTGCCTACGAGAATTGTACCAACAGACTGCTACGAATTTCGTAGCAGAATGTTCGTAGCACTAGTGCTACGAAACGATTCGTATTGCGTTGATACAAAGTTACTGATAAAATATATCTAGGATATTATTTTACCCTGAGGACTTTTATGTCTAGGATTATAATACTGTGGAGTCTAGGTGGTATTTAATATGCTTTAGAGCATAACATACACAGCCTTATCTTTGAAAACTTATAAGTTTCACTTTCTTAGTAGGTAATCGAATTATAGGTACCTGACCTGTCTTAAGGTTAGCACAAAAAACATTCTGAGTGTCGGATGTATAAAAACTTTATTTATACACGATAATAATGATATAGGGCATTAACAAAAAAAGAGAATGAAATCATGTGAAATTCCACCCTTCGTCTATCTACGTCATAAATTGTAAGTTAACATCGGTTAACCTCAGCCTAGCCACCCATTGCGCGTCTTTCAGGCGACCGACGTGCTGCGAGGTGCGACTGCCTGATAATTGACTCGTCGGACTAGTCCGCGTCCGGCCACCCCTTCCATAAATATTTCCCGATCAAATTATTATGCGTTCTAAAAAATGCCACGAGCCCGATTCTGAGAAGTGTGTGTCGAGGGCGGTTTTACACAAAGCCGGCGACGGAGACGCGCTTACGTGGAAGTGCGCGCGCGCGAGCGGGACGCCTGCTCAATGGAATGAGGTTCAGCACAGGCGACGCGACCCAACTGTGAGAATTACAAGGAATCGATTTATTTATTGATCTTAGTTGTTCCGTTATTGTGAACCACTGCGTTAGTAAATAAATAAACATCGCTCATATCCACGCTCATGCCGAAGGATGTTTGGTCTGAGAAAGTGGGAGCTGATGGCATAAAAACATCGTGTTAAACGGACGCATCCTCTTAGCAGGCACTTTCACGGCTCCTATAATGAGGTTAATACTCGTTGGATAAACATAGCAGCGGCCGGCGCGTTTCACGTAATTTCTCCCTCAGAACATAATTGCGGTGGTGTTGGGCCGGCCAATCGGTCTTGGAGGCTGCAGCTTCACGGCACCGCGCGCCTGTTCCCAGCCGGGCCGGTGTCCACTTTTCATTGAGTACATTGCCCCTTTGGTGTCACAAGTAACGAGAAACATAAAGAGAGCAATTCTATTTGTGTAGTGTCTTGGGAGCCTAGTGCTAATTACAAGGCGGCGACATTTTTGCCGCATTACGCACGACGCTGGGACGCGAGCGAAATGTGCTTTGTCTTGTCCCGGCGACAATATCGCAGATGCAGATTACCGCAACACTGCTTGCTCATGTTTTCGTCAGATAAAGCCTCCTTAAAACATTTACCATTAATTAAGCAGAGCAATATTAAATGCACTTTAAATCCAAGCCAAAAACCCTGGTTATTAAATTCTCTTGCCAGTGTTGCTGTTTCTCTTAAGGTGGGTACTGACCGGTGTTACGAGGCGTAATTTAACATTTTACAAAGCGAGCATTCATACAATCAGTAACGTGGAATCGAGCACGAACATGTTGCGTATGTGTTTTGTTTTACACGGATTTTAGGACATGGTGTAACATAACATGTGTTGAATGTTACATTACGGCCCGTAACACCGGTGCACCCAGCTTTTGATAAACCACAACTAAATACAGGTACACATATTATAGGTAATTGAATTAGGTTTAAATTCAGTAGGTACTACATGAAATATTTATTTTCCAATTAGCATCTAACAGGTTAGGAAGGTAGTAACCGAAATTTTATTAAAAGTAACTGTAACTACGTTACCTTTTACGGTACGACAAATATGTGCGAAACGAATTTCCCTTGTACTTAAGTACTATGATAAAAAAGACGTAGATAGCGTCTCAAAACTATTAAGAGAGTTGTCAATTTGATGATATGAAATAACAAGACGGCATACCATGACAATTTAATTGTATCATTCACTGACTCATTCATAATCTGGCATGGCAAAGCATCGTACAATTCGGGTCACATCGTCCAAGAAAAATTACAATCTCCAATTAACATTTGAAAATACGTCTAGTACTACTCCCATCAATCGGGCCGGAGGTTAATTAATAAGTTACATAACAATTTGGCCCTATGGTTGTTAAAAGGCAGCCAAAAGGAGAATAAGCAATCAATTTTGAGGGAAGGCGTAAAGTGCGGTGCCCGACGACGAATGAGCATTCCATAGATAATGGCGGCGGCTTCGCTATGGAGACCACTTGTGTTCTACAAATATTATTTAACATTAATAAATACATAGAAAAACCTACTTTATTCCATGAAAATGTTTAAATTAATTATAAATATATGCAATAGGATAAGACATTATATTTTGAACTAACTCTTGCCCGCATAACATCAGCTATCTTTCAGTGATGTTCTGCCAAAATCGGTCCAAACGTTTTGGAACTTAACCAAAACAAGCAGACAGAAAAGAACTAAACATTTTTTTTTTTTTTGGTATAATTATAAAGAAAGAAGAAGAAGAAAGAAAAAGAGTTTTTTTGCGATAAGCATGACGCATACCAAAAAATGAAAAAAAAAAAAAGATTTGCGTCACATTCGCGCAAAACGGCCATCGTTCAGCATAACTCGGAATTACTGTGTAAACATTCAAATCATTAAGTAAAAAAACTATTTTATTTGTTTTCATATGTATAGGACATAGGTAGATGACAGTTAGGTATGTTAAAAAAAAACGAATTAATCAATAATCTACTCACCACCTCTTTATAATAAAGAAAGTTGCAGAAGGCAGTGGCAGTGTATCATCGACTATTATTTGTAACACCTTTATCAACCTGTATTATACAAATAAATGTTTGGAGCTACGGGGTCTATTACGGCGTTTCAAGGCCAAGTACTTGATGAAATAAGTTGATTGCTGCGCCCTCATAGGGTAATGTACCTATTCATCAAGTTAAGCATTGCCTTTAACTGTGTTTACATTGTGTGCAATATTAATAAATAAATAAAAGTTTTGCAGTTCAAAAGATTATTACCCGACTGCCCTAGAAGGAGAGTAATGTTTTCTTACGTCTATTCTTCTTAGCTAATCACTTTATGGTTTAACGGTAACAACCATCTGTATCCTTTTTTGAAAGACTGCCATATTGCTTCTCTGCAGGGCAATAAACAAAATCTTTTGAAATCCGTCTCCACACTGCCATAGCTGAATGTTTTTTCGGTGAAATTTAACCGTTGTTTATGTAGAGACAATGTATCTATTGCGTTAAAATTTTGGGAATTTCTTTTTTTCCTTCATGTTGGGTCGTGAGAATGGATCGCGTGCAGCCGACACAACTCATTAGGTAAACAGTATTAGTGTGTTTATGTACCGCAATCGATAAACACACACGATACCTAATTTAATAATAGTCCCTGGTTTCTTTCATAAGTGTTGCAAGACTCATGAATTCTATTCAAGTTATTATAGGCAATAAGCCAAGAAAGGGATCGCCCGACGTATCTAGACTAGATAAAAATAGACATCAAAGTGCCGGAGATATATTTTCAATCGGCTAAAAATAACGCCCTTTCCGATAAATAAATAGTTGCAGCGAACCACGCATCGACACAATATCGACCAAATTATGAATTTTGTTTTTAATCCATAAGCCACTTCCAGTTCCTGTACCTATAGGTCTTCATAATAACAACGCGTTTAGTTCATTATTTTAATTGCAATTTAAAATTAACGCAAGTAAATATTATTTTAAATAAGCACTTATCAGTGTATTCAACCAAACAACAAAGGAAATTCAACCGTTAACAATATCAAACCGAGACCGGAAAATTGCGGCGGGATTAATTTTGTTGGTAGTTCCCAAGGACGGTATCTAATCAAGGAATTTACACGCTATTACGATTGCCTCACACCGAGACATATATTTTCCAACCAAAATAAATATTTAGTGAAATAGAAGACTTCCTTTAGATAAGCCTCCTCTCTCACGAGATCTACAATCAACGCCCTAATCTGACAACATTTGGAATTTTTACTCCGACCGGTTCTCTCCCAAACATTCCAATAACAATAATTATAGTTATTTCATTAAACAATAGCACACGCAGCGACTCGTAAATCCCGAGAATATTTACATGCCTTTAGAATACATAATGTTGAATACTATTATATGATAGATTATTAAAACATTTGTACATTTCAGTCTCTTGTTTCACGTGTTTTATGCGGCGCTGGATAGTTAAACTTATTCAAATGATAACGAGTGATTCTTCGGGGAGGGTGGTCGGAGGCGCGGGCGCACGCTTTGTCGCAGCTATGCGCACTGTCAACACGCAGCACCGACACACTGCACACATCACACAGTTTTTTATGCGCACATGTGCGTCCACAGACCGCCCAGACCACAACCCCGACAAATATTTGTCTTCAATTCTAAAACGCTTAGAACCTCACGGCTCTACAAATCAATAAAAATGAACAATTCAATCCTTCGGAGGAGCACGTTTTCCTTGTAAGCCGATCTCTGAACTGCATCGTCGGCGTTCTCATTACGAGGTTCCTCGTTAACAATGTATCAAAAGGGCCGCACACAATTACAACGCATGCAAGGAGGATTATGCGTTCCATTTATTATAACATCAGTGATAAGACGTTAATGCTGGCCGAAGAGGCCGTAAGGGCGATCTGCTTCGCGGTAATGCCTTACCTGTCAAACCCTTCCAGATAAATTAGTCTCTCCTAATGCTAAGCAGCGTCGGTAACAAAAATAAACCAAATAACGGCGCAATCCATTAATTGACTGGACCTGCTGCTGAGCGAAAAAAATCTCTATCAGATAAAGCGGGTAAGTGTTTACGGTTTCTCACGAGCCTCGACCAACCCTCAATGGCGCCTTGCTGATTGATAGTAGCTCGGTCGACCTTCGCACCTCGCTCGCTACATGCTCAAACACACCTTGGGCCTACAGCTCAAGTTTCAAATTTCCATAAACCAACTCATTCTATTCTTCCTTAATAAGATAATGTTGGCACAACGCGCTTTGAGACTTATACCAACGCGTCTACGACTCACAATAGTCGAACCAGCTGGTCAACTAGAATGCCCATTCAAAGAATTCTGCACCCTCATAGCTTGTACCTGTCCGCGGCCACCACCAAAGGAGGCGACAAAAAATATTATGTTAATTTGTAATATCAAACCATTATTCATAGTTGTTATAATAGCTTTGTTATGATTATTCAGTAAGATTCCTTTGTGCCTAATTATCAGCAACGAGGCTTTTTACACAACTTTTCAAAATTAACAATTTGTGAATACTACAGTTTCATGCTTGTCACTGCATGCGTACCTCACAAAAGAGTATACTATAAAAATAACGAACTCTTGTACGGCTAACATCGATGATTTTATCAATATTCAGGTGCTATAGCTCTGCGAACTCCTGGGCAGGACAGTCGGGTACATACAAATGCAAATCCTTGAGTTATTGTTTTCTAATCGCGTCGCACACGAAATAATTATGCGAAAACTTTAGGGTTCCATAAGTTGGACTTTCTAAGGACCCAATATTTGACTGTTCCTGTGACTATTCACCTGATGAAGCAATTTAAAGGTAAATAATGTGGTTACATTAGTTTGATACGTGTAGTATTGGACGTAACGAGGCGTGTTGATGCGAGGCGAGCGGTCTCGGGCCGGGGGCGGCGTGAGGCAGGCCGGGCGGCCCCGGGGCGCCTCGGCCGGCGGTCGCGGCGAGTGCTCTGTAATCCCATCGTCGGTGTCGGCTTACGGCGCCTCTCTCGCCGACGCAATTATCATATTCCACCTAAACACATAATATTGTGCACGCAATTTTAAAAATAACTCGCGTCCGGCTCGACCTCAATCGGCCCTGATTTATAGCAAGCAGGGCGCCGCGGCTGCTGCGTTGATCGCCCAATGATTGCATTCCCCACACAAATACCCATAAATGCTCAATCGGCACGCTTATAAGAAATATTCCTTTAGTTATTTATTTCACTTTTCGGACTACAGATCTTTGTTCCTTTGGACTCTTGACTTCATCAAATCTCGCTAAGCGGATTGGTGTCGACTGTCAAGCTGTCGTGTGTGCGGTGTGTGCCCCTAAAACACGCATACAATTTATGAATCAAATGCATGAATGAGCTCGCGTCTGGCCTCAGCCACGTGTCGCAGTTCTCACGCCCGCCGACACCGACTGCTTTTTATCGCGGCTCCATTTTTCAAGCGATGTGTCGCGTGGGCTACATGTGCGGATCCCTCGACCCCCGCGTTGTCGCACATGGCGCCATCTTCGCTAATTTCTTCATCATGAAACAAAGTGGCTCTATAAAAACTTAACACCAATTAATCTATGAATAGTGGCGTCTATTTAGTAATAGAGCTGGATAACAATGAACGTGGAACTTGTCGAGCTCGAGGAACAAGCGAATGATCACAAGAATGACAACGCTTATTTGAGGCGGAAATAACAAGTGTTACAATAGAAATAGGTACTTAGACAAATTCTATTCGCGCGTGCAAATTGGCCAAGTCAACAGTCGCACACTTGGACAGAGTTAATGGAAGAATGGAAGGCGGTTTTCTTTTTGTGCGCCATTAGTTTAACAAACGGCTGTCACGACTCGGGGCCGGCGCACTGGCGTCCGCCCCGGGCCCCGCGCTCGCATTGCGCGCGCCCAAATCATACCGCTATCAACCGTATCAGTCTCGGCTATTTATACTCAATGCGTTCAGATTAGGTAACAGTCATTCCAAATAACATAAAGCCACAAAAACAGAACTTTAATTAAATCAGGTTTCCTTCCTCTCCCCCTCTGCTGGACAAAATCCATGAGAGTATAAGTTTTACGACTAAACTTTAGAGGTATATTGCTTTGTTTTTGGGAAGCCTATTCTTTTCATAGGAATATTAGTATTACCTAACTTCTTGATTAATGTTGCAATTAAAAAAATAAACAAATAAATTATTGATGCATCACAATATGCTAACTTAAAACTACCTCCTAGGTAGTTTAATCATGATGCAGATTGGTAGTTGCGGAAAACCTTAGATTTTACTGTTTATGCAATCAAATTCTTCGTATAGTACAGAGTTTTTTAGTCAACATCTTTCGCCTTATTGGGTACTTAAATTACTTAGTTATTCAACGGTTCATACCTAACGCAAAATGCAAAGGGCACTTGGTTTTTGGGCTTAACGTCATTCACCAAATTCCAGTAGAGGTTTAAGACCACCACTCAGAAATGGAGGCGATGCCTCAAGAAGGGGCAACACTGAAACCCTTTATTTTCCTGGATTATCCATTCATGATTCCCAGCTACATGCCATGGATATCAGATCCTGCAGTGGAGATGCTGCATGAAACCATAATCAGGATTTGCAGCGAACATGGCAATCAGCGCGTTATGGTATTTTTTTTTTCTGGTTGAGAACGCAAACCTAAAAACTGGCGCTTAAAAGAAATAAAGAAACCAGATTTTTGGAACATTATTACAACCACACAAGTTGCTCCTATTCCAGACGATATGATCTAATAGCATACACCCAAAAGAGGTCCCCTGACGACAATACCCAAAGCTACAGCATGTTAAAGTACTCGCTAGTTATAACAAGATGTTTATACTTTATACTTGGCAGAGGTAAAATACTTCTGGGCGCCATCTGTCATCTGGCGAGGGTTCAACGTCCGAAAGGCTAGCAATATTTATGATTGTGTTTATTACTCCTGGCTTGGTTACAGCCGTTATAGGCTCCTTAATATGATATTTTGCGACAAAGGCTTCTGGACTTCTGGTCACGCCTTCCTTCCTTTAGCTGTCTCTAGTCTTGAGATAACAGAGGGCCTAGCACGAATGTTTTTGACGTAGAAGTAGTAACATTAACGTAAGAGAATTTTGAATATGAAAACAACAACTGTATTTTGGTTTAATTTTATGCGACATACACAATTTGAATCATTTAAAAATATGTGCAAAACGATTATCATAGTCATAGTAAAATTGTACGGCACGTTAATGTACGTCCAAAACATTCGTGCTAGGCCCTCAGGTACACCAATGTCTGCCAATGCGTATCTGAGAGACAAAGTAGAAACATCTGCAGACTTTCTTTTCTCCGGGACGCAACAAGCTTAATCTTTTGGTGGCCATCACGGGTGATTCTGACTTTCAAGAGTTACAGGGCATGGGAATAGTGTGCGGGTTTTGCCAAAATTTGAAGTGGTTAGATGTAGTGTGACGTAACAGTCTTGTCATTTCATTGCCTCGGCGCTTTGTCGGTCGCCAGCCACTGTTGATCCTGGATTTCAGGACTTGTAATGATTGGGAACAGTGTGGTGGGCAGTGCGGCAGTTACCAAAACTAGCAGTGAAAATACGTGGCGGCTAGTGCAAAATATAATTATTTTCATAAAATAGTTCATATCTTATCATAGTTTGGTAGGTACTAAACACAATCTGACCTGTTTTATCAAAATGTTTAATTAAAAATGACAAATTAATTTAAAGTGAATGTTTTGTTATTATTAGTTAGTAACAATTATAAATACTTATACATACTTGCATATAACATGTAGGTACCAGTCTAGTTACTTACATATTCTCGTCAACGTACTTTTGTAACCAGTTAGGCTAAGTATGTCGTAAGATTCACATCAGAGATAGGCTTAATTGCTGTTTGCAACTTCAAAATATTCTTCGAAAATAAAAAACAAATAGATCTGTGCTAACGGTCCACAAGCCACATCTATTCAGTAAAATAAATGAATTTCAAATCATTATTTTAGTTTAGACGTGTCGTGTGCGTGTGCGCAACTGTTACAAGGCCTCTTGTGAAACGTGTGCTCAAAGGAAGGTCCGGTCCAGATCGAGCGTCCACCGTGCAGTTTGTATTAGGCACATTTCAATAAGAAGCCATAAACAAAGCAATTTGTTGGCGGTGACAGAAGCGGCGCAGGCGCACGACCGACGTCCGCGCTCGCGCTGAGGTGACCACGCCGCCGGACAACAGCGGACCGTGACTCGGCACAACCACACTTAGTCTTTTTATTTTAACACCGAGAAACACAATAAAATAAGAAACAGTATCATGCAGCAAAAAACACCGACTGAGTTCAATGTTAACTACGAGTACGTATTTAATCCGGCTAAGCACTCTGTCTGCGGCAATTTAACTCAATGGAAAGACGTCGTGTTATAAACGACGCAGAGTACGCACCACACTGATTACTTTGTAATCATTTATTATTCTCGAAAAAACTATTCATTGCCATTAAAAAAACACACACAAAAAGAACTAAACAAAAGCGGCCTTTAGAATCAATTCACTGTTTCATCAGAATAAATTCAGCTCGGATGAAATCTACGCATTACAAATGGCAGAATACAGAACAAAGATAAAGCAATCGATTCATGCGCATATATACTATGTTGGTCTTACAGAAATGTCACCCTATGCGTAGAGCGTAACCGTTGCTTCCTGCGGTCAAACTCAATTAAAACTCATTGCAGGGGCGTGCGAACCGAGCGCGTCCGCCGAACGAGCCGTGCGCCCGCGCAGGCGCTGCCCCGCGCGCCGCCCGCCGCGCTTGGCGCCCGCACTCTTAACCCCACAGGAAACACTCCTTGCCTAACTCCTAATCTTAGGTCAATAAACCTAGGGCTCGCGACTCTCCGCATGATGAACACAGATGATACATAACTGATAACGATCACCGATGATATTACAAACAGTCCCGGTACCGGTAATATAGGAAGTCTTATCAGCTTAAACGGAGGTTTGCTCGATATTGTAAACGGTTTTGGGTTACATGAGATATGATGACATCATTTAATAATGCATGTAGATTCATCGACAATGAGGCATAAAAATTATGTTTAATAACTTTTTAATTGAATGCCCTCGCTCATAGATTGACGGATGGATTGGAGTTATTGGACGCGGCATTATTGATCGACTGCGCGAGCCATATTTTAATTAAGCCTCTTTTGCACCTCTTCCAACCATTAAGTTAACAAGATCTCGTTTACGCAGTACGTGCACACGACGTCGTGCGCTGGTAACGTGTGAACTTTAATATGTCCACAATTCCACATCACACCAGCATGAGGTTATCTTAACTATTCTCTACGGTATTTTCTCTTGCAATGTCACTTTTGAGAAACACGCCAGACAAATAAATATCATAAATCGAAGCTCACAATACTGCGAGGCACATTCTCAGACATTCAGCTACGCCATATAGCCCAGTTTGCAGCGTGTTTAAGGAGAATCAACAATTAATAGCGCTTAATTAATTACCTTGCACGAATTATCTTATAGAGACTTCATTTTTTGCGAGATGCAGCACAAGGCAGATGAAAACACGCCCAAATACAGCAACATTTACATTCCACTGCAAATAGCTAGCTGTGTTTAATGTAATTTACCACACTTCATATGAAAATGCCACGGCTAACAGCATCGATCAGTTTCCCAAGTTAAACAGGCATTGTTTTATACCACGGCATTGAGAACTTCACAATTTCATAGTAAATCCTCGTTATATTCGTCGACCGCTTTATTCTAAAAGTTTATTGATCTGAAACATCAGTAAACTATGTTTTTGTGTCGTTCTTCTGAGAAGGACAAGGCCGACCAAAACGGACTCCAAATATTGGGGTGGATAGTTTATGTTAAGTGAACCCCCTGCGTGACGTAAAGTCATCGTTTTATCTTTGAAGTCGACAGCAGAGACTAATATAATCGTGAGATGACAATCAAGCCTCAACTTCATGGAGGGTTTGCCCATCAAAGAGGCTGAGTTACCGCAGACGTTCCAAACTCCATGGTCCAATCACATCTGACTATCCACCTTTTTACTTATAATATCATTGTGACTATCTGAGATATTTTTAGCGCAACCCAAACACTCGTAGTCTCAAATGAAGTTTATTTATTATAGAAATGTTTTTTTTTTAAATACCACTTGATTGAATAATTAGAATGGATATGTATAGCATAAGTACGAATTTATGCTCACGATAACGCCCCTATATTGCTCGGTCGAGTATTTGACCGACATTGCCAGCATTGATAAGCGTTCGCCGTAATTCAGTGTTGAATTTTGCCGACACATTAGGTACAATGAGCGGTTTGTTGGCACTCTAATGTCGACAAATTTCATTTAATCGGCTTTCCTTTCATCTTACAACCGCAGAAGTTAATTTAATTTTAATAATACTTGATACCCCTGCGTATAAACGAGAAGCTATTGTATAAAACATAGGTTTATAAATTCTGTGAATGAATATGAGTCATGTTGTCATATTAATGCAGAATTCATTATACTGAATTATTATGATAATGTATGGTGATGATAATTCTTGACGAACTTCCATCCATACATATACATATACATATGTAGGTACATTTGAGATATACCTATATTCGTACTGCAGTCAAGTCAAGGTCATGTGCATTTTTTATAAAGTAAGTAGGTTCCTACAAACTATGGTTTGTAACAGTCTTAGCAGCTGGTTTTATCACTTCTGTCTAATACTAGTCTAACGATAAAATGGGGTTGCTACAATTTTGCGTAGCAACCTTAATAACAAATACACTACGCGTACATTTTTGGCACTGCTAATTGAAAAGTGGCGAAATGAACGCCAAAATCTGAATAGAAATTAATCAATTGTGACACTGGAAAAAACCGTCACCCATAAATCTTTGTATCTGCGTAAATTAAATAAGTACTGTGACCCAGCTTTTCTCGATTAGATAAACCGGATTTCGTAAGCTTACGCGATTCACGTCGTTATTACGTCTTCGTTGACGAGTACGGGTGAGCCCGTGGGGCCCGGGGCCCGCGCTTGTCTACCAAGCTCTCAAGGCCTGCGAGTCATTGCCTCGGCGAGGCTGCTCGGCTCCTCTCGGCCGGGCTCGTGTCCTCGCCGCCTCGCCGCTTCGCCGCCTCCTCCACCAAATGACATGCTTTAATTTTCCCACAAAACGATTAAACGCCACCAAACCTACTCTCATAGATACTATTAAATACTTGCGTAGCTATTCTGTATCGGAATCAGCGAATAATTCACTATTAATAGTCCAACACAACAAGAGCTCGCGTTATATCACCGGTACAAATAAACATGGAGAACTAAGCATTACTTTTTTGTGGGCAGACTGTGCGCGCAGAGCATGAACCCAAGAATAATAAAACTTCAAATCTGTATTTCATGAATGCCGAATTCTATTTGTGTTTTATCGAAGGAATTAAACCACTTAGCGGAAGAGAACAAAGCATTTTAGACGTTCTCCACTTTCAAAAGTAAACAGCACTTAGGTCCATCAAACGTTAAATGGTGCACTTCCTAATTGCTGATGTACATTTTCCACAAATTTTCAAGCAGAATATTTATTGAAATCATCAAAAAATTTCAGCAAAACTGATAAGAACTAGTCTAAGCTATTCTTCAGCTGTAGGTCTTTTCAGATGACAGAGGACGATTCTGAAAAAGGGCCTCTCGATAAGGTATGCTTGTTGCGTAAGTCATAACAAATTCGCAAATGAACAAAGATCGTGTTAATTTTTCTAAAATCATAATTCCGTTTCCGTGACGACTATTTTAATTAGATTTGGTAAGGAAGTGGTAATCATGTAGCTATGTAAGTACATATACTTGGTATCCAGACGGCGAGGGTCGGCGCTCTCTATGAAGCGAACTTGAGAGAGGCCCGATAAGGCGCAGCGTTCCCAAAATAGAGGCCATTTTTATTATTCAACGAACCGATTGGAACTGGTTTGATGGGTGCGGGGCGTCTAATCGGGAATAAACCGCCGAATTTCTCCAGGAATCCGACTCCACATCCCAGTGTGTGCCATAAACACGAAGTTTTTATTGTTTTCAGAAATCGACGACTGAAAAGTACGGCTAAGTACAAACTTCTTTTCTTTTTGTACAACAGAGATCATGTAACTTCTACTAAATGAATATTTCAAACATTTTTGTCTAGAGGGGAGCTGACAAACTTGTTGGAAAATATAAAAAGGCTTATTATACAGCAAGCGAAACATGAATGCCACTAGGAAGCACACTCGTTTGCTATTCAGATTAGTGGCACACATAGGTACATCGCACATTTTACATAACGAGCAATGTTGTACCTACTCCCATAAAGTTATCAGGCGGTGTTTTGGCAAGCATCTGCCGAAACCGTGGGCCTCGATAGTTGCGGCCAGATAAACGCGATCCTGCGGGTTCAGGGCCGCTCCGCCGCCGCGCCGCACCGCGGGGGCAAGCACTTTGTAAAGCAATCATCCTGAGTAAATGTTCTCTTGTTCGTAACATATGGACTCTTTATAACAAGTTTTAGTATAAAAAGTGAGCTTTTTATTACACATCACAGCATACATTGAACCTCGTCACATGTTCAACATTTAGGCATGTGCTTGCCAGTTGCCATAACTCAGATAATCTAAAATAGTTTCGGTGACTATTACACGCTGCGTTATCGAGATGTAATTTATATGACGAGCTAATTAAATGAACTGATGCGTTGGATACGTGATATTAGATTACAACAGAACATTACAATCACCGCTTTCCCTGGACTCGCGTGCTGCTAAACGTAAGAGCCGCAAAAATGTTTTATATGCCGTCATACACTGATTCGCCTAATATAAGGAAGTAGACTGAAACATTTGTAGAATGCCTAAGAGTTTCAATATGTCATGGCTGTTCACTGCCACCTAATCATTTGCAGGCCACCACACCAATACAAATATTTGCATGATGCGGTCATGCGGTATAGAATAAATCATCCACTAGTAGAAGCTCAAACAGGCAAATTAATATCTTGTTTAATACAATCCTAAGTAAAAGTGAATCCACACTAAGCCATCGCTTAAAAAAGCTGTTTGTAGCTTTTATTTTACTATTCAGCACTAACATTACCGCGGAGCGATGATAACTGACGTAGTACTGCTTCGCAAATTGTTACTGGAAATCTGTAATCTTAGGAGCAAACTGTAATGAAACACCCCACGAGATTTGAATCCGGATTCAATAAAAGTACCTATCAGACGACCAATTTTTAAGCAACATTCGCATTTACATCTCATCGCAATCTGCCAAAAACACCTCTCATTTCCCTAATTTTGGCAAATAGCGATGGCGAGGCGAATGCTTAATTAATAGTAGAATGAGCTCTGTGTGTCGTCAGATTTGCCTTCACTAACAGAATTTGCGTTAGAAGGACATTACAAAATTTCTTTAGAAATAAGCATCACCTTTGTACCTATTTTTCTGTTCCCTTCTTCTTATTTATTTGTTAAATGTGTGTACATAAACTGTTAAATAAATAAATAAACTGTTAAATAAAATATATGTATCTTAATAGAAACTGGTAGATTCCAACGATACTCAGCTCCTTTTAAAGGCATAATGTTTAATGCATAAAAATATAAATAAAAACATTGTGTGTGGCCTTGCGGGTGCGGCACTCCTCCGATTTTAAAGTATTGAAGCCATTCCTTATAGTGATTGGGATAGCAATTATCAGTGATGTAAAGAGCCCGATAACAGCTGCGATTCAAAAGCTCGGGTAGGTATACGATTACGTGACGTCCCGTAGCAACGTTACAAGTTTCCGGTTTAACTGCTACGAATAGGAATCTTCTGGAAATAACTAGACAGTTATCTTTTCTGAAAATAAAGAAATTATAAATAATACTTAAATCTTGTGCTAATCCGTTGTTTGTGTAACCTTTGTATTAAAATTCGAATTTTAATTAGAATTGTGAACCGTAAACTTGTGGTTTTTTAGAATTTTTATAAAAAGTTGTTAACCGACTTCCAAAAAGGAGGAGGTTTTCAATTCGGTTGGGTTTTTTTTTTGTATTTACTTTGACTCCGATGTTTCTGATCCGATTTCTGTGATTATTTTTTTGTTAGATGCGGTATACTTGCCATTTGATCCCGTAAATATTTAATTTAGTTTAGCCCAGTACCTAATTTTTATTTATTGAGTTTTTTTTCTTACTTGGATGATGTAATTTTTGCGTACTTGGACGATGACGTCGTCCCCTAAATGGCAAATAGCGGACCACTTACTTACCACAGAAAAGTGAACAATAAAAAGCTTAAAAAAAATAACATTCGTCTTCCAAATTAAAAACACTATATTACAAAGTGTAAAATAAATTGAATTGCGGAAGTCGATGTTTTCGGTTGTTTCTTCGTCTTTTGACACCAGCTTTAGTAAAAAAGTTTTTTAGAAGTCATAATACCTAAAACAAACGAATCAATACAAGTTTGTCCACAAATAAACATAATGCCTAAAACACTTGTAGAGTAGCGGTACAATAACGGCTTATGTAAAACAGGAGACTGAACAGAGTGGCTAGTCGCCTCTAGTTCCCGCCATATTGCTGTCGACGGCGCCTATTTCTTTCAGGCTGCACCTACTTGAAAATTTCGCGGAATTTTAATATAAGCCCCATGTTTTTTATCACGTTTTCATATCAACAAGGAAATAACAACCAATGGAATGATGGCCAATATGCAGTTGCAACGAAAAGGTGCGGCTCATCGTAAAAATGGTAGATAGTGCGGTATTAACATTTGAAACGCTATCTAATCACGATATGGGTACGAGTAAATGTAAATTTTAAGTGATTTTCGTATCGATTATTAAAAATACTATCGCCAAATGCAATTGTTTCATGTGTCCGGCTAGAAATACGTTGGGAGTGTATTTAAACTACGTCTTAATTTTTGTTTGCACTTTATTAGTCAGATTCCAAGCAACTAAAGTTACGTGAATGAAACAATTCTGCTTCCTGAATTTCAGTATTGTATGAAATTCAATGTCTTTTATTTAATTCTGAAGAAGAAGAAGAATGATGAATGTTGCTCGTCTAAGCGTCAAATATCTTAGAATTTCAATTTAAGGAGCTTTCGCTTCTTTTTTTCCACAAGAAACGTGCACTTTTGTGTAAAGTACGCAAGATAACCTTTTACAAATGTAGTGAATGACACAAACAATTTAACTTTCATCTCCTCTACCAAGAAAACTAAATCCGAATCCGGCCCACACTTGACAGGATAGTTGAAAGCTCTTACTGAGCGAGCGCAGATATACAGCCAGTCGGAGGCAGTCGTTATGCGAGTTTCAAACTTCCAACCTGCCCTAACGGCCAACGGCGAGTGACGTCAGAGCTCAGTGCCTTCTACAGCGTTACAACGACTGTGTGAGTACGACAGGTTGTACAAATGTTGTATGTAACGACAGTGTGACATTGTTCATCTACTAGTACATGTGTTGGTAGGCTTTATTATACATTATAATATACATATGTAAAAAATATCTATTTATTTCAGAAATAATTCCATAATCATATAAATTTGTTACAACCATTACTACTTATAAAACTATGTTAGTATACAAATACAAAGATATCAATACCTACAATTAATATTCTTTTTTTTTCAGGTTCCTATCCTAATTCCTACCTAACAATAACTTTAACTAATCAAATCAACCATCATTAATCAAAGGGCCAATTCCCGTATTTTTTTAACGTTCGCATTCCAGCTGCAATCTGTCGATTTTCCTACTCTGATATGTGAAATTAAATTCACAGTCTTTTGCCACATTGAAGTGCATTACACAATTCGGTAATCGTGATTTTAAGCGAATCGTAAGCAAAGGAACCGCAGTGCCTTTGCCGAAACACGTTACAAATCAAAATTAAGCCCCAGGTTCTTGTCCATCCAGGGTTGCGAAATCTGTTCGAAAGATTCACCGCGGCCCTGGAACGCAAAGGGCATTAGATGGAACATGGATAGGTTTTAGTCAGTAAGAGTCTGACACGCCCTTCCGCTCGGCCCAGACCGGAAGAAGTCATTCAATGATTTCCCATCCTTAAAAAAAAAACCATATTGATACTTGACCATATTGATAGATTATTCAAATTACAATTAAATACTTATCAACAACTATACTAATAATCACGAAATTATGTACAAACGCGTATAAAAACAAAATAAATCATTGGGAATCAAATAATTCATCCACATCGCTGTCAATTACTAAAGTGCCCAGAACACTGGCAGCATTGCCGCGTTGAATGGCAATGCAGATTGAATGACATGCATTTATATTCAAATGTTGCTAACAAGCATTTTATATTAATACATTACAACGAATGACAAGACAACCAATTACAATAATTAAAAACATAATTTACATATGCATGGGTCCCAAGGGTCATTCTCTACAGTTGCCTCCAGCATAATTATATCCTTTATTTGCCAATCTCGCTTGTCCCCAGGAAAACACCAACTGTCAAGGTCCCATAACATTTTTATGGCGCCACGGATTCGGAATAAGTCATGGTGCCCGTGACATAATCACCATAACCATACTCATACGCCATCAAGGCTGTAGGTACCAACGTTACAGCCACGAGGAATTTATAAGTTTATAACCATACGCTTCCGGCGAACGGGTTTCCGATCACGATGAGATGATCCATAGATAGGCACTTGATAACTTGATATTAATAGTTTGATCATTTATGTAGAATTTGTAGATCTTAGCTATCTTAAAGTTACTGTTTGATCTACTAAGAACTATTTTCAAGAGCTTTTAATTGTTAACTAGCTTTTGCCCGCGTCTTCGTATGCGCATATCACGTTTTTTTTCCGTTGCCGTATTGTTTTTCTGTTCCCGTATAGCCTATAGCCTTCCTCATGAATGTGGCTATCATATACAAAAATATTTTTCCAAATCCGACTGGTAGTTCCAGAGATTAGCGCGTTCAAATAAAAACAAACACAGCTTTATTATATAAGTATATAGAAGTCTAGATAAATAGAAGCACACATAGAAATATGGTACTAAATATGGATAAATAGCAGTACTTGTAATTTGATTCAAATTTCCACAACAAAAAATTATTACCTGTGATATTTTTTACAAACATAAGGTAGCAAGGTAGGTATCATCGACATAAACACCTGTCTGTGGTGACGTTCTTCTATAAATCTAGACTTTTAACGGTTTTTTATTTAATATGCAGATATTTATTCAAATATAACCTTTTGTTTAGTGTACAGAAATATTCCGTAGAGTTTCTACATCGTATAACTTAAGTAGTTAATGCGCAAGTAGAGAATTCTTGCTGGGCGTGTCCTTGTCCTTGGCTGAATCGTTAACTTTATCCGCTTTGATCACCACCATCATAGCAATGAGTTACTTGTATGATATACAACACGCATAGTTTCATAGGAAACTAACTCACGCTCTTATCTCAGGATCAGCATGGTCAGGGCAGGAAAATTATTTTGTCGGTCAGGAACCCGTTTTTAGGACTTATTAAGCGTGGCCTCCTTGACCCCAGAACTTTAAATCACAACATTTTTAGGTTATATATACCCGTAGTTATCCCTGATTTAACCAACGCATGCCTGATGCTTGTCAGGCAGGCCACGCAAGGACCTAGACTACTTAAAACCTACTCTGAAAACATTAATAACCATTTTATCATATCTGGTTATCTAAAAAGGCGGAAAACTATTTCTCCGATTAATATTTATACCTACTGTCTACGGAAATCCTATTTTGGAGAGCATCAATTATTCAGGACTGGCGATAAAACTCATCAGCGATGTGCGAGGACGTGGGCGGGCATCATTGCAGTCGCCTCGCTGCGCCCGCGCCGGTCCGGTCCAAACGGATACATTCCCACTGTTAAAGCCAAAGATACACTTGGGGACAAAATGTTCCTCAACATGACGCGCAACGCTCAAAGTGTATCTAATACTTTAGTGTTGCCATCTCTCCGATAATCATTCTAGACTAGCTGTTAGCCTTAGCTCGCTCTAAAGAGGTTTTGTCTTTAAACTCCCTTTGTCTAACAGCCGCACTGGTTTGTGTTTGCCTGTTTGCTTACCAACGGAAGTAGTGTATGGGAACATAGATGCAAAAAGTATGTAAAATCCTCGCCCTTCTTGACTTTATCGTTTAACGATGAACTTACCAACGGCAGAATCTTGAATAGCTGAATGTAAGTTGAGCGCACAAGTTTTTTTGCTGCAACTAAAAAACTATTCCGCTCTATCAAATGTCAATAACTTCCAAAGTATTTTGAATACTTACTACAGCGGAAACACAGGCAGAAGTACAGACACATCCTTGTAAAACCAGCCGACGTGCGCGTCCGAATACGTTGTCGTGTCAGAAAATCGTAAGGCAAATTGGCCTCACATCACGCTATGAAAAGCGAGAAATAAACGGAACGTTAAATGGGCAGGTACTTATTAATCGGACAATCATCGGAGACAAACGTTTGGGCTGGTCGGCGGTTCCCACGGGGCGGGTGCCTTGCCGGCAACCATTCCGGTTCTTGCCAACTTAAATGTTTGTTGTCAAATTAATCTGAAGTTACTTAGTATGCGCCAGCCGACCAGTCGAGCGACTATTCATTCATAGCGGTTGGAATGCTAGATCGCTCGTGGCCGCCTCGGCCGACCTTCGCCGCCGGCCGCCCGGCAAAAAGTGTGTGATCCACCGTGATCTGGCCGCAACTATGTGGATGTACCAGTGTCCAGTGCCTTACCTGCGCCATACCATAACGTACCTCCCATAGGACGTTACTCTCCCGTTAGCTCGCCCAGCCACGTCCAAACAAAGAACTTTATTACGTACCTAATCGGTCGAATAGTTCACAGAATACTTAGTTTAAATTAATAGGTAATTAGTAAGCGATGCTCACAGAAAAAGGTATTGTAAATTCATAAGGCATGTCGTCTCAGTGCAGTTATTAAATAAAATATTGTACAGGACGAGAAGTACAAATTAATAAGGTAGAAAATCTCCTAACTGAAAACAGCAATTTCAGTTATAACTTCAATCAATTTTTCTCTTCTTTCAATTAAACCACTTGAGTGTTCCATTTTCCGTAGTTTCGGCACGGATCAGTAAGATTAAGAATTACCTAAATGAAGCATTCCGAGAAGCGAGCACAGATACATGTCGAGATTAAATTGCTCACAAGTTTAGTAACATAACGACAAGTCAGGCCAATGAATGGCTGTCATTTGTTAAGGACGGGCATGACATCACGCTACGAGTCGCTGGTGGCCCCTGGAACGCTGCCTCACTGCCGGGCTGCTGGGCGTCTGCCGTAGCTCCTTATAAGATACGTATTGCTCCTAACTTACTGAAGTAGACTATGTAACACATACGAGAAAAGCTATAGATTTTATTAAGACAACGTTTTTAACGTACATATTTCTGAAAGCAAAATGTAGAAAATTACTAGTTTTAACAACCAGCCATGCACTTAGTGTATGAATTTATCGTGAAAATGAATGGACGAAATGAAGTGGATTAAATGTTAAATTAAAATAATTTACAATAGATTGGCTTCAGTTAAGTGACTTTCCATATCAAAATAATGATTTAGGTATTTCATGGAATTGTTCACTAGCAACGCTCGACTATTTTGAGGTCAACAACCCCGCCGAACTTCTATTATTAGCATTTGTTTAATTTTATTTATGCATATTCCGCAAAAATTGTATTTGGCAGTGTGCGTTCATAAAACGTTGGTAGTAAATATTGATTTAATTGACTTTTAAATTAGGTGGTTAAATATACTTAGGAATGCTACGAGAGGTTGAAGGCGGTGAGTGAGCACTATGAATATGCTGTGCCTAACTAAGTAAAGAAGCGATGGGGGGGCGGCGACGGCGGGCCTCGAGCTGTAGAGCTCGACCGGCTCGTAGCGAGTAGCGAGTCGTAGCTGAAACCCAACAGCACCTCCGCGGTGACGTCACTCCGGACGCGCCGTCCGCGCCGATCAAGGACAGTAAACATTACCAGGTCAACGCACGCCGCTGTCTCTAGTCGCTTTTTTTCAATTCGGCCATGACTGCCCTACCAACAGCCGTGAAGAATCGTTCCCAAAGAGGCCCACTAATGGATGCCCATTACAGAACCTATCTAGGTACCACACTTCTGAATAAAAGCCCATTTTCACCCGGAAGTAAAGAACAAAAGCCGTTTAACAAACGATTGGCGAGTACTGTACTGATCTGAAATAAGCACTGATTCACTGAAAGGTAAATAGATGATATACAAAATTACAAAAGATTCCTTCACAAAAAAAGGTTCGATTGCCAAAATTTAATTGACTGGGAATTCAGAGACACGCTTACAAGTTGTTTCTTGATTAATTATATGTAATTAAAGAAACGATCTTCATAAAAACTCTATCTAAAACCATAACGTTGATAAAAAAGCTGTTGTTTTACTTTCGTGGTGGACCCACAGTTTCCGATGGGAAAATAAATGAGTCGCTACGCTGACCGAGTAGCGACTGTCTTGTGGTCGACGTCCACTGCTGGACTGGATCTAAGCAGAGCATTGAAATGTGCAGAAACGTATCTAAGTATTATTTAGGTATGGCCATACGGGTTAAGTTATTTATTAATCGTAGTTGTCAATCTTTGGATAATTCTGGTCGGTTAAATATAATTTGTGGTACTAATAAGCGGCGCGTTGCGTGCGAAAGGCTGCTAAACCTGTCACAATGTTTCGGGCCTTTGATCAATACGTTGGAACAAACGCGTTGATGCCTGGCCTCTGGACACGTTTAAATTGCACGTTACATTTCTGCCCGTAGCCTTTTTGCTTTTTTAGTTGTGCAGTGTTGTGGTTATCTAATCTACTTTATTGATAAACGTAGGTATATGCTAATGGAATAAAAACGTTAATGTGCACAATCAACGAGTTGGTTTGTAGATTATTTCGTGTGCATGTTTGTTTGACGTAGTTTTTTGACCATGTTAGTTAGCTACGAGCGGCTGCGAGGTATGATTCAAGCGTTATACAAGATACTATACACAACATCAACCTTACACTCAAAAATACCTTTCTTACCATTTAGATTCAAATTCAGATCATAATTTATAATACTAACACAGGTATCTTTTTAAATAGAATTCAAAAAGTGTAGGTATTAATCAATTTTGTAGATCGGTACAATACAAAAACCATCTCCAAGCTAAGCAGCAAATCGGATACAGAATGACTTCCCGAATCCGAGACTCCCGCATACAATGAAAATGAGCTCAGGAAAACGATGACGGAACTTTTATTGTGATCGAGACAAAAAGCTTGGGTGTACTTGTCAAACGGTTACTGAGAAAAACATTGTGGGTAACAGACGTGTTTTATTGTGATTGTGAGGTCCATGCTCCTACCGTGGAGCGTGGAGCCGTGAACATCTGAGCGGAACGACTCGACGGAAATGATGGCTCCAGAGAGTGCCTCCACGCTTCTTATGTTCCCAAACTTTCATCTCTATTATTTCGGGGGCTTATTTCCCAACCTTAGTTGGCTTCGAACTAATGGTTTTGATATTTTACTTGGCTTGAATGAAATTTGAAGTACCTAACAGATAAAGTTGTGGAGACCCATTTATTATTGCTATAAACCGTGTGAAGTACTTATTTATAAATAAGTACTCGGTTAAACCAACCAAACCAAGATGGGTTCTTATGATCATCATAAGCCTCAACTGTATGTGTTAATATTTTAATTACATGACACATTGTGTTAACAGCAATGAAATTAATGACTACGGATGTTGTAAAGAGAATCCGTTAGACAATATTATGTTTCTAACTGTGCTTCAGTTACACCAAGATATTTCTTCCGGAAAAGCATTTTTAATATGGTTGAAGAAAACCACTTGCTCTTATTCAAAATGCTCTTACCAATTTGGCATTCTTTATTGGTAAATTTTAAAGGGCAAGTTTTGGTTTTCAATTGAGTAGAGAGAGAGATTGACTAAAAAGCAGTCCAGTAAGCAACAAAATTTAATCTAAACTAAAGTCTAGGAACAGGATGATTGATATTTGAATGACTGTTATACAACTTGTGTTTCGTGAGTTATTGAAAAAGCTTAGGGAGAGCAAATTCAGTAGGTAGTACCTACTTAAACAGTGCTTAAGCGACTTCTCGGAATTGGAATACTTCATTTAGAAAAACGAGTAGTGTAGAGATGTGTGTTTAACAACCAATATCGAGGTCTTTTCCTTTAGTGAGTCACAGCGGTACTGATACGGATTCAAAAATAAATTCATCAAAATCAATCGGAATAAAATAAAGTTTATTATATTATTCCTAACATTAATTTTCTGACAGCTTCATACCGAGCCAACTTATCACGGTGACAATAAATAAATGCGATATAATAAGAGATTAAGTGATCAATGCAAGTAAATAATGATTTCCTTATAATGATGTGTGTGTAATTTGAAGAAGATATTCCTTAGCTACTTATTACTTTTAGTAAAGAGTGGTCGGTTCGGGCGATCAACGGTGCCGGTTGCATTCCATTTTGCCGCGTTCCATTACGCAGTGTCGTGCTTCCAAGAAAGACTGATGTCCCGCTCGCACTTAGCATTCCATATTATTGCCGTGTTTTGGAATTCTGTTCATTGTTTGCGCTCAAGCTCATTTCAATACAAGTAAGGAAACTAAGCGCGTATCCGGTCAAAGGTCTGGCAGAATTGCAGGCCAGTGATGGTGGCTCGCCGCTACATCGTTACGACTGACACATTTCACATGAAGTAAAGTAGAGTAGCTGTTTACGAGCGTGTTATCTTAGTGCTGCAGTTGTAGAGTGTCGACCGCAGAAAGTAACGCGAGGCGTATGCAATAAAAATTAAAAATACGCGAAACAATAAAAGTGTCGCCCTCATATTGGCCAAGTGAGTGAAGGAAGCCGGCTAGTCGGTGATTAATGACGCGCGGTTATAGCGCACTTCCTGCGCCCGCGCAGCAAGCCCTGCGCAGGCGCACACCTCGGATTTGAATTAGCAAAAAACCCGCGAAGGAGTTGATCGACCCGCTGCTATTGCCATAAGCAAATGCTTTTATATGGCCGTTGACATTCAACAACAATGAGAACAAATCGACTATCGATCACTCAATGACTCAAGTTATTCAGTAATTAGCCGCGAAATATTAGAGACACGTTCTCAGAGAAATGGACGTTAGCGGGCGCGGCCAGTAATGCAAACACGGCTTGATGTGTTAAGGAATATGATTAACATTCTGAGACTGAAACCTCATTGATATAATTGTATTGTAGGTACTTGTTATAAACTAAGCTAACATCACGGCTACAGTAAGTCATAGCGTCAAAAAACCGTGACGGGTACAATTTCAGATTTCATTCGGTTTTTATAATTTCGGATGATCCACGATCTAAGATTGAATGTCGTAAGAACCGTCTGCTCGGTAGAACATTAGTTTTCTTTGTTGCATTCCGTCCATGATATGACGAGTACGTCTAACTACTGATGTGTACGCATTTTCCGCTCCATTTCCACGCTTTATGCAGGAATCCAGGTCACTTGTAAGTTTTCATCTACATACCTGTGTTGCGTAAGCGCACACAACTTTTTTAGCTTTTAAACTTGATACAATTGTGTTGTGCCTAGTTACCCGGCTTAAGCTAGTATGTGGCTTTATCGAATTCTTCATGTTTTATGATAGTTAAAAAACTTAAGAATTGTATTTATGCACAGCAGACTGGCAAAATCGATTAAATTTTTTGTGGTACATTCTAACGATTTTCGGGTCGGAAACCTAAACTCATTTAAACGAAACATGAAACGCTCACTTTTATAAATAGTTTCCGTATAAATTGTCTATGTATTTTATTTAAAATAAATTCTCGCTTAAGCTCAACAAAATGTTGGAATTTCGTATTTTATTGCGTTCACGGTTCACGCGTGACTTTTTTAGTTTTACGACGTCTTTGAATTAATGTGGTGAAATTATCTAGTAAGTAATTAAAACAACAATAACTAACCGAACAATCAGAATTTATTGCAATCTTTATAAACTTCATGAAAAATATTTTATTGAAATGGAGAGAAGTTGTTGAAAGTCTACATATACAAGATACATAAGTCATACAATCTAACATTGTCAAGCTATCGCTTTTCACGACAGTTTTGTCATTTCGAAGAAGATTGGAAACAAAACTAAGTAACCCAATTTAACATCTACAAGAAAAGCGTCATGTATGGGACCTAAATTTATGTATAAAATAGGTTAGTGGCACCTGGTATCTACTTACATTTTTAATCCAGAATGTTTTTTTTTAATATTTAGGTTCTTGACAGCATTTTGTATTTTTTTTAGGTTTTGCTTATTTTCTGTGCTCATAACGATTTATTTTGTTACAATAATTCGATAAAAACAAACAATTATTTATTTATTCTTTATCCTTATTGAATCAGCTTACAGATGTAGGTAGGTAGGTAAGTTACTATCGCAAAGTGTGTTTTCGTGTGGCGTCAGGGAATTGGCAGGAATGACGGGATTTCCCCAAAGAATATGTTTGTAATAGTGTCACGGTCAGATTGTAGCCTATCGTGGCGGAGCCCGAATGTAGGAAATACATAGCTTTAGGCTGCTGATAATTTTCTGCACAAAGCCTAGAATAACAACCAAGCAACGATCGAATCCGAAATGATGATATCCACAAGAGAACCAAAGTTGCGGACATAGCCCGAAGAATCGCCAAACTGATGTGACAGTGGGCAGGGCACATTGCTCGCAGAACAGATGGTCGATGGGGCCGAAAAGTTCTGGAGTGGCGACCGCGTGCCGGAAGACGTAGCGTTTGCGTGGCCTCCCACAAGGTGGACCAATGACCTGATGAGGGTCGCGGGTAGCCGATGCATGCGAGACGCACTGACACTATGTCCAGCAGTGGACGTCTTTTCCATAATAGTGTTCTTAATTTCGACAACACAAGTAGGTATGGGTGTGTATACAAATTACCAATTAAAGGTCAAAACTTCAAAAGTCTAAAAGTAGAAAAATATTCCACTTTTCTACTTTCAAGTAAGTAGATTAAAGTAACAATGTAACTGCTATTAATTGAACAAACATTAGGAAGGTACACCTTTCAATCAAATCAAAAATTAAAATATGACAACAAAAAATCTGAAAAGGAATATGTACCAACATTTACTGTGAGAAACAACCCTTAAATTAGATTATGTAAGGAACATTTTAAGACATAAAACCGGTGGTACTAATCCTAGGACATACCTAGACGACCTATATTTTGAAGTATCTCATATACCTACCTATAGAGGTATGGAACAACTGACCAAGCTAATATGAAGTGTTATCAATCACAGCAACAGTGATTAGGGTTGCCAGGCGTCCGGATAAAGCCGGACATAGTTAGGCTTTTAGGATGCTTGTCCGGCCAAATTAGATGATGTCCGGCCTGTTCGGCTTTTGTTAGGATTTTTCAAATTTACCAATCACTTTAATTTTCCCCAAAATGCACAATTAAGAAGACTGGTCGCCACTAATTTAATATTTCATAATAGACATATCTTTAAAGTTAAATCAATTTGATGTTGACTAATCAAACGAGCTTGGATTTACTTATCCTCCTGCTAAATATTATTTTAAAGACACAAAACATTCTGAATAGGATAAGTTGTCCGGCCTTTTATCCAATTTTACCCAAAAGTCCGGCTAAATTGGCTGGTCTGTTCGGCTTTCCAGTTTTAAGACCTGGCAACCCTAACAGTGATGATAGGTACTCTACCTACCTACCTACTTCTTAAATCGACTCGCATCATCGCATATTGGCATGGTCAGTCAGCACAGCAGCTACAAACAAACCTTGTTTATTGCTTGGCTAGTCTTTTCAGTTTGTACCTTTAAGATAAAAGAGGAAATAAGTCAATACCTAGTAACCTCGAGTAATCTAAAAGGAATTTGTTGGTGTCGTCGAATCAGCCTACAAGCGCAATGCAACGGGCGGGGGGGGCTAGTCTCTAAACCCGAAGTCCGTAGTTTCGGACTTAGTTGCGGGCGTATTCTACTCCGTACCACCTACGGACTTACGATTAGTTCCGAACCCGAACTAAGAATGAATGACAACACGATTTGACAGTAACCGTCAAATCGTGTTGTCATTCATTCTTAGTGGTTAGGTGATACGGACTAGAATACGCCCGCAACTAAGCCCGAAACTACGGACTTCGGGCTTAGAGAGTAGCCCTCCAGGGCAGGGATAGGCGGTAGGTATGCAAACGGTCGACCGAGCTATGGCCTTGCAGAGTCCATCTTGATAGGAAGGTAATTTCCAATATCGAAAAAACTGTGGCTATCACTCTTATAGCTACACACAAACATCACTGTCTGGAGTAACTCGAAGTGAAGTGGTTTAATTTCGTGGATTTAACACACTGACGGATACAATTATTTACTTATTATATTTCACCGAATTTATGTGATTTTGAGATTTTAATCTTTCTATCGTAGTAGAAGATCCACAGTCGATCGCCTGTTGCCTAAATACTTATTTGGATGTCGATGGACGACTCTATAACATAAGTCTAAGTACCACTGTACCACAGCGATGGATCGTCCATTGCCAAACGTATTGGTTGGTGGTCGCAGAAATTGTACGGCTATCACAAGATACAAATAATACCTAGGAAGTAGGTACTTTCCTATTCTCTTATTTTTATGTTCACTGTAAACAATTGTGTGGGAAGCCTTTGCCCTACAGTGGAACAAAATAGAATACTTATGAGGATACCTAAATAGGTTTTTGTTTAGCTTAAAAGTTTAAAACTAGGTACTAACTTCAGTTCTAGCTAGGTAATTGATTAAGCGACAGGTCAAGGTCTTCCTTTGACCTTTGTCATATCTGTTTTGAACTTTTGACACAACTACGTTGTATCAAAATTGAGTGTAGCTGATTCGGGCTGGCTGTAGGCTAGTTCCAAAGCCTAGCGCGGTACCTTTGGTGGGTGACAGACTGTCAGCCGCCCTAACTTAGGCGATATGAAAAGTTCACTGGCCGCCGCCTGCGCCTGCGCCGCCCCACCGGCCGCGACGTGAAGTCGAGGTTCATACATTGCTGTGGTAAACACTAACAAGTGCATACTTTTATGACATGAAGTGAACCAGTAAACAAGACAACTTAAGTCTTCCGAAAATTTTGACAAAGGGTTCGTATCTATTTATGACTAAGCTATTATGTATACTTATGTAGGTAAGTATTCAATCCGTGGAATTCATCTTATACTGTAAGTAAGTAGGTACCTCAATAGAATGAGAAGCAAGAATCGAGACCGAGCGAGAAGCACATCAGAGCGCGAGCGAGCAAGAAAACATGTTATGTATTATTATTTGAACGTCGAATGGGAGAAACCTGCGTGCGGGCCTCACGGGCCCCGCCCCCGCGCGCCCGCGCCCCCGCACCGCCCGATCATATGGTCGGCGGCGAGGCGCTTACCGGCTGCTCACTGCGACTCGCGCACTCGCCGTGGTCGCAACACCCGCGCATTGCTCCACGCCGGCCGCTCGCGCACGATCAGCTGTCCGCCACAATACGCCGACACCGGCCGCGACGCGAGCTGTCAATAAGCCGCAGTGCGGTGTACCATGGAGCTGCTGTGCGCGGAGCGAGTGAGCCCCGAGAGCGGCGACGCGCGCGCGCCCCCCGTGCGCGCGCATCGGGCTGCCGCGCCCGACCCGGTGCTGCTGCGCCGCCGCGTGCTCGACAACCTGCTGCGCACCGAGGAGCGCTACGCCGTCACCGCCAACTACTTCGGCACCGTGCAGGCCGAGGTCACGCCGCACATGCGCCGCCTCGTCGCCGAGTGGATGCTAGAGGTGAGCGCACCCGCGCCGCATGCCGCACCCACACCGCTCCATCCGCGGATCGCGCAACCCGAACGATCGCCATTTTGTCTCGTTTTCCGGCCACGTGTAGGACCTCCCTGCCGTCGCCGGCGGCACCAGTGGCCCTCGTATGCTCTCGCCACTGTCTGCTGACGGGCCCCCTCGCCCCCTCGCCGCTCTGACTCCTCGGCTCCGAGGAGCTGTTCCTCCGTGCTTGAGTAGTGGAAGAGTGGTGCATTTGTGTTGTTGCAGGATGGTGTTCATGACAAACGTCAAGCGATTACGCAGCTTTTTCTAAGCTGGATATTACAACTTTGTTTACACGATCAGCTGATCACTGTTTCGTTCCACATGTTAGAATCTTATAAGAATAACAATAACTATCTACCTACTCGTTCGTCGTGAGTATCTCGAGATGATCAGTGTCGCACATAGTTGGAGATAGTTATTTGGTGTAAGTAGTAAGCATGAAGTAGTAGGTAGTTAGTGAGCGTGCGCAGTGCGCGAGGGGCCCCGGCGGCGGTGGCGGCGGGCGCGGTCGCCGACCGATGCGACTCCGCTCGTTCTATTTGAATAATCAGCTGATTTTGACACGCACACAGCTGACGCTCCGCTGCGCACTTATCTTTGCTTGTATATGTACATATAAATAATTACTAGCGCGCACACAACGTCATTGTTCGTACTCAGTGGCCTACATGACGTGTAATTTATTATGGTCTTTGCTTATTTAGTTAGTACGACTTAACTAGTAAGTAGTAAAGTTGACTCGCTTAATGTTACGGATGTCGTAATTGAATGTTCTGTAGAGCAGTTGTAGTAGTAGTTGGTAGGTATGTAATAGTAGGGCGAGTTATCTAAACAGTGCTTAGATGATTGAGTACCTAGTGAGTGTGTCGCGGCGCCACGTGGAGCCGGCCGGCGGCGCTGACGTCACGCTCGCTGCGCGCCGGCCCGGCAGTCGGCACACGCGCCGGCGCCGGCCCGGCCGCATCGCCAGCACGGCGTACCTCGTGCTTCCACTCCAACTAGTCGCTTACCTAGCCCCGCACACCGACTTCCCAACGTTTCAGCACAAGCAGACCGAAACGATCCTCTGTCAGTCGGGTCAATGACATCTCCAACGTGCTCGCATTAACTTTTATGTTTAATCATCAAGCGCACCCAAAAAACATTATTATGACGATCCAAGGATTGTTCACGGAATCCGTATTTTTATTATATTACATTTTGCAATGTTCGCTATCTAAATAACGATCACGACTTTTTATTCCGCTGGAGATGTGTTCTTTTAAACCTTAGTAAATGTGTTAAGTTGAACTACGTAGGATGACCACGAACTTACTGAATAACCAGTAAGTAAAGCCTTAGCCATTCATTAAACACTCGCTCGTAATGCTTCAACTATTACCAATATAAAGATCTTACTTACCTGGACACTTAGTTATTTACCTTTTTCTGTAATCGTTCTTTACCTATCTGTTATTTTTACCGGTTCTTCCTTATTTGGGCGTATTTTGGTGCACTTGTAGAATGCATAGAGAATGTTAGACAGCTACCTCATAGGAATCAGGATAGTCGGTTGAGATAGTTAATTATGGGCGAGGTAGAGCGTGAGAGTGTGAGCGGTATGCGCCATGCGGCGGGTTATACGTTATATCTCATAGTAGGTAGTGCATGTTTTGTTTTCACGCTGATACGATTGGATCCGTGCCGGTTCGCGAGTCGCGTTACCGTGCGAAACTATGCCGGGAACTATCTGCAACGTTCAACGTTCCGACTCTCATGACTCTCATGACACTAACCAGCTGTGAACTTACTTTGACTACTTTGGAACTATCTCCTTTCGCTTTTCCCTGCTTTCCATTATATTTATAGAAACGATTTCATTTAACTGTGCTCCATGTAACGTATTCATATAATGCTAAGTTCCAAACGTTATCTGCTCAACAGTTAGGTTAAATGTTAAACAAGGAAAAGACACCACTTTTGTGTTCGTAGCGATTATATTGCTACGCGCAGTACTGTTGTTTTTTCCGGGTCCATAGGCACAGCATCATTCAACTAACAATAATGAAACACTGATATTGTATGTCCCTTATGCAGTATGCACTGTAATTGATTTAAAAACGAACAGTTCCGGCGCTAGTCCAGTGCGTTCAGGAACATTAACGTTGATAAGGAACGTAAACTGCAGGAAAGTAACGCGCGCCGTATTATCGCAATAAGTGTGTATTTCCATTTTATATATGGGTTATCAGGAATTCCGGATGATAAACTAAGCAATGGCCTGGGCGCGGTACCAGCGCGTACGTTCTAAGAAACAAAACAGTTAGTCCGTTGAAAGTTTATTAACAGAGGTATTGTTTGGCAGGTATGTGAGGACCAGGGCTGCCAGGAGGAGGTGTTCCCTCTCGCGATCTCGTACCTGGACCGGTTCCTGAGCACGTGCGCCGTCGGCAAGAGCCAGGTGCAGCTGCTGGGCACAGCGTGCCTGCTGCTGGCGTCCAAGCTGCGAGAGCCCGGCGCGCGCGCTCTTCCTGCCGACCTGCTGGTCTTCTACACCGCCAACAGCATCACGCTCACCGACCTCTGTGTGAGTACTCACTACCTGCTACTTCATCCTAGGTACAGCAGCTATCACGCCAGTGCACGATGATACAGCGTGCCGGTGTCAGCGGCGTTTCAGTCTATTCGTAGTATACCGCTAATTACATCAATAGCACACAGAATGCGGGCTGCGTTCCGCGCACTGCCATATGAAGTAATATGAAGATTTAATTAACTTTCTTCGTCTCGGGGAACAGCTGATCTTATTAATCATGCAGTTTCGTGTGGCTGAGTTCTTGCATCGCACGCGCATGCACTAATTTAGCAGTTAGTTCTAGTAGGTGCATTCGTGTCGTTCACTCCGCTGATTTCTAAATCATTCGCGCTCTGAACATCCGCGAGAGATTGGAATTCCAGTTTTATGTCGGAACATTAATAATATCTATGGAGTGATCCACTGTAGGCGCTAAGCCGACTCATGACGTGATTTATCTCTGCATACTCAGCACATGTACCTACCACTTGTCATGGGACATGTGAACAAATTAGCTATTCTCTGCGTAAGGTGACTAATGGAATTAAAAATACAAGATTTGAATTTGTAACACTCACAGACTACGTCGGTCACTAAACGAAACACTACGGATTATAAATAACTAGCCCGATATTAATAGCCACACTTTTAAATCCAAAATAAATAAAAGGTCAAGTAAGATTCGCATTCGTGTGGGACACCAGTGTTTCTACCGGGTGTATTGATTCCAACATTAGCTTAATTATTTATTTTTCCTTGTTGTGCGTTTATCGCCACCTTGGTCCTTATTCCGTAAAAATAACTGTAGTTAGTAAACCGCAAAATGCGAACCGTTCATCCGTATTTACAGATAGATTACATTATGTATTATGTAACAGGGCCGTTATTGCTTACTAACTTAACATTTCAGAACTTGAGTTCAACTTAGATATTCAATAAGAACCGAGCGTAGTTTGCGTATCGTAGGGATATCTAAGCTATTAAAAGTGATCAATATGTAAGATATTAATAACTTACGGTACAATATTACGTTTTAATTGTCCAGCTGTCACAGTACTGACATGCTACACTGACGCAGTACCGTTCGCTTAGCAAACCATTACTCATAGTGGTCTCGTGCAGTGTCTAGCAACTCACGTGGCAACTTTCCTAATCTTAATAAAGGGCATTGGCATTTAGGTTTATTAAGGCTTATCTATTTCAATAATTCAGTACCGTTAGGAACAGAAAGGTGCTGAGAGCCTGGATGTGAGCGTTATTATTTCATGTGTTAGGTATTTGCATTTAATATAACGTATTACGTGTCTGCTGCATTTCGGGCGCGCGCCGCGGCCACCCGGCGGGGCCCCGGCCGTCGCTTGTCCCGTAGATAAGTGCACGCCACATTTTCGCGCGTCATAATATACACGACTCGTTCTTGCTGCGATGCAAGTGCATTCCTAATAGTTTGTTCCAGTATTTAGTAACGGCAATTTCACAACTGGATATTAATAAGATATTGATTATTCGTAGCAAGTACTTAACATAATGTTCTGTGCACAGCAACACTTGCTCTAAATTAGGGCGCTGTTAAACGTCCATACGAAACGATTGTAATTATACGACATACCGTAGGTGCGTATGGCGCGGTGCTCGAGGAATGCGACAGGTCTGGGAGAGGGCTGCCCTCGGAGTCTCGGACAGTGTCCCCTAACGAGCCGCCGACTTCTCGGAAGCCCCGCCGAACGAGGCTCGCGTTTCAATCAGACCAATTACAGCCGAAGCACGCGGCTTATTTTTTCTCACGCGCCGCGACTCCTAATCTCATCTCACGAAACTCGCCGATCAACACCACGCTCGTAAATGGATCGCACGTTCAAATTGACTAGGTATTTTTAATTTTTCACGATTGAATTTTTTACACGTCAGTCGTGAGTGGGACTCTGCAAATGTTCATCTGCAAGATACGCGTTATGTTAATTCACTGAGTCACGCCGTTCATACTGCCAGTACCAGTTAAATGTATCGCGTCTTAGTATCAATAATACATAAATTGCTCATCTTCATGATACGTATTTACGATATTTAAGCACAAATTTCTCGGTGAATAAAAAATAAATGATAATTTAGACACATTCATGTATATTACACAGCGACACTTGCATGACCTACCTCTAAATTCAATAACATACCCAAAAAAGTCAGTGGAAAATAATTAACTTTGGAATGCATTATGCAGACATACGATACGCTCAAATACGTTGCAGGCGATTTCCCATTTTGTAACTTTATTCATGCAAAATCGTTGTAGCGCAGGTAGAATCGGTTTCGTAGCACTTTCGTAGACCCGCTACGAAATATCGTAGACGCTTCAAATTGGCCAATCATCAACATTTTTGTGATAATTTTGGTGCCGATAAAGAAAATACGACCGATTGCAGTTCAGTATAATCATCACTTTATCAATTCTTTGAAATCTTTAGCATATTATCGCAATAACGGTACCTGCACATAATACATACGTGGAGTACTAAACATATGCTCATCTTAACAACCACTCATCCAAGTGTAGCAAATAGAAGTCTGCGCCAATTACTTAAGTTTTTATCTAAATCTAAGTCGACTCGATGGAAGCTAGTCTATGTTTATCTACACGTCTACGATTGTGTCGGAGAGATCTGTCGAGTGTGGAGAACGATGTGTGTTGGTGATGCGCGGCGCGAGAGTGTGAGTGAACAATCGGTTAGATTTGATTGTTGAGGTTGTTGGCGGTTGGCCGGCGCGGGCGCAAGCCTGGAGCAAAAAGAGCACGTCCTGGCATCCGAGCGGCTTTAATGCGGGGTGAGCCGAGTGCCGAGCGAGCGGAGCGAGTCGAGCGTTCGCCCATAAAACCTGCGCGTTCTCACATCCACACTACCACTGTAAACGTTTATTATAATTGAAGCATAAGTTTACGACCGCGGTGCCAGTTTGTCAAAAGACTATTCAATATTGCGTTTACGGTTAAAATTTAACTTTAATGGGAACTCTTACAGGCGTAATCAAGTTCGATACCTAGCATAAACACGTTGGATGTTTGACTGTGCTGCGGACCGTATAATTTTAGAAAGGGAATTTACCAGTTAGTTATAAGGGGCTACCCTATTTAAAGTTCTAATAATAAATGTTGGAATGCTATAATCTGCTAAAGGAAATTATTGTTTAGAATATGAGGAATGAGCATATTAGCACGAACGCGCGTTGTTTGCCAATCTCACGGCGCGGCGCTGCTTGTTTCCGGTGCAAATGAAACTTCCCCGCGAACTCTGAGCTAATGCGACACAACAAAACGACTACTCGGCGTGTGTGCACTGCCTATGCCTGCATACTTCCTAAGCATTGTTGTGAGTCCAGTCTTTACTAGGTATCGGCACAACGACTCCAGTCATACACGTCAGCTATTATAACATAATTATTAAATAATACAGTTTTTATACACAACTAGTATTAGTATTGTAACCTGTTGTAGTTTCTATAATATTAGTATCCAAGGAAGAAGCAAGTTTTACGAAAGGTCTCCTTTAAGTTCTTATCATCATAGATTTCAAACGGTTAGTCGTTTGAATTCATGTCTTAAACAATGATTTTTTTGTGACTGTTGACTTTTACCTGTTTATGTGATTAAACCAGTAACTTTTCCCATTCAAAATAGGTGAGGCATCTCTATGTATCGATTGGCAAAGCTACTCGCATGGTTTGTGGCCAAAAAGTTGATTTACCCAGCTATTGAAAAGTCGGAGAACCAGTCGCATTCCAATCGCCTCGAAAACTCCATGAAGCCTGCGATCGCTTCATTTTGTTTCTTTTACTGGAGTCTGCAAGCTGTGCACTGCGATCAGAAAACGATCAGTCACTCAGATAACTGCATGTGTAGTATGACACCTAGGCTAGAACAGAAATTGTGTTAACGAGCGCGTGCGCAGATAACCTCAGCGCACACGAGTGAAGGTGCCGCGCGCCTGCAGCGATGTCGCCTCGTTAGAAAATTGTGCCACTTAGCTCGCTTAATAACATCACGCCCATACGTCGACTTCAACCCATAACCATTCCACCGCACAGACAAGCTTCCCGTCTACTCAGCCCAATTCACTCTTTTTTATCATCAAGACAACCTACCTATCTGTAGTCTGAGCAGCAATTACTTGTACAATTCGCCACTAAAAGGTACCTTCAACGGTAATAAAATTCCAATGGGTACTTGTTGAACAAGTCGTACCTATGCGGGCGGCGGCCGCGGCCGTGAAGGAAGAAAAAATTAAAATTTTGTGGTTCGGACTTAGGAGCCTCGCAAGCGATGTGGAGTGCGGCCGCCGCGGCCTGGGAGCCAGTCGAGTCCATTGTGCTAGCGCGGGAAGGCAGCCACTCGCTATACCCGTAAACACCAGTCTTACTAACGACACCAAGTACATAAAGTTTTATCAGCTCTTTTCAAAAAGCGTTTATGAGCTTATTTAACTATCTCAACATTGTATAATGTAATGTATATTGTCACCTTATCGCCTTGTTCATGCCGGGACGTGTAACTGTCAATATAATCATTTTACAGGAATTCGCTGATGGTTCTAATGTCTTACGTAAGAATTGCGATATCGCACATGCCTAACACGTTTTGTCCGCTCACATCAAATTTTGTATTCAATACTGCACTCTTGAGGTTTTCATCGATGACTGTCTCCAATTAGGCTCAAGTAATAATATCTAACAATGCCTATCCACGCTGGAATATTCCATGGGTTCTAACGCTCAGGTCAGCAGCTGTTCACGTAGGTACACAACGCATAAATATTTCAATTCATCATTACTTTTTAATAACCTCCGGTCAGCGTGTTCCCATCCGCATCTGGAAAATTCCGAAGTTGTTTAGTCTCATGAGCTTAGCGGCCACACTGCACACGGCCGGCCACGCGACACCGAGCTCATTGTTTGATTGTAATAGCGGCGCAGTCACACCGTTCGATGAAATTGGATAAAGCATGGGAACCGAGTGTGGAATTCAGCGAGTGTGTTGCAGGCAACGAGGGCTGTTTGCATAGCTCGCTTTATTGGCTGTAACGTGGTTCGATAACTGCTGCGGCCGCCGCACCCGGCCGCAGCGCGCCGCCCGGCCTCCGCCACTCTAATGAACACTCGCCTGCAAGTTTACGAGCTGCATTCCATCCGTCTCGGGTGGACCGCCACGCGTGTGTGTCGTGTACCACGCCAGCTCACACAGCCAGCGCTCCTCTAATTTATGAGAACAGCTGATAGGGGCTCACAACATAGACACATAAAAAAGCATAACTATAGGTTTCAAAATAACGTCCAATCCAATGGATCCTCGTATCCGTCTCCACCACCTACATTTGCGGTGAAGATTTTATGAATGCATTGTTTTCGAAGAGCTTTTAACCAGTCGCAAGCTAAACGATAGAGCGAATATTTTCATTTCGCGGTCGACCCGCATACTGGCGTTGCTAACCGCTTTTACTCACCTACTCTTTTTAGCTTCTGTGTCAACGTGTTATAAATATTGTTCTTCATTGGCGAATGCTCCTACGTCGCGTTGCACACTCTCACACATACACAGTACCGATTTAATTCGACTTCCAGTGATGATACTTCATTCATTCATAAACATGATACGCGAAGAATCTATATGCCCTAACTGATATCCCTTGCTGAACAAATGCCGACTCTAAGCTCATTGGAATGAGAAGTATAATCGCTCGAGAGGAAAGTAACAGCCGTGCTGCCGCGGTCGACCCCGCCGATTGAGTTAAGTAAACATCGAGTATTATCTGTCAACGGACATGCAACGCGTACATGTACGAGTGTGTACGTACACAAAATAATCAAGTTATTCATGAAACGGCCGTTCAAATATTAGGGATATTCTGCCCCGTTACTACATTCTTATATTCAGCTCGAATTTGATATACATCATACGTCAAGCTCGATACAACAAAGTTGTTTTTAATCTAGGTCAACTGTAGCTTGGTTCTCGAAAGATAACGATTTGATAAAGTTGAACAGGTTTGTCGTCTTTGATTTGCCATTTGTTTTATAGGAGGCTACGCTACGCTCGACAAGAGCTCTATTTTTCGGACTATGTCGTGGTCGTGGTATCATAGAATTGGTAATTTTATGATGTGGCCGAAACATTTTAAATAACCAGCGAAAACTGACAATATCGTTTAAACGTCAACATTTAATGGTATTTCAATCCACGTTTGGCCATATCATGAAATACCTGGCCACATCATGAAATACCTAGCCACATCATGAGATGACAACTTCAAACAACTTAGGCGGTCCGGTGGTCGGTCCGGTCGAAAAATATAAAAGCGATCTGTTAGATTTTTTACATGCATGAAATCATCATAACGTTAAAGCAGAGCTTTGTGTTTAGAACAAGCTAACAAAGCCAGTCTACGTAGGACGTAGACTAACCAAGGAATAAGTTGAACTTGTCGATACAGCACGTAAGTAACTTTGTTTCCGAATGAGACTAAACAAAACATGAACTAAAACTGTAACATTGTTCATTTGATTGCACAACGCAGCTCAGCACCGGGGACTACCTACGCTCCATTCCGGGAAGTCGAGCGAAACTCGGCGAGTTAGTGATTATAGCGGCGGATGTGGCGACAGGAATGCTATTTTATTATCCAAGCGCACCGATATTGACCTTTCTGGTGTTATGATGACTGATAAATCTTCTATTTATAGGAGAGCACTTGATGAATGTGTTGTCTCTTTGTCAACAGAGTTGGGAGCTGCTGGTGCTGTCGAAGCTGAAGTGGGACGTGGCTGGCGTGACGGCGCACGACTTCTTGCCGTTGCTGCTGTCGCGGCTGCCGCTGCGGGGGCTCGTCAACACCGAAATGGTGCACAGGCATGCTCAGACCTTCATCTCGCTCGCCGCCAGAGGTACGCATTCCTCACACTTCCTGCACCTAAATATAACTAAGTATAGGGATGATGTCAGCAGCTGATACTCACCCGTCAAAACCCGTCCGCATCAAATACTCGAACAGAAGGCTCACTTAATCCTCGTTATTAATATGACCACTTAAGATAAGTCTCCGACGGATTCCAGTAAAAAGTTATTACGCGCTTACTTGTTACAATGTCAGGCTGTGGCAGTACCATGCCTTCTATAGATAGTTCACTTGCCTTGAATGAGAATGTAACGTTTTGTTTGCAACGGCAGACGGTAATTAGCATCTAGATACCACGTCATGTCACGACGTCGTCTCGCGCCGCGGGCCGAGTTGCTCTACGGACACATGTCACTGAACCTTTAATTTACAATAAGTACTCTACTTTCCTCCACAAAGCTACTTTCTATGCATATTTTTCATTTGTTAGTGTTACCCAACTTTGCGCAACTGAAAAATTCTGTAGTCACGTGTATTGTTATTAATTTCCTTTCATTTGGTATCAACCGTTTTACAGTTTTATCATTGCTGTAGATAAATAACATATGACTTTTGTTTTTCATTACCTCTTTGCTACTTTAGGTAACTACTAAATTGAACATTATAAAGAAAGGAAGGTTAGTAGCAGTCAGATTAAGGACAACATAGAAATGAACATAGTGGACACCTTTGAGCTCGTTGAAAAAACCAATTAAAAAGAAACAAAAACCTAAACTTGTTTATTAGGTAACTGGATATCTAATCCCTATTTATGAGGTGTACAATGTTTAGGTTATGGTGTAGGTCAATTTATTAGTGGAGGAGATGGTATCTTGCGCCGGCGGCAGCAGCAAGCGGAAAGCGCGCAGCGTAGCGAGATGTGAATAGGTTTGTTTACAGTGAGGGCTATGCGCGGAGGGCGCTCGGGCTCGGGCGGCGTGTGTGTGTCCTGGCAGCGGCCGCGCCGGCGCCTCCCACGCCGCTCGCCCGAGCGCATTCCAGCACGCCTCGGGACTCCCGCGCCCGCGCCCCTCGCCCCCGCTACCCTCATGGGATCATATGTTTTTGTGCAACGGTTTTTGTTGTTCGCCGCCGCTGTCGTATTGTTTTTTGTTCAAGAAGTTCACGCTCCAGCTCTTTTATTTCACTTGCTTCTCGGATATCATCTCTCACTTGCGAGTCCGACACCAATGAAACCTCCTCCGTTAGTGTACCTAGCCGATAGTCGACCGAGAGTGCGCGACATTACACATTTCCATTTATGAAATATTGATGATCTTGAAACTTCGAACTAATTCAGGAATACCGCGGTACTCATGTCACCATAAAATGAAAACTACAAAAGGCCCATTATCTTTGATGGGTCGTCAATAATACCACAGTCTTATACACATGAAAATGTACGTGTGTGTAGTCCTACCCTCCAGCGGTGAGGTCGCGTAGAGTTGACGTGTGGCGGTATCGAGCGAGCCCGCATTATGTATCATTATTTGAATGGCACAATTTACTCTGGAATCATAACTCGTCGGGATATTACATTTGTAATGGGTTATTTTAATGCTGACAACTCTCGCCGGCCTCCCTGTGATGATGATAAGTTATACATATTTTTTTTTTAAAAACTGTTCAGGGTTATTTTTGCAAGTCCGTACAGAAAGGTAAAAAAGGGCATCGGTTAAAGTAGTTCTCATAAGTACGGGTACAATGCGAGGTGTGCCTATATTGCGTGAGACAGGTATCTTATCTGCGTCGGACGTTCTTTCACATGTGAGCGCTTCGCATCGGATAGCAATCGTCGCCGACGACGCCGACGTCGCGGGGGCTGCGCGGTTGTTGTTCCGGTGGGCAATGAATACCGCGTGTAGTATCTCCGCACTAGCGATGCCCGATTACAGATAAATCGATTAAATCTTCAAGTAAATAACCAGTTGTTCACATGACTACATTCACAGTCTTTTTGTGCGTTATGCCATTGCATTTTAATTGATTTTCAACAATTAAAGAACACGCCAGTGTCTATCCGAATAGTTGTCGATTATGTAATAATTTTGAGCCATTTCAGTCCACTTCCAAACGAATAGGTACTTACGAGAAGTCCGGCCTTGTGGGAGCGTTCACCTCGCGAATCAACTATTGCGCGTGCGACGAGTACCTGCGCCGACTACCGACGACACCTATTGCATGTACTTCATTTTCAAGGGCAACATTAATGATCATTATGTCACTGCCTTCGGCATTAATCGCAAAACTTGGGATTGTCTACACAAAGCATCTTATTTAGGTGTGAAGTTTTAACAGCTCACAATCAATGTCAAATCGCATTCAGCCGTCAATTTAATTTAGGAATAACTAACATTAAGTACTTGCCGAGCAACGAACTTTTTAAGTGATACAGAATCGAGAAACGGAAGTATCACCGTGCGTAGACAGACCATACTTGGCCGCGGGCTGTCTACGAGGGGCGACACTGAACACATCTTTATTAATTTACATACACACCAAAGTGCGGTGGGACCGTCGCTGCGCCACTTCCTCTAGAAAGTGTATATTAGTGATATTAGCTCGTGAGGCAGCGGTCGCGTTACGACTAATAAGGACGGGCTCGCTTCCGCTGCGTGTGTGTCCTGTGCGGAGCTGCAGTACCTCCAGTACCTAGCACGTCTAGGTAGTGCGTTGTGAGCCGTGTAGTCATCACACTCGGTAATCAACCGGCTGCAGATCTTGATGCGCTCGTGACAAAGGGGCTGCTCGTCGCATCGCCCGCCGCACTCAGCAGCGCTCGCCTCGGACGCGCACCGGGTACTGCGATGTTTGATTAACATCAGATTATGCAAATACCCCCGAGTGAGCGGCCGCTTTCGTTGTTTCATCTCTCTCTTTTTATTCGTTCCCTCTGCCCGTTCCCTTTATCTCGGGTATACATGCAAATTAAAAAAAAAATTAAAATAAATCTTTTAAATGAGCTGAAAGAGTGTTCGATATCCATACATTGGCCGGTATAATAGAGTCTACTTAATGATGAATGGAGGGTCCTTGTAGGCTTCACTTGTATTGTTTGCGTCTTCGAGTTAGTGGGCATTTGTGGCTCCACGCCGAGCTCCTCATTCCACTCTTGTGTAGCGTGGGAACACATTTTGTAATTCGCATTGAACATCAGTAGAAGCTTACCATTAACATAATTCTCGGATTAAAGCTAAAGCTTATTAGGTGGATTAGTACATAAGTCGGCAAGGTCAGCCAGCTGATTTTCCTGCTTCATTATCAAGTGAAGCAGCTATGCGTGGTGAACTCATTAACTACTGATAAAGTGCTTTGAAATAGCATGGACTGTAGGTACTCGTATTAACCTCTTGATTTCATATCGGACCCCCGGTGCGACACTGTCACTTTTGCAAAAATTGCAATAATGATTTAAATAAGTATGTAATAACTATCCTCAAGCACCCCTTTACTTGATGCGATAACGTTACTTTCGTAGTACACATAGTTTGACGTTGTACTAAAAGCTATTGATGTTATCTAAATCTTGAAATATCATTGTTTTTACTTCTGAAAAATTTGCATTTTTGCATAACTGACAGTGTTGCACCGGGGGTGCGATATTTACAGTACGAGACGAATTTTGTGTTTGTGTAGTCATGAAAATTAAGTTACCGCTAAAGGCAGCTTGCTTCATTAGTAAGCGTCAAACAAACTCATTGGAAATTATGACACCTCAATTGGTTAGGTGTAAATTAATGATGATGACGCGGAAATCAAAGTACGTAGGATTTATCAATTAGATCACTGTTAACGGTCACGATACGGTTCGAGATAGGTATCTACTATAATTAGACAATGCGCAACGATTTCAGCAAAATATCACACGCAATGCATTTAATTTCTCTCAAATACAAAACATACTTCATGGGCAGACTCATGCATGTAGGCTGCGTAGTTAATGTAATTAGGGCCCATGAGAATATACTAGCACAAATACCATGCTAGTAACTTGTCGGTTTTCATGGTGATAATTACAATTTGTATCTTTTTCCTGCATGATATTCTTGTTCGTGTAGGTATTTCATACAAAACACAGCCATGTTCGCTCAATATCAGCTTACATACGTGCACATATATGACGTATGTTGGTATAATGGTTTTGCCAAAGTAAGCCCGTGAGAAATATTCAAGTGAGGCGAAGGAGCGAGCCTGTGGAATGCGGCCGCGAGGGCGGGTGCCGGCTCCTTTGAGGCTGCACTCTCCGCAGGAGACTGACAACCTGCGCGAGAGAGAAAGGAACATTTCTTTTGCCGGATATGCGCCACTCCTCTAGCCTCTACGGCCGACGATCGCCGTATTCGCACCGTCTACGGACGTTGCGTCGCCGCGTCGTCGCCTACATGAAAAGCTAATGCGCTACACTTTATGTACCGCCAATTTGAACGTTCAGTTATGAATGCAATGAGGAAGCACTGCAGGAAAATTTATTTTAAATTAACTGAGCTGATCCAGATCCTATTACAGCTTTAATAAACAAACGGACTCATGTTTTAATTAAATAATCAGAGCGTTGAAATAACGGAAATGTTAACTGATGTAATAATATTGGTGGATTGATGACGGATTAATGAATTAGGTTTAGTTGTCTATAATTGTATTAACGGAGGGTTTTTTGTTTGTTGCAGATTACGAGTTCACGCTGTACTCGGCGAGCACGCTGGCATCGTGCAGCATCGCGGCGGCGCTGCGCGGGCTCGGCCTCGACGGCCATCTGGCGCGCCTGCACGAACTCACGCGCATAGATTTGGTAAGTTTCTGTCAATCACTTACTACCCTAGTAAGCGAGTCTATATTTAGGAACTAGATACTAGTTCACACATCAGATTGTGAATTGATTACTACGTCTAAGTAAGTACTTACATATGTTAGGTTTGGCATATCAAAAAAATCAATCTGATGTAGCTCTGTCTGTCCAATCTAAGTACGGACACATGTCCATGTTACCTGAGCCAAGGCTAAGATTAACTAAGTCCCTCGTAAGCTGCAATATGCTAACGTTAGCCTGTTGTTATAGGACTGCCTCCAGACGTGCCTTGAGCAGATCGAGGAGATGGTGCAGCACATGATCGAGGAGCGCAGCGGCGCCGTCCCAAACGGGCAGGCGCGCGACGCCGCGGGCTGGACGCCGCCGCCGACGCAGGACAAGGCGCACAGCAACGCCGCCACGCCCACTGACGTGCGCGACGTGCACTTCTGAACACACGTCCACCGCCGCGACCATTGCTTTAATTACGGTGCATTAGTACGAAAATACTTTAAACTAACTTGTTCAAGATGCCCGTGATCAAGGACTGAACCCAAGACTGACAATCATATGTCTCTAACGTAGGTAATTTTGTACGTATCTTACTAATCGCAACTTGCGCATACATAATAGAAAAGTGTAAGCCCTGCGTGCTACTGTAATTTGCCTCTAGTCTGAGCGTTCACTAAAACTGTTTTGCATTGAACGAGTTTACTTTAGATAAAACTTTCAGTTCTAGTTTATATGGTTCTTGAAATTACAATCTACCTCTTAATAATTTAAGCTTCAATTTCACCTGCCGAGAGCTCTTATAAATCTGTAATAGTTTGCCAATAAAATAGCTGTTACAAATAGTCATTACCTTGTTACATGTTCGTATGGGACCAAAGTTAGCTTCACATATTTTCTTATTTTATAACATGAACTGACTCAATCCTTCAGTTATTTTGTAATTTAAATAAAGTAGATTTATGCAAGTATAAAACGTATGTTAGTAGAACATATTTATCAGCTGATTCAATCACTGTTAGTAAAAGTAAGCCAAGGTACAATTCCTTAAACTTTTACTCATTCCAATCAATCATTTAGAACTTCAAATTAATACATTTTGTTTTTACAAATATTCACCTTTTGATCAGCGAAATTCTTGCAGGAATAACAAACGACATCAGATTTATGTTATTGTATCGGGGGAAGGCAATAAATTACGCTTGTGTATTGTAAAAACTAATATTACGTTCATTTAAATATTGTATTTATAACACACTACGGAGTCAGAACTTATGTATAAAATTAGCCTTGCAACTGCAAATAATATTTACATGATAAATAAAATAGGTAATAATGTAGGCAAGGGGCTGTATATTTTTGTTTTGATATTGCACTTTAAAACTTATGTATGTAAGCAAATTGATTTATTACCTTTGTTCCTTACATATTAGTTCATAGAATATTGTGATAAGTGTTATAAATTATAATTTAATTTCGTATCATAGTCACTTCCAGTCATAATATGTTAACTTAGAAGTACTATGCGAGACCATTTCGGATTATTGCTAAACGAAAATCAAAAAACAATGTGATCCAAGCTTAAGATGTTAAGGTTAGCTCTTAGTTATTAAATCACGCGATCGTTCCTATGTTTGAACCATCAGAACTAAACATACTGCAATAGTCATCAAGTTCCACTATTTGTACTTAATGTTTCGACTAGACTAATTAATTATCGAAGCGCTCGTAACTTTAATTAAAATTGTGATACAATATCTTCATATTTAGTTATATACGTATGTGTTAATTATTTAAGTACGGGTGGCGTAGGCAGGAGTAAACTGTGAGTGCTGGTTTAAATTTTAAATAAGTTTATATTCATTATATGTAAGTTAGTTAAGTGCACCCTGATAGTTACGTGCACATTAAGTTTTAATAGTTATATATAAAGTGAACAAGAAATCACTCCAATGTCTTCCATGAGTATGTGACAGCGGGCAGTGTTGACGTGTCTATTGAATATGTTTAGTAAGGTATTGCGTTTATATTTTTATAGTTTCATACTTCTTGTTATATCACATACGCCGATTGTTCGTACAGAATATAAGTTTAACTATTTAGGATCTGGTGTTGATGTACATATTTTAGATTTACATGTAAATAAATTAGACTACATAGATTATGCTGTAAGCATGGGGTGCCATAAAGTTACACTACTAAATGAGTATTTTTTTATTAAAGAACACATATATTCATATTGATTTAGTATCTCAGAGACTTGTACAATACCGTCAAATATTGAAATAACTGTATTTGATAAGCAATACCCTTCAATGCAAAAATATATATATTTTATTTGCACAAACTTGGTTGTGGAGTAGTATCATACCTAATGTTTAGGTATCTCAATAGTACATACAGTGTCAGACATGAACATACTGCCTAATATAAATATATGCTTAATATATTAGCTTGTATATAAAATTATGTGGGAAAACATACGCATTACAAAGTTAGTCTTATTAAATGCTATTTGGCTTGTGGACTGGCTTTTTCGAAATAGTATATAAGAAATTTAGTATGTTTATTATGAACTTAGATTATTAAAATGTTAAGGAAAATTGTATTTTCCTATAATGCGATTTATAACAAGAGAAAATGCTTTAGAGCTACTCAGCTCAAACAGAGGTGAGCTTTGAGCGATTTATATGAATATACTTTAATAATATCATAAGGACCAAAATTCTAAAAGTAATTATGACAAGAACATTTTCATTACTTTGATTTTATATTGTGATTTACTATATTTAAGTGACATATTGGATTATAGTAGACATTAAGATGTTGAGAGTGTAAATATCTAAAGAAAAATAATAAAAATTCAAAATATACAACTATGTCTGATTTCACGCCTTCGTACCTATTTACAGGAAGAGTTCTAAAAAAAACCTCAAACAAACTGTTTTGTAATTTCATAATCTGCGCTCGGCGCAACACGTTTTATGGTTCCATACCCGAAGTGTACCCAACGGAAACCCCCAATACTAAACCTCCGCTGTACTTCCGTCTATCTGTCACCGCGATGTAGCTCTTGAACCATAGGTCGTCAGTTGATATTTTTGTGTATTTCTATTGCTGCTACAATTACAAATATTTAAAAAAAACCGGATTACTGAGAACTTAACCTCACTTTCATCCTTGGTTGGCTGGCTAACCTTTATAGGATGATGTAATCTTGTGCTGTGCTGTGCTCATAATTGTGACTAATACACGCAACTAAGTAGCAGGAATGGTCAAGCATATCATTTTAAAAGCTACTGAAGGATACCAAAGAAAACAAAATATCAAATGAACTCTGTTTAATCAAGAAACAAATTTACAAATTCAATATACAAGGATCCTTATTCACATAGAATCCGTTGATTATATACATAAATTATACAAGTTCCGAATTTTAATAATACATGTTACAAGTGTGAACAGCTAACGTGAACAACGATAACATTTACATTATGAATGAAAAGGCACGATTTAATCCTTTGGAAAATATCAATTTCATAAATTAACAAATGATGTCAGCAATCGTTGGTATCAATGACATCTCAATTTTAATTTAAAATCAATATTAATACAATAACAAGAAAGGAAAACATAAAATTAATAAATAGGACAGTTTAGTGGAACAGTTTTTTGCGTCTAGCAACACTAATTATTACATAATTTGTCTACAAAAATATAGGGAAGTAAGACTAAGAAAATAGGAAAGGTTGATGAAGGAATGCAATAAGCTCAATAGTTAATGGATAATTTCGTCGTTCGTTCGTACTTGCCAATCTAATTTTCTTATGCCGATATATCCTTATGGATTTAGACCTTTCACGCATTAATTTATAAGAATTGTGCTCTACAGGTCATTTTTAACGAACCCAATTGCATAACATAAGAATCGTATTTAATCAAACCTCGCATACCAGACCATCAATTTAAAGGTAACTATCTAATTTATTGTACTAAGTTACAGATGGAAGAGATTAGTGTAAAGAAAATTGTCGAAAGAAGAAATCGATCTGGTAAAACTGCTTGATTGTCTCGTTGGCAAGTTTCTAAGGGCACAATTTACAACTAAATGTTTAGTGAAACATTTGAAAATTGTGATGTGCAGAGTGGTGGCTCTTTTGATAAATGCAAGTAAAAGTAGAGGACTGTTCTCACCAGGGTGGCTAGTCTCTCCCCCACGGGGAAGTATATCTGTGTGAGCAATGTATCCTACATAACTAAGCCGGAGCTCGAGGACGGCTGGTTTCAACCTCACTATAATATTATAACCTATACAGTAAATGCGCGACTCACATGTGGACTACTTTTGGCGTACTTTTCCCTCGCAGCCAGTTTAGTAGCACCGTTGACGTGCTCTGGGAATCTCGAGCTGGAAATAAAAGATAGTTTATTTAAAAACGCTTTACCCTACTAGTACTACTACATACTTTTCAGTAGGTAGTCATGACATAACTTAGCAAAACATGTTTATGAGAACGAAGTTGAACAGATTGCTCGAGCGCTCACTGATCGATCGATAGCTACAATTTATAACTTAGCATCATGCATCATAGGATACATGGCGGCATAGCTAGTTGAAAAACCGGTGCCTTGCGCGCCGGATTCCGCGACTTCAGGGTTCCGTGCCGTAAGAAATACAGAAGTTATATCTAATAGTTTCAAGTTTTCTAAAATATTATTATTTATAAGTAAGATGTACATAATAAGTAGCATTATTTCAAATTAAAATTAAAAAAAACTTAGTAGGTAACTACATTTTGGAAAAAGGTGACTATGTTTTAAGAGGATTACAAAGAGAATACAGTAATGAGCTCTAAAAATGATACACTACTGCTGGGAAGAACATATTTGTTTTTAACGCCCACCTTTACTTGTACGCCCATACTAGAGTATAATTTCGTGCTATATCTAGCTTTGGGTCAGTAAGATGCATGTCATAGCACACAATCATACAATGTTCAAAGCTAAAGACTACAGCTTCAACGATTTAGCCGCTAGACACTTGGAACAGAGTGACATTCAGGACGTATGAGCCAAAGCAATAGAGCTCCGTTTGGACCCTTTGGGTCTACTAAAATATCATAGCAATCCGCTTTGTGCGTTGGGGGTAAAAAATACGAATAATATCCTCCAGACCGAATTTCGATCACGGTGGCCTAATTTAACGGAGACTAGCCGAAGACGCGGGAGATATTACAGTGTGTGCGCAAACATTGGTGCACTGTCTGTATTCTTACTGACATAGTCTGATGAAATGGCGATTCAACACGACCGGGGAGAGATCAGGTGCAGGAGTCAGGGCCAACGTGTTGACGTGCTGAGGCTGAGCTGGCTGAGGTGTGGTGATTTAAACTAATATTGTTAAGAGCTTGGGGTTCGTGACAATAAAAACAACCGATTAAATAACAAAAAACCGGCCAAGCGCGTGTCGGTCCACGTCCACGTCTATGGAATTATTAGGATTTTTTTACTAACCCAGTTCCATTTTATAAGTTTTCCTTTTAAATTCGTCATATATGCTACTACTATGAATTTTTTCACGTCTCCAAAAACAACTGTTTAGCTGGCAGAGGGGGGGGGGGGGGGCCTCTTACAAAAACTAGCACTTTAAAGCTTAATATTTCGCAAACGGATTTTTTACGAAATCACAATTGCACGACTTATCACTTTAATTCGTACTTGAAGATCGCCCTCGAAGTTATCGCTCGTACTGCACATCCAATAATGACTCGGTTTCATTTTTTTTTTTTTGTAATTGGCCTCTCGCAATTCAGCCTAGGAGGTTGTCGACTGCTTAACCGGACTTGCCTGTGGCGGCCTTAATCTCAATATTAAAGCCATGGCTTATTTAAAAAACTTCAAACTAAGCAACTACACGCTAAGGGCACCCCCTGTGGGGCATGGGGCCGTGGTTTAGGGCCTCACTGGGGGAGGGCAGCTAGGGACGGCCTGGATCGAACTAGGGACTCGGTCGCGTACTATGCAGGCCTTTTATAAGTCGTCATTTAATTCCAGAATCTAGACCTTTCCATCATGGAAATAGTGGAAAGGTCTAGAAAGATCGCGTACATATCGGTCGCGACTGACCAGATGTCGAGAATGTTCTAGCATAGAAAGGTTTAGAAGGATCTTGACTCTACTAGTTCTGCTACTCGACTAGTACCCGGCATCTAATGCAGCGCGCAACAAACAATATTATGAAGAGGTTATATTGGTTGTGTCTTTATGTTTGTAAAAGGTTTTCTCTGAAAGACTCTTCCACATTTGTGATTTCGGGGTCCATTATTCGACAGTCAATCAAATTTTTCAATGGATCCTGACTGTTCAGTTGTTATGTTCCATAATTAGAATATATTTTATTTTCTTCAATAGTATTCATTCAATAATATATTATAGAATTCTAGACCACCGGACATCTAAGTGCTTGTTTTTTTCTTTTCAGTTTTTTTTATTATGTACGTAGTTTTGTTCACTTTGTACGCAGTCGGGATTTTGTTTTAGGTTTTTTTAGAGTTACTTTTACGACTTAAATGCGGAAAAATAGCCAAGAGAATGCAAAAGTCAAGAGAGCGTATCGAGCTCGAAAATTTTACAACCCACATCGAATAAGTTCGTGTTTCAAACATGTGGCACGGGCCCCGTTGTGCCACCCCCCTAGATCCGGGCCTGATTAACGGTTTCTGAGGTAAAGGCCACGGGAGCAAGGTAGTGGCAAGAAGCTTATCATTTAAGACTTACAGAGCGTATGATGCGCTTGCGCCAGCTGGTCAACTGCTTCAGGCGGAAGGTTGGCGACGTCGCGCTGTAGCAGCCGCAGGTCCAGTTGTCTTTGCTCGCTCTCCTGTCGCAGCCGCACGTCACGGCTGTGACGCACCGTGCGCAGTTCTGTCAACCTAAGGCAAATAACTCAGCTGTATTGGAGTTTGTTAAGTTTGGGAAACGTGGAAAGGTTAATATATGAAGAGTTTCTTAAAGTGTGCGATCGTGGCAACACTAGAGAACTTCATAGAGATTAAATTCTGACAACACACAACCGACGGTTAAGTAACTGCAGAAATATTATTAAAACTGACATAAACTGATTTCTGTGTGTGTAGAGAATAATACATTTTGATTAAGGTTATACTCACTTGGCCTGCAACTTTGGCTTTTCTCCCTCCGGATCACTTATACTGCTGCTTCGCGACGTCTGCCCTCGATGGATGTCAACGAATTCTCTCTCAACAGTAAAGCTCGGCAGTTCCGATACTGTTTCTTGACTCGAGTTCATTGATTCATCAAAGCCTGCCATTTTCAACTTATTCTTCATATCTTCATTTAATCGTAAGCAGTCTGATAAGCGCAGCTGTAACGTATCTCTCTCTTCCAATAAATGTCCTAGCTCCATCGTGAGTTCCTCGCACCGAACATCCCTTTGATGTAACATGTACAGAGCCAAGTCTAGCTCAGCTCTCGGCACAGCATCCAATAGGTCTCTATTCAAAACATTTTCAGTCTGTTCTCCTTCAGCACCAGGTTTCGTATCAGACGCGAATGATACGTGTTTTTGTATCTTAGCACTGGATGCTCGCATCAGATTTTGTAAATTCGTAATTTCGTCATTTAGACCTACTATTTCAATCTCTTGGTTTTCTAATGCCGCTTGCATTTCCGCAGTTTTTGTTGAATGGCCTTCCAATTCCCGATTTAAGTCAACTATTTGTTTATTGAGATTTGTACATTCAATAATCTTAGCGTTTAAAGCTTCTAACAATCTTTCCTTTTCTGCATCTGCTTTATTCCTTATTTCTTCGTGACGACTGTCATTCTCATGCATCTTTAATCTAAGGACCGCTAATTCTGATTCTTTTTCAAAACTTATATCTTCTACTTTTTTCTCATACTCTATCAGCTGCTTCCTAACGTTCTCAAACTCTTCGTTCCTTTGTGTTAATGTTAAAGTGTAGTCGTGTGTCTTCTCATATATTTCACTATCCTTCATTCGAAGCTGATTCGTCACTTCTACTACTTTCTCTTCAGCTTCTTTTATTTTACCATGTAAATCTCCAATAACTTGATTTAACTCATCATTATTACTTTTGAATATAATTAATTCATTTTGTATATTTTTGAAAGTTTCCTCATATGATTCTTTATGTTTATGGTTGTTCACAGTAAGTTCTTGAATCATTTTCTCATATTCTTCTTGTTGTTCTAGTAATTTATTTTCATGGCCTACTTTTTCATCTTCCATTTCCGAACGTAACAAATCTAATTGATTCATGACTTCAGCGTATTTAGTTTGTAAGTTGCGAACATGCTCCTCTTTGTCCTCTAGTTTGTTTTGTAATGATGTTACTTGTTCAATTACTATCAACTTACTAGTTTCTTCTTGATTGGAGGACTGCACATTTTCAAGTAACTGCTCATATTTAGCCTCAGAAGCACTCAATTGCGTTCTCAAATCTGTTTCTATCTTTTGGAAGTCTGTTTCCCTTTGAGCTAGATGTTGCTTCCACAATTCTGCTATTTCAAAGCCACGTTGATCAATGGCGCTTGATACTGAAGAACGCAACTCAGCAACAGTAGACAATAAATTATCATTTTCACCATTCAGGTTTTGCATCTTGATATTCAAATCGTTTATTTGATCTTGATATTCCTTGGACTTTTGTACTAATTCCAGATTTTCCGATTCTAATTGTAATATTTTTGTGTTTGCGTCTTCTAATCCTTGTTTCATTTGCACACAATGCTGCTCCATAGCACTGCATTTCTCAGCAAGAGCCAAACTCTCTACACTTTGTAATTTATCGGAACCCTGTTGCTCTTCATGCCAAAATAATTTTGATTTTACATCTTGATTTTCCGATTCTAATTGAAGTATTTTTGTGTTTGCTTCATCTAGTCCTTGTTTTAAAAGTACACACTGCTGTTCCATAGCGGTACATTTTTCAGCAAGCGCTGAACTAATTTCACTTTGTGATGTATTTAATTCTTGTTGTTCTTCATGCCTAAGTAATTTTGATGTTAGATCTTGATTTTCTGATTCTAATTGCAGTATTTTTGTGTATGCTTCATCTAGTCCTTGTTTCAATTGTACACAATGCTGTTCCATAGCACTGCATTTTTCAGCAAGCGCCAAACCGTCTCCACTCTGCAATTTATTCAATTCTTGTTGTTCTTCATGCCAAACTAATTTAGATTTCAAATTTTCTAGCTCAGAAAGTAAAGCTGATATTTGAATCTTAGACTCAGAATCCAACTGTTTTAATTTGAACATCTCCTCTTCTAAGCTTGAATGCCTGTTTGCTAATGTAGTTTTTTCATTTTCATACTCTGTTTTCAGTTCTTCATAAATAGTATTTAATTTGTCATAGGACTGTGACAAGTCCTTATATTTGATTTCAATATGTTGTAACTTTTCTGACGACAATTCATTAGTTTTCACCAGTTCACTATTTGATTTAGTAAACTCGTCAAGTTGATTTTTAAGCAGTTCACAGTTTTGAATTTCTTTTTGGTGCTGCTGCAATTGGTTATTAAGATTGCTGATTTCATTTTTAAGCGATTTTTGTTGTATCTGGTATTCATTGTTTTGAGAATTTAATTGATCAACTATGGATTGTAATTCATCATTCTCTTTCTCAATTTTCATAAGTTCTTCTCTGAATTTATTTTCATTAACACTTAATACCGAGGATTCTCGATGTGGTTGCGATTCCTTCGTGTCTCCTCCCCATTGCATCGTTGAAAGCTTATCATTGGCTTCTTTGAATTTAAATTTCCATAGTTCTATTTCGTTCTCTAATTTCTCTTTCATTTCAGTTAATCTATCATTAGCGTTTTGGAAGATTTCGTTTTGCTTCCTCAAGGTTTCTTTATCTCGTTTTTCTTTAAGAATATCTGTGTTCAATTCTTCCATTTTCTTTTCTAATTCTTGAATATTCAGTCGTAATTCATCTTCCATAGCATTATCGAAGAAGGAAGTCTGAGACATTTGCTTAGCTACTTTAAGTTCATTGCTAAGCAAGGCATTGCCTGCCTTAAATTCTTTTAATTTTTTCAATGCTTTTATTAGTTTACCATTGCTTACTTCGAGTTCTGCTTTCAAGGTGTCATTATCTTTTTCGAGTTGATTTATTTGGTATTTTAAATGAGAAAAACCAGGTGTTACTTCGCCAACTTCTTCACAACCTTCTAATCCCCAACCTTCGTCTGAATTAAAAGGATCTGCCTCTGGGGATTCATAGTCATCTTCATCTTTCTTGTAGCAATCATATGCTTTTTTGGCTACCATAATCGGTTCTTCAATTCCCATTTCACCTGCAGGCTGCTTTTGTATCTTTTCTGAAACTTTTTTAATGACGTGTTTACTTTCTACAAGAGGTTCATCCATTCCAGAAAGAATTTGTGATTCAAGAGCAGACATATCCAAGTTCTTTGCGTCACCACTCAATTGTTCAATAGTAGATGATATAATCATTCCTTCAGTCTTAGGTATGCTCATTTCGAATGTTAGTTTTTGATTTTCTTTTAACTCTTTAATCTGATCTTCTTTTTGTGAAAGTTTTGTTTGCAATTGTTCGTTGGCCACTTTTAAAGACTGAGTTTCTGAAGTTAATTTTTCTATGGCAGAGGCAGATTCATTTAACATTGTAGTAAAATCTCCTATTTTTTTATCCATTTCTGATGAGAGAGTAGCATTGTTTGAATGTTGGATTTGTAGCTTGTTGTTTAGTTCTGCATTTTCTTGGCTCTTACTGTTAACAATAGCATTGAGTTTATTTATTTCAGCTATATACTGTTCTGTATAGTCCGGAGTTGTGATTTCTTCTTTCTTAGAATATTTATCTTCTAATTCTTGGTTTATTCTATGAAGTTCTTCTATATCTATATTTAGATTTTCAATATTTGTTTTATACTCGCGCAATTTAGCCTCTAATTGAGACACATACTCATTTACTTTTTCATACTTCTCACTTAGTACTTTCTTTTCTTTAATAGCGTCCTCAATTTGAGTATTGAATTCAGACTCAAGTTCTTCGATTTCTTGTTTTTTTTGCATTATTAACGATTGATGATCATGGGTTATTCTTTTTAAATTCGCTTCGAGATCACGAAGCTGAGTTTGATACTTCGATATTTCAGACTCCACCGCGTCCAGTCTATTAGCCTTTTCGAGTATTACATTATAGTGCTCCTGTATTTCAGAAAGAGCTTTTCTTAACTTTTGATTATCTTCGTTCAAATGTTGGACCTTAAACTGCAATTCTTTATTTTCATTATCAATCTCAAAAAGCTGTTTTTCAAGAACTCTGTCATGGTCCATTAGAACAGCTAATCGACCAACTAACTCATCTTCTTGACTCGTGTATTCCGTGTAAGCCTTTTGTTTTTCTTGAAGTTGACTACCTAATTGGTCAGCTTTTCTTTCTAGTGAGTGTCTTCTATCTTCCATGACTGAAATACTTTCTTCGAGACGGCAGATACGATTTTTGTATTTGCTTATTTCGGTTTCCAAGTTCTCAATGTACAAATCTCGTTCTTGAACTTTAGCGTCGTAACCAAATTGCACTTGTGATTGTTGCTGTTCGTAATGCTCTACTTTATTTAACAACTCAGCGATTTGAATTTGTTTTTGATTAATATCAGCTTCCAAACTTGCTATTTTCGTTGTTAAGTTAGTATTATTTCTCTGCTCTATTTCATGTTCCACTAACTTGTTATTTAATCCATCAATCTGCGCCTTGTGATGCATATTTTCTTCGCGTGCGAAATGTAAGTCTTTGTGTAATACATTCACAGAATCATTTAGGTGAGATATTTCTTGCGATGACGAAACAAGTCTCTCCTGCAAAGATTTAATTTCTGCTTGTAGCTGATTGATGTCTTGAGATTTCTGCTGTTCTAGAGACATTTTATGTGACTGCAATCGGTTGATTTCTTCTTCGGCATGCTTCAGTTTTTCTTGCAATGCTGGGAGTGTCTCAACTTGTATCAAGAGTTGCTCTAGTTGCTCGTTTTTAGCATGCAGCTGTTTCTGACTTTCCTCATAGTGTGTTTCAAGTTCGCTGTACAATGAGGACTTCTTTTTAATAGTTATAGCAAACTTCTTGAGTTTTTCCATCAACTCTTTGTTTTTAGTCTCCAAAGCAACGAATTGTTCAGATGAGATATTTTTTTCCGAGGACAAGTCTTTCAGCTTTCCTTTGGTTTCTTCTATCTGTTGCGTTAGTTCATCTACATGTTTTTCTTTGTCTGTCATGCTATTTCGCAGTTTTTCGTTTTCTATAGATTCCTTACGAAGTTGTAACTTAATTTCGTGAATTTCTTCATCACGTTCTTTAGTTTGAAGCATAATGGCCGACATTTCTTCTGAATGTTTTTGCTGTTGCGTTTGCAACTCTTTGATAAGACTTTGCTTCTCGGTGAAAGCGTCTTTTAACTTCTTCAATTCTGATTCAAGAGTTGCATTTTTATTTACCAATTCACCTTTAACACAATGTAGCTGCATCTTTTCTTCTTCTAAGGTCTTTATTTTGTCCTCATTATCTACTAGCTTCTTTTGGTAGGCTGATATTTGTTTGTTTAGAGATTTAACAAGATCTGCATTCTGATCTTTCACCTTTTCTTCCTCAAGTAATTCAATAGTAGATTTAAGTTTTTGTGAAACATCATTTAGTTTGGTGATTTGATTGATGTACTCAGCCATTTCTTTGTCTTTTTGTTGCAAGCTATTGCCGTAGGTAAACATTTGTTTTTCGTACTCAAGTAAGACATTTTCTAGTTCGTTTAATTTAGCGTCGCGAGCACCTACGGTATTGGCGAATTCTTGGTGCACTTTCTGTAATTCCTGCTGCAATACTTCGTTTGACTGTTTGAGTTGGATTAATTGCTGTTCAGATTCTTTATCTTTCTTTGTACTTGTAACTTCTAATTCTTGTTTCAAATGATTGTTTTCATCTTTTAAAGATTTTATCTTATTCTCGTAAGATGCGTTTGTTTGCAATAATTCGTTTTGTTTCTGCTGTTGCTCTTCCATGGAAAGTATTTTCATCTGACAATCAGCTATCTCATCTTCTCTTTCTTTAATTGTGTTTTTCAGCTTAAGTATTTCCTTTGTTAGTTGTTTTACTGTCTTAGCTCCTTTATTTCCTTTATCCCCGGCTGATTTGTCATCGTGGTGAGCCTCCACCGGTACTCCATCAGTTACATCTTCAGTAGCTGGCTTAGCTATATCAGCAGTTTCTTTCATGATTTCTATTCTTTCACGTTTTAGGTCCTCAATTTGACGGGTAAGATCTTGGTTCAGATCATATAGTTCATGTTTTTCATTATTCAGTATATCTATACTGTTTTGCAAAACTGAGCATTGGTCAGTCAACACAGCTATTTTAACTAATAACGATTCATTTTCTGTTCCAATTTTAGTCATTTTTTCCATGACTTCTTGTCTTTCTTGTGTGAATAATTCAATCTTTGTGTTTAATTCTTCCCTTTGTTCAATTAAACTGTCTATATTTTTATCATTTTGGGATTCTTCATTTTCCTCATGATGGTCGTCACTTTTATCTTCACTTATACCTTTGTTGTATTCTTCCAGTTCAAGCTTTTCTTGCGTTGTCAAAGATTCGACAATTTCAATTGATTCAGCAGAACTAACTTTTTCAGCACTTAATTTTTCAAGTTTATCATTTAGCTCCATGTTTTCTTGAATGTAATTTTCCAATTTATGGATCATCTCCTCCTTTTCTTCTTGAAGTATTTTGATAGTTCCGTTTAGATATTCTTTATCTAGTTTCAAGTTTTCTATAACAAGCTCTAGTTCTTTTCTAGTTGCCGTCAGTTCATCAATCTGTTCTTCCATTTGGACAGACTTCATTTCACTGCAAACATGCTCATTTTGCAGTTGCGATATATCCGCTAATTTATCTTCCATCTCCATATTTTTCTGTTGCAATACATGTAGTTCTATAACAAGAAATAAAAGATAATATCTTACATTTGTTTGGCATTTTGAATTATTTAATATTTATTACAACAATTAAAAATTAATAATTTACCTTGGACTAGATCAAATTTCTGTGTTTCCAAAACACTTATCGCCTTGAGCCTGGTTTCTGCTAAACTTTCCATTTCTACCATCTTTTTGTAGATGTCTGAATCTGTCACTGTAAATATTATACAAAACATGAATTATGAAATACATAATATTTTTAGACATATAAACGGACTATGCGTACGAAATGCATGATACTTACGTCTGCCGCTATCATAATCAACAAGATGTAACTGTAGATTGCCCTTTTCTTCTTCTAGTTCGGCGACTTTTTGAGAAAGTTGGTGTAATTCTTCATTTAGCTTTACTATCTGAGCATTTGCATCAGAAACTTTGCTAAAGTTATCGATAGTCTTCTGCAGCTGCTTCAATTTCAATTTATTGTTAGATTTTACTTTGATCATATTTTTGTTAGCCGCGTCAATATCATTGTTGAGGATAACTATTTGTTCTTCAGCAGCTTTCAACTTTTCTTCAAGTTCTGTTATTACTACAGATGTATTTTCATCTTCAACAGGTTTAGATTCCATAGAAGATTCTTGTTTTTTATGCTCTACATCTGTCTGTACTGTTTGTTTATTGTCGTCTAGTATGTCAGTGCACAGACCGACATCAACCATTTCCACAGACTTCTTCTGTTCTTCTACTACAGACATGGATTGAAGTTCAGTTATCAATGCATCTTTTTGAGATATTGCATATTCCTTCTCCAAGATATCTTTATTGAGAGATTGCACTAACATTTCTAACCTCGTGATTTCACTTTTAGCTGCTTTTTTATCAGTTTCTTGTGGTAATGACTCAGAAGACAGTTGGCTCCAAGGGGATTTTGTTTTGGCTGCAGTGTTTCTGCTGCCCTTACGAGTTGGGAGGGGACTTCCCTTTTTGCCAGCAGCAGCACTGCTGCTCGGCGATTTAGGTTCTGTATTAACAGTTGCTAGTTTATTTTCGAGTTCCTTGTTAGTTTGCCTAATTTGACAGTTTAATTGTTCCAGTAATTCAATTTTCTTAGTCAACTCAACCATACCAGCTATTTCTAAAGAACCTTTCTCTTCTTCAACATCATCTTTTTCTTTTGGAGATGGTTCATCAATAGGTATTTGAGATAACTGTTCAATCTTCTCATGTAATGTTAATATTTCTTGTTTCTTAGCTTCTAATTCTTCAGCTAGTTTCGAGTGAGCAACACTAATTTCAAATCTAGATGTTTCCAAAATAGTATTGGCCTCTTCTAAGTTTTGGATCTTTTCTTCTTTTATTCCAATTTCTTTTAATAAATTCTGTTTTTCTTCCTTCCATTCTGTTTCCATAGCAATAAAGTTCTCCTGCATTTTTGTCATTTGTTGCCTTGTGTCTTCGAGAAGAATCATGGAGTCTTTTTCTAAAATACATTATAACATTAATAGTATGATTTGATTGTTGGATATTTTGGGTCAAATTTTTCAATATAGTAGATCTAACACTCACCTTTTTTACTCAAGCTATCTGACATGAGTGATGTCGCCTTATTTTTTGCTTCAATAATTTGGTCCTTTTCATTAATCTTCTCCTGTAGGTCTAGAATAGTTGTTTCCATTGCTCTCATTTTAACTTGCATTACACTCAATGAGTTTTCTTTTTCCTTAATTGTGTTTAAGAGCTGAGTAACACCACTGTTGTCTGTTGTCTAAAATATATATTAAGTTAAGTCACACGCACCTTGGTTTCATGTCTAGTTCTGCTTGTGGAAAGTAATTTAGTGCAGGGTATCAATTTGCCAAATATTAGACTGCCTGTATTATCCACAAGCTGGTTATAAAGCCGTTATTTCTTTAATAAAAATCTGCATAGATTGGAACCCTGTATAATTCATAAAAAAGGCAGGTTTTTTTTATAATAAATCTTTTAACTAACTTCCACAAGAAACCGATGAACAAAATTAAATATAGGTTTCTTGATTATTATTATTATTTGAACATATACCTTTTTAACTTCTACTTTGGTGTCCACAGTAGATTCTCTCCTTATTGTGGTTGGTTTCGTCATGGGTTTTTTACTAATTTCCTTATACTGTCTTATCCTTTCCATGAGTAGTTCTTTCTGTTTTAATGTGTTTGCTAAGCTCTCACTTATGCCAGGAACTACAAAAATAAAAACAAAAGATAATACTTGACAAGTCTGGTTGAAAACACTTGCTAAAAACAAGTTTTTATTTTATGTTTTACATAATAAGAGTATAAAGCACTGTATTTTATAAAAACTTTCAGTCAAGTTAATGGAAATAAATAAACTCATTTATTTTACATATGCAACATACATTTGTTGAGAAAGTTGCCCTATAGGTCTAAAGTTTAAATAAATAGTTAAAGAAAGTTTTACTTTCCTTAGCCTTTTTCTCTTGGATTATTGACTTTTGAAATTTTGGACAGCAAGGTTTGTTTGGATTATATAGTCAAATAAATGACTTTTAATGCATGTTAGAAGTGAATAGCTAATTCAGGAAGAAAATCAAAGATGTTCTAATATCTATTTCAATATAAAAAGTTAAAAGGCAATCTTACTGTTCAAAGCATCCTGGACAGACATGGTAGTTGAGGTATCTGTAGCTGCAGAATAGCCAGTTCGCTCACTCATGGTGGATGCCATTTCAGAAGCCGTGTCACCCACATCATCCTCTTCTGTAATGACAAAAGAATAGCTCAAGAAACAGAAAAAATATTGTAAACCTTGAACTGGTGCAAATAAAAGTACTTACAATCTATAGAATAGTATTAACATTTTTGTAAACAAAACTTCAGTTGCATGATCCTCAAGGGCAGTCTAATTTTTCTATTGATTATAGTCATTCTGTATTTTCGGAACTTGTATTTGGAAGGCATCCAACTAACTCTTACTATAAATCATTCAAAGTGCAATGTTTTGGTTTAATCAATAATGTTTTGCTTTAACTCACAGCTGTTAGAACAATCTTTAAAATATATAAACTGAATTCTATTCTAGCTTTGGAAAACCATATTGCTCTTTATTTTGATTCAATTCTAAGATATATTTTATACAGCAGCTGTTAAATTGTTAGGCAGCATAAATACAAAGTGTTATCACCAGTCAATACCAACTTATCAAGTTTCTAACTAAATAAAGACAGTTATTTCCTGTTTTTTTTTTATAAATTACTAGCTTTTGCCTGCTACTTCATACATGCATATAACATTTATTCCCGTTCCCGTATATAGCATACCTCATTCAAACAAACTCTTCAGCTCTATTATTAGTATAGACAATATAGAATCTTACCAAAAGGTCTTCCCAGGAGCTCTGCAGTTGCTTTGCGATGTTCTTTAATCCTCTTTGACACAAGTGCTGCATTTTCAAGACACTTTTGTGCACGCTCAAACTTGATTTGCCTTTCAGAAGATGATGATACTCGCTGGGATGTCTACAAATTGTTTATAAACATAAGTTTATGTAAACTTATTATTGTAATTGCATGAAACCAGCCTTGTTTGGTTATTTATTAACAATATGGCTGATATTATTATTGCCAGCTGATGTGAAATGATATGATATTTTAATGTATGTTTATGTAAGAATGTTTAATTTATAGGTTACTTGAAATAACTCCCCTTTTACTAACTAATTAACAACGAAAATATATATGACTACATACGTCTTGTTTAATTACGTAGTATTGTAATAGTCAATAGCAAATCGAAACTCCAACGTCCTTGCATTGCTCGTGTCATGCAAACACTTTGTAAGATTCGTACTCAAGTTCGTATGCATAGCAGTATTTACCTTAGAAGTTTTTACACTTCCTACGACACTGGACACTTCGCTAAGTGATGCTATATGGCTGTCAGCAGGATCAAGTTGTTCCCTTTCGGGAGGATTTTTGTTTTTATTGTCCGACATAGCTTATTGCTCACTGCCAACATGAATAATAGACGTCTTTCGCGGTACACAATCACTACTCAAAACAGTTTAGAAACATGAACAACAAAATAATATAAATATTAAAAATAACTATCTAATTATCAAAATATTTAGCCACCACCACTGAGCACTAATTGCCAATAGAGCTTGCCATTATATTTTTATCCACGTCAGCAGGCAGTGGTATAATACTACAATGTCATAGTGAAGTTCCAAATGACAGATGACAATCCCATGACAGTTCGACCCTCGTTCTCACCAAGTTATTTGGGTTCATCGGTAAATCTGTCTGCTACGGTTTTATTAAACGCGTTGGTTTTTGTCCAATCGGTCAACCGTTTAATCGTCTTGGGAGCGCTAGCTTGGCTTATGCTAAATCGATCAGATAGATTTAGGGCCCATGTACAGACGCCAGCACATCAAGCTACAACAAACTGTCAAATTTATTTTCAACTTTAGCGCTAAAGCATTAGGTTCAAGGTTGACTGGGAAAATTTGACAGTTTCGGGTAGCTTGATGTGCTGGCGTCTGTACAGTGATTTAAATGTTACCCATATGTACAAGTAGCTATTCTAACCAGTAGCGTATCTACCCTTAGGCCAAGAGAGCCATCACCTGGGGCATCAGACTGCAAGGGACAGCACACTCTACCCCAACTAGCCTGTCGTATTTTCCGGAGACTCTTCTATCGCCCCATAACTTCTTGTCTGTCAAAACAAAATCTAACCGAAGCGGGGTGCTAAAAAAATTAGGGATGATGATGTTTTGATACGACCGATTTCGGCCAAGTCGATTGTTTCAGCTTCGCTGTTCCCACCGAGACGGCTCTAAGTCGCACTTGCTAAGGTGATGCTTCAGTAAATCTTTATACCTGAGGAGCTGTCCGCCATGCTTGCGCTTGCCCTTCTCAAGTTTAGAACAAAAGATGCGTTTCGCCACTCGCTGCTCCGTCATCCGTGACACATATCCGCACCACTGAAGTTGACGCCGTATGAAATAAGACTCAATGCCACCAACATTAGCCCTACGTAGCACTTTGGTGTTCCGCATGCAATCAGACCATCGGATCTTCAGAATTCTTCTAAGACATCAAAATTGGAACCGATCCAGCAAATTGGAACCGGTCCAGCATGCGGATAAGCCGATGGTACACGGTTTAGGTTTCAAATGAATTTAAATGTAAGGCAGCACAGCCGCCATTTATACTGAGTACTTGGAAGCCATGCGACCAGAAAACTTTGGCATCCAGCTGTTGGTCTCTGCATCAAGGCCACACTTTGATGTCAGCGTGCTCCCCAGATAACGGAACTTATCAGGTCGATACATGCTTCAGCTCATCCTCACAGAGTCTAATGGATTTTGACTCGTGACCGTCGAAGTCCAAAGACATCACCTCTGCATTCCTGACACTGATTTTCAAGCCAAATTTCTGGCAAGACTCATCGAGATCGGACATTAACCGTTGCAGGCCGTCTGGGGTTTCTGCCACAAAACACAAGTCGTCCGCATACAAGATCTCGGTAATTACTGCTTAGGAAACCTTGGTGCGGGTCTTGAGCCTCGCTTTAAGTGAAAATATTACCATCGGTGTGGAAACGGATACCGATCCTTATAGAAGTAGCCTGCAACACCTCCCGGACAACAAACGCAAAGGACAACACAAACAATGTAGGTGCTAGGATGCAACCCTGCTTCACCCCACAAGGAACAGGAAAGGAGTCGGACTGTTCTCCGCCGACAGTGACACAGCACTCTATATCATCAAGCAGCAACCGCACAAGCTTCACAAACTTCTCCGTGCACCGTATCCCCCAGGTCGGAAGCCAAAGTGGGTTTCCGGCAACAACTTTCAGATTTTGACAAAGACTTTTCCAGGGACTGACACTAGTGAAATACCAAGGTAGGAATCGCAATTGGAACGATGGCCTTTGCTGATACACGAAAGTGGTGGGATACTTCCTTCTTTCCACATAAGATCAAAAAGCTCCCATATGACTGCATGCAAATCCGTAGCTCACCCGTTAAAAAGTCGAGGCCGACGGCACGCTGGTTTTGCTGTTGTTTAATGGCAAGGACAACCTTGTCACACGCCAGCGAGCGGCTCGTCCACCCTGTAGTGTCAATGGGAGCTGAAGTAAAGAAAGAATATTTTGGTCCTAGGTCTACCGACTAGTCTAAATTCAGCAGGTTGTCAAAGTATTCCATCCAAAGTTCTAGCGCTTCTTCCTTACTTTTAAGAAGGCCTTCGCCACTCATCGGCTTAAGCGGCACCGAGCAAGAGGTGCCTATAAACTTCCGAACTTCAGCGTATAAAAGAACTTTCCCAGCAGGTTGGTGTCTGCAAGACATTGTATGTGGCGAGCTTTATCTTGCCACCACTTGGCCATCGTTTCCCGGGATAGTCTTCGCAGACTCTAGAGGTAGGAGAAGACGAAATCTGAGAAAGGACGAATGTTGAGATGAGGTCGAGTAGGCATGTATAAAAAAAAAGACATACTAGGCCGACCCCAAATATGTTGAAATAAGGATCGAAAGACGATGAGACATTATTATGTAGATGTAGTTTCGGAAGCGAGACATTTATACAGATGATTCTAACGTGTGCGAGGTACGGAGGCAGGCGCACGCAGTTGGGTGATCTCTATGAGACGATAATTTTAGCGTGAAGGGTTGAGTGCCATTTAGAACCATCAGTTTCTATGCATCATTTTTGTCGCGCCACTTAGTAGTCTCCGTGCTCTTGACCAAAAAAAATAAACTTTCTATACGTCATTTGACAGCTTTGACAGTCAATGTCATCTCTGCCTTTGCTCTTTGTCAATTTGCTAAATTTGTCAATGAAAAGAATATTGGCCTTACGTGAAATTTGTTTTTTATTTAACACTTTTTCATAGATTTATGGTTCAAATCACAAATTATTTCAATGGCATCGAGAATCCAGGTAAATCCTAAGTCTGATGTTCAAAAACATACATGTTTCATCATTTTATGTTTACCTTGTAGAGATTACCTTGCTGCAAATTGACGCGTAAATTTTTTCAGGCTACAGCTCGTCAACTATCAAAAACTTTTAAGAAAAAGAGTAGGTTTGAAATAGGCATTGCCTCTGAATTACCTGTCGCATACAAGAAATTCTGGCGCGAATGGAAAGTATTGAAGCCAGCTGCTGTTCATTACATACCTCAGGAAGGTAAATGGAAGCGCGACGACCTCACCGGGCAAATTCTGCCCATACAGAACATCCCTATTCCATTGAAATATCCGGCGGAGATCAATGAGGGTCTGTGGGGTGGCGAGGCTGTAGTGAAAGGTAGGTTTAGTATACTTTTGTGTGTAAATAATGCATAGGTTATGTCATTGACTTACATTAATTAACTATCTTCAGGCTTCCAAAAACGTGATCCCCAGCGACGTAGGGTACCTCATTATTGGGTACCTGTTTTGAAGAGGACTGTTGTGAAATCTGAGATCCTGAACACCCACCTGTCAGTAACGGTGACTGACCGTACAATCAATTTGATTAATGATCATTATGGGTTCGATCACTATTTACTAAAGACACCTGCATGTGACTTAGTTTCCATGTTAGCACTGAAATTGAAGAAACAAATACTGATTGAGTTGATGAATGGGTGTCCCCGGTATGCATATGATCCCCAGAAACAGAAAGAAGTGTATGAGGAGTACAAAACTTATTTATCATCGGTGAGTCATGCTTTGAGATTTAGCAGAATAAACATTGTAACCAATAATACATTCCTATTCCATGACTTAAATTGAACAACAAATAGCATGCAAAATATGCGCTTAGTCATGGATTTGCGGAAACCAGCCCGAGTTACATACATACAACAATCAATTCATTTTATTGTTTCCAGTATACTCCTGAAGAAATAGAATGGTATGGCCTGACATGGTATGAGGCTCTATGCAAGCTAGCCAAACAGAAAGAGGCAGCCAACAGACCTGTTCCTTTAAAAAATATGTACAGAAAAAATCTAGTTGAAAAATTGAAAGCTGCAGGTATTGAGTCTACCAAGACTTCACCTGATGAAATATCGTAAGTTTATTGTCTCTTAATCTTTTTGCATATTGTAAACTGGATGCATATAAGTAACAACAATCTTGTAAACTCACAAAAAAATTAAAGCCTGTTTGTCAAATGTTTAGAACATTATTCATTGTAATTTTATTGTAAGTGATTTGAGATATAGTTCTACGAACCTAAGAGTTCTGAAACTACAAAATTTTTTTTTCAAAATCACTGCTGTGTCGTTTGACATATTACTGCTTATTTGTATCCAATTATGAATGGAGTAGATTGCATAATCAGATGATATGACAAAACAACCTGGTAGGAATATAACATAAATAATTCAAAAACTGCAAAAGTACTATAGTAGGCGCCAGATAAATGTGGAATAAAGTATATTGACTTTTCCCTAATAACTGCTCATAGGTACCTGAACAATTAAATATGAATCGTTTTTCATTATTAGACAATGTTAAGGATCACGAGAGATGATGATTCGGGACAGTTTTGTGTCATTAATTCCGTTTTTCAAATTAACAATGTCAATAAATGTAGGTGGGTCAATGACCGATATTCCACGATTATCTGGCGCCTACTATAGGATGGGAATTGAACTTTAAACAGATTATTTATTTGTATGTATTTATTTAAGGTCTACCAACAGCCGTAATAGTGGTGTATTGTATTAATTGTTTTTAATAACACTGCACAACCAGTTACAGGTAAACACAACATGTTATGTGTACATTGTGGGCACAAGGTAGTGTGTCCCTCTGGATGGGTGACATTAGACAGCATACCTACACCAGCATTCTTCTATGATTTAAGATTGTAATAGATGATTTTATTCCATTTCATAACAATATCTGTTCATAGAAAAGCCATTTACCAAACTTTAAATAAATAACAATACAATACCCCATGCATTATCTTACCTCAATTTGTTTGTTCATAAAAATATACATTTACTACTAAGCATTTAAAAGAACTAAAACATTTGTAGGTACCTTAACCTTTGAATGGGTCATTGCACTCATCATTTTGAACAACTTACCTTGTGGTAAGTTGTTCCAGTTGACCAACTGAAAATAAAACAAAAACATCATACTTTTTGAAAACTATAATTTTTCTTAATGTCAAGGGTGGTGTGTCTAAAATCATCTAGCGTGTTGATGGCAATCTGGATTGTATCAATTTTAATTTTAAAGATATTCCTGCATAGTCACGACAATTATTTCTTTGTTTCAATAAAATTTGTTTTCTTTTCTTTTCAGGAACACAACATCATGGCTATCAAAGATGAATCCCTTTGGTAAAAAGGATGAAGCTTAATGATGTAGATATATTGTGACTATAATTAAAATTGTTGTGTTTTTAGCAAACTGTAACATTTCAAGTAGATGTGTTTATGCCAGAGATAGTCTATAATTTAAAATAAATAGGTGTTACAAAATAAAATGTTGTTATTATGAATTTGCAATGTGCTTGTGAGTAGATAAAGCATTTTGCTGCCAATATTGTTTATAATTTATGCCAACTGTGTGAGCTAATGCTATGGTAACATCCCCCACATGTGTGATTCACCATGTATATTGGGAGTTGACTTTCTTCGCTTCGCCATGAAATAGCAATGTAAAAAACTATTGAGCACTAAAGGGTTAGAAGGGGCGTTGAAGTTTATGGAGTACCTACTAAATCCGCGCGGATTCGCGGGCGAAGTGCTACTTAATTATAAAATAAAAACTTAAATAGTTGCAGTTTAAATAATTTTAATATCAGAAAATAATCAATTTCATAACAGATGGTAATAATAACTATACAATAGGTATCTGTTGTAAATGACACAATAAAAATAGTAGTGCCCAAAAATACATTTTTAGTTTCACAACAAGTGTCACCAAGTTCTATGACGGAATACAGTAATAATGTTTTAATGTAGAGACAAAAAATATAAAACAAAATACAACTCAAAAACATATTGCTTCCTATTTTATAAATTAGAATCTATATAACTGTGGATTAATAAAATAGGGGTTTCATTGTTTTTATACATTTATTAAGACTATTTGAGATTGCCATGCAATATTGCTAAAACAAATGATGGCATAATGCCACATAACCTACACGTGTTTAAAGGGATATTATTAGAAGTTGCGCACATCAGATTTTTTGTGAAGATACCCGTTGTTGAGTGTCAAAACTGTTTTTCATTCGATTTTAGTCAATTCTGATTGTGAGGCTTATTGCATATACCTCTATAGTCTGTCTAAAGACAGTTTTGCTCAAGTGTTCGCATAGCTGTAGCAGACATTTTTGACACAATATGTATTGTAAACAGTGATGTTGTTATTTTGTTTAGTCAAGTTGAATGCATATGCAATACTAGTAGATCTATCAAGGTTTTGAGGAAAAAAAGTAATAAATCACTAGATATGAGTCTGGACATATCACTACACTAGTATAGGTTCTAGATTGAGACTTGGCAAGAAGGAAGACATTAGGATACACATTATAATGTGCCGCTGGCGGATTTTCAAATACGTAAAAAATGTAATACATGGCAAGCTCTCTTGCTAAACTTTTTTTACCAAAAGAAAAGTCACATCCCTAGCAGGAAAATACCTCAAATCGTATTGCTGCGCTTTCGAGCTTCTCCTGTTCTATTACTTTATTTATATTATTGAACATGCCTATCAAAAATCTGAATGACAAAGCGTAGGTGCTACTAGACAAGTCAGATATTACATGATGGGTACTGCAACCATTGTCATTTGAAGAGTACGCATGTTCTAAGTGATGGTGCACTCGATGGGCGAGTCTAGCGGCATGGTGTCAGCTAGTAGAGCGGCTACGGCGCGCGCGAGGTAGGTCATGGTGCCGTAGGAGCCGCTGGGCGCGCTGTCGTACAGGTGCTGGCACACGCCGGCGGCGCCGCCGCACACGAGCGCGCCGCTGTGGCCTCGCGCGCCGTCCTTAGCGCAGCACAGCGTCGCGTCGCCGTTGCAGCGCATCTGACGACAACATAGGATCGTTTTAGAGAATGAAGTGTGAATGCTAGAAGGTTGACTGGCAGAGAATGCCTTGCTGCATTAGGTCCACCTACGAATATGTATGTACCAATTCTGGGCATAAAGATAAATGTTATCTTACTACTATTATAAATGCGAAAGCATGGATAGACGTTTGTTACTCAATCACGCCACAGCGGCTGAACGGATCTAGATGTAATTAGGCATTGAGATAGATTGTAGTCGGGAATAGCACATAAGCTACTTTTAACCTTTTGAACGCCAGAGCACGTGCTATTTATACACGTCAGTACCGACGCGGCGACGCGTGCAGTTTTTTTTAGTGCCTTGCAGTAGTTTGACGTGCATGTAAAATGCCTCGATATTCAAGATCACTGAACGTCACTGTTACTGACGAGTACGGATAGCGTCATACAAAATTATGGTACAATATCATATTTCAGCGACACTGATCGATACGTTACTGATCGGCACGTGTCGGCACTGTGCAGGCACTGTTGTGTGCGGATAGGCCTTAAACGTATCGGCGTGCCCCGACGCCAAGCCACAAATTCGCCGTAACTAATTTCGTGCCTCACAATGTATCTGGACGCATAGCTGTCAACTTATGGGGGTGGATGAGCCACGACGATGTCGGAGAACTGACGTCGTTAGAAAGTAAGGCTACTGCGAATAATTGTGTCGCTTTTGGAAGAGGTGATGCTGCCTACTGTTGTGTTGTGTATCCTGCAGCAGAATTCCCACAAATTGAATACGTCCAGGATAATGCACCTGTAGCGTTTCAATAAATACCGACATGCCTTGTAGGTGGGGCGAGCGGTAGTGGGGGTGCGGTCGAGTAGTCGTTGCACTGACCGCACACTCTCTGCTGGCCCGCCGCGCCGTGCGAGTAAGACGTGCCCGTTGAAACCAAACTGTTGTTTCATTTAATTTACTACGTACCTAACACCCTAACAGTGACCTGTACAGCACCTATTCACGGCCCGGGCTACTATGGCGTGGTTTAACCTGCACCGTGACACGCGTGACGTCACTTCGCTGGTAAAATTGTACCATCATAATAACGTCACGCGTGTTTTCAACGCATCTATCGTCTTCAGTTTTTTTTTACGTGAAAAAAGAAAAAAAAATTCATGTCCAATATTTTGATAGACAGACTAATAAGGATTTTTTCAGTAAAATAACATAAAAAATAATAATATAATAGATATCGGCGCAATTACAATAGTTTGTCATTACAAGTATTCAAATAATTAAGATTCATAATTTGACTGTACAAAAATTAGTAAATTAATTGACTTTCAAGTTTATTCGATGTAAAATTAACGTAAAACAGCATTTAACTATTCCTGTTCTTGTAATTTAAATGTTTCAATACTAAACCTAAAAACTTACACGTGCACGTGGGAGGGGCGAACCCTATAAATACGGCCGCACTGTTGGCGTTCGGGCATGAATGTTCAAGGGAGGTTCCAGTGGTGGAAGACCACCGCTGGAAAATGCCGGACGATGTACGGAATCTGATAACCGAGAAGAACGCAGCCATTCGTGCGTACAGCGCTTTTCCCTGCGACGCGAACAAAGCTCACATGCGCAACTTACAGCGAGCTGTGAGAAAACGCACTGCTGAGCTGCGTACCGCACGCTGGGACAAGACGCTTACCGAGCTCGAGCCCACCCATCTCGCCTTTTGGCACCTTCAGAGGTAGTTACGATCCAAAGAAGAGGCCACAATGCCCCCTCTCATCCGCCCCGACAAGAGTGTCGCCTTTGACAACTCTGACAAAGCGGAATGTCTAGCCGACAGTCTAGAGGCCCAATGCTCTCCTAGCTCTCAACCAGTAGACCAAGCTCACCTCGACATGGTACGAACGAACGTAGAGCTTCCAGCTTCCCTCCCACCAGTCGAAGATCCTGATGATCCTCTGCCCCCCGTCACACCCGACGAGGTACAGGAGATCATCAAAAGGCTCCAACCTAGGAAAGCCCCAGGGTCCGACGGCATCACCAACAAGGTGTTTAAACTCTTCCCCGTCCAACTAATAGTGCTTATGACTGCCATCTTCAATGGCGCATTAAGCAATAACATGTTCCCCCGAGCATGGAAACAGGCCACCGTTATCGGTATTCCCAAACCAGGCAAGCCCAAGTCTGATCCCGCCAGTTACCGTCCCATCAGTCTACTCAACGTTCTCGGTAAAATCTACGAGAGGCTTATTTATAAGCGTCTCAAGGATTATGCCGAAGCAAAGAGTCTTATCCCCGACGAGCAGTTTGGTTTTCGAACCGAACACTCGTGCATCCAACAAGTTCACCGCATCGTTGAGCATCTAAGCGCTGGTTTCCAGCGTGGCTCGATGACGGGTGCCTTGTTCTTCGACATAGCGGAAGCATTCGACAAAGTCTGGCACTATGGCTTAATTTACAAGCTCTGCCAACTCGGCGTGCCAGACCGTCTCGTGCTCATCTTGCGAGATTTTTTGTCGAACCGCACCTTTCGCTACCGCATCGAGGGTGCACTTTCGTCCCCTCACCCCATCAGAGCAGGAGTCCCCCAGGGCTCAGTGCTATCCCCCCTAGTCTTTACGCTGTTCATCAGCGATATCCCCAAAAGTAAAAAGGCGCAGTTAGCCCTATTCGCCAACGACACCGCCATTTACTACACCGGTCGCGAACCTGACGCTATCGCTCGCACTCTCCAAACATCTTCGGCAGATGGTTCAGGAAATGGAGAATCGAGGTTAACCCGGACAAGAGTGAGGCGGTTCTCTTTACGAAACCGCGGCACAAAACCCCTCCCTCTCGTCCGATCACCATGTATGGCAAGCCGATCCCCTGGGAGAAGCAAGCCAAATACCTGGGGGTCATCCTGGACAGCCACCTCACCTTTGCTGAGCACATAAGGCAGGCCCGTTCTCGCGCCGCCTTCGCTCAGGGAAGGCTTCATTATATCACGACCGCCCGTAGCAAATTGTCACTCAAGTGCAAATTGCGACTCTTCACCGCGGTCATCCGTCCCATCATGACGTACGCTTGCGCTGTCTTTGCACACGCAAAGCCACGTCATCTCCACAGGATGCAGACGCTCCAAAACCGTTTCCTGCGCAAAATCACGGGTGCCCCCTTCTACGTCCGAAATGAGACTCTACATGTAGATCTCAAATTGCCCACCATACAGCAGTTCATGAAACGCATAGCCAAACGTTTCTTCGACACTGCTGTAAATCACCGTAACCCCCTTATCGCATCGGCCGCCCGATACGAACCCTCCCGCATCTCCAAGGTACGCCGACCGAGGCATACCCTCGTCACGCCCGACGACTCTACCACTCTCCTCCAAGAGAGTCGCAAAGAGACCAACACTCTTCGCAAACCACGACCGCCGTCCTTCCGCCCTCGCCGCCGAGGCCCGCCGCGACGTCCCCGTCAAAATCCGCCCCGACCCTTGCTCGAGCCAGCCCGCGCCGCTGAGCGTGTAGTCTTAAATTCGCCCCTTAATAATAATTCCAGTTCGATCCAGCCCGTCCCTAGCTGTCCTCTCCCCAGCGACGCCCTAAGCCGAGGCCCGTACCCCACAGGGGGTGCCCTTAGCGTGTAGTCGCTTAGTTTGTAAGTTAGTTTTTTTATAAGCCCTGGCTGGAGGCTTTCATATTATATTAAGGCCACCACAGGCAAGCCCGGTTAAGCAGTCGACAACCTTATAGGTTGAACTGCGAGAAGCCACTCACAAAAAAAAAAAAAAAGGCGTTCGGGCATCTAGTTCGATCCAGCCCGTCCCCAGCTGTCCTCCCTCCAGCGACGCCCTAAGCCGAGGCCCGTACCCCACAGGGGGTGCCCTTAGCGTGTAGTCGCTTAGTTTTTAAGTTTTTTATAAGCCCTGCCTGGAGCTTTATTAGGCTTTAACATTATATTAAGGCCACCACAGGCAAGCCCGGTTAAGCAGTCGACAACCTCATAGGTTGAACTGAAACACGCAACTCAGAAAAAAAAGGCGTTTGGGCATTCACGCTTGAGCCGCCGGACAGTACGGACCTGTCTGTGACGTCGTTACGCTGTTCGTTGAATAAACGAAGTTTGAAACAAGTTGTGAAGTTTTCTTTTGAAAAACCAAAAATGAGTGATCATGATGACATTAGTGACGTCACACTTTTTAAAAAACACCACGGAGTTCTTTCTCCGTTATATACGTATAATTAATTATGTTGAAACAACAAGCACAAAATATATCATCTACTTCAATAAAAGTAGATGTAAATCCACGCAAAAAGCGTTCCGCAAAACAAACAGAAAACGGTTTCGTGCGATTCCCAACCCCGACAAACTGTTATCAGTTGGCGTAGTGCACGTTACGTAACCACTATGCCATAGGGCGCATATACGCTATGGATGAGCTCAAATTGTTAGGTTGGTTGTAAAGTATGTTGTAGATTAATCTTATGACTTCAGAAATCTGAAAATAAACAGTGTGCCAAAAAAGCGCCATCAACATAATTGAAAATCCTCACCTGATCATCCAAAAATATTTGGTTGGCTCTGTGAACCAGGCTCTCCACCTCAATCGTGCCGCCCAGATGTGCTACGGCCTTGTATTCCACCACCAGGGTCAGTACCATGAGGGCTTCCACCACCAGTTGTCGGTACTCCGGCTGAGGGATCGAGTTCAGTACTGTTTCAACGGCAAGCGCGAATTTTAGTTCTCCTGACGTCATCTCTTGGGTAAGGTTCGGTTGAAGGAGTTTGCCTTGAATTACTAGGCCTTGGCACTGGAATAAAAAAATATACTTCTTAACAACTATATGATTTTGGGTTAAGTGGAGATAAATATTGCTGTAGTAATATGCTATTCTGTAAAAACTTAGGTGAAGTGAGCGTAGATTGACAAATCCAAGATGGAATGACAGTTCACTTCAAGCTCACTCTACCATGTGCGGTTACACTTTTATGCTCGTACCAAAATTTTGGAATAAAAAAAATTGTATATTTTCAAATTACACGGAAAACTGATACTGCGATGCGGGATTTTGTTCAGCAGTTCGCTGCTGGCGGGATAGATGCCGCTGCGTTTTGTTTTTGTTGCGGTACAAATTTCGCTTCATTAGCTTTTCTTGTGGTTGCATTGATGCCGCTTCACTGTTAATAAATAAGCATGTGTCATTTTCTAGAGCGAAAAGTCCGCTCGCCAGACAACACTTACGAATGGAAATGGTTGTTTTTCGGCATACATATTTGGAATAAATAAAATATTTATTTTATTATTATTTTTAGCCAATTGTGTCCCACTGCAGGGCAAAGGCCTCCCTTTCTTCCTTCCATTCCTCCCGGCTTTGGGCAGCCACCGGGCACTTGGGGATCGTGTATTGTATAGTCCATGAAGAAAGGGGTTTAGACAAGAAAGCTCACCACGCTTGTCTATTGCGGGTTGGTGAGCGCGCAGTAAGCCTACTAACCTGGCTTGTGGGTGCCGCCGTTGGTATCTCAAATACTCGTTCGCCGCCACCCTTTTTTTTTTTGATTCTGGGGGGGAAATCCTCCACCCTGGGGCGGACTCTTACTGACTAAAACCACCCCGGTGTTCCATCTTCCACCTAGAGAGCCGTGCCTTCTCCCGAGCCACAGGTCGAGCACTGGCCGGATGGCCTCGATGGTGATGAGGCCGGCGGAACGGCTCGAAAGCCTGTCCCGCCATTCCGCCACCAGGACCTCGCGCAGCTGCGACCGACGCAACTCCAAGTGTTGCTGCGTCAGTCTTTCGCCGCGCGCCCGCGCGCCCTCGCGCCACCTATGTAGTGACGCGAGCACTTTCGCCTCCAGGTCCCATGGCGGAGATCCGGCCAGTGCGCAAGCCGCCTCGTATTCGCCGCCACCCTTTTTTTTTTTTTTGATATCGGAGGGAAATCCTCATGGAAATCCTCCACCCTGGGGCGGGTGGAGGGGTCTGTCAGACTCTTACTGACTAAAACCACCCCGGTGTTCCATCTGCCACCTACGCCGGGGATCGCGGGAACGTATGCGACTTCCGCAATCCCCGGCTGGTGCCCCGCCTCTGCGGGCTACCTCGCGTCGGCGAGGGGAATGAGGTGTTTAACTGCCCTCGCTACGTCAAAGAGGGGCGCACGGGAACACCACGCGCCGCCACCTCGGGTCCGGATGAGTGGGGGGCGACGGACATCCCCAAGTCCACCGCCCCTGGACCCGGTTAGGGGGGCCGGAAGAGGGCAGCGTAAGCCCTCCTCCGACGCCCGATGCGCCTGCTGCGGGCAGGGAGAGCGGTTGTGATCTCCCTCTCCCTTTCCGCAGCCTCCTTCTGCGCGATAACTGTCTCGCAGAAGGAGACCACCGCGTCCCAGGACTCCTCACCGCCGACCATAGCATGGACTACGGCCGGCAGCGAGAGGTCACCGCCTACAACAGAGATGAGGGATTCGCCGCCACCTTAAGTCAACATCCTGCACTGATGCTAACTATCCTCCTAGAGACCTCGTGTAAACTTCCACGTTCTTGAGCTCTCTGGTAGGTGTAGTAAATGAATAACCCGCCATTTTTTCGGTCGTCAGTGCCTCGTTAGTAAGCAGCAGGGTGCACCACGTGCAGGTGAGGTTGACTTTTGAGGAGTTCAGATATTGTGTAAATTGTATCTATGTATCTCATACATACCCTTTCCAAGACGCCCCAAACGCGAGGGTAGAAGTCTCTCGGCACTCTATTGAGCGCTCCGTCAAGTCGTCGGCGGCGCAGCCACTGGCCCTGGCGGTCCGGCTCCGTTGTAGGTGCTGAACAAACAGAAAGAAACACATGTCTCATTATGAATATACAGTTAATTTTTCTAGAAATAAAGTCATGAGACCAGGGCGGTACAAGGATCTTTACGTAATTCTTTATTGTTATTTAAACGAGTTCTCGTTATATTGCGCTGCGCCTCACTGACAATGTCATTCAAGCGCCAAAGAATCCTCTAGCACTGTAGTTTAACTATTTCTTCGTTTCGTCTCTTGCTAAAGTGTGATGTTACTACTCTCAAGGCAAATCAGGATAGTAGTTTTATTTTATTTGATAGGGTAAAAAAACAGTTACATGCCAAGCTTAACATATGTTTAAACCTATGTTTCACAAATAAAGTCTGATTCTGATTCTGATACGCAGCAACAAGGCGACGAAGAGGCACGCGCACCCCAGCGTTAGTCTTGCACGAATTTGGGTGGAAAAGTCGAGGCACACGTACCCCACAAAGCATGACAGATCTAGGTACTATAATATAATGTACACTATTTGATAAAGGAATGCAGTCGAATCTATTATTGCATATACCATGCAGCATCATTACACCCAGAAGAAATCGTCTAGATTCCAAACTAAGAACATTATAACGTTTCAGTAGTTCTTCATAGGAGACTTTAGGGCGATAACATTTATAATTATAGTTTTGCCTTGAGAGTATCTCATATTTGCATCGAGACTTCATTCAGATATTTAACCGAAAGCAGTCTTTTCAGGTAATAAAGTAAATTGTGGATGTCAGATAGGCTGTATGTAAAATACAGCTGCCCAATATAGTTGGGAAAAGACTAGGCATATTGATTTTACCTTTTGAACGCCATTGTCACGTATACATGACAAGCAAGCGCGTGCCCTGTACGCCAAACGTCACAAATATGTGAAAAAAAGTACGGCGAATTTGTGGCGTGGCGTCGGGGGCACGCCGATGCGTTTATGCTCTGGCATTCAAAAGGTTAATATTGCTCTTCATCTCAGTGTCATATCGTATTAAAAATCAGCCTAGCGTAAATGTTTTGTCAATTTTTACTTACAGTCTTCAATACCGCCCTGTAGAGTTTGCCCTTCCAGTACAATTTGTGATTTTTTGCCATATCTATGAGACTTGTTGCTCACTATGGAGAAGTTACCGCGGCCAACTGAAAACAAAATGGGGCATTAAAAACAGATCAACGTTAGCTCTTCAAACATTAGAGTCAATATTATGCAAGTTTAACAGTTAATGGGGATACAAACGTAAATGAATATCAGTAATGGTTGTAATTAAACACAATCATATTATTTACAGCATAGGGTGTAGTATCACGGGACACGCATAAAAAAAAACAAACTGAAATAAGAACATTTAGAAATCCAGTCTCAGACATAAGTTTTCTTTTTTAAATTAAAAATTGAATGAATTAAAAACCAGAAACCAACGAATTTATACCAGATCGACATTGCATAAAATTTGAAAATTGCCGACGCCATTTTAATCTTTAAAGCGATAGCTATACGGTCGCTTTTTAAATGTATAAGATCGTGCAATATGAGGTCTACCTTTAGATAAGGAGTGATACCAAACTTGGTACAATCTATTATTATATTTGAGACCGGCAACCACACTTTGAATCGTTTTTTTAATCGTGTGTAAAGGTGTAAACATATACACAGGGTTACAACAGGGTGCATTCGGACATAAACATAAGCAAAAGTCTGCTGTCACAGTTCCACTCGCCTTTACTCTTACTGATCTTTCCCTTTATTAAAACCGTAGAGTTTGCTGCAAAAAGGAAACATTTGTTCAGATAATTACTGCTACTATTTTCAACTAAAATGCTTCGTAAATGAGAAGGTTCTTTAATGAAATAACTTGATAATATGGGTGCTATATTGTCTTACTATTAAACTAGTTTTCAACTTTAATTCAAGCTCAAAATTTCGAGACAGTTAATGCATTTTGAACTTTATTCAAACTGTCGTAAAGTTCTAAATACAAGACTTATAACTTAGTTTGATAATCGGTTATTGTATTCACAACTTTAAAGTTTTTTTTTAATAAAGTTCAAATATGATAACAGGCTTGAAGGTTTGGAATTTCACTAAATTATAAACAGGAGTTCTAATAAGACGGATAAAGTAATAGGGAGGTTTTAACAGGTATCAAGGCCTATTGAAAACCTTTTTTATAGTTAAACGTTTTCGAAATCTTCTGGAAAAGGACATACAGATTTTTTTCTCGAAATATGTCTGCTAACTGTATAACTGCTATAATTCTTCATCAAATCCTCCTTCTACCCATCTGTTTATACAACGTGTAACAGAATAAACGCAATACCTCTTAAGGGGTAATTGTGTGATAAACACCTCTTTGTCATAGGAGTCACTGACAGCCCACTCTGCAGAGCCTGCATGGAGGAGGATGAGACAGCAGCACACCTGCTTCTAAGATGCCTGGTAGTTGCTGATTACAGGGCTAAGTACTTCGAAAAACCAGGTGCCCTCTGTGAGATAGTAAGTAACACCAAGGCGTTGTTGACCTTCCTGGGGGATCTGGGGTGGATCGAATGACAAATTTATCCCACCTGCACGCACAATACGCGCTTAGTCGTGGAGTTGCGGAAACCAGACATACAAGGGGTCATTGTTCTCATCATTATGAACAGCTTTCGCTGTGGACCAACACTGAAATCGCGAAAAAGAAAACCGAATGCCCCATACATCTATGTACGCATAACTCGACAAAATGTACTGAACAGCAGATTTTTATTTTTCGCCATGTCGGGGTTGGTACCATCGTAAAAGTTGTTCATAATGTAGTACAATGTACAATGACCCCTTAAGAGGTATTGCGTTTATTCTGTTAAACGTTCTATATAGCACCATGTGTATAGTTAATTATATTGAAATATGCAGCTAATTTCAAGCTCGATAGTAAAGTCATTCTTTGAAACCATCATGCTAATCGTATTTTATGTTATTAATTTAGATAAAATAATAATATTTGCGTGGAAAAGGAAGAGGGACGCCTTCGCCCAGCAGTGGGACGTAGCGGGCTAGATTAGATTAGAATAATATTTACCGCTATTGATAGCAAACTCCTTTCCGCTGAGGATGTGGTGCAGCAGATTCTTCATCTCGAAGGGCGAAAGGTTCAGCAAATGTTCGGACGCCTCTTCGCCGTCGCACGACAGCGTTCGGGATAACTCTGTGGCCATAACCTGAAATTAAAACGCGGTATTTATATCATTTTTGTGTTTGAATGTGAAAACAAGCTCTGTAAGTGTTTTCTAGCTGCCGCCAGCGGCTTCGGCCGCGTTTAAATACCTAGTCGGAACATTATCTCGGTACAAAAGTATATTTCCTAAAACAGGACACTGTCTACTCGTGTGCCAAGTTGCATCGAAATCCGTACCGCCTTTAATACGTGAGGAGGTAACTTACAAACAATCTCATTTTCGGTTTTTTTTTATGGTTACGATTTGTTCCATAGAGTGCAACCAAACAGGCGATATCAGCCCACCTGATGGTATTGACTCATGTCACTGTTGTAGAGGTATATGGACATCAGCAATCCAGGGGGTACCCACCACAGTTGCGTGGCCAATCCTTTTCGAAGATGATTACTTATAAGGGAGGAAAAGTCATGGCGAAAACATGATTAATCTTCAAATCTTCAAATGACGAGGTACACCACCAGTTCCTGCATCAACATGGCGTCTTTTAACTATTATAAACCATTTTGCAAAAAAATAACGGGCACTTTAGATTTTGTTCTGTAACTTATATAAATATTACAAGATATTATTAATTTGACGATGTATTTTGCATGTTCTTTTAAGAATTCTGGCTGGAAAGCATGTGTTCCAAATTTGAATGTTCAAATCAACAAAAGAAAAGTAATGATTAGTGTAGAATTGCTTTATGAAAGCCGCGAATTGTTGATCCTTTACTTGCTTATTACTAACATTTTAAAACTTTTTGGTTGATTTATGCTAATTAAGATTTAATTGTTATTTTTACATTCATTACCACTTTTTGATAAGGTTGATAAAGCGATAAGGGCCGGCAAAATATAGCGCTACTTGAAGAACGTTGTACGCAAACTTACATGTTTCAGCGGCTAAATGAGAGTCGTTCAACGGTCCAGAGGACTTGGCAACGCTATCAAGAAACCGGTTCGGTCAAAAGAAGACCAGGTTCTGGAAGAAAGCGATGCGAGCTGACCGGTTTTTGGTAAGTCAGGCGTTAAGAAATCGTAAGGCATCTCATGTGGAGCTAAAGAAACGCCTTGAAGAAGTAAGAGGAGCAGAAGTAAGCTTGTGGACGGTAAGGAGGAGCATCGGCATATCAGGTTACAGCCCGGCCCTGGGCACGAAGTTACTCCGTGAGCACAGTTGGTCGACTTCAATTTGCTCGAAATTGTGGATCATGGACTCTAGATGACTGGAACAAAGTTTGTATTGTTTTCTGATGAGCTATGATCTCTTTATATAGTGAGGATCGACGCCGGCGAGTGCTGCGAAGACCAGGGGAACGCTATGCGAACCTGTGTTTCGAGGAAATTATTCCTTATGGTGGAGGCTCCGTTATGTTTTGGACAAAAAAGAATTCGACGGAGCTTACAGAGTTACTTTTCATAGAAAATGGAACATTAAATGCACATAACGGAAATCTTAATTACACATGCTCAACCCGCATCAACTGCTCTTGGAGAAGATTCCATTTTTATAGACGACAATGCTCGCGCTCACCTTTCTGGCGACGTGGAAGCGTATATGCAAGAAGTTGGGATCCGTCTTTTAGATTGGCGAGCTCAAAGTCCTGCTCCTCAAAACATCAGGGAGCTAAAAAGAGTAATTGCAGAAGACTGGGAACGTGTTCCACAAGATAATACTAAAAATATCGTGGAAAGCATGCCCCGAAGGATGGAAGCTGTTATTTTGGCAAGAGGTCACACTTTTTAATTTCTTAAATTAAAAAACTAAAAAATCTCCATGTCTTTATTGTTGACCACTTCTTATTGTTTGGACGAGTAAGTACATCGATATTATTGAATTAATCGAAAATTTATAAGAAAAATTGCCAGAATTCACTTCACGCATATTCATTTACATTTACAAGATTATAATTATACAGTCTACGTCAAACAATTAAATTAATTGCATTGACTGATATTGGCCTTGGAACGTAAATTTCCTTAGGTGCCCGTTTTTTGTTGCAAAAGAGTGTATTATAAATACAGATACCTGTATGATGAGTCCGACGCGCAGGCGCAACATCTCGAGGAACAGTTGCGGCTCGGTGCGGATGAACATGGCGAGGTACACCAGCAGCTCCTGCGTCAACATGGCGGTACTCTCGTCGTCGCCGTACGCCTGGGCACAGCAATAAGCGTATTATGAAAATTGTAAATCGCCATTGAATTTGAATTAGGAATCTCATTTAGCTTTGAAATAAAAAAACTCTATTTATGACGAAGCTCAAATTCTATTGCCAGTATTTTTAACTATAGTAGGCGCCAGATAAATGTGGAATAAAGTACATTGACCTTTCCCTAATAACTGTTCATAGGTACCTGAACAATTAAATATGAATCTTTTTTCATTATTAGACAATGTTAAGGATCACGAGAGATGATGATTCGGGACAGATTTGTGTCATTAATTCCGTTTTTCAAATTAAAAATGTCAATAATTGTAGGTGGGTCAATGACCGTTATTCCACGATTATCTGGCGCCTACTATACATGCAAAAAAGTAGGGTAAGTGGTAATGAATGAATTTAAATAATTATCTGAGACTAGTGGCCCGCCCCGACTTCGTACAGATGTTTTTTTTTTAATTTTCTTTCGTAAGAACCTTCTTCTGACATTAACAAACACAAAAAAAGAATAAGCGAAATTGGTACAGCAGTTCAGTTCATGCGTGATGCCGTAACCAAGGGAAAAAGGGATTCATTTTTATATATATAGATAGATATTATAAATTCAAGTATAGACAGAAAAAGTCCTCCGTGTCAGATATGCTACGACAATATTTTTGTCAAAGTACACCTATGTAGTAGAAACACTAACATTTTTTAGCTATCTAACTTGCCTATTTACACGCAGCATTCAGAGGTTACAAATAAATTCATTCACTTCATGCCGCTGAACGAATAGTATCGAAACTATTTCATGCTCAAATTGAAATAAAAGTAAACGCAAGTTTACTAATCTATACTAATATAGTTTAGCTGAAGAGATTGTTTGTTTGTTTGAACGTGCTAATCTCTGGAACTACCAGTCGGATTTGGGAAAATCTTTTTGGACCTATATGATGGCCACATTCACGAGGAAGGCTATAAGCTATACGGGAACGGGAAAAAACGGGATATGCGCGTATGAAGTCGCAGGCAAAAGCTAGTAGTATAATAACTGCTAAGCAGATGTTTAATTAAAATTCTGCATAGAGAATTTTTCCAATCATTTGAGCAACAGTTGATCAAAATTTTTGATGATCAGCAACCAAGTTGGTGGAAACTATGTTAAAAACAACTTGTCCACCCACAGGCCAGTCTGCATCAAAAGGTTGCCCGTGGAAGTAGCTCTATTAACTGCATTATTGTATCACTGCTTCACACTACTGCCTTGTTTTTAATTGGTTGCAACACTTCCACACCCGTCAGCATTCGTTGGTTTTGTTGCTAAACTGATGTTTTCGCTCACACAACTTTTCAACATGCAGTGATCAACTCTGCAACACGCAGTGTTGCCGGCAACTTAGTAACACGTTGCTTCAACTTTAGTTTAGTTGCTAAATACATCAGAGATTTCTAAGAATGAGACAAAATCATCAACAGCAATAAACAAATACATACAGTTGCACATGCAATGCTGAAAATGCAAATATAATTCTGTGAAGGTAATAACAAAAAGTAATGATCATTCACAAAGTTATGATGATAAGAGAAGTAGGTATGAACGTTAGTCATTTTTATATTAACAGTTTTTATTACCTTTTTCTGTTCATTCCCCTGATTTTCATGGCGAAATGACTGCATGCAACAAATATTAAAGCTTTATTATGTCAATATTATAGTTATGATATGATTACTTGAGAATCATAAACGGTTTGCAAGTTATTCTGCTAAGGAACTGAACATATTTGTGTGGAATGGCTTAAATAAAAAATGTATTAGTTTTAACTTTGCCTAATTGTATATGCAAGTTCTGTAGTCGTCAAGTCTATTTCTTTAACTACAATTGTAAACGAGCATACCTCGTGTCGCTTTTCAAGACACAAATATATTTAGTCCCCGAGTTCAAGCCGTACCCGACAAAACCTTCACAACACAACACAACCCAAACATACCTGATGTATCAACTGCCTAAGTTCATTCTCGGGCAGGGGCGCAGTGATAGTGTGCTCATTGTTAGGAGGCATGCCCACTGTGATCTGTTTCTGTCGCACCAACAAGTCTGTCACGGCTTTAGCTAGATCTTCAACTCTTTTCCCAAGCATGCCGGCGGTGTGACGGACGAGGCCCCAAAGCTTTTGGGTGCATGCCTTCTCGTATAAGACTTTTAGGAGGTCTCTCACGGTGACCATTTTGCCGTTTTCTTGCATTCCTGTGGATGATTTTTATTGAGTATTTTAAACAAAACTTGATTAACATCAAATGGAAGTGGCTTTTTCATTTCAGTGGCGCTTCTTTTTAGTTTTAGCCGCTGCCACAGAATTTTTTTTTTTTTCATTGTAATTCATGCTATTGTGCAGTTGGCCACTTGTCATATTTTTTGTGTCGTTGGCACTCGTTGTTGTTGGCCCAAAACGTCGCCACTTCCACGTCGTTGTCAGTTGCAGCGCAGAAGTTAATTTGGCTACATGTTTTGAGCATAGAGTGGGACAAAAGGTGGAAAAAAGTTTGTGACACAAATATGCATCCACTGCAGTCGTTTATTTATGGTACCCGACAATTTTACATTCACTTTTAACTAGCCAATCGTAACGATGAGCGTATTCATTTTCTAACGTCATTCACATTTTAATGAGACCTGATAAGTCGGATCAACAAGTAGCAGATTAGCAAGAGAAGACTGTATAGTCAAATCTTACCTGTACTAAAGTCAAGTCCGTGCGTATCGACAAGATACTGCAGTATGTCTCCCTGCTCGTCCAGGTTCTCGGTCTCCCGCAGCATGGCGATCAGTTCGTCCGTCTCTTGCTCGGCGTATACCGAGTTTGAGTCCGAGGTCGTTCGGTTGCGGACTATGCCAGCTAGGTTCTTGTTTATTATTGCTGTAAATATTTAGTTGAGAACGTTATTAAACTGAACATGTTTAGTGTCTTTAAAATTGTACACAGGCCGCTAAGGGTGAAATCACACTTAGGCGCCTTCCTAGTACGAAGCGATCATCGCACGGATACGCGATCATTTGTTCGGCATATCCGAACGCGTCATCACGCCAACATATGGCGCTTCCCGGTTTCACCGAACAAAGAATCGCGATAATTGCGCAAATTTGCGATACGCTATGCCTGACACGGAAAATTCAGCATTATTAGTGTCTCTACCTCTATTTGTTACTAAGTAGTTTGTTTGTAAGCATTAAAAGGGTGTTTACGTGCGATTGGACTTCATGCTCTAACGAATGACACCTCTAACTGGCAGAATAAGATATAGAAAATGCTGCTCGTGTGCAAATTTAGCGTGATGCAAACTGCTCTTGGTGAAAATGAAATAATATTTTATTTTACTGAAAAGTTCTACTAAACAAATATTCTTGGCATGCCTATAGAAAAATACGATAGATAGCTTCTGAAAGTCAAGCATCATGCTTACCTTCAGGCGGGGAAGGGGACTTCTCTTTCGTCACTTCAATGGTAGGGGTAGGAGCCAATAACGAAGTTGTGGATGTTCCTCTAAAACATTACAAATAAAACATTAAATAACATCTTATCACTTAGCAACGCGCAAACGGGTGCAAAATGTACAAAATTGGAGCAAATATTGGTGCAATACAGACAAGAATGGTCAATAAGGGCGGAGATTTGCGCTGGGTTGAAATTGATAATTTTAACCCTGTTAACGTACATATCACATGTAGACGTCGAGCGGTCGCTGTGCATTTATTTTACACTAGCTTTCATCAGCTGTATCGCTCTCCTGAAACTCGAAAATTACCCCAAAGGAATATTCTCAGGATGAAAAGTTACTATGTCTTAATCCAATAAATGGTCCGTTCGGCCGTTTAGACGTTACGAGGTAACAAACTCACTTTTGCATTTATAATATTAGTAAGGATTCATATTTTTTCTTTTTCTATTCAATATTACTTACTTAGTAATAGCTCTGCGCTTAGCGTCTTCAGGCGACGGGCTCCGGCCGTAGGTGGCAGGGTCCACGTCCAGCCAAGACGGCTTGCGCTCCAACGAACGACCTATTGATTCTCCTTCCATACCAAGTGTTTCAGCTGTAGGTAGAGCAAATATTTATTAGAAACTGATCTATTGGAATTTTTGGATCAAGTAAGAGTATTTCCGTACAACGTAATTAAAGGAATATTTGGTGGTTAAAACTGGTCTAAAAATTTACAAAGAGCTTGGCAGAAGCAGGTCTTTAATGTCTAGCAAATATAAACTTTATGATTCTTTTAACAATGGCAAAAACTGCCACGGACATTCCAACTCCCAAGTAAATATTTTTTTCAACATTGTTTCAAAAACAAAAAGTTGATTACAGATAAAGTATATCAATTAATAATAGAAGTTGTTAGTATTTGTATAAATATAAAGCTGATTTTGAATAGAGTATAAATACGCACAGTCCACATTGATAGACCTGGTCTTCTTGATAGCGCCGCGCACCGACATGCGCCGGCGCAGCGCGCGGGCATTGCGTGCGCCCGCGGGACGAGGCAGGAAGCTGATCTTGTTGCTAAACGACTTCAGTAAGTGCTCTTCTAAGTAGCTTTGCACTTCCGGGTTTAATTCTGAAAAAAAAAATGTTTTTTCTATGAAAGAATAAGCATTATTTCGTCTATAACTTTCGGGCTAAGCTCTATATTGTTGTAGATTCTGTTGGCATATGAAATACCTTCTTCATATTCATAAAATACCTTGAACTTATATATTTATCTATCACCGGAAAATTGCAGAATCCGTAAGATTGTAACAAATCTTTATTAGATTATTATTTCTCAATATATTTAGCAAAAATCGTTTTGTAAACAATAAATCCCATCCAAATTCAATAGTTTCTAATATATCCGTGACTTATTAAGAAAAAATAGTTTACGATTTCACGCGATATTTTACAATCTTACGGCGCTTGCAATTTTCCGGTGACACATATAACTTATAACAATTAATTAGCAAAATTCTTTACAGAAAAAAAAAGGCTACTCGATTACTACTAACCGATTTTTATAGATAAGGGATTAAGGGATAAGGGAAATTTATATTGATCAAAAAATTTGAGAGACGTAAAAGTTATTAAGCAGGCGCACTTTTGAAAACTAGTGTCTAGCCATGATTTGGCTTACCAGTTACGTAATAATCTAAGAACGTAAATTTACACTTACTATCAGGATATCCATCCTCTTGACTGCCAAGGAAACTCAAGTTCGTAATGGCAGATGTGCTCAAAAACTCTCCAAGATTCCCAAGAGTTACTCTAGTACCGTTAATATATCCAGATTTGAGCTTTTTCATAGTGGTTATCATCGCCATGGGGATCTTACCCTGATCTGAAATTTGAACAAGGAGTTGAAGGATGCTCGGTAGATAGTAATAAAAGGTGGTAGAAAGTTGCATAGTTCAGGAAGCGGGGTTGTGAGAGATGAAAATTGTTAATAATGAAGTTTATTTTAAATGGATAAGTAAACCACCGAAACAACAACCAGTAAACCGTTGTCTGTTAATGCGTATACATACGTTTAAATAATTTTGATACTGCCCACCAGCCAACCCATTCAGACCAATAAAAATGACACATTTTTATGACGTAAGCATTGCGAAAAAGGCTAACAGCAACCCGTAAACCGTTGTCTGTTAATACGTATACACATACATTTAACCTTTTGAACGCCAGAGCGTATGGGCGTGCCCCCGACGCCAAGCCACAAATTCGCCGTAATTTTTGTCACTTATTTGAGACGTTTGGCGTATAGGGCACGCGCTTGCTTATCATGTATACGTGACAATGGCGTTCAAAAGGTTACAAAAATTTGATACTGGCCACCCGGCCAACCCATTCAGACCAAAAAAAATGACACATTTTTATGACGTAAGCATTTGCGAAAAAGCTAACCATCACCTCTATATAGTTATATAGCTATATAGTTTTGAAACAAAATTTTGTTTTGTTTAGTTTAAGTGTCGGGTGTCGTTAACTATTCATAAAGAGATATTTGTGTGTAAAGTTGTATGGCGAATAACTTTAATTGTCAAGATTGAGAAAAAAACGTTTAAGTACTTTATTTATCTACCGTGAATTTCATATTTTACATTAAACAATGGGTCATTTCAGATAATATAACTTCTTTGTAGTCTAGGTAAACCAAGATAAGCCATATCCAACCAAAATCCCTTTCAAAGTTTCCTTTGCAATTTAATACTTTGTCAATTGTTTTTGTCGATCAACAATAGACTTAATTAAAACGTTTGTAGAGTTTAGATTGTAATAATTTAATAATGCTGTTGGGAATCTTACCCAACAATTTTTAATACTAGCCATGCATCATCACACACAAAATAAACAAGAAGAAAACCTTTTCCAGAGACAGACAATATTCATTCATTACCTAACAGATACTGCGTAGCGAGCAACGTGATCGTCGGCCGGCCAAGCATTTGTTTCCAGCTCATGCCAAGGAACGCGACGTTAGCAGTAAACGTGCTCGCGAGCAGCGCCGGATCGCGTGACATGTAGTATTCCTCGTAGTCAAAGTTCTATGACACACCACACCCATGCGAGGTTAATGTTTAATAGGAGGTGGGCGTAGCTAGGGTTATGGGGTCCAAAGAGTAGGGGGTCAAAAACGGGGGGCGTTAGAAGTTATAAATGCTTACAGGTGTAATAAAGGTAAAGATAAGATTGTTAATATAATTATGTCATAATATTATGCAATTGATGCATTGGCAGGGTCTCAACTTAGCTACACCCACAAGGGATCCTAATTGCTTTAGTCATTTTCTACAGTTCACTACCACTACAGGGGGGTCTTGAATATGCGACGGGAGAACGGTCACTCTCTAACGGCCTGGCCACGAGTTTGTGAAGCGAAACGCGGCGCAACGAGTATCGCGGCTTCGTGGCATGCTTCATACATTTCGGTTTGTTTGTATTGTACCGCTCAGCATTCCGATCTTTGCTTTCACCAGTAGTGGCAAAGTCGTGGCCTGGCGGTAAATGGCAACGGACACCACTAGCCCTATATGTTAACTAGATCTTATAATTATTGTACTGCTGCTCTGTGCTAACAAAATAACTGAATTCAATTAAATATGTCTCCATAATGTATGTTTGACTTCATATAACATAATAAAATAGGATTTTAAAATAATTATATACATACATAACGATAAACTAAATAAACACTTAAACAACCAAACTAACATAACATTATACGGGGTAAATGTTATTTGTGAATGAATCATTCTAAACATTAAACATGGATGGGCAAAACCAGCAAGCAAACTCTACAAAATAATAAAGAAATAAAACAATACCTAAGTGCATTTGATTCAGGGTCAAGACAACAAGTGGTCGCCCAAGAAGGTTTTGCCAAGAGGACTTCAAGAAATTAATTTCTGCTTTGAGGGTGTCAACCATAAGATCGAAGTCAGAGGCGATGTAGAAACGTGTCATATCAGAAAACTAGTGAATAAATTAAAAGAAAAAATTGAGTTATGTTTTACATGAAAAAAATAAATTATATCCCACTTCTGCAAAAATAATTTTCATGATGTAGAGCGAATTTACAATTGACATACCTGTGGAGTGAACGCAAATATGCGGTCATTCAAAGAGTACAGCTTGCTAGTACTTAGGATACCTACATCGCGTGACTTCCTGCCAGTCAAGCCCAATTTCTTATTTCTACCTGCAATTATAAAATATAAAAATATGAATAATAATTATACAGCTTCATCAGCCTACCAAGCATAGTATACACAATAACAGTTAAGTACCCATTGGCTTTTAAATCAATCTAAACTCTATTGCATAGAATTAAGGTGCATGTGTATTGGTTGAGACCATTTGAAGATACTTAATTAATAGTGCAGTAAGGTCAATTATTGTTAGAGAGTTGCTGCTATATTTGTTAATTTCTTAGCATTATGTAATGCTATTGTGTTAATTGATTGGCGTGGCTACCTCCTACGCCCAACTCATTTAGTTAGAGAGATATATACATTTACCATGGGCAATGAATAAAAAGAATTAGACTTACCTAAATATGTGTACAAATGGCTAAGTACCCTAGCTGGCTGCACTTCTATAGGGGCCACTTCACTTATGGTCTGGACATGTAAGTCATACTCCATCAATTTGTCCCTAATGTCATTGGTCTCTGCAAGTATCACAATCTGGACAACAACATCAGGTTTCTTCTCTGAACACAGTCTTCTATTGAGAGGATCTAGTTCACCAACAGCTAGGAATCCCTGAAAACAATGAAAGAAGAAGCATTATTAAGATCATAAACCTCAATGCATGAACTGTTGAATTAGAGCCCATTAGATTTACCTCTTGTAATAACTTCCCAAGAATGTACAATGATTGCGCCCATATGAAAGGGCATCTGCCAAGTGGTATACGCTCTTGGCTCCCTGGATTCTGCTGTTCCAAGTCAGCCTTGTCTGCTGGCACTGAATACAGCTCAGGAACCAACTTGATCCCATCATCCTTCCTCAACATCACCTTCTCCAACATCTGAGTGTACTCCACAACATTTTTCTTATCACCTTTGAAGCAGTAATCCAATATCAGGTAGCAGAAGAAAAGAGGCCACTCACATTCAATGTTTTCAAACATTCTTAGTTCCCAAGGCTCATAGTAAAGCCTGCTGGGATCTTCTTTGGGTGTTTTGTGACCATCCCTTAAGAATCTCTTGCATCCAAATTTTCCTTGCATTTTAGTAACAATAGTGTCTCTTGTTATTGCAATCAACTGTGGATCATCCACTGCAAAAGCTGGGTAGCTTATAATTGAAAGTAGACCTGAATCTAATTCTTTACTATTTGATTCTCTAGGTAGCATTGATTGAAGCACAGCTTGACATTTCTGTGCTTCATCAGCCAAAACATGGATTACACTAGAAGGACCACCGCGTGCACCAAACAGGTCTAATTCATTCATAGCTTCTAGAGCTGCTTTGGCCATACCAATGGAGCTAGCATTCAACTCAGGCAGGCCATGGTTAGTCTTGTCACCTCTTTCCCAAATACCATAATCAGGGGTGCAGTAAGCTGATTCAATGTAAAATACTAAATTCTGGATGAATGATACTTCATCTAAAGAAAATACAATCTGCAGACCAGATGCTGTCATCTGTGCAAGAATGAGGAGGTACAGTGAAATGGCATCAATCTGAAGATGTCCCCATTCTGTGTCCTTCACAACAGGGCCGCCAGTGGTGGAGGAATACTTGGCATGGAGGGAATCCAATGGATGCTGAGTGATTTTAAACTTCTCCACTTTGTCTTTTTGTTGCATCATAGCCATGAGCAGACCTGCGAAACGCAAGCATTAAAGTTTAAGCAAGTTATAGGAGCAATGCAATTAAAATTTAAACAAGTTACAAGAGCTAACTACTGGCACAGGAGTAAAAATCAGTTCCTGTTTTTATTTACCTCTCATGAGTTTGACGCAACTTTGTTCTAATTCGTATGTTTTGGCCCGATCCTCATCTTGATCTGCTATTTTCTTAAACGCCATAGAAAGCCCCCATACTGCCAATATGCAGTACAGGTTGTCTCTAATCCAGGCGTGGTCATTGTGTGGGCTAGCGGGGAACAATCCAGTCACAGGCTGCTGGTGATCTAAAATTAACTTGTGCACTACCCGCTGGTAATAATCCAAACGCACCCCTGAATTACTACGAGTCCTCATTTTGGTAGCTCTTCACACTTCATAACAAAACACTTAGCAGTTCATTATAAGTTAACTGATTCTTAATGAGACGCAATATTTAGCACAATTATTCAGTAGGTATTTATTTATTGTCAATGTTTTTCCCAAAAATAATTTGTGTCATTTGAAAGTCGCAGATGTCAAATAAACGTCAACGATTTAATTTATACCATAGATTATACATATTATAATTGATTTATTCTCAAGTAAATGACGTTTGATTTTTTTTTTAAATTACACATGTTTCTTCATAATCGACTAAGCACGTTTTCGTTGGTAAACTCTTCCCTACTTCCTTTTTTTCCTCACGTCACATCTGATAATGTCATGAACATAGACGTCATATTTTAATTTGGTAATCATTTCTAATGTTTTTGTGACTTGTGTACAAGATTTTTTTAATTTTAGATATTTTTCGTTTGATACAAAATGATATTCTTTATTTTATTGTGTCATGTTTTGTTCATTCCGTTTATTAATAGCAGTAACACGACAGTCAGTAAACTGGAGTTAACAAACATAACTCTCTCTGAACCTGTTCCTCAAAAGGTAAAACAGTCAAATGAAACGAAAGTAACATTGCTAAGTGAAGGCGGTTCTTTATTGCCTGGATCGTCGGTTTTGGCCTTACCGAAAGACAAGCTCACGAATCTGGATAGTGAATTGCTAAAAAACAAAATAAAACCTGTGGTCGCACGGAAAGGAGTTGTTTATATTGAAGATGATAACGTGAAACCTCAACACGGTAATGTATCAACCAATATTGAAAATCCCACCGTTGCTCCTAAAATACAAGAAATAACAGATCCCTCCAAGAAAAACATAACAGATACCACAAATAAGTCAATTGAGACCAAGGTGAACAGCTCCATGCTGAACACATTATCCAGTGCTGTGAAAGATGTGAATAAAACTGTAATACACAAGAAGCCTTTACTATTGTCTTATGATACTCTAGCAAATATGACAGACAAGGCATCACCAGGAACCTTGGTATCTGATCAAATCCAGTCACCTAACAAAGAAAAAGCCTATGCCAAGAATGCTAATAGCCACCCAGGGATGATCATGCCAGTTGTTATTTCAATTTTATTAGTTCCTATGTTTGCAGTTCTTGGCTATATGGCCTTGCGACGAGGGCAAGAAGCTTGGAAGAACAGGCATTATAAAAGAATGGACTTCTTGCTTGATGGCATGTACAATGACTAGATGTTATCCTTAAACTAATATTTAAGTATTGGAAAATCCTACTTAATGATATTGCAAAGAGATATTAAATATTTATTATGTGATAATTTGATAAACATCTGAGTGGCCAGTAGTGGTTTTATACTGTTTATAAGAGAATAACTTTTCTTGAAGTTGTCTCTGAATGTTAAATGTTTCATGTGTAATTATTGGCAATAATTTTGATTGTTATGTTAGTTAAATTAAATCACATTATGAAGTATTTTGCAAAGCTATTTACATTCGTCAGATAGGGTTGTCTTCAACTAATATTTTGATATAAAGTACAGGTTGATGTAAAGATGACAATAATTATAATGATGGTGCTTGAAATGTGCCTTACAGTTAATAATGTATTAAAATTGATGTGAACAAGTTTCTTAAGTAGCATACATTTTTTTTCAATAGAAATATGTCTTCCTTTAATGTAAGTTATTTATTAGAAAGTTATTGTGATAATTTAAAATAATATAATACATACACACCATTGTTGATCTTTAAATGGATGTATGCTGTCAATGTTTCATTGTAGTTACCAAATAAATGTACTATTAAGTTTATACAGTCTCAAATGAGTTTGCATTTTGCTTAAATATATTGTCTTCTTTTTTACAATTTTTTATAAAAATATTTCAGCTTTATCTGATATTTTTCATTACTATTGTCAATTCATTAATGTTAATTTGGAAAAAGAATGGAGAAATTAAATGGTGATTCATTACTTAGTACTAATTATTTTAGTAATTACTGTCATAGCATTATAATGTGCCTAGTTATAATGCAGTATGAAGAAAATAATATTTTTTGTAAACAATTTTTCATTAATAAAAATTGATCATCATTTTATAAATGTTATTTTATGTTGTTTTTAAGTTTTGGTCCTTATCTAATGTTGTCCCTTGTTTGGCTCTGTAAGAGTCGAAACAAAGCACAGCTTTGCTCATATTTAGGTTGTGATGGTCTTGCAGTTGCATGTTGACTTTTTGTTGCTTTGATTCGCGAAGATGTCATTGTGCTAACTTAAAAATAACTCCTTTAATTTTTATTATTTTTTATTATAGACTTTCTAATATAAATAAAATTTCAAGTGTCCTACATATTACGGTTCATGAGATACAGCCGCTGACGGACGGACAGCTGAACTTAAGTAATAGGGTTCTGTTTTTAGATAAGATATTTTTTTTTCTTAAAAGTTTTCACCACTACTTGCAAACACGTTCTACACGGAGCTCATTCAAACTTTCTATCTCCCTATGTTCTTCTGTATACCTCGGCCAAATAGTCTCCTTCCAGACAAGACATGATAAAGAAGTTTGAAGTACCGAAAAAAAACGTCTGGAAGAGCTAATGGTCGATGAAACACCTTATGAAAGGAACACTTCCTCAAAAGGCCTTTTGAAGAAGTGCTCCTTTCATTAGGTGTTTCGCCTATGGAACGCAAAAGTGGTCATCAACGAAACGTCAAAAGTCCACACTCGCGGTCTGCCAGCGAGCAATGGAACGAATTAATCTTGGGGTCAACACATCGCATATGGGACGGTATACTTCGCTCCAAAACACAAATCGCAGACGTAGGCAACACAGCCACCAATCTGAAGTGGAACTGCTACTTATGAACTGGCCAAAAGTAGCCACTGCCCACTGATGGAAATAAGTACAGGCGTGACGACTTACTTCTACAGAAAGAATGAGATGCCAGATGTGGCATAGGACAGAGAAAAATGCAAGAAATGAAAGGAGGCCTTTGCCTTGCTGTGGGACACTACCTACAGGCTCAATTGCTGTTCGTTAGTCTTGCTAAAATTCAGAAACGTCTGACCGATTTATATATTATTTTTTTGTTGTTTTCGTAATTGTTAAGACAAGGTTTGTATTTGTATGAAAGAAAATATTGAAAATACAAGTTTCTCGATCGAGAAAATTATTTGTACAACACAAATCGACTAAATGTACATCTAATTATGGAAAACTGTCATCGATTTGCTTCAGCTGAGTTCTACGACATTTCACATTTCATGTCATGCGAACATCTCTAAAACGTATTGTGTGGATTGTGTGTCTTTTTGTGATTTTTTTACTATTCATTTTGGTTCTTGCGATAAAATATGATAAACTAGTTTTTTCATGAAAGAAAAGTGAACGTGTTATTATTTTAAATATCGAATAAATAATTATTTACGTAGAATTGATCTGCAATAACCTTGATCAATAAACGTCAAGAATTTCAAGTGAGAATGATTTGGTAAGTAAAAACCTTTTATTTTAACTAAAAATGTTGTTTTAACTCAGCTTTATTTTCAGGAATATTAGGATTGTAAATATTGATCTTTGATAGAATGTGAACGGCGTTAATTAAGAACCTTTAAGAGCTATATTTCTTAAACTTAATGTTGTGTGAACCTATTATATTCAAGCCTTCACTTGAAGTCACTGAAATATGTTCTGAAAAGATGCATTTGTTGTACCTATTCTTTAAAATGACAACTATATCTTCTAACTAAATACAAGCATATCCTATTTGTTACCTCCTAATATAATATTAAAAAAAAAAACGTTTTTAGTTACTAGTACAGATTTGTAAATTACGTACTTAAGCATTTAAATTTTTTTTTTTTTTATATTTGGTCACTAGAGAACCGGTAACATTGGATGATGCTTTAAACATAAGCATTAGTTTTCTAGCTCAGAAGGTATAGCTATGAATTACATGCATGTAGATATGATTAAATTAATCAATAGAATCTGCCTCACAATACCTTCTTTGTACATCTCAATGCACTTGAGTCAGTTCACACTGATGTTATCTTGATCTTAGTAGCATAGTATCATGCAATATCATACACCCAAATATACATTTTGAATGCCATTGTCACATATATCTGAAAAACGAATGCTTAGGGTAAGCTTTCGTTAGTCACATATATGTGTGTGTGTAATTTTGGTGTACATGGTGTACACTAAAATTACGGTGAATTTGTGGCTTAGCACTGGGGGCACACCAATGCGTTTCTGCTATAGAGGTTAAATCAGTTGTCCATTGAATGGTAAAATGTATTTGCCAATCTTAGTTTTCCCCCTACTGATGTAAGCCAATTCATACATTGCTGTAAATTTGTTTAGTTATTCATTATCAGTTTTGTACTGATCATTCAGTAATAAGACACTCTTTATTTGTCTCTAAATTTAAAGGAATCTTTAATTCCTAGGTTTTAAGATTGGCTTGTTCTAAACAGTTGATGCATTTTTTTATGACCATGGACAATATTCTGCTTTGTTTGAAGATTTATCATGCTATCAGATATGAATAGTAAATAAATATACAGTATTAAATAAAAAAATAATGAACAGAACAAAGAATAATTATATGAATCATATTTGCTGAAATAACATTACAACAGCTTATTTTCCTAAACAGATTCAAATATGGCTACAGCTGTTGTTGCTGGGGTTTAACAATGGATAACATGAAATATTTCATAAAAAAATGAATGCTCCAAGTGGGTGTGTCAGCTGCAGTGATGGGTCGCAACAGTTTGATAGCAAACATGATGCAGACTGCTCTGAGGGGGAAGATGCTCAGATCAGACTGGCTCCACATGTGCAAGCTTACCTGGCTCGCAACAAACCCACCACCAACTGTTGTGGACTCACCATACCCATCGCCTTCGAGAGAGCTGCAACTGGGACATGGTGGAACCCTCGATTTGATTCAGAGATACTTGAAGGCCAATACAGAAGTAGTTCCTTTAGACAAATAAGACTAAGATTTAGGTAAGTGCTCTCAAAGTTTAAGTCCACTTATAAGTGTGTAACATTCATGCATGTATGTCAGTAAACTGATAATTTGCTTGATGTCACAAATATTATCATTAACTAAACATATTTGATGTCTTTTATTTTTCTTTTTTCAGATTTGCACTTTTATACATTTTGATATTTTCTATATCATGGTTTGTCTACTTTGTGGCCCTTGGTTTGAATGGCATAACAGTAAAATGGCCATTTTTGTGTTCTATATTTGCTGGGGTCCTATTGATAACATCTGTTATGCTATTTGTAACATTTACAAATATATATAAAGTGTACACCTTCAAGCTCTCTCTGGTCATGGCACTCGCTCTGTGTACACTCAGCCTGTCACTGGTGACACTCACCACACGTCTATTAGACACAGCATTATCTCAGGCCGCCGACATCAGTCAGTCGGGACACTTCACCATGTGCATTGAAATATTGCTGATTATATACACACTTACACCATTACCACTGTATGCCTGTGTTATCATTGGAATTTTGTATTCAATAGTGTTTGAAGTACTGAATATTGTGTTACATTTGTCAGAGCAAGAATGGCAATGCCCTGGAATGTTTGTGAGAATTTTACTGCAGCTTTGTGTTCACATAATTGGTGTACATATATACCTTATGACCTTTGTGAGAATGCGCGGCACATTTATGAAAGTAGGGCAGAGCCTGTTAGTAAGAAAGCAGCTAGAAATGGAGAAGCAGTTAAAAGAAAAGATGATACATTCTGTGATGCCACCCAAAGTGGCGAGCTGGTTGCTGGAGGAGCAAGTACTTGACACAGAGGCTAGTTTAAAGACACACAATCCGCTCAAACCTCGACACTCAAATCCCGGCACGTCAGACATCAAGTCGTTGTTTAGGCCTTTCAACATGAGTTCAATGGACAACATTAGTATACTATTTGCTGACATTGTCGGCTTTACCAAGATGTCAAGTAATAAGGGTGCTGAAGAATTAGTTAATATATTAAATGACCTTTTTGAGAAGTTTGATGAGCTATGCCAAAATCATGGGTGTGAGAAAATTTCTACTTTGGGTGATTGTTATTATTGCGTATCCGGCTGCCCTGAGCCCAGGCCGGATCATGCTACATGCTGTGTAGAAATGGGACTCGGTAAGTGGTATTCTTAACAGAATTTAATATTAAACGACTTATTTTGATTCAATTAGGTTTTGGTAATCTTTTTTCAAGGCTGATTACTTTCTGGGCATAGCTAAGACAGATCGCGCACAAGACCAAAATCCAAACATGATGGATGTTTAAATTGAGCTTCAATAAATTTCGCTTCCGCGGTTTATGAATACCTTGCCAATGCCGGTACTAATACATAATAAATATTTCAGGAATGATAGACGCTATAAAGGAATTTGATAGAGTGCGCGGCGAGGGAATAAATATGAGAGTAGGAGTTCACACCGGCACCGTGCTGTGCGGTATTGTGGGCACTCGCCGGTTTAAATTCGATGTCTGGAGTAATGACGTCAGTTTCGCCAACAAAATGGAATCCACTGGGAAGCCAGGTCGCGTCCACATATCAGAAGAGACTGCTAAATTCCTTGGAGGTTCCTATATCTTAGAAGAGGGCGATGACGTTTTTGGTGAGCGGATTTATAAATAGATTTAAGATTGCACGATCATTTGTATTGTGGACACATTCTAAAACCAATTCTGTTTGTTTAGGTCATAAAACCTATTTTATCGAAGGCCGTCAGCTGTACTCTCCTTATAACCATGACAACTGTCTGACTCCCTGCAATCCTATCAACTTACGTCTGATTATATCCCCCGCAGCATCACCCCAGTCCGTCCTATCCTGCAATCACTCCCCACTACCGTTGTCACCTAGAGGCGACGACAGATTGGCAACCAGAAAAGATTCTAAAAACTTCCTCTCCCCAAGTACATTCCATTTCCGAACCAAAGCTAGTTCACTGCCCAGTATACTGGATTCGGACACTGAGCTGGACGATAAGACCAAGGGATTCCCCGAAACTAATGACAGCTCCTCGAAGAGTCCCACTTCTGTAGGTGAGTTTTTTTTTGTTTCCAGTTAGCTAAAGCTACATCATAGGCTGGGATGTCAACGAATTCGGAGTATTTAATGATCGCCCGACAGTTATGCCGCTATTTAGGAACATCGACGCTATAAAATTGCTTTCACGTTCAATGCGAATTTTTACCTGTGCTTATTTATCTACATTGTAACGCAAGATCTGAAAACTACCTGCTGCGCTCATAATTATTTTTATTGAATTTTGTATCTGTCCGTATTTTTGTTTGGATCCAGTGTAATATTGTGAATTGAGCCGAAGAAAAGTGTTATTTATCTCAAGAATAAGGCACAAGCTGATAAGATATAGAGTGACTTCATTACGTGAAGGTGATGCTCTTTGTCACTCGGATCACGACATGAGTGGGATGATTTGTGTTAGTCATTGTGACCGATATGCCTAAGTTTGAGTCTACAAAAAAGTTTAAAATCTTTTGTCAGAAATCATAATTCTCTAATAGCGTCTGTTCGAAGCTCTGAATGAATCGGCAATACGCCTTTCGCATCAGCATTGACGGTATATCGAGCAAATAAACTATAAACAAGTAGCAGAATTCGATTTTATAGTCGAGCAATTAAAGTCACTATGAATTTCTCCTGCTTTCATTGCAAACAGAAATAGTAGCTATTTAACGAGAACTATGTTAACGTTGCCGAGCAACTTCAACATAAATTGCTAGAAATAACAAAAGATACATCTGAAATTGAAACTTCAATTGATTTCAGTATTGCGATTATCTTTTATTGTAGGTAGGTATCTGCATGCTGTCTGGCAACAAAATCTCTCTGTATTTCCGTTTCTTATTTATTTAGGTTATTATTACTTTGCGTGACATCGACTTTTGAGTAAACACTTCAATTTTCTAGACTACAAAAACATTTCGCATCATGCTCGGAAACAATCAGCTACAGGACGTTACACCCATACAATGTTGTGCTTGAGTATTCTACGTTATGTGTAACTCAGCTTACAGATCAATAAATTTGCTGTTATAAAATAACAAAAAATATTTTTTTAGGGAGCTACGGCAAATATACGACAAAATTGAAGAATTGGAAAGTGCCTAGATTTTTAAGGAAGCATTCCGATACGCCGCTTCATGAGATAAAAAAGCAGGAGTTGGCTGACAAGTCGATACATTTCTTGGAGAGGGGAGACGCGGGCTCCGGGGTGCAGTCCAGCAACGGTTACCAGCAAGTGCCTATTATGATAGAATCTCAAGACAATAAGAGTAGGCCTGCGCGTAGTACCATTAAGCTGAACATTCCGCCGCTGAGCCATGACATGGCTTCCTTCGAGAGGGAGATCATCGACATACGATCGTACTTGAGCCAGTCTAGGAGTAACATGTCGCCTTTCGCCAGAAGTAGCAGCTACCGATCTCAATATGGACGATCAAACAATATCGAGGTAAATATATTTAGGTATTTAAATACAAACATAACCTAGCATGAAAATTAACAATGTTAGAAATTATCACAAATATTAGACCAGACTAGAGTAAAAGGTGTTTATGTGTTACACTTGAGTAGGTAGGTACTTTGTTTTAAGTCACGGATGTTGGTTAATATTGCTAACGACTGTAGCGACACTGGCCATTGGGACACGTCCAAGTCAATACACTTTTGATAATACAGATTCTGATAAGAAACGTTTTAAGAAGATCTGCATACCAAGGCCGCGTGTTAACTGCGCTCCGCTTCATGGAAAATATTAATAGAATTATATTTGAACTATGATGATGTTTGTTTTTATAGCATCTTATCTTTCGGGTTTATATCTTTGCGAGATTATCAAAAGTTTTGGTTATGAAATATAAACTTTATAACCTCGCCCTTGACTCTGGAGCAATGCGAGGCGTAGGTAACAGATACTGGCGTTTACGCAACTCATTTGTAATAATTATTATTATGTTGTTGCTTGCCCGTAGCTCTTCTAATAGGTATAATTTATAGTTGGGATGGGAGTGCACATATTGTAATGATCATTTATTTCCATCATAATAACGATGTGTTGACAAGGCGGTGTTTACAAAACAAGTCGCCGTCTGCTAAATATGTAACTTTCAGTATTTGTATGTATGTTTATCATTTGAATTAGTTTCCTCGTGACCGAGGGTCGCGGAAAACTCCGAGCAAACCCCGCATTAAGATGATTATTTTCTTAAGATTACATAGTTATAGCGGCATGAAGTTTCTTACTTTGTTTATGTAGCGTCAGGAACTTTATTAATTGCCTCATACCTACCTGTACAGCAGTTTTAAAAGTCATACACTGTTCTTACAAAACAGTGCCAACTCCAAGAAAAACTGCTGCAACAAATCAGTTCATGAACTTTTTATTTGCGGTGTTTGGATAGTATGATCGAATATTTGGGTACCGTGTGCGAATTATTTATCACCCATACAATAAGCGAGAAAATTGTGTACACATACATTTAACACGTGTTAGCTGGTAACGAGACTTAAAAAATAGCAACATATTTTCTGATAGTGTTGTTTTCTACATTGTAGGTGCCCGTGTGTCGCGCCCGCAGTTCAACGATCACGACGCAGGACGAGTTAGTTCGTCCGAAGGAACGAAGACTGAACTTGCCCCTCCCCTCGCCGCAAACGTCCCGCCCCCCCGATGACGTCATCAGCCTTTGCCCCTCAGTCAACAGCCGCAAAGACTCTGGCATCAGGAGCACTAGCCGGCGCTCCAGCATACAGCAACAGGTCAACTTTGATGTTCCTATTTTTACTTATAACGTAAGTAAAACATGCTAAATTAATCCCGCATGTATGTATGATGCATGTAGGTATACCGACTTATTTTTCTAACACATAAATAAACTTGAAGCAGATTTGAGTTAAAGCGCGGAGATTTTTCACGAAATGGTAACGCATCGTAAACATGCTTTTAATAAATTATAAACATATGCCCCTAGAGCTGTGCGCTGCAGTCATAAGCATGTCCGTCATACGATTGCATCGTAATTTGTACCGGCTTTCAGCTTTATGTGCAGTGATTAGGGTCTAAAACTGCGTGACCATGTAATATTTCCATTCTGTTGGTGTGAAAAGTTAGATTTTTAGTTATTTTTTTTTTTATTATAAAGTGTTTGACTTTCCTTGTGCTAATTTTGTTCGAAACATGAAATAATGTGTGAATAGTTAGCCGACACCCACGTTTCCATTCGCTAGGAGTCGGGTTACAAATCACTTACCTACGTTGTCCCGGTGGGTGCTGGTGACGTCAACAACGAGTAAACACAGCAAATGTCGCATTTCTCTGTGTCATGGAATTTTGGAGTGTCAAGAGAGTGACGAAACTAAAGTTGATACTAGCTTTGCGGTTTTAGACATTTACTTCCTCAAAAGATTTACACAATCACTTAAGTACAGAGAAAATACAATATTATAATTTAAAAATACATTAGTCCTATGGGGTAGCGGGTTAGTAGTTACTATGTGACAAAATTACATCAGAATTTCGTAACAGTTTTAGTAAAAGGGTAGTTGTAGAAAATATGTCCACTAAAACACAGTCAAAACTAAGTGCAAGACGTCGTATGCGCATCGCCACTGCGGGTAGGTGTGCAAGAACTGAGGGATACATGTTTATTAAGGCCCTTGACACAGTGATTGTTTCACTGCGTTTGGTACTTAGATGTTGTTATTATTGTGTTCGTAAATTTATATTTTTTACATATTATTTATGTAAAAAATTATTTATGTTATGACTAAGTTATACATAGAAGTTCATTATTTTGTGGAAAACTCGTTATTTTCTAAGTTTTACGTAACAGTTAATACACGTTTACAGTATTAGAAACGGAAACATGATATGCTTATTATGAAGTCGTAGCTATAATATCTTTACTATCAAGTAGGTATAGGCATAACAGAACGGTTTTTAGTTGATAGATATCAACTTATAACCGTTCCAGTTTAAATTAACCCTTTCTTATACCTACAAATTTGATAAGACGCCCACAATTTTGCTCTTGAACCAAATCAACGGTCGGCTGATGAGAAAATATCGACGAGTAGGTACCTACCCCGAAACACATTTCAATTTGGCACTTACGTTTAGTTGTAAAACTAATGCTTGAGTTACTTTTATGTGTACAAAAAATCGAAATTTCAACTGGTATTAGTTACAGTTGTTTTAAATAAACGGTTACGCATATAGGCACATACCGTAGGTACATAATATATAAATAAAGGAAGAAGTGAACGTACATTTTTGTATTATGTAAATCTATTTATTGCAGTATACCACAACGTGTGAAACATTGTAATTTTTACCTAACATTGTCATTCGCAACTGTTTAATTATTCCTGTTGCCATAGCCCCATTTGTTATAACAACCCAGTCACCATAAAAGGACGATTTATGCGACTGACATTGTTTTACCTGTTGTACTTTAAAATAACTATAATTGGTAAATTGCAGTATGGTAGTACAGTAGGCAAACCAACTTGCTCTTTCAGCTTTCGTATGACATGCGTCAATGCGCGCTTTTAGTAACTCACGTATGCGTTCAGTGTGCATGAGGTTTTACTTCGCTCGAATTGGGAAATTACCCTCACAACTCGAGCTCGATATTAAGTGTCATAAGTTCAATAATATTTGGTGTATATTTACAGATCTACGCGCTGAACCACATCGCGACGTCGCACCCCGACATGATGCAGCACCGAGTGTCGGGCTACTACACGTCCAGCCAGTCCTCCCTCAACGAACATTCCCGAAGCCGATTGCCCCCACCACTCAACGACGAGCAAGTCCAGTCCCTGCAGAAACTGCGCAAACAATCCGACCTACAACTCATCCGCTGCGTACAAGATAATGCGCGCTCCGGCATCAACTACTTCGTACAACCACCACTCGACAGATTCACGCTCTTCTTCAAATCCTCCGAAATAGAAAGACACTACAGAGACAAAGCACACAGAAGTGACGACAGTGAAGACTTCCCGCCCACGCTCACTACTTCCAGATTCAACACAGCTTTAGACATTCTAGTGTCAGCCATCATTTTCCTAGCGGTCACAGCTTCGATAATAACATTATACAGTGACTGGAAATCTTCCATAGGATGGTTCATATTTTTCATTTTAATAGAAATCGTAGCCATGGCACTCTGTTCCTATAGACATTATCTAAAGTGGAAGACGAATCACGAGGCGCTCACCGAGTCCATCTCGAGGTCGGTCAGAATATTCAGGAAGCTGTCCAACTGGTTCCCGTGGCACTTGTCCGGAGGGTTGCTCATCAGCTTGCCGATATTGGCAGTGCTCCTCAACTTTTCGTGTGAAGATACCACAATGACGATCCTGAAAGGTGAACAGTCGTTTTACGTGTATCTGCTGTGTATAAGTGTAGTGCACTTCTGCAATTTCACTCAGATGAACTGGCTCGTGAAAAATACTCTAGTGACGCTTTATGCTGGTTTGTTCCTATTTTTTGCCGTGTTAGGTTGTCACGAAGCTAATACTCAATTCCTGAAAGAAGCTGATATTAATTTAAGGCTCAGCCCACAGATGTTTGCTCAGAATATATCCGACTACGGCAGTGTAAACAGTACAATGATCGACTGGGACGGCCTCAACAATGGTACCATTGCCTTTGATAGTCACCAACACAAACTGCATTTGACGGAGCTTTATTTGGATGTTGCGTTGTTACTGATGCTGGTATGGTTCTTGAATAGAGAGTTTGAAATCAGTTACCGTTTGAGTTTCTACAGTAATGTGGTGGCCAACCGCGACAAACAGAGAGTGCAGAACATGAGGAATCAGGCAGATTGGTTGCTACACAATATAATACCACGGCACGTCGCCGACCAGCTCAAAAATACGGCAAAATATTCAGAGAACCATAAAGATGTCGCCATTATATTTGCCAGTATTGTAAATTTTAATGAAATGTACGACGAGTCGTATTTGAAAGGGAAGGAATACCTGCGGGTTCTTAATGAACTGATAGCGGACTTTGATGAGCTGTTAGAGAGGCCAGAGTTCCAGCACGTGGAGAAGATCAAGACGATCGGCAGCACCTTCATGGCGGCCAGCGGCCTGAACCCGGACCTGCGGCACGCGGCGCGCGGCTCGCACGACCACCTCTACCAGCTGATGGAGTTCGCGCTAGAGATGCAGACTGTGGTGGATAACTTCAACCAAGACTTGCTCGAATTCGACTTTATTCTACGAATCGGGTATAATTTTGGTGACGTTACGGCAGGTGTCATCGGCACCACGAAGCTGTTCTATGACATCTGGGGCGACGCTGTGAACATAGCGTCCCGGATGGACTCCACGGGCGTACCCAAGCGCATCCAGGTGGGCGAGGCGTGCATCCCCGTGCTGGCGCCGCGGTACGACTTCGAGCCGCGCGGCAGCGTCTACGTAAAGGGCAAAGATAACATGAATGTTTATCTTGTCTTAGGTAGAAAAAATACGTAGATAAAAAAATATTCATAATGAAATATAGAATCTGTGATTTAATTATTTATATTGGAGATGTGAATATATGAAATTCTTATTTATTGTGTGCAGTCCATTGTAAGTGAGATGTAAGAGCTTGAGATAATACTCGGGGTTGCACAGGCTATTAATTTATTGTTACTTTAGCTTATGAGGATGACGTGTGAGAGAGCGTGCGTGTCTAGATATTTAATTTGAATGAGTGATCGAAAACTATTAAATCTCCTTGCCTATACCGAAATATCTGTGACCAGTGTTCTAGTCTTCTAAATTCGATGGGAATGGTCCAGTTTTTATGATGTATTAGTTTATAAATTTGTATAGTGCTGACGTAAGCCGTGCTTGATTGGAAAGAGAGCATTTATTGTGATTGACGGCAGCTGTGTTTTTATTTTAAAAATTGGATCATCGCCATTTATATGACTTGTATATTCAAATTTACCTTCTTTATATTACGGAGAATAAATTTATATTTGTATATAAAAGTGAATATTAACCCACTTGGGCTAGTAAATAAAGTTTTATATTTATATGATTGTAATTGAATCGATGTTTTTAGATTTAAGTAAATGGTACTAATACTTTGTAGAGTGTAGATATGTTTATATTGTGTATGTAGTAGCGCATCGCTTACCGTTATACAACTCTTGTCAATTTTATAGATCGGGTTCCGTAGGGTCTGTTGCAAACTTGCAATGCATATTCAATATTATATTATATTATTGAACAAGACTATTCAAAATTATTTATAAGATAACACTTTTGTGGTAATATGATTGTAAATCTGAGCACTTAATGTGGTGTATTGTATAGATTCAGATAACAACATTATTAGTCAGATTATCTGTAATGAGTGATTTTCACATTTATCATAAGCAGAAATCAATTTGCCAGATATTTTATAGTGATAGACGAGCGAAAGTCGCCGATACGTAATGTTCTCAGTATGATCATAGGGAAAAATGCAGCTATAATGACGGAGCGGCCATACAGTAGTTTTTAAATTAGAAAACGCGTCGCTCCGCTGATATATTATAATATTTACGCACCACCCTTTTAAATCCTGTATAATATAAAATAAGCACTTACGGGACCTACATACTGTTTGCTCATTACGTGAAATAATATAAGCGCGATCCATAGTTGATGAATTAATTTCATGAAACTCGCTAAAAATATTTATATGCATTGGTAATATTTGCGGTGCATCTAGCATTATTAGTGAACTATTTTCCTAATAACTCGGTAATGTCCACGCGAAATATTCTAAAGTATATATTAACTTTACACAATTCAATATTTGCCATGTAATGTTGACGTAGTAGGTAATTTTCATACTTATGATGAAAGCCTTAAAAAAAACTATACATTCCAGTATGTATTTAAACTATATATGCCTTCAAAATGTCTATTTTCTACTTTTAAATGGCGTACTAAAGGTTGGCAGTTTTGCAACGAAGTGAATTAGATATTTACAGAATGTTGGACCAACAGGAAAACTAGTTGCCTAAATAGCTCTCTTCGTAATTTACCTCTTCTTGAATACACCTCTTGTATGACGAATATGATAACGTATGTATATTTGTGATATTTGTTAGAAAAATGTAATATAATTATGTAAGTATAGTAAGTATAGACAGATATTATAAAATATTTAACATCGATTGTTCTCTCTATACTAAAGATGTTAGGTCACATCGTACAAATATTATTTATCTGTTTCTTTTAATTTGCTGCCGTGTGCAGGTTATTTTGAGAAAACACTTTGTATTATTGTGACCACGTCAGATATATCTGTGCAGCCGACAGAACTTCGTATAGTAATAAAACCGGACATCTAATTCTTACTGCATACATGGTTATTTTCGCGGTCTAAGATTGGAAATTCAAATATTTGTGCGATATTTGCACACTCACTTTGACGTCTAATTTGGCGGTTTAAATGGCGGAATTCCATTTTCAACGGCTGACTAGCTTGTCTGTGGTTTCATTCGACCGCGGAAACAGAGGATGTATGCGGTCTCAGTGATTTGCCTCGTTGTCGAATCGACTGGCAAAATGGCGTAGAAACATCGACACACAATATTTTGGCACAACATTGCGCAAACTTTAATAAGTACACACTGTTAACCTATGTGATAGGTATTTTAAAAATGTGCTTTTGAAATAAAGTGATTTTAATGTATGAAACAATAAGTAAGAGATGAAAAGTCAGCACAAATTTTATACAGTTACACTAGGTTTTAAATGTGAGTAGTCGATGTTTCTATGCTATTTATTATAAGACATGAATGTATAGGTAGGTAGTACCTATGTACTGAAGTGAATGAATGATATTGCTCGTCAACGGGGCAGTGCAAATTATCGCCGTGCGTTTTTAGTGACGCGGATAATTTGAATCAATGATGTTACTGACTTTTCATCCACCAAAGAGGGGGGAAAAATTAAAAAAATGAAATGCTACTGATTCTTTGATAGACTTGTCAAAATGTTTGGCAATGTAGGACAACTGTATAAATCATACCTGAAAAGTTTCCTTTTGCACTAAAAACGCACAGTGAACCTGCGAATAAATATAATAGGCCCACGGGCAAGACTAAGGAATGTTTTATACTTCGTAAACTTCTATATTTTGTATTAAAAGTGAAAAGAATTGTATTTATTACTAGTAAGATCAAAGTGTTCAAGAGTTCCGACTTCAACAATATTCATTATACCTATACTGGCTTTAGTTTTTGAATATAATAAAACACGTGAAATACATTCAGATCTATTTATTTCCCTACTTTGGGCACAGATTTATCAAATATATAACAGAAGGCTTTGAATAGTTCAGATTGGTCGTTCCGACTTAAATGCATACCAATTCCATACAAAAAACGATCAAAACAAAATAATCTACTAGCTTCAATTTTATTATAATAGAATAAAAAGCCAATTCATTGGTGGAAGAAACCGATATTTCCATATTATGAAGACATCAACCACATTTCCAGAACCATTACATACTAATATTACCTAATTACAACACATTTAACAACAAACATTCAATATTTGTTTGAAATAAAATACTATGTGAACATTTTACACCTATATTATGGCACCATACTACCCTAATTTTATAAACTTAGGTACACTACAGATCAATCTAAGTATACAGAACATTTCGCTTCTTTGGAAGAATGCTGTTGCAACTCAAAACGGGTATATTTTTCAGGAGAGCTGAGCTGAAGTTTACTATTAATTATATTATTTCGAACTGTTATAACTTGTGACCTATTGCTCTTTTTATGAAAATTAAATAAACATTGATAAAAACGTAGTTAGAAGAAACTTTTTTAAGAAAATTAAATAAACAATCAAAAGTGGCACCAATGGCAAAGAGCTACAAGAGTTGTGATACCAATATGATTTTTACTGCGTATTTTATACAGATCATTCTTCGTCGCATGGTCTCACTAACTCGAAATTGTAGTAAGTTTTTTGTAATAATCAACCAGTCGATTCCGTAAACATGTCGAAGTGAAGGCTTGGGTGAAGTGATCACGACGTGAGGTGTCATTTTATCTTCGCACTACTGTATTCTTCCAAAGCAGCGATTTTCTAAACACAATAAATCTAATGCGACAGTGTATTCATGGGGTTGTCACTCCATGCGAAGTCGTCGCTGGAGAACGCGTAGACCATCCAGTAGAACAGGTTGAGCAGAGCGAAGGAGGCCGGGAACATGACTCGGGCAGCCCTGTCGATGTGGGACACACTGTTGATGTGGCCTCGGCTGCCTGGGAAAATACAGATTTTTAAAAATTTTTCATCGTTAGGTTTTAAGATTACGTCGCATGTTCCCCTTGTCTGTCTAAGTTGGCTAAAATCTTTAATAAAAGGTTTGGCAAAAAAGGTTAGGTAAGGTTAATTAACCATTACGGCCAGCACCATCACTGTTCTGCGGAAGCCGCAGAGGGTGATGGCCGTCAGAGTCATCAGGGGATATCGCACGATCTCCTACGAGGCGGCTTGCGCACTGGCCGGATCTCCGCCGTGGGACATGGAGGCGAAAGTGCTCGCGTCACTGCATAGATGGCGCGAGGGCGCGCGGGCGCGCGGCGAAAGACTGACGCAGCAACACTTGGAGCTGCGTCGGTCGCAGCTGCGCGAGGTCCTGGTGGCGGAATGGCGGGACAGGCTTTCGAGCCCTTCCGCCGGCCTCATCACCATCGAGGCCATCCGGCCAGTGCTCGACCTGTGGCTCGGGAGAAGGCACGGCTCTCTGACGTTTCGTGCGACGCAGGTCCTCTCGGGGCATGGCTGCTTCGGGAGGTTCTTGTGTCGCATAGGCAGGGAGCCGGACGCTCGATGCCACCACTGCGTCGACTGTCGGGAGGACACGGCACGGCATACGCTTGCAGAGTGTGCAGCTTGGGAGGAGCCGCGCCGTGCCCTCATCTCTGTTGTAGGCGGTGACCTCTCGCTGCCGGCGTAGTCCATGCTATGGTCGGCGGTGAGGAGTCCTGGGACGCGGTGGTCTCCTTCTGCGAGACAGTTATCGCGCAGAAGGAGGCTGCGGAAAGGGAGAGGGAGATCACAACCGCTCTCCCTGCCCGCAGCAGGCGCATCGAGCGTCGGAGGAGGGCATACGCTGCCCTCTTCCGGCCCCCCTAACTGGGTCCAGGGGCGGCGGACTTGGGGATGTCTGTCGCCCCCATTCATCCGGACCCGAGGCGGCGGCGCGTGGTGTTCCCGTGCGCCCCTCTTTGACGTAGCGAGGGGAGTTAAACACCTCACTCCCCTCGCCGACGCGAGGTGGCCCGCAGAGGCGGGCCGGCACCAGCCGGGGATTGCGGAAGTCGCATACGTTCCCGCGATCCCCGGCGTAGGTGGGAGATGGAACACCGGGGTGGTTTTAGTCAGTAAGAGTCTGACAGACCCCTCCACCCGCCCCAGGGTGGAGGATTTCCATGAGGATTTCTCCCCGAGATCAAAAAAAAAGGTTAATTAACCATTATGGGCTGGAGACAGAATTTGTACCCGGTTGATGGCAACGTTCCCTGTTATAATTTTGTTTGGGCAGAATGTGGGTACTAACAGCTGTTTACCTCTACAGTAATTCATCATCATTCATCATTATAGTAATGGAGCGATGCGTCCGCAGCACTCGCCTCTCCGTCTGGGTGGTGCGTTCCATGGTCAGGCGGACTGCCGTCTGTTAAGTGGATCGAGGTGGTTCTTCTTAACAACGTCAAGATATGATCAAATCCCACTTACCAGCTTCAACCTGCCGCTGCCGCCTGTACCGGTCGTCTCCCGCGAGACAGTACAGTAACTGGCGCCAGCGCGGCACTCGCCTCTCCGTCTGGGTGGTGCGTTCCATGGTCACGCGGACTGCCGTCTGTTAAGTGGATCGAGGTGGTTCTTCTTAATAACGTCTAGATATGATCAAATCCCACTTACCAGCTTCAACCTGCCGCTGCCGCCTGTACCGGTCGTCTCCCGCGAGACAGTACAGTAACTGGCGCCAGCGCGGCACTCGCCTCTCCGTCTGGGTGGTGCGTTCCATGGTCAGGCGGACTGCCGTCTGCTCGGCTTGACCGCCACTCTCCTCAGTGTTGCTATGAGCTGGTAGGGTGAAGCTCTGGAATGGGATATTTAGTACAATCAATTGATCCTTTTACACAAAATTTTTCCATTACTGAGTGACTGATAGACAACGAAACTACTGGTCGTAGAAAGCTGAAATTTTTAAGGAACCTTCCTTGGGGAGCATAGGGGAGAGCACTAAGAGAGGTTTTCCTACAAGAACGGGTCCCTGGAGACGGTATAACCGTCTCCAGGGACCATTTCAGGGACCAGGAGATATTTTTATTTTCTTTGCGAAAACAAAACATGAACGCAAGCGAAGCTGCGGGCAAAAACTAGCAGATATTCATTTTATCAGCTTTGTAACTAGGTACCTAGCAATGGGGTTTTCCTATCAGGAATTGTTCAGCAAGTAGCAGCCTGACCTGATCTGAGCTTGTGTCTGAAAAATATCATTAGGCTTTTGCCGTTACGTGCAAGGGATTTATATTATTTTAGCAGTTGTTCCCCATTGCATGACATGTAGTTTATTGGTAGTGAAATTGCATACCTTGGTAGGGATAGGTACCTACTTACAAAGTTCGTAGTAGATCGAGCTGAGCTGCGGCGGCGCACGGCTAGTTGTCGAGCAGCAAAAGCGTCACCACCCACTTCTTCTATCAGCTCCTCCCATTCTGCATCATCGATAACAATCTCACCAGAACCGACCTGTAACAATCCACAATTCCACGTCAGGTATCCAAGTGTTAGCGACTCTCCAAACAAACTTTATATCTCATTCATACCTTAGTAAAATAATGCACGCCAGCGAATTCCAAGAGAGTTGCAATGCAGTAGAAGAAGCTCATCAGTAAGAACCAGTCAAGAGCTGTAGCGTATCGCACTTTAGGCAAATCAGTGCGCGAGTCCAAACTGATCGTGGACAAAGTCAACACTGTCGTTATTCCAAGCCCGACCCGATCCGAAGTGGCCTGGAAAGTGCAAAGCGATACTTTACAACCAATCCATTGTATGGCCACTGAATAAAATGTAACGTGTTAACATGTTACCTCGCGATGAATCCAAAATGACACCCAGGAAAGGACTACTATGAGTATGCACGGCACGTACACTTGTATGAGGAAATAGCCCGTATGTCGCTGGAGATTGAACGATACCTGAAGCACTGAGAATTCGCCTGAAAGGATTTAAAAGATGTAGAAAAAGTATGGGTGAAACTTGAATGGAAATTGTTGCTTGCAGATAGGTTCTTCGCACCTACTCGAGGATTTATTTCGATAGTAAAATACTTTGAGATAACTACCTACCTAGCAACAAATTGAACACTAAAAAGCAATGACCGCTTACAACGTTACATATCGGCAGCCATTTGTGCGAATGTAAATTCCTCGGCGCGTAAAAGCCGATTCGTGTCGTTGGCGCGACGCGCTACAATTCGTTTGACATTATTTTGTATTTGCCTTCCAGACGAAAAAAGCAAATCATATTTATAAAAGAAGCACTTGAGGTCTATTTTGCAAGGCAATTTAAGATAAAAATGCTAAAGCGCGACGTGTTCAGAGCATAGAAATTTTCGGTAAATAAGAGACGGTAAAGTCATTTACGGCTGAGTGAGTTTCCCCGTGAGTGTGGTTACGTACTGAGGAGGAATCCCTTTGTAATTTATTTAGTTATCGGCATTCACGGACATATTCACAAAATAACAATTAATACAAAATGCAATTTAGTGAAAGCTGCATAACAGAACTTTTAATGAATTTGCCTGTTTGGCGTGAATATACATATAAAGTTTGGGAGGTATTTTCCATACCCAAACCCATGTGCGCGGAATCACATTAAGCGGTAAGCGGATCAAGTGTTGTGGGAGGTACGCCTGGCGCTGCCGCCTGGCGTGATTAGTGAGATGAAAGCACTGTTATGAGAGGCGAGACGCGACGCCGGATCGAGGGCTTCACCTCGATACCTCCAATATCCACAACGTTAACACAATCTCAAGTTTCCCTTATTAAAAATTAATAAAAAACAGATAATATCTAAACCTCTCATACTTTCCTCCAATATGGCGATATAATCCAACGAGAATATGACGTTCCGCGTGTACAAATACGTTTCTATTTGTATAGGCTGCGTAATAAGGGAGGTTACTCTTGTTTGCGTCAGACAAACTTTCTTCCTAAATGAATAGAACTTCTTTGTAGATACTTAATCCGTACAGTCACGCGCAAATAACTATTTAATGTTCTTATTTTGTACGAACAAGTATTAGACAAAGAAAGAACTTGATAAATGTGATGCATGACCTGGCGTATATTATCCCTTGTACCTATAAGCACCTACATGTAGTTTCGTAAGCATTTCCTTTTCTTACCTTCCCGTCTAGTGAACGTGAAGTTTCTGTAAGGAAAACTGATGAGGTCGAACTGTGAGAGGGTCATGCCGGGAACGAAGTTCACACTCTGAGAGTTTTGCCACTGGTACACCAGCTGTTGGTTCGAGTATGCATCTATAAGAAAACATATTTCAAGGTCAAAGGTTAACAGTCAAAATAGGAGAACTCAATAACAGAAAGAAATCACGAACTTTATGGATAGCTGTAATATAAAGAGTATTTATTGAAGTTTAATAGTAATACTTACAGCTACCAAGAATGAGGGGACACGATTGTCGGTCCATGGGAAAATTGCGGAGTTCCATAGGACATTTTGCTTTTATGGTCAACCTGAAAACAATCATAGATGTATGAAAAATAAGCCTTAGGTAAAGACTTTTGATAATGGATTAACAAAAAATACGCGAAACTTGCATCAGACTTCAATTAAGGTTTTTTGAAACCGAATCAGGCAGAGATACAAAAACGGTCTAGATTTTAGTTAGAATCTGTTCACGTATTTGCTAAGTAAAACGGTAAATAGCTGAAAATGTCCGGAACGCTGAACTAAGGCATTAGATTGACAAAAAGGATCCTCAGAGCCTGTGTGTCGCGTTCAACGAAGCAATTTTGCTGCCGAATTTCGTCCGAACTAAACCGATTAACGGGTGGACGCGGACGGTTGCATATTCTACGATGAAAATTAGACGAACTTATTTATTCAGTTTTATATGGATTAAATTATTCACGGCCCTCCTTAAAATATGTAGGTCATTTATAACACTCGAATAAAGCCATTGTCTAGGATCTTCTTTGTAAGCAAGCAATGGCCCAAATAAACCCACACGGCCATCTTTTATCTAAAAGAGTCAAATTGCTGATCGTATAATAAAAAATAGCTTCTTTGCAAAAAATCTATGCTGCTCTTTTCATTGAAACTACAACCAGAAACCAGCGAAAAAGAATCTTGATAAATCCAGACAATATCTCAGTGACCGTTATTTTTAAAAACAAGTATCCCCGCGGGTTTAACGTTCGATGAAAACTCCACTGAGTAATCGGATCAGGGAATATTTTTCACTTTGCCAATTAAAAATGTCGGACGCTTTGGTTGTGTAAAGGGTATGAAATTAATTATTCTCAAACGTTAATTGGGATTTTCATTCCCAGTAAGTTCCAGTAAAGTTTTGTTCCATTGATTGACGAACTCATGGTTTGACTGCGCTCTAAATCTATTCGATGGAAAACTATTATTTCGTGAGTGCTAACGATAGGCGCTTTTAACTCAAAGCAGCCGTGCAGTATGGGACAATAAATCCAACTATTGATGTCATTATGCGTGTGTATAGATTTTCAGTTGTCAAATCCTAGTTCATTGACTTGAAAAACAGATTCGATTAAACTGCTCATCAAATTAATTCATACCCACTGCGTTTGTGAGTAGGCAAAATACTAGTTCGCTTACCTCATTGAATACAATATATCCCCGTGCTGACTAATCCTGAGCAACTTATTCGGGACAGTTATAGTGTGGACGTAGGAGTGTTTCCCGTTATAGAAATACGTGTCTGGTCGCCAAATCCTTTCGAGCATCTTGATAGAAAGTGACAGCGAGCGGATGGGACCGAGGAACGACAGCCGGGTGTCACGCCAATACTGCCTGAAGTAGCAGTCCATTGAATAATCCTGGTATTGAAAATATTGTGTATTAGGAAATGTTGTTGTGTTTTGGAAAAATAGAAAAGCCTGTATGCTGCTCATGTGACTAGTGTAAACCATATCGAAATGTGGGCTACGAATTTTCTACGATCTTAATATTTTCTATTCCTAAGCAATAAACATGTTGCAAATACTTTTCGTTTTGTCTTAAAATTAAAAAAAAAAATCTGCCACGAAACTTCTACGACGTCTACGCGCTCATGAAAATGCTAGTTATTTTTAGAAAAGACGATAGTTTGTTACATGTCTACTGAATAATTATTATAATAAATTTTCAGGTTCAGTATTATATAGTTTTTAGTAGAACATCGTCTAATTTTATTATTGTGTGATGTTAGATGCACTACGTCAGAAAATGCCGTAGCAGATTCGTAGCCGCAGACTCGTAGCAGATAGGTAACAGGTTCGTAGCAAATTTGTAGCTACTTCTTAGCAGAAGCTTTTATGAAGTTTGCTGAGAATATTCTTTAATTATTTATGTAGTTGCAAAACATTTTATTTTACATGTTCATGCTCACCATATCAAGTTCAGAAACCGGTCCCATGCTTCTTATAAGAATATTAGTTTGTACGACAGTAGGGTATCCTGAAATACATCAAAGAAATATATTTTTGACGTTATGTTAAGAGATATATCGCGATAGTGAATCTAGTACACAAAGACTGGCACAACTGTGTCATACATAACTTAATACTTAGTTTGATTAACGTTTTATCTACAAAAGGAACAGTTATGACGTCGAAATTGATCTACGAGTGACTATTGTTTACTGGAGCGTTTTTGTATCTGTTTATTTAAACATACCTTTCCCATGAGTAGGCAACTGAGAGTTCTCATAATTCTTCAACAAATTTTCTAAGACCGACGTGATGTTTTTCGATACCGCATCATTGATGCTTCTCTTAGCATTTTGTTTCAACTTGAACGCGTTAACTTCATCATAAGAACCGTTTATGTAATTGGAGAGTAACATATCCGAGGTGTCCCAGTAGTCGCGTGTCCCCGAGGTATTGTGGGCGGTCGCAGAGAGAATGCCTGGAGTGTGTTGCGCTGTAGCGCCGTCTGCAGACTTCAGGGATGTCAGCGTTATTGGAAACGTTCCATTTTTAGTCGTCAAGTAGATTGCTCCTTTCGCGTCAACTTGGAAAATGCTGCACAGATTGAAATTATTGTGATGTCCCATTTTATGAAGCAGTTTGTAACGAAATTAAATGTCACATTAAAAAAAACGAAAAGAAATACGTCAATTATTTAAGAAAAAATATAAGTATTTAAAGGAAAATTTAAATAATGAAAAATTAAATTAAATTTCAAGCACCATTGATGAGAAGATAAATGAGAAAATAATTATAATTATTCGTTCTTGTCCCTCGCCGATTTAGACTCGTCTGGAAAATATCGCCCATTTCAATAGAACCATCAACTAATTCAATTATTGTGTTAATGCGACTCTAATTTGTTTGCGCTTCTAATTGGTATCTACGTATAAAATAAAATGTTAATCGCTTAACAAATTATCATCGTAAGATTTACCAACCTACTTTAAATATTTTTTAACATTTTTTTGTTAAAAGATATCCAAAGTCGTGGTTTAATTGCTTGAATATTAAGTAACACGGGGCCGTGTCGAGAGTCTTCACTCAGCGCCATTTACTATGGAATACGGATTTTTTAAGAATGATATCTTGGCATCTAGCCCGATACGATTTTTTTGTTTCACTTTATGTTAAAAAGGGTTCCCTAAGCGTCATGATTCTCAACTTGTACACCTGATATTTTATTGAGAGACCTCTAGTTTTATTTTGAAAGGTCGTTTCATGTTTCTTTTACAAAAACACATTTCTCAACTTTGTATTAAAATACAAGATATTGTTGCTATAAAGTTTCAATTGAACTTACATCGGTTACATCTTCGAGTCCTCCTTTCTCAGAAATGTAATTTGCACTGATCGATGCAATCCGGTGGCATCTGCCAGGGAAGAGGCCTCATTTCCTGCCCCGTTCAGCATCCGACTTTCAGATTTCTCATCACATATAAACTAATCTTTAACCAGAACTAAATCCTAGTACTCCACATGTTCGAAGCAATCAATGGCAGTGTATAGCAGTGACCTAGTCAACGGGATGTATGTGACTCTAATTGCAGCCTGACATGCAATGATTGCTCCTTCTCGTGCACTGATTTGATTGCTAGTTTGCTGCCTGCTCCATTCCACGTTTAGGATTCGGTTCAATATGAATTATTTGGATTATTGATGTTAGGAAACAGGCACACAGGAAAGGAGTATATATTTAATGTGTCATGCTTCAGCTGCCTTATTCGTACAAAATAACCACATGATTAGTTTCAATACCTACTGGTAAGCAGATTCTTTATAAATTTTTTCTCTATATGATTTGGATTTAGAATTTGCTAAATAGTATTTAAGATAATCATGTGGTAAGATATTTATGAATAAGTTCTGCAAGTGAAACATATTTTTACCAAAAATGCTTGTTAAATTCCTTTACAAATTACCTACACCCCGTATCGATTTGTTTTCCGATTTCTTTCCAATCATACGTTCTTCTCTGAATTATCTGTTTGATGGATGGCCAAAGTTATGAAGTCAAATTGGACTTAGATATTTCATAAGTTAAATTCGATTTGGATTTACACATTTTTCTAAATTATTTGATGTTCTATTTTTAGACTGTAGTCTCGGCTGAAAATTCGACGTGACGTTGCTTTGAACTTTTGAAGAGTTCAGTTAGATCATGATTACAAAGTCATTGATCTTAACATTATTACATTCAAATAATCAAATAGGAATCATTCATGCTAAAGTTATCAGAGTATAAAATTCTAAATACGTTTTCACGATTAACTTAAATCAAAGTTCCACAGGTTATCTACACAAAGATGCTAGAAAAGACTTTCATGATTAAGAAAGAGATCATACTTTTTAGTTTTGTCAGTTCGTAAGTAAAGTTTATGCAAAACTAGGTATTACGTGAAGGGAGTGGTTTTCTAATTTTCTTAGCTCGTTGAAGCCGTCAGGTAGTCGGGTGGCAGTGAGGCGCTCTGAATGGACCGGTAATAGTGCCACGCGCTGCGCTTTCTCTTCGGCTGCTAGTGGCATTAATGGTAATTAGTTCTTAGTTTATAATACCTGGAAGATTATTGTTGAAGTTTTTTTATTAGGTGTTATTTAGCACTATTATTCCATTGATGTTATTCAATGGAAATATGGAGATGTGAGTAATAGAACTTTCTCTAAGTTGATAGAAGGCTTTAGGAGATTAATGTAAATTGATGCCCTATTGTTACAATGATGGAGGTTCTTGGAGCTGGCAAGAGCGTTGAAAATCCAAAAGGACTCTTTTATCTTAGCGTTAGATAATTTAGGTATCATTGAAGGCGAGTATAGTATTTGATGACACACAAGATTTACCTAAACAATGGGTTTTAAATAAATTGAATAAACTTTGATAGAGATTTTCACTTTAATACCATATTATTAGTTACTAACAAAGCTTCCAATTAAAAGTTTTGTTTCTATTTCCCACGCGAGTTCGATTCACCCCGTTTTACTGTATGTAAAATGACCATGAGTAATTAATAATAGTAATAAATTAATATTGTAGTTATCTACAGTATAAGTAGTATCTACATTCTGCATCTGAATAGAAAACACTCCAAATAAATAATTATCGCCCAAAACGAGTGTCTTCACATACATTCTATATTATATGCCTACTCTCAAAATTGGCTCTAACTCTTTGAATACATTTATCAGTGTTGTCGGATTCGCGCTTTCACCTCAAAGGGAGCCGCCTCGGCGCGTCAAAGGAAGCGCCTTATCAATGTAGAGGGCTCCATACTCCAGGCGATTGATCGAACAACATAACTACAAGCTGAACAAGTATCACTTGATATGTTGTATAATATGTATGTCTAGAATATATTGAGTCGTTAGTGGAGATGAAAATTGTGACATTCTTATTTGAGTGTCCTATAGTTCGTTGTAAGTACCTACGGGGTAGGTGTCATACCTACTCACAATTTCTTACTTTTTGATTCTGGGGTAGATAGGTAAAAAAGGGATCTGGGACGAAACTGTGTACAAAGTAGGTTATCACAACACTCGTTTAAATCACGTAAGAGCACTTTCTTCTTAAAGTAAGTGATTTTTCACTTTCTATCAAAAATTTAAAATTTCTCTCTCTGTCTCTATAAACGCTTTTTCGAAAAAGTTCTTAACTTACTGTTTAGATCTAGATACACATCTTGCGTATGCGTAGATTTTTACTGCAATTAGTAAATTCATATTCAATACCTTAAGGGCTTGCGAGTTGTAATGAAAATACTGAGAGCATACTGAGAGGAATAAACACTCAAAAATAATATTATAATATAAATGCCTCGTAGGCACGTGAAACATTTCAACCGACTATGATTTTTGCTGTACAACATCAAATCAACACCCTTTTAAAACCTTTTAATACCATTCCATTCTAAAAGCTTCTCAGACATCCCGTTTGAAGTTCTGTTTCCGTTCTATAATCATAATGTATCGAGTTAAAACTTAGGTAGCGTCGCCTCACGCCCTGTAACATTCAGTTAGGGCGACAGAGATGGCGACCTCGGCGCTAACGCAAAGATACGGTAAAAACTATCATTAGGATGGGAGCGGACGAAACTCCACTAGTTCTTGTTTTATAACTGAATTTTGTGTAGTTTTTCTTGCAGTTTCAGTACTTAAGAGTATGACTAGGTGGTGATTCGCACGAATTTTCTGAAGTGAAGTATTGTGTCTAAGTTGTTTCGTATTTTTTGCTATTCTTACAAGATTCTTTATAGATAGACAAAGTATGGACTTCGTTCATACTTTGTCTGTCTATAAAGTTCATATTCATGTTTGATACGGGGCAGAAACGTACATTATCACTTATAAAACATGAATAATTGACTTTCATTACAAAGATAATCTTGCTTAGCAAAATCAAAAGTAGGTATCAAAATAACCTTCAACATAAAAGCTTCAATAAAATAACGAAGTTGTTCCACATCAAGTGACCTTAAATAATTATTTTTTTCTTTGTTGCAGCGATAAAAAGTGGTTGCGAGGCGTCATTGGAGGCCACGAGGGCACTCGAAGGACTGAGGACCCTCGGCGCGGTACAAAATGTGCCAAATTGACAACTCAGGGCTTCGCCCTTTGATTATTATCTGCTGTTAGGTAGATACTACTATGATGTTGAGGAACTTAAAAAAAAATCGTTTGTATGTTCTATCATGTGGTGAGACGATCTGATTACGTTTGCGATTCAAAATTGGCCAAAGTAAGCACAGGATAATTAGGTATAGAAAGAGAAAGGGAGGCCCGATAGTGGGACACAAATTAGGCTCTCTTCAGTCGTGTACTCTTGACAGAGTGGTCGTGGCTTATGATGATGTCGGACTGTCACGGTTATCCTCTGCGACTACGGCAGCCCTCGAAATGCGTTCCCGACGGCTTCTGTTTTAGGTGTCGCGAGAGCATTGCACAATGGAGCATCAGCCATGGAGATCTGCCGCGTGAATATCTCCCCTCTACATGACCTTGGACGATGAGGCGCTTCATGGAGTCATCGTTACGGATGACGTGTCCGAAATATTGAAGTATTCGTATTTGCGCAATCGACGATAATCTATCTTTGATATTGAGCTTTTTTGAGATGTAAACGTTGGTACGGCGTGCTGTCCACGGTATTCGAAGCATTCGCCTCCACATATCTAGAGCGTCTATTTTATAGCGTACAGAAATATTGGAAACATCAACGTTTTCATCAGTTGAACTTTAGTGTTTTTGGTGATGTTGCGATTTTTACAGATTTTTTCCATTCTGCTTACTGCAGACCTCGTTATGGCGCATCTTCTTCAGATATCGTCTTCGCAGCCTCGTCTCATGTTAGTGATAGTAGAACCGAGGTATGCGTAGCTCTGAATTACTTGGCAGTTGGCAATTGCAGTAATTTCTAGTAGTAGTAGTAAGTTTGTTTTGTTCAGCTCTGTTTACTCATCACCCTCGTCTTGTTTGCTAATTAGGCTAGTAAATCAAAAATTTTTCATCATAGATTTAGAATAGGCAACGAGTTGAACCGAAAAGCTAACCAAAACAGTTGGGAAAAGGCTAGGCAGATGATGATCGTATTGAGAGAGACTGTTATGAAAAACTTTTTATTGAATTGATTTATGTAAGTTCTTAATTTTAGTTTTATCATAATTGTTTATAGGAAGATAGTAACTTAATGAAATGAAAACAAAATAACTGTTGTTGAAGACTTTTGTTACAAGTACCTACAACAAAGTTCTTCTATCAATCTAAAACTTGCTTTTGAAGTAACCCACATTTAAATACATCCATTCTCTAAGATTTGTTCGTGATTATTTCTCATGTATCTCCATTGTGTAGCACACATAAGTCCTTATTCGAGTGGGATCCTGGTCTGAATGGGTCTGTTAGGGGCTTGTTTCGGAATCGCTCGTTCGCCACAAAGCGATACTGAAGCCTTCATACATTTGCGATAAGCTTCACTTAAAGCCTTACATCGCTTATCCTAATGGCTGAAATTCTGTCTGCATAAAGTATACAATGCTATCTCAATTCAGTAAGGAGATTTAGCTAATTTTTTTTTAATAAATGATATTGGTTCCTAACTAATAAAATTAAAGTATATCGGGTTTTCCATGATTTCGTTGAACTTTATAAAATTGCCGCATATTTCATGAATTTAAAGCCAATAGTTTACTTGAAAAAGTGAGGACAATCATGATGGATGTCTTGGTTTGTTCTTAACCAAACAGCTTAAATATTCTTGCTTAATTTAAATGCTTCCTGTTAAATTAAGTTTACTTTTTGTTTTAGTTTCAAAATCCTTATTAATTAATAAGTAAGTAAAATAAGTGACAAACTTAATTGTTGGCCGTTTGCTTAGTCAGCCCCGAGAAAGATTTTTAATTTTCTTATGCCAACATTATCACGTAACCAATTAAAATTCTGTTATAATATCTACCTAAACCCTTTTTCATTAATTACCCGTTGCAAGAGGATTATTTATTACTTTGAAATTCGTTCTACGTTGAACCTTGCCCCTCAATTTAACGCCAACATCAATTAACTCATGAGATAATAATAACAACACTTTTTCAAAGAAAAGGTTTTTATTTATTTTCATAATTTAACAATTGTTAAGCTGTCAATTACGTACAGTTTTAAACCCAATCAGGATGATAATTAAGTTCACGGCGTTGAGTCAAGGTCAAGTGGCAGGCGAAGGACGATCGCCGGAATTTGGTGGAGGATCCATAGATACCATTATTATATCATAAATAAATACAAGAAGGTTGCTTCCTAAAAATATGATATTAACGGCGTCCTGGCGCGGTCTGCCGGGCACGCGGAACGTGTCGGGTCCGGACAGTACGAGCAGGTTGCCGATCAGCACCACTCCACTCGGCAGCGGGGGCCGGGCCACCTCCAACTGTTCCAGGATATACCCTAAACCCATCAAAACGTGCCCCAAATATGGAACATGAACTTCATAGCCGAAGATCAACATTTAAAAATCGATTTTTACACTATCCGCACGGCATGTGTTCATATTTTGATGTGTTGTACAACTCCTGGTGTTCTTCGATGATGGAGAGATAGTTTGCATCAACGGAGGAATGTTTCACACCAAGAGGTGGCGCATCTGTCGGCGATTCAGCAAGCCTGCGGAAGCGAAGTTCTCTAGTGGCGGTTGATGAACATTTAAAAATCGATTTTTTCACTATCCGCACGGCATGTGTTCATATTTTGATGTGTTGCACAACTCCTGGTGTTCTTCGATGATGGAGAGATAGTTTGCATTCCACGGAGGAATGTTTCACACCAAAAGGTGGCGCATCTGTCGACGATTCAGCAAGCCTGCGGAAGCGATGTTCTCTAGTGGCGGTTGATGAACATTTGAAAATCGATTTTTCACTATCCGCACGGCATATGTTCATATTTTGATGTGTTGTACAACTCCTGGCGTTCTTCGATGATGGAGAGATAGTTTACATCAACGGAGTAATGTTTCACACCAAAAGGTGGCGCATCTGTCGGCGATTCAGCAAGCCTGCGGAAGCGAAGTTCTCTAGTGGCGGTTGATGAACATTTAAAAATCGATTTTTTCACTATCCGCACGGCATGTGTACATATTTTGATGTGTTGTACAACTCCTGGCGGTCTTCGATAATGGAGAGATAGTTTGCATCAACGGAGTAATGTTTCACACCAAAAGGTGGCGCATCTGTCGGCGATTCAGCAAGCCTGCGGGAACGAAGTGGCGGTTGATGTCGAGGCACTACGCTGATAGTATAGGCATGATAGCGTGGTAGTTTTCTAGGTATATGTGACTTTTTATGTATCAAATAGCAGCAAGTTATTTCCGGCTATTGTAAGGTTTGTAATTGAAATTGAGCTTAGCACGATGTTAATTCAGGTCACGGCGTTTTCAAGTGGCAGGCGATGAATTTGGTGGAGGATGCATTGATGCCATTATGATATCATAAATAAATACCAAGAGGTTACTCATTAAGAATATAATATTAACAGCGTCCTGGCGCGGTCGCCCGGGCACGCGGAACGTGTTAGGCTTGGTCAGCACGAGCAGGTTGCCGACCAGCACCACTCCACTCGGCAGCGGGGGCCGGACAAACTCCAACTGATCCAGGACAAACCCCATAGCCATCAAAACGTGGCCAAAATATGAAACATGAACTTCATAGCCGAAGATCAACATTTGAAAACGACTTCCTACTATCCGCACGCCTTGTGTTAATATTTTGAAGCGTCCAACAACTTCTAGTGTTCTTTGAGATTATTTGCATCAACGGTAGAATGTTTCACACCAAAAGTGTCGCGCATCTCGTCTGAGGTTTAGTAAGCGTGCAGAAGCGAAGTACTCTAGTGGCGAGGAATTGCCCCGAGGCAGTGTGGATTGAGGTTTTCAAAGTATACGTGACTTATTAGGTATCCAAGTAGAAGCAAGCATATTTCAAGTCTATTGCTATCTTTAAATTTCTGATAGCTGACAGTTATCAGTCGTTCGGTGGCATCGTGTGAATAGTACTTTCGGATTGCTGAAGTTTATTGCTGGTCTGTTCATTAGAATAACAAACGGTTTTCTATACATGTTTGGTATTGTGCCTTCATTCCATGACTCAAATTAGTTGTGGTCTGCCATGCTGTCTTAGGAAGTACACATTTCTATTTATGTAATTTTCCGCCTGCGCCGCATGGATACAGGCTATATTACTGAAAACGTAGATGTAAGTTTAATGTTTAAGGTTTTGCTTTTACAGGTTATTTTGACAATGTCAATGTCTTTGACGCTTTCCATCGATAAACAGACAAAAATGTCTCCAGTTTAAAGAAGTTTGGTACCTATATTTTAAATGAAGTAAGAAGTTTAATTTATTTTGTGGTGGATATTTAATTCACAAATGGAAACGAATACCTATATATCGGAAATTCTCGGGACCTCTGCAGTCATCGTTGGTAAATATTATTATTAGAATATTATACAGTTGTGGCGGGCTACGGGCAGGTAGGTATTTGTTTTTAGTGAAGAAAAGGGTAAATTCCTCGGGGAGCCGAGTGTCTCGAGCCGTTTCAGATATAAAACGCGATGCACACACGTGGGACAGTATTGCTTTGTAACATAAATTATGTTTAAGACTACTTGTATACCGCACTGTTCATCGTAAACGATTACCGTGACGGTATAGGAGATAAACTAGACAATATGAAATTGATATACGAGTATGTATCTATCGAAGGTCTGAACGTACGGCAGTATGAACGTTGATCAAGAACCTTTTACTTAATTATTAATACACGAGAAAGGCTTATAAAAACTATAGCTGTACAAATATGAGCCAATTTATCAAGCACATATACGCACTTAACTCGAATAATTTCAGGAGATATTAAATTATGTCCTTATTTATTAAAGACGTAATAGCTCTGAACAAAATCTCTAAACGAATTATGTTCCCAAGACACCTTCTATTTAATCAAATTATACGGGTTGAATTGCAAATAGGCTGAAAATTCTTCTCCGCCTGATGAAGGAAAAAATATTTTTCTTTTCCAAGTTGGTTACAAAAATTCTTTAATTGTAGCATATATAGTAGTCGTGACCTCCATTTAGGATGTGAAAAACTGTCAATAAGTTTGTTTAAACTCTAATTTGAAGATTTTTTTGGTATAAAATCAATATTATAATTTCAACTACTAGTTAAACAGCACTGCAGGTTTGAATCAATTGCATGATTGTTTGAACTACAAACATTTTTACTTTCATTGAATAAGCATCTAGTATTAAGAATGTTTCTTAATACTAGATGCTTATTCAATGAAAGATTTGGTTAGACAAAATACTTAGCTAAAACATGGTTTGTCGATTTTCGAAGAGTTTTGTTGTGAAGGAATTGTTATTGTTGTAGGTACACTCTAAAGTTTGGCAACCTGCCATAAAATACCGCGGTTTTATAAACTTGCAGCTCACAATATTTAAGCCAGACGTGGTTTTAATTAGTGCTTTGGCACTTTAAATGGAATACCGAAAATATGCGAAAATATAATATATATATATATCGAGAGAAAATCGTTTGTTAAAAAAGTTGTGTAGAAGATAACCTCGAACCTTGACACACTGGTCACTAATAAGATGGATGATGGGCATCTGCCATATTTTCATGTTTAGAGGGAGATATAGAGGCCATCGCTCATGGCTAGATAATTTGCAAGTTGGTTGTTGTCGCGTCCTCTGTCGACATAACGTTTGACTGATCGCTTCTCCACTTCTTTTATGCCATTACAGTTTTTAATATTATTCTGAGTGATCTATGATTTGTAAAACTGTACATTTTGTAACATTCCCCTGTACTATAATGTTTCTGGAATGCTAATTTTTATGCTAGCAAGCACACCATCATCAGCCGAGATTTTTCCTTTTTTTCCCAACTATATTGGGGTCGGCTCCCAGTCAAACCGGATTCAGTTGAATACCAGTATTTTACGTGAAGCGGTTGCCTACCAGACCTCCACAACACATTAACTGGGTAACACGATAATTTTTGGCAAGGCTGGAGTCAGATTTACCGGCTTCTGACAATCCGCAACGATTGCCAAAGATCTTCAAATTACAGCCGGAAGCAGAGGCATAACGTGCTTTCCGAAGCACGAAGGAACATCGGTATGTTTTATTTTTTTTTATTAAGGTATAATAAACAACTACAACATATATACCTAACACATAATTTTGACAAACTTACAGTAGTAATGTTGCAGTCCACTGCATTATCCGCAGATAAAACATGTTTAAACATCAGTGGTTGGCACTAAACGATCATTACCAAAATTATCAAACATTTCGAAATAATTAAAATAAGTACCATAAAGCTAACTATAGCTACAAAACCAAATCAGATCAGAGACATTTTAATTGTGCATTAAATAAATAATAATAGTAGAATTATAATTTTGATAAAAGTAGACAACTTCAATGCAATAAATCAATAATAATAAGATTAGAATTATGATATTTTTTTCATAACATTAGTTTTAAATGTATTTTTTGAGCATGCAAATAAATCAATATCAATGAAATTTGAATTATAGGTATGTTAAGATGGTTACCCATCTACAGACCGGTCTTCGCAAGCGTTGCTGTAAGCAAGTACACGATCAACAGGAAAACACGACGTCTAAGTATCACGCTACAATCTGAACAAATTTTAAAAGTCTTTCAAACTTCTCTTGTTGTATTACTGCCTCATTTTACACAATATTACGGTAAACTTTATTTTCTTCACAAAGGACGAGGCGGGTAAAAGTATGAAAAATGCAGTTGGGGTTAGGTGAGGGGCCGTAAGATTCATTTCCTGTACTTGAATAAGCGGTGTGGTGCATTCTGTGCGAGCCGTGAGGTGTTAACTCGTGCGGGGGTTTCTCGAGAGCAGATCAACGAGCTTTCCCTCGTTAGAGCGCCATCGCGATCGGTTTTATAAGAGATTTTAAAGTCTCTGGATTATACTAAATGCTGTTCAATGTAGAACAAGTTATTTCGATTTGTTGTTGCTGTTGTTGAACTTATGTTTTCGTTTATTTTAATGAGTAGTGGAAATGTTAGTAGGTAGATTTGTGTTTATCAAACGATAGTAGGACAAAATATTAAATTTAATTTTCGTGTAACTCTTCAGGAAGTTAGTTCAATAGGCAAATATCCATTTCTGGTTTTACGTTTGGAACAAAAAGAGGTTTGAATCCTACGTACCTATATTATCCTGATTCATGATCCCGCTTTTGGGAAAACACGCTCTCATGTGAGCATTGTGAAAGTTCCATAAACCTTCAATTCATAAGTAATCCTCACCAACCAGGGTTGACCGATTTCGCACACAAGGAGAAAATGCACAGTTCATTGTTGATAGGCATCTATTTATAAAACCCAAAACTGTTTTTAGGGTTCCGTACCTAAAGGGCATAACGGAACCCTATTACTAAGACTTCGCTGTCCGTCTGACACTAGGCTGTATCTCATGAAACGTGATAGTTAGACAGTTGAAATTTTCACAGATGATGTATTTCTGTTGCCGGTATAACAACAAACACTAAAAACAGAATTAAAAAAATATTTTTTTACCATACAACTAACGTGATTTTTTTGCCGTTTTTATAGATAATGGTACGGAACCCTTCGTGCGCGAGTCCGACTCGCACTTGGCCGGTTTTTTTATTATTGGTAGGCTAGCGTTTGACTACTATCTCTCCAGATGGTACTATGATGTAGTCCTAGTTGAAGATGGAGCACGCTTGCCTAGAAGAAACCTATTCACTCTTGACTATAATTCAAGAATCCCCCTCGAAATTGACGTTTAAAGTCTGATAGACCATGAGCCGTATAAATAGTGGCTAACCAGTTAAAAGTCTGCTAAGTGATAACTGATAATGAATCGTCAAGAGTGGTTGTTGACATTGACTAACATCATCTCAGCGGTCGATAGTTGGCAGTCTGTCAAGTTTGCAGCGAGTTGTGCCCTTGCTTCGAATCTCAACCTCGGCAGCATGACATGTAACCTTCGCGAGGATTCATATTTTCAGTAAGTTTTGTATCTTGTCACTGGCATATGTTGTACCACATTTTATGCCAAGCCTTGGCTTGATGGCTTAATGCATTCTTTGTAGAACGGATGGATGTGATAGATAACTTAAGCGGTGACTCTTTCGTAAAACTGGTACATTTCGGTATCCGTGTTATTGTCTCAATAGTTCCATTTGGTTCAAAGTTGGAAGAAGGGATCGAGAGGGATGTACAAGTGTCGACAAAGGGAGAATATTTGTTTAGAGTATCCATTACTTATTCTAGAGGTACCTGTATACATGAGCGAATCATTACTAAGACACTTAAGAGCCCAAACGAATCGTCGAAATAAATCTTAATCCTAACTTAGCAACGCTCAAAGAACTCAATAAAGGCGAAGATTCTCGGTGTCCATCGGTGTTTATTTAAGGACCTATATTTAAGTCGTCTGAAGATTTCCTTTCGTCATCGACTAAGCAGGTATCGAAAGGGCTCTCGTAAATCTCCAGGCTCTTAAGTATGTAAGTTGGAAGTTGAAAGGACCTTTCTACACGCATGATGGGTTGCGATAAGCACGTTGGGAGACGATATTGTTGATAACGCGTTGCTGAGGGCAGATAGCAAACGCTTTATTGAATTTGTATGCAGTGCAACAAGCGTTCCTAGTGTCAGCTATTAGGTCATAATCTTTTACATTTTGGGTTATTTGGTCAGCAATGGTGTAACTGCCTAAAGGTTTTTTAATTGGGAGTTTAAAGGTTATATTGGCAGGTTTAAATATTACCAAACTTTTATGAGGATGAAACTTGTAACATATTTTTCATATTAATTATAATATTTGACTTTCACCAAATATATGGGAACTGTAGGTTATATGTCTAAAATCTAGAGTGGCTGACTTTAGCTACAATAAAAAATACTAGAGAGTGATTCAGAACAAGTTAATTTTACTTTTATTTGACGATGATAAATTGCTTTGTCTAAAAGGCCTTGTTTCTATAGTCATATCTTAAAGAATGAAACAGTATTCCGTTTCGTTATATAATTACGTTTTTGTACCATTTAATTTTATTTTAGACTTTTCACTTAAGTTTAACTAAAACAAATTTAAAACCTTTTTGGAATATCAATTTATGTGAATGAATTTTTAAGCTGAAACTTTGTTTCTCATGCTTTTAAAAAAACTTAACTAACTTTTTCGACGGTTAAATTTATTATACTACAAAAGCATTATCTTCTTAGCTTAATTAAAAGATTTAGAAAAAATATAATGGACTTCCGCTCTATTAATTTTTAAGCCAGTATTCCCGAGTGCCGCAAGGAGAATTCCGGGACAACGTTTATCCCGCGGCAACGTTCGTACACAAGCCCCGTACACCGCTCTGAGCCTCTGTGCAGCTCTAAATCCTGTATTGACTCAGTTTCTAATCAAACGTAGCTCGCTTTCCAAAAGCTTTTATTTAATACCTCCATTCATATAGTTATGCGACAAAATAGTTTGATTAATTGGTAAATTTTGAAATATTTATAGAAAACTTTCCACGTGTAGACCCACATTCTGAGTTTCCGATATGCGCAGCTTCTGACAGCGGAGCAATCAACAACAAGTAATGAAATAACAAATTACGTAATAATAAATCACGGACCGACGTACAAGATATACATAAGTGGTAGTGGATGTGTGCCTGTACGTTTGGGTGATGTTATTTCCCAATCTATCACGAGTATTGTGTCCGATGGGGAAGCGGCCCGGTGCGGTGCGGGGTGCGGGGTGCGGAGAGCGGTGTTCGACATTCGACAATGAGCGATGTATGACATAAGCAAGAACTTGGCGCCAATTATTTTTTTATCGATCGATTAAGATTTTTTTATAAACAGATTATAATAATTTGAAATATTTTTAGGGTTTTCACTACCCATAGTTGACTGATAAATATATAATTTCTAAAGGACTAAATCCACCTTTGTACATTTGAGCATTTGATGTCTAAATAAATTGCTTTTTACAACACTTGCACTATTACTATTAAAGTTTCAGATACTGCAATTCATTCAACCATCAAATATTTTTTAGATGAACAGCTTGGCCTTTTAATCCTACAAGTTCAATGTCAATAAAAATATTTTCTACACAAAACGATTTGGCGGTACGAAGTAGTGATATGGTAAGAGCACCACAGAATTAAAAATTCAAGTGACGGAAAAGCAATATGTAAGGCCAATGAATTACTTAGAACTTCAAAACTTTGCCTTGTAGCGGTGAAATACTCTGTACTACTATATTAAGTAAGGACTTTGTCATGTAAGTATCTTAATGTAAAGTCAGTTGGTAAACTTGGACTCTGGTTGGACCTAAGTAGAAATACATTACATTTCAGGTACAGAGCTAAAATGTATTTCTACATAAATGTAGACCAATATTAAGTCATTTATATTTCTGTGATAGTAATTTCCGTTCATTGCGACCTAGGTATGACTTTTTTATCATTTCAACAAATCAACATAACTTATTTTTGCTGGTCAATGGATATTTACTGATTGTGAAGTAGATAGATCGATTTTTCAGAAATAAGTATACACTTATTCTATCTATTTCTAGACATGTGAAGAAAGGCTTCAATAGAGTATCTATTGAAGCTTTATTCACATGTTTAGAATCAAGAACTTCTATGAAATTGTTATAGTAAGAGCTTCAAGATTATTATGCAATTATGTACCCTCTGAGCTGAGGATTAAGGGGCATGGTTAGTAAATTGCTTCGCTAACGGCAAGTAAACGGATTAGGGGGGGTTCGTATCATTAGACAGACGCCCAGCATAATAGCCGGCAGTGCGACCCGGGGTTTAGATACGACGACGTACGGCGAGTGTGGACGCAGCCTATATAGGACGGTTGTGGGTACTCCTTCCTCCGTTCTACATGAACCTATTGACATAACCTAACATGACTCCATAATCCAGTAGTGCTATTCTGTAGAACTCTCGCTTTGAATACTTAGGTGAAGGGATCATGGAGTGAGCTGTCAATTCATCAAGCCAAGATGGAATGACAGTTCACTGCATCTCATTCTAATTAAGTTTTCATGGTGAGATTTTTACAGAAACGAATTTTACAAAACTCACCAGTCATTGTCGGTTCATAAACTTCAGTTTTTCGGAAATAGGCATTCCCATTGTTTTCGCGCATTACCTACCTTCGGAATAATGATTGAACTGTCAATATGTTACGTGACAGATGATACGTGATATCGCAGTTTTCAGAACATTACACACGTTCACTTTAAAGTTTGTAAACATGCTCGTAAAAATACTTTTAAAATGCAGATTTTAACGTAAAGCTGCATACAATATATTTCAGCTTAACGCAAGACATAACATGAGTTTAATATTTTATATATCTCTTCAAAAATTATCAGTTTACCGGAGATAGAATTTTCAAAGTAATGCTTAAATTATGTTTAACCGAACTTGAAATTATATGTCAAACTCCTCAGCTACATCAGTTTCAGAACTAATTCTATTGTAAAAAAAAATCTTCAGAAGAAAGACAAAAGAAATGATAAGTATCATTATAAATGCGAAAGTGAATTTGTTTATTTTGTTACACTTTGACGCCTAAATCGCTGATCCGATTTTGATAAATTTTGGTGCAGAGATAAACGAGACTCTGGAGACGGTTTTTTTTTTGCGAAATTTACATTAACGCGAGTGAATCCGCGGGCAAATCTAGTCCATCATAAGTCATACTTTAGGCCAGCAGACAGTAAAAAGAACATTAACGAAAAGAAAATACTCTAAATGCGAAAATGATGGTTGCTAATTACGTCAACTTTTTATTTCTTTCAAATCAAAAATCATTTTTTATAAAGGGGTGGAAAAACAGTGGAATCTGCGTCTTCCCATTTGACATCGTTGATTACAAGAATTAGGTTGTATGCTTGCGGTGTAGTGTATATAATATATCGGTCAAACGATGATATATGTTGATAGATAACTTCCGACAGGTCGGGTGACCGCAGTTTCCACCGACAGAATTTCGCGACCATCAGTCTACCTACCTTACCGTTAATGAAAAATTTAGTATGTAATGCTTTATCTAAGTTTTGGCATTTTCCTAGACAATTTTGGTATTTTCTTATCGTAAGCTGGAAATTTCATGTATATATGTAGGAAATAATTTAGTTTTCAGGGTACAAAACGGTACTTTATGATTGCAAAATACTTCATAGATTAAAATCTGGATTCTAAAACCGTCAGACCTTAAATTCAGTTGTAATTTATTAGGTCTGAAAATGAAAATTTATAAAAATATTTAGTCCCATTATTTAATTAGTCGCAAACATTCACGGCTCACAGCTAAGGGAGGCGATCCAGTTACAGGGCTAAGTCCCCGAGGGTATTCGTTCGTTGAAATGTTATCATTTTACACTGATTCTATTTTTAAAGTAAGGAATTTAAATGTCTACTATTTTTTTATTTCAATATATATATATAAATATATATGTATGAGTCTACTTGTTTAAAGGACATTCAATACTCAAAATGAAAAAATGAAATAGGAACACCTGATTCCGGGGCCTTTTTGGAAAGCTGAAAACTGGCCAAGAAAGTATCAGAGCACAGGTCGTTGAATTCCCGTAGCAATGACCACGAACGCGTACCTAGTTTTTATTTAGATATCATGGCAATCAAAAAACAAAAAAGAAAAGTATGATAGAGCGAGCGAAGCGAACTCGAAAAATTGTATTCCTCGGATAGCTCTTAGGCTTTCGAAACAAAGTATGTTGAAAACTATGAATCCAAGAGCGAGCGAAGCGAGTTCGGCATATTTTGCATCGATTTTCGGCTAGGCAGATTTTATATTTGCCATTCAAATAAATAGGAAGTTGTTTTGTTGAATTATGCAAAAAAAACTTGAAGATGAAATATTTCATCTTGCGAGGACAACTAGAGTCACTTTTTAATTTCAAACTATAAATTTGACGTTCAAAATGAAATGAATTTGACTTTATCGAGCGAAGTGAGCTCGAAAATTTTGATAAAAGAATAAAACACGACGGTTTCGAGTTATACACATTACGCATTTGATTACAAAACAGAGTATTTAGAAACAAATAGAATAAACATGGAGGTTCTGTCTAAGTGAGCACACCTACCAACAACGTTTGAATAAACAAAATAAATGGCGAGCAACGGAGCAACGAACCGCTGACTGTTAACAAATAAATAAATACGGCGAACGGGAAATCAAAATCAGCCCCTAGTCTAGCAGATAATGAATCTGCAAATATGTTTAAAACGTCCTCCTATTTTTGTTTATGTTGAAGTAAAGCTAAAAAACTTTTAGAGAATTTAACATGACGTAGTCTTCATTTACTTTAGCAATATAATAAAGAAACGTGGACAATTTAGGTGGTTGGTTGGTTTTGAAAATATTTTTTTTTTGTTGTTTTAACTTATCTTATTTATACTTCTTAAGTTATTATTTTCAATATCAAATTAAGCCTTTTAAGTTTTATTGTTCTTCGCGTGAGTTCACTGGTCTCCCGTAAGTGTACCAACTAGATACCAAAAAAACAAGTTTTGTGTGTTTCCTTATTTGGAGACCCTAAACAAATAAATGAGCCATTTATTTTTGTCAAAAATTAACAAGTTAAACCTATTATCAGTTCTTTGTGAGTAATGGTATATTTATGTACTAGTGCTAGCTTTTGCCCGCGACTTCGTCCGCGTGCAAAACGCTTGTTCTTAATTTTATCAAATGCCTTAATACAAAGGTTCATGGTTTTATATTCAATAATGACGGTCTCCCATTCATACATCCTACCCCCTTTTCACCCCCGTAAAGAATGATTTTTGGGATCCTATGTCCTTTCCCGGGACTCAAACTATCTCTATACCAAATTTCATCTAAATCGGTTCAGCGGTTTAAGCGTGAAGAGGTAACAGACACACTTTCGCATTTATTATATTTATAAAAGTATGGATTGAATCCTAATTTTGAAATGTTAGAAGGATTAAAATAAAATAATTTTGACATTTAGGTATTATGTTTAGTTTAGAGAACTTCCTGTTTCACAAGCGACATGTATCTGCCAACTTTCCATAGTACCTACCTACTGGTGCCGATGGATGATTATTGTGAACAGCGCATCGTAGGTACAGATGTCAGCACATCAAGCCACAACAATCTGTCAAATTTCATTAGTAGATTTTCAACTTTATCGCTAAAGCATTAGGTTCACGGTTGATTGGGAAAATTTGACAGTTTCGGGTAGCTTGGCGACTGTACATGATGTAAAAGTACGTGTTTTCAATGATCGAATATAACATCAAAGGAAATGTACCATTATTCACATACACGTAATTATAATGCAAAGAGTTAAAAGAGTTAATTAGTTAGTTAGTTAGTTTAAGAGTTGGCTTTCTGAGCTACCACCTGACAATATATTAATTATACAGGGTGAATTTTTAAAGTGTGCTTGGATGGCCAAACCAATCGGAAACTATGAGGATTAGCGAAAAACACTGAAAGGAGTCACGAGCCCGATTTTGATGAATCTGAAACAGCTTCATTGGATTTTTGAAAAATCGGTGTTCCTTGCCACCGAACCGGTTGATTTTGAAAAAAAAAACACACGCTGTATTATTACACCATCCGAAAGAGATACCCGTAATTCCAATTGTATATCATACATGTTGACCTCTCTCCTTAGTGTTTGGTCTCCTTAGTATTACCTCTTTATTGTGGTTTTGATGTTTCTGAAACCTTCAAATTGCAAAAGCTCTCGCCCTAACAATCATGTGCTAAATTTAAAGATCGCTATAGAATTATAATACTAATTTATTCTCTAAGTCTAGACTTCACAATAGGTGTAATAAAAGAAAATATCTAAGTATGATTTATTTTATATGATAGAAGAAATGTCGCTTAACACTTCAGCCTATCTCCTCTCTGAGAATTCAGAGGGAATTTTATTTGCTTCATAATTCAAAGTTTTATACAGACTTATCTATGTACTATAGATGGATCCGTACCGTCAATGTCTGGTTAGTATAAATATTTCAAAAAGCATTCCAACTCCGCTGTTAGAATAGTTTAAGAATAATTTGGCCTATAAAAGTGAGGGGTAAAAGCAAATAGCTCGATGGACTAAGGCCGGTATTCCAAGTATCCCTCGTCAATGATATTATAATCCCTTATCACAGCTCCAAAAGTTTTCTCAAAAGAATATTTCTAAACTCCCCTTTGTTCCTTTTTAACTTGTAGATGAACCAAAAATCGGTATCTCTACGGTTCGTAAAACATTAACAATTTGTATTGATCAGATAATTTATATTACAAATGTATGGAATAACTTTGGTTTTGAATGAATCATTTAGAGATTTATGAGTTCAGTCTGTCATACCAATAGGTAAGCAGGTTAGGGCGGATGATAGAAACATACATTTTCATTGAGTTATGGTTTCCTCTTACAGGCGAAAAGAAAGAATAGAGTATTTCAAAGATCCACAGCATTTACATCTTAGTTCTTCACGTACAAACTATTAAGTACAGTAGCACTACCTCTTATTTAAATTAGTTGAACCATAGTGAATTTAGACGAGAATTAAAACGAGGAGTGTAGCGACTGACTTAAATTAGTTTATGTACATATTAAAAGACTAGTCGCGTACGTGAAAGGGGTAATTATGAATCAAAGCAGAGTTTTCATACATTTATGTTTCTATGAAGCTTTTATGAACTAACATTGACGAATATGAATCTGCTAACCACTAGTACACGACTATAACAGCCTTTTAAACCACATCCGGATAAGTTCCAAATAATGTATCCGGCAGATACTGCCATACCAATCTCCCATATTTTTTTCATCAAATGACTTCTCCCGCTTTGGGTGGAATGGGAGAGAATTTCAGACTTTAACTGACTAAAACCCATCCGTGTTTCTTCAAATGCCGTTGGCGTTCCAGGGCCGCGGTGACTCTTTCGAACAATCCCGAAACCCTGGCACTGCCAGGCACTGGCCCTCGTATTCCCCCTCAACTAACCAATCTTCCATCCTCAATTCAAGTTTAATTTGATTTTTTTTGCGTGATTGTAGGTTGATGTTTTTACCCGATTGCGCCAGAAAGAGTGTTATGTTTTTCGAGTGTATGTATGTTTGTATATTTCTTTGGCACGCTCTGTAGCCTAAACGGCTAGATGGCTGGATGGATTTTAGCTTGAGAGGTGTCGTTAGATCTTGATTGTCAGTGACACTGGATAAATAAATTAAAATGGCCGATTTTTTGCGCCATATTTGTCTTCATCATTTTTATTATGTTTTCATTTAGATGCATGCAATGCTATTGTATTAGTAAATGATATGTAGGTACTATGAATGTCTTTGTGCGTATTGAGTTGGTTTGCCTAAATAAATAAATAAAACACCCGACCACTAAAAACGACAAAAAATTCTAAACAAGTCGCTTTTCAAGCAGCGTGATGCAGTTGGTGGCATCAGATCTGTGATTGAACTGCATCAGACTGCTTGAAAAGCGACTTGTTTGGAACTTTCGGGTTGGGCTTTTATCATTTAGAGAAGCTGTTCAGTAAAATATCATTTAACTATAGTTAACAAATCCTCAAGCGATAAGATAGGCCGTTAATTGTTACCAAGAAGCAATTAAAAGTTTATCCGGCGCTCGGTAAAGCATACCTGAGCGGATCGGCTCGGAGACAAGCAGTCTTCAAATAACTTCAAACATAGTTAGTGTTCCTCACGTTTAGGCATAGGGCCTTTGTGTGCGGTAATAAGCTGTCTTGTGTTATCATTAACAAAATAATAACACTTATGGTACGTTTACACGGGCATTTTTTGAGCAATTATGCTCGGCAACACGTATAGATCAATCTGAAGTAATTAGTGGAGCAATGTGCAGCAACTTCAATAAAATGCGGCAATCGTTTCGGCAATATTGTTTCTAATTGCTCCAAATGAGTTTCTTTTTGTTTTGTTTTTTTTCAAGTAATTTAATCGTGTATTGCTTAGTTTCTTGGAGCTGCTCCATATCGCTTGCTGCCGTTGCCGTAAATTGCTTGATATTTTGTGACGTCACAATCGACCAGTATTGCTAATTGATCAATTTTCATTGCCCGTGTGAACGCACCTTAATAACACTAAAAATTAAAAAATATGTGCAAAAAATTATACACGAATTTGGATTAATAACTTGGCGCACGTGCAGCTTATAACCAGGATTAATCCATAGAATACTTATAAACAGTGATCGGATAAACGGGCGCTTATATACCTTAACTTCTTCCCGTGAAAGAATAATATGGACATTTCTTTCTGAATAAATAAGTAGGGAACCCGGGATGGGTTTCCGGGATTTAATTTTTTTTAAACAACTATAACAAACTTAACGAAATTATAGCAGTGGTTATTTATATTTAGTATCTTTTTTTATTCAACATAAATGGAATACCAGCCTATAAAAATATAATGAGAGTTCACAACGAGTTTTAAGTATATTTTGTATGCGGGCATTTTTAGCAATCTCAGGAATTTCTGACTAAAACCGGGATCCGGGATTCTGAAAAGCATGTCCGTATTATACTTTCGTCGGAATAAAAATGAAGGTTAGGTATAGTAGCGCCCGATTATCCGACCACTGCTTATAACTCTTAATTTTTTTTTTATCTTGGGCAGTAGCAGCTAGTAAAACTATAGAATACATGTTTTTTTATTTTACTGATTTTAATAAACCTTGCATCCCAATTGTGAAACGCTCTTGCTGTAACAATCTGAAATATTTTGAAGAAAATTCCTAATCCTATTCCTCATATGATTGTAAAATTTCTCCGCTCGAAAACGTAGAGAACATTTGTTAAATTATCAAAATTAAAGGCACTGCCATTTATCGAGGGTTGCGCAATTACCCCGCAGGTTATTCAGCTGATAAAAATGATCGGCTCTTGTTTTATAAAACAACTAGCGACCCGGCCCGACTGCACACGAGTACTTACTATTTAATTTACAGTGAATTAAAAAATCTTTGCAAACAACTTTGACCTTATAATCACGGACATAACAAAAAAAAAAACACTCGAATCATCGTTCTCCAGTGATGTTTCGTCATACATGAGGCAATTGTGATTGAATTTTGATATTAACTATTTACTCATTTACAAGAGCTTTTATAGCTCAATAAGGAAAAGACACGTAATTAGCTGTTAATTTCAGCATCAAAATAAACAATACAGAAAACACGTATTTTATTTAGTTATTAGTTTAATGAATGTGAGAACGAACATACTTAGAGCGACACTTGACGAGGGTTGTTCGTTAAAAAAAGACAATCTTCTGCATTCATTACATCAAACAACTTGTGTATCCACTGTTGTATTTGACTTCTAAATTGTTCTCACTTTAGTTGTATCCACACCAACGGTTACCTTCAGGTGGGAACGTTTAGTCTATTTAAATTAAATAGGTTTAAAAAAAACTTATTGCCAATTAAACTATGTGCCAGTTCATAAATTAGCTATAACAATATTCAATTATTTGTACTCACATACCATACCGTACTTCTCTATTAGACGTTATCTCGGTAGTCAACCCATATCATCTCTCACACAGTCCATCCATCATTTCTTTGGTCTTTCCTTGCTCCTATAGCCATTCACATTCATTCTCAAAACTTTCCTCACGTTATTTTTATTAACTACCACTCACAACTGGCCGAATGAGAATATAAGTGCGGAATAAAGAGTCAAAAACGCAAAAAACAACAGAAAAATAACTTTGAAAGAACTTTTTAAGTGAATAGTTTGGTCACTCACCTGAGGGTCAAGACGACGAGATATGAAATCAGCATGTTAGCGGGATGTTTATCTTTTTTGGCACGTTTATTTTGCTGTCTATGTTTATATTGTTTATACGCGTGTGTGTTTGCGCGCACGGCGTGCGTCGGCGGGCGGTCGCGTTTTGTTGGCGGTTCGCGCGCTGCCTAGCCGCGGTCACAACAGACTCACGGAGGCTGCGCGCATGCGTCGTGGTAGGTGCTGAACACAAGACTAACCACGACGAATAAGTTTACATTTTTTGGGAATTCGTATTGCGGTGAGAAGTTTTGGTTTTGAAATGATATGTTAGATAAAGCATGTGGTTATTTATTCAGTAAGTAGCAAACAAATATTTGAGATATTTTTTCATTGCCAACTTTACGCAAATATTGTGTTGAGCTAGTCTTAATAAGAGAGATCACCATTGATACCTTATCAATTTCTTAGGTGGCTCAATACGCAGACCGTCATGACATTAGATTATTGATAATTGTCTGCATATAGTTTTTCAATGATTAAATTATCTAAGTAGGTGAAGGGTCGTGGATTGTCTACAAATTCAAAGTAAAATTTAATTGGAACATGTAACCGATCGAACCCCCAATACCTCAATAACATAGGCGGTCAGATATCTAAAATGCAAAACGTTGTCTGCAGAACAATGGCGTCCAAATGGCCGATCCCTAAGGCTCCGGCTGATTGCTCCGGCGGTGGTCTCCGAAGCTCCTAGCTTCGCCACTCTCGGCTCCACCAATAATAGGATTTCTCAATCCGCTGAACGATGCCTTGCTATTAAGAAAAGCCTCCGTTTGCTGTGAGCAGTCGATTCGAAAATGCTGAAAAATTGATTCGATTTAAACCATATGCAGTGTTTTCATATATTTTTCGGGGTGATATTAGGAAACAAGCCTTTCGGAAAAAATCCAAATTTTAATAAATGAAAAGTTCCCGAAATAATTATGAATAAGCTTGTCATATTAAGGAAAATTGTACATTGAGAGATCTCTAGTTTTGTTGTACTCGTAATCTCAAATGTAATTTCATAAAGTTAGACTTTATTTAAACGCTTTAAGTAAATATTTACTTTAGTTTAATTCAGATAAGTCGTAACATTTCAAAACATTTTACAGTTCAATTAAACGAAGATCCAATTTCATTCCAATTGTGAAGATTGATTGAAACTGAATTTTTATTACATTGTGTCTGATCCAACGTATTCATAAATTAATTTGCTTTAATAATTTTCATATTACCACTCGTATTATTCAAAGAGTTTATTAAAAAAACTACCGTAAAAATTTCAAATAAGTTGCAATCTAACACTGGTCTAAACACAGAACCATACACAGCTTAAATAAATTAATAAACATACAATTATGTACATCAGAGACATTATATTTAACCATCATTTTTCTATTGAAATGTTTGTTTGTGCTGTTACTTCGTATCTTAAAATATTTTTACGATCGACTCAGATTATGTTACTCCATTTAGAGTTTCCATTAGCGATAGCTGTCAAGCAATGAAAGCCACCGAACACTTTTGTCTGTTTTTATAACGATTCAAGTTTTCTATCACTTCACCTAAGAAAGAAATGTAGATACTCTTACAGACAGTATATTTGCTTGTATTTATGTATAAAGTGAGCAGGAATTTATGACAAGTAAATCATGCTGAATAAAAAGTCCTTTTGAAAAAAAATTGTTTTCCCTTATCATCGTAGTATCGTGCTACGAGGTGCTACGCGTTAGCTACGAGCGGTCTAAGAAAATATAGAATATACTCCGAATCCAATTTTCGTAAAACTAAAGTGTTTTTTCGAAATACCGATTTACGAAATTCGTGCCAAAAAAAAAGTATAGCTCAAACGTTTATTGTGAACACCCTTCTATAAATTCCCATTCATTCGCAGTCAATAGTTTTTCGCACGGATATATTTATGAGGCCCGAACCTCAGAGCCATTGGCAAATGGTTGGAACGACACGTATCAGACACGTGATCTCAGACACAATACGCGGCGGGTCGAAGTGACGACGATTTCAAACAAAACCACAACATCTCCTAGTGTTATGTGTACCAAGAGACTGTAACCAAGGTACCACGAAATATCGAAGTACAATAACATTGATAATTTCCAATAACATCGAAACACAAGGATTGCTTGGAAGGGACGATTAATTGAAATTGAATCAATTACATTTTGAGATACAATAAACGTTAATTGGAAGTGACTTTTGCTAAATGGATCATATTAGTTGATGTATTCGAGAAGTTTTTGTTCAACTTGATGTAACAGTATTGTAGGCGGGTTACTGGAAAAAAATAACGGTCCGTCATGAATTAAATGCAAGTTGAATGATGCGATGGCTGTTGAAAACTGATTCAACCGCACATTTGTTAATTTTTCAAAGGAATTTTGAAATTAAATTATTTCGTTTAAAGTTTAAGTTTCGAGAAACTGGCTAGATAAACTTCTTTTTTTTAAGTTTTATTTATTTTCTTCCACGAAAATAAAAGCGGTAAAGACTAATTCGGCACAACCTCAAAGAGGGACACTACATCCTCATACGTTCAAGCTTAAACTAGAAATTTATTCACTGTGAAAACCTGATTTCTCCAAGGGTTTTGAAGCAGCCGTTCTGCATAAAACCGAAACTAGCCATATCATGAATAAATGACTCGGCTTATCAATGCATAACCGTGAAGCAAACATTGTGCTGGAAGAATGGTGATGTGAAGACTTGTGATAATAGAAATATATAAATGATTTATCGTATGAATTGGTACCAAAACCGTAAGCTAAGAAAACTGAATTTCAAGTTTTCAGTACCCGTAAACAGCGCGACAAATATATTTGATCTTTTATCTTTGCCTATTTGACTCGTTTGAAGAGACTGAAAAAGGACTAAAATTGCGACTGAAAAAGTTAAAGGCTGAAAAAAGGCAAAGGCTTGCGCGTTTGACACCTTGGCAAGTCGAGTGCGATTATGAAGACTTTAAAACGAATATTTCCCTTCACTACTTGCCACCTTCGTTCGTTATCAGCCTTAGGCCTTCTAACATCATCATCACCGTTCAATATCAAATTGTGATGATGTGAATGATGCCATGATGAGCAAGTCAAGCCAGGGAAACAATGGCGCCTAAGATTATACACTGCTGACATTTCTAGAACCCTTAGTAGAGGTATAACAGAGTGAGTGTATGCGGCACGTCCCTGTTAAATCACTATCATTAGGTCGCCCGATCGCGCGGCTCAATAAACCGCTACATTCACACATTTTTCAATCCGGACAATGGAAAGGTGCTCCTCTTATCTTAGAGGTCACGTGCGTGGGAAACTCCTTTTAGAAACATTGTGAGATGTTGCTCTATTGCTAGACTAGGTCTAGCCTAAGATCTTATGCCCAAGTTAATACATTACCTACCTACTTTCATAAGAACTAAAAAAAAACTCTATGAACACCTTGCTCGAAAATATCTAGAGTCTTTGTAGTTCATTGTCTAAGTACAGGTGATAGAATAATTAAGAAAATTGCTTTTTTGAAGCAGTTTATAACTTGGCCAATGAAGATTTGCAGTTGTAGAACATTTCTGGCAGTCGTAACACTTCGTAGCAACACCAGCATTTGTTTTAATTACTAGCGGACTTTATGGAAGTGAGTTCTTCCTTAATACCCATAATTAATTATCGTATATTTTGAATCATACAAACATTAGCAATCTTCATTAACTAGCGGTCAATTCGATTCATGCTTTACTAACAGCGTAGCACATATTCAGCGATCGTAGCACTTCGTAGCAAGTTCGTAGCAATCTCGTAGCACTCCTTTTAATTGCGCGTGGACTCGGTAGAAGTCGGTTCTCATTATGTACTCATCATCATTATCACCCCTTTGGGGACGACAATGGCTAAACAAAGGGTTAAAAATACCCCTCAATTACTTGACACCTAAGTAGTTATATATATCACACGAAGCCAAGATTACCAACATAAAAAAAAACATATCGTTAAATACAGTCTTCATACGCAATCCACGATATCCCTTATTCGTGTACTTATTGGACTGAAAAAAGATGAGATCAAACGAGATTGGGACACGAATACCTTAAGCATTGATGTAATACGAAGAAAACTCGGTATTTTAATATAAATTTGCGTTTGCTTCATAAGCGTTTGCGAGAATGTGGTTGCTAAGTTGTTTTGATCAATCATTTGATGTTGGGTGATTTGAAGAGAGAGTAGTAGGTGTGTATCGTAATATTCGTAATTTAGTTGAGGTACTTCTGGTTAATGGTAACGAATAGCTGTTGTTAATAAACATCGTCTGGATAAGGGATTTTGTTTTATATTATTTTGTTGATTACAATCAGTTTTAGTATGGATCAATAATGGTTTGAATCCATCATCGAACTTCTATAGATTTCATCAGACACATTTAAAACATGAGATCGTATTTGACTACCTGGAAATCGATTCAGCAGCCATATTTTCTTTAGGCACAAATGCTACGCTGAAACACCATAACATACCACGAAGGCACGACAGTGTTTATCGCACGCGGCTAGAGGAGCGTGGCGTGTAATCTGCAAGCGGACGCGCGCGGGCCGGCCTCGCCAAATAACTTCCTGCGCCACCTCCTCTGCTGACACCGTGTGCCACTTTCTGCATCAGCTGTACCTACGTGTGCGCGTACCGTGTACTACGTGTGCGTAACAATGTCACTATGGTAGGTATATACTAATGTGGAGGCTTGTTTTGTATGTTGATGTAATTCAGAGATTAGTGAATGAATTGGTTAGTGGACGCTTTGGTTTAAAATCTCTGCACGTGTTGTAGCAGAGAGAGAGTTATTGTTATAAATAAATCAATAAAAAGTTTTATTATAATGTGCATTACCTACGAAACTAATAATCGCGAAATTATGTACAAACGCGTATAAAAACAAAATAAATCATTGGGCATTAAAAAATTCACCCACATCGCTGTCAATGGCAAAAGTGCCCAGAACACTGGCAGTATTGCCGCGTTGAATGGCAATATGAGTATATAATAGTTGGATATGTTAATAGTGTTACAAATTTTAACAACCTTACTATACTCTCGCCATCGTAAATCAGTCCTTTCAAATTTTAAATTTTAAACAAGCTGCTTAGATAACGATTAGAAACAATTAATTTTGACTTTTTCATTGATGAGATTGATGAAAGCAAAAACTTTCACCCCTCGTGTCGAAAACAGCAAGAACTGTCACGCCGCAGGCTGCACCGAGTGACAGGTCGAACATTGCGACTAAAAGGGAACAACAAGCCGGGACGAGAGTAAATAGAAGCATATCGCAAACACAAGCGACAATTATAAGAACATTTTTATGTTAGAATAGTTTGTGGCAAAAAACTCCAAGTTGCGAAGTAATTCGCGCCAATGGCGAGTATGTAGCCGCGGCGGGTAGCGCACGCGCGACGCCACTCCGCACGCCGCCGCCGCCGCGGGCCCACGCCACCCAGCACGCCGGACGTCGGAGCGCGATACCGCTATTTCACCGAACGTTCTCCACTATGAGGGAAGTATGTGGGCTGTGAGCGCGAACGGCGAGACGGCGCGTGCCGGGCGAGGTCGGTGAGCGCGCGATGCGCGTGGCGCGCGTGCCCGCGTCCCCGCCGCGCGATGAGCGCGCCCCGCACGACGCGCTGTCTGCACGCGCACGCGTTTTTTCTACTGTTGCTACAACTTCTACGGCTTGCGGTTGCTCAGTGAGTATTTTGTAGATGACTGGACTTTATTTTCACTCACAGAAAGAACTTCATAAAACTATGTTTTGTAATGTTTAAAAGTTATCATAAAATTAAGCTGAATTTAAAAGTTTATTTCTAAAGAACAATGAATTTATAAACACAATCGTAATTTAATCTACAATGTTTGACAAAACTACAAATGAAAAATTATGTCTTATTTTTCGTTATTTAAGTCTTCGGACATCAAAAGCAGCTGCAAGTAATGAAAGTATTATCCTGAAGGCTGCCACAAGCACGTTTTAATTTAAAATCATAATAGAGAAGCCGCAAACTAGGAAATGCCTAGAACAAAGGCATTCCGCAGCCGACGGGCGCATCTCCCGTGCACGGCCGCTCATATTTACTTTTCTTGTTAGCTAACTTTTTCTTCCTTTTAACAATACCGAGTATAAAAAGCACAGGCTAGAGCGAAATTAATTATTATCGGAACACCAATTATAATAAGGAGGCATAAGGGAATAAATAAAATAATAATCGTATGGTACTGTCTCCTATTTAGGTATTAGCTCAAATCTGTAACTAAAATTCAGTTATTGAAAAAGTTAAACTAAGTACGTATTAATATAGTTACAATGATTGTGTTCATCCGTTTGCAACTGAAACACACTACTAGTTCTGGGTTCAACTAAACTAAAAACAGTTCTTCAGTATTTCTCCAGAATTATGTAATTTAATGCCGGGTTCGTCCGACCCCGCGCTAAATGCCAATTCAGTTTAAACCCCGCTCACAAATCTCATTTAGATTGCCTTAGTGCCCGTAATTTCATGCAGATAGGCAAATGTTTTAGCAATGTAAATATCTGGAAGATGGTGGGACCCTTCGTATGGTTCTATATTTAAATTAAAATAAAGTGACAAAAAATGTAATTACTTTTTGCCACTAATGTATTCGAGGTGATACTATGGAAGTCTCTGAGGTCTATGTATCATTTTGCATGTGTCTTGATTTTAAATAATCTGGTACCATTATTTTTGATGCATTTAGCAATAGATAGATAACAAGGTGGTAGTTTTATATATCAGCAAAAACGATATTCGTTTGTGGACATGTCATATGAGAGGTGCATATCGGTAGTTCGGTACTTTTGTCCGGCGTTCCATTGTTTCAGTTTCGGCATAACCAAACATAGAATAAAGCATGAGTCTAAACATGACTAACATTGATTTTCCCATGACGATAATATTTGTGGACACAAGTCACTGTCATTAGTAGTGGTCCGTGGTATTGGCTTGAAATTGGTATAAAGTCAAAGTCAATACATTTATTTCAACTAGACCATTAAAAGGCACTTTTGAACGTCAAATTTACAGTTTAAAATAAAATTATAAGTGACTCTAGTTGTCCATTCGCAAAAAGTAGATTCTTATGGAGAAGAACGGACATAAGTAAGTGATATCAATTTTGGGGCTCGGTTTTTACTTTAATTTGGTAGGTTTTGGTCGGTACTAGTATATTGACAGTCGGGAACTATTGACAATATTACTGTCTTATAACCTAAGTACCTACCAAATAAAAATCGTTCTTCCAATCTACTTTAGACATTGGCAGAATAGTCAACATCGACTTTGCTTGCCATATAAACATATAGAATAGAAATAAAAACCTTTCTTTCTTTTTTCGACTACAATTCGAATTTTTTAGTACAGTGCAGTTTTAGTTGATACTATTGTACAGAGAGTTTCGTTGTGCTCGATACCAAGCAACATTGTCGTCCCTCCATAATATGGGACTGAATACAACTCTGTTTGTGTCTTTGGAAATAAAAGGCGTGATGTTTGATTGTCATCTCGATCTTTATCGGGGCTGTTTTGCAAACCCTTTTGACTTCAAAACGTGTTTCATTATATTCATATCCGTGTTTTGAAATGTGTATCTACAAAGATGGTGTAAAATTGCCGAGTAGTCAAAGTTGACGATAACTTTTCTTGACCTCTAAATTGCTGAAGTATTTGAAATTTGAGAATTTTCTGATCATTATCTAGTGATCGATAAGAACGGCCGCGAATCTAAGTCATTAGGGACCGCTGCAATGGTTCTGTGACAAAAATAAGATAACACTGATTAAAATTTGATATTCTTGGGTTCGCAAATATTATAACGTCATGAAACTGTGTCAAAATTTTCAACGTTTCGTTTTCAGGGTCTGATATTTGAGAACATTGAAGTTCAGCTACTTTTTCTACAGTTCCTAGGTTAACATTTTCAGTGCCGATGTTTTGAAATTTCGGTGTTTCCTCAAGTCGTATGCGGCAACCATACATCACGATCATCCACTTAGCCTTTTCCCAACTATATTGGGGTCGGCTTCCATTCAAACCAGATTCAGCTGAATACCGGTATTTTACGTGGAGCAACTGTCTATCTGATTTGACTTGGCAACCATATGTTCAAGTCATGAGGTGGCAATAAATGCGTTAAATAGACTTTGGTCCAAAGGTTTTCATCTGTAATTTTCTATCAATACTTATCATGTATGTTTGTACAAGAACTACCGTGTTCCTCAGTGAATGGGTTGTGGAGGTCTGGTAGGCAGCCGCTCCACGTAAAATACTGGTAGTCAGCTGAATCCGGTTTTCGGTTGTCTGGAAGAGATCGCGGAATGCGATAAAGCCACCCATTGTACATGTGTTTTAGTTTGTAGTTTTCTTTTAAGTTATTCTCGGTGTACAATTAAGTATATAATAAATACATCATAAATAATGAAGATGACTTATCATGTATGTTGATAGGTAGGCATTGTTAACATCTGTTTTTTGTCTTGTGTCAGGAACGAGCGCACCACGATTGACCGGCTGGAGAACGTTACTCATACCGTCACTCGGATTCTTGACGGGTACGATATTCGACTGCGGCCGAATTTCGGTGGTAAGGAAATTTGTTTGTTTTATTAATTGAATTGAAGTAATTAGTAAAAAGTTCTTTGTGATTTATATTGAAGATAAAGTCTTGCAAGTAAGACAGAAAACGTTTACATTATTTGTTCAACTTTGAATCTAAACGTGTTTTAGTGAAACATTATAGTGAAAAGTCAGAGTTTTTTTAAACTCAAATAAACCCAAGTACAGTGGTGCTGCACTATGGTGCTCTAATAAACATGCGGGGCAGTGTTTGGGGACTGCCGATAGAAGTGAAAACTAAGCGGTGACGATGACGCGAGTTCCATGATTTTTGTTCACCCAAACGTTCGGTGACGATGACGCGAGTTTCATGATTTTTGTTCACCCAAAAGTGCTCAACGCGCTTAAAGAAGCGCTTTTTTCACTTCAAAAATAATGCTAAGGCTAGTTCTATCCGAACAAACCACTTTTAAATTTGGACCCAAATGAATGGCGCTTGTTTTGATTGTTCTGTTTCTGTCAATAATTTGACCAGAGACAGAAGGATACTTTAACATAGGTTTAGTGTTCAATGCATTTAGTGCAAGTAGACCTAAAAAAGTTTGCAATTTTTTATGTTTATCCTAATCATATCCCCATAAGCTCACCAAGGACCATCTATAATAGAGACCACGCAATATGAACCACGTGATCACATTTGTACACGAACTATCTACGAGCACACGAACCGTCATGCAATTTAGAACGTGCAGTTCATAACATACATTGCGTGTATAATGCATATGTTATCAGGAGACGTGAGCTCTGCGACTGCAAGATATTAAGAGTACTGGACTATAATATTCCATATAATATTGAATCTGCTTGGTGGAGGCGAGGCGGCCTGATTTGTCAGCGGTACCGCCGCATCGGTTTGTTGGTTCGTTGCATAAATGTTATTGCTTTTCAGGAGACCCGCTGTATGTTGGCATGGATCTAACTATTGCTAGTTTTGACGCAATCTCTGAAGTGAATATGGTAAGTTGAGCTCTGAGGATTTAGGTGAGAACATTTCAAATGTTTGTCAAAGCTATTAAATCAATTTTTTATGAGCATCATTTTTTATATTTGACATAGTATCGTGTTCACACATATCATATGACCAAACATTCACGATTTTACTTATGTAATCCAACACCACCAAATTGATTGATAGCGCGATCCACTCGAGGTTCGGCTGCGGCAGACGTTCACCTCACGACACGACGACCTTGTCTGCACTTCTTCAGATTTGCTGAGGATGATTTTGGGTCGTATCAAGGACTTCTGTTTCTCGAGGAGGTCGTCCATCGTAATTCATTAAGCTTTTAATAGCTGCGGAAAGGGAGCAAGGCCGCGGTCACTTGACACACATCGAGGGTCGCCGGTGACCGAGGGGCGGAGTGCTGCCTCAGCCAATCGATGCCCGCCTTTACTTTCTACCGCCACTCACCGCCTGCCAACGCAGAGGTCACCGCCCACTTACCACTATCTTATACATACATCTCACATTTTATCATCACATTTAGACAAAAAGAATGTCAGCTCATGTGCTAACCTGCCTCATATGTTCACATACTTCAGAGTTGTTGCACCCATCTTGAGATGGGGGCGACTTCTGACTCACTCCAGTTGATCATCTATATCAGGGATGGCGAACCTTTTTTGGCGAACGTGCCATTTTCATTACAAAAATAAATTTTGCCATGACGTGTCACCAAAAATCTTGACTTGGTGATACTATGGACAAAAAATAACACTAGACGCTATTAGCTTAACTCTTTTTTTTGTAACTATAAATTCATAAAGCAATCTTAATGCCAATCAGCTTTGTCTTCAGCATGATTTCTGTTGTTGCTAATCATTCAAGATGCTAAGTAATCTTGTATAGGCGTCCCCAAATTATTTTGCTGCGTGCCACGACTAGCACGCGTGCCATAGGTCCGCCATCCCTGATCTATATCATCATCTCACTTCTATAACGCAAATACCTTTTGTAATATGACTACTTATAAAAACCAACGATCGTAAAATACCCAAGTCAATAATTAGTGATAACATAATCTATATAAATTCTACTTCGAATAAAATAGGCACCTACTGCATCTCGTAAAATTGAAACAGTTGCCAGTGTTTGTATGGTCGTTATAATACAATAGGTACCGACCGTTACCATGTAAAGGTTGTACGTAATCTAAAAGGGATTCCCAACACTTGCAGGATTACACAATAACCCTTTATCTGAATCAATACTGGAAGGATGAAAGGCTGGCCTTCGGTCTTCCGGACGAGGTCCTGACGCTGTCGGGAGATTTCGCCGATAAGATTTGGGTGCCCGATACTTTTTTCGCTAATGACAAGAATAGGTAAGAATTTTGTGTTTTCTTTTAGATTTTTTGTAACTTTTGAATGATTTTCCCTCTCAACCATTCGCGATTTTACACATTCTGATTGTAATAAAACTGACGCAAGTTGGTTAAACACTGATTTATTTTTGACACCCTCACATACAATTATCATATTATGTTGACATACCGTCAGTCTACATAATACACTACACTGATCATAGCTATATATTGCCAATGTTCACTTAAAAACCTTCACTAATCGTGGAAATTCCAATATATAAAATTCTCGTATCACAGTGTTTGTAACCAAAGTCCTCCGAAACGGCTTGACCGATTCTTATGAAATTTTGTGTGTATATTCAGTAGGTCTGAGAATAGGACGTAAACTAACAAGTGTTTTTGGACAATTTTTTTTATTTTTATTTATTTATAATTCGGCATTAAAAATACATACAACCCTAAATTTTCATCCTTTTACCATCTTTTTTGTTTATAACTCAAGAACGGCTGGACCAATTTTGAAGATCTTTAGTTGGTTGGATTTGACTCTGCCCCGAATAGCAGAATAACTATTAAAACATCTGAAAAATTCACGCAAAAGAACAAAAATTCTCATACAATAATTTGTACGCAACGCTATTTCTGATACATGAAAAATTAATTATGATGCGATACGAAGTTCGCCGGGACAGCTAGTAATAGCATAATATTATGCCGTCAGTGGTTCTAGTACTAGGTCAAGTTTTTTTCCGAACGTCATCCACGTTGGTCGCAGATGCCTTGACCTAATCGTCTCGGAACCAACAAGATTTTATATCATACTGGAAATAATTTCTAAAATGTGTGTGGAATAGCATACCTACATCTGGCCAAAACAGTAATTACATTTGGAATATTTTCCACTCATTTGTACATGTAAATTGTAAACTGAAAGCACATTTATAAATTTATGTGTCGTTCAAATATTGTGACCCATACCTACTCATAATAAGATAACCCCAATTTAGACCCCTCGGATTTAACATCTAACGACCTCCACTAGAGATACACTAGTCCTTGTCATGAATCGTAACTCAGCCGGTCTATTCTGCTATAATTTCGCCGTGTATTAGGCCGGCCGCATACGTACGGTTACCTGGTTAGGAATTCAGAGGGCTAAGCCTCAATTTCCGTACATTTTTGACAGATTGCGACAAACATGCGAATGCGGACGTTGCTTAAAAATTAGTACAATTGGCACTCTGATTCGGAATTCCGTGAGATGTTCGAATTTCCGTTTTTCTAATCCGAACTACCGGCTTGTTTTCGAAAGGAATGTCAGCTTTTATTCCCATTCGGAAAATAAGCAAACGTGTGCGCCTAGTTGAACATTTTGTATGTATGGTATGGTAAGCATTCAGGTTTTTGAATCTGAATTAGTTATCAGGAAACCTAAACAGGAAACCGTAAGTCTGCGGCCCGCCTTGGGTGGAGTGAGCATGAAGTGAACTGTCATTCCATCTTGTTAGAATGGATTGACTCGGTCAATCTATACAAACGGCTAACAAACAGGTCAGTCACTTCATGCACACTCCAGCTAAGTTTACACGGTGAGATGTTGGCAGAATAGACTGTGATATTATAAGTGTTACTAAACATGTATGTCCTTAGTTTCCTGCACGACGTGACGGAGCGCAACAAGCTGGTGCGTCTGGGCGGCGACGGCAGCATCACCTACGGCATGCGCTTCACGGCCACGCTGGCCTGCATGATGGATCTGCACTACTACCCGCTCGACAGCCAGAACTGCACCGTCGAGATTGAAAGCTGTGTGACTCATACACTTGTAATACATCACCAGGCTGAGCTTGCCGCTTCGTGCTCGACCCGACATCTTCGTTCCGCAATCGTGTCTTTCCGCAGACATTCGTCATAACATCTCCGTCTTTCTCCATAGATACCTACATGCTCGAGCTTTGTACAGCCTTTAGCCACTTTTCATGAAACATTTTTGTGGTAAAAAATACATAATAAACCACAGCTGAACTTTCCTGTTCATTCGAATCATACTCCTTGGCGATGCAGTATATTTTATACTAACCTTTGGTAAAATTATTGAATGATTGCATGACTGCAAATGGCAATGATTGGCATTTACGAAAACAGCTACGGATACGGTAACAATCAATTTGGGTTGTCTGTTTGGGCCTTATGACACTTGTCAGCATTCTTTAACAACTGCTGCAAGCCTCGCATTCTGAATGCATTCAGTTTGTTTTACGCTAGAACTGCATCGGTAAGATGTTGACAGGTGTGATAAGTTGCCGCAAGACAGACCAATCAGGAACAGCATGCTAACATATACCTCTCCATGCAGATGGGTACACGGTGTCAGATGTGGTGATGTACTGGAAAGAGACACCCGTCAGAGGCGTGGAGGACGCTGAGTTACCTCAGTTCACTATACTTGGACACGAAACTAATGACAGAAAGGTAAAACATTTTCACTCACACACAAGTATTACAAACTAGGTATTTTGAAGTAGTATCTACTTGACGAAAGGTATTAAAAACGTACCTTGAAGTATTCGAGACTTGATATTATTATTCTAAAAATATTTATCTGTGTTTGACCTGCCGAGTTCTGAATCAGTCGTTAAGGGCACTTCAGTCCAAGCTTGTGGATTTGTGTAGTAACTGAATTCCGAAGGAAAATTTCTTCGCAATTTTTGAAAAAACTTAATTCCTGATCAATATAGGAACCATCTATGTTAAACAGAGAAGATACACACAGACAGGACAAACACACACACACACACACACAGACAGTTACACGGACAGTTATCCAAATTTTATTGAAACTTCCATTAAAATAAAACAACTCACCGAACGAAATAAACCATTACACAAACTTGAAACTCAAACAAGTTGTTACCGTTAGTATCTCAACGCATCGCCGAACAATGCCAAACTTGCATTAAGGTAACCACGTAACCGCAAAAGTTGGGACATTCCAGGAGAAGTTGGCGACGGGCGTGTACCAGCGGTTGTCGCTGAGTTTCAAACTGCGCAGGAATATCGGCTACTTCGTGTTCCAGACTTACTTGCCCAGTATACTTATTGTGATGCTGTCCTGGGTCTCGTTTTGGATTAACCATGAAGCTACGTCTGCTAGAGTGGCGTTAGGTATGGTATTTGTGTTTATTGCTTTGTTTTTATCAAATTATGTAGGTATAAAAAGTTTTGTTTAAGTTTTTAAGTATCAGCTACTTTAAAAAATAAAATGAATTGAAATCTTTATGTAACCTCTAAATTCTAAATAATTTCCTCAAATCGAATTAATAAAGTCAGTTAAACGCTGTTATTTATTTAAACTAATCGAGGGCTTTTCCGTCGTCATGACAACTTAATCTCTTGGAGTGGAGGCAGTTTCTTTCAACATAACTAAGAATATTGTCTTAAATGTTTGCTTTTTGTCTTCTGTAAGGAATCACAACGGTCCTCACGATGACTACGATAAGCACGGGCGTGCGCAGCAGTCTCCCGCGCATCTCTTACGTGAAAGCCATCGACATCTACCTAGTGATGTGCTTCGTGTTCGTGTTCGCCGCTCTGCTGGAGTACGCCGCCGTCAATTACACGTACTGGGGCGCACGCGCACGGAAACGCGCCAAGTTAAAGAACAGAGACCAGCTGTCGACTAGCGCTAGTGTTGAGAAGGAATTGAAATGTTCAGGTAGGTACGAGTTAAAAATGCTGTTGTACCTACATTATGCATAGATAAAGTAAACAACTGTTGACATTGTACCCATCTTTGTGTGACAAATAAATATATTTTGAATGTTGAATAGTGTTACATAGGTATATGTATATGTCACCGGATAATTGCAAACTTCGTAAGATTACAAAATATCTTGAGAAATTATCGAGAGTTTACAATCTCTCAAGATATTTTATATTCTTCCAGAGTTTGCCATTTTCCGATGATATACATATATATCGGAAAATTTAACATCGAAATCAACGAAAATTCGATAAATATCCCTTACGATTCCAAATACCCGTAAGGAGCTCGTGGGTAAAATGGAAAATTTAATAACCTACTTAGAAGCCAATTCAAATTAATCTAAGAACTACTCGTAAGCAATGTTGCCGTCATTGCAGCCGGTTCAATAAAAAGGTTTTTAGTCATGTTAAACATAAACAGTTTCTTATTCTATTTAGTTATTCATTCTAATATTTACTATCTTATACTGTTCCACAGGTCCACGTTCCCCTGAGGAGATAATAGCGCTTCGAGAATGCGCAACGAGCACAGGGCGCGTGTCCCCTCTTCTAGGGCTCCGGTCCAAGCCCCTGCCGGCCGCCACTGGAGCCCCGCCATCCCTTCGTCTACAACGCGATCACACCACGCTACGATACAGAACGAGGCCACATTCTAGGAACTCGAGAAGTTAGTACACTAACAATGAAAATGTTTTTTTTTAGAACTTTGAATAAATAGTCTTAATTAGTCAATCAATTTGATACATACTTAGTCCAGTCTTCGTCATAATTGACGTAATATGAGTTCTCGTAATTAGAATGGTTTTTTTGTTTAATAAAAATATGTATTGGTTTTTTGTTTGCGTAAATATGTATTTTATAAGTATGAATGTGAAAATCTATCACTACAAAAAATTTAAATAAATAAATTTTTGTTGCATTTATAATGTAGCCAAAAATACCTTATCATTCGTTTAAGAGTAGTTAATATGGCAGCTCGTCTCAATAAGACAGACTTTCGGAAAAAAAAACAATATGCTAGTAGTTTTCCTCCTTATGTCCTTCAACGTGACCACTGTCACGTTGGTCCGAGACAACGTGATCAGATTCTAGGAACCCTAGATCATAACCATCGTCAGCCTTGAATGCAATCTGTCCTGACAAATTGTTAAAGATTGCTTGAAATGACGACTTCCTGTACAAGTGTCAAGCTAAATTACTGTGCATTGAACTGACGCGAGCGCGCAATAGCCAATAGTTTATTTACGAACAGAAAATCGGACTGAGTTGTTATGCTACATACTAAAAAAGGATCGAGGGGTTTTCTGGTACATACAATAAATTATGTCATTACTACACACTAATTTTATAATTATTAAACCTGATCGTTGACATTCTCATACAAATTAAATGGAAAGGACAAGAAAAATAAGATTGTAAAGCGTTTATGAATAAGCGTGTTTAATTTTCATGCATTTCAACATAGTAAAATCAGTTTTTCCTTGCAGACGGATCAACAGGGAAGCCCAAAGTGATGCACGCTCTCCGGCGCGGCGCCACTGTGATCAAGGCGTCCATGCCTAAGATCCGCGACGTCAATGTCATCGACACGTACTCGCGAGTCATCTTTCCTGTCTGTTTCCTACTCTTCAACGCCGTCTACTGGGTCTTTTATATTTTCGATTGAATTTTCAACAAAAAAAAAATAGTGTTTTATCAAATTAAAGAGATATTGTCACCCTACTCGTAATTAATCTAACGAATTTATGCGATATGAAATTAATAATTTTACGTAAACTTGTGAAAAAACTAATTGTTAGTTAAGTGAATGAATGGTAATGTTGTTGAGGTCAATTCATTTTTTTATTACAAAGAGACATCAACAATTTAGAGATGGAACTGCAATTTTAGTTTGGGTTGAAAGGACGTGAAATTTTGACATTGTCGTCTGTAGTTTCAGTGTCGTATCTAAATGGACTGGCAACAGGCCGCGCTACGCTAGGAAGAAGAAGACCTACAATGAGACCTAGATCTGCCAAAGAAATATCTGCCTAGGTCGGGGCAAATATGTCACTCCTAGAGATCTTTGGCAAATTCTATTTGCCTAGACATTATCGTTTATGCGGACTTTGCGTCCTTATTTTGTTTCTCAAAATTTAATAATGTTGTACGAATGTTGATGTTTGGTAATTTGAGAATAATAAAATAGTAGTTTTGAATATAACTAGATAATTGAATATTTCGCATTTTATTATAATGAAACTGCCAATTTTAAGTCTGTAAGATAAATAAATACAAATGTCTTAGTTTGTTTTGTCTTTGCTTAGGAGTCAGGAATAAAAAGTAAATAACGAAAACCTAATGAAATAAAATTTTATGTCAGTGCCAAAACGGTTTGCAAAAAAAAAACTGAAATTTGACGTGAATTATGTCAATTTAGATAAGTCAACACACTATCAACGTCACCTCCTATCTTCGATTTTTCTGTTAGAATAATAAATGTAAAATAGCCATTCACGAGATTGTTGTAAATAAATTTAATTATAGAATAAACGTGGTAATTTATATAGTAGTAACATTGATGTTTATATTAGAAGAAGATAGCAAGTTATAGCTTATTTAAGATAATGTTGTAAAATAAAATTTAATAAAAATAATTATTTTTATTTAACAAAACTTAACTACAACCAACTTATCCTCACAAGATTTTCTAAAGCTTGCAAAGGAGGACCAATAATGTTGCATATATGAGCAATAAAGTTTAGCGATATAATAATAAAAAATAAAAATAGCAATGTAGGTACAAAAAAAACTGGCAGGTTCTGACCAAATAAAATAAAATTACATAAAAAAGTTTTCATTGCTTTTCAATGGTTATATAATTATAGCTATTAGAAAATGCATGAACCACGACCTATATAAGCAATAACATTAAGCATTATATCTTTGGAAAGGTTTATTTTTATATTCTACTACTTATAGGTATCTACTATGGGGGCGAATGCTATTATAGTGCCATCTACACTCGGCCTCTTGACTCCTGAAGCAAGAATGTTCATGAACCAGCAAAAGCTTTTGAAAGCTCGACGTTACATGGCGAGACAGAAACAAAAACTGTGCTGTGCTTTCATCATTTGTGTAACGGTAAACAGCCAGATGGCGCTCCGAACGATACGTCTAGGAAGGCAAGCTCCGTCATACAATGCGGTGACTCCTGTAGTAGCAGTGAATCCTGGCAGCGGGTAAGGCATGCTAAGATTCACTGCTACTTGCAAGAGATATGACTTACATGGAATTTGTAACCTAGATGTATGTTATGTCTAGATACGACGAATTAATAGTTACGATAGAGTGGGGTTATTAGAATAGATTACACAATATTATTGTTGAAGTTTTGAGGACACGTTTTCTTGGGAATTTGTAACCAGATGGATGAATCTGCGGCCATTTTGTGGACTGCAAATTAAATGTGCAGATATTGTGTTTCATTTTAATTTGTGCCTCAGGTTTTAAAACGTATTACATGCATTATTTGTTACTATTGAAGTTGCCGCATTGTATGGTAGAGTAAGTAGATATCTTATACGTAAAGAGTGTCCCAAAATTGACGGTCCTTTGGTAGGCGTACGAGGGGTCGAAGCTAAGTCGCAGAAGGCCCGTTGAACAATTCAATTGGAATGGGGCACCAACCGTCGATTATCCCTGTATGCACTATGAAAGTATACCTAAGGACAATCCCCAGTTGATGCAGGGTTATTGCAGAGTATGGAAAAAAAGATGAGACGCTTGAGTGGTTAAGTGAACTGATTATCGTACAATATGGAAGAATCAAGAACTAGTGGCCCTTACCTAACCACTGACAATATACACGGTTTTAAAATGGCAGGAGGTGACATGCACACTCAATAATGGCCCCCGAAAACGGTCGTAGCCTCAAAGAGGCAACATATACTGAGGTGCTAGAGAAGTGTAGAGGTATATATACCACGGCTATCAGGAGAATCCCGGAGGTACGGTCAAGAATACCAGCATCTTACTGGTTACTATTTGCAAGGCTTGGAAAATCTTGTGAGGTTAGGTTAAATATTTTTATTAAATTTTATTTTTCTAAATTATCTTAATTACGCTATAACAAGCTACCTTCTTCTAATATAAAGCACGTAACTCTACGGTTACCCATTAAATAAAAAACCTTGGATGATTTAAAAAAAAATCCAATTGTTAATTGTAACTATTGGATTTTTTTTGGTCTACTTTCATACCAATTAAAATTGTTTAATTGGTATGAAAGTAGACCAGTCAACAATCAACATGGTGCCAGGTAAGAAAATAACAAAAACTTTCGAAATAAAAAACAATATCTATGTGAGTACACCGTAGAACCTACAGTGTTCTGACAATAATTAAATACATTACAAATATGAAAAAAAGCTTATAGTAAAAACTGTTATTTTGATATTACATACACTTCCATTTTATTTATTTGTGTGTAAATGTTACGGCTAAAGATGGGTGGATAAATAAATGATGATTAGCCGGCGAAACCGCACATTGGCCTAAACGCAACGGATTCTGCATTATGTTATGTTCACTTTCTCCAATAGTGTTTGTTTTACTGTGTGCTGACTTTTATTTCTTTAAATATTAGTTCTATAGGTATCTATATACCGACTTCAATTTTAAAATGAGACTGATTACTGCCAAGACGATGATGAGTATCAATAATATTATGACTAAAAAAAAGTTTTCACTACAAACAGTTTTAAATTCATATTTCTTACTTGCTTCATTTCTTATTAATGTGAAGCAAGGGGTTACTTACGGCTACACTTAGGTTACCCAGCTAATCTTAAATTTATTTCTACACCCATCTTTGGCAGTCACATATAGAAAAAATAAACTTATTGATTAATAACATAATGTTATAACATCAATAAATAATTAATCTAAATTATAACTATCATGTTAACAAAAGTCACTAATGAGCTAAGTCATAATGCAAAACAGTGCAAAAACGATGTCATGAATGAGATAAAACTAAGACGGGGGCAGTTAGTAAACGTTAACACGACTAATGCAGTCAATGAGCTAACAGGGAAACATGTGCAGAAGGAGACTTGCCAAACAAGCTTGTCTTCAACAAAGTCCTTAATCTTATAATATTATATGCTTTTTTGACAAGGACACGTTTCATGACTGTCTCTGATGTCTTGTCCCTCGCTAAAGTTTATAATCGACTTCAGCAGCTTGTTATAAAACGGTATGCTGTTTTCATGAGTTCCAGCTCCAGTTGGGTAGCACAATTTCATGTTTGCTGAGCATATTTATAGTACGAAAATTGCTAATCGCTATTTAATTTAAACACTTGCTAATATAGAACATCTTTAAAGGCAACAATGAATATGGGCATGTTATGCGTACTGCACGTATTCACTGCCACTGCCGGAGTCACCGCTTTGTATAACGGGGCTAGCCTTCCCAAGACGCATTATTTAGAACGCCATCTGGTGGTTTTTCGACACACAACGTAAGAAAGCACAGGGCTACTAAGCTTTTTGGTCATGTCTCGAGATCTTACGTCGAGCTTTCAAAAGGTTCGTCCTCTTCGCTTCAATATTCAAAAAGCTGAGTGTACATGTCGCTACAGTTACGGTTGGTTATCTGGAATGGTTGAAGTCGACTATATCGTACAGGGCAGCTAGAATTTTGTAATATGTGCGAGTTTGAGTAAATAGGTCATATCATGTATCTGTTGCAGCCAAATAGCTTTATTAGCCGTTTCATTGGTTGCCCAGCCTTTTCATTTAACTGCGCCGATTTTCAGTGAATCGGCTGATTAAGCTAGTCGGCTACGACATATCCATCAGTTTTAATTAATTACTAATTACAAACACTAAAAACACATGGAACGGGAATTTCATACCTAGAATATTTTTTTACTAGATCGTTAGAGGACTAATCGCGCTTAGTTAGTGCATTTATCGGATCTTTATAGGACAATGTATCCTCCCTTAGTAGAAGCACCTAATGAGATAATTATAAAATCCGATTGCACTTTACCGGACCATAACACAACGATCACAGGTAATTGATTATTTAATTATAATAGTCCTATAAACTGCTTCCAAATGCGGTTCTATAAACGTTTATAGGATTTCTATAAGGTTTCTCCTAGAATAACTACAGGACTACATATGGCTACTTGGGATGTGTCCTTATTAGTTCTCAAAATTAAATAATGATGTTCGAAATAATAAAATAATTATATTTCGCATTTATTGTAATGAAACTGCCAATTATGATGACTCTATTAATTATTTATTTATTTATTAACACTTTATGCACACAAATGTACAGGGGCGGACTTAATGCCATAGGCATTCTCTACCAGTCAACCTTTGGGTGATGCAAAGAATGGTGGTAGGTGCAACATGGTGAATAAAAAGCGATTGATATTTAACTAATACATACAATCATTACGAATATACAAACTATACATACAATATAAATATATAATAAATACTAAAATTAACAAGATAAATAGGTACACGAAATACTTAAACAATTATAACAAATAGGTAATTGCAAAACATTAGCGATGTGATGATACTACTGCCAACTTCTTACGAATATGTTCGCGAACTTTAACTTTGAAGGCTAATCGGTTGGTGACCATCCTGATTTCCTGGGGTAGCACGACGTCTTTAAGAAACAAATACGAATTGTTTTGTCCTTGTTTAGGAGTCAAGACTAAAAATATAGCTATTCGTCGTCAGTATCTAGACATATAATCTATTTACATCTAGGTTACATATTACATGTTAGTTATATCTCTTGCAAGTAGCAGTGAATCTTAGCATGCCTTACCCGCTGCAAGGATTCACTGCTACTACAGGAGTCACCGCATTGTATGACGGAGCTAGCCTTCCTAGACGTATCGTTCGGAGCGCCATCTGGCTGTTTTCCGTTACACAAATTACGATAGCACAAGGCTACGTTTTTTATTTCTGTCTCGCCATGTAACGTTGAGCTTTCGAAAGCTTTTGATGGTTCACGAACGTTCTTGCTTCAACAGTCAGTCAGTCTCAGGCCGAGTGTAGATGGCACTATGATATGTTGTAGAAGGCTGTTCCATATTAGAATAATCAGTAAGGGGCATTTTTAGTTAGATACATATTCTATGTAAGTCATATCACTACATGTTTGAGAATAAAGTCCCCTACGCCCAAAAACAACCGAACGAATTTTGATGAAGTTTTCCCTGATCGACGGAGATATTCATGAGGTTCAGGTTTATAAATCAGTTAGGATTTGTGTAATTTGTTTTTCCCACAGCGATTCGACACTTACCGTCATGGTAAAATATATAGAGTATTAAAAACCATTCCAACGATATATCGTTGATCGTTCTTGCTCATATAGGCTGGGCTCCATACATTATCCCTGGACCTCCTTTCGGACTAAGTCTCGGTCAGGTTAATGAACCATAGGTTCGTTTAAAAACTTAAGGCACAAATAAAAATAAGACACAGTAACTGCATCAAATTGCACATTTAATTTGTAGTCCACAAAATGGCCGCAGATTCATCTATCTGGTAACAAATTCCCAACAAAACGTGTCCTCAAAACTTCTACAATAATGTGTAATCTATTCTAATAACCCCACTCTGTCGTAAGTAAATATTCATTAATCGTATCTAGACATAACATATTTACATCTAGGTTACATATTCCATGTAAGCAGTGCCAGTTAAGCCAGTGCGGGGCCTGTAGCAAATTTTGCTAAGGGGCCCCCAAAACTTGGCTTTATCCCATTAGATAAATTTAATACCAGGAGATGAATAAATTGTATTCACCGTGAACATCTTTTAAGTCAGAGAGTCGTCAGATTTGGGCCTTCCATTTCTGCGCCAAGTTTGCCTTTTTGAGTATGGACCGGACCCGGGGCTTATTTGCGCGAAGTATGAGCCATACTATTAATAAATAAACAAAATTAAAGACATACAGATTGGGAAATATGCGTCACATCTCCGCAAAAAGGCTATGGCTCAGTATGGTAGGAATAAAAACTCGTGTGTGAGACATATTTTTGTAAATTCAAGCGCGAGGCCCCACAATGCGCGGGGCCCGTATCATTTGCTACTCTTGCTATATGGCTAATCCGGCACTGCATGTAAGTCATATCTCTTGCAAGTAGCAGTGAACCTTAGCATGCCTTACCCGCTGCAAGGATTCACTGCTACTAGAGGAGTCACCGCATTGTATGACCGAGCTAGCCTTCCTAGACGGATCGTTCGGAGCGCCATCTGGCTGTTTTCCGTTACACAAATGACGAAAGCACAAGGCTATTAGGCTTTTTGGTTCTGTTTCGCCATCTAACGTCGATCTGAAAAATGTTGTTGGTTCACGAAGCTTCTTACTTTAAAAGCCAAAAAACCAAGTGTGTTCATCGTAATGCTATTCATAATAAACATTCGCAATTTTTTATTTCTATATTTTGAATAGAACCTCTATTTCAGAACCCAGTTTGGTTTTGGATAGATACTTCTGACCACGGTCTGTATTACACACATCTATGCCATATCACTTCTTGTTATACCTGAAACACGTAGGTACGCGCCGCGTCTGTTTCTCCGTTTGAACGCGATAAACTCAATAACTACCGAACGGATTTTCGGTATAGTCCTATCTAGCGATCTAAAATCGAGCTTTCAAAAGCTTTGTTCTATTTGCTTCTAGATTCAAAAAAACCATTACAGTTAGCGTTTGCTATCTAAAACGTTTGAAGGTGACTTCTTATAGATGGCATCTAGATTTTTGTAATAGGTACTTAGAGATACTGAGAGTTTGAGCATATACATATGTATATATATTTCAGTCATACCATTATGCTTAATACACATATGACGTTAAACATTTACAATTACATTTAGGTACACATTTCTGCATATTCAATAATAATCAATAATTTCCCGCTGCATAAATGTAATTACACTTAGGTACACATTTCTGCATATTCAATAATAATCAATAATTTCCCGCTGCATAAATGTAATTACACTTAGGTACACATTTCTGCATAATATTCAATAATAATCAATAATTTCCCGCTGCATAAATGTAATTACACTTAGGTACACATTTCTGCATATTCAATAATAATCAATAATTTCCCGCTGCATAAATGTAATTACACGTAGGTACAAATTTCTGCATATTCAATAATAATCAATAATTTCCCGCTGCATAAATGTAATTACACTTAGGTACACATTTCCGCATAATATTCAATAATAATCAATAATTTCCCGCTGCATAAATGTAATTACACTTAGGTACACATTTCTGCATATTCAATAATAATCAATAATTTCCCGCTGCATAAATGTAATTACACTTAGGTACACATTTCTGCATATTCAATAATAATCAATAATTGTCAAGTGTCAGGAAAACTGGCGGGAGGCTGGAAATGACAGCTGTAGTATTGGATCAGCAAATATTTTAATTTTCAGCTTTCGGATTCTACTTCAGAAACATTCGATTCTATTTAAAAAGTTCAAATATCAATGTTACGACAGTTTTTTTTTCCATTAAACTTACTTTTAGTGTTGTTGTTTACGTCAACGTGTTAGATACTTACATAACATTTTAAAATAAGGTAATTTTTTTAACTATATTTTTTGGGGAAATAGTGATCATTATTAGATACGTATCGAGAACTTCTTTCACATGAAATCATGCGCGTCGATTTGAAATATCTTCTTATTTTTGATGGCGGCTGCGAAAGGTGAAGAAAAATCATGTTCTTTATGTAAGGTGCTTTTCTCAAGGTGATCCTCGAGGAAAGCACCTTAGGTGATCGTTTTAGATACTGCACCTTAAGCACCTAATAATAGAACTAAGCAGGAAAGGACACCTACTGGATTTTCAATAATAATCCAGTAGGTGTAACAAACATAGTATTTCTATTTTTATTATTTTCGCTATTCGATGCAACCTCGTGTGGAATGTTATTTCGGTGACATTGTGAGCTTGAATAGTTATCTAATTTGCTGTTTATGCAATAGGATCTCTAAAATTAGTGTTCATTATTCGTACATTTGATATTTTATTATTTGAAATGGAAATGCGAGTAATGAAAGCGAAATGCAATATGAGGATGAAAAAAAAAATTACGACAAGGTGTATTTTTTATCTCTTTTAGGTAAAATTATTGTGATAGCTTGACTAAATCAATTTAGATAGATTTGTGATTTTCGTGCTGTCATAAAATATGGAGAACCCTTGTTGTTTCAAAATATTATGAATATGTGATGAGAAAACAATTTTCAGTACATATTTATTATTAATTGGCTGTTTCTTGAAGGGTATCTATTTCAGTTACACAAGATTAAAATAAAACCTTGTATGTAATGTAAGTGGCTGTAACGTTCATAATTCGGTTGTCTTTGCTCAAAGTGTTTTTGAAACAACTATTGAAAGCCTTTGAAATAGATTTGCGCAATAGGTACTTTTTTCTTTGGATTTATCCTTGATATGATAAAAGTCCATAACGGGTTAGGAGAAAAACTTTGCCGGTGATGAAATTACAAACTATATTTATAAGCACTTTATTTTCATAGAGCTTTATTCACAGTAGGCGATACAATACAAATGTAGGGGAGCGTTGAAAGAGATTTTATATAGGCAAGGTAGCAAGGGGCGGCGGGTTCCATTCATCGACGAGGCGCAGACTGCGCGGGGCGCCAGCGGCCGCGGGGGGGACGGGGCTCCAGATCACCTAGTACCTCTCCCAGTCGCGCGCAGAGAGCACCTCTGCAGAGAGCTACGAGAATCAAAAATAAAAACAATTTAGTGCTTCTGGTTACAGTGCTGTGTTCGTACTGCTCCACACACGCAGACATTGTGTTAAAGTGCCAACTGTGCGTCCTCTTTCGGGATATGTCATATCCTTATACGCTTTAAGGTACCCAGGATTTTTTTATTTTATATTTACATAAGCTATATGTATGTCGTATAATATGCTCGATGTATGGAAATGCTCTGAGTTTGGTGTTTGTGATATTGAATCAAGAGCTTTCCAAAAATAGAGCTTTTGCTTTAATTTTAATTCCATGGATGTTTAATGTTTGGGCCTCTGGACAGGCCGCTGAAGGTTGTATCTGTAAGATTTTCTGAATAGATGAGGTTTTTTCATGGAATTGAGCTTTTGACGTCGTAGCCTGTAGTTTCATGGTCAGACCCGTGGGCGGCTGGAAGGCGCGGGGTGGTGAAGCGCGGCGCGGGGGCGGGCGTGGGCACAACCTCCGCGCATTTCACCCCCTCCCCGTATTGATCGCTCAATTTTCAAACGTATTTCCTAAATATTGTCACTATAAAACATTAATATCTATGAATTGCAACTGCGCTGAGTTATAGAATTAGTGGCTGAGGATCTAGGAGGTTGTATTGCAAGGCAAGTACGTGGTTTTGTTTGTATTTTGGTGTACGACGTGTTCGGTAGAAAACAGTTGATTTTAACTCGAGCGCTGTAATGGCGAGATATTTCGCCTAGAATGGAACATTTAGATTAGGTATTACCTATAATGGACTGGTGTTATTCAACATCGTGAATACGATAGGAGATACGCGCGTTAATAAGATCGCAAGTTTAATGCGCCCCCATGAGTCAGATTACGTTAGTCATTAAAGTGTGTGACAAGGACGCTTCAATAGAACCTATTTATAGATCCAATACGAATGAATTTAATGAATCTGCTTGATGAAAAGAGCTTATTTCCTTTTTCGAAACCCTCATCTTATCGACTATCGATATTTATGGGATGTCATTGATTAAATAAGTATGTGGGTTCAGTATCTATACGTTTTATTGTATTTTTAAGATTCTAGATCTAGATAGCTTCCATACAGTAGGTAATTTAGAAGAAGTAGGTTCGGTTAGCACCTTATTTTGAATGTACTTGGTAGATAGGCTTCTTGGGCTTCGGTCTGAACAGGCTTTTCAAAATGAAAAGTTAGGCATTTAGTGAGCTTGCAACAAAGCCCAGGACATTCTAACTGCGTAGAATGCGCGGTTTCGTGCGTCGTGAATGAAAACCAGATCAACAAGTAGCTAGTAACATTGGCTTTCTAACGCGCATGCGTGCCATAAAATCTTAACAATTTCCAACATGGCCGCTTTATGGACTATGACTTAATTCTTATGGCGACATCATGTTAAAACAGAAATGTTATGGATACTGCACGTATATTAGTCGAACATACTTACTACGTTACGCGTTGAAATAACTTTGTTTGCTATGGTTAAAACTTCATGTAGTTGCGGCGAAGCATACGCCGTAGGTTCAAACGCCTACGTCGTAGCTCCATGCTTTCGTAGTCTCTACGCCCTTACCATAGAATAAGACATATTTAAATACCCGTAAATTTCAGTCTTCATTCCAATAATACATGTGCCAAAGAGTGATTGAAGAAAAATTCCTACGAGTTTCTTTATCGAGACATTTACACTTTTATACTTATATAGGCACTAGGCAGTTATAATATTATAAATGGGATCTTTGGATGGATGGATGTTTGTTACTCAATTACGTCAGAGCGGCTGACCGGATCTTGATGAAATTTGGCAAAGAGGTAGATTATGGTTTGGAATAACATATAGGATACTCATACATATTTTTATCCCGGGAGTATGTTCCCTTGGGATAATATTCGACATTCACGCGGGCGGAGCCGCGGGTGGCAGATAGTGTATTATAAATAATTAATGAAAATCGCTGTGATTTATTTTCGAAAACTACCTTTTAAAGTGGGCAAAAGTGGCGTTGAAGTTCGTACAGTAAATTCTAAACCAACGCGGACGAAATCGCGGTCGAAGTCTTAGTTTATTATAAATGTGACCGACCTGACCCGGCTGTTATCTGAGAGCGAGGTATCGACATACCTATGTATATACAATTCGATAGAATATTCTTTAAACAGCTAGTCGACTGTTCTCGTTATCAGGGCTTTTCTTCGGCCAAAGAATCAGAATTGCCATTCAACGCGGCAATACTGCCAGTGTTTTGGGCACTTTTCCAATCGACAGCGATGTGGATGAATGGGGAACAAAACGCAAAGCTAATGGCAGATGTCGCAGTGCTCGCTTGAGTCAAGTAAATATCTGTCACTTTTCAGTTTGTTAAGTTTTTCCCTAAATTACCTCATTACCGCGTTTTGTGGCAAATTGTGCATAACTATGTATTCAACATGGTCTGTGTCTCAGTTTTAAGCTCAGTTAAAGACTCGAGGAGGCTCTTTAATAGGAAGAAAGGCGGATCTCGTCAGCAGGTAGCACAATGGAATTTAAAGGTTTTCAAATTTCTTACATCGAATTCATGAACTTTTTTACCATTATTTCGTCTCGTTTGATTGTATTTATTATGTACAACAAAACATATATTCGTATATAACAATGAACTTTTTGAGATCAATTTTCATGACTAGTGGAAAATAACCAATACAAACTTATTCCTTTTTTTTATTCCGTGTTTTTTTTTTGCAAGCTCGAATCATTAGACCGTAATTTAAATTTCGGAATACCACAGTAACATGAAACCGATGATGATAAAATAGACCTACCATCGCCTGATATCTATCGTCTTAAAACGTTACGTCTCCGTAAAGCATCCCAAAGTCTTCTCATTCGCAAATTCTGAGGAAAAGAATGGTTACCATTATTATTGCACCCAAATGCATTACAACGAGGCATTTTTTAAATAAAAAAATATTTCACATCTATTTAAAACTTTGTAAGGTATTTGACGTAACTTGAACGTTATTGTTACGAGTCAAGCGATATCAGCGCCACTAGCGGCTAAACTTGGCAGTTTACTTCCCCATTTGATTGATGCCCAATAATTTCTTTTGTTTTTCTATGCCTTTAGAATATGCTTTAACTCGTTGGACACCTTATTGTATAATAGCTTGATACAATATTCATATGTCAACACGCTATCAAAAAGCATACTTGTCTGGTAAATGTTGCTCTAGTTTACCTAGTATAATATATGTATCACCGGATTACTGCAAACACCATAAGTGTATAGTTAATCTTTTGAGATTATTAACTCTCGATATGTTGAGATCATTAAATTTTATAAATCACATCCAATTTCAACAGAAATATCGCTTTTAGCGATTAGGCCGCCCATTGTGTCACCATATGTTATGTTTTCTGTTACTTGATCGAGAATAAAGAGTTCAGAATATCACGCGATTTATTACAAACATACAGAGTTTGATAACTCAGTGACATATGCTAATTTACTGAATGTTCTCCTCGTGTGTATCGCTCTCCTTTTTCATATTATTAGTACTCGAAATTAGCTTTTTTAACATCGAACTTAACATCAACTATCTTTTAAAATTGTGTATTCTGTTGAAGCTTTCGGATTTTTCAATTAAAAGGAGACGTTTTATTGTATTTCCGTTTTTTTATTATATTTATTTAAGAGTTTATGTATACACACTTAACAAATAGATAAGAAGAAGGAAACAGAAAAATAGGTACAAAGGTGATGCTTATTACTAAAGAAATCTCTTCCAGCATACCTGCGAAAGGAGAGTCGAATAAAATAGATGTAGACATCGTAGGTAAAAGTAATACTTACGTATAAAAAATACAAACCACTTTAAATATAACATAGGTACTATAGATAAATATGACTAGAATTTATATAATACTAATACATAATACTTTAATAATAATATAAGATAAATAATAATATATTGCTCTTCAATTCCCATGTCCAAGTTAATAAAGATTTTTGGTTTCTTTTTAAATAAAATACCATACCCTATATACATTTGGTTAGGAGAAAAAAAATATGAACAAAAAATAAATTACCCCATTTTTTATGGGGGTGTTACCTACATTGTGACACTGGGCGTTGTGAAAACTGAAGGACTGACTGAAATCTTGAGGACTCTGAGGAGGAGGAGGAAGGAGAGACAGATTGTCTCTTATTGTTACGGTAGGAATAAAACGTCCGAGTTTATAAAAATATTTATTTATATTTAGATATATCTGTTTCTTTATAATAAAAATAGATTATCTGAAAGAAACAAAACACTTAATGATTGTGAAAACTGTACCAATACTTTAGATGCAAACCAATATTGCACTTGCCACACATTTTTCTTGTGCGTTGGTGACAATATCCGCATCTACGTTGAGAGCAGTCGACTTGCGAGTGATTGTCAGCACTTCCTGCACTCCTCACCTCGGTAGGCATTCTAATGTTCAGAGGTACGCCACAAGATGAATTGCGAGTCGCAGGCTTGCCATATTTTTGCAGGTATATAGTTGCGACATTTCGCCGGAAGTCACAGTAGGTCCAATAGTTTTCAGCCATGCATTTTGGCATGCTAAGCTAAGGCTAAGCTAAATGCAAATAGTGGGAACCACCACTTTTTGCCGCGAAATGCTACCCTCATGGAGTCAATGTTTTCGTCATAACGGTCTACCCCGCTCATGTACTTAATGTACATCTTGATAATGGCTGGGCAATCTACTTGAATTTTTGCCCGTTTTTTATCCACAAATCCAATTCGATCCACTTTTGTGATAGGATCCAATCTATGGCAGTTGGATGCAATGGAGACGATACTATTGTCGTGCTACTTGACTTAATTTTCTCAGAAGTTTTATGACATAGCTTACCTCTTGGCTCTTTTTTCATGTCCTTTGAGATTGGCAAATTGCAGTTCTCCAGACGATTTTCTTGAACACTACCTGGGCCCCGACATTCTGCTCTCTTCTACTTTAGCAATGGTAAACCAGTAAAAAAATTATCAAAGTATGAATTGTATGGTTCTAATTCTTGTGGTAATCTTGAATGAAGCTCTAAAACAACGGCAGCTCTTAGGCCCAAGTCGATCTGTATCTTGAGGACAGGGTCGGAGGCACCCTGGTAAGGCTCACGCTTCACTAAATATCCATGGCGAGTAGTACTGACCAGAGCTTGTAACCAAACCTTATTGGTTTCCCGTGTATGTGTTGTTTGGTACCGTGCCTTCCAAAGTATGGTACAATAGTTTTGTCTATGGAGATGTGTGATGAACCAGCTCTTTTGAAGTTTTCAGTGAAATTTATGTTCAGTTTTGTGAAATATTCTCGAATTTTAGCAAATTTATCGTTTGACGGCAATTTCAAAAAATCTATTGCGTCTCATGCTCGATGCTATAAGATCATTATGCGTATCATTTTTTACTTCCCAGAACATTCGCATGTACTTCGGCGTCAAATACCCGGTAAGAAGAAGGATCGCAATGTACACTCGTATTTCTTCAGCATTCACATTGAGAGTGTGATTTCTTTGTAAAGCGTACAAATGGCTCATATCTGTTATGAATTGAATTATGTCGTCGCTGTAAAGCAATTCAAAACATTGCACTGCAGACAGTTCCTCCTGAGTGTTAGTGAAAACACTCAGGAGAACACACACAAAACAAAACGCAAAACACTCATCACAATCTCCTTTACCGCAAGAAGTAAAAGTAGTGCTGGCATTACCGTACCATTTTTATACAGTATTCTTCTACTTCTTCGGTACAGGAACGTTGATTTCTTCTCCGTCTTCTTCCAAATCATGTACTTCTCCATAAGTACCTAGATGGTCTATTTTATGCTTCCACTTGAGATCGAAGCATGCGACTGGGAAGATGAAGAATATTAGATTCGTTTTCGTCTCCACTATCTTCGTCCGTCACCACGCCATCGTCAGGTGGAAATAAAATAATATCGCCTGGGTCCTCTCCGGCCTGCAACTCCTCGGCAATCTAATGGTCAAGCTGTAAGACGTAAATAAGCGCTAAAACACAATCACCATATAGGGGTAAGCCCAAAATGTAAAGGCTTGTTATTACTTAGAAGGAATTCAGAACAACAGAGTTGTTGTAATGCCCAGTGTCACCCGCAGGTGACACCGGCATATTTCCATAGTTGTAACAAAAATTTTCTAAGTTATTTTTGGCAATAAAACATTTGTACAATAGCTTATTTATTCATTTATTATATACAATAAGAAAAAATAACAATACTTACGGTCTAGTCATTTTTATTTTACTTTTTATCGCAATAGATTACAAACACAGACTGCTCGAATTTCGCGCGAAAAATCGGATTGTATTTGACACATGACATTTCGCTAGTGTTGTCAGATTTTTTTTTATAGTTTTACTTTTTGACTTTGCAACAATGGTGGAATTTAATAATAAAATCGCCGTGTGACTTCTGTCACCGACAAGTGACACTGGGAATTGAAGAGAATATGCAACTATGATGGTACCGAAAAGTAGTGTTCTTTCACTTTTCTTTTAAAAACTGAAAGAGTTTTGCATTCCCTAATAACACACACAACATGCGAGAACACAATATCCGAGAGTTCCTGCGAAGTCGAATAGGGGGCCACTTGAGTACCTACCTTGCGAAATCCTGGAACATAATCGTATTTTTTTTTGGTTTTTTTTTCGTTCTACTTATTTATTTTAATAAATGTTTACCTATCGCCTGAGTCAAAATTATAAAGATTTATTCTTTTAATTTACTCTTTCTATAATATCTCCGTGCGTTCCGAGAAATTATGGACTAACATAAACTGGCGACCAACCAGCTGGTCTGCAATTGATCTGTTTTGATGTGATAGTTAAATTGGATGCTTGGCCCTTGTTAATATTATGTGTGACTTCGACCGATATAATATTAGAGATGTTCTGCTAAACTGTATGATCGAAGATTTTAGCAATTTTATAAACAATTGCTAAAATCTTCGATCATACAGTTTAGTATGGAAAAATCAGCGCCATAGATTTAACTTATGAAATAATTTCTGGAACAAAAGCACAAGCAGAGAAAGAGAAAAAAAACAATGTTAACTAGGATTGGTTTAAAGATGGCTTCAAAAGCTAAATCCATGGCGCTGATTAATCCATACTAATGCATAACAAGTATTTGAAATTATAATTAGTAATGGAAAGAAAAACAAAAGTACACAAAAATAACATCACTAAACAGTGTGTCGTATGAGTGATTACTTAATATTGATTCTTCATAAGAAAGTGACTTTAGTTACCTATGTATGTCGATCTTTTCCTTGCATTCGTTCCTGGTAGCAGAATACTAGTCCAGGCAAATTACGCCTAAAGCTAATTTTGCAATAATCCTTTATTCTGATTTATATTTATAGACCATGTCTGACTTAATTATTTTGTAAAAAAAATGAACACATCTTACCAATATTAAATTTTCGTATTTATTTTTAAACATTTCTGAAAATGAAAATGGTTAAAATCTTGCTAAATAAATTGGTTTTACCTCTTCTTTAAATATTGTAAAAAAAATTGAAGAGCAAACTTTATTTTCCTAGCTTTTATTTAAATAAACGCGCAATTGTTATTTTTACAATGACAACACGTTTTGGTTATGGAAAATGATATGATTAGAAAAACTAAGATCGACACAATTTAATAAAAAAACAGAGTTATGCGTTTTGGAAGGTTCAAAGCTAATTTGCCTGGCCTAACGAATGAGCGCAAAACAAGAGTAAAATCAGGTATTCAGAATATGTTCACGAGTTATGCACACATATGTACAAGCCAGCAGTCGAATAATAAAAGTTAACCTATTTTCAGGCTTGGCATTCATTCTGATAAGTTGTTGTATAAGCTTAAAATTTTAATTATTTATTATTTTTTTAGCCCGAGTAAATGGCATTGTACAGCTACAGTTAGTACGCGGTTTCATATCGCAAACCCGATCAGAACGGCGGCTGCTGGCATATCTGTCTGGGTCATAGGTAGCTGGTTGTTTATGGACCTATAATTGTTGTAATATATTATTCTACAATTAGCTAAGTTGAAGGAGTTAATAAGAACACTAGTACTTAATGTGTTACCTACTGGCCCATATACTGCGTTGTAGGTTTTTTTGCTTTCATAACTTAAATGCTGAGTACCTACTTGTTGGTTTAGAAAAGTCTACTCGACGAACAATCTCTATAATAGGGAATATGCATGAACTTCTCTAAACAATTTATCTAGAAGTATACAAATATATAAAATATAACAATGAAAAAAGAATTGGAATTGACCGAAACACAAACGAGATATAACTATTTAAAACAAATATATCTGTCCCTCTCGCGAAAACGCCGTTTTCTATGGCAGCTGTATGGACGTCATAGTCTTTGACATCACAGATTGTATCGCAATTCTCTTTCTAATTGTCAACTTTGAAGCTAAATAACTTTATCACTGATGAAGGTATTTTAAAAATTCTTTCATAATTGTTTACTAGAGATAATAAGTATTTTATTTTACCGATAAAAAAATTGCATGCATATTCCCTATTGCCTATTCCTTCAGTTGGTCTGTAACATAGATATAAGAAAGAAGTGTGTTGTTTTTATTATCTCTAGAGACGGTAGCAGAAATCTAAGCTCTTTTTTATATTTATAAGGTCTGTACCTATCCTTTCTTCTTGGTCTTTCTCATTTTCTCTTGTTCCTTTTGTTTGTATACGGAAAAATAACTCATTATTGAATCTGTCGAAACAACTGATGTAGGTATTACGTTATTTCTATGTCTGCAATAATAACTATAGACAAGTAGACTTACTATTACGCATCTTTTAGGAATAGGTATGCGATAATATCTGGCTTCGTTGTACGCTACTCCTTTTTACCAATAAATCAATATTATACTGTCAGAAAGTATACCTACTGTAAGAAAATAAAAATGTTATTAAATGTACCGGAATTTCTTATTTTTTTTTTCTTCGCTGCTGTTTTAGCTGGAAGTATTGTATTTAGGGGTTACTTACTACTGTCACCCTGTACTATCCCACTGCTGAGCATAAGCTTTCCCCCATGATTTCCATCTGGTTTAGTGCTGGGCTAGTGTTAACCATATTTAGGGGTGGGTAGCTTTTATATTTGCGTGTTACCACTCTATCTATTAAAAAAAATACCATCGAGTCGGAAACCTAAGATAAAAGAACAGCACCTAATACTTATTGAATTCAAAAAATACTAACGAGGAATGTTTGAAACCATTTATTGGCGTGTAACGCTAACGTACCGTGTACCTTTAAGCTAGTAATTCTTAAATATGTTTTTCATTCAGTCCTTAGATAGAATATCCAATTTTCTGAAAACGTTAGGGCTTCAACAAGATCGACAGTGACGAGTGACAAAAACTACAGTTATTTGAGTAAAAACAAGTAAAAAGTTTGTTAACTAGTAATGGCAACACGTAAGAAAGGAATAGATGCTTATGAATTATATTTAATGCAGGGTGCCCGCGTGGTCGGCACGTCATGGTGGCCCCGTCGCGGGTGACAGGCCGCGCGGCCAACCAGGTCACCTAAGCGAGCAGGCTAGCAGTCGAGCCTCCACCATGCCTGCGCCGCTCTTCGTGTACATCGCCTACTACGCCTGCTTCACCCTCATCTGGCTATGTGGTACGTATTTATTACACAAAGTGCTATTTTATTAGCGAATGAAAAAATATAAGGGATTGATCAAGTTACATTTCGACAGCGTTTGTCAATCCTCTACATTTTTGATAGACTTAGATCCCAGAGCTGCCAAACCTCTCTTATTGTTTCACTGACAAAATATGTGGGATAGAGTATAGTAACTATGTACTATTAACATACGCTTACCTGTTAGATTAGGCTGACAGCCAATTTTTTTGTGATTTCAATTCTCAAGTCTTTATTGCGTACCATAATGTATAAAGTTGTTAGGAAATAATTATATGTGACTAACAATAAATTATGGACCCTGTCGGGCACAGCATAGAACAAGTAGGAGAGAGGAGGAAGAACACTGAGTGTTTAATGTGATAACTTTTATAAGATATTTGTTAGTTTTACTGGTTTATTAATGCAGAATTTAATTTAGGAATTATAATGATTGTTTTATAAATTATATAGGTAGGTATTTTAATTAATTTAGTAACATTGTAAAAACTATTTTTTATTATTATTTTACTAACTTATTATTATATGATTATTTATTATTATTTTACTAACTTATTATTATTAATTACGTAATTATTATTTATTATCCGTAAGGTAAGTTATTTATTGGATGCTTCGTATTTACTTAGACATTAATTGAAATGAGTAGGTTATTATAGTAGGATATAATAAGATTTATCAAAGGTATTTCAGTAGTCAAGGAAGTAGTTTTGCATCCTCCCAAATCCTGGCAGACTTTAGCTTTTGTTATTTGCACCTACTAAATAAACTATGCCCAAATTTCAGCCTTGTGAATATGATCTCACTCGAGGTGGCGACCAGCTCTTACACTATTACAATGACTAATCAGTCGTTAAAATATTATTTAATTAGAAATAAATATAACATATGTACATAAAAATCAGCAACCAGACTTAAAGAAAAGTGATTCAGTGGCTTTAGCACCTGATACTTGGAAATCGGCCTTTCGTCGGCCCAAGCTAGAACGTATGCGTATGATAATAGTATATACTAACGCTACTCTAACCCACACATTTTGTTAGTGAGAAAATAAGGGAGCTGTGGCAGCTCTAGGATCTTAGTCCATGACGTTTTGACAATCGCCTGGCTGATAAAATGTCAGTTGTCTAAAGCTGGTCGATTCAGCCGGTCGATTCTGTAAACATGTCGAAGTGAAGTGATCACGAGATGAGCTGTTAATCCATATAATCAAGATGGAATGACAGCTCACTTCGTGATCACGTGACATCTTGATTATATGGATTGACAGCTCACCTCGTGATCACTTCACCCAAGCCTTCACTTCGACATGTTTACAGCTACCTTCAGATCTGAAATAATGACCAAAAGCCCTACGACCTATGTGTGACTGTTACTACTACCAGACCTAAAATCATTTAAATTATTATAATCAAAATCGTTGAAAAGTCTGATGTTTTTGTGTCTACCCGGGCAATCAAATCTTATACAGAATCATTTGGAAAGATTCAGGTCTCCATGTCAGTAGCCTTTAAGAGTTAATATCAAAAATTCAAAGATACCCATTCGCACAGCAGAGCTTTGCAAGCTCGCACAAGCAGTGGAATGTGAATTTGCAAGCAAGCATTGCGGTGGGCTCTCCCAGTTTAACGCATAAGGACCCCTTTTCTTGAAAAAGGAGGCGTTTTTGTGATGCTATTCCTACGTCCTTTGTCCTCACTACAAAAATGATTGACATTAAATTGTTCAGCTGTAGAAGCGGAAGATGCATTGCCGGCGCTGAGGGTTGCGCGGCCGGCTAATGGTACCGCGGAGCCCCCCGACCTGCGCTCCATGGGCCGGGTCCCTGTCTACCAGCCACCAAACATGGGCTCCGGGGGCCTGGCTCCACCGCAGACCTATTGGCCCCACAACCCGCATACGCGCGTCGAAAGTTGGCACCGTAAGTAACTTTATCTTTTTTAGGGTGCCGTACCCACCCATAGTATCCATAAGGTATCAATTGGACCTATTACTAAGCCTACAGTCTCTGTTTACAACAGGGATCTTCAGAAACGTAATTCTAAATTGTGTTTTGTTTTAATCAGTATTTGTACCTTTGGCCACTATTAGCGAAAATAAAAAATAAGGTAAATTTTGACTATGTAGGTATGTATTGTTAGAATTCGGCAAGTTTTAGCAAATATTGATTATCGAGAAGAAAACAAACGACTATGCCTTACATCGAACATCCACAAAATAGATAACTGTAGGTACTGATGAATTAGATAGAAGGTCAACTAGTATGTCGAGTGAATACCCGCCAAAATGCCGACCTCCAATAAAATATGCCTCTATTGACGTCAATCTAGAAGTATTAATGTCAATTGGTGTGTACAGATCGTCCCGCATTCAAACTGCACCCGGTATCCCACACAAACCCTGGAGAAGACGACGAAGTAGTGGGCGGATGTCACCAGCCGTGTGCTAATCAACAATTCTCTTGTCAGGTAGGTAGTTTTTGTAACAAAGATGATGATGTATTTCTAGAAAAATGTAAAGGAATTTCAACAACAGTTTTTGTACAGGTGAACGATCCTATAGGTATTCGAGTATTTAATTGTTTAAGTTCTTTTATTTATGGTTCACGCCGCTGATTCTTGTTTCAATTACTATCTGTTAAATATTCTCGCCAGAATTCATACTTCTGTTTTCTAATAACAGCTCATAAATAAAAAAAACAAATCTAAAATCCATATTTCCCACAGAAATCATGTACCTGCATACCAATGGCAAGCCGTTGCGACGGCAGAGTTGAGTGCGCCGAAGCTGAAGACGAGAAGAACTGCGTCCCAGCATGTGATGAGAACCAGAACCGAACGCTCTGCCATAGCACCAGCGTGTGCATCAAGATCGATTGGTTCTGCGACGGAGACAACGACTGCGGTGACTATTCTGACGAAACTCATTGCGGTAAGCTACTGTTCTTATCAAAACACCCATCATCCTGGCCTCCTTGCCATGACAATTTATTTAAGTTCGCAGAAGCAATTCTTTTTTTCCGATTTATCTCTATTCCGTCATCTCTATAGGTATAGTAACTATGTAGCTTTTGCCCGCGACTTCTTACGCCCATATCCCGTTTTTCCCATTCCCGTAGGAATTTCGGGAAATCCTCTCTTAGTGCTCCCATAGAGTGCGTAGGGAAACTACTAAACCAAATTTCAGCTTTCTACGACCAATAGTTTCGGCTGTGCGTTGTCTGTTAGTCACTCACTCAGTCTGCCAGTTTCGGAAGAATTTAATATATTGATTGATAGCCACTTCCTGGCTAGCCATAAGTCACTTTCCATCTTTCCGTTATCATCTCCTTCCCAAAACGCTCCTACAGAAAGAACTGACGAAGAAGGAAACATGTATTCAAATACCACACCGCCGCGTCCGCACCATTATTCCGATGGCGACCACAAACTGCCACCACAGATTATTGTTTTATATATAAACCTGTTTGCACTACGTATAGGTTTTAATAGCCACCTACCTGTACATGTTAACGCGATTTCATGAAACCAAAACATAGAGGAACCACAAACTTAAACTGTATGTTTCTTATCAACACATTTACTCGAAAACTGGTCGCTGCCCCCACCGCTGTTAGGCTTGCAATGAAAGTTGAGAAGTCCTCGCCACAATAATTTTATTATAATATCAACCATCATGAAAATCGAGCAATAGCACGAGAAAAAACGCCACGAGCTATTCTCACATTCATTTCTTTTAAATGAATATAAAAAAAATCAGCCAAGTGCGAGTCGGAGTCGCATGCAAAGGGTTGTGCAAAGTTCATAGGTTTTCTGTAATCTATCTCTACTTTAAAAATTGCAAATGGTAATTTTTATCTATTTTCTTTAATAACTCCGGAAAGGAAAATTTTAAAATTATAAAAAACGACTTTTAAAATGATATGTCAAGCGAAACAGTTGGAAAACCTATTTCCCTCCAAAAAATGAGCCCATTTTTAAAATTAATTGATATTGTTACGCGTCCGTGTTTGGATCACAGAAGGTTATATGTGTACCAAATTTCAACTGAATTGATCACGTAGATTCGGAGAAAATCGACTGTGACAGACGGACAGACAGACAAACAACCGAGTGATCCTATAAGGGTTCCGTTTTTCCAATACAGAGGTTTGGAACCCTAAAAACGGGTAATTGTGTTGTAGAATGTCGATAGATACACGTGTATTTTTCATTGCAATCTTTTGGTTCCATGACGGCCTCGTATTTGACTATTCCGCTTCGGCCGCAATGACAAAGTTTGCTCACTTGTATCGAAATGTACTATTGCTACATCCTCCTTGCTGTTAAATCCTTAAAGAAGTAAAAGTTAAAGGCTCTATCACTCCCCCAGGTGGCACAGTAAACTGCACATCTGAGCAGTTCAGTTGCGCCAACGGACTGTGTATCCACAAGGACTGGGTGTGCGACGGCGATAACGACTGCCGGGACAACTCCGATGAATCCAGCTGCACTAAGGGCAAGTAAGTGAAGTGAAGTTTGTTTATTAGATGAATGTGTTAACCCCCATTACTAAGGTTTAGGTCGACGAGGCCTGATGACGATTTGTTTCCGGCAATCAAAGTATAAAATTATACTTTGACTGCCGGAAACAAATCTTATCGTATCGGAAACAAATTCAAATGAGTTCAGCAACATATCGATAATTTTAATGGTGCTAGACATTTTTTTACGCGGACGGCATTAAGCATTTTTTAGACATCAAGAAGACTTATTTCGAATGGTTTATTGTCGCTTATAGTCACAACTAAATAATGAGATGTACCGAATGACTGATTTGTTCAATAAAAGTGTTAGGATGGCAGGAAATAGTTGTTATGTAGAGGTAACGACTAGTTTCCGTATAAAGCTGTAATTTATGTTATTTTAGCAATTAAGTTGTATTCGTATTGACGACATCAATCAACTACGTTGCGAATTGCGTCACAACATTCAAGATTCTCTGAAAACATCCCTATTGTGTCGAGCTCACGGTCAGACTGAGTTGATGTATTTTATGTATGCTTTCATTCATAGAAACTAACTAAACGAATTAAAGTTCCTGTGCCGTGAATATTAATAGGTACAAATAAATTCACAGAGCGTTGTTTCGCATTGTGAAGCCCACCGCATTTCGTTGCTTTCACATGAACATCGTATACATCTACATGTTTTTAAATTTAGTTGTTAGGTTGATGTATTATTTTATTTAGAGGTAGGCCTAAACTGCAGAAAGCTGCGTGCTACAATACTTTACATTCTTCTTTTATGCGTTCACTTGATTTCATTTGCCATGGCTCTTGTATATTTTTGTAGGGCGTATTACTTGGGCACGCCACTATTATGGCAATAAGTCTCCTCTTTAAGGAGGGGTAAGATAGGCGCCACGGCGTTCTCACCTTCCGCCTGACACAGTTACTCACCGGACACGGCCAGTGCCTGCCAGGGTTGCGGAATTTGTTCGAAAGAGTCATCGCGGCCCTGGAACGCAAAGGGCATTAGGAGGAACACAGATGGATTTTAGTCAGTAAGAGTCAGACACTGCATTCCACTCTGCCCATACCGGAAGGAGTCATTTGACGATTCAACCATAAAAAAAAAGATAAGAGAGAGAATATGAGATAAGGGCAAGAGAATATTGTTGTAGCTAATTTATGAACTATTAATCTGGCAGATAGTTTAATTAGCAATAAGTTTTTTTATAACGAATTATTATTTTTAATACTCTTAGATGTTTTTTTTTTTAATCTTGCCCCACACTAGAAATTTCTTCTGTATCGTAGGTGCGTTTAAAAACATAGAAACTCACATACACAAACAGCCAGACCCGGAACAACTATCTGTAGGCCATACAAATACTTGTTCCGTGCGGGAATCGAACCCGCGACACGCAGCGCGGCAGCCAATCGCTCAACCACTGCGCCAAACGTGTCGTCAAATTTAAAAAAAGGCGTTTTATAAAGCTTGACACTTGCTGATCTTGAAAATCGAACCCCCTTGAACAGCATAACCATGTATGTATTTGTATTTGAGTTATGCGCTCAGACTAAATAAACGTAACGGTAGTAGGTATACGTGTGGCTCTGGCATCCCCTACTGACAAATCACGTCACCTTGTGTAACAGATTAACTGCGTCATTGGCGTTTACACCGAGATGACGTGACTTACTGGAGCAACTGCGCATCTGTGAAAAGTTTCAGTTGCATGAATAAAATGTTCCTTTTTACTATAAGCAAAATACAAAGTGAAAATGCAGTTCGAACAACTCTATGATGCATTTTTAACGGTATAAACAGTCTCATTACTTTTCGATCGGAAGCTTTCGGTACTCTGAAATGAAATCATAGAATATGTTAACGTTACAAAAGGTTCTCCAAAGCTAACGAAAGTAGGTTGTTTAACAAAAACAGCCAAAGCCAATGTTATATAAGTACAAAAAATATAATAATTAACACAGAGATTGAGATCTATTTACAAAAGTGTATTTTTAACCTAATTAGAGGCTGTTTTCTTGTGTATCCCGTTAACTGTAGGCGGAAGTGTAGTCAGCCATAAACCTACTCATAGAACGATAGAACTGTCGGTAGGTAGGCGCCTATAGGTAGCGATGTTGTACGCTGTGTGCTAACTACGTAATATATTTATAGCTCTTGATTGGTTCGCAGCCCACACGGGTAGGTTCTACAAAGCTGATGCATTGAACTTAATAGTAGTTGATAATGTCAGGCCCGTGACGTTATTCAGAGCTCGGGTTCCGAGAAATGGAGACGGTTTCACGTTCGACTGAGGAATATTCTAATTTAGGATGAAGATTGGCGACTGCACTATCTATCTACAAAAATCCTATGGATTGAAGATTTCGGGGATGCTTGTGTTAGTGGACCTTAGTGCTTGCTATTCTTGCTAATGGCTTTCCAGCCTGGTTGCGAAGTGTGTGCTCAAGGTTAGCAAGGGTGCTATTTCTATCCCTGTGAAGGCACACTCGGCATTTAGTCGCCATTATGAGGGAACAAAACATCGCACCCTGCGAATGGTTTTGCTGGGTATTTCAGTGTGGGTTTTTGGGTATGTGGCAAAGACGTTGAAGAAAACATCTATTTTAGTAGGTGTAGACGATCTATAACAACTAGTAAAGCTACATACCTAATATTTTTTTTGATATTTCGATCGACGTAATATTTTAAAAGCAAACGTCTGGTTTACACATTGTGTTCATTTAAAAATTATCATTCATCTATATCATTTAAAATGGACCTCCCACGTAAAAAATGGGTAACATGTGTTTTGACAAAATTATATAAATATTACACAATTCTTATAACTGAATTTACTTTTTTTTTTAACTAAAAATCGAGTTTCTAACCCGCAACAGTCTTGTTTTGATGATGAAGTTAAATATCTCCCTCCTGAAAAATCATAAATTTAACAAACGCGGAAGGTGTCGTATAGAGAGATATAATCCACTGGGTTAACTCTCTCATCGAAAACATATGATAATAAAAATGTATTACGTTAATTTCCGTAATATTTAAATTTCGGCTATTTTAAATTACCAGTAGGCATCAAACTTAGATCTCAAGAATCCTAAGCAGCTTGAAACCCAAAACCTTAGTCCAGAACAGTCCCATAGAACCATTTAAAAAGTTTAGGCGGGACTTTCTGGATTTTATTTTACACTGCGCGGTACGCGCTGTAGCGGTCTGTAGATCAATACGGCGGGGCTGGCGGGCGTGCGAGGGTGCGGGGTGCGCGGGGGTGCGGGGCGCGGAGGCAGGTTGCCATGGCGACGCGCCTACGCTCCCTGCGACCCTAGAAGGAGACTCGCCCGATATATCCCAGTTCCGTGGGCGGGCTCATTATAGAACAAAATCATCGATGTGATTAACATTACTGGTACACCTACAGCAACTTAGTGACGCTAATGTGACGTATGAACGCGAAGGTTCTCTTTTTAGTTCTCAACAACGTAGAACATAGCTATGCCGTTTTTTTTGGTATTTAGGTACTAAAGATCTTAAAATTATAAATGAATACGATTAGTAAAAATAGTTTCAGTTTATGTGAAGATTTGATTAAAATATTTCCAGTTTTAAATACAATTAGGGATCAAAAGTTGTATTAATAAGTCGAAGTTTATGGTGCGGATATGATGATTATTTTTTTTAATGAGGACTAGCGAAATCTGTAATAATATAGAGTACCAATTTGCGTCGTGTTTATTAGTCTAATTTGCTATGAATGCAACGAATACGTCGTAGCATACAGCTACGACTTTCCATGTTAAAAAGCAACTACGATTGCTTCGAAGCGACTACAGATGCTACGACATGCCTACGAATGCTACGAAACGCCTACCAATGCTACGACTCGGCTACGAAAGCTCCAGCTACGAGCTACGGTATTGAATTAGCAATGCCGCTGCTGAACTTAGGTCTTGATTTCGCGAGATTATAAACTATCAAATTTGGATGCGTAAATAGTATTCCAAATGTTCAGTTGACAATTTATCGATAGTTTACAATCTCTCAAGTTATTTTATAATCTTACGGAGTTTGCTATTTTCCGGTGACATATCGATAAATTATAATCTAATCAAGATTTATTACAATCTTTCGGAGTCTGCAATTTTCCGGTAACAACTATATAGGTATTTCAATGGTACTGTACAGTTGTTGTTTCACGCAGATGTCGAGAGCACCAGTTTATGTGCGCCATTGGAGAATGCATATCGAAGCACTGGCGCTGCGACAAGGAGGCCGACTGTCCTGATAGCTCCGACGAGGCTGATTGTCGTAAGAATACACTTAAAATAGTAAAACAGTATAATATGTACAGATATTTTCTGATTTGAATCGTAAGGTGTACTGCTGCTTCTGATAACGGATCCGCCAATATGTCATGCTCATTATACAGATGTTGATGAAATAGCAACCAAGACATGATAATCGATGAAAGTATTTTTAATTTTCTGTCATCGATATCCTTGTAAATAAACAACAAAAAATTGCGGGATGGCAACACCTTCCAATAAATAACCTTTGCTCTTTTTTTATCAGCCGTGGACCTAATCCGGTGTGGTGAGAACGAATTTCAATGTGACAACAAACGATGCATCCGCAAGGACTTCCAATGTGATGGTGACAATGATTGTGGAGACTGGACTGATGAGGACACCTGTCCTATGCTCCCGGGGAGCTGCAATGCTGGAGAATTTAGGTACATCTTTCAAAATTACTGTAATCAACATGAAAATTTTTAGATTTACAGGTTAGTAGTGTTTATTTCGTACCGTTTACAAAATCCTTGTGTGAACAAACACCGAAATTTCAGCGCTCCTAACAGCTTGAAATTCGCAATCGCCGAAGACCGCCCAATTCCTACAACCTCCAACTTTAGGGTGCACGTGACTGTGTAGACAATGCATACATATGTTGTTGCGGATAATTTTTTTAATGATTGAATAAAACGAATATTTCAGTAGTTGTAGAAAACTGATAAAAGCGTAGTAGCGAAAGTCAGTAATATTTTTTTTTAAATAGATGCAGCGATGGAAAATGCATCCCAGATCGCTGGCGGTGTGACACCGAGAGGGATTGTGCGGACAGCGGCGACGAGCTCAACTGTGAACCGAACTCCATGCGCAACTGTACTGATGACGAGTTTACGTGTGCTGATCGACGATGCATTCTGGTAAGTACATATGAACCAGCAGTAAATGCCTAGAACCTCTGTTGTAAGGGTCGACTTCTAGTCTAACCGGATCACGTTTGTACCAGAATGTACTAAGATTATTTACCAACATTGAAGTGAGACTAGATTCCTGATTTGAATTGCAGAGGTGAACAACATGACTTATTTGGAGAATTGACCTCTTTGGAAAATAATGCGGAAACTAAAGGTTAATGTCTCTATTAACCTTTAGGTCTGTTCATAATACTTGATGAACGAAGCAATTTGACAGAGGAAATGATTGTTACAATATTCAGGTTCTAACTAGTTTATTTTGTACAGAAAACCTGGCTCTGCGATCTAGTCCGAGACTGCACGAACGGTGAAGACGAAATGAACTGCGAAGTACATTGCGAAGAAGATCAGCATACTTGCAAAACTCAAGACCACCTCATCAGCAATGCCTTCAGGAACTGTGTGAACAGGAAACACGTCTGTGATGGCATGAAGGACTGCCCTGAAGGAGACGACGAAGACCGATGCTCAGTCAAGAGAAAATGCACTTTTGAAGATAAATGTGACCCAGAAATGTGTATTACGACATACGAGGGACATCAAGCATGTACCTGTCCTCTGGGCTTCCTTTTGGAATACAATAATCACACGTAAGTTTAACTCTCTACTCATTTTTACAATTATATAACTAGACTAGATAATTAACATTCGTAAAATAATAATTTAGCAGTAAATGTGTCGCTTCTAACATTTTCCACATAATTTCTTGAAAAACTTTTTGAATATTGTGTTTCATGGGCTGTTTTATTCGTAGGTGTCGCGACATCGATGAATGCATGTACGAACAAGACCCGGTTTGTTCTCAAACTTGCTCGAACACAGTTGGTAGTTTCAAGTGCGGATGCATGACTGGATACGTTTTGAGACCTGATGGAAGATCTTGCAAGCCTACCGGAGAATCACCAACATTGCTGTTCTCAAACCGCGTTGGCATACGACAGGTAAGAATGAAAGATCAATAAGTATGAAAAATATAGCTATTGATATACCAGAGTCAATCATTAATACTTGATTAAAAGAACGTAACGATGATGATTAAGTAACGATGAAGCCAACTAAATAATAAAACATGGTATTTCCATACAGGTTTGGTTAACTGGAGACAATTACATGCCGGTAGTGAAAGGGCTTCATAACGCGGTTGCTTTGGACTACCACTATGAGAAACAGCTTGTCTTTTGGACCGAGAACAATCTCAGAGTTATTAGAGTTGCTCAAATGAACAACAACAATTTGACAGGTGAGTTAACGAGAAACAAAAGACAATAAAAGATTAAAAGATGTAAAATAACTCATGAATTTATGGACGTTAAATTCTTGGTTCGGCGTGGCTTAATTTACATTGCCTGTTTTCTTCATAGATGTTATAAGATGGGGTTTAGAAACGCCAAGTGGAGTGGCAGTGGACTGGATACACGATTTACTGTTTTGGACGGATTCTGGTACTCGACGCGTAGAAGTGACTACGCTCGAAGGAAGCCAGAGAGCAGTTATAGCTGCCAATGATCTAGACAAGCCAAGAGCAATAGCAGTGCATCCTGGAGACGCTTTGGTGTTCTGGACTGATTGGGGTAAGAGTAGCATGTTATAGTATACAAAATACAATAACAACAATACATGTTCTACTGAGGATATAATTAAATTATATTTTTAGTCATTAAAAGGTGAATGCCAAATTATGGTTTTTTGATATATATATCATAATTTTTCGATTAACATTAACATAAAAGTTGTCATTTGGTAACTTATTTATGTATAACATTGTAGGACCCAATCCTAAGATAGAGCGAGCAGATATGGATGGAAGCAGAAGAAAGAGCATTATAGTTGATAAAATCTTCTGGCCCAACGGACTGACCATCGATTATACGGAATCCAAGATTTACTGGGCGGACGCTAAACACCACGTCATTGAGAAGGCTTCCTTTGATGGAAGAGATCGGAAGAAGGTACGTACTGAAAAGTCTTGAAAGATTTGAAGATTTTAGCTATTGTGATACAAGTTTAGGTAGATACTGGTCCAAAAGTCTTAAAAACTTGAATTACATAAATGATATTTTGTTGGCTTATTTTCCCAATAATAAATAGCAGGTAATTAAATGACAACACCCTTTAAAATACTTCTTATATGTGTTTAAATTTCCTTATAACTGTTTTATTGTCTAGGTAACCAACAAAGGTCTTCCTCACCCATTTGCACTGACTCTGTTCGAAGACGCTATCTACTGGACGGATTGGCACACCAAGAGTATCTCGACTGTTAACAAGAACACTGGTATGGGGATACAGACTGTTCACGCAGGGTTGAATGTTCCTATGGATATTCATAGGTGAGTTATTGGGATGCGCGTTGTAAAATTTAGCATAGTGTTTATTGTACCTAATTAATATATATTATATTCTTTTTTATCGTGCTTGTTAGTGATCCTAAGTTTTCTACTACTTTTTCTGTTTTTACCCGTGAGAACCTGTAATTGGCTCTATGTCTCATATACAATTGTTATCCATCTGTTATAGCTGTTGATTCTCCTACGATTAAATAAATAAATAAAATGAAAATGTTACTGTGATGAAAATTTAAACCTAAACACTTTAAATGATAGTATTATGTAAAACGATAACTGTGCTTTCATCAGTAGGTATAGTGTTTTCAAAATTGACTGTTTCGGAACACTATGAATCGGAGTTGGATTGCTCATCTGCAATTTGCAACTTTACTAACTTGGGATTTGTTTATTTGAGATTCTGGGAAGTATGTCCATCACACACACACATTTTATACATTAGCCTTTTACTCAAAATGATTGTCACCCAACAGCTACCACCCACTGAGGCAGATAAATTCCTACAAGAACCGGTGTGGTACCAACAACGGAGGATGTTCTCACTTCTGCCTCCCGAACAGCAACGACCATTCTTGTCGATGCCCCGTTGGATTCAACCTGAACTCTGATAGGTATGTTATATGTTCCAGTAATTTTAGATACAAATAGGCTCCCCAAATCTTTAATCTACTTATATGCTGCGTAGCCCTGCTGTACCTATGAAGCTTATAGAATAAGCATTTATATTGTGCAACTGGAACGAAGACCCAGTTTATTATTTAATGTGATTTTTACTTACAGCCGCACATGCGAACAGACGCCAGAGAAGCTGCTGCTATACGCTCGGAAGAAGGACATCAGATTGAAACAACTGAATCCAAGGAAACAAACTGATTCTTTGGATATGGTTAGTTTAAATACTACTTTTTCGCAATATTTTAAGTTTTTTGTTCGTGTTGATTATTTAGCACAAGCAGATGGTGAATTTGACCTGTTTCCTAAATTGTCAGGGCGTGGCAATCGTTTTTGGCTGATAGAATATCATTAATTAACATTGGGCGTTAACATTCATGCTGAAAGTTCGCGACGTTTGTCTTGTGGCGCCACGCTAATATAAAATAAACAGTATTTAAAATTAAAGTCACTGATTATTTTCAGGTAATACCAGTAGAAACGATAAAGTCAGCTGTCGCTTTGGACTGGGATCACAACACCAACTCCATATTCTGGACAGATGTCGACAAGGACACAATCAACCATGCCTACTTGAACGGATCACAGCAGCGAGTAATTGTGGGATCTAATTTGAGTAAGTTGAAAATGTATGAATGAATACAAGTTTTACAGATGTTGTAGCAATTTCACACATGTTCTAAATGTGCGTAATGACACAGGAAATTACCCATTAACAAAATGAGATCGCATGTCACGACAAATGGATTTTTTGGTGCGAAATTAATTACAATGAAATATTCCTTTTCAGTTTGGCCTGCTGGTTTAGCATACGATTGGCTGACTGACAAGCTATACTGGACTGACGCTGGTACTAACAGGATCGAAGTAGCCAATGTAGATGGTAGCATGAGGACCTTATTGGCTTGGGACAATATTGACAAGCCAAGAGACATCGTTGTGGACCCTAAAGGTTTGTAGAAAGATACAATTATTCAAAACACAACATAACTGTGTGACGTTAAAAAGGTCATAGTTACGGTTAAAGGTAAAGGAATTACCTCTTTAGCATAGAGACCGGTAACTAGTTTGAGCCTTGATAATTAGTTGGCTCAATCTCAATATAATCATTGCTAATATCGATAAGAACTATAATTATAAAGCACAATTGACAATTACAAGATTGGTTTGCGAGTTATCAACTTTTTTTCTCATAGGTGGTGTAATGTACTGGTCCGATTGGGGAACGTCCCCATGCATCGAACGCGCGGACATGGACGGTGGGAACCGTCGACGACTCATCTTCGGTAACATGACGTGGCCCAATGGACTGGCCCTGGACCTGAAGAACAGCCGCATCTACTGGACTGATGGAGGGAACCAGACTATTGAGTATGCCAACTTGGATGGCACAGGAAGGACTATATTGATAGGTATGAAAACGTTGTGTATTATTATATGTATCTAAAGTAGAAAATACTACAAAGTATTTCTTAAGAACCCACGCTCTTTATAAAGGAAATGAAAAATCTTAATAGCTAGCAAGCAAGATAGTGTAGGTACCTACACCATTTAAGCATGCAAGCGGAAGAAACTAAACCAAATGACTGTCTGGATTTATTTTTGTTTTCACACACTATTGGTTGATACTTTTTATGAGTCACAATAATTTTTAAATTGGTCAACAAGTAAATCTGCTGATTGTATAAAACTTTAGATATAGATTTTCAACTATGCGAGTATTACAGCCAAAGCTGCTAATAAAACCTTATAATATTTTATCATTTTCTTTAGGACAACATCTACCTCACCCTTTCGGACTGGACCTTTTCGGCGACGAAGTATTCTGGACGGACTGGGACACTCAGTCCATTCAGGCGGCCAACAAGTACACCGGTAAGAACAGAAGGACCCTCGGTGCTGGCGTAGCCGGACTCATGGATGTGAGAGTGTTCCACAAAGAACGAGTGTTTGGAGTCAACCGGTAAGGACCTCCAAGATTTAAATACACTTATTAGAAATGTTAAAAGCTAGTAGAGTATTAGTTTAGTCTATTTCTACAACGGCCAAAGGAAAGATTTCTAGACTTGTGTGGAGTGATATGAAAGAGAAGGAAGTCAGTAATAGCATGACAAGTGATAGAACAGAATGGAGGAAGAAAACGTGTTGCGCCAACCCCAAGAAACACAGGGTATGGTGCGGAAGGCCATGAGTTTATAATTTTCAAAATCTACGTTTTTAAAGCTATTTTTTTCCGTAAACTAATAATACAACCGTCTAAAACAGATGCGGCAAGAATAATGGCGGATGCTCACATCTGTGCTTGTTGAAGCCTATGGGAAAATCTTGTGCTTGTCCTATTGGAATAAAGATCGGGGTAAGTAGTAATAACCGAAATGTCATTCCCACTCCTTTAGCCTGAAATCCTAAATATACTGCTAGAATTAAATAATCTTACACATGCTGTGACAAATTGAATTGTGGTGTTATACCGACCGTGTACAATAACTATTAAGGTTATAGTTCCCTTGTTTTAAGTATCATTTTCGTGTACACTATTCACAGAAGGACGGTAAGACATGCGCCAGCGGTCCCGTTAACTACTTGATATTTGCGCACCGCGTTGATATCCGGGTGGTGTCATTGGATGTACCCTACCTCATCGATGTGCCACTGCCTCTGCCCATACTCAAGAATGCTTTCGGAGTCGATGTAGATCATAAGACAAGTACGTTTTCAAAAACTACAGTGCAATTATATAAATATGTAGAGGCAATGCTTTCAGACTTATAATTCAAGTCTTCTTTCTTCCATTGAACTTCGGAATTGTTGAACCATCCATAACTGCAGTCTTTCCCTCTTTCATTACTAGATGATCAATAGTTAAAATTTCAAGAATAGTTGAAGGTTTCATTCTTGCTAATAATGAAACATTTTAGGTCTTATCTACTGGACGGATACTGGGGAACGAAAGATCCAAAGAGCCAACAGGAGCGGCCAGGAAATCGAGACCATTATCGGAAAAGGTTTACATACCGTTGACGGAATTGTTATTGATTCTACGGGCCGTAAGGTTTGTTGAGCATTTTTTTAATGCTTGTTTTTTGCCTTTAAATGACGCTTTGTATGATTATGTGTCCTTGGTACCTAGATACCGGTCTCCTTAATAATGTGTCTTTGTTTTTTCAGATTTATTGGACAGATGGCGGAAGGAACAGTGTTGAAGTAGCTGAACTTGATGGTAGCAACAGAAAAGTTCTTGTATGGACCGGCTTAGGTGAGCAAGCAGATCTTTGGCAAATAAATTCATGTTTCATTGAAAATATTTCATAACAAAATTTGTGCTTTCAGATTCTCCCCGCGCTATTGCGCTGCACTATGAGAATGGTTACATGTTCTGGTCAGATTGGGGCACATCTGCTAAGATTGAACGAGCCGATATGGACGGGAAGAACAGGTAGGTGACAAACATTTTCTGATGAACAGCATGATATTGCTTGTTCAAAGTGTGGGTATCTAATTCTCGGTTTATTTTTCAGGCGTGTCATCGTTGAGAGCAATATCAAGTGGCCAAACGGTCTTGCTATTGACAAAATTGAGGGTCGTCTCTACTGGAATGATGCTAAAGTTCTCTCCATTGAAAGTTCTGACTTCAATGGCCACGATCGTCGCACTATCCTCAGCAATGTTCCATATCCTTACGGCATTGTTATTGTAGGACAACATGTTTACTGGACTGATTGGAGGACTCAGGCTTTACATAGGGCTGACAAGACCAATGGCAAGAATTCTATAATTATCAGGAAGAACCTGGAAGGACTTATGGATATTCGCGCTGTCCAGGTATGTAGACTGAGTGATCTTAGAAGTTATGTGGTGGCGTTTTGGACTAAGGCCATTGGATGAGACAATTCAACAATGTCGTTTAATTTTACAGGGCGAACGGGAACTAGAAAATGCTTGCGGGACTAACAACGGTGGATGTTCTCACTTATGCCTTCGATCACCTCAAGGTTACTCATGTGCTTGTCCTACAGGCTTAATCTTCAATGCAAGCGATCCCAACCCCAAGACTTGTAGGAAATACCCCGAAAGCTTCCTATTCTTCGCTACAAAGACCAGCATTGCCCTCATTTCGTTTGATACTCCGGAACAATGGGACGTTGCCTTTCCCATTAAAGTTCAAAATGCCGTGGCTGTGGACTTCCATTGGGAACACAAGCTGTTGTTCTATACTGATGTTGATATGGATGTTATCAGGTATGAAAGATCTTTGAATTTTGTTTTAAGTCATCTTCACAAAATAAAATCCATACTTAATATTATAAATGTGAAAGTGTGTCTGTCTGTCTGTTACCTCTTCACGCTTATACCGCTGAACCGATTTTAATAAAATTTGGTATAGAACAATTTTGAGTCCCGGGAAAGGACAAAGGATAGTTTTTATCCTAGAAATCATCCTTTAAGGGGCTGAAAAGGCGGGTGGAAGTTTGTATGAAAAAAAAAATGTGTTTAAGCGTTTTTGAAAAATAAAAATGGCTGCCCAAAGTAACTTTTCCACGCGGACAAAGTCGCGGGCAAAAGCTAGTCTTTTATAATACTTTCTAATGCCCAAAGCGCTATGAAGTATTTATATAAAGAAATGTATCTAACAAATGCGTAATTACAGGTCGATAAACATGATGAATATGAGTGATACAAAGGACGTCATTAAAGGTAACATGGGCATACCTAACGGTTTGGGAGTCGATTGGATCGCGAACAATATCTACTGGACTGACAACGAATACAAGGTACGTCATAACAATGAAGATAACTTATTGCCCATTAAAAAAACGAATGGCTTTAACAATAAAAATTATGTGGTGTGACTTATTTTTTCAATTATCATAATCATCAATTACGCAGGTCATAGAAGTTGCACGTTTGGATGGATCATCTAGAAAAACTTTGCTCAGCAATCTAAGTGAACCCAGGGCACTAGCATTGTTTCCAGCTAAAGGGTATGTAGCCTTACAGTAAATCTGGCTAAATAAAATTCTATATAGCAAACAGGAGAAAAATATTCACATTTTTATATTTCTAGATACCTTTACTGGAGCGATTGGGGTCAAACTCCATGCATTGAGCGAGCCTTCCTAGACGGGAGTCAACGGCAAATCATAGTGATCCAAGACGTCGGCTTTCCCAACGGAATCACGATCGACTACAAAGACAGAAGGCTGTACTGGACCGATGCTTTGAGACATAGGATCGATACTTCTGACTTGAATGGGCAACACCGCGTGCAGCTTATACCAGAAGCTAAGAATCCTTTCGGAATGACTCAGGTAGGCTGTCCTATTGTTTTTTTAGATTAATAAGTATATTTTCAAGTCCTGATAGTCGTACCAGGTCTTGAAATTCAAAGGATGCTGGAAGGGAAAGCTGGTGACTAAATAATAAAGGGTTGAATTTCAACGTTTAACTTCACTTGCCCGTCGGTCCATGGATGGATGACTATCAATTACAGACCGAGTTTCCTCCGTGCCTCTGAAAGCACGCTAAGCCATTTGTCCAGGCTGTCATTTGAAGATCTTTGACAGTAGTTACGGGTAGCCGGAAAATCTGAGTCTTGCCAAGGGTCTCTTAATATAGTTAGTTACTAGTTTGTGGAGGTCAGCCGTTAAGCCGTTTGTTCTACGCCAGATCTCTCTCCATTCGTGTCGGGTTGCCGTCACATCAGAATATGAGTGATGGAAGAGGGAGTGCACCTGCGTTTGCGCACACGCTTGTGCACTATAATATGTCCCGCGCCGATGGCTAGTCTCGGTTGAGATTAGCCGCCAAGCCCGACATCGGTCAGGAAGACCAGAATATGTATATAAATATAAAATACTGGTATTCAGCTGCATACAGTTAGACTGAAGCCGACCTCAACATAGATGGGAGGAGGCAGATGCGAGAGCAGGATGGAAGCTAGGCAGAGATAGCGAAGCTACAAAAGTAGCCAAAGGTTTTCTTTGAAAACCAAAACCACCAATACTTTGTTACCATTCCATTCTCAGGTCAGCATCAAAATACCTCAAACTGGAATAACACAGGTAGTATAAATGAAACTACATCCCTGTCGTGATTTGGACCTTTCGACTTCTGTTTTTTTTTATCTAAAATATTTATCTTTTTTCCAGTTCAATGATTACATCTACTGGACGGACTGGTATAAGAAAGCAGTTATGAGGGCGGACAAGAAAACTGGGAAGAATGTAACAGCTTTAAGAACGGACTTGGAGATGACCATGGAGATAAAAGCGGTGTCATCTGAAAAGCAACACGGTTGGAACCCTTGCAAGGAAGACAATGGGGGATGTTCCCATTTGTGCTTCTTTAGGGAACATGACTATATTTGCGCTTGCCCGGATAATCCTGATCCGATGCCGTGCTCCACAGGTAGGGAACAAGATTTGTCCTCTGATCAGAAATTCGGCAACTACACTACGTCCGCGATGCAGCTTCCACACATGCGTGTTTACAAACTAAAAAAAAAAAACAAAGTCCTGTCTTACTTTTCTAATAGTAGGTATACCTACTCGTCATTTTGCTTAAGCGTAATTAACACTATCATAAACTTGATATTTGTTTAAGCGGAAATAACATCAGCATTTTGGCCCAAACCTTGCGATAGAATTGAACTTTAGTCTGTCTGTAATTGTGTCATTAACCCGTAATATAGATACATGGAGTATTCACTCCTCGTCCTGGTATTAATCTGGTGAGGCAGTCGCTTTTTCTGATAAGCAAGTTTCAAGTTCGTAATGTAGTTATCTACTAAGTGAAAGTAATCTGTTATCAAATTCTGACACTATATAATTCTTCTAGTGCCCAAGATCCGCATAGACAACAAGATGCCAGCGCACTACCCCTCGTTCTACGACTACACGGACCTACAAGAGGACAACGGGTTGCCTCCGCCGCCCACTGCGGTACCGGGGACCAGTACCGGCGCCATTATTATCATGATAGCTGTCGTGACCTTTATCATCGTCGGAATTGCTGTCATTGCATTCGTTTGCGGTAAGTTAAAGGGTGAAGCCTAAGAAAACTATCACACTTAGGGATCGTAAATTAATCACACGAGGCACAAAAGGTGGTTCGGAAAAATCACGTAATATCACGCATCACACAAGAGGAGATATCACGTGTATTTCATTGAACGCGCGATTTCTAACACGAAAAGCGGCTTAATGTCTTTTTGGACATTTTTACCACGGTGCTTAATTTTGCCTGAATTTAAATTATACCTGTATTTAACGTTATTATTCTGAAAATTTTCAAGCTACTTTGTTCCAAAAAGTACACGCGATTTTGGGTAGGGGGTGGGGGTAGTCTAAAAGCTCACCACGTAGTTAAAAGTAAAGTTGCTAAAAACATCACGTGAATAATGGACAACCCTTTAGGGCCTGTTTCACGATGTCCGAACTGCCACAGTATACTGAATAAATTCTAAAACGGGACAGAATCTGTATACAACTATCTGCCAAATTAAAGCGCGTGTTGTCCATCTAATTGTGCCACTTATCCGAGGCGTTTATTGGGACGGATCAACCTTGAGCGCTAATATGTGTGTGATCGGGTTTTGAGTGGCGTCTCTAAGATATAAAACTCTTGCGTAACTGAGTGATTGAATAACAGACAACGCACAGCCAAAACTACTGGTCGTAGAAAGTTGAAATTTGGCATGTAGGTTCCTTGCGGAGTTTAGGGGAGCAATAAGAGAGGATTTCCCGAAATATCTACGGGAACGGGAAGAACGGGATTTGCGAGTGAGTACGAAGTCGTGGGCTACAGCTAGTATTCATATTTAAAAGTCGACTCAAAATATTCACGTTGTCTATTTCATAACAACGAAGTTTAACAGTGCAAATATCACAGATTTGTGAAGAGCTTTTAACGAGGTGCGAAATAATTTACTTATTTTGGTCTTGAAGCCATGCAAAAAATCATCAAATCAAACTCAGAATGTTGTCCAGTGAAGAACTTTCACTCATTTGGACGCCCATCGACAGTTTAACCCTTCACCTATCCCGAGCTCGCAATTTATTCTTTAACCAGGTATTACGAGCCCTGGTATCTTGCGTATGGTAGACCTGTTCACCAAGATAAAGAAATTGAAACACAAGCAACTCCCTTTTCCACAGTAAAAATGAGTCGAGACCGCGACGGCGATCTGAAGGAGAACTACCGCGACTCGGGCGGACACATATCGTTCCACAACCCCAACTACAGCTGCAACACCGGCGCCAGCGGCGGCAGCGCAGAGCCCCTCGAGCGCCGCACCAACAGGTTCCAGGGCATCTTCAAATATGACAAGAATCAGGTACCTACCTAACATCGCTTCGGTACGTCAAACCAGTGTAACGAAGATAATTTCCGCCAAGTCATGAAAAGTCATGACTTTTGGCGGAAATTATCTTCGTTCGTAATTCAGTTTCCAAACATGCAAACAAAATATATGTCTTTGAAAAATAATTTTAAGAGCCAAGACAGTTTGCGTTACAATAAAAAAGTAGCTTTGCACTTGTCATTCTAAAATCAATCTAATGTACACCGCATTAAAGATGAGAACTGATTAAGTGGAAATCACATTATTGAGAAACAAGGACTTGAATATGGAATAGGGACCTGACCTTCCGCGTTGGTTTGCCTAGACCTTGAAAGGTCGTAACAGCGATTTATATGCTTTGACTTAAGTATTAGCTTTGAATTGAGTTGCATTGAGTTGTTAGTGTGAGTGAGCAAATCTTAACCACAAGAGTGTTCTCAGGAGCGCGTGACCAACGTGTACATCCCGGAGGGCACGAGCCTGCTGCCGCCGCCGCCGCCGCCCCCGCGCCCCGCGCCACGCCCCTCCACGCACGACGACTTCGAGCCCGTCACGCTGCACTCCTACGCCTAGAGCGGCGACTAACCAATAAAGATGATATCATCTGCGATTGTTCAACGTACGACGGAGCCGCGGTACCAACAGCAACGCGTATTACGACTTTACTAGTATGCTACTTGGCAGTTGTTTTCTAATAATCAGCTTCGGATTGTGCGATGTCGACGTGAGTCGATTTTCGAAGCTCAAGCTTAGAAAATAACTCTACGAAACATACTATATCGTCCCCGTATTTTTTTGTAGCGTCTACCCGCGTGCCTCCGTTTCTTAGTAGGTACCAAATTAGACATAACGTTAGGTGCGTCAATATCCACATACCGTCAATTTGTGCGATCAGGATCGTCGATTGGATTATGCTGTTGGATGAAATGATCTCCATGAGACATTCCTACGCTGTATATACTGTGGCTGCCGGCATTAGAGTGCTAGAACTGTCCACCTGATACCAAATTGATGGTATCGCGACTTGTTGCTTCATGTGCTATCAAAATATTTTACTAGAATTATCAAAAAAACACGCAAAAAAAATGCCCCAAATACTGAGGTTATTGTACACCTGAACGCATAATATGTGGATTTGCAATGCAATACACAAGCAAACAAAACTAAGACTTCAAAATTATTGGTATATACGATAAATTAGGCTAGGAACATTATGCGGCCGAACAAATGAAAACTATAGTAGAACCAAAAAAAGTAGAAACAAAAAATCAATATTTTGATTTTTATTTGTCAATTTACAGCTTGTTATGAATGAATCTCAACTAGGTGTAATAAGATCACTAAGTAGACAAGTACTTCATTGGGAGTTATATTTTTAATGATTATAATACGTATCTATATCTAGATTAGATCATAGGTACTAGGTGGTACATTTGTGTAAAGTCTAATATCCCATGCCGACTACATTGAGGACATTCGATTTATTAATCCGTCAAATCACTCATGATTCTTGAATGTTCTAAAATAGGAAGTTATAAATAACTACAATATTTATATAAAATATGATTATTGTTATAGTTGATAGGGATAGGCAAATGTTTAGATGCATAGCAAGTCTGGACGATTTCTTGTCAAGTGTAAATAGATGTATCTATTGTAATAAATAAAAAGGGCTCCTATGTAATGTATCGCTGGACACCACCCCAAGGGTGACTGTCAAGTGAGAGAACTGCGATAGCATGCTGCCGGCTCCCACCCGCCCTCGACACGTCTCTCCTTCAGCGAAGGGAGCGCTGTACACGCGGGTAGGAACTTATCTCAGCATGATCTCGAAGTGCAAGAGGAAAGATAATAAATCCATTAATATTTATTATTTTTGTACAAGTCAACTGTCGCTCATTTCCTGCGGCTCACGGGGAAGATCGATAGTGACTTTTATACCATAGAAAAACTTATTATATGTAGTTACATCGTAAGATTACATGTACCGAGGTTTGGGATCATGTGCATGTCCGTGTTGCTTATAAACGATATCCTAACAAAATATTGTCCACTTATCACGTGATTATTTATAATGTACTTTTAGGCCCGTGAATATATATACGTTTATAAGTAATAGGACAAGACCGGAAGTTTCTTTATAGCGAGGGACTGATTGCTGTAAAGTGGTATCCCGGCCTCGTTTAAGTTGGGCGCAGTAAAGTCACCAGTTTGTAAAATAAATACGTAGTATTTAACACAGCACATCCATAGGTACTATCAAGGAAGAACACTGAAATAATATTTATAAATCCAGTTTTTATCACTCGAATACAATCCGATTTTAGAATAAATTCACCAGAATTAAAATGGTGACAATAAAATATCAGTGTAAATAGTTAGGTTTAATTACCAATTGTGTTGACCGACCGAAATGATATTGTAAATAATAGTTTATTTATACTTTGTATGTTATATAAAATGAAGCTGATTTTACGTTGAATGAAGGCCCGCTGACGGGCGGGCTCGACTCCTACATGTTACATGTTCGTCTCATATCAGAGAAACTCATTTAGTACCTAATTAGAATTAATTATTGATTAAATGCTTTTAATTTACTCTCTGATCATATAACATCGATAAAAACGAATCTTGAAAGGCACTCTACACGGATTAGTACTATTTATATTTTATTCCGTTTGTTAACTGACAGAAAGAAGACATACTTACCTACTTACTGGAAAAAAGTATTGAAGTTTCACAGGGTGTTTTAATCTAAGGTAGAATTAGGACGGACGTCAGCGGACACGGTAAAACAGATGACAAATCTCAATATTCTACTATAATTATTTGATCAATTTTTACGGCGCGCGGTTCGAATATATAATTTCTGTGGTCATTGAAAACTAAGATTATTATAACGAAAGTTCCTTTTCTGTATGATACTTGTAACTACAGTCGAATGCATTTAGGTAAAAAGCATGCATGTATTTTTAATTTTATATAATATGAAGTATTTATATTATTTATTAAGTATACGTCTGTATGTGTTGTTATAAATGTCCAAGACTAATCAAAAGATAATAAAATATAGTATGTTTAATATTTCTTATGGGTACTAACTGCATATAAAAGTAACGTTGATAAAAATCCGGTCTGACCCAATTTACTAGATCACCGCGACCTACAATGTGTACCACATACAATAAACTCTCTTTGTGACTCTTACAATCCTCTTTTTCGTCGGTTGGTTTTTTAATATTTTATAAACCAATTATGTCTAGATGGAGACGATAAATATCCATTCCAATTCTTGAACGAATTAAAGAGGCTTGAAAGAATTATTTCAGATTCTTCATACCTAATGTTCATAATAGTTTTAAGATATATTTTATGTACATTGTTTTGTTACATAGCTTGTAAGGGATGGGAAACTAATATAGTGAGTGCTGTGATACCGGATGCTTTGAAAGTTGTAGTGTGGGTAATCAGCGATGGTTAATGTATACATATTATATAATTATTATAGATTATTTTACGTTACGATATCTTGTCGTTTACTTTAATGTCATTGTAATGTAATACGGACAACAAGACACCAAGATAATCCAATAGGAGTGATTTGTGGCCACAGATATAACATTTTTATCGCGTATTCTAAAATTTATAAAAAAATGTGCTATGTGTGCCAAAATTTAAAATTTCAGTATTTTAACAGACATGATTGGTTCGGGAATGATTATAATTAAATTAATAGTTAATTAATAAACAGCTTTTACACCTTTGAAGCCTCCTTTTATAGAGGTGTTAAAACTGTTGTCAAATTTATTATTGTACTGACTTAAAGAATAGAAATTATCCGAATAATATTCGTGTTTCATTTACCTAAACCCGTGAAGTGAGCTCGTGTGACGCTGAACACACATAACAAATAACATAATATCATGTGACAGTAAATATGCTTGATAAATGAATAAATAAAAATACCGAATATAAAATACATGTACTAGTTTATTTCATATTAACCGTACAGTTGCATACATACTCGTCGTTACACTTAGTCAACAACAGGAAATATAACACTTAATAGATATAGACAATAGGTTCACAGGTTACACGAGAAAGTTCTTTCTCTGACGTCACCAGTGCTCACAAGTAATCGGCACGTCACAAAAGGTCACAAGCTAGCAATATTATGACATTAGCAATACAATGGCGCGTTTAGAAGGTGACTTCAGAAAAACAAAATTCTCCACATAAAAAGGTATTAAAAATAGACAGTTTTACATAATATTTATATATTATTATCTTACATGAAGTAGGTTTATATGTTCCCAAAAAAAAAAATTAGAAAATTTCAGTTTACATTTTTTTTTTGCTGGCAAACTATAGAATAGAAGCTTGTTATGGAAATGACCACGATTTATTTCATCAAAATTCTTATGTATTATCTCTTAATTTTTCCATCCTAAAATATTTTTGGTAACGTATTCGATACATTCATTAAAATTTTGTGATGAAGTCTATTTACAAATTAATAACAGTTACTCCTCTCACTTATTAATAAATTCACAATTATTATAAATATTTTCGTCATTCAATATTATTATTATAATCTTATTATTTTTAAATACTTTTATGGTCACAATTTAATAAGCTAGTCACAGATTAAAACATAATAAAAAGGCAAACATAAAATTTGTTATATTTCACCATTTTCATACATACATTTATTGTATACCTATGATCCTTTCTTACTATAATTAAATGTAAGTAGTTCTGCAAAAACGTTAGATCCGCTGCTTTAATAATGAACACGTATAAACAGTAGAAAACGTATATTTATTAAAGTGCGTTAGTAACAAATGCTTGGTGCAACGCGTTTCATAGTAGAAGGCAAGCCCTAAAACCAATATTAACTGTAAAATATCTACTCTAACACAAATACATTTCAACTAGATTATTATATAATGAGAGAATTAAAAGTAGGACTAGAAGGGAGGGAGGCGCATTGGATGCATTTTAAGTCAGCATTTAATTTTATCTGCTCCTAGAAGGAGCTGATGGTTGCGGAATTTGTTCGAAAGAGTCACCGCGGCCCTGGAACGCAAAGGGCTTTAGAAGGAACACGGATGGGTTTCAGTCAGTAAGAGTCTGACACGCCTTTCCGCTCCACCCAGAGCGGAAGAAGTCATTTGATGATTTCCCATCCATAAAAAAAGAAGGAGCTGATTCAAGATTCCTCTGGGGCGTATAAGGTCTGTCTGATTTATTATTTTTCTGTCTGAGCGTGCCTACATCTACTCGTTTCTACCAAACATTTAAATGGGAGAAAGACTATTTTATAATCCATCCAGAACTGCACCTTTTTGGCCAAACACTAAAAGTTTAGTATTGTGGTGGTATGTTGGAGCCATTTGGTATAAAACTAACTTCAACGATAGAGCAACCATCAGTGTTCCATGCGATTTGGAATGTACAGTCTAAGGAAGTGTTACGGAAGCCAAAAGAACTCGGACTCGATCAAAAGTAATCTTTTCAAGTAAGAAATACCTAACATGTCGGGAAAATGATGGCTGGCGAGATTGTGCTACTACTAATACAAACAATTTCGGCTAAAGTCATAGAGAACTCGTTAGATTATAGCACAAATTAATAATACCAGAATGCTCAAGATTCAGCGACCAACATTCAGGTACATACAATTCTTTTAAAGTTAACAGATTTGGAACATCGACATAACTTTTATTAAGTAAATATTTATAGTTCGATGCATGAACTTATAATAACGCGTCAAACGTGCATTCTTTGGCACAACACTAATTAACAACGTAACATTCACAAACATAAACTTTGTATATACATCTTTAATTTAATAGCAATAAGCTTTCTTACTATAAAGTTAAACTATACTATAATTTCACACATTTGCATCATAGCGCATTTTAGGCGTGTAAAAACTGAATAGATCGGTAGGTCACTGGAAATGTGGAAATGTAGCTATTAATTTTATTATAAATAAAAGATAAAAAGATCGATGTGCGATAGAGTCACGAAGAAAACAGACGTTCTTTCTGTATGTAATATGGATAATACGAAAACTAAGGAGAAAAATATTATCACTACGTTATCTTTATGTTAAACGAGGTATATGAACATAAACTTGAGATCAATACATTATTACTATCTACTAAACTTATAGTTATTATTTTAATACATAAGTCAGATATTGATCTACCTCTAAATGGCCACAGGCGACCTCGTGGCACTCAAATATTTATTACAAAAAGTCAAAACCCATTAATTTTAAATGTAACAGCTTTCATTGCAATGGTATAAAGAGAAAATTTAGTGTAAGATTTTCCAAAAAGTATAATTATAGAGTAACATATTCTTTGCATTAGTTTTGGCCGTGTTTCTTTCAAAATAATTCAAGTAATTTTGTCATAAAATACATATAATGTAGAGAGCAGAATTGTCAGATCCATAAAGTCAAAAACTGGCTTTCGAGATTTTAAAAGGTGATATACGTTTTTAAAGATATGTGCAGACATTTTGAAGTATCCAATATGGTAAAGACCGATTTAAACGTAAAGGAATGTCTCTTAGAGAGTATTTTTACTCGTTTATTTTCCAGAGTAAGTGTCCTTTGGATAAGATCCCTGTAAGATTATACTATACTTTGATTATATCTATTGTCATGGCTTGTCTTACCTACGGAGTTATTGGTATCGTTTGAGCTCAGGGAACACTTCTAGAAGTACCAATTCGAACAGCTCCTGAAAAAAAAAACGTGCATATATAGATAAGGAAGGGTACTAATTAATTAGCAAGTTTTTTCTTAAACTAGTGTGTCCAGTCAGATACATATATAATTATGTAGTAGGTTACTCTTGTACTCTTTTTATGAAGCTTTAGATTATGATAGGCCCCTTGCTATCGATATACTTAATTAAAATTTGCAAATTTTCTTTTATTTCTTAAAAACGTTGTGTACGTTTTTAACACTAAAAAACGTGAATAATGCAAAGCATTCTTATTTCCACGTACGAATAAACCGATAAACAATTCTTTCAGGTATAATTTGGCGAAAGATTGTATTTTAACATAAAGTCTTGTGTGACGGGCGACACGCGGCGACCACGTCTTCCGCACAGTTGTCGCGCCAATTCACATATATTACGTACAAGCGGCGACATTTTTAGCGGCGAAGACGCGCTTTTAGCTACAAAATGACACGCCAATAATTTTAGATCGCGCGGTATTTGTATGATACGGGGACAGAGGCATAACACGTTGGAATGAGGGGAGACTGTATGCCAGTATTATCAGTTGCGGTTTGCGAGCTTGTTGCGAAACGTTGAGGTTAAGGCCCGGCTTCTTTTGTTTTTTTTTTTTTTAATTCTATCGGCGCTGTAAGTGAAACCTAAAAATATGAACAGTGAGAAGCGTAATAAGACTATTGAGAATTTGTTATAAATTACAGTTATAAAAGTGTTTACAAAAATAAGCTTAAGTGAAGTGAAAAACTTATATCTTTGATAAGTTTCCGACGTCGTCAAAATGCCCATAGTATTCAGTGCTGTAGCCTCAGACAGGAACATAGTGTCTAACTTTGCGTCGTGTGATGGCAACTTTACCGAAATAGCAGAGCAAGTCCTCTCGAAGTTACCACCGTGCAACAATAAGATGACATACTCACACGGAATATATCTGCTACACTACATAGCTGAAGACGACTATTTGTATTTATGTATAACTGACAAAGTAAGTACCTGCATTCTATATTCGAAACCCTCAATACCGGAAAATTACGGCTTTAAGATTAAGTCTCTTATCGTGCCCTGAACACTAAACTGAAATAAACGCATTTAGACGTAATATAACAATTCATTTTATAGTGTCTCGTTTAATTAATATATTAAATATATAATTGAATTAATATATTATACACAAATTCCTAGAGCCCCATAAAATAGAGTATAATTTTCTCTTTTCGAATACGTTATTAAAATGACATAATGTAAGCTGCTGATAATCCGATGACATTAATATGTTCTAAATCGTCAATCGCCAAAATATCAATAAATGTCAACGAACTTTATGAAGTGTGAGATAGATTCGATTTTAACGTTCGTTCATAACCATCAAGACATAATTAATTTTGTTTATCATCAAACGCCCACTCAAAATATCATAAAAACTATTCACGACTATTTCTGTCTCAGAAAGAGTGATTTTAAATATAATTTCAGTAATTTATCTTATACTAGCTTTTCCAGCGTCGTCGCCCGCGTGAGAGCCGAAACTTATCCTTCAAAACTACGTAGAAAAGCGGTTCAAAGCAAGGGTAGGTAACTAGGTACTGCAATAGTACCTACGTTCCCGTGAGAAGACTTTCTTACTCTCATGCTTCGTACTTTTGCAGAGATAAAAAGTCTAGCAGTGTTTTTAATTTTATCAAAATCTGTTCAACTGTTGAGGCGATTAACAAATATACAATCATCTAAATTCCAAACATACAGTCTTTCACATTTATACCTAATATTCGTAGGACGGTTAGTCTATTTCTACACTTAAATATTTAAAGAATAGTTGCTTTTGAAAGATACTTCAATGGAAACATGTTACATACTTTTTCGACTTCATTACATTGATTTACGGCCTTCCTAAAATACACGCTAGGCTGAAAAAAGCATTTGAAAATAAGTTTATGCTATTTTGATTGCAAAGCGTCCGTAGACATAGTGTTTCGCTTCTTACTGGCTGTAAAGCAACAGAATGTGTTTACCGTATTCATATGAAGGAAAGAAAACAAAAAACAAATTCTTCTGAACGCGCGCAAATTGTTGTAATTTGCCTTAAAGCTATCTCTTTCTGTATCATACGTCCCGTATTATCCATCGCAGTCGTACAATAAGTAAATTTGACATAAGAACGCAACGATATCTGAATGCCGCTCAGTATGAACGTAGCGTATTGTTACGCGCCAGAATTAATGTCGGGTACATTAAGTTACTACTAGCGCCATCTAGTATCGAGTAGCAGAACTAGTAGAGTCAAGTACCTTCTAAACATTTCTTTGCCAGAACATTCTACACTTCTCGGTATCTGGTCAGTCGGCAGCGGTAGTTACGAGTACTTTCCAGATGTTTCGAGAATGGAAGTTTCTAGAATAAACTGACCTATAAAAGGAGCGCGTATTCCGCGACCGAGTCAGTATTGGATTAGCGATACAAGCGAATACTTCGGCGATCTTTAAGTGCGATTAAAGTGATCAGTGGTGAACTTGTGTTTAATAATAAGTGAGTTTAAAGTTGTAATTAGTGTTTTTAAATTAAAGTGTCATTTTGGTTATTTAATCGGCTGTTTTTATTGTCACGAACCCCAAGCTCGTAACAGTATCTTTCCTTTATAATATCATTGTCTAAACACAACAAAATCCCTGAATCAACGCTGTTGCTACTCTTACGCGTTCATGTATAAACGCTTGATTTAGTAAGAAGGATTGGCTAAAAGAGCCACTAATTGAGTCCCATTCAACGCTAGGCGACATCGCGGCAGACCAAGACGAAGCTGGAGAGATGCACTTGACTCTTACCGGAAGGACTGACCCGCAATGGCAGAGGATAGACGTGTGTGGAAGAGAGAGAGGGCCGCCTTAGCCCAGCATTGGGACATAACGGGAAAATATAGATAAGATTAGCTTTTGCCCGCGACTTCGTACGCGCATACCCCGTTTTTTCTAATTCCTATAAGAATTTCGGGAAATCCTCTAAGCTACATGCCAAATTTCAGCTTTCTAAGACTAGTAGTTTCTCAGCTGTGCGTTGTCTATCAGTCATCAGTCACTCAGTAACGGAAGAGTTTTATATAATATAAGTCACCTGAAAATTACAAACGCTGTAAAATTGTAAAATATCGCGTGAAATTGTAAACTACTTTTTCTTAACATGACACGGATATGTTGTAAACGATTGAATTTGGATGGGATTTATAATACCTATACAAAACGATTTTTCATAATATATCGAGAAATTGTAATCTAATATAGATTTATTACAATCTCACGGAGTCTGCAATTTTCCGGTGACATACATATATATTGATTGACGATTTAGATTGACTTATAACTATTCGTCCATCAGTTATGCTAACAAGCAATAGATAAAAGAAAGCATAAAATAATGAGTAAATAAAAATAATTTCTAGGGACGGGAGCGTCCGGTAGCACTGCCAAATATCGGTAATTACCTTGTCACCTGTCATTTGCAGTGTGGTACGGCAATGTTGATCTAAAAGGCAGCTGTCGATTCTAGGCCCAGCGGAGCGTAACTTGTCAGAGTCGTGTTTACAAAGTTATATTGGATACTTTAGTTGCTAACTGAGTATGAAGATCACATTGTGATCGGAGTTTTAGTTTTGAAATAGGCTGCTCTAGATACTACTAGAACATATTATTATATTATGAAATTGTGATAAAAATATAGGCGAGTAGGTAACTAATATTTGCTAGCTAGCTAGTTTTAAACTTTCTTCAACCTTAACGCAAACTGATGCTAACTTTATGCAATTGACTTCGTTTATCATAATAACTAGAGTAGGCGTATTGCAGTAATTACACAACACTACTGCAACATCACAATCGTGACAATGCGACACCGGCTCATTTTTCAGAAACTAGTTTTTTCACGTGGCGACGCTCGCGTTAATATAGATTTTCGCAAAAATGTAACCTATAACTGTCTTCAAAGTTCAGTCTATCGCTGTACCAAGGTTCATCAAAATCGATTAAGCAGTTTATGCCTGAAAGCATTGAAAATAAACAAAAGTCACTTTCGCAATATAAACTAAGTTAGGATCTCCATAACGGACTAGCATGCAAATTTATTTTGAAACCTTTACATCTTCAGCTATGCCAGCGATCAAGAGCATTCCTCTTCCTCAACGAGATACAGCGAAGGTTTATAACGAGCAAGCAAACCGACGACTTCACGACAACACTAGCTGCCGAGATGTATCGATACAGTGAAGACTACAGCACTATTGTGATAAGAAAGGGAGAGCTTGACGAACTGAATAGTATAGGAGTCGGATGCAGCGGTGAGCATACTTGAAATCCAGGATTGAAATATTTACATATTAATTATTATTATGTTTATATATATGTATCTATATATATATATATATATATATATTTACAGAAAGTTTACTTGGTGAGAAGATCCTATACATTAACAATCCAGATGTTATCTCATACAGTGTAAGTATTGCACCTTATATTAACATCATCTTCCTGCCTTATACCATGTTACTTGGTTTCGGCGCAACACGTTTTTTTCCTAAATTATGTCCTGCCAACCGTCACGCTATCACTCACTGCCATTTTTTATATCACTCCTCCCAAAATGCATGCATCTTTTCAATAGCCGATTTCTGATCATACAAATTTATATTCACATCTGTTTTAGGAATATACGTCTCATCCCTCCTTTTATAACTGTGGAACCTATTGAAACAAAATTTTACGGTTTCAAAAAAATTAAGAGTAATTTCTAAATTTGAACGTTTTTAAGAACACTTGAGATAACCATGATCATTTATATTTCCAGACTATATCACACGTGAGCGCAACCCCTGGGCATATATCAGTATCAGGCGTGAGCCCGACTCCAGAAGAGTTATCGGTTGCAAGGCCCACAACAGAAGCAATATCGGTCATGAGTCCAACTGCAGAGAGAGTATCGGTTGGAAGACAGACTCCAGAAAAGGTATCAGTCGAGAACACGGCTGTAGCAAGCACAACTTCGGACGAAATAAACATCGGGGACCAAACGTCAGAGAATATGTCGGTCGTCAGGCCAGGTCCGGAAAAAATAAGTCCAACATCAGAAAGCAAATCAGTTATATTCCCAAATCAGGCAAGAATATCTTCACTGAGCCCCATAACGGAAAGTTCACCAGTAATGAGCCCAAGACTATACATAGTGATCGTAGGCATGATCATACTGGTCATAGCTATGTCTGTGTATGCGTTAGGACCGATATCGTGTGTTGTTGTCACGGGCATCGGGATATATTCGCTCTTACGATCTTATATGGGTACAAAGGATAAAGCTGATTAGAGTACCAAAGAGATTTGCTGCAAGGAGGGGACAACGCTTAAGTGTGTCCTCCTCGTATAGCATTTAGTTCTCAAAATAATGCATTTTTGTAGTTAGATTTAAGAAGCACTTGTTTTGTCGCCGGTACCTCAATAAGAAGGGTCGTGGGTTCTCTTTTGTGAATTTAAAGTAAGTACCTACTGTATGCAATTTTTGATAAGTTCATAGGCTAAGCCAGGTTCTGTATAAAAGTATCCGGTATGTCTTAATGTAAGAAGTATATTTTATGCACTAAAATAAATGATGTAGTTGAAAAATTCAGTATTTTAGTAAAATGTAACTCTCAAAATATATTGTTCTACATATTTTCTTCCTAGAAATCTAGGAATACAGTGTGCTTTAATATTTTAGACTTCTAGACCAAACAACTTCGAACTATTTGCCTGTAAAGTTGCCAAATGTTCCGGCTTAAGTCGGTCACATTTGACGGATACCCGTCTTGCTAAAAATATGTCTTTGTTTTTTCGCGTTCTGACATTTCCAATGATTAATCTTACTCAGATTCGAGTTACCTCGTTGCACACGTCCACGAAAATCCCTGAAATTACCTACACACTGGTATCACTTGTGTTTTAAACGACTCGAAGACTCGAAAATTAAAACTGCACTATTTGCGGTCGTTCCTGGCATCTGATGGCGATATCAGTGCTCAACGACCTATCGTTTTATTTAGAGGATTTTATACTATTCTTTTCAGCCGACGAATGATTAACATGTCACCAGACCCTCCTGGACCGGGCAGATACCACAAAAACAAACCTATAGTTTCAACGTGTAGCACCTTAATGTTATAGAAAGCTATCATGTATGTGCAACGCTCAAAGACCGAAAACACTCATTGAGCGAAAAAACAGTTCCAAATGACCACATCGCTAATTTCGCGTCGTGGCACTTAAGAAAACGGCCAGACCGCGTTGTGGCACTTAAGAAAACGGCCACAACGCGTTTTGACAATGAAGACAATACATGACACGTTCAATCTGAGCCGCAACTGGTGCAACTACCTCACGAAAGAAGGTTGGGTTTGAGAGAACTGGGAGCAGCTGAAGTGAGCGAGCAAAGCGAGCTTACTTAGCCCCCGCCCCCGCTCAACTATTGTATCACTACATGATGTACTCACATAGAACAGCTGCTTGTTGTGCGTGGTGTTCTGCAGCGTGTGGAACAGCTTGTGTGCGCCGCGCGCCGCCGCCTGCGCGCCCACCAGCGACGACAGCGCGTCCAGCACACTCTCGCTCAGCTGTTGTAGCGCTAACGTACGCGTGTGCTCTAAAAAATAAATTCCATATCAATCACTATTTTCGACCTTATAAACAGAATTTAAGGGTAACTTTAGAGCGAGGCCACATGATTTGTGGACGATGCGGTGCCGCTGCGTCATCCTATATACAAATCAGTATACCAAAAAAAATCATCCATCGCTTTTTGATTAAGTCGAACAACTATCCACCGACAGCTCAATGCCAATCCGCGTTCTGCGCCAGTAAAGACTAAAATTTTCTATACTGGCGCAAGTATAGAAATTTTTTGTCTGTTTTGTCGAGCTTGTGCGCACTCTAATACCCTCTTTTCTGCACGCTTCGTACAGCAAATGACGAGGTCAATGACCGTAAGTGGGTAGTTACTTAGAAATGACTATGATTTGTTTTTCCTTCAGTCATTTTTCGTGGAGTTTCGCCAACCTACTTAGTTTTATCTTTTAAAATAAACACAACTCATCATCTTTATCCTGAAAACTGTATCTTACCTTTATCTTGAAAGTTTCTATTGGAAGTGTTCTCCGACAACGTGCCGCCCGGCCACCACGACTTGAGAACCACGCTGATGTAGTAGTGCAACATTTGTTCCGAGAATATCCACGTCACCGTCTCTTTGATTTGCCTGCAAATTAATATCATGATAGAAGCAATTTAAAATTAAATGCTTTGTACACTATTTATTTATTAGTACTTGGACCCCGAGCTTAGCTCGGTTCTTTTTAGGTGAACGTTTTCTAAAAATGAAACCTAGCTAGATCGCTTTATCGCCCCCGAAACCCCCTGCATATTAAATTTCATGAAAATCGTTGGAGCCGTTTCCGAGATTCAGATTATATGTATACATATATGCAAGAATTGCTCTTTTAAATGTATTAGATAGATAATATATGTATTCGGTAAAACATTGATTAAATCACCACCTCACCAGCTCTTTGTACCTATTTTTCTGTACCTTCTTCTTGACTGTACGTGATAGTGTGCATTAATGTAATAAATAATAAATTAATCGATAGTCTACTATGCAAACTAATTTAAAGATAAAACAAAAGATTTTGATATAAGTATACAAAAATATACTTCAAATAATAGAATATCTAATTCTTATGATCGATCCATTCTGGTTTCGGTAAATCCTTCGACTACTCTCATACATTACATCGATTGCACGTAGAACAGATAGTCAATGAGGCCAAGAGGTTCTGGAGTGGCGACCGTGTACCGGAAGACAAAGAGTTGGAAGGCCTCACACAAGGTGGACCGCTGGATGCGAGACGCACAGGACCGGTCGATGTGGCGACTCTTGGAGGAGGCCTATGTCCAGCAGTGGACGGCTTTCGCTTGAAATGATGATGATGAAGGCCCTCATACATATTAATCGTCCTGCCGTACGTGATCTGCACGAAGGTGACGAGCGTCTTCCTGAGCCAGCGGAACACGCCGCGCATGTCGAACACTTCACTCAGCAATGCGTACAGGGGTTCCGCTATGCTGTCTCTTTCTTCCGTACCTATTAATAGTCCTGCCGTACGTGATCTGCACGAAGGTGACGAGCGTCTTCCTGAGCCAGCGGAACACGCCGCGCATGTCGAACACTTCACTCAGCAATGCGTACAGAGGTTCCGCTATGCTGTCTCTTTCTTCCGTACCTGTTAATAGTCCTGCCGTACGTGATCTGCACGAAGGTGACGAGCGTCTTCCTGAGCCAGCGGAACACGCCGCGCATGTCGAACACTTCACTCAGCAATGCGTACAGGGGTTCCGCTATGCTGTCTCTTTCTTCCGTACCTGTTAATAGTCCTGCCGTACGTGATCTGCACGAAGGTGACGAGCGTCTTCCTGAGCCAGCGGAACACGCCGCGCATGTCGAACACTTCACTCAGCAATGCATACAGGGGTTCCGCTATGCTGTCTCTTTCTTCCGTACCTATTAATAGTCCTGCCGTACGTGATCTGCACGAAGGTGACGAGCGTCTTCCTGAGCCAGCGAAACACGCCGCGCATGTCGAACACTTCACTCAGCAATGCGTACAGAGGTTCCGCTATGCTGTCTCTTTCTTCCGTACCTGTTAATAGTCCTGCCGTACGTGATCTGCACGAAGGTGACGAGCGTCTTCCTCAGCCAGCGGAACACGCCGCGCATGTCGAACACTTCACTCAGCAATGCGTACAGAGGTTCCGCTATGCTGTCTCTTTCTTCCGTACCTGTTAATAGTCCTGCCGTACGTGATCTGCACGAAGGTGACGAGCGTCTTCCTGAGCCAGCGGAACACGCCGCGCATGTCGAACACTTCACTCAGCAATGCGTACAGAGGTTCCGCTATGCTGTCTCTTTCTTCCGTACCTGTTAATAGTCCTGCCGTACGTGATCTGCACGAAGGTGACGAGCGTCTTCCTGAGCCAGCGGAACACGCCGCGCATGTCGAACACTTCACTCAGCAATGCGTACAGGGGTTCCGCTATGCTGTCTCTTTCTTCCGGTATGGAGCCTGCACCTGATAAAGGATTTTGAAAGATTTATTATTAGGGTACGTTTACACGTACAATTTTCAATCCTGATATTGCCGTAAATTAGAATAAGGCAACATTTCCTGTCCACATGACCCATAATTATATTATTATTTATGTATAGGATTTTATTTATTGTATTTTAAGTATATATTTTGTTTATGTTTTATGTGATGTACACATTGTTGTTTAGTTTATATAAGTAAGGATTTTAATTTTAAGTTTAGTTGTACACTTAGGTATACACCTAGTTAGAAAATAACTATCGCACTGAAGTATGCTGTAAGAAAACCCAATTGCGGTTTAAGCTCGTTTTTGTACATAAGCTGTCGTTGTAAATTTGTACCTGTATGTTTTTGGGTGCAATCAAGAATAAGAATAAAAGTATCGGTGTTGTCGAAAAATCATGGTGGCCTGGATAGAAGGATAACAAATTCAAATGTGTTTAACTTCGACCATTTTTATTTATTTGTACAAATCGTAATGTTTTAATATTATCTATCAAATAAGTACTTATTCATTAATTTAGATTTTATATATAAGTCAAATACCCTATACATTGCCTGTGCAAGCGAGATTTTATTAATGACTAGTGGCCCGCCCCGGCTTCGCCCGGATGTTTTGTTTTTCAAAATTTTCTTTCATAAGAACCCTCTCCTGACAATAACAAACACAACAAAAAATATATTAGCGAAATTGGCCCACCCGTTCACGCGTGATGCCGTGACCAAGGGAAATAAGGATTCATTTTTATATAATTACTAGTGGACCGCCCCGGCTTCGCCCGGATATTAATGTTTTTTCAAAATTTTCTTTCATAAGAAACCTTCTCCTGACAATAACAAACACAAAAAAAAGAATTAGCGAAATTGGTCCAGCCGTTCTCGAGTTTTGCGCTTAGCAACACATTTAGCGATTCATTTTTATTATATAGATATAGATTTACATACCACGTAAAGAGCTGGTCATCGCCTTGCTCGCGTTATCAGATCCGTTGCCATCAAGGTACAATGATATCTCGTCTTCGTCTGCTGATAAATGCGTGAACTGTTCCTTCTCCTGAGATGATCTGTTCGTTGCTTCACTACTCGTGCTGTTTAAATCGAAAGAAGCATAAGAATCATTATAAGAACTTAATTAATAAGTTACCAATGGGTACAGATTGGTAAAACGTAACAAAATTGAGCCGCATGAATGTACACAATGCAACATTAAGAGTCAACAACAAGTCGAATTTCTTTCGATGTGTGTTACATTTCATGTAAATTTTCATGATTTTTCAGGCATCATGTTTCAGGCTGCATCGTTCTTTGATATAACAAGCGCAATACAAGGCAAAATAATTAGTCTTCCTACAAGTTAACTTGACATCTTCTGACAAAGTAAAAAATAAATAATATAAATAATTAAACTAAAAATAATTTAAACTAGAAATAAGAAAGAAACACCATTACCTCTTAAATAAAGTTGAAAAGGAGAATTTATTTTTCTTTGGTAAGTCACCCTGCTTCAAATACTCCGAACTGGGATTAAGGAATGTGTATAAAGCCTCACTTTGGTTTAGTCTGTCATCTTCTAAAACAAACTGAAAATAAATCGATTCGACTGTATTCTATACTGTAAAAAGTTATTCAATCGGGCAAAGAAAACACTTTTATTTATTTTTCTTTCAATTCATAGTAATTGTTAAAAACTCTTTTCAAAATATCATCATCATCACATCAGCCTGCAAACGTCCACTGCTGGACGTAGGCCTCCCCGCGCGTGTCGCAGCAGCCGGTCCTGTGCGCCTCGCATCCATCGGCTACCTGGGAGCAGCAGCAGCACGCTGCACCTTGTGGGAGGCCGCGCCAACGCTACGCGCACCGGTACGCGGTCGCCACTCCAGAACTCTTCGAAATATCATAATTTTGGCTAGCGGCCGACGGTTTGCTTCACAATACAGAGCTAACTTGAACCTTTTTTAAGGATGGGAAATCATCAAATGACTTCTTCCGCTCTGGGTGGAGCGGAAGGGCGTGTCAGACTCTTACTGACTAAAACCCATCTGGGTTCCTTCTAAAGCCCTTTGCGTTCCAGGGCCGCGGTGACACTTTCGAACAAATTCCGCAACCCTGACAGGCTCTGGTCCTAGTGGGCCCCGTCTCCTATGCTGACATCTCTTTGAGGCGCGCGTGGAACACAACGCGCCATCTCCCCGGGCCTAGCGGTGATCGGACAGCGAGCCACCCAACGCTCGCCGTCCGCAGGCCCGCGCCAAACTTGAACCTTGGGAGCTTAATAAAAAAAAAACTTACTTCTAAGTATTTCTGTATTAAAATTTTAGCTTTTTCTAAAGAGTTTCTATCGTTCTTTCCAAACAGAAACTTGAACGAGTTCGTGGGTAGCTCTAAGTTCTTCAATTCTGCACACATAGGCCGTAGTTTTCGATGTAATTCCTGAAAGGCAATACTGTATTAGGTCAAACGTAGAGTTGGAAAAATCATTTGGGATACATGTTCTTTAGAACCATGATGAACATGGAGGACAGTATATGATCCTCCTTTGAAAACGCAGGATCTTTCGACTGACCAGAAGGTCGCTATCGGTTTATTCTATAAAGGTTGTTTCAGAAATGCGTGGTCATATTTAAGGGCTTTCCGAAAGTTCCGAAGAAATGACTTTTCAAGCAATTTGTTACAGTTGGTAGCATTTACTTTAGTTCACATCATAGATTTCATGTCACCAAGTGCACCAGACTGCTTGAAAAGTCATTTCTTCGGAACTTTTTAGTTAAAAAATGTTTTTTTTAATGATATTATGATAATATACGCAATTCTGGAACACCCTGTAGATGTCACCACAGTTCCAAAAACATGGTCTAATGTGAAAGGCTATGGACCAACCTGAAATTCGTTCAATGTCCTAAGCAGTACCCATCCTGTAGTAATTTGTTCGGGTCTATCATCTTCGTTCATTGATTCCTGTTCCGCCATATGTACCACTATCACAAACTGAGGCGGCTTTGATTCATCTATAACCTGACATTGAAAAACAACCCATATAGTACTTGAAATAAAGTTTACTGTTCAATTTGTCTACTATCCTCACCTTTTGTGCTAGCTAGAACCAGAAAGTTGATGTTCATTTTAGTTTATCAGAATAAAATTATCTACAACTACTACTGATAAATAAACATCACTAGGTATATTCAAATTAAATAGTGTGCAAGAGATAGTTCGCAAATAGCGTCAGAATTTACTAACGCAACTTAATTTTAAGACGTTCCTAATATTTCATAGCCACCGCAACAGAAAAACTTTACAGAACGTCTTACAGTTAAGTTTCGTTAAGAAGTCAAGGGTAATACCTACCAATAGATAATGCGTAATAACAATTTAAGGCCACGTTTACACATGCAGCCAGCTCGCATTCAAGTTGCATTCATAACATTGCGAGCAACCAATGTATAATTTCATTAATTGCTCGATTGTACCCCAGAATGTAAATAAAGCTTGCATGCGAGTTGCTTGCAAGAGCAAACGCAACCCAATGCTTGCTATTTAAAATAATATTTTTATTCAATGTAAATTTTCATGGACGTATTGAAGTTAAGTGTAATTTAAAAAATCAAGGGTAAAGAATAATTACAAAACAAATTCGGCCCATTACAATAAGCTTATTATACAGACTTCATTTTCATCTAAAACGGTTCTCTTATACCTCAGCGCTATGCACGGAGGCCCGCCACCGGCCCAGGTGCTCCGCCCAAGTGTCGGTCCTAGCTAGGTGAGCTTCCAGTCGCATCTGTTCTCCTGCTAATTTCTCTACTTCATTCGCTAACATGGACAAAGCAGGAGATTCTGGTTTGAGGGAGGCTCGGAGAGCTGCTAATGCCTGTAGACAATATAAGCCGTAACAATGTTAGTCAATCGTTTGGTAACGTTATTCCAGTGCGTACAGGCTGATTTCTTGGTACAAGATTGCAAGGATAACTTGAAACTATAAGCTAGTCGTGACAGGGATCGAAACCGATCTTTGCTGTAAAAACGCCTCCACTTGTATACACCGAGCAGTAATAAAGACGTATACATGCATCATAATAAGGATTTAATCTAGAAATAATCTAGTTTTTTTTTTGCTTATTCTGAGAACGAGTTTTTGCACCGGTTATCAGAAAGCATAATCCTCTGCCCGACTTTGCCTACTGCTGAGCGTAGCCCTCCCTCATCTAAGTTCCAGCCGCGATGATGACCGAATGCCGTCCAAGGATTAGAAGAATTGTTCGTCCGGCGACAAGATTCAGCAAAGGTGCAAAGGAGTGGAACTTTTTGCCTGCGTCTGTGTTTCCGAACGCATACAACCCTAATCTCTTCAAAATTAGAGTGAACAGGCTTCTTCTGGGTAAGCTCGCTCCATCGTCGACTTTGTCTCTGTCATCTATGACCTATACTAGAGTCAAGAGCAAAATCATCTCAAATAAAAAATAATAAACAAATAATATACAAATACATTGTGTCTGGCTTACTTGAATTTTATTATTATGTCGTTCCTGCAGCTCATCCAGTTTCCGTCTCGCGTACGTAGAATGTTCTGTGAGGTGTATAGTACCGGCCACGCTCTCCGCAGACGATACGGATTCGTTTGATAACTGACGGTCTTCTATTGGCGATCTGTCTGACGTTATGTCTGAATGAAAGGGCATAATTTTAAAACTGGTCAGCTAACGCGTACTAATTTCAACTTTGTATCTATATTTATTAAGCTGATTTTAAAATGAAAAGTTCTGTTGAAAGACAAACGTGTTTTTTTATATATTTGGAAACAAATTCTCGTATGCAGTATGGGTAGGCAAGGTAAATTGTTCAATTTTTTAAAAGTGTATGAAAAAACACGTGCTGTAAAAAAGTGGTCAGGTACAAAACCTTTATTAGCCTCCTCAGTTGCAAGTTCAGCTATCAATGCCGTATACTGATCGCTTAGAAGGAACGAATGATAATATTTCTCCTGTATTGTGTCTACTACGGTATCTTGAACTTCATAAAATACTTCTGGCCCCTTATCTCCTAATAAAAATGCTTCCATTCTTTTTCTTGTGTCCTGAAATTATACACAAGGATATATGTAAATCAATGATGAAGCTTGGCAAATTACAAGTTATACTAAAGAATAGATTGGAAAACGCCAACAATTTAAACATTTACAAAGCTTTTGTGTTGTAGCAAAAAAGGCTATTTTTGTGCAACAAACATTACAACAGGTTTTTCACTGTACTAAAATTACATAAACTTGAATTTACTTTTACCTTATCAACTTTAATCTCAGCGCTAGGTGACCTAATGTAGGTATAAAATATTTCCGCGCCAAGCTGATGCCAGCTACTCCGGGGACTGTGCCTCAACTCCTCGACGGCCATCCAGAAGCCGACCAGACCCTGAGAACACATCGTCTCCAGGAACATCGAGAGGTATCGCCGTCCCGTCACACTCTCCATTATTTTGTGTAGAGGTAGAGTCTGTAATTGAATTCACAGAAGATTTAAATCAAAAGCCTATTGGAGTAGGTACATTGCAGTCAGGGGCGGATGCAGGATTGTCTTTTGGGAGGGGGGGGGGCTTGACCCCGCTGAGGGTGGGTTTTAGCAAAGTAAACACTAAAAAAGCACATAATATTTGATTTTGCTTAACACAAAACAAGACATGCTTCCATTTACTGAGCACACATCCAGACACTAAGCTGCTTCCGAGAAATTTTAGATGGAAAACCTTATTAAGACTGCTAGACCCAGCAATCGAGCCTTGGACCTTGTGCTTGCAGCCACTACATCAACGAGGCAGGTAGATAGTAAAGTAATGCAAAACAATTTATTTTTTGTGTGAGAATTTAATTCATGTTTATACGTTTTTCATGAATACATAAAAAGACTGAATATTACGGCAGCCAGCAGCGACGAGTTTGAAATTTGAACCATAGAATTTCTGAGACAAAAACCCGTGTAAACTAGTGTGAATAGTGACCCTGCGAAAAATTTGTCATACAATTTCTTTTTGCTGTTTAATAAAACAAAAATGAATGAAACAAAATGCCAAATTGACGGATTGTCACACGTTGCCCGTCGGTTATACTAAATAGGTCCCAGGTGTGAGGGTGAATCACACTTAACACATAATTGAATTTAATAGTGCTTGCACGACCACTTTATGAGTCATCCAATTAATATGATTACTTTGTGGATTATGTATTAGCGATTTAGATTTTTAAAGTCAGTTTTAAAAATCTATTTCGCTAAACTTAACAAGATTAGGTACACACACACAGGCACAGGGCTGTCTCTACCCACGGGCGCAAGAGATGTAAAAAATCAGGGTGCAGAGCCCTAGGGAGCGCAAGCCGAATACCATATTTTTTTCGAACCGTTTACTCCACGCGAGCAGAGCCGTTAATACAGCTAGTATGAAAGTAAATAATATCTCGAAAGGTTAACGCAGACTGACTTTCACACCCCAGAGCCGAATGTTCTTATGAAGGCTCTTTAGCAGCATAACACGAGTCAAATGAACTGAACTGTTGTGTTATATTCGATATAATATATCTGTATTAGCTAAATAAGTAGTACAAAATGTGAATATTACCTTTACCTTACTGTCAGACTCCACCGTCGGGAAAGCGCCATCCCATCCAAGCTTCCTAAGGGCGGTTTCACACTCAGCTTTAGCAATAGTCAGCTGATTTATATACCTCTTTAGTTTCTTAGCATCCGCTACTTGTTGTCGACTAATATTTTGTGAACCACTTTTCTCTATAACTTCTATGTCTACGCCCTTAGCCCGTTTAACGTTTTGCAAGGTAGTTGCTTGCATTATTTGCGTGACTATGTCATATCTGTAATGGAAATATAATAAATAGAAGTAGTTTTACAAAAATACTAACAGACTTCCAATTAAAAAAAACACAAGTTGGTGTTTTTGGTTATTTTAACACCGACATCCGAAATTAAAGTTATTTTGTACTTTGTAATGTTTTTTTTTTTATTTGGAAGTCGATTAGTATTTTTTTGTATAAAAGTTTTTTACTTTCACTTTTTAGTGGCACCCCACCTAACAATACCACTGGAAAGTCACTGGAAAGTCACTGGAAAGCAAAACACGCAATTTCGTTTACTTGGATGATATATTTTCTATTAATTTCCTTCAGCTATTTTGATTTAAAAACCAAAGTACTAAACCGATTCTGATAAAATTTCTATGGGACCAATCGGAACGTATATCCTTACACATGAAAAAAGATTTTTTCAAATCGGTTCATAAATGACGGTATGAGGTAACAAACATAAAAAAATACAGTCGAATTGAGAACCTGCTCCTTTTTTTTAGGTCGGTTAAAAAGTCTAGTGATCGCATTCTTTTGCACACTACACGAAGAGTATCTTAAACTTGGAAACCGGTTTAATCAATTCAAAAGAGATTTATGATGGCTGGTTGTTTTAATTGTGATCGCAAAGGTTGGAACGAAGACAGAAAACGTAGAGATGCGGTGTGATGAAACGGTCTTTCAAGTCTGAGACTCGCAAGAAACCTTCGAAGATTGAACTATCTCTTGTATCAGAGGATTAGGGAGGATTTCTGAGTTAAGAACGTGTTGTACTTAATGCCAAATTTGACAGGCTTTCAGGCTCAAGGGCTTCATTCAGAAATCGGGAAAAAAGCATTTTTAAAAGGCTCAACCCAACCTAACGCATCAAGTCTTTTTTTTATGAAACTTAATAGTTGACGGTACGGTAGTTCATGAATTTTATTTTTGCAGTTGCGTGCGATTACATTTCTTAAACATCGAGAAAGACATATGCGGCGGTTTCAGCGTCAGAGCTATCGAAGTCTCATATGAGTTTCGTAACGCAAATCTAAAGCGTGATTATTAATGCGACGACATGATTAGCATTAACTCCTAGTAACAACGTCGCCGGTAAAATTACTGGTTTAACTTAGTAGAAAAAATACCAAAGCCGAAAACCGGTTTTTAAAGTGTTACATAGAGACGCGAACTATAAGTGAATGCAAGAATGCTTTAACGTGAATAAATTATAGAAATATTTAGTTTTTAATCAAGGCACTTGTGTCTGATAGTCGCTGATTAGTCAATTAAAAAAAAAAATATGAGGTCTATTATATATAATAAGGAAGTTTAGCGAAAAAATAATAATAGAGGTAGAGGAGGATAACAAGAGAGGATAAACGGTAACATCGCTCTGTGACTATTTAGGAACATAGCGCCGTAACCATTGCTACGTGAACACAATATTAGTTATAGTAGGATTATCTATAGGCTTATATAACTACGACAAATCAAATCTTAAAACGGGATAGGTAAAGGACATATCTATAAAATCCTTCATTTTTCGCTGGGGAGTTTGTTGTGCCACTTCTTCTTCCCTGTCATAACACTAGGAAGTGGTGACGGGCGGGCGTTTTGAGGACTGTCTTCATTTAGGTACATTTTGGACATTCAAAAAGAGCTGATTTGCAGCCTAGTTTAAATTAATTACTTTTTATTTTGTAAAATATACAAAAATATCCAAGAATAAGACCTATTCAATGGAACTGTTAACTTGATATTATTGGAACATAACTTGAGTACCTTCGATCTACACTTGCCATGCTACCATTTAGATCGCATGCAAATACGTCAAGGCTCACACCGTTCCGTAACTTTTAATTATGGAAACATGAAGTGCATACATCGAAAAATTCCTATGTACTATCAGTTTTTTCAATCATTTTTATCAAGCACTCATATTAGGTACAGGAGAGTCCTTGACACATATAAGTAATTGGTCAGTGAAAGTAATAAAGAACATTATCAGTGTGCACTCACCGCAACCGTTTCAGCGTGTCGACATTGTTACAGCTATTGATCAGCCGTATGTAGTCTTCGAATGTTTTAGCGTACTCGTGCGTCCTTACGTGCATGGCGTCTACCTCCTTCTGAGCTTCTAAATATTGGATTATTTTCTGGTTTATGTAGTCTGGTTCTGTTACTAGATCTATTGCTGGCTGTAGAACTAGAAGTGAAGAAGATATTTTATCGTAGATGAAATTCATTAGTATACATAATAATATCAATACTTCTATCTCGCTGTTTGTTATATCATGCGCAATATGATATAACAAAGTCTACATAGTAGAGGTTAAGGAGATCTAGCGACACATCAACGATATCCGACGGCAGCGTGTTTAAAGGCTCTCACAGACAGACGCGACACGACGTTCCGAAAACCCTTTTAACCTTTTGAACGCCAGAACATAAGCGCATCGGCGTAATCCCGACGCCAAGCCACAAATTCACCGTACTTTTTCTCACATATTTGTGACGTTGGCGTACAGGATAAGCTTTCGTTTGTCACATATATGTATGTGACAATGGCGTTAAAAAGGTTAAGCCCCATTAAACAGATGTGTTATTCAAAAAGTGGTAGGTAGTTGCAAAACCTAAATGCTTTTTAAATTACATAAGATATTGGGCAAGCAAGCTGGACTTCCAACGCGGATTTTAGCCAGGTGTGTCTCTCGCTACGCTACCCTAGGTGTCGTTTAGTCGCGCTCATACATATGTGCTTTACGGCGTATGACGGGATTATTGACAATGACCTTAATTACACACAGCTGACACTCAACAGGTGTTTCCATGATCCAGTTTATGATTGTTTATGCCTATGTTTAGAGATGCAGTGCACATTCTGTGAAATGCACCTTGTTAAGATGTACTAGAACAAGATGACGCGAAATGACGCACATTATGTGTCTCACAGATCATGTCACTCAGTGATAAGAAGATGTTAAGAGCTTATTACAACACATTTGAGGATTACAGTCAGTACGGTAGTAGCTGGTTCTAACATCTCTAAACTTAGGAATGATTTGAATTACACCAGAGAGCTGGCTATGACAGGTAGGTTTTTTAGGAGAAAGATACCTTTGCATGCCAGTATTTCCCTCATGAGGTGAGTGGCTGGTGCCAGTGAATAGCACCGAGGCATCAGAAACATGATGATCAGCTCACTGATCTGCCTCAAGTAGTGCAGTTCTGTGTCAAAGGACATCAGGTGTGGGGCCAGGGCAAATACTGGTGGTTGATTTAGTTCCAATCTGTAAAATAATATGGAGGGGTGAATTCAAGACAAAAAAAATAGTTAAAGAAAACAAGCTTTTATAGAAAAATTCAACTAAAAAACAGAAAATAAAATTTAATAAATTTCATTAAGAATAATGTAAAAAAGAAATGAATGTACATTATTGTTAAAAAGCGTGGGGTGCATTTAAAGTGAATATATTATCAAAGTGATGATTCTTCTACTCATTATCTGTCAATAAAGTGTTTATAACTGTTGACACTATGCACCCCACGCTTTTTTACAATAATGTACATTATTTTTTTTTTTACATTATTCTTAATCAAATTTATTAATTTTTATTTTCTGTCAGTTGGATTTTTCTATAAAAGCTTGTTTTCTTTAACTATTTTTTTTTTTTTGTCAAAGGATATTTAAATAGAATATGTGTGTTTTTGTGAACAATAAAAAAGTGTGTATTTATGGATAATATTTTGTTTTGTTAGAATATTTTTTAATTTGAATTAATTCTTCCTGGCGAATCTAATTAGGATAATCGGATATTTTAATTGAATTCTTGCATTGTCATCGATCCTTGACAGGTGTGCAAAGTTTGAACTAAATCTGATTGTTCAAAGTAGGGCAAAATCAAGCTCAAAAGGATCGGTTACATACATACATACAGGTAAAGCTAATAAAAGCATGTTAAAAAATAGGGACTTCAGTCTGTATAAAAGCAATGATTTATTTGAGTATAGCTAATGTAGTCAAAAGAAACAATCTACAGATACTAATAGTATTTTTTAATAGTTAATTATTAGTTGTAGTTTTCTAATTTTCTGACAAGTTTTAAAATAATGAACCTAGCATTAACTAAACACACCCCAGAAGAATAATATAATTGGTTTCCAATAATTAGAACAATGCTAATGTTATACTTACGCACAACTCCTGGCAATTCTTATTCGTTCAAAATGCTGTGTGATCTTAGTCACCATGTCACTAGCCAGCAACTTCTCAGCATCAACACGTAATAGTCTCTCATACAAGTTCTGCACTCCACCCCACACATGTTCCTTGAACTTATCTATCACTGGCTCTGGCTTGTGTGACAGCTCTTTCAGCCAACGGGCCACAAAATCCCGGAGCACATAGTCTATTAATAGTTGTAATTGGCTGTCCACAGTGCGCCCAAATATAACAGGCAAATGAGACTTTTTTGTTGCATGAGGCCAATTTGACTGATCTTCCTGCACAAAGAAATTCAAAGGTAAATATTAATATGACACAAGAATGGAAAAAAAATATTTATTAAATATGACGTACCTTTAAGGTCTCCTCTATTTGTCGAACATCTTTTTCGACTTTATCCAATAAAAACAAGGATGTTTGGTGCGGAGAAGATAACGATACATGACCCCAAAGTGTCAACACAAAAACTGCTATCACTATGAATAAACTAAGCAATAATAAATAGAACAAGCTCCATAAAAATGGAAAATACCACACTACAGATAAACACAAGGGTGCTACACAGACGGTGATCCACTTATACATGATTTTCGCACAATTTAACTAAACATTATTTAAACAAATATAGTAAACAACTGTGATTAATCGGGAATGTAGGGTTCACAATACTGGCTAGTTTTAGATTTTAACGATCGCGTGCCACAATCTACGATTCATGTTTTTTATTTATTAAATGATTCTCTTATCGAGATTTGTGTATAGTTTTTCCGCAAAACTAGCTCGCTCGTCCATTAATCCCCCTTCCGTTCATTAGCTAGCTGTCAATAAAACATTTTATTTCTATTCAAACTCAGAACGAGATGCAAGATTCAACCCCGTTGTGGTGCAGCGTGTGTGAAAGAGACTACCAAGAATTAAGAACTTCACACAAACGTCACATTGACATTGACAAGATAGTATCTATCAAATGGAGAAGTGGGGGAGGAGAGTAGGAGACCAAAGAAATCATGTGGACATTAGTCGATTAGTGGGTGTTAGCACTAGTTAATAAACTTCTAATATCTGTGGTTTATTTATTTCATGAAATGATAGACTTGTCAAAAATCATTGTGATTACGAACATCAAAACATCGGCTTTTTGTGATAACCGTTAGCATAAAAAATTAGAAGCAGTACAAGGAATTACGTTGAGTGTAGTGTAAAGTGATCAGGAATTCAAGCTGTGCCTTTATCTAATAAGTAGTCAGTGCATTGCAGTAATATTGCACCACAGCACACCATAGGAAACTGTTGTATCATATGGAGTTTAATTATTATAATGTCTGAAATAGAGGCTACGTATCTAGTTGTGGGCGGAGGAATAGCCGGCGTTACTTGTGTGGAAACTTTAGCAATCTTACATCCAGAAGAAACACTTGCTATAATCACAGCTTCTTCGTTAGTGAAAAACGTTAGCAATGTGAGTTTTTATGCTAAAACTATTGTAAAGTTTGATGTAAATGAAAGTGAAGCAAGCTCTTTGATGAGAATTCATCCAAATCTAAAAATCGTTTTTGATTCGCTGAAACATGTTGATACAACAACTCAAATAGCTTATACTCATGCAGGTGATAAAATTAAATACAAGGTTATTTGTATTTGTACTGGAGGAATACCAAGACTTATCAGAGATTCCCATAAAAGTAAAAGGATACTTGGAATCAGAGATACTGAATCGGTGAAAGAATTTCAGGAGAAACTAAGAACGGGGCGCAGGATGGTTATAGTTGGTAATGGTGGTATTGCATCAGAAATAGTGCATGCCACATCTGGAATACAGAAAATATGGGTCATAAGAGATGACTACATTTCTGCTACCTTTATTGATCCTGGAGCAGCAGAGTTTTTTCAGAACACATTTAAAAATAAAGAGTTACAGCCAGACCAAAAGACTGTTTTAAGAAGACATGTTTTTTCAGAGGAAGACCAAGTTGTTTCTTTAAATAAGGACTTAAAATCTGCTGCATTAGGTCCAGATTGGTACAGAAAACTGGAGAGTATAAAAGATGATAAAGGTGTACAGGAACTTGAGACTATTTACAAGGTTGAAATAAACTCAGTAGAAGAGACAAGTGACAAGGAGTTTCCCCTTGAAGTAGTGCTTTCAAATGGTAGAACTATTAAATGTGATTTTGTTGTATCTGCAACTGGTGTTGAACCTGCTGTAAATTTCTCATGGGATAGAGAACCTGTGAAGGGGCCAGAAGGTGGTTTAGCTGTAAATGAGTTTCAAGAGACATCAATAAAAAATGTTTATGCAGCTGGTGATGTTGCTCATGCAGCTTGGGATCATGCTCCTCATTGGTTCCAGTTGAGGCTTTGGACTCAAGCTAGACAAATGGCAGGAATGGCCGCTAAAGCCATGCATGGAAAAATTATGAATGAAGAAGTGTTACAAGACTTTTGTTTCGAACTTTTTACACATTGTACTACACTATTTGGATATCAAGTTATTTTGTTGGGAAAGTATAATGCACAGGGATTAGGAAGAGATTATGAAATTTTATTACGTATGACACCTAATAAGGAATATATAAAACTTGTACTACAAAACGGAAAGTTGCAAGGGGCAATACTAATTGGGGAAACAGATTTAGAAGAGATGTGTGAGAATTTGATCCTTGATCAGTTGGATTTGACACCTCTCGCTGATCAAATTTTAGACCCAGATATCGACATTGATGATTATTTCGACTAAGAAACAATTGACAATAAGTTATAAGTTGTGTGATAGTATGATTTATTACAAATCAAACTTAAATAATTAATTATATTCTATTTATGCCTGTAAATATGTTAAAAACCTACTAATACACATGTTAAAAAATATTTTTTGTTTTTATTTGTGTTTGTTCCATTTACCTGGCAAACCAATTGAGTAGTTTGACTTTGGTGATATTGTTTGGGTTTCTATTACTTGCCTAAGTTAGAGGATAAATGAATTTCTTTGTAAAATTGGTTCATGTAAGGTGGTGTATTAATCTCAGGTTCAGGCAACTTATTTCGTTGTTTCTACCTACTACTAATAGTACCCAGCATAGGCATTCATAGTTCCAGGTTGGGCCATGGATGGCGTTAACCGAGAAGCCTCAGGCCCAGAATCGACATAATTGGAGATGTGCAGTGACAGATGTTTTTCAGCTAGCTTGAATGCACCGTAGCTGCACGGTCGTGTGGGTAAGCCTTGGGTGTTATGATAATGGACAAATTCACGTCCAGTTTAGCGGATAGGATGGGCCATAAATATCGAAACGATATTTACGTTAGTAATTACTATTACTATTATAATAGTGTATCAGTACCTTTTTATCGGACAAAAATATCTAAATGTGTAAGTATGGTATATCCATAATATAGTCTTCAAACAATAATTTTGCCCAAAAAAATATTGAATTTTTAAAAATTGGAGCTAGAAAATATCGTTTTTTTTTCATTTCATCGTCTATGCATTTGTCCATTGTTATGTCTCATTGCTACTGTCTGTCTACGGCTACTGTCCATTTATTATGACGTCTGCCAAAACAAAATGACCGCGTAGTGATGTAAGTTAAAATCAATTTAGTCGAATGACCTCTAGACCATTCAATAATTGAAAAGTTAAATTAACTGATAAAAAATAGGTAGGTAGGTAGAAAGAAGCAGAAAGCCCTATGGCTTATTAACACTGCTCGATTTGGGGTCAACTCCGGCTTTGTCTTTAGTATTCCCCAAGTACTGCTGCATTATCTTCAAAACTGTCCACCAGAGTTGGTATTTTCAGACCAAAGTATTGAGCACGTGCCTTCCAAACTTGATGCCAGTTGATTCATAACAGTCTAGTTTGATACTCTGCCATCCATAATGATGATGCTGATTTCAACCTCAATGAAGCAAAATAGTCCATGTATTTGTTGCTGATCTATTATGAAATATTATTCTAATTTAATTTAGTCTGTTGTGCAGACTTTTGCACTTGGATTTCATTACTGTTTTTCGCTGTTACCTTGTTCCAGTCAGATCAATCTGCCAATGCTTGTCACTGTCCATGTAGCCATTATCTGTTGTCATTTTATAAGTCCTTGACTTACACATTAGTAAATAAGTAAAATTAGTCTAATTCAAACTCATAAATGTTTGGACAGAGTTTTCCGTTCAAATAATCGTCTAATCTTGAATCGATACAACATTGTTTCACAACTAACGCGTACCATCACTAATATCATTCCTCAAAATTATGGAGATTTGACGTGTTCCTTGTTTGATGCGCGTATTGTTTTTCTCGACTTAACAATTGTAATTATTTGCTCCTATTCATTTAATGACTTGCCAAGTTGTCCAAGTCTTTCGCCGTTTATAAAGCAAATATTTCCACCGTGGTATTTGATAAGTGTGTGAAAGTTATTGTATCGTGTCGGGTTCTTTGTTTCTCTTCCAATTCACCGACGTAATTGTTCAAAATGCCTATATTATTTAGTGTTGTGGCCCGAGGTACAGTGGTTTTAGCTAAATATGCGACATGTGCGGGAAACTTTACCGAAGTTACGGAACAACTACTATCGAAGATACCGCCCCACGATGATAAGTTGACGTACTCTCATGGAAATTATTTGTTCCACTATATTGCGGAAAACAAATTGGTTTATTTCTGCATTACTGATGATGTGAGTACAGTTGGTTAATTTATACACAACCTTGGATATATTAATCATAACAAATTTTCTTATGACTAAACTTTTGCTTCAGAAATTCCAACGTTCGAGAGCATTCCTATTCCTCAATGAGATCAAGAGAAGATTTTCGACAGCATTCGGTGACACGGCTCAAACTGCCATACCCTATGCTATGAATGGAGAATTTGCCAGAGTACTAGCCACAGAGATGAAACATTACAGTGATTCCAAAGACCTTGACACCATTTCAAGAGTCCATGGGGAGTTGGATGAACTCAAGAATATTATGGTTAAAAATATTGGTAAGTTACCTATTAGTACTGTCTGAAACCATAACAAGTTGCTCTAAATAATAGAATGAGTTCATAAGTTCTTTAGGGTTACTTATTCACTTTGATCACACATCTTGTGGTCATGATACAAACATTTTAAATTTCTGTTATCATAAATGGCTGACAAACACATTGCTAATTATTGACACAATGCAGATGATAAATTGATTGCTGGTCCATTATGTTGTTTACACTAAATATAAAATAGGGTAAACATCAATAGGAAATGTTTCCAAATGCTAGTAATAACTGGACTGTTAATGCACACATTCAACAGTCAACTGACTACAGAGATATTTAAATATAATCTAATCTAGTGAATTTTTTATGTTTCTGATACTTCTATTTAATTATTACTGTCAAGAAGGTTACTTCAGCTTATAGACACATACCATTAATTTCAATACATATTTATTAAAGCCAATATTTTTCCAAATGTTATTAAAATTTATCCCTGTTTCTATCATTAATTAATTGTGTTTGACCTAATATATGAAGCTAATGACCCTAATTTGTACATACAAAACAATCAATTATTTTTTCTTCATGATTTGATAACAGATTGTTTCACATAAATAAACTTATCAGCCCTTATCTGTGTTTTGCGTACAAACTGCATTATACACCTACCTATGTATGTGTCATTGACTGTGTATGTAATTGAGAGGCTTATTTACTTGTAAAAGTGATGTATTTAATCTTTTATGGATGTCATTATCATATTAGTCATTGTTTACTTTATGTGGCAAGCCAAAATATATAACTACCAGCTTCTGCCAGCAGCTTCGTCTGCATGGAATTCTAAAATTCTCCAAAGGGAACATATTCCCGTGATAAAAAAGTATCCTATGTCCTAGGACATGGTCTACCTCATACTTTGCCGCCCTTTTCACTCTTTACAGGGTTTAATTTTAGAAAATGCTGAAATAGATATTTGATTAATTACATCAAAGAGCATTTAGATAGTAAATTTGACCACAAACAAAAATGTTCCATCAAACTTTGCATTTCACCCTTTTACAGGTTGAATTTACGAAATATTCTTTCATAGTCCTGGTACACATTATAAAAGACACATCTGTGTAAAACTAAGCTTTCTAGTTTCAAGGATTTAGTTTACATTCTTTAGCCTATTCTCCCCTAGGCCTCCCTTTTTTCCTTCCATTCTTCCTGGCTTTGGGTAAGTGTAGACCAAGAAATACAAATATTCCATAAAAACAATTAACACCTCCTTAATCGTCTTTTGGGGATAGTTGTGAAAAACGAATAGTAAGAATCTTTATTGTATACTTTGGCCAGTATTTGTATTAAGTTTCAAGTAAATTGGTCCAAGGATTAAGATTCTTCTATACAAACTTTAACACCCTCCAAATCGTCTTATGAGGTTAATTATGAAAAATGAATGATGTCAACCTTTGTCATTTAAGTACTTCGGCCTGTATTCTTACCAAGTTTTAAGTACATTGGCCCAAGTATTAAGATTTTTCCAAACAAAACTTAACACCCCTTAAATCGTCTTTTGGGAGTGTTCGTAAAAAACTAATATTGGCATTCTTCATTATTTACTTTGGCCAGTATTTGATCCAAGTTTCGAGGATATTGGTCCAAGGAATTAGATTTTTCATACAAACTTTAACCCCCCTATTTCACTTATTCAGGGGATACATTTTCAAAAATGCTTTCGGAATCGGATGCCTACATCATATTAGAAATACGTCCTCCAAATTTCACGTCTCTACGACCAGCGGTTTAGGCTATGCGTTGATTCATGAGTCAGGACAAAGCATTTTACCATATAGAAATAGCTTCATACTTGTGTATATAAGTATCAATTTCAGATGTGTAAATATTATTAATGAATATTTTTACTATTTTGCTTCAAAAATTTGTTTTTGTCCATCGTATTTTATTGCTCTAAACTGGACAGGCACTTTAAGGCTGATGTCTCATATATTTTTATTTAAATATAGAACCTTTCGAACATTTAAGACCCATGTAAGAGCACAGGGTTTGCATTTAAGAGTTTGGTTTATTAGTAGGTTATTATATGTATGATATGCAGTAGGTATTTAATCATTTCATGCAAGTCATTTTCATTTAAGTAAAAGTTAATCAAAAAAGTTTATGTGACCTACTTTCTCCTATCAGTTTTAGTACTAATTATCTAGATTTCTTCATTCACCTAACAAAAAATATGTTTATGTTGAGGTTATATCATTCCATAATATCTGATGGAAACTATTGGTTGTGCCCATGGTCATAGTTACCCCATCTAAACAAGCTATAAACAACCATGCAAATTTTATTATTAATGTTTATAAATAATACTACCCGTTAATACTTAATGTTTTTATACTGAATACATTATGGCCTGTATCTCCTTCCAAGGCCTTGCAATAATTTCATATAATGAATCTAGTCATGACCACAAAATTACAGTAATTATCTAAGGAAGGATTCATGTTTCTACTATGAATAATACAAGCTAGTAAAACTTACAATATTGTTCATAAACCACATCAAATGCTTTTAAGGGTTCTATACTCAAACGGCAACTAGTGGTATTACAAAGCTTCCATTGTCCATTTGTCCTTCCATATATCTGTCAGAGGGCTGAATCTCATGAACCTTTATAGGACAGACAATTTACACAGAGTTTGGTCTTTCAATTGTCGCTATAAAAACAAATAATAGAAAAATTAAATCAGATTAATAATTCAGGGGAATGAATAATTGGGGCCCCATGCAAGAATCTGGTTATGGTATGGAACCCTTGATGTGCGAGTCTGACTCATACTTGGGCGGTTAATTGCCTAGCTATGTACCTAGTAAAATACAATAACTTTAGGAAAAAAACCAACTACGTAAGCACCTTGTTTGGTTAATTAATTACGTTTTTTAATTAATTTCAGATAACATGGCGATGCGCGGGGAGAAATTAGAATTACTAGTGAATAAGGCCGACAATTTAGCGACTGGTGTAAGTATTTTAATGATAAACAGTATTTTCCACCTTTGCAACATTAAATATATGATTAAAGAGAAAAAGTGACACCTTTTTAGTTAGTCAAATCGATAATGGCATGAATAAAATCAACTAAATTTTGCCCGCGACTTAGCTCGCGAAAACATAGATTTGCTAAAAAAAAAGTTGTATAACCACTAACCGGTGGCGAGATGATCTGGATGCACACTGCGAAGTTATGTGTGGCTGTGGGTCACAATAGGCTAAGGGAAAAAAAAACCACTAACCATCTCCAGGGTCTCATCGATCTCTCTCTGTTGTACCAAACAAAATTCATCGAAATAAGATCAGCAATTTAGGCGTAACAAACAAACAAAGTTAGGATAGTATATTTTTTGTAGGTTTTTTCCCTAATTAGAATGTCTCACGTAAAATACGTAAATACTTATTAAAAGTATGTCATCATAAAACACAGCAAAGCTAATAAACGCTCCAATGTTTTACTAGAATTTTCCTCATTCATAATCAATAACTCTTCTGTTCCAGTCCGTAACATACCGCCACACGTCAAGAACATTGCAGCGTTCTCTGTTCTGGAAGAATGTGAAGATGTATGTGATAATGGGAGGTGTTGCTGCCCTAGCCGTCTACCTCATCGGAGCGATGGCATGCGGCGGCCTAAAGTGGGGAAAATGCGTCGGATAAACATAATTATGTACCTACACACACTTATATTAATACAACTGATATCAAATATCATAACCATGAGTAAAGGAGTCAGACAACCGTTTTATGACACACGATTCTGAAGTACTGCAATTGTTTTTAAGTGTTGTAATGGTTATGCAATCATCAATGGCCAAATACATCTCATTGTGACTACAATCGGCCAGCCAGGTAGCCTTGTCCACACTACGGCAGTCCTGACAGGTTTTGTAATTTATGTCAGGTTATTGTACTCTATGTCTGATACTTTTCGGCACATTTTTGATACGCACTGTAGTGTGGGCATGATCATACGCATACGCATTGATCATATACGTAATATGTAATGAGAAATTCGTATGGCTGCTAAACTCGTAAACTTTCTTCGCATGTAACTAAATGCTACTTTAGTATTTTACGCCCTGAAACTGAAGGCATTTAGAATTCATTCGGGGCAGGCGTTTCGTTTGATACATTCTTGGGCTTCTATTATGTTGTCTTCCTTTGTCTGGCCATGTGCGATAAAAACTACATCGCTCGCCTAATCTTCATTCTCTATCTTAGCAAAATTTAATGTAAATTTTATTTTTTTAATTAAATTTTTTACTTGCGTCAAGATAATGATGATATTTGATCACATTAAAAATCGAATAACGTTTTCTACGTTATAGACATATACTCTTATATCATTAGACATGTAAATTGTAAACAGAAATTTGTGAAAATAATTATTCCAATGTAGGCAACCCACAGCACGCCATGTATATCGAATGATTAATAGAATATATCGTAGACCACATTATGCGGGCCTTTTAAGTAAAGAAGAATGTAGAGAATAAATTAAATAATAATAATGGATTTTCTCTGGGTCTTGTTAAAAATCTAAAAAAATATGCCAGCCAAGTCTGTTTGCATACTTAATCAAAACTTGTTTCCTAAATTGATTTAAGTCTGGTTCATTTTTTTAATATTATGTAACATGAACTTTAGTCCTATGCTAACGAAATATTGTAATCTTGTATCATTTTTTTTATATGAAACAAAAAAGGTATCAGATTTGTAAAATGACTTGGCAATAAGGTAGGTAGTTACATTTTACGTAATCAGAAAGGATTGGCCTGTCAGTTTCTAGAGATAAGTGAAGTACAGACGCCAGCACATCAAGCTACCCGAAACTGTAAAATTTTCCCAATCAACCTTGAACCTAATACTTCAGCGATAAAGTTGAAAATCTTTTAAATAAATTTGACAGATTGTTGTAGCTTGATGTGCTGGCGCGTCTGTACCTATTAGAATGAAAGAAGTATGACAGAAGAAATAAAAATGTACGAAACTTATTTTTTATAAAAATATCAATCAGCACCATTTCGTTCGAACTCGTTTAAAATCGTGCAGTTTTTCGTATGATGCCAGTACCTACACCAAGTTTCGCTTCCATGTGAAATTAATTTATTTTTCTATTTATGAAAGTATAAAACTAAAATACTTCTATATAATAATGTTCTGAACTTGAAAACGGTCTTGTGTTTCACATAACGTACTTATCATTCTATATCTTGTTTATGCAAATATCCGTAATATATCCATATCAAACACATATTTTAAAACCATACCTGCCGCTTAATCCAACATCTGCATAAACATTCAACAAATTATTGTAGTATCATTATTTAACTTTTCTGTAGCTGATGAATAATAATATTTTCTTGTTGCTAGCCAGTTACAACTCTATTCTTTTAGTACATGAGAAAATAGGGTCTATCGATTTATAGAAAATGTTTGATTTTTGGTGTCTCGTTAAAGATCGATGTGTCATAATCTTAATTAACCTCCGGTTACTCTACATAATTTACATAAATTTCACGTTCTGCAAGGTGTTTTGAATCAGTTACTAATTTTGATTTTGAAAAATAAAGCTTATATAATACGATTTCATTGCATCCGATAACTGGACTAAATGTGCCAAGTCATAACCACTTATTAATCTTAAGTTATTAAAAAAAACTTTTATTCAAAAGCAAGTTATTGTTTAGTTTGTTGTCTATATATTTGCACCGCAGAGAAAACTGTTTATTACATGTTTTTACACTGTTACGAGAATGCACCAATTCGGATATTATTTTAGTATTAACTTGAAAGAATATATATTTTTTTATTTTTAGTTTAGGAATAGTTGCTAAAGAATAACAGCCGCACGGGTCGATCAAGGTTAAGCAACGTTTGCCAATGTTGGTCTGTGGATGGGTGACCATCTTAACATACCGAATTTATTCCGTGCCTCGGAAAGAACGTTAAGCCGTTGGACCCGACTGTCATTTGTAAATCTTTGGCAGTCTTTACGGGTTGTAAGAAGCCAGTAAATCTGACTCCAGTCTTGCCAAGAACTACCGTGCTACCCAGTTAATGGGTTGTGGAGGTCTGGTAGGCAGCCGCTCCACATAAAATACTGGTATTCAACTGAATCCGGTTTGACTGGAAGCCGACCCAAAATAGTTGGGAAAAGGCTAGGCAGATGATGTTTAGGAATCCTGCCTGAGTATTGTACCAGAATTTGGTTCGTGTCATCCCGAAAGTCGCCGGGAGTCAAGGAACGAAATCATTTCATTCATGCGAGTTGATTTGCGTGAAACCTTTAATCAAGAAAGTAAAATATGTAGTATATTATTTTGACGAAGACTAGTGCTTTATAAAACCAGTCTTAATATATAATAATAGTGGAGCTCCTATCATTCACTTATTTAGTATAAGATCATACCAAAATACTGAAAAAAAAAAAACATAATAATGCATGTATAAAGTTGTTAGGTCCCTATTATGTCGTTGAGTTTTGGTAATGATAAATAAATAATATAAATTGTTAGTATTCTAATAGGAGAATATGGGCCTAGTTATGCATAAATAGACATGTCGGGATTTGTTTTTGAAAAATTGTTTTCCTGATTATGTTTGAGCAATAAACAACCGAAGAAACCCATCGACAGAAAACTGCTCATGTCTCTGTTTGTACATTTTCCCGACATTGCTGTTTAATGCTAAACTAGGTCCATATAGATATTACTATAACGCCACATTAAGTAGGTATGGTGATATTTGCGAAGAGTTGGCAATGGGTTCCAAGTTATTTTATAGTAAAGCACTTCAAATTATTTGATGTCAAGTTGATACATCGCTACTAAACATTTTTAAGATAACTTGGAACTTCAAACAGCCCAACATATAAAATAATGAAATTGATTTCCTTCCAAGTGTAGAATAAAACGATGACAGTGAAACGATTGTTTTTTGCAAATTATATTGAAACAAGGCATCACATGCGTTTAACCATAGAAAAACTAAATATTTAAGCATGTATCTCAAGTCTGTAAGCCTTACGTTTCAAATACTATCAAACATGTAAACAATTGTTTTAATAAAGACTAAAAAAGTATTGTGATATTGAGTGTATAATTGAATTATGTAAGTATAATCACTTGTTTGATATGTATAGGAAGTATGTTATAAACTTGTATAGGTTACTTAAAATTGTTTCATTTTCAATGAGCCCCGCAGTTCGCATGTCGGACGGCGCTAATCCCATCTAGTTCCTGTTTCGATAATGTAGTGAATGGCACCGCTTCCCGAGTATCGGGTGGCGGGTGTCCGTGTGCCCCGTGTGGCTGTGTGCCTGCGTGCCCGTGCCGCGTCAGATTGATCCCGCGCCGCGAGGGTGCATCCCCCGCCCTTCCCGCGGCCGCTGCGCTCGCTGCGAGCGGCAATCGCGCGCCAACCTCTGCCGCGGGAGGGCGCCGCCGACGCCCGCCGCGTTTCTATATCACGCACGTGCTTACCCTACTACAACGTTATCGTGTATCGGTGTGAGTGACTGCCCGTTGAATTATTCCGTGTCAATACGCCTCCGCCTCCGCCGTGCGATGCGTGTCTAGCATACGTATCGCGCGATTGGCTGTCGTGTGTAAATGAATATGTTTGTTCTTGGGCATTATTGTTGTTCCCGAGGGATCGGCGGCGATTGATATCGCTCACGGATGTGGTATTAATATTAATTTTAAACGTGCCTTATCGTTATCACAGAATGCTCTAAGAACGGGCCCACTGTGCGGCGCAAGATTCTTGTTAGAATCTATTATACTGAGAAGCTTTTAACTTGTTATTGTTATCATCAATATGGTCAGTAATGCGTGTAACAGGCTTCAAGAGGGGTCCAAGGATGATTGATATTAATATTTATAATCCGGTCTTAAGAACTTATATTTGTTACGAATGAGCGCTGTAGTTTATGGTACTACTGACCAAAATAAGCGGCAAGATGTATTACCGGAGATACATATTCATAACTTACCCGCCATACACAGCGCTGAGATTTGATTGATGGTAGTACTTTCGGCAGTTTCAGCGATCGTATAAGTCATTGAAAAGAAGTCACCGTTGAGTAAGTGACTCACACAGATGTGTTAAACGGCTTGTGTCGGTGTGCGTCGGTTATTAGTGGCACAGGAAGCGGTGTCGATTTTAGGGAAGGTTACACTAGAAACGGTTCACAGGTCATTGTTCTTTTTACATCGAACCGGCCTTTTTGTAGCGCGACAAGATAAATTGCTATTGTCTGTGTGCGAGCCTTTTTTGTTGCGTCGGAGACATAGGGAATTTTTTATTACTTTAAAAGTTTGGATGGATCAGTTTTAATTATTTCCTTCACAACCTATCGTACTATAACAATAATGCCCACGAATAAATTCCTAACTTTATTTCAAGTTCAACGAACGAAAATGGGTTAACCGCTCTTTCGAAATGTCGCACAAAGTGAAAAGACGGTTCTGACTGGCTCTAAAACTATTCAAGTGAAGGATGAAGGAAGAATAGTGTTAAAAAATGGATGACAGTTCACCGGACCTGTCGCTTAAATTGCGACGGGGTTCGAGCGACTCCCGGGAGTCGTTTTACATGGACTTCGCGCAAGGTATCGACTCGGACATCGAAGAGGTGACGACGATCGAGCGCGTGATCCCTGAGCATCCGGGGGGGCGACAAGAGGGCGATGCCGACACGCTGGCGACGCCGTCTGGTCTCGAGGAGAACAAGGAGCTGGGGCAATGGTGCGTTTGTGTTTTTTTTGTATTTAGAGACAACTGCAGCTCTAGAGTGTGACGTTCTATCAGCAACTGTGCAACGTTCAATTTCGACAGTGTTATAATTAAGTATGTCACTTGTGTAGAGCCTCTGGTTCTAGTTTCTAGAAGCCTATTTAGTAAGAATTGATTGGGGTTTTTAGAAACAGGGGGTAGCTTTGCGTTTATCAAGAACCTGCCGAATAATAACCACTGAATTATGCGTAGGTATAGGTAGGTATGCCTACAATTTAGTGGTTATTTTTCGTCTGATCGTAAGTGGATAAAGCGATATGGTCCCGAAAAAGGTTTGTGGTCTTGTCGTCAAACTTGGAAGCAGCATTGGATTGCAATAGATTTTCTTGAAGGCAATCGATTGATCTTTACTTCATTTTTAGAGTTCCAAACCTCTGGGAAAACGGAACCTTTGTAGGAACACTCGGTTGTCTATCTATCCGTCTGTCACAGCCGATTTTCTCCGAACCTACTGTATCGATTCAGTTAAAATTTGTTATACCTTCTGGGACCCAAACACGGTCGCATTACGTATACCTACTTAAATAAATACATTTTAGATATTATGTAGGATTCACTTTTGGGGAACTAATTAGAAAATAAATTAAATAAGTTTTTCTAAATGTACCGTGTGACATAGGTATTATCATATGAAAGGGCGTATTGTGAGGGATAGTTCTTGACTTAAAGACTAGGTATAGGATAAATTTGAAGTAACATGTTAAGTACTAAAATGAAATTCGTTCGGAATTCTTTCCTCGCGTGGCTGACTCGCACTTGGTGGTTTTTTTTTTGCGTTAGCGAAAATTAATTCGATACCCTCTTTAGACTTCGTTCACCAGGTGGAAGCCATAGCTATTTAATTACCAGGACACTAAAAGAACAGGAAGTGTCCCCGTAATTAACACCTCACCTGCATTTTGTTTACACACTTAACACGACCAGCAATGTAGAGAATGCTGCATAAACGGTATTGACTTTACACTAATTAAGCGGGCAGTGTCTTAGGACACGATTTGACACTCAAACAGTTAAGGCTCTAGACAGACGGACTGCATTTCAACTGCAATCCAACTGCAAATCTGCAGTTCGGATGCAATTTGAATGCAGTTGGCACGACTGCAATAGAACTGCAAACCAACCCTGCAGTCCAATTGCAGTCGGCGTGAAGTCGTGTGAACTGCACACCGACTGCAATCGGACTGCACGACTAAACAAGACACCAACATGAGAAAAAGTATATCGGCAGAAGAAAGATATTTTACTTCAAATATGAACTATAACGTGCCTTCGAGTTCAAATCTACCTCCTATCCAACAGAAGACATTCAATCGGCCAGGAACTTCAGAATCTCATTACAGCAATATTGTCTCACCTGATAATTGCAGCGATGATAGCTCATACATAAACGACGTAGTCGGTTAACTGTATAATATAGGTAGGTACATATATTTTTTAAGTAACTATTGTTGTAATTTAATTCATAATGCCTATTCAATGGCGACAGATCGAGCTTTGCAATATAAATAATATTTTTTAAAATTGTTAAAAGCTACCTTAAAGTAATTGCAATCCTTTCTTCTGCCGATATACTTTTTCTCATGATGGTGTCTTGTTTAGTCGTGCAGTCCGATTGCAGTCGGTGTGCAGTTCACACGACTGCACGCCGACTGCAATTGGACCGCAGGGCTGGTTTGCAGTTCTATTGCAGTCGTGTCGACTGCATTCGAACTGCATCTGAACTGCAAATTTGCAGTTGGATTGCAGTTGAAATGCAGTCCGTCTGTCTAGAGCCTAACCTATCTACTTATACTAAGTAGAACTTAGGTTACAGGTAGGGTTCCCAACTTTTTGTACGAGAAAAAAAGTATATCATGGTCGAAGAACTAAAATGGACAGTATTTTAGAAAAGTAAACTTTTTTTTTTTTTTTCGTTTTAAAAACATATTTTTTGGAGCTTCTTGCGCAATTTAACAATGTATTATACTTAATTTAAAAATATTCATAAGCTTTCCTACAATTTAAGTTAATATTAAAATAAATGAAAAGCTTATTTTAAATTGAACCAATGCAAGCTCTATTTCTGTCATTCCGCCACTTTGCAATCATTACGGAAAACAGTATTTTCTATACCTAGGTACCTACTTTTTTTTTTAGAACAGTAAAAAGTATCTAGCGAATAAAAGTATAATACTGTTTTTAATAGTATGTTTGGTAACCCTAGTTACAGGTGTGGTCCAAATAACGTCTCTAAGTATTGCCTGATTAGATGATAAGTCTTTTTACCAATGTTGGGCTAGCCAATAACTAGACGGAAGATCACACTTCGATATTTTTTAAGACAAAGATTAGGTAGTGGTCCTATTGGGTAATGTAGACTGAAAATAAAAGAATCAAGCTCAATTTAATATTTCGTCTGGCATTTTTTAAACCCTACCTAGGTAGGTATGTCGGTAATTTAGTAAAGCAGCTGAACCTACCCGCATAATTTTCAACACCCTAAGGCCGCTGTCCCATTGGCGTTTTACGAACGTTGACGTTTCTCAAACTGTTGCAAAAAAAACCGCAAAGTTAACGTTTGCCACTTGGAGTTCACGACGTCGGAGAAACGCCAACGCTCCTAAAACGCCGGTGGGATAGCGGCCTAATTCGAACAATTTCGTGAATTGTCCCAAATCTCGACAGCAAAATAACACGGCTATAATCGGTTTGTTAGACACATTTGCATAATCATGAGTGACTACCTTCACGCCCCGTCGATACAGATGTAGGGTTTACAGCATGAACATTGTTTTGTGAGTTCGAAAGTAGCTAGCTTTGGGATAATACAGAAGCTGTAAGCTGTGTAATTTGAATTGTATTAATTTGGAACAAGAATCAGTTATATAATAAAAAAAATAAGTAAGTAGGTAGGTACTAGGGACCTACCTACTACGTGTGGACATCGTCTTGATAGTGTTATCGGAAAGTATCTATTGATGGGGATGGGACGAACCAAACGTTTGCTACGACTCAAATAATGTAGAGACAGCATACCAGTTTGTTGGCTTTGACTACCTTTTACCGAATAAGTATTGTTTTTTGGACCAGCGCGTTGAGTCATAAGAACAAGCGATAACTTGAATAGGTAGGAAAGGGACCTAGTTTCTGAAATAAAAAGCTTTGACAGCCAGACAAACCAAGCCGCGCGAATTTATTGGCAAAGTTAACAGTCAATAGTCCACTTCGTCTAGCCTAGAACTAGGTACACCAGCTTACCTCAGTAGATATTCAGTACTATAAACTTGTCAAACTAAATGGCGTCCTAGACCTACCTTCAAATTAAACACGCCCTGACATCTGCTGTCAGTAGGTACCTAAACAAAGCAGTGCACTAGGAAATCCGAGACGGTTTGTCTTTAGACGGCTACTGGTCGCCGAGTCAGACGTCTAGCCCGGAATGCTGTCTAGTTAGGTACCTAAATCTCGCTCACAATAGTTATAAGATTCGCTTAATCTACGGGACGGGGCCACTTAATCTAAGTTGAGCTAAACGATCCTCTGTCTATTAAGTTTTCAGGCTTGAGTAAACACGGTCATTAAAAGAATAACTAAGTAGAACCGAAAAATTAAATTATTAATCCTGCATAATCTTGAGGTTGGAGCTACAGCTTAAGGTTAGGTACCTTAAGCTGTAGCTCCAACCTCAAACCCTCCAAGCTAATTACTATTAAGTATTGTACGAAAGGGAACATAATTTATGTTCCCAAAATAACGAAGATTAGATAGTAGAGGTACCTACCGACTCTATTTTAGGAACTTCGTCGAAGTGTCGCCGAATATTCGGTATCCGGTAAAATCACCATTTTCACATTATCAAATGAAATACTTATGTAAAAGGAAACCATTCAGCCTGTAATAGCTGTACGTATCCGATTTCCAGACTGATTAATAATATCAATTTACGAATTTCAATAGGTAGGTAATGGGTTTTTAAGAGGATTTCGTCGGCGATACAATCAAATCATTTCGTGTGTCCAATTCTGTCAGTGGATTTTAAAACGATGTTTGATTTGTGTCCGCTACATTTCATTTCCATACATTTTTAACTAGTCTGACACCGGCTACACTGGGGAGCATCAATGATAGTCATTTATTCAAATTGCTCTGAGGGTTACCGATGTACGACTGTAGGTATACGAGTAGGTTTATATTATCATCAGCATATGTTCGAAAATGGCGTTCATAGGTATATATCTGTACTAAGTATTTCAATATTTAGGTGTTGGGATTGGGACTCTTCTGTTGGCAATTGCCACCTTTTCTTTGCTGGAACTGCTGAAAGAAACCCCTCGTGGTTTTTTAGGTGGATAACTTTTCTTCCATTCTCATCCGTTTAACAATCAGATTAAGTACCAAATTATTTGAACAGGTAGATAAATTAACAGTAAGTTAATTAAATAAGCGATCAATAGCTACACTTCGTGCATGACCGAATTTAATTTAACCGAATGGCAAAATAACGGGTTAATAATTGACATTATGCTCTTTGCAACTGCACTGAGCCAAATTAATGGCTGCTATTTGTATTGTATTTCAGATTATTTTGGTAGCTGACTATGATATTCGTTACTTTGTACGTATTACCTATACGGTTATCTACGGTAGATCCCTTCGCTGGTCTAAATCATTAAGGTTGGATCAATGGTGGAACTCTTTCACTACGAGAGGGTAGTATGATTGATACCGCACTCTTCCTAAGCTTTTCCAATGCTTGACTGCTTCAAAATTCAAAGCCCCTGAAATAAAATGGAAGGGAAACGTCCACGATCGTTGAACATCTACGCACAAGTAAATACAATCGGCGAAAAGGGCCAGGATTTCGCGGGTCGAACATATTACGAGTACCTACGGCGTAGTAGAGTACAAAGAAATGAAGCGGAACATGAAATGTGTGTCAACGGGACCCGTCAGACGGGTTGCTATGGGCTTTCTCTCGAGCACCCGGGGGTCAGATAACAGACCACATGTCGTGCGGTCGCGCTCCCGGCCCGACTAATGTCTGTCAAGCAACGTGTTCCAAGAAACTGGGAAGTAGTTGCTCAACTTGCGGCTAGTTCGAAATGGGATTGTTTTTCGATTAGGTTGTGGCTTTTTTATTGTTCAATTAGTCACGGTTGTAAAATGAGATGATTGACTTGAGGTTTGGGTGTTTTGGATCCTACTTATGTGCGGGTTTCGAATTCGGTTAAAATTCATTTTTCTTAATTCATAATTTAAACAGTTTTTAGGGTTCCGTATCCGAAGGGTAACCAATGGAACCTTATTACTTAGCTTCTGCTATCCGTCCGTTCGTCTGTCTGTCAGCGGTCTGTATCTCAAGAACCGTAATAAGTAGGTAGACAGTTGACATTTTGACAGAACGTGTATTTCTATTGCCGCTATAACGACAAATAATCAAAAAATAATTTAATCAAAAATTAAAGGAGGCTCCTAACAAACGTGTTTTTTCGGTTTATGGTACGGGACCCTTCGTGTGAGAGTCCGACTCGCACTTCGACGGTTTTTATAGTTCTTCGAAACTTTACATCGATTTACTTTATCCGTTGTTAAGTATGTTCAATATTATCATTAGCAATATACTTCTAAAAAATATTACCTTTTTTTTAAGGCTGGGAATTCATCAAATGACTTCTTCCGCTCTGGGTGGAGCGGAAGAGCGTGCTAGACTCTTACTGATTAAAACCCATCCGTGTTCCTCCTAAAGCGTTCCAGGGCCGCGGTGAGTCTCTCGAACAAATTCCGCATTTCCAAAAGTTACCAAAAAAGTACTTTAAAAAACGGTTTTACAGAAGTTTTTAAGCGATATCGAAAAACTGGTATGGGGTCCGCATCACGACAAAGCTTACCTGGCTTCATAATGCGATGGAAAACGTGAAGAAACTCATACATAACGTTCATAAAATGTAACGGCAGGAGGTGGCGCCACCACCAACTTTGGCATCGAATTACCGACATAACGGGATATAAGTAGGTAAGTATTGGCTACATGAATGTAATATGTAGTAGTAGTGTTGGGACTTAGACTCATCAGACTTGCCCTAAAAAACCAGAGAAGAATTCTTCGTCAAACAGCAGTAGGTACTTATTAGTATGAATCAGAATCTTGTTTATTTTAAAAAAACGTCAACAAAGCAACTTTCGTACTTTTCCAATTTGTCACGGATATAAAACGCAAAGCGTCTATTAGTTCTTTCAACTAACGTCAAAATATTACAAGCTTTGTCCCGTCTCCATTCTCCATGGCGACGCGACGCCTGGCGGCTTCCCCACAGAATGTCTCTAGCTCTCGCCTCCGCGGCTCCGCGCTTACAATACTTTTAACACTTCCATTCCCACTTTCCGTACGGAACAGTAATAAAGATGCAATGCTCCAAAATAGACCACCGCCGCCGTCGGAATTAAAAAGCGTGAATGCCGTCCCTTTAATGACTTTTTACCGTCACTCGAACTGAATAATTCTGTCGTTTTGTTCCAATCATTCGTGAAGGGTTTTATTAGGGAGTCATTTTATTTTATTTCGGAGCTGGAGGTACTAACTGCCAATTTGTTGTGTTTCTCCTTTTTATATGGAAAAGGGACGATTTTAATGAACAATACTGTATGAAATATCGCCTGTTTATACTCCGTATTCGTTCTAGCTAGACCAAGTTCAAAGCTAGTTACCTATGCCTTTGTGTACCTGCCTGCCTTTAGTGCCTCAGACTCTCATAAATATGTGTATGATAGGTTATAATACCTTCTTCCTTTATAGCTACGTAACCTGAGAATGTTCGACTATTCGTTCACGAAACATGAGGCTTTAGTGTTTTCCTTTGACTGATTTTGGTGTTCGGCGATGCTTAAAATGTTAGCAATAAGTTATGAAAAGATTTTGGGAAGTTCTGAGCGAGAGTCGCGACAATAGTCGATAGAAATGTTTGAATATGAATCTTTTCATATTTTGCCTGACCTGGGGACAATATGGACTTTAAAATTATTCGTGGGGGAAGTTTTGGCAAGTCTTGTTTAAAAGTCATTTGATTTTTTCCATCGTTTATCGTCAAAATATTGATAAATCAAGTCTTTCATCAGGGGTTGATTTAAACACGAATCACGTGCTATAAATCATGTCTGTAACGCCGAGGGCACGTTCTACGGAAAATATCTGTTTAGTAGTATGACAACGCACAAATTGTTGTTAATGCGCTCTACATTTCAAAATACCAGTGTCTACGCCTATACTACGATGTATTTAAGGCTCTATGATATTAGAGAATCTCTTGATATTCAAGTGCAAATCAATAGATATTGAGAGCCTGAGTGCTATTTTCCATTTTTTCCAAAAACTGGAAAAGTATTCTCGCTTAACAAAATCGACAAGAATGGTTATTTTTCAGCGAGCACACTTTTCTCCAAAAAATTTAGGGGGCCTTACGATGCCTCTTGATTTATCGGAGAAAGTATGGTGCCTATTACTTCATCAAGAAAGCCGTTATCCTAAAGGAACTTAGGCTTCCTCTTGTGCCATTGCTAAACTGTACCAAGCGAATAAAACTGCTCTTTTAGGAATCTCATCGACTAATAGCACCAAACATCAGCCCCAAGAAAACGTCAAATAAATTGGCGGTAGGTATGATAACTCACACTAGCCAGTAGCCACACAGTAGCTTCCATACACTCGGGCATTCCGAGTTTACTAGCCAACACCGCTTAACCACACCGCAAACCAAACAGTTGTCAGTTACCCCGTCAGCCGTCTGATCCCTGCCTGCTGATATTCCAGTCATTGACTTCACGCGGACATTCAGCTTCGCGGCTCGTTGAAACTGTGTCATAATCAAAGCTGGAACAAAACCAATATTTGTGTTATACATCGAGAGTGTTTTGGCTTTCATAAAAAGCTTTGATGTACATAAGAAGCAATGGGCGGTGAAATGTGGCCAACACAGGCTTTTCGCTACAGAAGTCTAAACGATTATTCCGCCTTTTACAAACTTGTTAGTGACGGTTCGGTTCGTTACTGCTTGTGGTATACCATCTACTAATAGTAGCACCGTGCCGCCGTTCGCAGTTCGCTAGTTTCTATTTGCGGCTTCGCCCGCATGAAACTTGTGTTTTCAACTGCCAGTTTATGGTAATTAGTTTACTTACATGCAAATCGTCTGTGGAAGCACCAGCAGAAAGCTTGCTGAATTTTCAGATTTAATATTTGATCTTTGACTCTTTGAAAAGGTGAGTTATCATGACGAAGATTTATTTAAGAACAAACTTCCTTTCCGGCTGTCTATGAACTTTAGTTGGATACAACCAGATGTTGGATTTCTTTGTAAGGCTAGGTACATAACGTTGGGATTCCGATGACTTATCGGATTCTGAGAATGTTAGATGTGATGTTTTCTATTTATGACAACATGTGGCTCGGAATCGGAAAGATTTTCCTGTAGATTTACGTATTCACTTGGAGGGATTTTTCGCTGTTAGAGATAATTGAAATCTGTGTCTAATTTTGACTGTCATCATCACCATGCAGTGGCTCTAAACCCTACTTATTTGGGGTCGGTGCAATATGCTTATTCTATTTCTATACTGCTTCATACTATGTCGTTACCCCAGTCCACTCCCCTTCAAAGCCATATTCGGTTGTGTCACTTCCAATTTCTTGAGTGTAAAGAAGCTCGAATATAACAAAAGAAATCTCTTTATTCACTGATCTACATACAAACAGAGTAAGTTATTTATTGTCATTGGAGTTAGGCTCTAAAGGATTTTATTTTTCATTTTGTTAACCAGTCACAGCCCGGTGACATATGGACAGGCAGCCAGCAATAGGCCTTTGTTTTGGCTCGCTGTGGAAACATAAACTGAACTATTTTGTTTGTAAGCTTTCGTTCTACTCGTAGATAAGGCACAACAGTTTTAAAAAGTGCTCGACGAGATATAAGGACTGTAGTTTTCGAAATGCAACGGATTTTGTTTGGAATATAATTTTTTGATAAACAAAGAATGAAAAAGACATTTTGCAGAATTCCAGTGTTTTTAATACACTGTTCTGGGATTGGACAAGCAAAGGACATGTGAATGTGAAAGCTTTTCTGTGGCACAATACTTCGTTTACTTTGTTGGTCAGTCCAGCTATCAGTGAATTAATCTTCCAATAACACTAATAGCTCCTATAGCGGTACAGCCATTGTCATATCCACCAAATACAGCAAGACAGCGGCATCAGGCCATTTTTATTAATGAAAACCGGTCTTTTAATATTTTGGTAGATCTTCAAATACCATTGATTTACTAAATGAAGATTTTCCCTGTAAATTCTACATTAATACGTTTTTAATGAGAGCCAATCTCGGTTCAAAAACCGAACGTTAATTCCAAAGACCCATTTTCTTATCTGGCTCGTTGCAGTCACAGCCAAAAGCTGTACCTAACGTCAAACGACGTTCCACATTCAATTACCGACACATGTATCCGCCAATGGGCACAGCATTGTCAATATCCGCGCGACAAACTCTTGACAATGTGAAACTAACTTTACATCCGCTCGCTTTGTTCAGTGGGAAACTGGAATGGCTGTCATTTTATATTTAGTCGATTTTCTGATGGTTAGCAACACCTACCTTCAGGTAAACCGGTACGTTGTTGTAATATTAGTAGGTACTGTATCATCCAGAATATGTTTTACCAAAGTTCCCCAATACAGGGTGAGCATATTTCAGACACAATTTTTTAAGTTCAAATTCTTGCAAAAGCTCCATTTCTTCATCTTCGAGTCATGTAGTAAACTAACCCCAATATCACTCTTATTTCCTGCTTTACTTCCTAATATCAAACAGCGTGTAACATTCATTTACCGACCCATGTATCCGCAGCATTGTCAATATCCACGCGACAAACACTTGAGCGCGACGTGTGACGTGCGACTAATTTCACGCCGGTCCGCATCGATACGTGCGCTTTAAATCACCTCGTTACGACTGCCGTTTGATATGAGCTACATACGAGGTGATATTTTTGACGTGGTAATGGTAGCATCTGGTAGTCTAGACATTGAGGATTTTGGAAGCAATAAGGCATAAATGCAAACACGTCAAAGGCAGGGTTTTTTGAGTTTGCTGTACAACTTTTGACATTTTTAGGTAGGTACCTAATTTGATTTTTTCACGTTCCGAAGATTGGTTGTAAACATGCTATTTTCTCTCACCTTTATTACATGCTTCACTAGGTAGGTATTTTAACATCACATTTATATTCAGTCAGCCTTTAATTAGCACATTAGAGGCTTCTGTGATCTGTCATTATTTGTGTTAAACTACCAGTTTTGTTTCCAAAATCCGTACCGTAACTATGAAAATTAACTAATTACAGTACCATGAAATATACACGTAGATATGTAGGAGACATAATCAATCCAATTCAGCATACGTGCAATTCAGGGCTATATGCATGCAATTTGCGCCGCCAGCTTTTTCACACCGATCCATTTCACCGTATCGCCGACTAAATTGGAAGGTGAAAGCCGAGCTTTATAATCAGTCGGTGGGAGAACAAGTTAATTTACATGACGAGCTAATTCGCATTGTGTACACGAATAATTGTTGTAGTCAACTTTGGAACAACTACGTCGCAAAATTTCGTATTGTCGTGGAGGCTTGCAAATTGCTCCTGTATTTTCTTTGTTCGAATTTCCCCTGTTTACGCGACACGCTAGGAAGTAGGGAGGGATGGGGGGTGCAGAGAGGGCGGGGTAGGAAGGTTAGACGTTAAAAGAAAGAAGCTCGGGATTGCAGGTGTTTTATTGCGGTCCGGCGCTTGTTATGTGAAACCCTACAGGTTCTCCCTTTGAATTTTTTCGCGATACGTTTAGTTACGCATATTCGCCGTTCTGGGTATTTGGTCGCACGTGTCCAGTTACATGTAGGTTTATAGATAGATAAAGGTAACATTTATCTTTTTTCAAAGTGCTTTTATTGAACTGTTGTCTGCGTAGCTTTCAAACTGACTTTTAGGGAAAATAATTGCCTGTTTAGAAACTACTAATTCTTACAGTAAGTATATAATTTTACAAAGTTCCTGCATTTCCAAGCAGGCAGCACTTGCCATGCCATTAAGAAATAGCGAACGTCCAACCGCCCTAATTGTTCATACCACAAACTCACCTTCATTAAAAACTGCTGAACCCAACAACATTACGGCAGCATGAATATTTAGCAGTTATTTGCCTTCCGCACTTTGGACTGCTCAAATTGCACAAATAGTTGCCGCTTTTGCCGATATTAGCATAAAATGAGCTTTTATTATGAGCCTGCTAGGCAGCTCGCTTAGCAGACGACCGCGGTAGACCACGCTGCCACCCTGTGCAGTGTAGCCTGCCAGGCGGCAGCACATTATTAACGTGTTTAATATTCTGAAGACAGCTTGACGATGTTTGCTTTTGATATACGTCTCGTGTGGTGCGGGAAAAGCAGGGGTTTAGTGCAAGCTGCATACATTGAAATAAGGTCTAGTTTCGGGTGGTCTAAAATCAGGACTCTGATGGCCAAAGCCGTGCTTTGACTAGGGCTGTGACTAGGATTAGTAGCACAAATTAAAATACATATCTACCTTATTATAATTCGTAAGATATGTATGTCAAGTTACTTTAGGCATCGTATGTTAATGAACCTTTTTAGTGCAGCCGCGAGTCACACACTTAGTTTTGGCCTATATTTTATTGTTATGTCTATGTGCCTACCGTGTGTGGTTCATGTAGATATGTGCTAAATAAATTATATTCTTTTTTTCTAAATCAGTTGATTAGTTTTTTAAGACCTCCTGTTTCTAAGTCGTGCCAAATACCTTAGACTTCTTCTATCCTATCATCTTCTTATCTATCTCGGACCAAATATGACCAAGCAGAACAATGCTGTTTATCTATGGTCTATTTATTAGTAAGGAACAGAAACGATTCCCTCGAGTGACTTTTACGGTTTGCGTGGGAAGAAAGAACCGCTAAAGGTCTGTTTTTTATGTCCCAGGTCAACGGAAAAGCACGTTATTTACGGCTTACAATATTTAGGGCTTCATTCCATGGATTTCTGGCACACATAAGGATACATTTTGAGATTTTAATACAATTTGGTCACACCAACAAGTTTGTTTAGGCCCTCTTGCGAAAACCAGAATTATTTTTTCACTCAGAGTTAGTTGCTAACATGAGCAATCGATATACCTATGTATATGTCACCGGAAAATTGCAAACGCCCTAAGATTACTCTTCCGCAACTGAGTGACTGACAGACAAAGCACAGCCGAACCTGGTAGTCGTAGAAATCAGAAATTTGGCAAGTAGGTTCCTTGGGAAGGGTAGCGGAGCACTAAGAGAGGATTTCTCGAAATTCCTACGGGAACGGGAAAAAACGGGATAGGAACGGGAAGTAGCGGGCAAAAGCTAGTACTAAATACCTATTTCACACATAATGGCCCCGGGTTAGGAACTCGCTCGGTGTGGTTATGGTTAACTCGAACTTATGGTTTTTTCAAGTGGGCCTTAGCAAGCTATCATAAAGAAAATTCCCAAATCGAAGCACATGATGACGCTTTCATTATGTGTTTTGATTTGGGATTTTGTTTTCGTTTGATTTATCCGAAGAAAACCAATACATAAATTCCTAAGCGTACCGAAAACAGTTTTCGCAAAAACATGTTCGTTTCCTTCAATCTTGTTCCACCTTTTCCTTATTCAGCAAAGAAAACCCACCAAATGAATCTCAATCATTGCACGATACGTCGACAGCAAGCCAAGTTAACTTGGGGGAGGAAACTTGTGCACAAACTACAAGTTTCTGGTCATCGCTCTTGGATTTTCTTACCTTTTCGACAAGGAAAATTTATTTTTGAGAAAGGTACAAAATCCGGAGCCTTTCTCAAAAGTGTACCTACAATATGATGTAGACATGGTTTGAAATAAAAAGTACGAAGAACATAAATCTAATGTTACTTTGCAGTTCAACGAACAAAACCCTACCTACTCGTAAGATGAATAATATTCCAAATAACAAAACAACAAATTCGCGGAATGCTCTAAGTTTGCTAATAAAGCCAACTTCAGGCGAAGTGGCGTAAAGTAAGTTTGTTGCAGCACCGTGACCGCATCATAGATCTCATTTGTTTCACTTAACACGGTACCCAAATAGCCGAAAGTTCTCGAATGTGCGGTCCTATGGTTGTCTAGGGAAGCGTTGAATATTATTCCGGAACATAATGGTCATAAAATATAAGTACAGAAGGACCATTTTCGATGTTGCGTTAACAAGAACTTGACTTTTGTTTTGGTCCTTTCCCCTCATCAAGTTTCTAGCTCTTTGGCTTGCGATCTCATTGTGAAGCGTCTTCCAAATCACCATACTGCTCGGTTTAACGAATAATAGTTATGTAGACCTGACTAACTGGTTTGCAATTAATTAAAATCGGGTTGTCTTGTCTAACTAAAATTCGTTGATAATCCGATTGTGTGTTATAGCTGGTTTTCCATACAAATCTTACTTATTTAAGACAGAGAGGTTTGTATGGAGTGTGCCTTTTCTATTTCATTATTCAGTGATATCGTCCCGAGCATCAAGCCTGGGGCTCACCGGCGGACGGACGAAGGAACACATCGGAACAGCTGCTCCTGCACCGACAAGACATATCTACTTCATATTGGACGTTTTATTGGAGAGCATTAAAAATGAATCATTTATGCAGCAGATGCCTTATGATTTCCTTTTGAAATAGATTTCGCGTTGGTAATGTGTTCTGTGATACAGGAGTCGGGTCGTTCGTAATAGATAGGTATTTGCCATAGGTACGTATTCGGGCTTCAGTTAATGCAGATGACATACCCTATGGTCCTTTGTTGATTCTAATTGGTTATTCTTTTCTTTGATGTATGTACTTATATTATTAACCTAACCTAACATATTCTTCTACACATCTCTTGTATTCTCAATGTGATCTGCTATGTGGATCTGCTATGTTTAATCCAACCCTTCACTGCCATAATATCCCATTTGAATTCCAACTCAACCAAATTTCAACCCAGATATTAAGCTTCAAATTAAAAGCAGGATCCTGTCACACGATCGTAGCCATTACGATCCACTCACGCATTAGGATTCCGAGTTCATCTCAGCACAGCTTAGCTTACCATAAAACGATATTCTTGGTCGTAGCTTGCACAGCTGTCGTCGTGATTATTCAAATTTCGTCGGCTCGTCGTTTGCGAGATGCCGCGGATAAATAGATATAAAACCAAATGTAGGCCTCACAGGCTTATTTATCTCTGAATAAATTGAATAAATGTTTGCAATTTCTATTCTAATTGGGTTTGTTTCGGTCTGAGGAATTAATTCCACCTTTTGCTTTTGATGTCGCTTTGTTTATTTTCGATTTAAACTCGGCACAGTTTAAATTCTCATTGGATACAATACAATTATCATAATAATCACGTAAGTCATCGTTACATCAGCAGAAATGCCTCGATTCAGATGATTATTAAGACATCACGACTACTTACACTAACTTATTCGATCAGATATAATATTTTAGCTCCAATTAAAGCTCGTACCTACTTACTAAAACTCACACGACGTTCTCATTCAAAAGCGATTTGTCTAAATCATATTAGGAGTCACGGTAATACAAGCTGACTGGCAGATAAATGGTAACGCATTCAATTACGATTAAATTTCCATTACACGCAGCTGAAGTCTGGCTTTTGACAGATTACTGGAAACTGGCGGCGTTGAAAGGCTTTTAAATAAGTGCTCAGTTTATTAGCGTAATTGTGATGTATTCAGTAGTCTGGAAATATAGGAGGTGGCTGTTGTCCAGCAGTGGGACAGTACAGGCTGACAAAAAACTGGAAACAACATAAATGCAACCTATTTTTGTTTGGTACCCTGTTTAAAGCTGAAAGACATGTTTTTGAGCTTATTCATTAAAAAAATTAACCACGTGCTAAAATTTCTCTAAAGGATTTGAATTAAGAATCCGCTTTTCGGTATTTAAACTAATCATATGGTTAGTTGTTTTTTTTATTTATAAGCCTGATTATGATTATTTATAATATTAGTATTGTAAGACTTATTTTTTAATGCAAATCAACATACTTATCACCCGTCAATTTATTTACATCAATTAAATATTTTTTCATATCAAATAAACTGATTGCACCAGAGGCAAATGGCAAAAAGGCTTGGTTTAATATCGTTTAATGACTTACTTATTCAAGTTGCAGGACATAGGCCACAGGGAGCTTAGGACACCCCGACAAGGGTAGGTTAGGTTCTGCTAAGTTCGCTCGCTCACTCTAGCTCCCGTTATGTCATTCATGTTATGTACGGTTCACGTACAGGCAAATTGCTAACGCCGCGACCTACTTTTCGCTACTCGTTTTATTTACTTTTAAAATTATAAAATAATAAGATTTTAGTTGACCAATAGCTGCCGTAGCGCTATTACCGCGGATTAGCATCCAACAGAACTTTCGTGTAACTTTTACGAATAAACTAAATTATAGTGAAGTCTGTGGTTTTCGTCAACTCACATCCAACAACTCAACTGTAAGTAACTGGCTACCTCTGAGCCAAACATAAAAGTGGTCCTTCGAGCCGGATTTAACAGGTGCGTATCGTCTCTGTTAATGTTAGAGAATCGATCTAGCTGGTGTCCCAGAAGAGCGGATTGCTTTATTGGGGTGCCGACGCACTTAACATCCAAAACTTGCGGAAACTTCGCAACTTTGGTGAACTAGTACCTGCGGTGATACAACTCTACTCCACCAACGGTCAAACCAATAACTAACAACAATGGTTCAGAGTGTAACGGAACTGATAAGCCATCAAGAAACTATCTTCCGAGACTTGAAGCTTATTTGCACCAACTACAAGAAGGACAGTCCCACCAGGAAGAACTTGGCATACCTGGAGGAGCGTCTTTCTCGGCTGAACAACAACTGGGAGAAGTTTGTTTACAACCATCAACTACTTGAAGAGTCTGGAGCGTCAGACCTTCAATACTTCAATGACGACATTTTCAACAGCACGAAGAAGATGTATGAAGAAGTGCTGCAAGACATGTTGAAACGTAAATCGGAATTGCCGTCTGCATCTACCAGTAAGACGGAGCAACCACCTGCGGCGCCTAAGCAAGATAAGGGACAATCGAAATTTTCTTTCGACGATATCAAATTCCACATACCTCCTCGGGGAACAAGCGAGTCGGCGGAAAAGCAACAAGATCTTTTGCGTCAACAATACTGCAACTTTAGAGCATTCGAACGCGCTGTGGAGAAGATAAACATAGCATTAGCGGTACCGATGGAAAAATGGGAATTAGAAGATAACTTAAGCACCCTGAAAACTAAATGGGAGCTTATCGAAAAGGCAAATTGGGAACTAGACTACATACTGCAAGATGAGGACCCAGTTTATCAACAGAAATACAATACAGCAGAAAACCTTTACGATGACCTGAAAAGGAAACTACAACATAACATCTGGAACAACGCACATTATGAGAAATCTACGCCAAAAATACAAATACCGGATTTTCATGGAAACTATAGCCAGTGGTTGGCCTTTAGAGACCTTTACGTCGAAGGTGTACACAACAATCCGACACTGTCGAAGGCTCAAAAAATGCAACATTTGAAAACAAAACTGAAGGGTGAGGCGGAAAAACTGGTTCAGCATCTTGGCATCAGTGCTGAGAACTACGCATCTTGCTGGGAAATACTGACCCACCGCTACGACAACAAACGGTTGCTATTCACATCATACATGAACACGCTCCTGAATCAACCTAGTATTCAGCAACCAACCGCTGCTAGCATACGGAAGCTTCACGACGTCATGATGGAGTGCTTGAACGGGCTCAAAAACATCGGTTTAGACACCACCAATTGGGATCCGATTGTGGTCCACCTATTGATCCAGAAACTAGATAGCGTCACGTATAACGAATATATAAAGGAGATCAAACATCCCAGGGAATTTCCCGACCTGGAAGAGTTCGCCGAGTTTTTAGAATCAAAATTCATGTCACTGGAAGCTCTGCAGGGAAACAGCAAAAAAATATCGTCATCAAACAAGCCATGGAAATCGGAAAAGCAGCTTCATAAAGGATCGGAAAACCGAAATAACAACTACAAGAATAAAACGCAGGGGTCATCGCACTTTAACAAGTCACAAAACTCGCCGAAAGCCTTCTTCACGACAGCAAAAACATGCCCAATATGCAAAACTAATCACGTTTTGATGAATTGCGAACAATTCTTGGCGATGAACACAAACCAACGGAATGACGTAGTTCGCAACTTGCATATTTGTAAAAACTGCCTATTCAGCCACGGAGAAAAACAATGCAAATCACGAAAGACGTGCAAATTGTGTCATAAGGCTCACCACACACTTATGCATGGAGCTGAAACTGAACTATCTAGCAACAAACAAGCAGCAAGGGAGGAAAACACATCGGCAACCCCATCGACTTCCTATGGGGTCAACAACATAACGAACGAAGAAAAGGAAGTGTTGTTAACAACTGTCCTTCTGAAAGTCAAAACAATTGATGGAAACTTCATCAACTTGAGAGGTCTACTTGACCAAGGCTCCCAAGTGAGCCTAATAACGGAAAACGCGGCACAGCGCCTCCGATTACAGCGACGTAAAGTGAGCGCCGTTGTATCGGGTGTGGGAACCCTTAGCGGCAACTGCAAAGGGGCAATGAACTTAGAATGCCAGTCAATACATTCAGACTACAAATTCAACTATGAAGCATTAATTATGAAAAAACTCATAAGCAACTTACCTACCACATCGTTTTCAATCAGCGACTGGGACTTTTTGGAAAACTTAAAACTAGCGGATCCCCAGTTCAACCTCTCAGGCCCGATCGATCTGCTCTTGGGCGCGGATATCTACTCAGAACTTATCCTAAACGGTGTCATCAGGAGTGATAAGAGATACCCAGTAGCTCAACAAACCAAAGTGGGCTGGATTCTATGCGGGAATGTAAAGACATTCAACTGCTTGGTGACACTCAACGACTTCGAAAACATGGCAAGGTTTTGGGAAACCGAGGAAATTCCAGAAAATTCATCATCAACTAGTGAAGAACAACACTGTGAGCAATATTACAACGCAACCACAACAAGATTGGCGAACGGACAATATGTAGTACAAATGCCTATGAAGCCTAAATCCGAAATCAACTTAAAAAATGCAAGGTCACAAGCATTAGCGCAGTTCCTTCAACTAGAAAGGAAAATGCTAAAAAACAAAGAGCTCAATCACGAGTACAAGCGTTTTATGAACGAATACATCGCTATGGGGCACATGAAACCTGTCGCAGGAGAAAACAGGGACCAAGTCTACCTACCTCACCATGGCGTATTGAGAGCTGAGTCCACTACAACAAAACTAAGAGTAGTGTTCAACGCGTCGTACAAGACAAAAGGAGACAGCAGTCTCAACGATCACATGTACTGCGGTCCTAACTTACAAAAGGATATACTGACACTACTAATTAATTGGAGAACGTACAGATACGTCTTTACAGCAGATGTAGAAAAACTCTATCGGTTCATCTGGCTGAACGAAAAACAACAACATCTGCAAACTATAATTTGGCGATCTACCCCTAACGAACCGCTACAAGATTGGCAGTTGGGTACAGTAACTTACGGAATGAAAAGTGCACCTTATTTGGCAATGCGCACTTTGCATAAACTCGCAGAAGATGAAAAAGATACCTATCCGGAAGCTGGAAACGTCCTGAAAAACTATTTCTACATGGATGATTTGGTTTACGGGCAGGATACTATCGACGCATCGAAAACACTCGTCACACGGCTAATTGAGTTGCTGAAAAAAGGAGGATTTAACTTGAGAAAATGGAAAACAAACGAACCCATTATATTGGAAGACTTGCGAGAGGATCAAAAGAGCAGCAGTATGAACATCGACTTTAGCCCAGAACAAACAACAAACTCAAAAATGTTGGGCATGAGATGGAATCAAGACAACGATAGTTTCACATACCAATGGGATCTATCAATCAAGAAAAAACTGACAAAGCGCGTACTACTGAGCGAAATAAGCAAGCTTTACGACCCACTTGGATTACTATCGCCACTTACAATAAAAACCAAACTTTTGTTCCAAAAAATCTGGATAAGCAAAATAGACTGGGACGAATGCTTACCCGACGACCTAGCAACGGAATGGGAAAATATAAGAAAAGATATCCCGTTGCTAAACAAACTTTCCATACCACGATGGTTACAATGCCAGGAAAACTACCTAGAGATAAACGGGTACTGCGATGCGAGTGAAAAAGCTTACGCTTGCGTAATTTATAGCCGAGTGAAAAATCATGCTGGCGAATACCAGATTACACTAATTACCTCAAAAACAAAGGTTGCACCTATCAACAATAAGATAACTGTACCTAGAATGGAACTTTGCGGAGCCCTTTTATTAGCCAAATTGCTAGAAAAGGTTCGGAACACTCTCTCTAATAAAAACCTACATATAAGGTGCTGGAGCGACTCCAAGGTCGTTTTAGCCTGGTTGCAGGGTGATATAAACCGATGGGAGAAATATGTAGGTAACAGAGTGAAACAAATAAACAGCATTATCTCGCCAAATTGCTGGAACTATGTGAAGTCAGAAGAAAATCCTGCTGACTGCGCAACTCGAGGGCTCACACCTTTTCAACTTTTAGAATTTAAACTTTGGTGGAATGGACCAAATTGGTTAAAAACAAACATGCCAAAAATCCATCAAGACGATCACCTGGCCTACACAACAAACACTGAGTTGCAAAAAATAAACTGCTGCGTAGTCACGTACAAGAAATGTGAAATAATTGACACATTACTGAATAGAAACAGCAATTATAAACGCGTAATACGAGTGCTTGGATGGATTTTACGATTAAGCAACAATCGTAAGCAAAAACGCACACTAAACCCAACTGATAACTTAGCCGACTGCGTTAGCAAAAAGGTGGTTATGTGTTTGTCACCACAAGATATTATGAGAGCAACAGAATTGGTCATCAAGAACGTTCAAAATGAAAACTATGGCCGAGAAATTGAATGTTTAAAGAAAGATCTACCAATATCAACAAAAAGCAACTTGCTGAAGCTAACCCCATTTCTTGACGACAGTGGAATACTGCGCGTGAAGGGGAGACTAGGCTACTCAACTTTATCTCCCGAAGCTAAACATCCTATTATTGTTCCGGCTACAGGAAGATTAACAGAGCTCATTATTCAAGACGCTCATCGAGACACTCTCCACGGAGGCGCCCGGCTCACTTTGGCCTATATACGTCAAAAATTTTGGGTCATTGGAGGTAGCAGAACAGTCAAGAAGGAGCTTCGTCAATGCGTTCGATGTCATCGTTTCAAACCAAACCGAAACGTCCAACTGATGGCAGACTTGCCAAAGGAGCGTGTAACTCCATCAAGACCATTCACAAACACGGGTGTCGACTACACCGGACATGTTGATGTGAAAATCAACAAAGGAAGAGGAGTTAAAACTTGCAAGGCTTACATTGCAATTTTCATATGCATGGTGACCAAAGCTGTGCATTTGGAACTAGTGTCGGACATGACAACGCAAACTTTCCTTGCCGCATTCAAAAGAATGTGTGCCCGCAGAGGTACACCCCGACACGTATTCTCCGACAACGGAACGAATTTTGTGGGCGCAGCAAAACTACTTCAACAGGAATTTGAACAACACAATACGTTTAAGACTTCTGAATTCTTCGATGAGATGAGCCACTTACAAATTGAATGGCATTTCAATGCACCACTTTGGCCAACAGCTGGAGGCCTGTGGGAGGCTGCCGTCAAAGCCATGAAATATCACCTACATCGAGTACTAGGGGAACAGAAGCTAACATTCGAACAATTCACTACCTTACTAAATCAAATTGAAGCCTGTCTTAACTCGCGTCCGCTGTGCCCATTAACAGAGGATGTCGAAGACCTGGAATATCTAACGCCCGGTCACTTCCTCATTGGCGGCCCCCTACTATCACTACCACAAGAAGAGCAAGATTTTGCTGAGCACGATCTAAGAAACAGATGGAGGCTTGTTGAACAAATGAACGTGCACATTTGGAAGCGCTGGTCTAACGAATATCTACACCAATTGCAAATCCGAAGCAAATGGCAGCACCCAAAAGACAACCTGAAACAAGGAAGCCTAGTATTAGTAAAAGATGAACACTTACCTCCTGGGCGCTGGGCTATAGGAAGAGTCCAGGAACTACATCCAGGTGCCGATGGTCGAGTAAGAGTTGTTACCTTGAAAACTAGGAAAGGGTCACTGAAACGACCAATAACGAAGCTTTCACCATTACCGCTGAAACCCGAAGAGCCAATAGTAAACAAAGAGGAAGAGAAAAGATCACCTACTCCGGAAACTGAAAAACGGGGAGGCACAACAAAAAGCAAGAAGAATTGGCTGTCACTTGTTCTCCTATCCATAATAGCAATGACGGGTTTTGCTCAATCAGCGCGAACAACGAATAACTTCAAGGTTACACCTATACCGAGGAATCATCCGATTTACTTCGATGAAGCTGGAAAAATACAACTAATACATGACGAATGGACCCTATTGGTTTACTACAACTTAACGTCATACTGGCAAGCAACCGATCGGATCAATGATTATGTGAATCAAATGGATAAACTATGCCAAAGAATATCACATGAGTACACGCCTTGCGAAACAATTGTCAGCCACCTACGTCATGAACTGAGTCACCTACAAGACTACAACTCTATGCTGCTCACTCAACACTCAAGATCAAAACGAGGCTACTTTGATGGAGTTGGGAAATTAGCAGGAACTCTTTTCGGAGTGCTCGACGCAGACTTTGCTGAAAAGTACGAAAGAGACATATATAACTTACGAGCAAATGACGACTACCTACTACAACTTATGAAAAACCAAACATTAATCGTAGAGGCTGAAAACAACATTATAAAAAGAAACACGGCCTTTATGGATGAACAATTCAAAACATTGCGCGTCTACATGAACCAAACTTGCAGCGAAATCACAAAAATAGAGAACAGGGCGCAAATGCTTTTCACGATGAATGACATAAATTCCGCTGCAGTGACGTCAACTCTGATATTAAATGATTTAAATCGAATATTGGAAATGCTGATGAACGCGCTCGCCAACATTTACAGAGGACATTTAGATTCTCATCTATTTCCGGCTAAACAACTAATCGAACAGCTAAACATAATATCCGGAATGTTGCCACAAGGATTATCGTTACCAGTAAAGGACATTCAAAGGGATTTGAAAAATATCTATGACCTCATCCATGTGAAGGCTCGAATCACAAACAACTATGTTATTTGAAATACATATCCCCTTGCTGAGCGATGAAGATTACAAGATACATCGAGTCATACCAATACCGTTCCTGAGACAAGGACGTTTAAAACTCGTACAACCAAGTTCAAGCTTCATCGCAATCAACTTTGTAAAAAACTCTTACATAACGATGGAAGACCAAGACATGCGCCAATGTACTTCATACGGAGATGACGAATTCATTTGCGTCTCACATAATCCTGTCTACAACATGCACGATAAAAACGCCCCATGTGAAGCCCAAGTCTTCAACCAACAAGACTCATTATCATGCGTCCTCAATGACGTAATATGCAAGGAAACCTGGACAAAGCTTCACAAACCGAACATGTGGCTATTTACATTGTGCGGAAAACAGCTGATGCGCGTTATATGTAACGATCAAGTTACGCCAGCGGTCATTGACGGGACTGGAGTGATTACCTTGAAATCAAAATGCTTACTGCAGAAAAAGGACGCCACAATATTTACACACAATCAGCTGGGAAGTAGTTTCAATATGGAACCAGACATAGAAATACCAACCATAAATTCAACAATTAACAGCATCTTTGACCTCGGCTGGAAGAATGCAAGATTAAATATATCAGAACAAGAAACACCAACTGCAGTAGAAATAAGAAGACTAGACCAGCAGTTGGAATTCCAGAAAAGCAGAGAAAAATTACCGAAGGCGTCTGACATGTCCAGACACGACATCTATCTCTACTCGGTCACTTCTTTGTTGTTGGGAGGAATCTCTGTGCTTGCCCTCTATATTATCTATAAACGATGGTGCAAAACAAAGAAAGGCGTGAAAACACTCACTGCCAAAACAGGAGTGACACCTAGAGGAAGGGATAACTTTGGAGGAGACATCGAGCTACAAGAAATACATTCGACAGCAGCGGAGCCCGTTTACAGCGAAGCAAGACAGCCGAAGAAAGTATTTCACTTTGACGAATTAAATTGAGTGTTACAGTTATAGTTTAACTTTTATACTTATTTCACATTTATTATTGTTTACTTTAGCTTCAATTATTTTCTGTACACTTTTCTTACACAATTATTTGCTTTGTAATGGATGCTCATCCCACTTTTCCCTCGGGAGCATGTACGGTTCACGTACAGGCAAATTGCTAACGCCGCGACCTACTTTTCGCTACTCGTTTTATTTACTTTTAAAATTATAAAATAATAAGATTTTAGTTGACCAATAGCTGCCGTAGCGCTATTACCGCGGATTAGCATCCAACAGAACTTTCGTGTAACTTTTACGAATAAACTAAATTATAGTGAAGTCTGTGGTTTTCGTCAACTCACATCCAACAACTCAACTGTAAGTAACTGGCTACCTCTGAGCCAAACATGTTAGGTTCCTTTAAACCCTGCAGAATGAAATAGGAACCCCGCGGAGCGGGGCTCCGTCATCGAGGTTCATAAAAAATATCTTCTTTTAGATTTATAGCGATGCATCACGAACTCAAATTGTTGCTAAAATAGTAATATTTTGAGGTAACTATTCTGCTGTGCAATCAGTATTTTTGATTAGGATTGGGATATTTTTTAAATAAAAAATGAAGATTTTTTAATTTCAGTTAAATACTAGCCGTTTTTGGTAAACGCTCTCGGACTCGGTTTCGATTCTACTTCCTTGTTTCTCAACCTTTGATCGAAGAAGGCGTAAGAGTTTTTATTTTTCTGTTAAGACTTAGGATATTTGCTCCGGTTTATTTTTAGACTTGCGTTTATGTTGTCAAGACTGACTCCTAGCTGTCTAACAAGTTATTTAGAGAAAATTGGGGATAAAAATTAAGTACCTTTTTATTAACTTTTACGAATGTTAAGTTGCTGCGTTTAAATTGGGATTGCTTGGGCACGTATATTTAAATAGCCTTAGCAACAGAGACGGCTGACACATGGTACCCGTAACGGGATTGAGTAAAAATTTCGGGCTTCGTTGACTCATCGTGGATGAATCAAAGCCGAATAGAATATTATTACGTCACTCATTTATAGTTTTGTTGGAAGTGTTAAACACCGGACGGTGTTCCGTTCCATTAATAACGTTTGGCTGTACCTACCAATATACATTTTTGAACCGAGAAGGTACAATATACATATAAGTTCTACTTTTGGATGGAGATATTTTAGCAAAATATATTGTCTCCAACCTATCCCATTTTTTTTTTCAAATTTAGTACAATGTATAACAGAATAAACGCAATACCTACCTGACAAGAGATCATTTTACTCACCAGATAATAATATGCACAACTTTTACTGGGACCAACCCCAAAATTGCGAACAAAAAAATATCAGTCCAGATTTTTGTCGTGCTATGCGCACAGAAATGTATGGGGCAGTCGATTTTGTTTTCGCGATTCTTAGTGTTGGTCAAATAGTAAAAGTTGTTCATAATTTTGAGTAGAATTACCCCTTTGAAGGTATTGCGTGTTTTATTCTGTTACACGTTGTATTTCTCAACCAAGATCATATGTTACAGAGGTGAAGGAAGACCTTAAATGTTGGTCCTTCGAGCCGGATATATGCTTGTGATCTAAGGGCCATGATTTCCGAAACTGTCAGTACAAATTTAATAGTGCCACGGTCAAAATTAACTTTACGTACAAACTTCCCCCATCGTTTGCTACCGCCTTCATAATATTTTAGCCAACCAGGCTATCAGGCGTCATAAATCAAACATTGTAGCGTCGTACGGCAGGGATCTATTTATACCGAGTGACTAGGCGAAACTGTCCCTTGTATGGTAATGCTGACTTCTTTTGATGCGAGTTTCACTTCGGTAATTACCGGTAAACATTTGCTGTAAAGCGGTAACTTTGATTGAGAAACGTTGAGTTTGCGAAATTTATGTTGACGTAAATTAATACCAGCTAGCCCCTTTCTCTCTGGAAAAATATGGTTGACATGACACATTAATATTTTCTTAAAAAAGCATGGTTCTGAAGATCTGTTAGATTTTATTAAATGTTTGGATCATTTTCATGGATGATCTTCTATTGCGTTGTATTTACAAGTTCCTATTTATAGCATTTGGGTAGCCAGCTATTTATATCATACTTGCTATTGCCCGCGACTTCGAATGCGCATATCCCGTTTTTTCCCGTTCACGTAGGAATTTCGGGAAATCCTCTGCTACAATGTCTTAGTCTTTCCCTACACTCTCCAATGAACTTACATGCCAAATTTCACCTTTCCACGACCAGTAGTTACGGCTATGCGTTGTCAGTCAGTCACTCAATCACTCAGTCACTCAGTAACGGAAGATTTTTATATCCTATATTGATAAGATATTATATCTGCAGAACCAACTGTTTACGGATAACATAAAGTGGAGTTGTGGCCGCAATAAAATGTTTCTTTAGGCTTATTTCATGTTTCCAGCCGCTAGGTACTGCATTATTATGTCATTTGGTGGGTTTGCTTTTATGATAATAACTAAGATTGCGAATAAAACTGACAAGACTTGTGTGTATCTGTTACCGGAAAAAACAAACGCGATTGTTAAATAACGCGTGAAATTGTTAACTATTTTTTCTAAATAAGACACGGATATATTGGAAACTATTGAATTAGGATGGGCTTTATTGTATACAAAAAGATTCTTCCATAAATGTCGAGAAATTATAATCTAATAAAGATTTATTACAATCTTACGGAGTCTGAAATTTTCCGGTGACTTATCTATATACAATCTATCTCAAATTATTTCAAACACCGTAAGTTTGTAATACATATTTGAAATATTTAAAATCTCGGTATAGGGATTGCGAACAGAATCGAAAATACAATAAAAACACATTTTAAATACTCGTACAAGTCTAATTAAAATTCAATAGTTAGTTTCCAATCCTTATATCCGAGTCTTATTGAGATGAAAAAGTATACGATCTCACGCGATTAACTACGATCTTACGGCGTTTGCAATAACCCGGTGACATAACTGATTATTTTTTAGCTACATTGTATAGGAGTATCGGTACCTACATACCATGAACCACAGCAGTAAATATTTTCATTAATGTGCTATTTTCGGGTTAATAAATTCAGCAGCGAAATACCGATATGGTACTCAATGCTGAATGTTGGTTAACCAGTTCTGAAAATCAATTAGATAAACAAAATATTCGACGAGTCGTCTGACCAATTAATTGTGTTGCGCCAGTTCTATTATTTATTTGTGGTTCGTTGCCCGACTGGATTCACAGAACGCAATGTATTGCAGGAATTTCATATGTCCCGACTTCGGTCAAACAACGAGGTGTGAAAATCAATAAAATTGCGTTTCGTCCCAAGGTAAACTTTAGGTTTTGTTAGGTTAAGTCAGATTACAAAAATATTTGTCACGTATTTTTTTGTCACATAAATAATTAAATAAAGACAAGGGTATTTCAACGCATTGTATTTGTTTATTGTCTTCATTTATTTGCCTAGCTACTTACACTTTTTATCTGGAAGTGACGTCCCAAGCCCTCACTACTGAATTTTGGTGTGATTTATCTGTGTTTTTTCAAGTTTTATTCATTTGATAATGCAAAAAATACGTTTCCAATATTTTTTGATAATCTAACTGACGGATCAAGCAGAATGGTAAATATTTTATCCAAGATGTAAATTTGTAATAAGCAAAACTTATACAACCGCGGAAAATTATAAAATGACTATAGAGTCAACTTCAATCAGTTTCAAAGGATAGATGGATGGATTATCGTGAGAAAGTCTAGTCTAATTAATTATACTGAAAGTAATCTAGATGTTCTCACGCAGGCCAGGTGTCGTGATTAGTCCTCGTTATAACATGCTTCTAAATTATTATAATTATAAAAAGAACGGTGCAGTTCGCCATGTGAGAGAGACCCGCTTGAATATAAATTAGCTGAAGCTAGAAGGGAGGAAGTGGTAAAGATTCTCTAATTCAATTTAATTTCCCACTTCCTTCCAAGTTTTCTTTCAGCTATAATAAATCTTCAGAACCTATCTTAAATTCTTCTCGTTTTTAACATTCAAGTGACGTTGATGTTTCTTGAGAAAAATTACAAAATTCCCGTCACGTTGTAATATCATTTACATATAAATCTTTCTTAAGAAATGGGTGTCTTTTGGAGCTACGGAACCGTTTATTAGATTTTTCTCGGTTGAAACAAAGCCGACTGGGAGTTTGTTGTTTTGTTTGACAGAAACAAGGCTCTGCTCTGGTCATCAATGTCTCGGTGGTAAAGGTTTTCATTTGTCACGCTTAAGTATTTGTCAATTTGTATGCGGGAGTTCTGTTAAAGTTTTTCTCATAAGGTTGTTGCGGAATTTGTTCGAAAGAGTCACCACGGCCCTAGAACGCAAAGGGCTTTAGAAGGAACATGGATGGGTTTTAGTCAGTAAGATTCTGACACACACTTCCGCTCCACCCAGAGTGGAAGAAGTCATTTGATGATTTCCCATCCTTAAATAAAGTACCTATAGGCTTTGCTCGAGCGAGACCCTATATTTCTTTTCTTTATCAGGCTTTGTTAATTTAATGGGCTCCTTTCTATGGGAGGTACAGTGTGTTAACAAGCGATCTCGGAGCTCACGTCCTATAGTGGGTCCACACGACAACGACTTTTGTCTGCGCAGACTTTGAACTCTGAAGAAAAAAATCTGTCACACCTACATTAAATTTGTCTGTGCAGACTTTGTTGTAAGTCTGTGCAGACTGCAGACATGCAAAACTATTTTTTATTCGGAGTTCAAAGTCTGCGCAGACAAAAGTCGGTGTTGTGTGGACCCACTATAAGACTTCGAAAGGTTCGCCGGTTTACCCTTGTAGTCTTAATTTTCTTTTACAAGTTAAGTGAACGGAGACAAACCTCAATGGTTTCCTAAACTATTTAGGTATATAATTTGGATGTTTTGGATAATCTTGTTTAAGCAAAAACAAGACTACCATAGTCTCATGAATATGTTTAAATTTTATTTTTATCAGCATTTCAATCCAAATTAGAAAAACAATATGGTCCCTCACCACTCACATACATGCAGGTTATATACCACGCTGAATAATACCATAGCCTGGTGTATAATCTAAGCAAAGGGGTGGCAACAGTTAGCCTGCATTGTTCCCGTGCTGGCCAGGCTATCTCGCTTATGCTAATACTTTCTTAACAGATTAAGGCTTCGTCGAGAGCTTGAACTGTTGCCTTTGTATAAAATTCGGACTGTTCGTGTATTATTTTGGGTGGATAAATAAGAAGAGGTTTAGGTGTTTTTCCCTAAGTGAAAATGTATTTTGTGGCTCGTAGATCATAGCTTATTTGATAAAATTCAATTTAATACGCGCTGGTTTTATACATTTTGTTATAAGCTAACAAACCCGGGTGGTTTGTTAGCTTATAACAAAATGTATAAAATACAAATTGTATTCAAATAATTTACATTTCATTTTATTCCGATCCAGTTTCCACATCTCGCTTCTGTACTCAATAAAACCTTTAAATTTTTATCACATTTGAGTAACATTCTTGTAGTACGGAACCAACCTCACCGATCGATGGAGGCGCCCTCTCGCGGCTTTATGTAGCGGAAACCGAGTCGCCCCACGACTTGGCTTCATTGTTTTACCGATGAAAATGTTGGAGCAGAAGGCCAACTGCATAAGTGTAGTTATTTGAAATTAGCATATTCTCGTAGCGTGAAAACCGTATGTTTTTCCGGGATTAATATTAAAATATGTCATGACACTCGACAATAGTGAAGTTCTTTCTACTATTGAAAGAGTTTTCGCAATCGAATCAGTAATTCTCGAGATTAATAATGTTTCAAAAAAAAAAAAAGAAGAATACCTCTTTATATTATTAGTTCCAGCCGTTTCATTGTCATCAACGCGTATCCCTCTTTTAACTTGAATTATCTTTTGCGAGAACCTCGAAATCAGAACATTTCCTTATCCACTGGAGAAGGGCATCACCAGCAAAAATAACCTCAAACCAATAATGTTTGAGGTATCCACATATTACCAAGAAATTCTGCGTAAGGATACCTACGCTTTTGCTGTCGTGGGAAGTTAGACTTCTGTCACTTCTGATGAAGTGGATTTATAAATGGAATACGTACAGAGCTATAGACAATGTTCTATTGTTAGAACATTGGCTATTTATAAAGACGCTTTTATAAGCTTGATGATATTTTGTTTACAGGAAAAGTTGGGCCAACTTGAAAGTAATTTTATTTTGTTTTTCACGTTTTGGTGATAAGTATATTTTTCGAGGAATTCTGGTTTTATGATTGCTTTTTGTTTCTTGTTAATTTTTCTTTTTTATCTTGAGCTGAAACATACATATATAACCTAAACACTTAGGTACTTTATAGGCAGCTCGGCCAAAGTGTTGGCGAAAAGTTTTTAGATAACTTAACCACTTAGGTACAGTTTAAATGGTTCACAAATTTGGTCTTTCACCCGAAATTTTCGGACTCAGTTGTAAAAGCCTTAATGTTGTACATTCGTGTGACAGCTCACATTGATGAAAACCAATTAGGTTCCATCTCTTGCTAATATTGACATTTGACACTCCTCATTAATTTGAAAAGGCCCGCCCCCACGACTACACGTGAAAAACGTAGGTAGGTAATCTCTTCCAAATCAGTGAGCTATTTTTACTACCAAAGTAGATCGCAGCAAATATGTCTGAAATTGAATTTTCCAATTTCACGACTACGACAAATTGGTTCATAACATCCCCCGTTTGAGATGGCTCGTTAGATAAGGTGTCACAATGAGCCACGAGCCACCCCTTTGGAACGATTGGGTCAATGTTGTCTCACTTTCTTATCTGTGCTTTCCACGTGACCGGTGGAAATCGATTTAGTCTATGGTTTACTATTGGTCCTTTGTCTCAATGGTATATTTGCTTGATTCTTCAAGATTTGGTTTAGACTCGTCAGTCAATTTATTTTTCAAAGTTATAAAAGTTTTGGTGAAATGTGGATAAAACAATTTTAGTAGAAGGTTCATCATTTACATAGAGATTTATTACTAACATGTCTGAAAGTTATATTGACCTATCATATCCTTTAGTTCAAAAGCTAGCGGCTAGGACCGAAGGAGCAAAAGGACAATTTTAATAATTTTATGCTGACTTCATTAAAATGATTGGGTGTGGTAAACAATTTACATATAAATAGTTTTAAAGTTATCAGAGCATTAAATTGGTATCATGGATTCTCGGATAATAAATGTAGGTTTATTACTTTCGAATATTTATGGAGTAGGTAGTCAAAATTAAAATCTATTTAATCTCTTCGCATTTGCATGAGCTGTCGGTCGAAGTGAAGTAAGCTTCAAATGAGTTGTCAATTCCTAGCACCAGGATTTTTGACAGATAACTTTTCTTTAGTTTTTCACTGGGAGATTTTTGTAGAATTTACTGGTATTTTACAAAATGGTTCTACCTTTACAGAGCTCATCGTATCGTTAAAAGGAGAGCCAGAAAATATGCTTTAGAATGAAAGTTCTTCACGATGCAACTGTAAATGGTACTAAATACATTTTTAGCTAAACGTTTTTGGAATACAAAACAATCTTATATTACCTATCATTAATTCCGTAAATGGTAGGTTCCCTATATAGTAAGTAGGTAGATAGTGAATTACTTCTTATAAGCATTATATCAACGATTAATTAAAAAAGCTGCCCACCTGAGCTATTCACCTGAACAAAGGAATGTAATTAAGAGCACAGGGATTCTCATAAGCGCTTAAAGATGCCATTAATGCCTTTGATACTAAATTCCTCCGCATAATGAGATGGAGAGTGAGGATGCTAAGATGTTTGTCCGCATTGAAGTGGCTTCGGTCTACAGATTTTAATAATTGAATCGGCTGTATTTATTAGACGAGTTCTTGAGACATTGTTAAAACTATTTAATTCAATTTCTCGTGCGATGATACGATGAGTTTTGTTTAATTGATTCTTGAGACCTTTGTAACGGTTGTCTAAAATCTGAAAATCAGCCTTGCAAAGGAATAATACGTTACCCAGTTACTGGGATGTGAAGGTCTCATAATCAGTCATTCCAAATCCTGGTATTAAGCTACATTCGATTGAACTGAAAGTCGACTCCAGATAAATGGTCCTTCCGACCTTAAATTTTGAGACAAGATCAAATTTTTAATGCGAAAATAAACATAGGTAAGTAAACTACGGAAGGCCATGTAGGTAAAAGAATTTGATGTGAACGATACGAGACGTTTGATTTCATATTCAGTGGGCCGGAATCTAGCGAGCCTAAGCCTTAGGATATTTTGTAGAAAGGGGCGCCTTTCAATTTATAACATATCTCTAGTTATACACGAAGGTTTGTGTTGACTTTTGTACTGTATAAAGTTTTGGATAAATATTTGAATATTTCAGGCATATTTCGTTACCTACGTGTGCCTGCTGTAATAAAACACATTTGATACTTATAATAATGCACATACAATCTGATAGAAAATGAAGACTGTCGAACGCTAGCATTGTGTTTTATAATATAAATACTCTAAATCATATGTAGATAACATATGATTTAGAGTATTTTAGAACACGTTTACAAAATTCCTAAAAACGTCCGCATTTTTTGTCTGTTTGATTAGTGATTGTGATTACACATAGGTGGAAACATTAATTCAGCGACAGACGAATGAAAGCTCGGCCAGAACGGACAGACGGACATGACAAATTATACGAGAGGATTTGTTTTACAACGTAAACCAAAAACCTAAGCCACGTGCTGAAATAACACAGCAACAGTAGGTTTTTGTGTTTTTTGTACAGACTTTTAAATTTGTCACCGCTGGAATTTACAAAAGGAATGGTTAATGGTTAATCTATAACATGAGTCCGTACGGTTTTGTTAAAAAAATAAAATGTTGCTGAAAAATTGAAAATGATTGTTATAAAAATCGTAAATTATCGTAATGAATCAAACAAATATTTTGTTTAGTAGATAATACAAATTACGTAGCTACCTACTCTAAGTGATGATAAACAGATTATATTATAGAAAGGACCGACACACAACCCAAAAATCCAGTAGGTAATAGTAATATAAATTTTTCAGAATGGAACACAAAGTATGATGGGTCGCATCCGATCCATATAATCCGATCGATAAATATACAACACCTTGTTTTTTATCAAAGCAGAGGTTTTTCTCAAATTTTCTACACTTACTAAGGTATGACACGAAGGTTGCTGTTACATTGGGTAATCTCTAAAACGATTGAGCTAAAAATATCGAATAAAAAAGCGTGCCTGTGAAAATTACAAACCAATTATTTATTATAACAAAGCATTTCATCAAGAAAAATATGAATAACCCGTTTAGTGGATAACACAATTTACGGTACCTAGTAAGGGTGTTGATGAAGAGATTATATTAGGGTCTTAATCATACATAAAAGACCCACAAACAATAAAAATATCCTGCGAATTGAAAATTTCAGGTACGGGACACAAATATGATGGGTCGTAGTGGCTTCTATATAAGTAACGCTTCGTTCTTCATAAAAGCAGAGGATTTTCCTCTCATTTTTCACACTTGTCTACGGACGACATTAGTTTTGTTATAGTGGCTCATCTCTAACACGACTCCGAACGATTTTGCTAAAATTAACGAATAAAAGTAGCGTGTCGCTGAAAATTAGCAAAACAATATTATTATTATACTTAAAACAGTATCTTTTTTAAGAAAAATATGAAAAACCCGTTTGGTGGATAAAACAAATTGCGTAATCCACTGTAATGTTTGATAAAGAGATTATATTAGAGACTTAATCATACATAAAGGGTCGACAAACAACCCAAAAATCCTGCGAATTTAAATTGAAAATTTTGGGCAAGGGACACAAATATGATGGGTCTCATCCCGTATAATTAACGCCTCGTACTTCATAAAAGCAGAGGTTTTTCCTCTCATTTTCCACACTTATCTACATACGCCACTAGTGGCTGTAACAGTGCTTGAAAATTTTTAATCCGCGTTGGTGAGCGCTGATATTTTTGAAACGTAAGTTGAGTGTAAATTATCAAGTTCTTTTTGTGTTGATTTTATTTTATGTCGGTTCGTAGTGGTGCGTGGATTTTTAATAAAAAATAAAAGTAAAGGTCATCGCATAGGTCTCACATTATCTTCAGGAGCCTTAAAGTTCACTCCATTTTATGAATCTTACCGGCTGTTAAATTTGGAAGAAAAGTAAATTAAACTGGCTCTTCCGATAACAGAAATATAGTCTTCATTAACAAACAAAACAATACGGCTCATTACTTCCGCTCCACTGAGTGCAACCTTTCAGATACAAATGAAGCTGCAATGGACACGTTATGAAACATTCAGAAACACATTAATGAACCATTATGGCCGCCATTTGTTTTTATTTCATTGACAGCTTTCAACGAGAGCTGGCTAAGGACTGGCTAATCTAAACAAACAATTAGGACGGCGTGACATGCAGTGTGTTGACACTTAAATATCTATGAGAAACAGAGGGGTGTGAACTTGTAGAATATGGTTTGCTTTTAGAAGCTGATAACGGACAAGACAGCTAGAGAATTTTAACGCCAATGTAAGTACGTAGGACATAGGGATCAATTGTGAAATATGAAAAAATAAATTTTCTGCCTAGTGCATTTCGCATAATTCGAGATTTAAGACATACCTGATTTTTGTCACACTTATGAGTGTGATATACTTTATTACCACGAATAAAAGTCACCTTTTAGTATGAAAAATGCTTAATATACGTAGTGATCAACCGTATTTTCGCCTAAGACCTCGTAATAGATGTAGAAATAAAATAAGTAGGTAATCGCAATGGGTATAAAACACCACAATGAAACTATGCTCAAGTAAAGAGAATAGATTATAGTAAATCTAAACTTCACTAAAAACACTTAGTGTGAACCAAACCAATTGAAAAGTCGTAAAAGTTTATGTGGTCAGTTAAGATCTGGAAAACTAACGCTGTTAGTGGTTCGGAGCGTCGCTGTCGCAATCAACGTCACTTCACATTAGAGTCGATAGCACTCGCCTCTCGATGCGTTTGCGCTGGCGAACAGTTTTCTGAAGTTAATTGGAATTGACTTAATGGGTATCGGGGTTGTGAACACGAATAGATTTTACGTGAATGGAAATAAGGGGTTTTCGTGATTATAATACCTAAGTTACTAGATGGAATCAATGAGGCTGAAATAAATTAAAATAATTTAGGTTATCTTGTCATATTTTTACGCCCAGTGAGTGTCTCGAACAAGTATTATCAGTATCACATAATTATTGTGGCCAATTGTCAAACGCTCATCATCTCGCTGTGATATGTTGAATGCGCATCACCTCACTTGCGTTTTATTTGTGATGGGTGGATATTTTTTTCCAGAAACCAGGGGTTAAGTAGGAGCTTGAAGGTTTCCGTAAACTAATTCAATTAACGAAAGCGGGTTTGACTTTAGGATAAGCTTAATAAACATGTTTTCTGAAAGATTTACTAATAACTTTGTAAGTCTCACAAAGGTGACAAAAGGATTTAAGTCAGAGTTCATTCAGTTAACATTGAAATCTTGTACAAACTTTACGTTTCAAATCTACCTTAAGAACGACAGAAAATCTCATCGTACTTTCGTAATAAATAGAAAGTAATAAGTACAAGAATTTAATTAGAGATACGATCCAAACTTATTTTAAGTTTGGCTTCGCAAAAACGGAGCAGGCGGGGCGGAACCGGTGCAAAAAACGACATTTTCCTTAATTTCGACGTTTTATCTCTACAAGATACCGTTGATTGATTTTCGTGAAGCTCTTTGCCTCCTAAATCTTCGGTAGTCAGGTGCTTTTTATTGGTAGTGTCCATTTATCTCGGTCCTTCTGCTATCGAGTCAGTAACCATTTCCTAATTGACATTTGGACAAAGGTACACGCAGATGTCTTAGCCGTCCCTGTGAACCTGATTAATTGTCCACACATGTGTTTGACAGACTTCTGTGAGAAAATAGGGAATATCGTGTGAGAGATAATACTCGTATCGCAGGACCAGATTCGGAGCTAGTCTATTTTGGTCCTTGTGATATATTAGCGTCTGTAAAAATAAATCAAGTGAAATACGAGCTACAAATGTAAGGGGTTCCTCCTCTATTTGTTGGTGTGGAAACCACTTTAGAACCAATATGTTGGAATAATGTATTGCTTGAAAGGTTTCTTAAGTTACACAGCTTAAATTAATAACGTAAACAGTTTCCTATCAACTTTGTTTGTTTAATTTTGATGTGTAACGAGTATGAATAATGTGATATTACTGTGATTTTGTACATGAAACATTGTGTGAGGATCGGTTTGGTTGTTTATTAGGCAAAAAACTCTTTTTTTAACTGACTAGTAGGAAGAACAGGAAGGTTTTTTGGACATTTTGTGTAATATTTCAATCTTCATAGCAAGCGGTAATATATCGCTCAGAACATTGATTAATTGCTTAATAACTCATCAACTAAGCTTCACTGTACGCGTCATGTCCAACGCATGACTGTAATGACGGAAAAAAATTATAAAATTAATTAATTCGTTATTAATTTTAATTAGCGCTAGCTACACCTAATTAGCTCTTGGGTCGTCATTAGTACAATATATAGAGGTAGATGCAGACAGTCTGGGTGTCGGGCAGCCATTGTGTGCCTGAGGGCCCTGGAGACATCTCGAGTGCGGCGTGTGTGCAACGCCTTATTGAGTTGTGCTAGCTAGCTTTGTAGCGTGGCGCTGTTCATAGTATCGTACGTGAGACGTCTGCCCAAACGCTCCAGGCATAAATTGAGGATTATGACCCAACACTTCTAGATTAGGACTTTAAAAGGGATAAGTTGTGGTCTAAATTGATAGTTTATGAATTTGCCGCGATCGGAGTTGAATCTAAACTAATATTATGAATGCAAAAGTGAGTTTGTTGGTTTGAGCTTTCACGCCCATATGATGAATTTTGGTACAGAGGTAGGTATTAGAGACCCTGGACGGTTATGGGCTACTTTACCGCTATGGGCCATATGTACTAATGGTCCCATGGTCATAAAACCTAATAGTTTTGAGTAGGTACAGAACTTGGTTTACTACCATCCTTTTTCTAGGATTATGGTAAAGGTCGATCCTATCAATAATAAAAAAAAATATATACTTGAACTGGATAAAATATTATGTAAACATCTACTTACATCGTAACGAATACATCCGTCCGCTCCTAAACGACGAGATTTATGCGAACCTTGCAAATTATCCTTTATATGACCTGTAGAACATTATAAATCTTATTGTTACACAAGTAGGGTCCAGAATGGCTTTTGTAAGTTCAAAGGATTAGGAGTCGAAGCAAATCGCTTGTCGTCCTTTGAGGGATGGCTCGAAAGTGATAAATACAGCAAACCCTTATAAAATTCAGTATTAAATGTTTTGTTTCTTTGTTAGTTTATCGAAATAGGAATTCACTTTGATTTTTTAATATAACACGGAAAGTTGTAGTGTAATTAGTGGACACCTCTGATATTTAATATTAAGTATCTAAAATTTGTCTGGACAATGGACTTTGAATTTTTGTTTTTAAACCGGCCAAGTGCGAGTCGGACTCGCGCACGACGGGTTCCGTACCATTATCAATAAAAACGGGAAAAAGATCATGTCTGATGTATGGGAGTCCCCTTAAATATTTTTGTTATAGTAATTTTTGTTATAGCGGCAACAAAAATACATCATCTGTGAAAATTTCAACTGTCTAACTATCACGGTTCATGAGATACATACAGCCTGGTGACAGACGGACAGACAGACAGACGGACTGACAGCGGAGTCTTAGTAATAGGGTCTCGTTTTACCCTTTGGGTACGGAACCCTAAAAATCGACTTAGCTATTCCTTCAGAGTATTATTCTATCTATACCTAACCTCGTGGTCCATGGTTGATCATAAACATTGTCATTAAGTACTTGTTATGATCCTCAAACTTACTGTTAGTTTCGCCACACCTGGCAAATAGATTGATGATCAAAGTTCTAGTCGCAGACCAAAGACTTGCCAAAAGCTCTGCAACTGCTAATGGTGTTCAATCTCAATTACCCACGTAACATACAGTAGTGCTATTACGTGAGAATCTCACCGTGAAAGCTGGTGTGAAATGAATAAAAAGTGAGCTGACAATCCATATTTTATAATCAAGGTGCAATAACAGCCAGTTTATTCTGTCGAAATCTCACTGTGTATAGGTGGAGTTATTAAGAGGTAACTGTCATTCCGTGTATGGATTGACAGCTCACTTCACCTATGTTTACAAGATAAAGTTAGCGCGATGTTAACAGCCGGTCGATTCTGTAAACATTTCACCATGAAAACTCAGGTGGAGTGAACTGTCATTCCATCTTGATTACATTGATTGACAGCTCACTGGATCACTTCACCCAAGCCTTCACTTCGACCTGTTTACAGAATCGCACTGCAGACTAGACTGGCTGCTCTCATACACGTTTTGCCAAGCCTAATCGAACTGACTATAGAAAAGTCAATCTATATTTAACTGTAGACATACCTACTAAACAGCACCATCCTCTAATCTCTTACATTGTACACTTCCTTGCCCACGGCAGTTACCGTCGTCTCCTCCGAACAGGATGCACGAGGTCTATAAAACATATATTGACATGATGGAGCACCTATTCTGATTCGCGACAGGAGATCACGTGATTTCAATCTAAAAGAATTCATGATAGAGAGCCGTGGCTTAAAGTACATATGCCGAAGTCGTTATTCGAGGTGTCTTCAACGAAACTTTATGCCTTTTGCAAATAAATAATAACTTTTTTTTCATTCAATCATTTTTGTCTTACTCTATATCTAGTGTAAGATAGAACTGAACTCAGGGTTGCGGAATTTGTTCGAAAGAGTCACCGCGGCCCTGGAACGCAAAGGGCTTTAGAAGGAACACGGATGGGTTTTAGTCAGTAAAAGTCTGACACGCCCTTCCGCTCCACCCAGAGGGGAAGAAGTCATTTGAAGATTTCCCATCATAAAAAAAAAGATAGAAGAATGAATGATATATTTATTTGCAAGAATATAGGTAGCTAACATAAATTAAGGTCTTAAAATCTAAGGGTTACCTATGCTTTAAATGACCGAAAGCCAGCAGCAAACAAAAGTGCAAAAATTTCGCGAAATAAGGTATTAGGTAACCCACTAGTATGGTACCTTATTTCGGCACTGTGAAAATGAAGAAAGAGGACCCCACGACAAAGGGAATCATAGTTGATTGATTCCCTTTGTCGTGGGGTCCAGTTTCTACCCAAGTAACGCAAACATTTTCATTTATTCGTGAACTAATAATTAACAAAAACTAGCGTGAAATACAAACAGAACAAAAAAACATGCACGCACACGCACACACTAATTGATAAAACATTTCTTAATTGGTCACCCATCCACGGAAGACCTCGGAAATACTTTAAGCAGTTTTTCCTTGAAGATCGACCCTTACACTGTTATTATTTAGGGACTGATGTTAGCAGAAAGTCACAATAAAACGATAAATAGATAAAGGGAAACATAACTGTAAACAAGAGCCAATTAACCTATAAATAAGCTATAGGTAATAGAACTTTCTCAAATTGAATCAGAATAGGGCTCCTCAAACTGTTCTCTCAAGTCGTCGCTTAAATATATGCATCTGCGAGTGTAGTGTTGTCGTTATAAATAAGATTTGTAGCGCAACCAACTTATCTCCCTTCACTATATGAAAACATCTTTACAGGAAACCAACCATAGTTTCATAAGTCATAACATCAAGTTCCTCGAACACCATTCGAGAAACTTGATGTTATGACTTAAGAATGAATTTGCAAGAAACATTTATGAGTAGGAAATCATACTTTATACTCGTCTCAGTCATATTGTAATATTTTTGGTACCCGCTACTTCCATGTCTATACTTCTAATATTATTATTATAAATGCGAAAGTTTGGATGGATGGATGGATGGATGGTTGTGTTACTCAGTCACGTCAGAACGGCAGATATTGATGAAATTTGGTACAGAGGTAGATTATAGTCTGGAATAACACATAGGTCATTTTTTATACTACTAATTTTCGACATTCACGCGGGCGGAGCTGCGGGCGGCAGCTAGTCAGAAATAAATGTTTTTAATTCGTTATTTAATTTTAATATTATAATTACATGTAAACTGGTGGTTAAAACTACCAGTGTATTCGTCTGTGCCTTTGGATAACTCTCTGATGAACACGGATTAAAAATACTGACAAATTTATAGATTTTTGTAAAATTAGGACAAAACAAAGAATCAATAAGGAGGTACAACAACATTTCACGAACCCACGCTTCCGAGCCCTTAACTGCATGTGCGCATAGCCGCGCAGATTGCGTTGTCTCCGGCGCATTGAAATCGACAATATCCTCCGAGCTCCGACGCTTCCCTCCAGCCGGTAGCCGGTCTGCCGCCCCTCGGCCCCACCGGCCTTCGATCGACTCGTGTCACGCGACATGTGACATTCGACCACATTCGACTATCTGACAACTTTCCGTGACGTGCTGTGCGAATGAGCGCGAATTTCAACACTTTCCGGACGTGTTCGAGATGTGGTTTTGTCGAATTCGTTTTTGGAATAGGGATGGGCATTCAAATATTTTGGTGACGTAAGGATGTTTTAGATGTTGATGCGATTCGACGTGACAGGAAATTGGAGTTTTTAGAAGAACCTGGAAGTACTTGGGAAGGCCTTTGTTGAACAGTGGGACAATGTACAGTAAAAAAATGAGGACTGTTAAAAGCTATATATGACACTATGTTAAGTTTCAGCACCTTTTATTTATTTATTGCACACAATGTACACACAGTTGTACAGTTTTACAACTAAACTTTGTGAGTACATTACCTGTTCTCTTTAAGCTCAAAGAATTTGACTGATTCCATAATCTCCTAACAATCTCCTGAAAATTCCGTTCGCCACTCTGATTCTCAGAATAACATTTACCTTAACTACTGAGGATTTATTGGAATACTTGTGAAGTCTATATTTAGCTGTCAAAGGAACATGACACGTCCTATATCAACGAATAATTTTCATTTAAATGCAAAATACGATCCCAAAATACACCTTCGAGTTTCCCCATTTACATAGGTAGGTGGTTGGCATCTGCTTAACTTTACATATCTCTGTGGTATTTTTTACCTTTATTAAATATTTACTTTTACTATGCTACCCATATTGTGTATCGTAAGTAAGATTGTAAAACATCGCGTGAAATTGTAAACAATTTTTTCTTAATAAGATACGGATATATTGGAAACTATTGAATTTGGAAGAGATTTATTGTATACAAAACGATTTTTTCATAATATATCGAGAAATTATAATCTAATCAAGATTTATTACAATCTTACGGAGTCCGCAATTTTCCGGTGACATCTCCATGGTAAAACTAGTCTCAATAATTTTCTGATTAACGTTTTCATCAGCCGAAAATGGCTGTACAGGTACAGGACGCAACTTCCATTACAAACTATTAGTTTTCTAGCTCAACACTCCTCTCCCTCACATAACAACTCAACTAGTTTAAGGAAATACCTACTTCAATTTCACAGTCCCATCTGTAATACCAACAAACCAGACGTCACTTTAAGTTTACAAATTGATAGGCACGATCAACGATCATGGCACGATTTTAGTCGGCCGCCGCGGGCACTGCCCATTTGGCCCCATCAAGTGTCTATTTACTAATTTCGCCGTAGAGCCGGTGTCCTGCCCTCGTGCTTGCAATAATAGCAGCTCGAAATTGCAGCAATCCAGCCGAGTATCATCGAGTTAGATCACTTAATCCGCTGGGGACGACGCGGTTAATTCAGTCTGTACTGCGCTTGCGACGAATTTGCGTGTACATCTCATATATCTCCCTCTAACTGTGATTTCTTTCTTACTTTCACTTGGTGTATAACAAAATGTCGTACCAAATAGTTTATCTCGAAATTATCGTCAGTAACAATAACGTCCTGGTTTTAGATTAGATGTTAAAGTGATTTTAATTGGATGGAGATAGTTACAATGAAGATTACGGAAAATGGCGTTGTTAGCTGTACCCAAGCGGTGGTCGTTACGGTTCCGCCTGAAAGGTTAGTAAGGAGGTAAAGATAAGGCAAGCATCCAACCTTTTTTTGGGTACATCGGAGTTAGCAGTTGGTAACTGGCATTTAAAGGAGATAGCATGACGTTAAAGTTATTTCTTTTTACCTACGAAAAGTTTTTGTAGACAGTTAAGTTACGCTACTTAAAAGATAGTCTGCCCCTTCAAGCCATAACAGTATTAACATTCAACAACCGTCCACGTTCAATATCCAAGCTGGTCCATTTTGCACATTCACAAATGGGCGAGATCTAATCTCGCACCGCTTTCAAAGTGAATCTGACTTGCAATGATAAATTGTTTGTATCCCTTTCCGTACCTACTCAAATAGTATTCAATATTTTGTATCTATCGTTATGTCTGTGGCGCATTGCAACTCGTACAAATTCTGCGTATTGTTGGCCACGCGACAGTTTGTTGCATCGATCGGTTGTTCAGGGTGGCTTAAGTTTGCATTATTAATTAGCAAATAAACTGTTCTGCAAACAATCGATTTCCGTAGTCCGTAGAAGTTGGCGTGGAAGGGTATAATATTGACACGTTTCGAAAATAAAAAGTAGTACATATGTTCGAAAAAGAGAAATCCTTATTGTTTTTCGTTAGTGAAAAGTTTTAATCAACCTTTAAAAAGAGGTTACATAGCGTACTGGCAAGCAAAGCCAGCCGAGTGATGTTTTCGCCCCCAGAAAAAAACAAAATATTTGAAAATGGAACGTGCTTTCCGACACCCAAAAAGTATGCATGTGTATTTTGTGGGCACCATTCCCTAAGGGTGCCTTCCACCGCCCGCTGGCTTTTTAACGAGTTTCAACCTAATTTTGTAGTTATTACTTGAATATTTTCCTGTACGGTAGCTACGGTTGATAAACGGGAGTAATACGGAAATTCTACGTGCTTTAGTAGGCGTTAGTTTACACTTGCTGTTTGCTTTGGCCATGTTTTGAATAATAAGTTACGTTGGTAGGTAAATGGAAGCATATTTGTTTTGGTAGACAAAACATTATATTTATGTTTGTTGTAATAGGTTTCGAACGTGCATGGGGTTGTATATTATAGTAATAATACCGTTAGCATTTAGTACGATTTAGCATTGTTTATTTTGCATCTAGCGCTGGAGTCTAAAGCAATCCGAAATTTCGAAACTGCCGCGTCCTAAAAATCACAATAAATTATTGAGGCCATGTCATACTCCCCCACAATGCCCTACAAAGCTTCCCGCGCCTACGCCATCCACGATGGCCACCTATTATAGTTGATTCACTTACAAACTTGCGGTAATCTGCACTTATCCTTTCCGACACGCAGTTGTCACTTACTATCCTATTATAAAGCTGACTTCCCACGAGTGCACATAAGTTCACATAACAGAGAGATATGTAGAACATTTCAATCAGCCTTGCCTTTTCCCAACTGCGTAGAGGCCTGCTTCCTAACCTTTTTATTTTTTAACCTAACCTGATATAGCTTAGTACCAGTATGGAGGCTCTGCCTATCTGACTTCGACAACTCAGTGACACAGTAGTCCTTAGCAGGTTGTCTGTCTGTCCGTCTGTCACAATCAATTATCTCCGAATCTACTGGACCGATTCTGTTGAAATTTGATACACATATGAACTTCTGTGACCCAAACACGGACGCGTTACGTAAATAAATGAATTTTGAGATTGGGGGCAGTTTTGGGCTACAAACTAGAATATTAAAAATAAGTTTAACAAACTGTACTGTGCAACATTTCAAATAATAGGGCTTATTAAAAAAAAAAAAATACTTTAATTTTTCAAAATTTTAAAAATAAAGTTTTGAAGTAATGTATAAATAAATTAGACGAAAAATGCCCGAAACTACTGAGCCAACAATTTTGAAAAAAAACAATCTTACCTGTAGATTACAGTTTATAGTGTTAAAATAACATTTTACAAAAATGGAATTCGTTCGGAACCCTTTGCACGCGAGTCCGACTCGCACTTGGCCAATTGTTTTAATGACCTCTGACTGTTCTTTTATGACGTCAGTCAAAGATCTACTAAAGCCTGCTGGTACTGGGCTTAGTGTGTTTTCCGCGACACGCAAGAGTCTAGCTCTGTTTATGTATCCGTGGACAATGGACCGACCTCTGGACAAGGGACCGACCTGAGCAAGCATTGCTGAACCTTACAGGTGTTACTATTGAGCTTCCCTTTCCATTAATCCGTCACTTTACTTACTCCATCATAAAGCTGACATCCCACGAGTGCACACAAGGCTTGCGAACTAACAGATACATACGTGTCGTAGCTCAAAAACAGTTGAATGGAGGATTAAGACCGCTTCTCACTGCCCCTCGCCCTACTTCCTGCTATTCCTTTAACTTTATAAACATTGTTCGTTCTAAATAGGCGGGGTCGTTGACCCGTGGGCTGTTGACAGGGGTGGCCACGATTAATTTTAAAATGCAATGGTATGTGAGCGTTGCACGCAACTGGACGTGTGATAGTGATTATTTATATAGAATTTGTTAAACAAGTGAATTTGGTAGGCCTAGTTAGTTACGCGTTTTATGTTAACTCGTGTAAGGTTAATTTAAAAGCAACGAACAGCGTAGTAAATTATATTTTGAATACTTTTTTATATTTCCAAATTTTTGTAGAAACAGAGAAGCTTCTTCAGAAGTCGGCGTCAAACAAGCAAATTAATTAATTACGTAAAGCGTGATGTGCGGCGCCGAATCAAAATTATTTAGGTAAACTTACATTAGTTTAGGAACTTAGTTAAATAAAAAAGGTTTATTATGTTTTGCTTTTCAGTTTTTTCGGCGGTTTTACTCATTTGTTGTGATTTTTCTGAATATTTACCAAAACAGTCAGACTATAGCAGATAACGTTACTGTTTTACCGATCACTACATTCATAATAAAAAAAATGTTTATTTCTTCAACATACGTGATTTGAAAATCATTGGTGCATTGAACTTTTTTTTGTCCGAAATATGTATCAGTACGTCCTTCTTTTTTTCCATTATAATAAGTCCACGTAACACTGCGACACTATCCATGTTGTATTAAATCGCATGATTCTGCCATCATAACCTATTTCCCTTCTAACTTTGTTCACATGCGCGTACTAACAACTTTAATGCTGTACTTAAGGATCTTACTTGCCAGTGGCGCCAATTGGTGAGCACGGAAACGGTAGACCCCATTGAGTTTGAAAACCACTAAATAACGAACGTGTCGCAAGAGCAACACGAAACTCCGAAAAGGCAACAAATCCAAGACTTGTTGGCGGGATTTCGTGAAAGCAGACGCGAATTCAACAAGCTAAGGGATAAGAGACAAGGCTGAGAGAAGTTAAGGGAACTTTGTCTCAAAACGGATACCCAGGTTAGGTAACAGTAGGGAAAAGTTCATTCAAAAACTATTAAGATAAAGTTACTAAAGAGTGAGAAAGTGTCTTGTTCGGACCGAAGCTGGTATGACAGCTCTCTCCGGATTTTCTGTAAACTGTATAAGTTTACCGTCTTAAAACCTGCGTAGATTTAATTGAAAAACGGTCTAGTGCTAGCAATATTTGCATTTTTAAGAATATAAGCAATGTTCTTGATGAAATAGGAGATGTTAGGGCCAGATGGGCTGTTTAAACTTTTGATAATCTGATATAAAAAATAGATAAGTTCTTCGGCAAGTACATATCTACAGTAGCGCCATTGAGTTGGCTAAATGTTGATGAACCCTGAAAAACAGTAGATGCCGTCAACACATACTTATTATGTACCTATGTAGGTAGGTAACGTTTACGTCAGCGAGTTTCCATTTTGTACCATAAGCCAAAAATTTCCCCTTTTACAAGACGCTTCCTTTTATAAGCGTTTTATATTTAATTGGGTTCTTTAAGACCTTAAGTGGTATGCTGAAAGGATCCAAGCTTCTGAGAGTTTTCACCGGGTCCAAGGAGACCCTTTCGAATATTTTAATATTCATAACACAGCAGGTCTTTCCTGATATTAAAAAGAACTTAAGACTTCATCTTTCTACATTTTTTTTGAAAGTTTCTTGTTTTCTTTATGCAGACGAAGTTTGTAACTAAGTTTAAATGTGTATAATAGAGTGCCTCTTGTAGTTTCAATAACATTGCCGTAGTATTATGTGATGTATAATAATAAACAAACATGTAGGGATGTAGGTAAGCACGCTACACATGAAATATAAATAATAAACAAGACTAATGTTTTGTTTGCATGTTTAACGGATAGTGTATGAATTAAAAGCTATTATCTAATCAAATAGACTTACTTGGTATGACGTTTACGTTAACAAATATACGAAACGGAGAGACCAGCAACGTTTTGTCTTCAAGTTCAAAGTGGTTAGCAATGTGCATTGATTGCCGACGTTTGCTTAACTCGCATACAATAGAACCATCAAAGGAGACTTACTACCTAGCCCATAAATGGGGACTAAACGTGTCTCAACCTTGGCTCAGGATGTCTAGGACCACGTGTATATTCAGAATAGAAATAGAAAACATTAATTCAACTTGGGCACAATAAAACAGCAACAATCACAACGTTAAAGAAAATTATAATAAGATAAGACAATAATAGAAGAATTGGAAAACATTATGTTAAATAAGATCGCGTTGGGTACCTATGTGATATGTTTACACCGAAAGAATTACCATACCAACACAAAATTTGCTGGGCGATCGACTCTCAGCACTGCAGTGAAACATGGAAGACGGTACGAAAAAATTGTGTCTTTGTCCCTATTGTAATTGATAAGTTAATTGCGTTAGTACCTAACGATATTATCTTAAAACATGTAAAGGTAACGAAATAATTATTTTTGATCACAAAAACTAGGTACTATAAAGTCTCCACTATACCTAGTGTACTCCAATCACACACTGAGATATCCAATGTGTCTCACCACAAAGCTTATCTTGTACTTTCTTCAGTAAAAACAAAGTCTTTGTGCTGTCTTCGAAATAAACAAGACAGCCTTGCGTTGCAGATATGTTTTCTTTCTTTCTTTCTAAATAGAAAAACGCCGGGAAATGTGTGAAATGCGCTCTCTTCGTTGTCACACGTTGGTTGGCGCTTTTTTTTCTTTCTCTGTGCATATGAACAGACGTACTCGTGCTGCTAACAATTTATTCAGGATTATACGAATATTGTTTTTCTTCTATTTGTTTTGAACGAACGCTGTGAATTTTATGGTGGAATTTTTCGAGTTCTAGTTAGTATAGGATTTTTATTTGATGTTGGTGTTTTCGTTGCGTTTTCAACTTAGCAGGTTTTTGAAAACGATGATATAGGTAATACTAAACATCAAGAAATTCCTCAGATGATTTCACATAACTGAATTGAGATTATCAACATAAGGTTAACTCAACGAGGTTGACCCCATCCAGCTAAAAAAAGGTCTAAAGTAGTTTAAAACTAGAACAAAATCCATTAAACGTGTTCAAACAGTTAGCCAAAATTCCTGTAAAGCATCCATACCAATACCACTCCTCACTTTTGATTTTTTAAACAAACTCTCAACCCTTAATTAGATATTGTTTAAAATTCCTCTCAAAAACTCTTTATATTCTGACTCATCAAAGAGTTCCATAAACAAGCCACTTAATGAACCTGGCCGGATTACGTTAACCTTTAAAAAGTAAAAAGCGTTCCAAATTCGAAATACGTTCAGCGTGAAAGTAGTCTGGTTGTACAGACGTTCATTGATCAGCGCCGCCCGGCAGCTTGCCAACGAAAGGGAACGTATACTACGATACTACTAACAACTTCACAGATCGTTAACACTACAACGTTACCATTGCCACTTAAAATTAAACCGGAGCTCTATTAAGATAAGGTGCAGATTTCAATGTTTCAGGAGTGGTTGTTATAACAGCTTGGAATGCGAAAGTGTTTGTATACAGTGTGTACAAAAATCTAGCATCTAATAGTATTTGTAGCTCGCTGAAAGTTGGGCGGGATTTTAGATAGCATTGTTTAGTTTAATTTATGGTTAGAACTTAGTTGTGATACATTATTAATCTTTGTTATTATTGTAGTTTCCATTTTAGATAAATGGCCCAGTAAGTAATAATTGCTACGAAACGGAACAACAAATACATTTTCAAATTATGTACTGAATAAACTTTTGCGGTGAAGGGCTGAAACAATATTGCAACACTTACAGGGCATTTACGAGTTTATCGAAAACTTCAACAAAAGTTACCCAACTGAGGTACTAGCATGGTTTTAACTAGATTTTATTACAGTAAAACATTTTATTAATCAAGTATTATTTTAATGATTCCGAGCTCCTAAAACGAAAATTATATCAAGCAACATCATAAGCGACAATTTACACTTTTTACAGAAAAGGGTTTTCAATTACAAAGGATTACGATATCTTTCTAAAAATTGTATGTCTTTTTAAATTTTATTTTGTGTTTTAGTGCATTTTTTTTTTGTGATAGAGCTTAAGTCACATATTATGGGATAAATTCTCCAGCGCTCGTAAACAGCTATGATTGTTCGAAAGGATAATCAACAGTCAATCACAACTACAAGCGATAAACAATTATTTTGTTTTAAAATTTGGGGGTTAGACTTTTAGCTGCCAGCGAACCTTATATCGTCTACCATCGTAAATAACTAACATAAGTTATATATATCTACTTACGTTCTATGTATTTTAACCTGTCGAGACGGTCAGCGTAGGAAATTTAACGAGAGTGAAAGTTTAAGGGAGCGTGTTTCAGCTGCCAAACCGGCGGTTACAAATATCCCAAAATTGTTTAATTTCGGATACTAGTGAGTAGTGGGTTGTTTAAACGTTTTAGGAAAGTTACTGTTAGCGTCGAATCGTGTTGTAACTCTGTAGATATTGTATTGGAAATCTATCTGTTTGTATTGTTTTGCTTTTTTCATCATTTCAGAGCTGTGGTGTAGACTAAACCTTTTCTTCTCACGGTATTTCACACCAACTAGCAAGTTTAATTTTTTTTTTTGAAAAAGAGCTTAGATAGACAGTGAGAGCAATTTCAGTTTTCATTAGAAAGTGCAATGAAAAATTACTCTTGAGTGTAGTTGACGCTCTCTTGAAAAATGTTCTAATAATATAAACAGTTGTCATGCCAACCAGTGTTAAAAAAAATCTGGTAACAATACAAAACGTGAGAAGAAAATGGCTTCGTGGCTTCAGCTTCACACAAAATTTCGATCCCAATAGCAAATTCAGCAAAATCCTGAACACTAGAGAGAAGTTAGTAAACCACAAAATCGGTTCCAAACATAATAAAACCGCTTCAATTTTATTGTTAGCGAAATCGATATCAACTAGAGAATAGAATTCGAGTTTCTGAGATTCCAGACGACATAATAGGGCATGAGATTTAGAAGTTAGCTCCTCGTCGTTCTGTTCCCTGGTAGTTACTGTCGTCTAGCATTTATATTCTTGTGTGAAATTGGATCGATTCGTGCATTGTTATCTAACCCGGTTTCATTATGAACTTGGTCCAGAACATGGTCGTTGGCTAGTAATTCAAATTGTGCTTACAGTTACTTTTATACGAGCGTAACTACTTCTTCCTTTTAATGAATTCCCACCTACTTATTAAGTAGTTTTTGCTTGCGGCTTCGTTCGCGTTAAGGTAGAATTTTTGCAAAAAAAAATAGCCTATAACCGGCTCACCTTCCCATCTCTGTACCAAAATCCATCAAAACCGATTCAGCGAATATTATAAATGCGAAAGTTTGAATGTTTGGAAGGATGGATGGATGCTTGTTACTCAATCACGTCAGAACGGCTGAACGGATCTTGATGAAATTGGCACAGAGGTATATTATTATTAGGAAAATTCTTTTTATCTCGGGAGTATGTTTCCTTGGGATAATTTTCGACATTCACGCGGGCAGCTAGTAGGAAATATTTATGCCGTTAGAATTGTGTCACCAAAAACGGTTAAAAAAACCCCTTGGAAAGTTCGACATATTACCCTTACCTGTCCGTGGTGACATCATCGTTAAAAAATACTATTCCGTAACGTTTCTCTCTCTTGATGATATTCACATTCCAGCTCATCAATCCATCATTCAAATTCAACCACCAACGCCTTCCAAACAAAACCCCCTTGTCAAAAGGTTAAACATATAAATCAAATCGCCAAGAAACACAGCCAATACAAGATTACAAAGCAGTTTTCATATCTCATAAAATTCACTACGTTTTTCTTAACCCTCCGTCGCTGCCTCAGGCCAAGAAAAACAGATTTGATCATGTCTACAACATTGATATTAATATTGAAGACGATGAAATAGGAGCATTATGGTTGACAGGTAACGTGAGAAGACTTTGTTCCTCGGTTCATGTGATTGATGAGGTGGATCTTCACTAAATGCTGTTTAAATGGGATGGTTTATTGTCTTATTTTCTATGTCGTAGTAGATTATTTTTCCTAATGTACGATCAAAAATAAAAGGATTACTGAACTAAGCGATTTTAACCAAAAAGGTCTTTTTGTATAGATAAATGGTCTTTTGGTGTTTTGTTCGTTTTGGCCCCGAACATTTTAAGGTTTTTTAAACGGATTACAATAGATTGAAAAGTTGAATGTAACTTAAACTAACGAGGCCTTATGGGGTCAGTTTCAGAATAAATGGTTGATTCTGTCTGGTCCACGACTTTTGGTATGTTACCACCTATTGACTGGCCTGTTGGTCGAGTGGTTAGTGATCCTGACTGCTAAACCGGAGGTCGTGGGTTCGATTCCCACCCAGGACAAACCTTTGTGTGATGAGCATGATCATTTGTTTTGTGTCTGGGTGTAATTTGTCTATAATATGTATGTATTTAGAAATATATAAGTATGTTTATCAGTTGTCTGGTTGCCATAGCACAGGCTCTGCCTAGTTTGGGAGCGGATGACCGTGTGTGAGTTGTCCCAAGATATTATTATTATTTCCAGACTTGAACCAAATAAACTTCGTTTATACACTTCTCATCAAAAAAATCGAAACACCTCGCAGTTTATGATTTGATAAGGATTATCAGAAAAATGTGTATATTTAGGAATAAATGTAAAATGTCATTTAATAGTGAGTAGTATGAGGTTTTTAAATCCTAATGTTAATGTTCTAAATTCAAATTAAGTCTTCATAGGTTTCGTATTTTGTATAATGAGTAATTTTTACCCTGTATGGAATATGAAGGAAATGGGTAAAACAACACGCGTAAATGAAAAAAAATGTAAGAAACGTTTATTTAATAACTTGTATTCCCTCCGCGAGCTCTTATTACTGCTTCCATACGGTTCTTCATCGATCGGATGAGAGTCACGATCACATGTTGTGGTATATTATCCCATTCCTCTTGGATTGCATTTTGCAGCTGGCTAAGTGTTTCTGGGGCTGGATCTCTTGCTCGAATTCGTCTCTTTAATTCATCCCATAGATGTTCAATGGGATTCATGTCCGGGCTTCTTGCTGGCCATACCATAATGGAGATACCGACTTCGGTAAGATAATCTCGTACGACGCCCGCGGTGTGAGCTCTAGCATTGTCGTGCATGAATATGAAGTCGTTGCCAATAAAATGTGCATAGGGCATCACATGAGGTTCAAGACACTGTTCGATGTACCGATGAGAGTTTAGTGCAGGCAGCCGTGGCCCAGATACAAAGGCAAGTTCTGTCTTACCGTCGGCGCTGATTCCTCCCCAAACCGTCCACGAACCGCCACCATAGCTGACCTTTTCTTCAATGCAGCATTGTGCAAAGCGTTCTCCATCTCTTCTGTAGACCTTGTTCCTTCCGTCGTTACCATACAGCATAATTTTACACTCATCAGAAAACAGTACTTTGCTCCACTGAAGGTATGACCAAGTTAGGTGCTCGCGTGCAAAGTTAAGGCGCGCTCTTCGATGGTCTGCAGTTAATTTCGGCCCATTCGCTGGCTTATGCGGTGCCTATCCGCGTTCCTTCAACCTTCTTCTTATTGTAGAGTCACTTACAGCTACTCTTCGTACAACGCGAAGCTGCTGCTGCAGTTGAAAAGCGTTAAGGCGTCGATTTCGTAAAGAGTTTGTTACAATAAATCGATCATCTCGCTCAGAAGTGACCCGATTCCTGCCAGATCCTGAACGGCGCGTGAACGAACCAGTCTCCCGATAGCGTTTGTAGACTCTATGAACAGATGATAAGCTTAGATGCAATCTTGCAGCCACAACACGCTGACTAAGTCCAGAATCCAGCAATGCCACCACTTGGGCGGCTTCTGCGGGCGAAGTATCCATATGTTTTAGAAAAAAAAAGTTTTTTCAGACGTCCCAAAGTCACAGTAAATGAAATAAGAAACAAAAAGTTTAAAGACAAGCGCTAATTTTAGTTTTTAAACGAGAAACGTACTCCAACCCTAAATACACATTTGTCTCAAAACAGTGATTAATTTCATTTATAGGATAAACAAATGAAATTCTAATTTCGAATTTTGATTTTTTTCTTCTTACTGTAATGACCAAACTGCCAGCTACACAATAATGTTTTTTTTTCATGGAATTAATTCTCTTTTGTAAAAAATTAGGACAAAAACAATAAAAACGAAAGTGTTTCGATTTTTTTGATGAGAAGTGTATTTCCAGGTTTAATGTGAGTTGATTCAGAAAAAGAATAAGCAATAAAACACAACGTTTTTTTATTAGTTCCGGACTTTTATTCATAGAGCTTTGATTTACGATAGAAGAATTGCCAAAAAACACGTATTCGGCTTTTATTTCCAAATGTTTGTAAATAAACTGTATTCGAACAAAACAACTTAAACACGGAGCTTTTATTCGAGCTTACAACAATACAAACAAAAGAATCGACAACATCCCTCTGAAATATCGTTATCCGGGGCATTCGCGCAAAAATCCAGATGGTCTCATATATTCGATACACAAGCAATTTATTTTGATTTACATACATTGAGCTCGTATTTGAAACGTTCCAGATGGACGTCGGTTTAATTCCGTGATCCGCGCAAGAGCCGAACATTGGTTTGATTAAAATAAACGCTGTATGTAATCCGAGGTAAACCGTTTACGCGGGAGACGGGACCGGAAATCGAAAGCGGCCATATTGGATACGGAAATGTGCGAGTGGCGCCCATCTCCAGCGAGCGACCGACGGTGATTCGATTTGTGGCACTTTCGGTGCACAGGAACGAACGTTTCTTGGAATTATTTAATCCGGTTACGTATTCGATGTCCCTTTTAGTGCCGATTGTTCCGTTTGAGGTCTATTTCCTGTTTCCATTGTTAGTCGTAGTAATCTGATTCATGTTTGTAGAAAATCATAGAAAATATGAATTGTTTCATCAAAAAGTTCCAAACAAGACACTTTTAAAGTAATCTGATGAAGTTGGTGGCATTAAATCTGTGATTAGACAAAGTAAATGTTTTTTGATATCCTACATTTTTGTTCTTAGGCAGTCGGGTCAAAACTGCACAAATAGATGTGAATTAATTGATCAGTAGTAGTAGCTACTTTCAGTTCGACACAGCAATAACTGATTTTCTTTGTTGGGACTTAAATGAATTTTCATTGTTGGGACTTAAATGAATTGTCCTTAGTGGATACTAGGTAGATTTCCAACCTACCAATTAACGCACAAAGGTCGTCCTTAAGAAAAGTTGGTCAGGGTGAAACTATCCAATGTTTACAGTCGAACGATCACAGAATTACCGAATATCGTTTCAAGGACCCCATTATACTCAAAGAGATTTAAGTAAGAAGCCTAACGAGGTGATAAAAATAGCGTGGTAACGCTATAAATACCCACGAGTATACCTTTACGTAATCAATCACGACTTATTAATTTATTGCTCGCATCTTTTATATATGATGCTTGGTTTTAGTGATATTACATAATATCAACAGAGTTATGTTAATTGCTGAATTTTTGCATGACCTGAAGACTCAGAATTGCTAGGCCTCCCTAGAGGACCGATGACTTGATGAGGGCTGTGGGAGTATACTGGATAACGGATCTATGTGGTTATGCATGGGGTGAGTTACTATCTATATGTCTAGCAGTGTTTTGGCTAAAAGGATGCTGATGATGCAATGGACACTGGACAGTTAAAGATTACCATACTCACATTTTTTTTTCTTTTTTTTAAGGATGAGGAATCATCAAATGACTTCTTCCGCTTTGGGTGGAGCGGAAGGGCGTGTCAGACTCTTACTAACTAAAAAACCGCCCGTGTTTCTCGTAAATCTCTTTGGCCGGTCTCGGTGACTCTTTCGAATAAATTCCGCAACTGGACGAGTATGTTACCTACCAAAGTTTGTTTCACATACCTACCCTCTGTTCAGAAACTTATCTTGCATTACCATAACGATGTTAATTCAATTCTACTGCACATTTTATATATTCATTCATATGCCAAGAAAGTGAGTTCAAAACTTCACAATAGGAAGTCTGAAGAAATTGAGATTCCGTTCAAGTGCCATCGTAGTTCATAAACTATAAAGTTGTGCCGTAGCGCCGCGGCATCGGATTCTCGGCACGTTGGGGCAAGGTTCCATTTGTGAATATTATGTACGATTATTGCGTACTATCATTTTCCGCGATTGCGCTCCCGTGGCTAAGGTATATCACAGGTAACGAGCATTTTTTCGAGATAAATTTGATGCTTGACGCTCAGCGATAGTATATCTTTCTAATTAAATAATTTTTTTTTTAGCAAAATATTTGGATACTTCCAAGATTTTGGGTTAAGCTCGCCTGTGTACAGTCATCAAAGCTATTTGGTATGCAGGCAGCTAACTTTTAAATAATGTTGTGAGTGTGCTGAGTAGACAATTATTGTACACCACACTCGTAATTATGTCATAAGCTTAAAAAATAAAATGCACACATTAGAAATAAATATTGGTAGTGCGGTGGAAAAAATAACATATTTGCCTGTATACCAAATAGCTTTGTTGACTAGACATAAGCGGTCGTAATGAAAGTTGTATTAAACTTAATGTGGTACAATATATAATAAGAATGCCTCTTTATATATTTTAGAAACAGTTGCAATAGGCAATATTTCTGTTTGTAGCCTACTGCGTAGTATTAAATTGCGGAAAAATACAAACGCTTTGTTACAGACAGTTTCTTATAAGAAACGAAAGAAATAAATCAAAGTATAGAAGTCAGTGTAATAATACATTTGGCACTTTCTTATCTGGAGGGTGGGGATGATCTTCAGGTAGGTAGGTAGGGTGCAGTCCCCACAACAGTTTACCTGCCGAAACTTCGTCGACCTAGGTATCCAGACTTTTCCAGACTTCAATAAAACTTAATTTCAAAAGTTTGTGGAGAAAAATGTCTGCAATACCAATCAGATGCCAGAACAATTTATACCTTAACACCGAAGGCAATTTCGAAACGTTGGAATTTTATAAAAAAAAGTTGGCAAAATGTCGCCAGACGAAAGCGGAAAACTACACTCAAAAGTTCATTGAACCCACGTATCTCGTCCAGAGACAACCGAAGGTAGGTATCTCAAATGTTTCCCGTGTAATAACTCACTTAGGGAGGAAACCTCGCGTACTCTTGATATATCCTTGTAAAAGTTATCCTCCCAAACGTCATAGTCAGCATGATGCCTTGTGAATTTGGAGCGTTAAGGGCTTTCAATTTTTGCCTCATTTTCCCGTACCCATATTTGAGAGTACATGAAGCGTCGTCGAGCCGTAATGGTGATGAATTTGGAGGATTATATCTCCATTTACGCTGACGTAAGCACCGTCACCGCGCGAATGGAGATGCTCTACAATTTAGGTGCTTGAAATAGGTGTTTACTTTACATATTTATGTAGTATATTACCTCTACTACGACGAAAATATTTTATGATTACATTGACTACATTAATGTATGATTTGTTATACAAGTTCATAATGATGAGTGCAATGACCCCTTAAAAGGTATTGCGTTTATTCTGTTATACGTTGTATAATTTCTCGACTATCCTTATGGGTAGAAAATATTCGTCTCACTACAGCTTTTACTTTTCATCCTTTATAAATATCTAAAAATATTTCCTGAAACTTTTTTAAAACGAATGCTCGTTAACTAATCACTAGTCTTCTTTTAAAAAGTGTCTACCTCAGTTCTCAATAAATTTTCTTTAGGTTGGTACCGTTAAAATTCGTTCATAGTTACACGAAAGTAAGTTTTTAATTATAAAGGAGATAGGAGGTTCTTTAATTAAAACAGAGAACTTGAGGATGGGAGTAAACTTTAGAATGCCTTCCACATACTTTGTATTGTTTAGTGACACTGTCCGTGTGACACAAGTTTTTGTAATCATTTGTCTTTGTCTTTAAGAACATCGGACCTTGTTATGTGGTCTCGATTTTCTACTTTCTAAGTTTTTCTTTTGTTCCAACTATTTTCATTAGTTACTATAATTTTATCTGATCTAAAGTTAAACCCAGCCAAGTTGAAACAAGATTAGGAACCTTTTAGTATCCTAGACTGTCTGGGATACTAAAAATGGATCTCAGATGTCTGGGCAAGAGTATGTTTAAGTTCCATTTTTAGGATTCCTAAGTTAACAAGGAACCCTTATAGTTTTGCTATGTCCGTTTGTCTGTCTATCCGCGGTTTAGCTCAGAGACGTACAGCACTAGAAAGCTGGAATTTGGTATAGGTACATATTAATCACGCCGACAAAGTCGTAAAATATAAGTACTTAATCTTGAAAAATATTTTTTTTGGTTTTCTGTAGGTTCTGTTCCATTTTACGTGTAGGGAACACGTAAAATGGCGATGAATTTCTTTATTGTCTTTCCATCCATTTGGCCATCCAAGGATCCCTTTTGGATTGCAATTTTTTTGTAAGAAGTGCAATTTTAAACAACCGGTTCTCTGCCAACTAAACGGTTGTTTTTGAAGACGTGAAAAAAGTCATGGTAGTAGCTTTAACGATTTTAAAAGGAAAACTATCACAGCTAAGCTTTACAAGTTAATGAGCAATAGTCGACGTATCTATAATAAAATGTAACTGGATAACTACAAACTTCATACATAATGATTCCATAGAAAATGAATTAAAACTACATGCACTTGTAACTTTGTATTCTTAAAGTGAAATTCGTACTGATTATTTTGGGCATGGTTTACGGGATGAGCAAATACGAAACCCTTCGCTGCGCGTGGCCCGACACGCACTTGGCCGGTTTTTTTTTAAAGATTAAGCTCTTAGTTAAAACGATTTCTGCATTCGCTTTGGCACCGTTAAAAGCTAGACTTAGCGGTCCAAACAAAACGATTACATGAATACCTAATTGGCATTAGGGTAATACATTACGGAATGAGTGAAAACAGGATTCTTTTCATTTCTTCAAAAACAATAAGGGCCGATTTTTTTGAATACATAGATAACCTTGTATTGATAGATTTTGTAAAGAAAATATGTCAATCTTTAAAAAACAGTTGTTTGACTATTGAAAAATCAACCCTAAAGTTCTAATCACAGTCCAAGTAATAATATTGGAGACCCAAAGAAAATTTGGGTTTCCAATATTATGGCTCGGGGATTATACTCAGAGAGTGGAAACGCAGAACGTGCATGCTTGCTATCTTTATAAGCTTTTTGGTTTTGAAGTTAGTTAAAAAGCTGTACCTTTTTGATTGATATGTATCAAATATAGCTTTATTAGCTGCCGCCCGCGACACCGCCCGCGTGAACGTCGAAAATTATCCCAAGGGAACATACTCCCGGAATAAAAACTATCATATGTGCTTTACCGGGACTCAAACAATCATAATACCAATATTAGTGTGATAGTGTGAAGTGTGATATCTTCCCAGTCATCAGCCTTTTCCACTATTGTCTTTGCGATGAGTTGTTAAGAAGTACTAATCGAACTTGCTACAATTGTAGTAGCCTCAGTAACGTTGTGAAATAACATAAAAATAGTTGCTACAAAGCACCTGGGAGCAGGGGAGAGCACTCCCGGCCGCAAACAGTGCCACCTGGTGCTCATTACTGATTAAGCGGTCTCTTGGGTTTTGTTGTTGCAAGCGCAGCTTCCAGACTTGGTGGCGAGAGTATCATTAGTAAAAACAGCGACCTGTTAGGAGATAGCATGCACCTGGGAAGTGTTGCAGTTGAATAAAAATCGAGATAGACCTTTTAAAGAGTTTAGGAAAGATATAGTGGGCATCAGAAAATTCGTCCACATTTCTGTCAATGGAACAATATGGTAGCATTGCAATTTTGTATGGCATATGTTAGGTACGCTTGCAAAAATTGTTTAACAAGGCTTACAAGAGCCTGTTATTATACCAGATAGACTTTGGGATGTTTGTACGAAGAATCAATGCCTTTACTTGGCGAACTGTATCTATACATTTGGTAGGAGCAGGTCGTCAATCGCTCTCCAGTATATTGTGTTTAAACAGAAGCTATGTAATGTATCATAACGGTGGTAAGCCTGATCATCATACTAGTTGCTCTTTTTGTTGCAGCTGCTACTCAATCCCGGCGAACAACATGTCGGGTGGGTCCCACGTCTCCCGAGCGACCTTCGGGGGCGCAGACTCCGAGATATCAGGGGGCAGCGCTCCGCCTCTGCCGAGCCCGGCATCCGCGGGGGCTGCACTGGTGTCCCCGGAGACCCTGAGCCGGCACAGTAGTCCTCCACCCCTACCACCACATCCATCGTCTCATCAGCAACCAGCACCATCATGTTCCTCACATCGAGTGCATCTGGAGTCACCATTGAGGTAGGTTATTTAAAATTTAATGTAAACGCGTGTAAAATGAAAGGAATAGTCTGAAGTGCTTTGTTGTATAATATAGAGTTTAGAAAAAAAGAAAGAAAAAGAGTTTGTTCCACACAAACAAAACGCGCATTACAAAATTTAATTAATGCCACCGATCAATGGGTCCGACGTCAGGGCAGGTCATTACAGTACAGTATACTAATTCCATGGTCTGTCCCACTCAATGGGGGCTACCGTTTTCATGCTCACCAGTTGGCGCCACTGGCGAGTAAGATCCTTAAACATAGCATTAAAGTTGTTATTACGCTCATGTGAACAAAGTTAGAAGGAAAAAAAATATAATTCCGTAATGTGCGATTAAATACAACATAGATCGTGCCGCAGTGTTACGTGCACTCATCATACGCGAAAAAAAAGAAGGACATACACATATTTCTGATAAAAAAAATTAAATGCTGTGGTCGGTAGAACCATAACTTAATCTGCCATAGTCAGGCTGCTTTATTAAAATGTTCACAACAAATGAGGAGATAAACTCTTGACAAAAGACTCTACAGTGAAATTTGACATTTAGAAGACCTCACGCTACACTAGCGCCTCTAGCGGCAAAGTCAAACGCGATAGCCCTCACTGAGAGAACTGTTCAAAACTCTTGTATTGCATTCTTCAAAATACTTCATCTATTAACAGATGTTTTAAAAGATTTGGAGGTGATCCTTTGTCGACACAAATAACAGAAATACTTTTAACTCTCTACAAAAGAAGCTGATAGAACTGACATGCAAATACTTTACGACCCTTTATCGAGAAAGTTACGTTGGCAGGTTCGTTGGACGCAGATGCCGCGCTGATACAAGTTATTAAATTAATTAATTTTGCGCCGAGTAATTTCATAAACGTTTCATGTAACATGATTTAATTGCCTACATCCCACAAGTAGAGCAAGCAATACCGGGTTTTAAATTAAATCGGTTTTTAATTTACCTGCCGCGCTAACACTCTTTGATCTATTTCCTTTCTTCAAGTTTCAAGGAAAACGTTTAAAAGTGAGTTCATAAATAGGATATCCTTTGGTTTATTTGTATGGTAAACTGTATCCGTTTTATGTAGTTCACTACAAATAGATAGCGTTCCAGCGTGGTTTTGTACCAAGTTAACGCAGTGACGGGGTTTGCGTTAAATCTTATCCTGACAGGCTATTGAATACAACCGCAAACGCATAAGTAACGGCAGACAAAACTTCAACTTCAAATAACCCAGGCCGTTTATCTCAGAAACGTTGAAGAGAACTTGTTTGAAACTACAACGACTTGTTTGATCTTTCGCAGTAATTGTTAAGGAGGAAAACTATCTCCTTTAACAATTACGAGGGTAGTTTCTGAAACGCCAAACTTATTCAAGGAACTGCTGGTTCGAAACTAACATTGAGACGGGAAATGATAAATTATTGTAGGTACAAACAGATAGAAAACGCGATGCAGAAGAAAATCAATATGAAAAAAAAGGATGTGTCACTGGAAAATTGCAAACGCCGTAACATTGTAAAATGTCGCGTGAAATTTTAAAGTGTTTTTCTTAATAAGACAAGAATGTATTGGAAACTATTGAATTTGGATGGGATTTATTGTATACAAAACGATTTTTCGAAAAAATCTAATGAAGTTTTATTACAATCTTACTTCCGGTGACAGATGCTTTTAAACAAGATGCAAATGCAAATTACGATAATGAACGCAACGATACTAAAAACAGCACAAAAAAAAATCCCAATTGCACATCTGCAAGCGTTCCTGATATAATAAAGACTGGTCGTGCTACAAAGGGAAAAAGAATTATGCATGTACATTGTACAAAACGTGTTCGTAATGAACATTGAACAGGCCCGCTGGCAACCGAAAAACTGTATTCCATGGCTTTGCGAGCTACCCGCAAATAAGGTAACACGAAACCACGTATTCCATGCGTTGGAACGATAAATGTTTTAATTTTAAACCAGGAAATAGGCAGCACGGGTATTTTAGGGTTAAGGTTTTGGTATTCTGCGTTAGTTATTGAAATTTTGACACAGAAAATTATCTGATTGTATACCTATGTGAAATGATTGAGATGGACTAAGCGACACGATTATCCTAGAGAATATAAAGAGCACAAAACAAATTTGTTCACATTTACATCCCTGTATGAAAAACTGATCCCAAGATTTTGGTTGATTAAGATTTGTCTATCATCATCCACAGCCCGACTTCACCCACTGCTGAGCATAGGCCTCTCTTCTCTTGTGCCAATCCCTACGTTCCTGTGCCAGCCCCATCCAGGTTCTACCCGCGATGGCAACAATGTCGTCCTCCCATCTCGCCGCCGGCCGATTAACACTTCTTACCTTATCCCACCTATTATCACCGCGCCTTGCCAGATGTCCTGCCCAGCTCCATTTTAGTTCCGCAATTCGTTTTCCGAAGTATAAAAACCTTCGTACGTCTTCGGATTTGTTTGGTTAGCAGCAATAACAGAACCCAAGCAAATGCCTGGACTACTCATTTAATTAAATAAACCTGAAGAAATTTGGAGGCAAGCAGAAACATCATCTAAAACCATTTAAAATTATCAAGAAAAAATAATTTAAAAGAGAAGCCATTGGAAGCTCACCTGGATGTTATTATCGTAGCAATTACAAAGAACTGAGACTTTTTAAATCCGGATCACTATGGCAACAAAGTCCACGTTTTTACAGGAAAATCGGAAAATTGGTCCCCGGAGTTTGTTCATTTAATAACCGAGAGAATGAGGGTGGAAATGTACCAAAATGTGCCTTCTTTTGGTCAGTCGGAGTATTATTTGGTTAGTTACACGGGTTCATTTAACAAGTCACTGCGTTATTTGGACAGAGAAGAGGGGCAACCAAAGAGGGTTAACGCACTTGCGTATTAGCTCCATATGTATTTCTCGTATTTTTAGGAGCATTCTCATTCACATTGCAGTCGCAAATTCTAAAAAACACGTCTTATTCTCCTACAAATGTCTCTCTTATTCTCCTCAATCACAAGAACTTGACATAATGTCAAGTTCTTGACATTGATTGTCGCTGCGTTGATATTGCGACTGCTCTATTGGTCTCGCGGTCGCAAGCGCGACTGCCGAGCGTGGAGTCCTGGGTTCGATACTCAGGTGCCCGACCTGGGAACCTGAAACAGAGTTCTTGGGTTTTTCCAATAGGAATTTCCCAGTGACAGCCCGGAGTTTGGAAGTTGGTGGTGTGACACCCCCGTGCCTCGGAAAGCACGTTAAGCCGTTGGCCCTGCACCAGATCTCTCTCAGGTCGTGTCGGGTTGCCGTCCCATCGGAATATAAGAGTGATGGAAGAGGGAGTGCACCTGTGTATGCGCACACACTTGTGCTATATAAGATGTCCCGCGCCGATGGCTAGTCTCGGTTGAGATTGGCTGCCATGGTCCATCTGTCAGGCTCCATCGGTCAGGAGGACTATATATATTGCGACTTGTACGCTTTTTAGTACGAGAATTGGCGTTCTCATTTCAGATCTACCTTCTTTTGTTTTTCGTAGAACATTACTGAGGGCCTAGCACGAATGTATTGACGCATTCACGCATAGTAACGTTACAGTATCGTTAACGTTAGTGAATTTTGAATATAAAAAATAATTCAACCCTGTGGTACGAATGTTTTTGACGTATAGTGAGTAACGTAACATACAATTTTACTATAACAATATTACTCGTTTCACACATAATATTTATTTGGATTAGATACTATATTCATATTTTTGTATGATACAAATAGTGTATGTCGCATAAAATTAAACCAAAATACTAAGGGGCTGTTGTTTTTTACATTCAAAACTCACGTTAACGATACTGTAACGTTACTATACGTCAAAATATGAGTGCTTAGTATTCTGTAGTCAATGGTTTTCGAATGCAAAAGGTGAATAAACAATGAGGATTGACTGTTCGGTTTTCTGTGGAAACGGTCAAATGAATGTGAAACGGTCTAGGTATCGATCGCGGTTACCGTTGAAGTTAAATAAATAATTAGTGTTGTTTCCTGGCCCTACTTTACTATAACTAGGTTGTTTGCTGTTTCGTAGGTGGTTATTTTAATTTACCAAACGCCTGAGTAAAGTTCAGTTAACCCAAGTCATGAACATAACATTTTGATTTCATAATTAGTAAGATTTATAAAGTACTGAAACAACGGCTTTCTATAGTTCTGAACAACATTAATTCTTCTAACACAAAAGCAAATAACATAGGCGACTTAGCTAGGGATTATGTCTTTAAATTTTCTATTTTATCCATGCATTTTAAAAGCCTTGCATACCAAACGCAGCGATTTAGTAATGCCTTATTAAAAAAAAAAAAAAAAATCAAGAACGCGTTCCAGTATAACTTGAGTATGGAAGTACTAAGTAATCCGGGGATCTGTCAGAGATTTACTGGCTTGTAGTATTTCGCTGTCGGATTTGGGGAATAACCCACGTATAGTTAATTGTGTAGTTTCTTTAGAACATACTTATTTGTGCTATTCGTTGGCGGTCCCTAAGTAGAGCTAAGCTGTGATTTCTTGAAATGTTGTTTTTTCCACAAAACGGAACACGTTGTTGAATTGCATTTTAAAGTCTCTTTTCTGTTAGCAACAGAGGTATCTACATAGGTATAATATGTTATGTTTAGCATTATATTATGGTATTATAAATTGATTTATTTTATTTTAGTTAACCAACAACTGTTTACAACAGTACATCAGCAGGTTGTTATTTATAATAGGATACAATTGCGGGTGCAACAATTAATTATAGGTTAACACCACTAGCACAAAAAATTGATAAGGAGGAATCTACGCGTTCATCGCAAGAAATAAACTACTGAGACGTCAATATTGACGGCACAAAGTCATTAGAGTAGAGTGAGATGTTGTAAGTTGCCTATCTTACCTTCAGTGAACTTCAAATCATAACACTTTAATTACAACCCACAAATTATGAGTTTTACCTATTTTCGACTCATCACCACAGACGTTCACTGCTGGATTTAGGCCTACCCCACATTGCGTCTCGCATCTAGCGGATACGTCTTAGTATTTTTTTTTGTAAGGATACGCTTATCTCCTCTAAACTTTTGTTTCTCTTGACAGACTATCGAGTCCTCCATCGATGTCCCTGGGAGGGTCGCTGTCTCTCCAGCCAGTGTTGTACGGCCCCGCAGGAACGTCGCACGCGCCGTTGCCGCCTTCTAGACGATTGTCACGACCTTCTGCAGCTATACAGAACATGCATGTTATTAGCGCGTAAGTAACTTTTATTCCGCTAGGGCCAGAGCCTGCCAGGGTTGCGGATTTTTTTCGAAAGAGTCACCGCGGCCCTGGAACGCTAAGGGCTTTAGAAGGAACACGGATGGGTTTTAGTCAGTAAGAGTCTGACACGCCCTTCCGCTCCACACAGAGCGGAAGAAGTCATTTGATGATTTCACATCCTTAAAAAAAAAGTAACTTTTATTTATTTATGTAAACTTTATTGAACACCAAATTAAAAATACATACAGAAAACCTTAAACTAAAATGCAATCCTTTATTGCATTCCGCTATGTCTTCCAGGCAACCTGGAATTGATAGAAATAGCCTGGTCACGAAACGGGGTTGCACTTGTTGACCAGTTTTGGAATACTAGATTTCTCCAGCGGCTTTACTTGTGTAATATAAGCATAGCATAATCAGCTTATTATGTTCGCATTACTGGGACACTCTGAGAGAGGAAATGGGCATTGGTCTCCTAGCGTGCCAAGTTTGATCTTAATTCGCTTAACCGTTAAGGCTTCATTGATTAACGAACATCTATATGTTAGTTAAAATATAGGATAAGATTTTGTTAATTCTTGCAAAATATGTTCACAACTCTTTAGTCCGACATATCAAAGGCTCAATGAAGTGTTTCTGTTGTAAGCAAGTTCAGGTAACTGTGACCAACCGTCTCCGTCATTCCGCAAAAGCAAATTAAGATACTACTAGGTAACAACCATCTCTAGACATTTCAGGCTTTTAGTATCTAATCTACCGAAGGCGGTCACTCCGCAAGAGCACCATTTCTCAAATCTGACTAATAAAACAAGACTGAGTCAAACTTACAATTCCTGCAATAAATCAGTCGTGTTCAAGATGACAGATTTGCATTAATTTAATTATGTGCATTAATAGCAACTAGAGTCAGTTGCTTCGCAAACTGCTTAGCATCTATCATCTAGCTAGACAATGATGACGGTTGTTCTGATCAAATCAATTATTGTTCATTTCTCATTCTCGGAAAGTAGTGTTTGTATGATTCGAAAAGCGGGTAGAAGACACTGCTTCTCACCTTAGGGCGGGAAATACTAGTAATTGCTTCCCGCTCTAGGGCGGGAATTAATTTAAAAAATAGTCGCCTACGAAAAAAATTACATAATTAAAAAAAATTCAAGCGATTCTGAAATGTTGACCGTAGATTCGGTTAAAGACAAAGCAAATACAGTAATCCAAAAACTTATTGCCAGAAATAAAAAGATACTTAAATACATGCAATGATTTTATGAAGTGGCGAGCAGACAAGAAAAACTACATACTATTTTTATTTTCCTTATATTGCAGATGAAAAGTAGAGTATTTAACATGGGTGAAAGTCATCAATTCCTACTAGGACCATAGCTAAATACCTCGTAAGGGTATTGATTCCTTTCGACCTTTGTACATATAACAATCTACTATTCCGATTCCTTTCGACCTTTGTAAATATAACAATCTACTATACCTGACGACTTTTACTCAACTTGCTCCCCAAAAGCTGGTCAAATACTTAACTCAAAAGTAACGCTTTGAACACCTATTTGTTCTTTGCTCAAAGAATAAATAGGTGTATTACAGCTGAAGTTCACCATTATACATTGGAACTCTGTAAAGTTATATTCATTTATAAATTATGTAAAGTGAAAAAGCTTTTTGGGAAAAATCTGCATTTTTGCAAACCGTGCAGCCTGAGGTTTAAACACTAGAGCCACGGACTCCGAGCACTCAACGAGTTTTTTGTGACATGAGCAAGCAGTTCGTCGACTCTTTACGTGACCGCGAGGCTGGCCTTAGTTCGGCCAAAAAAAAGGACAATGCAGATTGCATTGTCGTTCAACGTAGCAACGTTAACTGCCCATGCATTGAGAAAGTCGCTGAAACTAAATATCTTGGAGTTGTGATAGATCAAACACTGTCCTGGTACCCTTAACTTGAGCAATTTTCTGGGAGAATAAGGAAACTCATTTGGATCTTTAAAACCCTCAGACATATTGTTCCAACTAAAATAGAGAGCTGCAAGAACCGTCCCAAAAATCTTCTAAATGAAATATATGTAGCACTGGCCCAGTCTCAGCAAAATCAAAATTTATAGACAGAACGAGCGCAGCGAGCATTAATAAAAATAATGTATTTTATAGATAAAAGATTCTCCACTGCAAGTTAATACCAAATAAGTGATTTACTCTCAGTAAAGAAACTGTATGTAACCCAAACCATACTAAAAACACATAAAACCCTACCACATCGAGGTAATGCTACCAAAAAATCTTTAAGATTTAGTTGTGCAAGTTTTCTAAACTAAAACTATATTCATAAACCATAACTTAAAACACCACGCACCCACACATCTCATCACGCACACCACACGCACCACACACCACACCACATCACATCACACCACACCACACCACACCACACCACACCACACCACACCACACCACACCAAACCACACCACACCACACCACACCACACCACACCACACCACACCACACACTATACCACACATAATACCGCACTACTTACCACACCATATTACACTACATCACATGGACTAATTGGGAATAAGTTTAATTTTTACTGCCAATATTTAAATTGGAACTTTGCTTTTGTATTTTGGTTATATTTTCTTAAAATAAGTTTAAATAAGCTTAATACAGAAAAATGTACTCACATTGTATATTTACCTGTTCACTATATTAACTATCGTTAGTATAAGTGTACGACAATGATGTGGAAAGAGCGGAGCCTCCTTAAACAGGCATTGTTTGCTTAAAAGAAGGCTCCAAACACGTTGAAATGTAATGTAATTTTCTATTTGTCACAATAAATTATTTGTATTTGTACGTTGCCAGTGTTATATAATATATACTATGTAATTTAAAAGACTGTATTTATGCAAATAGTATGAATTTCTACTTGATTCTCATTTCATTAGTCCTCGTTGAAACTGATGAGGAATTCAATAATGTAAGAGACCCTTCAACTATCGCAGTGAGCGAGGAAAGCGGAAATGATATTAAGTCCAATTTGTCGCGTTCATTTTATGAACGTGCATGCAATGAACCCTCACCATTTTATAACTTAATTTCTCTGTTAATACTTAACAATTTTCTCTTCGTCGTAGCACTTTCCTATGTTGTCTCCTCGCTATGATAACAAAAGATTTTTACACTGATTATTCAAGCGCGTAAGTCATGTCCTTTCTTTATTTATGAATGGCGCTTCTCTTTCCGATGGACACTTCCACGTCTTTCATATTTTATCTATGCGATGTGACTATTTTAAACTTAGGTAGGTACTATTCAAACACTGGCCCAAGTTTTATTTCGCACAAATGCGGAATTCAATGAACCACATTTATTTCCTCAAAAGATTTCCAGACTTTTCCCCACAATTTCACACCATTCATTTCCCATGTGCTGCATTTGAGTTAATAAATGACCATTGAATTTGAGAGCTGGTGGAAAAAAATGTGCTCGAGCCAATCATTGGTGGGGCGTTGAAATTACCACAATGAAAAATGTTGGAGAGAGCACGGCGTAATAAATTACAAAAATGCGTAAAAGCTTGCAACCCAGCGCTCTCGGTGCGCGGTGTCCCCTCGGCAACTTAAGTGCAGACAATTTTTTCACACAGGTAATATCGGTGTTTCTAGCAGGGAGATGAAGGTACTTTGTAAAGTAGCTCCGAATTTGTTGGGGAAGTGAACGCTTTGGGAGATGGGGGACTGATGTGCGGTCAGAAGTTGAATGTTTTGGGTGTGGTGTATGTTTAAATTATGATTAGGTTATCAACAAAAGTGACGGAAGTAAATTAATTGAATAAATATTACATCATTTTAAATAGAGTTGGACGTAAAAAAATAATATCGACAAATTAAAACAAGCTTCCCTTCCCTAGAATCACAATTCGCGCTCGCAAGGGAAATTGCATTTTCCCTCTGAATGTGCACTCTAATGAAAAGCACTCAGAGCGGTGACACAATGTAGTCTAGTGCCTGGAAATTAACAGAGGTACACATTTACATAGAGCTAGCATCTTGAGTGGCTGTGCTTATTTACGGGCACGGTGTTTCGAGGAAGGGAGCTGGAAAACATTTCCGTGTTCCGTGTCGCTCGAAATACAAAGAACCGCAACGCTTTGTTAATTCTCGCCGAGTTTATTGAAACAGTGAGTTTGTTTGGCTCAAAAGGCTGTCGGGAATTTTGTTGGGCGTCAATTTTAACATTTTGCATTGGATCAAATAATGTGTTGTGTTCGTTTGTCGACTTTCCTATGCGAATATTCAGGTATGTGTATTGGGGGTGAATTGTTAAACAATCAAATTCGTATTCGACTGTATATCCATATTGATAGAAACATTATATCTGTTCATAAAATTAACCTGCCAAAACTTTTCAAAACTGCTGGAGTCAGCTTCTCGTATAACCGGATTATCGGATGCAGCTGAAATTATTTCAGTTATCACATGGAGCGGCTGCCTCTCTGACACTGATCATTTTATAACATATAGACACCCCTTGGCAAAATTGTGTGTCGGATTTTCGGCCTTCTAGTTCGGACTACCCATAGCGATTATCAACGATTTTCAAAAGACAGCCAGTACAATTACTTGGTTGGTTATTAAAACTTAATAGGCCTCATCTAAGTCAGTCTTGCCCAGAAACCATCTTGATTGCAGGGAACAGTAAAGGACAATGAACGCTACCAATAACAATGAAGATGTCTAAGCCCAAAGGGGTGAGTCTCACTAGTTGACCTATTTTGCAAATTGACTACGACGTTTGGCGAAATGGGTGAATTCTTTTGTTGTTGAAGATAATACGTGTCTATTAATTCGTTAATTTGTCTTGACAACAAAGATTCTTACTGGGGTCGTTCGCAAAGGTTAATGAACTGATGAAATTAAATGACAATTATTGTATAAAGTGAATTAGAGGTTTGCCCATTTCTGGGTTTTTGGACTATTGTTAATCAATAATAATTCTTTGTAAGTTTAATGGCTATATATTCTGAGTATCTGTGCTGTGAAAGACATTCTTAGGTAGGTAATTTACTTAATATTTCAAGGATCATCATGAAGGTACTTACCACAAATCGCTAGCTTTTAAGTAGATAACTAAGTGTTAAAAAATGATTTAAAAAAAATACAACTGTCTTGAAAAAAGTAATTTAAAAAATTATTTATTATTAATTTATTATTAAATCGAATTTAAAACTGTAAATTATTTCATTAATAACTAAATAGGGAGAAATTAGGATTATCTTTGAAAAAATCGAAAGTAAAATATGCCAACTATTCTATTGTCGATGGTGCCAGCCTTAGTATTTGGAATAAACGTTGTCACTTGGTAGTCGTATACCGTTCGGTGTATATCGGTATACCCCGCCTACCGCAGTTAGGCTGGCACCGACCTCAAAAAAATCGTTGGCATTTTTTACTCGGTTTATAAAAACGCTGCAAATTGCAAAATAAGTCTAATTTCTGAAGTCTGCGTTTCGTTGCCTTTTGACAGCGATATGATATAGTTTGGAAGTCGGTATACATATATGCAAAAAAATCCATTGTAATCGGTTCATAACTGCATGGTAACCTTATATCACGGCATACCTGAAACTGGCTCAAGTTCCTTATTTAGACACAACTACTCTTTTTAACCGACTTTAATAAAAGGAGGAGGTTCTCAATGCGGTTGTATGTTTTTTTGACAACATTAAACAATCCTGGTTTTCTCACCATTATTTACTTCTTTTGCATATATCCAAGACAAGTAAAATAATTTAAAAATCTATTAATCAAATCAAAGCATTGATTACAACTGGCTGTTTTTGCATGTGAGTTTATATGTTTGTTAACGCATCCATGATACAGGAGAAATTTCTAGTGTGGGGCAAGGTTTTTTTATACTTATTAATTTACAGGCACTTTAAATTGTCATGAAGTTGGTCAGTCAGAAAGATGGACCTAATTGCATATTACAAAGCATAGATCTCTATATAGAAGAACTTGCAAGATATAGACAAGTTTAGGTAGCATTTGATCAATAGGTAGCGTGGTGTTTCGGACTTATCTGACACCTTTAGAAACCAGGCAGCGTTCATTACATACACACGGTAAAGGAAAGTTCCGATTTATTAATTAATAATTTTAATAGGTAAGCTTTGCATAAAGGATCGGTGAGTATGGTGCCAAACTTGGCGTGACCCCAGGATCTCTTCTTGTTAGAAGACGGGGTTAAAAGTTTTGTAATTATCTCCTGTCTCTGGCTTTGTGAAACTCCTACAAGACTTTACAGCACATTATTCAGAAAATTCTGGGAAGTAATGAATGTTTGTCTTGGTAAAATATGCGGGAAAACTTTCGTTAAAGGCTGACGTGTTTGTTTTCGTAAAACTACGTAAAGTTAATATCGAGGCTTCCATTATTTACCCAAAAAATTCAACTATCTGCACCTTCATATGTATTTCACCCCGGCTTTCTAATTTTTAATCCATTTACGCTTTCTTCATGGACTCAAAAGCCAAACTAATCTTCTAAAGTACATCTTTCCGTAAAACTCAAGAGCATCATATACGTAATACTCCCCCTATTGCCAGCATCCGCCTAGCCCGTGACGTCATAATTTTAGCAAGTCTATAAAGGACGCATATCATTGTCGGGAGCGGAACCGTTGCAACAGTAAGAAGGCACTGACGATCGCTGTGGGGAACCAATAACACGCCGTAACCATGGCAACCGTGCGTGCCCAAGAGGGGCCCCTTCCCCCGAGGACCCCGCGTTTACGGAAACCAGAATACCGTGACATCTTCTCCTGAGAGCAAACTTGAAAAAATCTTCTAAACCTTAATTCCAACTCGAGAGCACGACGGCTCTACCTTCTCTGGACATCTATTATTTAGTACTTTTCGGTACTTCAGCGTCCTTTCTAAGAAATATTGCCATCACGATTATCGTTTGTCAGCGATGGATTAGAATCAACTCGAACTAAGTTTAATGTTTTGACTTTGATTGGCCAGGATTGTTGGATTGGAAATTCAATTTATGTTCGGATTTGAATTTGTGTTTGCTTTCATATCTATCGGTTTTTCGAGAGCCGCCATCCAGTTGGCGTATTACGTTGTTTATTGAACTGTATCGTAATAAAGATCTGTTCCTGTTACCATTCATTACTAATATTTCAATAATATGTATCTACATTTCAGTGACATCATAATTCATTAAATTGACTAGCTTTCGAACTGTACAAAGATTATATTAAATCAATAATGAAATAAGGAATTTCCAGTTTCCGTGTTCTATAAAATCCCATAGAGACGAAAATATAAGCTTTGATTGACGCTTCCATATTATTCACGAAAACGTTTGTCGGAAAATCTTTTAACTTCTCAGATGCAAATGGAAGCGGAATTATTAACGTGATTTCACGTCAACATTACACAAGTCAAATAAATACATTTCTCGTGATAAGGATGTGGGGAAAATACCAAAAAATTGGATTTTACGTTTGAGTTGTAACCATCTCACAATTGACACAGTACAATCTTTTTTTTACCCGTCGGTAGGCATTTTAATTTCAAAATTGCTTGAATTTCGAACAGCAAAAAACAGTTATAAAATTCTTTGCCCGAATAAGGAAACTTTTTGGAGCAATACCTGCCCAAATCTTTTGTGCGCTACCACTCAGGGCTATCGTGAGTTTAAATTAAGTACATGAATTCTGATATTCATAAAGGAAAAATGAAGGTGGATTTCTGAGGAACCCACTCCATCAATTTGGTATGTAAAACCATGCTCAAAGGAACCCTTAAGGCTCAAAGATATAGCTGCTAATAACAATACATATGTATTTCATAAAAATATATAAAGTGTTGTTGTCGTTATGATTGCTATCAGGAAAATCGACTTTCCATGAAAGACTAGTTTTAAAGTTGCATATTGTCAATGGAAGTGTATACCCAAATCCAATAAAATAAACTGTTATCAATAGTTAACTTTGCCAGTCGCAATCCAATACTGGAGTCAGGCCAAGTTGTGCTAACACTCGTTTGGAATCCAGCCGGAACTCACTAGATTTTTATTAACACAACACAGCTACAAAATCTAAGTAAGTATTCGAGTAAGTCTAGCTAGCTGTTAGAGCCATTAAAATTAAACGCGCAAAATGGCGGCCGTAAATGAAAGCTCAAATTTTAAACGAATGTTAAATTACGTTGTAAATATGAAGTAATTAGTGTGGTGCGCCTGATTTAACGTGCCTTGACTGTGTACAGCTGTATTAGTTAAATGGAAATGTTTTTGGGTTTTTAAATAGTCTTAACTAGGTGCCGCCCGCGGCGCTGCCCAATTAGAATTAGTAGATACTTCCCGGTATTGTAATTCTACCTATGTGTTAATCTGATTTAGGTGTATTAAGCTACTGTAAATTTTCATTAAAATCCATTTTATAGTTTTTGAAAGAGTAACAAATATCAATCTACCCCCACAAACTTTCGCGTTCGTAGTAGGTAGGATTCGGTATTTTTGAGGTTTTGAATTTTAAGCTCCTTTTCGTAAATGAACTTATGTTGTTAAGTTTAATTGTGATTGGTTGCATAATTATGTTCAACCCTACCCTGTGTTTTTCACAGTACCCTGTTTATGCTTTTATGCTTAGCCTGATTTATAACATTGTCGCTGTCACAAAACGAAGCAATTGATTTTAAGGCTTTGATGTGGGAATCCAGAATTATTAGATATACCAGAAATGTAATATCATAACTCTGCAGCATGCACAAAACGTTGGTTTAGCATATGTATATGTACACATACCAACGTTCATGTAGTGTAGTTATTAGATTGGTTAGGTTCCGAACACGTGTAGTCGGTAATATAAGCGGTCATTGTCATCACACGACAATATCATTGCCCGCCTGGATGGATAGATGGCTGTCTGTAATAGATTCACTCACAGCTGGGATGATAATGCTTAGGTATAGTGAGGTCATGTCCTCGAAATATGAACTATCTGATGACGTGAAATGCTATCGTTTTGATACTCATCTCTGCTCATTGATTGATACGAGAGCTTGGATTGATGTAATTGATGGATAATTTTTAACAGTCTGGAGTTTCTTAATGCTAGTCAAAATATAATATTAATAAACAGAAGACTGATTGAAGAGAAATAGGAAGAGTCAACGGTGTTCTATTGACAGACAATGAAATAAACAAATAGATGACAACAATTAAAAAAAAGTTTTATCTTGGATACATAAAAAGACACATTTGTGTATCCAAGATAAAACGTTTACCAAAGGAAGACAGCGATAAAATCGATTTGAATGTTCCATTTGCATTAAGCAATGTAGAATTCTAAAACGCCATGGACATACTCGTAAAATGCGTGATATAGGGAAATAAAACGTTGGAGATGAGCAACATCCGCGTAAAAGTTACGATGATCTTCGACAATTTACTTATTTGTCTGAATTCTGTCACTGCGGTGCGTAATAAAAACAAATGACTCCCTCAGCGTCTATTGGACATTACGACTACGTTATTTTTCTCGTCGGCAGCTTCGCAAATGTTAGCGTTTGTGCTAACAAATAGGTTAGATTAGTTTCTATCGCACGATTCTATCCGCTACATAGGCTTAAGCCCTAAGTTCTTATTCAGGCTTACTGGATTTGCTTTTGCTGCTCGGAATCTAGTGACAACATTTTGGAACGGCGTGATTTCATTTTTGCATAGTTCACTAGTACCTACTCCTTCGGTCGAATAGTTATCAAATTGATGGGTAAAGTTTCTATGCTAGAACATGATTAACGACCGCCTCTGGTCGAATTTATTAGGGAAATTAGTTCACTGCAGTTTTGTTCCATAGACTTTAGGAAAATATTGCAAGTTATACTTTGGTAGTCACGGTCGATGCTTGATCATAAAGTCTTCTGTTATTATCATCGTCTTTCTAAATAACTGTAGAATTTTCTCTCTTTGTGCTACGCTCAACAGCTATACAAAGTAGTTCTCCAACAAAGAGCTCGTCGCCGCCATATCCCAGATTACCGGATCTCCCACTGACACCGTCATCGCGTCATCCATATTTATATGCTCCCAGTTAATCGGATTCAGCGGCTCTGTGCCCTGTTCCACTAAGTACCAGTACTTTACGCGATCTAGGTAAGCTCTTCAATGGAGGTGTTATGTTGATTGTTGTCGCTTACCATGTTAATCAGTTTGTGTTTTTGGAAGATTTTGAAATGAACTCTTTTTGTTTTAACCGTTTTTATTTTTGCATAATCTGTAACACTGAATCGTTAGTGTTGTCTTATGTTAGATTGTGAAACATTACGTAGTCCAGCTTTTTTTTGCAAAGTCTTCATTCTACTAAGTCTATCTTTGTTTCCACATGTTAAATTCTTCGGTTCTTTACTAATCGCATATTCTATGTCAATAAAGTCAAAGTCATAATAATAGGTCTGCAATTTTCTTCATTGTAAATTGTCGACTACTTAGATGCAAAAAAACACTGTTATGCTTTTGACTGTAGACTACTTTATTACAAGCTCTGCTTGCACTATCTGTAGGTGTGCAAGCGTTCCATTTTAATATTACTTTTAGTGCAGCATCCCATAAATATTCTAAGATAAATAGGTCCATAGCTCCATTAATTCTTGTCTACGATGCTTGTGGGACATAGTGCGGTCCTGAAGCAGTAAGACGGTCTGTTCCCGAAGGTCCTCGATCGTAAAACAAATAGCGAATGTGTGCTTGCCTCCGCATTGTATTGTGGTGTCCGGAATTCGATAAACTATCTCATGTTATGTCGGTACTGTATTTGTGTTTCAAGTTTGGCTATTGTTTGTCGCGTCGGTTTCGGGAGGAAAAGGCTTTCTAAGATAATATATAGTGCCGGGTCTGCCTGGTTGAACGTTAGATGTCGAACGGTAATGTGTTGGATTCAGAATAGGTGCTTACACCTCATCAGTAAATTTTGTAAATATTGACTGACTAAGTTAGGTACTGAAAGTCGTCTTTTAATTTAGAATAGGTATGTATATATTTTATTTCATCTGGACTGCCGTTTTGACCGAAATTTTCGCAACCCCATAATTTAAATTGCAAATAAGCATCCGTGGTTTGGGATAGGGTGGTCTAATCCAAGCCGGAGGCGCACGGCAGAATTAGCAACCTGTCACTAATTATATTATTACAGAATATTACATTAGGATAACCGCCAATAAAATTAACTAGGCAAGTTTACCGCCGACTTTAATTTACCACTTTGCGGTTCTGTTTGCTTCGTAAGCAATACGTTTAAATGAGAACTTGACTGTACACATGCAAGATTGCAAGACTCAATAACTAAGACTCTTATTATTTTCGTGCATCGAATCGTGAAAACAAAGAAATGTTAAAAAAATACTCGTCAGAGTGTCACTTCTATAACTCTGACCATAACACTGCTTAAAAGTACACAGTTTAGGACAGCGAAAAGTTTGAGCTAGGCTAGAAATGTATACTCTCTCTTCTTATATTCCTGCCATAACATGGTTAGTAACAAGCTTGACTGCCCAGAGGGTGCTATACTTACGTTCTCAACATTTCTAACATGTACTCTTTTCACTAGTTGCTACGCTACAAGCTAAGGATAAAATTACTGGTTTTTTAATTTTTTCTCTTCTACAGGAGTGACGCTCTAGCAACAACTTTGTCGGCTCTCTACGGCAAGCTACTCGTCGTGATGGGCATCGCCTTCCCCATGGCTGAGGTCATCTCCACATACATTCCACCCTCATTCTACGAGGTAAGTTATGACGACGCATATAAATTATTTACAAGTACCTACAGCTGTCCCCTTCTATTGTCCTTTTATGAGTTTTAATAATTTAGATTGTTGGTGACGTCATCTGAGCCATCGGGGTTATTTATTGGTCTAGTTATTTGGCAAAAACTAGGCTTTTAAATTAATCAGACCGTTTTGATGAATGCCGATAATACTCGTATACTTTAGGGCTTTAAGGGATAATAAAGATTTGACGAATGCGCAATAAAAACCGGTGACTGTATTACTACGGATATTCTTGGTTTACTCTGTTGTTTAGCCTATATCTTAGCTAATCTTGACCACAATAACAACAATTTTGTGTTGTTTTCTATAATATTCTTGCCGGCACAGCCTCCTTTCGAAACAAAGGCTTTTTGTTCCTACAGCAAAAGTAAACTTTGCTTATTCTCTAGAGAACTCTGCATCGCATAATGAATACCGATTATGTTAATTAATTGCCTGCCATTTTCCTACATCCATTTTTTATAAACAGCCCAATATTGACGGGTACAAACGTTGAGCGCTCCTGTCCAAAATGCGTGTGAAAATAACTTATTCATAAAGAAGGTTAAACGCCCAAATCAATTATTATATGGGTTACACTGAAGATGCTGCAAGAATACAGTATTACCTACTATGTCAATCAATGTGAAAAATTTATAAGACACCCCCCATTTTTATTCTTGGAACGTCTGTCAAAATGTGTTTTGCCTGAATATTAAGTGCAGGTCACAATGGAATAGAAGTAGTGAATGATAGCGTGACGGTTGACAGGGAAGAATGAAGAAAACGTTGCCGCGACTCCATATACGTGCAACCGTTATTCAAAATTTAAAAAAAAAAACAAAATTCAAAAGTCATTTATTCAAATTAGGCTGAGTGCCAGCACTTTTTGAACGTCAAAGTTCTACATAAAGACAGTCCCCCAAAACGCCCGCCCGTCACCCCTTCCTAGTGTTGTAGCTGGGAAGAAGAAGTGGCGCAACAAACTCCACAGCAACACATCTGTCTGTTAAGCTTTTAAAAACTTGAATTTATACAATAGTATGCAAAGTATTTTACAATACATGACACAGAAAATAAAATATTCAAACTATAAATCAAATTAAATGAAATTAAATGAAATTAATTGACACTTGGTAGCTAGCACACTCCATTTTACGTCAAACAGCAGCCCAGGCAGTTAGTGGGTTCACCAGCAACGAGAATAAAGATCACTATTATTCTAACATTGATGCGATTGCAAAATCAGAGAGAGGAAAATAACTATGAACGCACTGTAGGTACGAGCCGCCTAGCCGGTCTATACCTGCTGTAAAAAATTCGCTGTGAATACTTATTAGGTGAAATGAGCTGTCATTGTTATTGATGCAGTTGGTCCGAGGACCAATTCCACTTAATTTTAAGTAACGTTCAAATTCGCAAGTTGCAATCTGTCAAAAATGTATGGAAATTGAGGTTGCTAAAAACAAATAGAAGTAACTGATGGACTAAATAGAATATATTAATTTTCTAACCAGGCAACATCCTTATTGCTTGGGTTAGAAAAATATGATTCTATTTAGTCCGTTAGTTAGACTATCGAAAAATATTGGATACGTATTTTTTTTATTTTATCAAATCAATAAAAACTTACGAAGATAAAACGCATCAAAGATAAGGAGTAGGGGCTTGTTACGTCATTTTCCAGTAAAAAGTGTACTGGTAAGTGACGTCACACGAGTTATCAACGCACTGTATCGTCTTCATTTTTTGTTTACGTGACAATAGAAAAAAAACGTCCAATGTTTTTGGAAATCTGACTAATTAGATTTTTTTAGTCAAATACCCTATTGGCCCTCAGTTCTGTTAAAATGTCACCGTGAAAATTTAGGTGAACTGAGTATGAAGTGAGCTGTCATATCAACTAAAGCTCTGGATCACTTCAAACTTACTTCACTTTAATTTTCACGGTGAGATGTCATGATGGCACTACCGGAATCTATTTAGATAGACTCCGATAGCGCCATCATGATTGTTGTCATAATTTCTCTAAAAGAAATGATGACAACATTCAATCGTTAAGTTCATACTAATATGGCCTTCAAGATTCAAACGATCAGGAAAAGTCCTTCTGATAAACAATTAAAATATAATGAAACATTTGAGAACTTTAGGGGTCTTAATTGCGGGTTAAGTGAAAAAGTGATTTAACTTCTAAACTTCGAGTACCTACCTATCGAATTACCAAGTTATAAGTTTTAATTATTGCTGTTCCTTTAGGTAAAAGTCAAGGATAACCATTAACGTTTAATTAATTGGATGGGAGGGTCAACGAACTTGGTGTAGGTAATATACAGGGTGGAAAAGTTTAGTTTTAACAGGCAATTGTTATGTCCATGTTAGATAGATAATTAAAAGTCGATCGGTATTATGAGATGAAATAATCGTATTAACTTGAATTAAATTTTGGGTAGTTTTATTTTCCAGTGTTTATTTGTTTACTGGCCCGAGACTTCGTCTACGTGGACCTAGGTCGGATAAAAATATGTTTTCTGCTGATCCAGGGTATATAATAGAATAGGATATACAAGATGAATGTTGATCTAAATCCGTTCATTCGTTTTTGCGTGAAAGATTCTTCTGCAAATCCGACTGGTAGTTCCAGAGATTATCGCGTTCAAAAAAACAAGCAAACTCTTCAGCTTTATTATATTAATACAGATTAAAGATTTTTAACAACATAACACAGTCGGAAATCTCGCGGCGATTGGCTAGAGGTAGAATATGATAATTTTTACAGAGGTTAAGGTAACTTTCTGAGTGATACGGTATTTTCTGGTGTTTTCCTGGTGGTGGTGATGATTTCCCATCCTACCTTTTTGGATGCTCTCAATTCGGTTAATGTATTTGTGGTAACATGGGTTCATATTTCAGATATTAAGAAGAAATCGATTTTCTCAAATGACAATGTATTGACGAGTTAATCTGTTGTTCCCAGGGCTTCTACTTATACCTGTATATCGGCAGCATGGTGTTCCTCCTCTACATGTATGCAGCGCTTGCGAGGGACAGAAGGAAGTCAGAAGCAGCGGACACCGCCGTTGTTGCAAGTTAGTACTGACGTCAATACGTTTAAGAGATATTTTCACTTAATTTAACGTATAATGCAGTGCTGTCTGGTGCCTACAACTTATAGAACACTGGGGCAGGACACAGTAATAATAGTATTTTGACGCGAGCAGACAGTGAGTTCCCTTGTGTGTTGGAACAGAATAACCAGGCATTGTAAAACGCAAATCGTGAATAAGATGGAACCAATTAAAACTGTCATTATCTTTTTTCATAAAAAACCGTTTAAAAAAATATTAGATACCTGTTTTACTAAAAACACAACAATTCAATTTTCCCCTTCATCACCATACTTGTTCGTAAACCGCTTGATTAGAACCTCGGTAGCCTTCTTTGGCTGACATCTAAATTTCATCATTACGAACACGGGAGATGCTCTAATAGACGGAGCGAGTTGACTAAGTGCCCCGAGCAATTCATCCCCTCAAAGGGCAATATTTTTTTTTCTTGAATTGCCAAGTGCTGCGTCTGGAGGTGTGGCGAAGTACCTATAACTTTTCTTGCGATAACGAGAGACTGGTCTCTGTAGGTAGGTACTTGAAAGTTTTTGTGTTGTATGGGAGTCTTATTAAGAAAATAATGAGGATATAAGGATACTTGAGTTGTGACGTAAGAACAAAATTCAAGTGTCACAAACATAGCCAGAAAAAAAAAACAGTAGAGTAAGTGAAACCATATTTTGCTCAATTTGTAATAGGTAAAGCGAGCAGAATAGGATGAACAGAAACAGGAAATTCGTCTACAAATGCTTTACCAGTGCAAAACCCTTTTGATTCATTATTCATCCGAAAAGAAAACATGCATGAATGTTTCACACAAACACGCCTTATCCTGAAACAAAACAATCGAATCTAAAGCGGATTCGTGAAAGCCGAAATCGGGTAATGCGAGCACGGGATATGTGACGTGAACTCAACTTTTTCAAAACTTTTCCTTGTTTTTATCTGTGTGTCCCGCCTTTATTTTTGCTCTTTCACAATCGTTGTCGTGGAAACGGACGGAGTGATTTTTCTTTTTTCTTTCGCGATTCACATTTCGTTATTTAAATGACGCGGAAAGCCCAGTGGAGGGCCAACAAACATGCCAGCTAATGCGTTAGAGTGGTGCCAGTTTCACGGATATTTTATGCCGCTATATTCCTTTTTTTTTGTTATGATATATTTTTTGTGTACTCCAGTGCTCTTATGCCCCGACCCCTTTTTGTGAATTTGTGAAAAGATCAAGAATTTACATTTTTGCTGATGGCGGTTCGTTAAAATGTTTCCTTGGAAGGTCACTAACTCCCCTTCGGACAGACGCTTGGAAAATTCTGAAAAATCGTTGTTTATTTTTTTTGTTACGAAGATAAATGCCAGCACTGTCTTCGGCTTTTTCTTGCAAATCGCAAGGCGGTCCTAAATATTGTATGTCTCTTTGCCTTTTCAGCCAGCTGATACTTTATTCTGTCCCCAGAATCAGACTCAAGCTCATCCCCATCAGAGTCGGACTCCTGCTCATCACGGACGGAGCGAAGCACAGCAACCGCTGCACACATCCCACCACATCTCGCCGCCAAGCGATTGTCGCTCGGCTTTGCGCTAGCGTCGCGAACGCATCACTACGGCAGCTTCTACCTGCGGATGGGGGCAGTCGGTGAGCTTTGTAACACGTGTATCTATAGTAGTCTCGCAGCGCACATACCACCACAGCTCGCCGCCAAGCGACTGCCGCTCGGCTTCGCGCTAGCGTCGCACTTGCATCACTACGGCAGCTTCTACCTTCGGAGGGGTCCGTTGGTGAGCTTTGTGATGCTTGTATTAATAGTAAACTTACAGGGCACAAACCAGCATTCAGCGTTGTGATACGTCTCTTAAGTAATGAAACTTCAGTTCCGAATCAGACTCAGCGCAGTACTGCAGCCCGTGATGTCGCAGAAAGGTGTAAAATGGCGTTCTTCGTCTGTATGCCGCAAGTTTCAACGGTTATAAACAGCTATTCAGAGTCTACGTTTTCACCTGCAACCAGTTCGCATGCAAGGCAATCGCTCGATCGTGCTTCGCAATTGCGTAGTAATTAAACTTGCATGCGAGTTGCTTGAAGGTAGAAAGAAACCCGGTCTAAGAATCCTGTTACTACTTCTACTTATTAGTGTCCCTACTAATTTTCGGTACAATATATTCATCAACAAGATTAGCATTCCTATTCTTCTTAGATACCATAGTCAAACTTCACTGACATAGTCATAAAGTGTCATCAAGTGCACAACATGAAATTGCAAGTTGTAACCAATCCATGGTGACACAAAAAAGCTGAAATCTCAAAATCGAACCAGAATTGTAACCAACACAAATTAGATCCTCGGTAGTTCTAATTTCCCTCTATAATAATTCCGTTTATCGTTCGTTAATCTCACGGTAACTGGCTACAGTAATTGTTTTGTGAAATCAATTTGGCGTGTCGGAGTAAACAGGGCTGTTTTGCAAGTCTTTTGTCGGAGTCATGGATTAGTTTGCCAACAAAGTTTCTGTGCGAGGACAAACTTGGAAGACGGGCCTTTGGCGCAGAAAGTCCGGATTCGCAACTAGGCCGGATAATCCTGTTGATTCGGAACTTGTGTACCGAATATGGATTGTTGAGATTATCTTTGACAGTTTTGTTGATAGTTTTCGTGCCTTGAATATTATGATGCTAGATTTTCAGTGCTGTTATGTACGATAAGTCGAAGTGTTTTGAAAGTTCTTTAATTTTAGTTATATACTCTTTGTTGTACACCATTACAAATTACAATAAGGGCTTAAAAATAATAGAGTGTAAACAGTCTTATCGTTAGTTGAATCTTCGTGTTGAATTGATTTTAAAAACTTTTTATATCTGCCTGAGGTAAAACTTAACTTTACATACTTCTGTTTACTTACCAGATAACCTAATAAGTCTATAATATTCGAAACACTTTCCATCACAACCCTTCCCTTTCATCTATTTTAGCCTTATACGTCATCGTATCTGACGTCACGGACAAGGCCGTATTGTCTTACGTCATCATGAGTGTCTGATCGAATATTCACGACCATAGAAGTGTGCGACGTCACGAAATGTCAAGTCATACTGCGATATAGTAAGATGCAGACTTACTCTGTCATGTCCGGAGATAAAACCTTCATTGTCTGGAGGTCATTGTGCAATCTTCTTCAGGTTATGAATAAAACCTTGAGCCACTTTAGACCCAGACATATCACACACATTAGTGAGGGTGTTTGCACAAAGAGGTAGACAAGAGATGAGTTATCTTTCATAGAGGTGAGCGGGTGTAAAGTCCTGCATTGGAAAGCCAGGATCCTCCGACCAGACGAGTGTTGTTTATGGTGAGCAACTGCCTGATCATTGAGTACGGGCTGTTGTATATGTTCAAATCGCGAGGCGAATGTTGAAAGCGCGATGTAGGATTTGTGTGACGTCTATACATATATGTAGTTCGTATATGGATGCCCATCCGTTGCATTGCTGTGGCGTGTTGTGGTTGAGTTGTCCCATAGGAGTATCCCCATCTGACTATTTTGTACCTACATATAGCCCACCAGGTTTCATATTCCGATTTGAGATTATCAGGCGGGCTATGTCTGTTGGCCAGGAAGTATTTCTGCAGGCTCAAAATATTGAGTTAAAGAGGGATGTTTAAAGAGCCAGATTCATTTTTAATATCAAAGTTTTAGGCTTCAGTGGTTATTAGAATCAAAGAATAACGTTTGTAACAAAGAACCCTATAATATATTGATGTTTATGCAGTTGTGATATGAGTGAAATGCAAAGGAATTTGCAAGGAGGGTATAAATGGGGCAACCAGAAGGGGACGCCCTAGAAGGACATAGGTACATACACATACTCGTACAGATCTTATTGTCGATGTTCTTCAAAAAGGTCGGGTCAAGTCGGGTGTGTTGTAGTCTCTAAAAGCGTGCATTACCAGATGTTTGAATCCAGTGGACTCGATAAAAGAAATGAGTGAGGATCTTTTCACGTATGTCAAAAAATCTGTTCTTTCTCTTCACCTACAAGGAAGAAAAGCCATTTGTAGATGTATGATTAGTTAAATGGTAACATTTTGACACCACGCTACTTGAAGCGTTTGACAGAGGTGTAACTTTAGTATATGCATATTTCACCAGTTATGTTATGTAGTAGGAAGCGAGTTCATTGCCATGAACCGGGTACAAATCCATACTCTAGCTAGGCAGATACTGAGAAATTCAAGTGAGAAAAACTAGTAACACAATTCCCGACCCGGGTATCTAACCTAGGACCTCATGCTCAGTAGTTCCGTTTGCGAATACTAGACCAAAGGGACAGTCAGTAATATAAAACAATATCTTATTTCATTTCAGCATTCGGCATTGGGTCCATGATCTACTCGGGCCTGGAGTTTGGCCAATATTGGGAGTTGGAGCGGAACACCAATTGCCACAATGTTTTGTTGGCGCTGACTCCTGCGACCAGGATGGCTTTCATCTTCATACAGATGTACTTCATCTTTCTGAACAATGAGGTACGTTTTGGAATGATTTTGAGGTCCCTGTTAAACCTGCCGGTCGATTCTGTAAAGATGTCGAAGTGAAGGCTTGGGTGAAGTGATCACGAGGTGAGCTGTCAATCCATACAATCAAGATGTCACGTGATCACGAGATGAGCTGTCAATCCAAATAAAAAAAGGTAGTAGGTATAAATGTCGAAAAAGAATCAATTTTTCAAATTAATTAATTGTTAATAGCACTTTTATGCTTTCCAAAGTTGAAAACACTTTGTAGAGCTTGCGGTAAACCCGTAGCCGCGGCCCGCGACTGCTGTGAAAGAACTTTTGTTTCGAAATGTTGGTAAAAGTATGTTTTTTGGCTTCGCTTCCGTACGCTAAAGCCAATGTTTGTTACACTTAAAACCACATATTGTAGATGTACCTACATAGTCACTAAGTATCACCATATCGACTGGCCCTATGCCTCTCTTCAATATTTCACACAAAACACCAATGAAAATCCACAGTTTTTCTGATAAAATACAAATATTTTTCTTCAAGTGTTTACTTAGCAAAGTAAATACGTATTAACAGAATTAGATTCATCCAATTGAGTTGTTTCTATAGACTTTGCTAAATCGATTATAACTCCAAATAAATTGATTGGAGTTGTGTTTGTTGTCGAATTGCTATTCGAAATGCGTAGGGACCTCGATGATTTAGAAGCCCTTGAAGAGATTAAAATGGGAATATGATAAACAAGCATATTGGAAACTTGAGTAGGTAGTACCGACTTTTTAAATGAAAACTGAAAAAGGGAAACACTGAAAACACAGATAGTAAAAGATTTTCCCATTTAATTCCTGAACAATACAATCAAAGGCACTTTACTACCCATCGATCATTTCGACCCAACATTCCCATAAAATAAAATAGTGAGTAAGTAATCCATCAATTAAAATCACGGTACGTCCATCGCCCAACACCATCCATTGTGTGGAAACCATTACCATTCATCACCATCGCTCACATTTCAGATGAAAGTGTACAAGCACAAGATAGTGGCCCGGTTTGGTCTGATGCATATGGTGGGGACTAACCTGAGTGTCTGGCTGAATGTGTTGGTGCAGGAGACTAAACACGAGATCTTAACATTCTACGACCCTGAGAACAAGACTATTGGACTGTCACATAGACTTGGTGAGTTGAAATTTTGTGTTTTATTTTATTTCTTTCTTTCAGGTACCTCACTACTTAATACAATCAAAACTATAATTATGGCTGAAATTATTCAGATCGCCTGATCGTTTTTTTTTTGTGATGATCGAGTCTCGTCATTTTCTCATTCTTTTGAAAATGTTAGTGGTAAGAAAGTTAAATTTTAAAATCTTTAAAAAACGTTTAAAAAAACATGTAACGTTTGTTTATCATTTCGGCTAATGGGTTTTTACCCATCCCATAAGTAGTTATAGCCAAACTCAAGTAATAATTTGAAATAAAAATACTGAGTAAAAAGTAGGATCCTTTTGGAAACTAATACTATTACTTATTCTATTTGTAAGCATTAAATACTGCCTGATTATCTAAAAAGGTTATAGGATGCTATTTTTGTTTTTATTTTATTTCTATCGTTTTTATGGACTGTGATTTGTTTTTTTGACAGACAACATCCAGTCTTTGATTTAAATTGTGCAAGAAGTTTTTTACCAAAGCGCTTTTTATATTGTGTTTCCTTTTTTTATATTGTAAAGGTTTATTTTCGAAGCGAATAAACTCATTTATTATACGTTGCTACGAAAATAAAATTGCAATCAAAAGTTTCTTTGGTTAATTAAGCGTCATTAGTCCCCTAACACAAAGCAGGTGTTTTTATAATATTAGGATGACAGGTGGCTCAGTTCCTGTGCTCAAAAGAACTATGAAAAAAAAAACAAAGCGGTTTGTTTACAACAGATATTAAAAAAATGTTAGTGGCAAGTCTTGTTCTGACTTAACATGTTTTATTAAGTGTTCAATTTGAATGATTGTAAAATGATGCAAGTTAATGCAGCAGGTAATGGTAATTTACTTTCTTCGTATGTTCTTAGTAATAACATAAAATTATACTTTTATTATCAAGAAATCAAAATACTAACTATTCCAAATTGTAAAAAGAATCGATCAATACATTCATTTTTATGGTGGATAGGCAAGTATAAATGCGTTCCCCATAGACCCCGAACTATCTTTTCATCATTCCATACAATGAACCATCAATATAAATACATAATATAGTAATAAAACTACGCCTGTAGTATATTGTCGGTCCGGTGGACATTTTGAATGACCTGGCGTGTGACACGTGCCTATAACACGACTGTGTTGGCGCCAATCGATAAACGTGCACTCCTGCCTTTGTTTCTACATGTTTTAATAATGTTAACATTGTGTTGACGCTTCTGAAACAAGGAGAAAAAGCGAGGTGGAATTAATTAAGTTTAAAGAATATTAAATTGTAGGAAGCATTTAGGTACACACCTTTAGCATTTTAAAAAGTATGTTGATGAATAAATATTTTGTAGAAAGAAAAGGGGTAATTTGGCATGATAATGCCAACCCTTTTCTGGTAATCGTCGCTAGTAGTCTAACTCACATGCAACCAGTCCAATGCGTTAACATTTATTTTAATTAAACCAAGTTCAGGTCAGTGATCTAGGACCAAACACCCGAATAAAAAATAGTTCACTTTCGTTTGACTTACGATACGAATGTCTATTTTGTCTACAAAAGAAGAGACAATAAACACTATAAAACAAAACCTACCTATATCTAGGTAGTACAGTCCCAACTAATAAACCCATTTACCCAAACTCGGACACACTTCACCCAGGTTCTCTGTAGTAACAATATTAACCTGTTACATTACAGTGTTCTCTGTTTGCCAATAATTTCCTTTGTGCTCTATAATTGGATTAATCATCGTCGCTGAACTCTGACTTCATAGGGTTGTTGTCACGAAGCGACCCTCTGATTTGATTCTAGTGTTAGTGATGTTCTAGTCAATTGATTGACTGTTTACTATTCAGTTTTTAGTTCGGTTTTAAAGCTAGGTAAACAAGGAAAATTTTAAAGTTCTATTTTTCACTGAATATTTTAGATAGAAAAAGAAAATGAGTTTATTTGAACTTTAAATATACAAAACAATAAAAAAAATGAGAAAGGAAAACAAACTGTTTGGGAAATTATACATATTATGTATGTCACATCCACACAAACGGCCACCGTTCAGCATAATGCTGCGACTCGTCTGCTTGGCAATGCAGTTTTAGGAATAGTTAATTATTACATGGCCCGAAAGGTTGAGTCTAAAATATTTAGCCATCGAATAGCCATGTGCAATTTGAAATAAGTGACAAACTATCACATTTAAACAAAGAAAATACTTAGGTAGCATGATCCCATGGCGTCGGTCACTCAGTAAAGGATTCAGTAAACGTTTTCGTTCTGCAAACTGAGTTAAAAACTAGCGCTCTGAATGTCTGTGAAAAACCAATTGTCAACCAACGTCGGGTTACGTGTCTTTTTTTTTCGGCAATAAAACTTTTTGGTGGCAAAGCTCACGATTGCTTTTTGTTTTTTCGGTCACATATAGGCTTTATTGTTGATAGCTGACCCGTGCAACTTCGTCTGCGTCACATTTTTCATGAATGCTCTGCTCGTATTGGTTGTAGCGTGATGTTATATTTTTTTTATTTTTGATGAAATGGCATCACTTATCTCGTTTTTATGTATCGAAAACAGTGACTTTGATTATTTTACTTTTGATTTTTTTGTTTGAAACATGGTAAAACAAAAAAATATGTGTATCGATTTTTAATGATCGTGCTATACGTAAAATTGTCGCATTGTCTACGAAGTAACCTTGTATAAGTTTTTACAGATGCAATTAGTAGGTATGCTGTTTGTGCGCCTTTTATGCGTCTAACCTCATCTCTCTGATCATCAACCTTTAGGTTGGTGATCAGTGGCCTTAGTGCGAGTTTTTTAACGTTCTCGAACGCGTTAGTATAAACGTCAATTTATATTGAAACTGAATAAGCGCCATCTGGTCGATAACGGAAAACTTTTTTTGTCCATTCAATTTGACATAAGCGAACGTTTACGTTAACGCGATCGAGTACGTTAAAGAACTCGCACTAAGCCTTCAGAGTGACTTGAGACACAGTAGCACATATGGTAGTTTAGGACACTATTAAAGTACCTATATTTTTAACTATAACTAGCATCGACTAACGAAACTAACTCTAGTTAATATTAGCATTCCGTAATTTAAGGTTGCATTTCCGAATTCCATCCCAAAACGTAGTTTATTCAATTACATATTAACGAATCCATAAAAATATAATGCTAATAAAAAAAATGGGCGCATAATTCTCAAAGGATATCGCCTAAAGTAATTTCTGCTACCCCCGAAACCGCGGGGCGCATGATTTGTTTCACAACCAACCCTTTGTAACAATTTATCCACTTTTAGCCCCTTCGCAAGTTTCAAGCGCATTTTATGGATATTTTGATACGAAACCTTTATGTATCTTTCTCTTCTTATGTGTACAACACGGTATTATAATAGGACGGAAGTAACACAGTATCTGCATTAAGAGTTCATAATATTGAATTCTCGAAAGGCATCATCAATTTCCATTGATTTATAAGTTGATAAAGGGAAACTTTTAATATGAAACTGTCAGGAGTTTAAGCGAATTTGGATTATGTTTATATTAGTGGATTATGCTTTAATCAAAACATAATCTCGCCTTTGGGTATTTAATTAAAACGTCAACGTTATTACATTGTCAAAAGCCAACTCCTTTATTGAAAGAAAATTTAATCATACACCCATTTCTGAAATGGGTCCAACAGTCTCGATCGCTTATAAACAAAATATGTAAGTAGGTGCAGATTTCCAATTAGGATTTCCCTCATCATCGACAAACGTCACAGAGGCATGTTGATTGCGTTCCGTTGCGAGCCACCCGGAAGGCATGGTGACCCACATTCCTGGCCTTCAAGCCGATCCACGATAATACGTATTGGATCATTTTAGCTATGTACACCTAATACCGTTTGCTCCGATTAAGCTGGCGTTTGTTGGTACACGATCCAATTTAGGGTATCTTATTTATTGTGAATATGTTGGTTTAATGTTTGGGCCTTCGGATTTTCTGGCAACATTATTATCTTGTTGGGTTAAAATATTATGGCTCTTTGTATTATGTTGATGTTAAGCCGTCTGCTTGTAGATATTAATGTTGGCGACTGTACGACTCAAGTTGATTCCATAGAATTCTCGTCATGTGTTTTTGTTGTTTTCTTCCACTAACTATTGTTTATTTTGATTTCAGCATTCCAAAAGGCGTTTGCAGCATTTACGACCGACGTGCCACCATCACACCCCGCTGCCGCTCACCTGCGCGTGCCAAGAGGGCTCAAAGGCCCTCACCACATCTTCGAGTGCCGCCGAACCAATATCATGGGCTCTCTCGTCCAAGACGCCTCCCCATTCCTCTTCCCTTGCACCATCGAATACTCTCTCATCTGCGCTGCCATCCTCTACGTCATGTGGAAGAATATCTCCAAGTATCCATCGAAGGATGTTGCTGCAGCAATTGTCAAAGCTCGAATACTGGAAGGTCTGGCCTACAAGAAATCTCCCCATTTGTACAGCGTCGACTGCGCAAGAGCGCACAAAGGCCTATTTTTCGGAATTCTCGTATTGGTACTAACCATAATATCTTTGATATTGTTCTTCGTTCTGGTGTCAAAGAAAGATTATGCGACCCTTGCAGTTGTTGAAGTCAATGTTTGTGAATTAGCGCTGTATGCTATGACAACATTTGCCAGTTTAGCTGGAATGTTTTGCGTGAGAAAATTGAAGTACGATGGTAACCGGAATCTTGAACTGGACAACATCCTCCTCGTCGGGGCTCAAACTGGAATGTTCATCTATGGCACTTTCACTATCATCGGAGGGCATTTCACGATAGAGAAGAATACCATTCTAATACTGATCACAGCTCTATCCTCACTAATCCAGACTACTTGTCAAACCATGTTCATTTTAGATGCGAGTCGAAGATCCGCGAAAACGGCCGAACAATTACGGAAAAAACCTGGCAGAGAGATAGTGACGTTCCTGCTGGTGACCAACTTAGCTATGTGGGCGATAAATACCCTCGAGAAGTCAAGAGCGGAGTCTCACCCAGTCCAGCTTCACTTCTATGGGTTATGGGCTTGGACGATCATCACCCACGTGTCGATGCCTCTAGCCATCTTCTATAGGTTCCATTCGACAGTGTGCCTGTGCGAGATATGGAAGCGAGCGTACAAGATGAAGCCCGCTTACATGTAGCGACCGGCTCGGAGGTACTGGAGCACAGCGCTGTCTTTCAGAATGTGAACTGTGGTACTTTCGGAATCATACATATAGACAAGTGGTAGTTGGATGTTAGTGCCATAGTCTCAGTTAATCTCAGTGGACACCGGATCGCATACAATAATTAGACATGGATCATAACGCATAATATGTCCTACAAACTCATTAGATGTAGTTCAGGATTTCATCCCCCCGGTGTTCACTATGTAACCGCATCATTTGAAAGTTGACTGCTGTAATGTTAAGTTATTGTATTAAAATATTTTAATGTGTTATTTATTTGTAGCTTTATTAAACGCTTTAACTATCATAGCGGAACTGATACGTTGATTCGCAGTATTTCACAATTAAACGGGTTGGATTTTATTCATTTTAGCGCTTTATATTTTAGATGTTAATTTTACTCCATGTTTTAGTGTTAAATGTATTGTTAATATATTAAATGTGAACCTACTAATGATAAGTTATGTGTTCATATTTCATCATGTTTAATTAGACGTACGTAGTTTCAGATAGGGACTAGTGAGTAAGTAATTAGTAGAGTCTATATCCCACATTCCACTTTATTGTAATCTCTCAATCGCCGAGGCATAATGATTATATTCACCCACTTTGATTCAAAATGAATGTCTTCCATTAGGTTACATTGTTTTATACGTTTTTTTACAATATATTCTTTTCCTGCTACATTTATATAGCGTGTATTATTCCGTAGTACAGAGGGAACAATAAATTCTATCGACCTAACGATATTTTTTTGAGGAATTTTGACATAAAAGAAAAACAAATACATTGGTTACGATAATAAAGTACTTTTTACTATGAAACGCGTAATAGTCTGAGCAGATGTTAGAGAGTTTTGTAGCGGATATTTTTGCGACGAAAATGTAGTAATGTCAGTAATTTTGGATAAATTTTTAACTTGTAGCAATACCGTGGACCCAGTAGTTAGGCAAAATGTAACACCAAAGTTGTAAGAGTAAGAAATTTTTGGAGCTTATTACGTGAGTAGTCCAGTAAATATTCGTAGAACATTAATGGTCGCCAAATGAATGATAATAGATGAGTTGCATTGCATGACGTTTTGATTGTCTATAGATATAGACCTAGTGATTTCGTCCACTTCTTATGAATATTTCAGTACGTTTTCAAAGACATATACGATGATTTTGTAGTAACATTTTAACTTATTCAGTAAAAAATTGGAAACAGATGAAATGAATTGATCAAAGACTATATTTTAAAGATTTTTATAATAGATTTTATTGTACACTGATGTAACTTAGAAAACTATGATCTTATGATGTTGGCACGCCTGACGCAGCTACTAGTTCTGATATTTCACTGATATGAACCATATATTTATCCTAACTTTGTAGATCAGTTGTTAATTGCTCAAGTTATTGTGATTTTCAAATTTATTATTTAGACAAAAATATCTATCCGAAACTACGCTTGTTAGTTTAGTTAGCCTCATCTATTGTTAACGATAGACGGATTGATGATTCTATTAGACTATACCGAACTTGTATTTTCTCTATTTTTGCTTTGATAAAATATGGTGCAATACTTTTCCTGTGTTAAACAAAACATTCTGTAAGGAAACAAAATCGACGAGGCATAATATTATAAACCATGAACGTGTGATTTTTATTAATTGATTGACTATATCTACTGTTTTATAGAGTTTTCTCAATGTTGTATGACATTTTCATTGTTTAAGAATATATAAATATTGCTTTGCATATAACAACGCAGTTTCTGAATGAGGTTTCAGAAATTGAAATAATTTTGAACGTTTTGTATATTAGTGTTAGAGTCCTTTATACTTTTTATATTATATAATACATGTACCTAGTGTAAAATAAGTTCTAGGTACGTATTGTAAGTACATTGAATACTCAATATGAAATATTAGCTTTAAATCATAAATGTGACATACCAAAATTTATACCTACTTATAAATTATTGTAGAATAGGGTTGAATGTTACGATACGATGTACCTACCTACTTAGATAGTAGGCTAAATATTATTTTAGTTGAAAAAAGAATACGGAGTTAGCCCGCAAATTTTGAATATTGAAGCTTAGCCCATCAAACATTTACCTATTTAAATAAAACGATAAGAAATTATTGATTGTATTTCATTGTCGTTGTAACTCAGCAGATACCATTTTGACAGATATTTTTGATCAGCAGAATAAATAACAATGCATAATACATAGTATAGTGATAGTAATTAGATTTATTATGTGTTGTGGCTATAATTAATTTAAGACGAAAGCCATATTGAAACTCGAAATAATAAACGTCAATGGAATTGAGTTATTCTTGCAGTTTTTCTAGAATAAAAATATTTTATAGCACTACTAAAATATACCTTTGATATTCATGATAAAAATTTTGTTTAGATCAATATACTACAGTTTTGAATCTCACAACATCTTATGTTCCTTGTATTTTTACCGATTTTATCCCCGTGACTAAAGTGTATGTAAAAATTAATATAAATCTGTATAGGTTAAGGTATATAATTGTTTTAATTTATACTTAGGATAGTTGTTTTACCTTTGTACCCATTATACCAAATATTCATTATTTTAAGTCGATCACCGGCATTTGTTTCGGTTCTTTCAAATTAGTGATGTGCCTTGAATCTTATTTTATTGGTAATTCTAGATCGGGGTTTCAACTCTGTTTTGTAGAAACTTAAAACAAATCAATGAGTCAGTTTATTGGCAAAAGAGACTGTCCATTTTTAGTAGGTATCTAGACCTACACATAATTTAATTTACGCAACATACAAGCTTTGGAAACAACAGATGTGTATGCATATTAGATGCCCATTTTAAGTTTTGCTGCAAAATGTCCGATCCCAAGAACTACAAATAAGATTCAACCGCCTTCATAATTTGCAAGAACTGTGCCTTTTGTATAAATAAATAGTGATACTAGGGTATTGTTTTAATTATATATTTGTCAGCTATTTATTTGTTAGGAGAGACTGTGAATAGATCGGAGTAGCGGTAAGATTGTCTCCTTGGATGTTTAACGTTTACAAACAAATAAAAACTTTCTCGAAATTATCCTGAACAACGTTGTTTCATTGTAGTAAATCTTTTTAGCCCACTCATCATCATCATAATATCAGACATAAGACATCCACTGCTGGAAATAGGCCTCCCTCAAATGAGGTTGCCATAATCGCCCCGCTTGGCAGACCCGCCTGCCAAGCGGGGCGACCGCAGTGTAGCTGTTAATGTACAGAGAATGCTGTTGCCCATACTCTGGTGAGTCCCTTAGTCGCCTCTTACGACACCCACGGTATTTGATTTTACGCTTTTACGTCCGACACCATACAGAACGTATGTTTTCTTCAGCGCACTGGGTCGCAAAAATATGATTATAACTTATCTGTTGACCGAAGAAACGTTGGGTTCGATGCTCAACACAGAAACTTGTTACCTTTATCAATTGAATTCAATCCGAGCCTAATTTAGAGCAATCATGTCCCTCTTCTACGACGAGCCATCATGATTCCACTCTGAGACAGAGACGGAGCTATACAGAGTGAATATCGCACTATCCTATTTTCTAAATGGAATCATGATGACATTGAAACGTCGTAGTAAATTGGGGAGTTGAGCCAGGACCTGTATCACCTCAGCCGGGGATTGCGGAAGTCGCACACGTTCCTGCGATCCCCGGCGCAGGTGGGAGATGGAACACCGGGGTGGTTTTAGTCAGTAAGAGTCTGACAGACCCCTCCACCCGCCCCTGGGTGGAGGATTTCCATGAGTATTTCCCCCCGACAACAAAAAAAAAAAGGAACTGTATCACCTATAACTATCAGTAAAACGTGTGTGCACAATCAGCACTAGATTAGCAAGTAAGCCTGTCTTCTTTCGGTATTGGTATCACTCCAAACTTGAGTTCTTAGATTATATCTATGGTTCTTAGAGATTCCGTGTCTTCTTGAAGTAACATTCACTTTTAGTATTAACTGCCTAGTAGACATTAATTTCTAAAGGAACGTCTTATATTAACATTTCAAACACATTATGTAGTCCTTATTGGTTTTATTTAAACCTAAATTGTATGTCTGGTGTAGGGGTGCTACCTCGTGGGCCTGCGGACGGCGAGCGTTGGGTGGCTCGCTGTCCGGTCACCACCAGGCCCGGGTCGATGGCGCGGTGTGTTTCATGCACGGCCTCAAGGAGATGTCAGCATAGAAGACGGGGCCAGTTACGGTCAGAGCCTGCCAGGGTTGCGGAATTAGTTCGAAAGAGTCACCGCGGCCCTGGAACGCATAGGGCATTAGAAGGAACACGGATGGGTTTTAGTCGGTAAGAGTCTGACACGCCCTTCCGCTCCACCCAGAACGGAAGAAGTCATTTGATGATTTCCCATCGTTAAAAAAAAGGGGGTGCTACCTACGTGTTACTAGTTATGTTGGAAAAATTATTTCTAGGTAGGTACCTACTTTTTGGAGTTTTAGTTTTCAGTACGAAATGCAATTGAAGAAGAGAGTCATTCTAGTTGTGCCTAGGCAGTAGTCGTAAGAGGCGACCAAGTAATATAGTCTATTGTAAAATTTGAATCTACACCCGTAGATTCAGGCGCTGTGGGATCATCTGTTTTTTGATTATCCTTAATTTTCTTGAAAGATCCGTGATAAGATAATAGAGTTCTTTCTGCTTGGCAATATTGAGCCCCTAGAAACTTTAATTAATTATGCATATTATTGTTTTAAGTGAATATATATACCGAACACTTGAGACATAAATATCTACGTCCAAAGGTGAATGCTAGGCTTGAATACGAAACCAACTACAGCAGTAGTTGCTGATGTTAACTAAATGGTGTCAACCCTAATACCACGCCCTGGGAACAGTAGTAATAAAATAATAGTAAAACACACATGAATAATTCATGTAGTAGACAGCCCTGTTAAATTACCCGACACCGCGGCACAAAGGGAGGTACGTGTTCTTATGAATGGGGTCGACGCCTACTGTGCTATTCTTCAAGCTTTGCTTCTTGACAACCTTTGACAGATCGCTTTGTAATCGTTTTAAAGGATTGAATCAGCTGATGCTATTAATACCCTACGCACAGGGAGTAGGATGCTGATAGGAAATTTTGATCCAAGTAACAATGTTCCTTCAAAAGTATCTTATTTATTTAGAGACCTCCAACCAAAGATGTACACATAAAATTACAATGTTTGAAGACATACAATTTGTTACTTGTTTTTTTTTTTTGTAAATGTGATTGAGTAGAGGCAGGACATTTGGCGAAAGACATTTGAAAGAAAAGAAAGAAAAAGAGTTTATTTGCGCTTTACATATTTATTTTGGTGCAACGAGATACTTGGGCCTCCCCCAAATGAGGTTGCTATAATCGCCACGCTTGGCAGGCGGGTTGGCGATTGCAGTGTAGCTGTTATAATGCACAGAGAATGCTGCTGCCCATACTCTGGTGAGTCCCTTCATCGCCTCTTACGACACCTTGCTTTTCATTTACGTCCGATACCATACAGAACTTGGTAAATAACTAAATGGTAAAATAAAATACTTATATACTTAGTGGATGAAAGTTTGGATAGAAAATCGAAATTCTATCGGCTCTCAATAATTTGGTCTTGTTATGGTAACTTAGTTAGGTGGTGTAGGTATCATTAAGAGTGATCTATTATTATATTATGTGTCTACCTCTCTCTCTACCAATGTTCACAATGTTCACATAATGTTGTACCAGCCCCCCTAGTCGGCAAGTGAAAACCGTTTGAGAGTCGACAATTTGTTGCCTCGCCTTATTCGTCGGAGATAAGTGGCCTGCCTTACTCGCAGGGACTCTCACCGGTGCGTTCAGGTTTGAGTGTTCAGCTCGATATCACACTAGTTTTTGTTTGTTTGCTTCTATAATCGCGAGATTTCACTGATGTGTTGATTGATTTGTTGTTTATGGAAAGTTTGGTTGGGAAAAATGAGGGAAAGTAAGGAGGGACCTGGGAATCTGTCTCTTGCCAAAGTATTTTCACTATTTGCCGGCTTGTTAATATTTATCTCTCTCGTCTCTCAATCTAGACAGCTACCATAAATCATTAGTTTTGAATTATTTTAAAGATTTGTTTAGTTTTAACTATGTCAGAAGTTGGTTACACCGGTAAATTATAATCAGTATATAAAGAAACTTAACTATCAAGATTTTATTGGATTTGAATTTCTTCGTTGACGATGTCAAAACCACACCGAGCGAAGCACAATCAGTACGATATGTTGTAGGGGAGTTTATTGCGCCACTTTTTTCCAAGTTAAAACATTTAAGAAGTGGTGACCTGGGAATGTCTCTTGCCAAAGCATTTTCACAATTTGTCGGCTTGTTAATATTTATCTCTCTCATCTCTCAATTTAGACAGCTACCAGATATTTTTAGTTTTTAATTTCTTTTAAAGATTTGCTTAGTTACAACTATGAATTTGGTTACAGCGCTAAATAATCAGTAAATAAAGAAACTTAATTTTCAAGATTTAATTGGAATTTGAATTCCATCGTTGACGATGTCAAAACCACACCGATCGAAGTACAATCGGTACGATATGTTGCAGCGGAGTTTATTGCGCCACTTTTTTCCCAGTTAAAACAATTAGAAGTGGTGACGGGCGTTTCGGGCATTGTCTTAAAATAGGCAAACGTTAATGTTCAAAAGCTGGCTCCAAACGTGATTTGAATAAATTACTTTTGACTTTGATAGTGCATAAGAACAAAATAATTGCTGCATCACTTACTTAATTTGCATCTTAACAAAACAGATCGTATAACGGTGATATAGTTATTTTTAAAGACCATTATCCAGTGTTGTTCGATACTAAGGTCACACAAACGACGGACACTGTGAAAGATAATGAGGTGATAATGGCGGCTTATGAATGGGCAATTATGTTTTATGAGTTATAACTATTGTAGGGAGGTGTTACTGTGGTGCTTTTGTTTGTATAATTAGGTGAAAGGTTGCAGAGTTGATCTAATTCTTCATCAAACCACTCAAACATGATTTTGGTATTAGAATGCGAATGGCGAAATTCTTTTGATAGTCTCACACACAATATGCTTCAATATGCTAGTTCAGTCAAGAGGATTTTCTTTTTCGATTCGTTGTTTAATTCCTTAGGATGGCCTAATGAGTGGCTGCGTTAATAACAACATCGATAGCATTCATTAAGTCCCCCGAAGTGCGGATATAAACCTATCTACACTTTTGGCGCTCCGACCGACGTGTGGCTAATGTTCTGAACAAGCACTACGACGAACGGTTTCAAACAGTCTGGTGGTTGGTGCCGTTTTTCCCATAACGCTTAATTTGTCTCAAATAGGAATGGAGTGATCCTAATCTTTAGCGAAATTGTGTGCATTGAGCATTCTTGGCAGTGCTACATACTGTGGTGGGTTTCAAAGGAATATTAGCGTGAAAAGACTTTCTTTACAATATTTTTGGACACAATAGACAAGATGAGTTCACGAAGTTATACATTCATACCGTCATAAATAGTCGACCACTACTCAATGTCCGTTCAATTGGACCGAAGCGAAATGGGATAAATGAAATGCGTGTGCGCCTCTAAATGATGTCAGTGCCACACAGATGTGCCTCACAATTTAGAATACGAAGTGGTCGTTAGTGTTACGGAATTTGAAGTAATAGGAAGAAACTATACTTTTTTTTTTAGTTTAAATTTGAGGAGGTTTTGTCACTTAGTGATAATGTCACCCCCGTAAAAGAAAACAATCAATAACTTAAATCTAACACAACGGGTAAAACACAGTTACTATCATACATTTTAAATCATTTATAGAATAACATGATGGTCTATTTATTCCGGTAGTTCCAGTCATCTACAAATCTCAGAATCAAGGCTATGTTTAATAAAAAATCTTCTTCTATCTGTGTTGCTATAATCAATTTTAGATTGGTAGCACTCAATCATTAAAAATAAATTTTGTTTTAGAGAGCATTGCAAAAAGCCTGCTTATTTGGAATCCCTGTATCATGGAGACTAATTTCCTTTGTCTCATAAATAACAAGAAGCGAGGCTAAACGTGCCGCGGGGAAGTTGATCCGATTAAAATAAACTTTATGAAAAAAAGAGATAAACATATCAAGTCAATTCGTCATAAAGCGGAACGCTGCAGCGCACTGATGGCAACTATCGTTTGGCCAGTAACGTCCGGTACATTCTTAAATAACATCGGAACTTACCCGAGGTTCGTTTAGCCCCGCTCTCCCCTACAACGTATTTCTAGGTGCTCAATAACAATAAGAGCAAATATATATGTATTTGATTGGTGAGCGCTCCTAAAGCTGCTACAGTATTTACAACTAAAAATACAGCAACCTTGATATTGAACCGTCTATCAAACCGTATCGAATGCTATAATAATCTCACTAAAAGGTACAAATCTGTGTTAAGTAGGATCTGTCTGTAGTGTAGTATCGTGTTCTGTATGGTGTCGGACTTCCCGTGGGTGTCGTAAGAGGTAACTAAGGGCCGCCGAAGCAATCTCTGTGCATTGCAACAGCTACATTGTGATCGCCAACCCGCCTGCCAAGCGTGGCTTATAGCAGACCTCACCCCCTTGGGGTAGGCCTATGTCCAGCAGTGGACGTCTTTCTGCTGATATGATGATGATGATTAAGTAGTACCATTTTATAAACAACGAGCACTTTGACTGCGACTTCGACTTTTACTGCGATTTCGACTGCGACTTCGACTGCGACTTCATCTGCGCAGATTTAGTACTCTTCACTTCCCCCTTTACACCCCTTAAAAAGAACCCTTGTGCAAAATGTCATGTTCCTAGTCCCAGTAGTTACAGCTGAGCGTTGATTTGTCATTCAGTCAGTTTTCCTTTTGTATAAGTAGAAGATTTCTACTTGTTATTTAGTTATAGTTAACACACATTTTTTTAGTTGCAATTATGATTACTTGCGGCGTTTTAGAGTGTATTTACTGTGTTAAACAGATATTATTGCAGTTGTCGGTCGTTAAATCGTTGTTTGTAAGTAATTATAATGTGTTTAACATAGATTCTTGTTAGATTATTTCTGATGCTCTTGCATTCTTTAGAGTTGTCATTTATGAATTAACATGCCTATTATGTAATGAGTTCATTGATAACTTTATTCTGTTAAGTTTAGTGTACATCTAGGTAATAAGTTGCCTTATTACTATAATCAAGTCCGCGGAAGTGTGTCCTGCGTAGATCGTAGAAATACTATAGTTATCTATTTTGTATTTATCTGTAAGCTGATACAATTAAAATGATACTGATAGATGAAGAAAGGAAATAATCCAATAAAATACCAAGAGAAACATGACAAAATACAAAATAAGACCGATTTTAAGGGCCCATTTTAGGGTGCCGAAATCGTAACCGCAATACCGTACCGCAACAGTTTGTCTGTCTATACATATATATCTTAACAGAAACGTAACCTGCCTGTGGTTGTCTGGTCGACTACCGCAGCTGTTACCGACCTGCTCAACGCCTTGTCTCCTTAATGCAATTCACTTGTTTTATCTTATATTACTATATAAATGCGAAAATTTGGATGGATGTTTGTTAATCAATGACGCCGAAACTGATTTGGATAAAAAAATATACTACCGACTTCCATAATACGAAGAAACAACCAAAAACACCGACTTTAATTTCTGAAGTCGGTGTTTTTGGTTATTTCTTCGTATTTTAACACCGACTTCCGAAATTAAAGTTATTTTGTACTTTGTAGTGATTTTTTAAGTGGAAATCGGTTGTATTTTTTTGTAGTAAAGTTTTTTTATTTTACACTTTTTAGTAGTACCCAACCACACCTAACAATTTCCTGTAAAGCAAAAATACGCAATTTCTTTTACTTGAGTTACATATTTTTCCATCTATTTTGATTTAAAAACCAAACTAGTGAGCCAACTTTGATGAAATTTCCACCGGAAAGTATTATTCTTTCACATTTAAAAATAATCTTTCAAATCAGTTCATAAATGACGCAGTTATGAGGTAACAAACACACACACAAAAACATACAACAACCGAATTGAGAACCTCCTCCTTTTTTTGAAGTCGTTTAAAAATTAATCCTGAAATTTGGTTCACAATTAGATTATAGTTTGGAACAGCAAATATACTACTTTTCATACTGTTTCCTTGATATAATTACCGAAATTCACGCGGGGGAAGCCGCTGTCTGAAGCTAATGCATACTAAATCAAGATTATATTGTAACATCATCAACATCTGCTGCGGTAAAGAAAAACGAGTTCGTATTTAGAATCCTTTTAGGGATTTAAAAGCCACTTATGTTTTGGCAACGTAATCCTTTATGCTAATTAGCTCTTTCACCTGCTTAGAATAGTAATTAGTATTAATTCGGACAGGTGTTAGGTGGGTAACTTAATTCAGAGTACCTACAGGTGCTTAATCGGATTTTAAGTTTTAAGTTAATAAGGAATTAACTTAAAACGCTTAAGAAGTCGCTTTGCAAAATGTAGGTACCATAGTAAGAAAGAGTTAGCTGATATTTATTCATCCTTTTTTATAGATTCTTTTTAAATAAGCTGCAGGGTCATTGTCCCAGAATAGGAACCATTTGTGCAACCATAATATGTATTTGTGGTAGGATCTTCAGATAGCTTGGCCTAGCAGACGGTTGTCTAGCAACCATAATCTAAGATAGTTGCTTTACAACCATCTAGGACTCCAGGTGATCAATAAAGAATCATTCTTTATTGATTGAAGTGAGTGTGATGAGTCTGTCAGGGTTGCGCAATTCGTTCGAAAGAGTCACCGCAGCCCTCCGCCCATGTTTCGGGAGGTACCTGTTTCGTATTAAGCGGGAGGACACGCCCGGGTGTCAGCACTGTGAGGATCGCCCGGAGGACACGGTGGAGCATACGGTGGAGATCTGCCCTGCTTGGGCTGAGCACCGCCGTGTCCTCGTCGAGGCTATCGGCGGCAACCTCTCGCGTCCGGCCCTGGCTGAATCCATGGTCCGGAGCGAGGAGGCTTGGGAAGCGGTCCCCTCCTTCTGCGTAGCAGTAATGCTAGCCAAGGAGGAGGTGGGCCGCGCGAGGGAAAGGCAAGGCCTTCGCCCCAATCGCCGCTACAGGAGGAGACGCCCCGGGCGTCGGGAGTCGCAGGGCGATCCCCGGCCACCGTAGGCGCGGGCCTGCGGACGGCGAGCATTGGGTGGCTCGCCGTCCGATCACCACCAGGCCCGGGTCGATGGCGCGCTGTGTTTCACGCGCGCCTCAAAGAGATGTCAGCATAAAAGACGGGGCCTGCTAGGGCCAGAGCCTGCCAGGGTTGCGGAATTTGTTCGAAAGAGTCACCGCGGCCCTGGAACGCAAAGGGCTTTAGAAGGAACACGGATGGGTTTTAGTCAGTAAGAGTCTGACACGCCTTTCCGCTCCGCCCAGAGCGGAAGAAGTCATTTGATGATTTCCCATACTTAACAAAACAAAAAAAAAAAAAAAAGAGTAAAAAGTCTAGTTGCAATCTCTTCAATTAGCACAAAGTACGTCATCAAGTACTCTTAAAACATGAAAAAAAAGGAAAATACGAATGCTACGACTTGACGCCCCAACCTTTCTAAAATCGAAGCGACCCATAAGTATCCTTAGGTACTAATACATAATACTTTATTCAACGCCGTATACACCCCTATTTTGGAAGCCACCCTCATTTTGTTCCCCGGCCTCGGTCCGATCGATATGACACGGGGTACACGGAGGAAGTGCAATCGGGGCAGTTTGCACTTAGAGTTAAGAATTTATTTTATGGAGCTACGAAGTAACGAAATGGCTATTTATTTTTTGTGTGAATATGGATTCTGCAGATAAGTGCGAGTATATAAATATACATAGTATAGTAAATACAGAAAAAAGAGGTCTACAGGAATATAAAGAGGATAGCCAGCAGTGGATGGCCCCCGGTTGTGTTGGTGATTATACTCAAAAAAGACAAGACCTATAGCTATCTATATATTTTGAAACTATTTACTGATTTAAACGAGATTCTGTGGAGTATCTTACATCCAGCCTCATCTTTTGGTCCCGCCACACGCGTTAAAGTCGCAGATTATGCCAAGGGTCAACATACTACAGGTATAAAAGGTATCCTTTGTCCTATTCCGGGACATGGTCTACCCGCGTGCTAAGTTTCATCCACATCCGTTCAGTCATTAAGATATGAAGAAGTAACAAACAAACTCACTTTCGCATTTAAAATATGAGTTGGTATTAGGATTAATGCTTTTATTCAATCAAATGGGCATGATGCAAGAACGAATTCATGACTGCCTAAATGTTAAAGCCATTGAAATTGTTACTATAAAATCCAACCGCTGAATCTGCAGTTATCAATTTCTTTGATAAAACTTAATTTCCTTGAATGATCAGTGATACTAGAATAGATTTCTGCACGCGTTGCGTAAAGGTATAAGGTTGCTGTTACTGTCAAAGTTAAAATAACTGTTACATAAGGGCCTGTTGTCAGCTCTGATGTTTGAAAAGAATTCTGGTTCTGGCTACAATTATTGTTATTTTAAGACTGCACAATGCTTGCGTAAACGCACAATCCTCTGAACACAATCAACAATGCAAAAATGGAATGTCATCTTACTTTACCTCAAACAAACAAAATGCATTGTAACTCTCTTTTTGGTAGGTATCAAAAAGATAACTTCAGAATGTAATTTAGCTAAGTATTGAAGCTGCTATATCTCTTCTTTTTTTTTTCTTTAAGGATGGGAAATCATCAAATGATTTTTTCCGCTCTGAGTGGAGCGGAAGGTCGTGTCAGACTCTTACTGACTAAAGCCCTTTGCGTTCCGGGCTGCAATGACTCTTTCGAACAAATTCCGCAACCCTGGCAGGCTCTGGCCCTAGCAGGCCCCGTCTTCTATGCTGACATCTCTTTGAGGCAGCTATAATCTCTTCTTACTGTACTGTGTGTGTACAAGTTTTAAGTAGAATAGGTACTGAACCTGACCTTCCCCGGCTCTAAAATATTAAACATGCAGAATTTAGAAAAAATCTATGCGTAGTGTGAGCACTAGTCTACTTAAAACTTGTACAAGAATTATAAAAGTTTTAAGTAGACTAGGTACTGCACCTGGCCTTCCCCTGTTTGAAATCATTCGTAAAAAGATTTCCATCTCAAAAGTACAGTAAGTATCGTGCCAGCCTGCTGACAGGCAGTCCAGAGACAAAAAGATTGAGCAAACCCTGGATGACCCCAGGGCTTCTTAGATGCTTGCGGAACCGCGACAACCTGCATTTGAAATCTAAAAAAGATCCCGAGAACGAAATTCTACAAATCACTTTTAGAAGGTACAGAAATTACTGTTCGATGATACTTAAAACTTCAAAATCTAACTATAATAAAGCTCAAATAAGTAATGCACAAAATAACAATAAAAAGCTCTGGGAGGCTATTAAATCAGTTACTCACACTGCAAAAGTCAAGAAACACGCCGACGCTCTTTTGTCATCCTCCGATCCAGAGAACTCCGTAAATGAAGCGAACGCTTATTTTGCTAATATTGGTCGTACCTTAGCTGAAAACATACCTGCCGTTGCAACCATACCTCCTCAATCCGATGTTCTCCAAGCGCACAATAATTCCTTTGTCCTTCTAGATACAGATGAAGCTGAATTGGATAATTTAATTATGTCTTTAAGGAGCGATTGTGCGATAGGTTCCGATGACATATCAGCCGCTCTTCTTAAAAATAACAAAAATATACTCATTCCTCACTTAACCTACATATGTAACCTTGCCTTTAGTTTAGGCACTTTTCCAAACGCTTTCAAGCTAGCAGTAGGGCACCCAATTCATAAAGGAGGGGAAAGAGATCGTTTGAACAATTATAGACCTATCTCAATTTTGCCTACACTATCGAAATTACTTGAGAGGCTTATGAATAACAGATTAGTTCAATACTTAAATCAAATTCACATACTCTCTTCTTCTCAATATGGTTTTCGCTCCGGAATTTCTACTAATAATGCTGTATTAGACCTAACAAATACTATTGTCACCAAACTTGATGAAAAACAGAAGGTCATAGGCGTTTTCCTAGATTTAGCGAAAGCCTTCGACACTATTTCTGTCCCCACCCTCATTGCCAAGCTGGAAAAAATTGGTATAAGGCACTCAACTATCCCTTCTCAGTAGTTACCTCACTGGCAGAAGACAATGTCTCAAGATAGGAGATTGGACCAGTGATGAACTCCCAATAACATACGGAGTTCCCCAGGGCAGTATTATCGGTCCCACTCTTTTTCTCATTTATATAAATGACCTTTGCCAGCTAAAGCTTCCTAATGCTTCCATCTTTACATATGCCGATGATACTGCTCTAATTTTCTCCGGGGATACATGGGATCTGGTGTTTCAATATGCACAGTCTGGACTTGGCATTGTGACCAGCTGGTTGGCACGGAACCTGCTCACACTGAACGTTGATAAAACAAATTATCTCGCCTTCTCACTTTCAGCCGCTGGAAAGCCTCATTCCTCTTCTTTTGCTTTAATCGCTCACTCCTGTATTTCAACTCACCATATGGGTTGCGTTTGCCCCCACCTAAATCGGGTAAGTTACATAAAGTATCTAGGAGTGCAGATTGACGACTGTTTAACCTTTAGTTCTCACATTGAAACACTTTCTTCACGGTTGCGCAGGTTAATCTATGTTTTTAAGAACCTCAGTTACGTTGCTGACTCGAAGGTGATTAAACTTGTGTATCTAGCACTCTGCCAATCCCTCATCCAATACTGTATAGTTACTTGGGGTGGTGCGGGAAGGTCCCACATGTTGAAAGTAGAACGCGCCCAAAGGGCACTGTTGAAGGTTGGTTGGCTGTTACCCTATCGCTTTCCTACCACAGACCTTTACAAAACTTGTAAGGTTCTAACTGTTCGTAAATTATATATATTAAATCTTTTAATGACAACTCACGGCCACACTCCCTACGATCCTTCTTTGATCTCCCAACGACGTAAGCATTCGGTCTGTCCCTCGATTCGTACAAATTGTGCCTCGACCCAACGCTTCTTCCGCTTCCTTAGCAGTCATGTGTACAATAACACTAACAAAATTTTAAACATATACCCCTTGTGCAAATCCAAATGTAAAGCAAAAATAATAAATTGGCTTCTCGATTTGGATTATTCTGAGACAGAAAATATTTTAGTTGTTTTAAAATAAATAAGATAGTAAATTAGTAGACTTCATTTTAATACACACACCTACACTCACTCTAACAAATATACTTTCACACACACAAACGCCACACGCACAAGACACTACACACTCACAGACACACCATTTTTAGTTTTAACATTTTCTCTATTTTAGTTTTTAAATATTCATCTATGTACGTGAAGGCTTGGATGTTTACAAATTAGTGCTTAATAGTATTGTTTTAAGAGGGTGAGAGCCTGGAGATCTGTCATACAGGTCCCGAACCCACTACAGACTCCAGCTCTCACAAAGGTTACAAATTTGATTGAAATCATATGTCACGAACCAATGTCGGTACCTTTTGAGAGAAATAAATCAAATTATTATTATTATTATTTTCGGTTTTATGTTTTTTTTTTCTCAGCTCTTTGGCTGGTTTCGACTACATTTACGGGCCAAGCCAAGTAAATGTAGCATATGGGTTTTAATTCGTTGTGTGATGGGGTCCTACTTCGTTCTCTTCTATCTGCATGAATTTCCTGACAATCCTACATGTATTTAGAATCGCAGCCTTTTGTAGTGTTATGTAGAGGTTTTCTTTAAGGTCTAATAATTTTAAACTATGGAGGAGATGATTTGGAATAACGCCTGTAGTGGAAAGTACTATTGGAACTACATACACCTTTTCTTGTCGCCAGATTCTCATAACTTCATCTTTGAGTTCAGCATATTTATTAATTTTTTCAGTGATTGTCTTCTGTATGTTGTGTGTATTGGGGACTGCGATGTCTATCAGGTAAGTAATTTTATTTATTTTATCCTGCAATGTTATATCCGGTCTATTATAGTGTATGGTTCTGTCGGTGAGAATGGCGCGGTCGTAGTAGAGCCTATGAGTAGTATTTTCTAGAATGGTTTGTGGAGTATAGTTGTAGTAAGGAGTATTGGTGTTTTGTATGAGTGCGTGTTTGAGAGCTAATTTTTGATGGATGACGTTTGCAACCTGGTTATGCCTATGAGTGTAGTCGGTCTGCGTGAGTGTTGTGCACGCGCCAGTAATATGCTGGATGGTTTCTGGTTGAGTGTGACACTTGCGACATTTATCGTTTGTTACTGTAGGGTCTTTCATTATAAATTTTCTGTATTTTTTTGTGTTAATGATCTGATCATGAATAGCTATTATAAATCCTTCAGTTTCTGGGAATAAATTCCCTATTTTAAGCCATTTATTGGACGCTAATTTATTTATGTGGGATAGTTCTAGGTCATGAGGGTGCCGCCCATGAAGCACTTTCTTCTTCCACTCTTCAATTTTTTTTATCTGTGGGTCATCATTAGTAGTGCTTTCTGATTCGTTTTGGCTACTTAAATTAAGTGGAGTGTAATTGAGATCGTTTATTACTATGGCTTTATGTATGGTATTGGTGCGAGATTTTGTGTAAAACAATGTTTTTAATCTACTAACTTGTTTCCGCCAAAGGTGCTGGATGTCTATAAGGCCTCTCCCTCCGTGCTGTCGTTTGACGGTTAATCTTTCTATGGCTGATTTCGGATGCAAGTTATTGTGTTTTGTAAGTGTTGTTCGTGTAGTTCGTTCTAATTGTTCAGTGTCTGTTTTGGTCCATTTTATAACTCCAAATGAGTATGTTAATACGGGGATGGCAAAGGTGTTTATAGCTTTAATGAGATATTTACTAGAGCGTTGGGTTTTGCAGATGGCATTAAGTCTTCTCTTGTACTCTATAGTTAGTGTATTTTTAATTCTTATATGATCGAGTCCTTTTAATTGCGCGTACCCTAAGTATTTATACAAATCAGTCGGTTCCATTGCTGCTATAGTATCGGTGTTGTTCACAACATAGTCTCCGGGTCGTACCTTACCTCTCAAAATGTGAAGTGTTTTGCATTTATTTATACCAAACCGCATATTAATATCCTTACTGAACTCTGCTGTAACGTCTACTAATTTCTTCATATCTTTTTCTGTTTTTGCATATAATTTGATGTCGTCCATGTATATAAGATGTGATATTGTTGTTTCCTCTGTAGTGTGCTTAAGACAATATCCAGTCTTACATCTCTGAAGTAAATGGGACAAAGGATTTAGGGCAAGACAAAACCACATAGGGCTCAGAGAATCGCCTTGGTAGATACCTTTTTTAATAGATATCTGTCGCGTTGTGACAATGTGGCGGTTGAAATTTATCTGTAATGTAGTTTTCCACTGTAGCATAATACGGCGTAAGAAATCAATTATTTTTGGGTCTATCCTATAAATCTCTAATATTTTTATCAACCAGGAATGAGGGACACTGTGAAAAGCTTTTTTGTAATCAATATACGTACAATGGAGGTTTCTGTTTTTTGTGCTGGCGTGTTTATGTATTGTGGAATCGATAATTAGCTGTTCTTTGCATCCCATGTGGCCCTGCCTGCATCCTTTCTGTTCCTCTGCTATTATATTATTGTGTATAATGTGTGAGCTAATTTTTCTTGTTATTGCTGAAGTTAATATTTTGTATATTGTGGGAAGACATGTTATTGGTCTGTATTGAGAAGGCTCAGGTGAATTTTTAGTTTTAGGTTGCATGTAAGTTATTCCTGTTGTAAAAAAGTCAGGTGTGTGCTGTTTTCCCAATATGATATCTGTTAAATTTTTTGCTAAATATTTATGTAATGAAGTTAACTTTTTATACCAAAAATTATGTATTCTGTCTATACCAGGCGATTTCCAATTATGTAGTCTAGCTGTAATGTGTGTAATGTCTGACTCTGTTACCTCTATAAACTCCATTTCATCAATACCTCTCCACTTTGCATCTTCGTCCGCTATCCAAGATGCTTCGTTGTTGTGTTGTACTGGCTCTTCCCAAATACTTGACCAATATGTTTCTAGTTGCTCTTTGGTAGGTAGGTTAGATGTATCAGAGCTATTCTCGTCATTTGTATCGGTGTGGGGTTCGTTAAGGTTTCTATAAAATATTTTTTCGTTTGTGGAGAATATGGCGTTATCATTTTTGCGTTGTTGTGCTTTTTTATATCTTCTTAGTCTATGAACTTTAAGTGCTAGCTTTTGTTTTAAGGTATCTAAAAATTATTCTGGTTTTCTGTTACTATTGTCATGTCTGGTGTGTGTAAAACTGTTCCTAAATATAGCTTCAACTCTCTTTACTACTTTATTTGATCTGCTACCATTGATATATTGTGTGAGTCTGCCGCAATCTGCTCTTAACTTTTCAATATCGTTAACTAACCTTTGTTGCCACCCTGGTTCTGTGTTTTGTCTCACTCTTGTGTTTTGTGTATGGTCTGTGATTTTAAAGTTGAGCTCTTCAGATATAACTACCGCTGTGCAATATATGATTAAATGAATGTCTAACAGATGTGCGTCGTCAGAGAGAAACTGATTTAGTATATGCTCATTGAATAAGTTTACTAAACGAAATAGGTTAGGGGTTAATATTATTATTATTCCGTATATTCATTTTTTTAAACTTATTTCTTACTATTTTAAATATTTTTAAAAAAATACAAAACTAAGCAAAAACATTTAAAAATATAAAAATAGTAGCCCACCGGTATCGGGAACAGGGTCCAAGCTACCGGCGGTCAGGGCTCAAGAGAGAGGAACCTCCTAACAATACGAGCCGTGTCCAGAAGTACCGCTTTCTGAATCAGGCCCTTGATCCAGCTGCCTAACGAGAGCCTCCTGAGGTGCTGGTCGAGCCTCGTGGCTATTAAGCCATTGGCTGACACAACTATCGGTACAATGATTGCTGAGTCCACATCCCACATGTCGACAACCTCGCGAGCCAAGTCAATATATTTGATTTGCTTATCTTTCTCGGCTTTCACGAGGTTCTCGTCATGCGGAACGGTTATGTCTACAATCATTGCACGCCTCTCGATTCGGTCCACCACCACTATATCAGGCTTATTGGCAACAATAGTCCTGTCAGTGATGATGGACCGATCCCAGTACAATGTGATATTGCCATTATCGAGAACTGGGTCGGGCGCATACCTGTAGTACGGCACCTCCGATTCCACAAGAGAGTATTTCAGAGCAAGTTGCTGATGGATAATCCTGGCTACAAGGTTGTGCCTATGCAAGTATTCTCCGTTAGCTAGACGAGAACAACCAGAGACAATGTGGCGAATCGATTCTCCCGGACGGTGACATGCCCGACATATGTCAACCGTGCCGTCCTTCACAATAAATCTTCGGTAGTTATTCGTCATGATAACTTCGTCCATAATTGCACATACAAAACCTTCGGTTTCTCCAAAGAGATCACCGAAACGCAACCAGGCTACGGACGCTAATTGATCTACGTCGGGCCCATGTAGGGCCCGGAAAAAGCGTCCGTGAAGTTCCTTACTTTGCCATACTGCCCTGCGATCGTTAGTGTCTAGCACCGCAGGTTTGCGCCAGTTCTCATTTGCCAAAGAGAGCGGGGTGAGTCCCTTGTCCACCGTCACTACATCTCGATGCATACCCAGGTCGACAGCTAGGAAATATTCCCTGAGACTGCATATCTCGCGATTGTGGAGAGTCTTAGCATTTAAGAAGCCTCGACCTCCACACTTTCGCGGGATATACAGTCTCATTACCGACGACCGTGGGTGATGCATTCGATATGCAGTAAGCAGTGTACGGACCCGCCTATCCAGGGCGTCAAGTTCCGTTTGAGTCCATTTGAGTACGCCGAAAGAGTGCATCAATACCGGCATGACCCAACCGTTGAAGGCGCGTACCTTGTTTCCGCCTGATAGAAGGCTATTGAATACCTTCTTCAGGCGGCCAAAGAAGCGCTCCCTCAACGATTGCTTCATGTCAGTAACATTGATACCTAACGCTTCCGACATACCCAAATACTTGTAAGTTTCAGTTGAAGAGAGGGAACTGAGGTTTATTATTATTATTATTATTATAGTCATCCCCTCCATTTTTAGCAGTCTTCCAAAAAGCCGCCCACAAGGGCGAAAGAGTTTCAATATCATTGCATACCACTTTAGTTCAATCAAGGCAATCTTAAACATGAATTGATCATGTCTTTCACTGGAATTATAAGTTTGAGGTAGGTTAGGTCTTAGTAACGTACCTAGTTTTCCTTGTAAAAAACAAACGCAAGTATCTACTGGGCCTTTACCTACGATATTTTTTAATCAGGTTTATCAAACAGACTAGGTACTTTGAACAGTGAAAACTTCAGTTTAACTTGGAATTATGAATTTTAATAAACTTTATATTCCACGCATGTTATTCCTCAGTCAAAATCAGCTATTCATTTCTTTCTTTGTTGTTTTATTATGCCACCTTATAACTTTTCTAGCTGCATGTATGTCTCGGGGCGCATCCCCTCTGATCGCACCCCAACGCGTGCGGCCTGCAACTAATGACGATGTTCTATCAAAACACATGGACTGCTAAACTTTAGCTGCATCTTGTGATGTAACTTACGAGTAACTTTGGCTTTTTCTACAAGAGAATCACGAGTTCGCGTTCTGTTTTTCAGGGTTTTTTTATTGAAGAAATAAGATAAGGTTTAGTTGTATGATGAATCAACTTTAGGTTATGGAAACTACTAGCTTTTTCCCGGGGCTTTGCTCGCGTTCAAGTAGTCTATAACCGACTTCATGGTCCCATTTATCTTCGTACCAAAATTTATCAAAATCGCACTTGTCCCACCGCCGACGAGGAAGCGATTAGCTATCGACTATTTTCTCGCTGAGGAAACGGACAAAGATATAGATCCCGTGTGGGTAAAAGAGACATACATTTACAGTCGATAGCTGGCTGTTAACACTGCCGGCGGCCTGTTAGAACTCTATGACTACTAATTTATCTCAGCGACAAGAGCTATCAAAGATAATACTCGCTCAGCGATACACGCACGACCAACGGGCGATAATTTCTACCTATAGTGCGCCGCACGCTGGAGCGAGTGGTGCGAGTAATTGCCCGTCGCTCAAGAGTACTCGCTTAAAGCGGAGCGACAAAACTATCGAAACTATACACTTGCTGCTTGCCAACTCTTATCCAGTTGCTAGCTTTACTCGCTACTCGCTTATCGTCGGCGTTGAGACAAGTGCCTAAGGCGTGCAAACTCACTGTCGCATTTTATAACATTAGGGAGGACAGGCGGAAAAAAAAGTGTACAGCTGTAAATAAAAGTAACTATGGTAGACACCAGATAAATGTGCCATAATGGTCACACATACATTTACTGAATTTCTTAATATTAAAAACAGACACGAAGACATAAAGCTGTCCTGAATCGACTTTCATCGTGATCCTTTACGTTCTGTAGTAATGAAAAACGGTTCATAATTAATTGTTCGGGTATCTACGAAGGTATATTTGGGTCAATATACTTTATTGCAAGTTTATCTGGCGCCTACCATTGCTACTGTCTGTCTGGTAGTGAAATGTTAATTCCACACTCAAATGAAACATTTGAGATCTTTGTTCCTCGCTCTTTCTGGAGAAGAGATTTTAAAACATTATATGTGGGTAACAAAAACAAATTCTTATCCGTGACTAATTCCAGTTCCCAATAAAGATACCATTACAATATTATCATTGTTGCATAAATTAAATAGGTACTTTTAATGATCTCATTGTTTTTGTTCTACACATAGATATTGAATGAGAAATAATGAAGGTTTTTTAGTCAGTGTTCATAAAGTTTGACAATCATTTGGCATGCCATTAACTTACTACTACTAACTTGCCACCCTTCCTGCAAATTGCAACTGCAAGGCTTTTTATGTACAATAAGCCTCTTATTTACACTGACGATGTAAACTGTGGAAGAACGTGGTAGGAATGAAACAATATAAGATAATAAGATAAGATAGAAAAAAAAATCTACTTCAGTTAGGATCACAAAAAAACAATTAAAATTAGCACTTATACTTAAATTCATAATAATATTGATAGATAGAGAGATACAGATAGATGATTGCCATCCATCACTCATAACTTAAACTAAAGTATCAACTAAAGCATTGTGTTTTCTCAGTTGATTTTTAAGTGAAGAGTATTAATAAAACCTTTAACAAATGACTCATGGAATTCGAATTTTTGCTGTACGAAATAATATACTTAATTGTTCAAAAATTTGATAACTATCTCGATTCTGTATTCAAATATAGACATTAATTTGGAATAGGCAGCCAAGTCTCAGTTTCGAAAGAAGACAAAGCCAACTGCTAAACTTTTGATAGGTACCAAGAACGAATCAAGTCTTTCTTGGGATCGATTGTCAAGTGTCCTAACAACACATGAGAACCTATGTGTGTACAGTGCTACAGCAGTGCGATTCTATAAACATCTCACCGTGTAAGCTTAGGTGAAGTGAACATGAAGTAAGCTGACAATCCATACGAACAAGATGGAATGACAGTTCACTTCATGCTCACTCCACCTAAGTGTTCACGGTGAGACGTTGATAGAATAGACAAGCAGTTTTACTTGTACAAAGTGTACAGTGGCCGGCGATTGCATTATAAACTAATAATAACAAGCCAATGACATTAGCACTTTCGCCGACTCGTTCTAGGCCATGATCTAATTAACTGATTATTTTTAAACTAGAATGCGTGCGAAATAAAAATTTAATGTTATTTTTATCGGTGATTAATTTATATTCCGTAGAGAATGGATTCATTCGGAATAGAATGTTTTAAAATTCCACTTCGTAGCAAAACTGTAGATCTAACTTTTTGTAACTGTATAAAATCGATAGGTGTTTAGAAAACTATTGGAATTCTTTAATTTAAATGATTGTAGTTTACTTGAAATATATAGAATATTGATTCTAAAAACACTGATAGCTGAACGTTACTACGATTTCTAACAGATATCGTCGAAGATTATCGAAGTGTTAAGTAATTTATGTAAAGAAACACCCACATCTGACTCTCAAATAAAAACAGTCGAGCTAACAAAACGCCCACGTTGACAGGATTTATTGAGACATAAAAATACTGCATTCCAAGTCAATACCAGTTTTGTTTACAAACAACTTCTAGAGTTCGCTTAGTCAAGTTCACGAAATTCTAGTTCAATGTTCGCTCAAAGCGGGGGAGGCCACGCTATTCGTATAGCTATGGGATTTGCTCGAGACAGGAGGGTTCGCGTGTCTGCCAACCAAGGTACCCAAGCACAATAGACCCCGTGGTTCATAGCTATGGCTATACTGAATGAGCGGCGCGCCGTTTGCGAACGCGAGTCGCTTGCGAGCTTCGGACTTGATCGGCCGTTTGCATTTGAATTTTAAACGCGGTTTACTAGTTCTTTTTTTAAAAGAAGTAGAAAAAATCGAATTTTAAATTTCGCGCGTTCCAAGCTTCGTGCTTACGTTGGTTGTTGACAAAAGAGTTTTGAGACAGTTTTGTGACGAGCAGTGAGTGCACATCTTTACAATTGCTGAATGGACACAATGGAACTTCTCCACAAGTAATTTTCGTCACGGGAAAATGTAAGCGTAAGCATTGTGTTCTGTATTTCTTTTCGGACGAAGCGCAGGAGTCCGGTTCTTACTGTATTTTATTTATCATTTGCCTGACAGCGTAATGTAGTGTAATTTTTTTAATAATTGCATATTATAAAATACTGTTTACATTATGAAGGTCGACTGACCTCATGATGGTGTAATTAGAGAATTATTCCCACATACGTGCATTCATTCATGTCTTATTTGGTGTGTAGGTAGTACTTATAGGTAAAGGTAATTTCGTCATATTTATAGAGCGCTTGAGAAATGATTTTAAAAATAAGAACACGATGAATGATAGGTTTTTTTTGTAGGCTCAGATATTTACTTTTAAGTGAATTCAAGTGTGCCTGACACAGTTGTCTTACTTGTCTTGTTCTTCGGTCAGTTACATTATTGAATGAAGTCGTTCAAGGCTCGTATTGCGCGGTCAGTGAGTGCACAAGCCCTGCTCTATTTACCGCAAAACTTGTAAATGTAAGCCAACAGTCAACTGCAATATTGTACTAAAAACTGAACATACTCTTTACACGTTTAACTAGGTAGGATAGTGTTTTTTAGGGTTCCGTACGCAAAAAGTTAAACTGGACCCTATTACTAGGACTTCGCTGTCCGTCTGTCACCAGGCTATATCTCATGAACCGTGATAGTTAAACAGTTGAAATTTTCATAGATGATGTGAAATACATCATCTATGAAAATTTCAACTGTTTAAGTTGCCGCTATAACAGCAAATACAAAAAAAAACAGAATAAAATAAATATTTAAGGGGCTCCCATACAACAAATGTGATTTTTTGCCGTTTTTATAGATAATGGTACGGAACCCTTCGTGCGCGAGTCCGATTCGCACTTGGCCGGTTTTTTTACAGATACAGACTATTTAATTACGTCTTACATCTTCTTGTATGGATAGATAGATGTTTGTTACTTCATCACGCCAAAATGGCTGAACGGATCTGGATGCAAAACGGTGTCAACGGTAAAAGTACCCAAAACACTGGCAGCATTGCCACGTCGAATGGCAATGCTTAGTAGGTACCTCCGATTGTTCAGGACACAATGTTATTGATTGACATAATGTTTTGTTATAAAGACAATTGATATGATGCTATGGTACTTACAACCAGTTTTGTAATTGAACTCAATGATAATAAGTTTCAGTACATTCACAACACACACAACACAACATACACACAACACAACACAACACAGCACAACGCTCATTAACTTATACAAAACTGTTACCATTGGCAATGCAGCGATTACATTTAATTGGATTTAATTTTGGACGTAATTGGAAGTAATTATTGCATTGCAGACTTGCATAACACTTATCAACGTATTTTAAGTGGATACTAAATACCTTTCATTTCATGATACTTAAATTATTTTCAGAAGAAAAATCCGTATCTACTTAAATGGAATCACATTATAAACGCAAAATCCTGCTATAAATAGGTACTCCGTATGTCTGTTTGTTACATTTTCACGCTTCAACATCTGAATCAATTTCGATGAATTGTGGTGACGACATAGGTTGGACCTTGGAAAAGGATCTTTTGGAGGAGAAAAAGGTTCTTATTCCCTTAGCATACCGGCTTTCACGCGGACGAAGACGCTAGTGTTTCATAAAATAATTAAATTAGCCATAACCATATTACAGGTGAGATTAGGATATTTTCATCCTCGTATCGTCCATAATCCGATTTGCTTCAGTCAACGAAAGGTTTAATAAACTTGTGTTAAGTAAGAAATTAAATAATTAAAATGTTTCAATGGATTAATTTCATAACAACAATCACCGGACCGTATAATTGGTTCATAAAACGCGTATATTTTATCCAATTAAGCTGAGCTCGTTATTACCTAGGTATTTGGCTACTTTTCGGAGCTGCTGAGTGGAAACAGAAGCAGTTATAGTTTTTTAATGAATTTCTGGAACTCTAATGGAAAATTCGCAGCCAGCTCGCCTGGGTTTGTCGTTCTATGTTTGTTATTTAATAAACAGGATTTCATTAAAAAAAAATGGTTGTTAAGTTATACCTACATTTCTAAAAGGCAACTAGAAAGCTAGGTAAGTAAGGTTTCTAAATAAAATAAAAACCTTTTCTACAAAAAAAAAAACAACCGACTTCCAAAAAAAAACACTTCATAGTATAAAATAACTTTACGTCAGTCGTATTTTTAAGTAAAAAGTTTTTTTGTTTTTCCCTTTTAGTGGTACCCCACACCTAACAACACTAGAAAGTCACAGGGAGGCATAATACGCAATTTAGTTTACTTGGATGATACATTTTTTTCAGCAATTTTTTATTTCAAAACCAAACTACTGAACCGATTTTGATTAAATTTCTATGGGACCAATCGGAAAGTATCTCCCTTCAAAATAAAAAAATTTGGCAATATTTTCACTCGCTCGTCTTGGGTTTTTTTTTCCGATTTCTTATAATAGAATAAATCTTATTTTTTCAAGCAAACGCGTAATTTCTATATCTACCATAATCCCATATTTTTGTTTGCTTATACTGAGCGCAATGTTCAGTTTTCACTTTGACACATTACGGCTATTTATTTGGTCTTGGTACGGTAGCAATATTAAGCAACGGTCAATTCTTATAATACCGGACAAGGCCGCTCCATCAATATTGTCTGTTAGGGTCAGTTCACACGAGCAGCGACACGAAAAATTCGAGTTGTAAACCCTATTTAATTTAATTTAAATCGAATTTCTCGTGTTGATACTTGATTGGGATTTTTGTTATTAAGAACTTATTTTTCTTAAAATGTTCGGAAATGACAAGAAGCAGTAAAGAGAATACGAAGTTGTGAGCATTTTAAAATTTATGATAAACCGAGACAGTATCTACTAATTGCGTGTGACGTCACTAACAAGTACTGCTATAGTGAATTTGTGCCATCCAGAAGAAAACGATACTTGCGTGTCACAGATAGAAGAATAACTTCAATAGCGTAACTTTTAATTTTTTTTTCAGTTTTATTATTTGTATAGTCCTCTTGACCGATTTCGGCCATGGCGGCCAATCTCAACCGAGACTAGCCATCGGCGTGGGACATATTATAGTGCACAAGTGTGTACTTAAACAAAAAAAAATATTATGCAGTTATATTAATCGAACAATTTTCGTTACATCGTTAATTTTGTGTAGTCAATAATGTTCAATACTGTATTCTATCACCATCTTAAAGAGAGCACGCAGCTTTGCTTCTCCATGTGAGCTGAACTTTATAGTCCGTATCTCGTAATGACGGACAAGATGCATCGCCTCTCGTTACACTAATGTTTATAACGTGTATGAAAGATTACCTCGTGTTATATCGTTGGATTTAACACGGCACTGGAACCTTTAACCGGTAATATCAATACCGGTAGCATTCATATCGGTAATATTAAACCGGTAGCGATTTAGGTATCTGTGAGGCTCTAACTACTAGAATGTTTAATGAGATTTCTTCGAAAATAAAAAAATAACAACATTTTATTCGGTAGTATAGCAAATTCATCGCCTATTTTGGCTATTATCCAATCGTATACAAGTCTTTTAAAAGACTTACAGCAGCGCGGCAACGCAAAAGAAATACAGTCGCGAGCAAAATTACTTGCCGTAACGAGATTGACTCCCAGACATGGCCATATATTTACGTAAAATACTTCCCAAAATGGTGCATTGTGCTGTTGAGTGCGCCCGCGCCGACGCGACGCGCAGCCCGTGTCTGTCGATCATGGCGGGCACCATTCAAGGCCTCCACGATTCACACGGGACCAATAAAACAGCAATTTAACTACGTATTGTGTACCGAAAATGACAATGTGTAAGTACTTATTGAAGCTGGTAATAAGTTGTTAAAGTGGCATTATTTTTTTATCGTTTCTTGGTGGGTATGAAACTAAATGTTTATGATCAGACTCATTTTCAGTATCAAGAATTATACTATGTTTTCACAACATCTTTATAGTTAATTGTGAGTACTGTGCCAATTAAAGATTTGATGGGTTTGTGAACATACAAGAAGTTATACACAACACTATCCCACGAAAAATCGATGAATGATGGTATTTGACGACATTTTGTAGAAATTGCGTCTTAAAATTTTTGTCAGAAACAATCTAGTACGACATCTTAAAAGGCAACAATCAGTTTACTTTCATGTACTAAAGAAACTAATACTAACCTTCGATCTACACTACCGACCATTTAAACGCCAACCATTTTGCAATAAACATTCTGCATGCAAAAATTCTGATACAAGCAATGGCATGCGACGTCATGCATGATCTCTAAATCTGATCTTGAAATGGACAGACAAAAACTATACAGTAGCTCTATACATAATGTGAAATGGGCGCAGTAATCACACTTAACACAGAGCAATTTAAACGTTGAACAGTTGATGTAAGGTTGTTTATTCGGTAGCATCCTCAGCTTATACTGTTAGTGGCCTATACAATGATTGTTAATGCCGATGATTGTCAACATGAATGTTCCCACAATTAACAAAGCAGGTACGATTTAATACCGTTAATTATGCCAGCTTCTCGTTAAACGAGATTTCGTACCGCCGGATCGGGGCTTTGTTTAATATTTTATTAAGCTCGTTTCGCATTACGGTTTTATCTCCCGTAGATGTATGTATGTACATGTCTATCGCTCTTTTAGACGGTGACATCCATTTTGGTAATATCAGTCGCCACCCTTGCAGCATTGATATTGTTAAGTACCTGTGTATCTTCTGCCTCACCTAACTTAACTATTATTAGTTTAATAATCTTCCGAATTCTTTCATGGGTTTGAGTTACCAACTCATGGTAACCCACAGGGCCACACAGGGACCTCGCCCGTGGTACTACTTAATTTTATAATCATCATCATCATCATCAGCCGAATGACGTCCACGACTGGACAAGGGCCTCCCCCGAAGGGAGGATTTGCCATAATCGCCACGCTCGGTAGGTGTGTTGGCGATCGCAGTGTAGCTGTTGCAATGCACAGATAATGCTGCTGACCATTCTCTGGTGAGTCCCTTAGTCGCCTCTTACGACACCCACGGGAAGTGATGGGATGGTGCTATTCTTTTAAGTCCGACACCATACAGAACTTTTATAATAAATTTGATAATAGATTGTATATTATGATAAAATGAATACTTATTTACGCCGTCTGGCTAATTTCCGATCTAATACATGACTGACAAAGCCTACTTTTTTCATTCATATTTCAAAAACTATTAATATTTCTGCCAAACGCTTCCAAAGTTCCAACGACTTACTTGTCTGTCAGTGACCTGCAGCCAAGGAATTCATAGTATCTAGTCGCTACGAAAGTTAACGCATTCAATTCAATTGAAAGTCTTTGAAAATAATAATAATTTACTTATTTTTTTTTACTTTAAGATTGCAAAGTTGCAAAAGCACTTAGTCTTAAGTCATTTTCTATGGAATTATTATTAATCCAGTTTAGAAATTTTTAGTTAGGTATTTTGTTACTAGACTTTTACTCGTTGACTTGTAAAACCTACTTAGCTGATAGTTTAACTTTTAAATTAGTTGTATTTGCTACAACAATGATTTTTTCACGGCTCTAAAAACAACCGTTTAGCTGGCAGAGGGGGACACTTGACTCTAAAAAATGTGCACTTTAAAGCTTAATATTTTACAAATTGATCTTTCGATGGAAAAATGGTTTTCGAACACCCTCAATGTTTTTCGACCTATCCAACGACACCCCACAATAGGGGATATATTCACTTTACGTGTACAATATTTTTTTTTTCAAGATTTTATTTTACCACTTTGTCGGATTTCTATCCTAAGCGTATCTGAGCTAAACCGCAGACAGAAAGACGAACAGATGGACAGACGGACATGTCGGAACTATAAGGGTTTCTTGTTGACTACGGAACCCTAAAAACCTAACCTTTCTGTTTGCAATCTTTTATTCCGTTCAAAATAAAAGCAAAAATAATTGCAAGATTTAAAAGATAAACTTGGCACAAAGTGTTCACAAAAACGCTAGACAACAAAGCAAAATTCTCCAGTATTAAATTCAAAGGTGTAAACAATTTTTCATCTTTGTAAAGCCTTCGTCCAGGTTCCATTTAGCTCAAGGCTTAGTTCAAGACCCAGCTACGTAGATGATATAACTAATGGTGGTTGTGAACGTTCCGACGACGCTGTCATTATCATAACGTTGCGATAATGACGTCGTGGTCACTGCAATCTTCACTTTATCAATCTTGAATGGATTTTGTTCTGCAAAGGCGTTACCTACTTGTATGGAAAATTGCTTGTGAGAAATACTTGTTTCCTTTATAGAAACACAATTCGAACTTTTTGTTTCTTTAAGTGTCTTTTAGAGACACTAAAAGAAACAAAAAGAATAATATAATACAAGTGAAAAGTAGCCCACATTATGGATTTATTTCTTAAACAAAATCTTAGTTACCCAGCTCTTCATGCCTTAGTCTCAATCATTTTCACCTCGAAACCAATCTCAACTTCAAAACAATCGCCAGAAAGCGTAAAACGAACGAATAAATTAAACAAAACCCACACTTCCCTATAAAGTCCCAATTAATCAACAAAAAAGTACCTTCAAACGAAGTACGCATACAACTGCATCCTTATAAATATCCGTAAAGACCCCTTCCCATGAACACAAGTGCGCACACCATGACGATCGCCTATCTTTAATTAATCTGGCTTATTGGACGGAGGGTGAACCATGGTGTGTGGCTCGTTCACTGGAGAACCGAGCTTGTATGCGTTTATTTTTGAAGATGATTTATTTCAATGACGAGATTTGTTTCTTCAAACACGTGTTGGGACTTAGAAATGGTGATTTAGAGTCCTTGTGTGACGTAACTTTGGATGTGATTGGATGGCAATTGAACTTCCAAGGATTCTTCTCTGCAAATGTATAGTAGGTGCATTGCTCGTTACCCATACTTCAATAATCAAAAGGGCCTGCTGAGATAGATTTCCTTTGATTTCCATGAGAACAGTTTTATGGAATATAGAGGTCTTATTTTATGTTCATCTGATAGACACTATACTAAAGCAGACACTAAAATAGAAGTAAATTGGCTATAACCAATAAAGTGACATTATTAAATCTGCGACGGCTGCTGTCTGTGTCGGCTTCGTGTAATACAATTCCCAACCGAAGCGCGAAGTGCTGTTTGCGTTTGATTCCGGGTCAAATTGTACCGTAACCGGAGTTAAAAGCGTCGTGTATCCTAGCTTTAATATCGAATTATATTTTTGAAATAGATGAAGAAAATAAAGAAGAAGAGTTATGAATATAAATGTGGATGCATGGACAGGGAGAGGGAGGCCAAGGAAAAGATGGATTGATTGTGCTAGGAGTGATCTGAAAGAAAAGGGAATTAGTGGTAGCGTGACGGCTGACAGGACAGAATGGAAGAAAAAACGTGTTGTGCCGACCAAAGTCAAAGTCAAAACGTTTATTTCAATTAGGCCATTAAACGGCACTTTTGAACGTCATCGTTTACAGTTCAGTAAAAATAATAGAATTACATTAATAAAGTGACTCTACTGTAACATACATGACCCCAAGTAACATGGGATAAGGGCAGGAAGATGATGATGATTTTGAAATAGATGAAGGTCAAATTACAAAGAAAGTATTACTACGGCAAGCGTAGCTTAACCTTGAAGGCTGTTATTACTTAGCCAAGAGCTCAAATTACAATGAAACAAACACCTAAATAACTTCTACATTATGTGCTAAATAAGGTGTTTCTATTTCCTTAGTATTCAGATTCTCCTTGTGAGAAACACTAAGATCGTCCTTTGTTTTTTACAAAGTTTCAAGTGAAAAACTGTCTTTCACAGAAGTTGAACAATGAGTTATAAAGTAAGAGAAGCCATAAGACTCGTGTTTGAACATCGAGTAGTTTTATGGTCTACAAGGAGGTTTATCTTCGGATGGGTCAAGGTTATCGTAAGGTGTTCGTCTGTCGTCGCGTCATCTTGAATTCTTGATGCTCATTTATTTTGTAACCATAGAGATAGTTTTGTGAGTTGACACTTTGTTTGTTTCAAACGATCATTTAGTTACTGTATGGAAGTATTGGAGTCTTAGAAGACAAGATTATTAGATTAGATTGAAGACAAGGTTATCACGTAGTTAGTGAAATAGATGTGCGATTTGAATTGTACTTATAGCAAGAGTGGGGTGATTATGGTACCTATTTCTAAGTTTCGAAGTGGTTGAAGTTTGATAGTTGCGAAGCGTTGATTTCTATTTCAGTATTTGAGTCTTTTCAGAGTGCTAATTCTACTAATTGATCTCAAACGCAATTTGTTAAAAAAATATGAAAATTGAGGCTTTCTTGATACATTGCAACTGCGTTGCGAATGCACTTGTTACTTAAAAAAGTCGGTTAAAAATCGATTGACTAGGTACATATTTTGTGTAGCACCATCAAATCAGGTTATTCTCTTGTACTATATCATTATCTGATTCCTGAATATTGTCGGTTCCCTTATAACTTTATATTCACTATGATCTAGGTACAGACAGCGGAAAGACTCCCATCATGGCGATACTTAACCCTCTCCACCAGGCCCATTTTCTAGCAATCAAAACCATTGTTCTTCCCCAGTAGACCGCCCATCACTCAAACAATACAAGTAGCAATAATGACGATATCGATCGCAATAAGCCAGTGCTGGCTACAGGTGGCGTGGTGGAGTTCTTTGTTTTGGTGCGGTCAACGACCCCGGGGTAGGGTTACCATCCATCCGGGTTTGTTCGGACATGTCTGGCTTTTGCACCCCCGTCAAGATTTATCATTTTTATTTTATTGTTGAGTGGCTTGCGTTTCACCATCTCACATGTTGGTGGGCAATTATGTGGTCGGCGATCGAGCACGCTTGCCTAGAAGCAAATTATTCACTCTTGACTGGGTTATAGGTAACTGTTTTATAGCATTTGCACACATTTTTTGGATTTTTCAATATAAGACAATTTTTTATAAATTAATATTGAATACCGAAGAATTATCTTAAAAAAATAAAAAAATCGAGCGTAACTGTTTGGAAATGTTCGGTTTTTTCGTCAGTACTTTTTTCAAATTTCGAAATGGTAACCCTACTCATGGGGCGGCTAGCTGTCTGTCACACCCCCAGTGCATGCGAGCATGCGCCTTGTTGCCGACGTGCACGCATATTAAATGGGGTGGTCGCATCGCCAGTGTAATAGAAGCTTAATGTCTTTTGATGGGACGCCATCTTTGTTTTGAATTGATACCGTCTTTTGATATTATAATTAGATGGTTAATTAAAAATTGTTGTTATCTTTATACATTTATAGATCATGAGATATTACAACCTATATTTTCTTAACATAATATAAAACTAATTAAAAAGTTAGTGGAACTAAGCAGATTTTTATAAGTGCGATCAACATTACCAATATCAGAATACCATCAAAAGTTCGGCAACCACATACCTATATATCTATCTCACGTCCAACAACATCAAATTCTACAAAGTATGAAAAGTTAGAAACTTTCGATAACTTTAAAAGCTTACAATTATGACAATATAAAATTGCCCTTATAGTATCAAGCTACTAATTAGCAAAACGTAATTAAAATATCAACTTAATCGGCCAATCAAGTAACCTTGCATATTATTACGTCCACACGAAAGCGTCAATTGACAAAGGAATATTAAAGTCTCCCACATAATCGATTAGTTTGCGAGAGCGTTCAGACGTGGGTGTAGTTTAGGGATGTTACAGAGGTGATTTATCCGAACCGAAGACCAACCGAAGTCGGAGGCGGTGGCAGAAGAGAGATGTGTTAAGGGCAGCCCCCAATAAAACAAAATAGTACAAACTTTATTCAGTCAAACTCTTTAATTGAAATTATAAATAACTAGCCGCCGCCCACGGCTCCGCTCGCGTGAATTTCGGAAATTATCCCAAGGGATCATACTCCCGGGATAAAAGTAGCCTATATGTTATTCAAGACTATAATCTACCTCTGTGCCAAATTTCATCAAGATCAGTTCAGCCGTTCTGACGTGGTTGGGTAACAAACATTCATCCATCCAAACATCCAAACTTTCGCATTTATAATATTAGTATAGACAGTTAACCTTAATAACATTTTCAAGTTTTCAAAACCAGTTAGCAAATTAAATCAAAAGAATTGACTCCAAAAGAAGCGAATTATGCTTCGACCTCCGATTAAAACATATACGATGAAAAAATGTCGGAGCCGAGGTGTTAAATCAATCGGAAGTTCCGATTTGTCGGAGTCGAAGTCGCAGCTTTGTAACATCCCTAGTGTAGTGCACACTGGCGGGCAATATCCGGGCTCTGGGCTGCATTAATGTTGCATAATGAGCCTTGAGTCTGTCTGTACTGGCCTTAGTGCACGTGGGGAGCACACGATGTTTTTATTTTTTATGCGATGGTACGTGGTTGTATTGGGAAGAGTAAACAAAGAGGACTGTTTATTTGATAACTTTATAGCTTTTATATATAGCTATGATGATATTCTAAATGTGAAAGTGACTCATTGAGTTTTGCACATGGGTAGAACATGTCCTGGATTAGGAAATTTGATATTTTTATTCCGGTAGTAGGTACTCTTGGCATGATTTCTGACGAAAAAAAAAAATATAAAAACAACAACAACAAACATTTTTTTTTAATTCTAAAAGAAGTGGAAGAAGTCGAAAAATTTTAATAACAGTTCTATTTTGGTCTAAAATGGTCAAACTTCTAGCATTGCAGTTATCTAGTTCTATATCTAATTTAGGATGGACAAACTCCTATTTTTTCGACGTATCAGATAAGTTGTAAAACTAAAACGCTAGCTTATCTTTGGATAATTTCAACCTAGACTTGCTTTTTATTATCTATAACCTACTATAGGAAATCAGTACACCCATGGCCATGCTATTCCTAGTTTCCAAGATCGAGTAGCATTCTGCATCATTTCCCGTGGGTGTCGTTTGCTCTAAAGAGGCTACTCATCAAACTGTGACCGTTAATGGGCCCGCTGGTTTGTACTATTATAGCTATATCCCTTAGGACTTTTAATTGTAAAGGTACTGAACTTAGAAAAGGGTGTTTTTAAGAAACATATTTTATGTCAGCAAAAACTTCTGACGTTTGTGTTTTGTAACTTATGGCTTCTTTGGTGGTCAGCTGTTGGTCACATCTGTTTTTGTGCAAGCAGATTTAGCAGTAACTTCTGTGTAATATATTTTAGCTTTTGCTTAGGAAGTACTTACTTAAAAATATCTAGAAAAATTTGAGAATGCTAACATGACATTTAGTTATGATTGTTATGTTTTTGGAATATTTTGACATTAAGCTTAATGACAATACACATTACGACATTTATAATTATTCATTGTATGTTATGCGAGAGATTTATATGTTATTAATTTTTTTTTAGACTGATATGTATCTACAATAAAATTGTAATGGTTGTAACTATAATTTTAAATCTAATATTTTGCTTGCCGTAAGGCAAAATGTATCGGGACAATTTACAAATATTCCAACTTTTATTTATACCTACATTATCAGCAAATAAAGGATTTCTTTCTTTCTTTCTTTAAAAACTTAATTTTCGTATTTGTTTACTTTATTTTGTTTAGTGTCAGTGCTTAGCAAGATAGTCGTAAGTTTTTAAACCATCTTTTTACTAACGGATATTCGAATAAAATAAATAATGAAAGTTATACCCGTTCAAAATGATCAACCGATGCGATGTTTCACTTTGTTCATAATTTTGTTACATGCACTAGTACCTACCTAGTACCTACACTACGCAGGGTATGTAGGTAATTAGAGAAAACTCCATTATTCATGTACAAAATGATCAGGAGCGCTCTGTATGTGCGCCTTGCATAGTGATTACATTTAGCGGACAATGAACCCTTTTTCCTGCCGGATCTAAAGTTCCACTGTACGTGGTTATTTGAGAAACTAACAACTAAAATAAACGAGGATATGCATGCGGTAGTCTGCGATTAGGTATTCAGTCCACGATTTTGTTAATTTTTAAACGCGCGCAAAATATGATATGTGTAGGTACATCATGTAGGTCTGTCTATTCGATTCTTATTTTGCCAGTTGAGATCTTTAAGTTATAATAAAACAGAAATCAAAGAAGTTTGGTACAAATATAGGTCAAATATATTAAAATTTGCCACCAAATTCAATATTGCTCAGTCATTCAACGTACAAGTACATCAACAATAATTTCTTCTTATATCGAATTCGCAGACCACTACAATTTTAGATACCATTGGTCTAGCTGATTTAGTTCTGATTATTATCTCACTACAAGCAATTCTACTTACAGCTAAATGCGACCATCTCATAACAGAAAATGACTGGACAATTTATTTAAATGAAAGAAACGGCTTATCGAATTAGAGGCCGGATAAACCTCGTAAATCGACTAATTGGAATAATAATGTAACAACAGAATGTGCATGTCACATCACTACGGGTTCCGGTTTTCTCGTGCAGTTGAATGACATTTTTATTCTTGTTTACAGGAAATGACGTATGTTGGTACTTATGTAAATGTGTGCATGTGTAAGAAACCCGTTATGCTTTATCATTTGAAAGTAGGTCACGGCGGTGGAGGCGCTTCGGTCGTGTTTTTCTTTTTATTTAATTGAGCAGAACCGTTTTTGGTAGTAAGGTGATTATGGGTTTGGAAGAAAATGAAAGCATTACATACTAACATATGGAATGGTAAACATTTGTTTGTTTTTTTATTCGATATATTTTCGACATAACTTTTGTAGAGGCGAATTTGCCGGTTTCTAAAACCTCGTTACAAAAAATACGTGTAAAATATTGACATCTAGTTATAAACAGATTATATTTCTAACACATAAATTACCAAGACATAACATAAAGTTTTATTAGCAATAATATTACTTAACGCCAGGCAACTTGACCTCTGTCGGAGTGTGTCTGTCTATTCATCCGTGACTGTTCAATGGTTCTCGTTGACATTTAATCAGTACTCAATTAATATGCAAAACTCTTAAGTGTATTTGCTGATCCTAGTTAAAAATTAACATGGTCATGGCCTAAAGCCTAAAGGTTTGCAGGCTTTGTAAATACTGTCTAGATGTCTGCCAAAATAAGCTAATATTTACCTTGAATCAGTAGGTAGAGATGAGGATTCAATCAAAACGGGTTATTTGTTTTTTATACCTAATTGAAAGGCTTGAGTTTGACCACAATCTCACCTGATGGAAAGCGATGAAGTGGTTGACGAAGTGAGCTGTCATTCCATCTTGATTATATGGATTGACAGCTCACCTCGTGATCACTTCACCCAAGCTTTCACTTCGACATGTTTACAGAATCGACCGGCTATTCACTCTTGGCTTATAGAATCCGAAATAGATTTCTTTACAAGACGCTTTACTTATCCTTAAAAATCTGAAGTTTTTCTTTTTTGTAAAAGCTTTCAAGTCAAAAGTTTCCATTATGCTTAGCTATGTAAACTAAGCTTCTATACTGGCAAAGTAAATATTAGTGTTTGTTGCATGAACCAATATCGTTCAAATTGGACACAAATGGCTTCAATTAACTAGCACATGTTTGACAACAGACAAACGAAATTAAACCTTGTGTCACTTTCTAATAAAGATTGATTTCGGCTAAACCTACCTATTAGGCATATAGATAGATATCTAGGCAGGTACTTACGCCAATGTGAATGTGTGATTGATTGAAATCAATCAGTGTAATATTTTACTATTCAATAGCACTATCCTTTTTCAGAATGGATTCATGATGGCAATGACACACATCATAGTGGGCAGAAATAATTTTGTTTAAATGATTGCTAATAGCTATGTTGGTGACAGTATAGCCTCGTTTGAAAAGAGAAGTTTAGAGAGGTTTATAGACTGCAGTATGGTAGGCGCCAGATAAATTTGCAATAAAGTATATTGCCCTTTCTCTAATATGACTTACCTTATGTCTTATCTTTTAACAAGCAAAATAAATTATGATTCGTTTTTTTTATGACTGGAGAATGTAGAGGATCACGATGGATGTTGATTCAGGATAGCGTTATGTCTTAATTTCCGTTTTGAAATTAAGAACAATGTAGGTGGGTCAATGACCGTTATTGCAAATTTATTTGGCGCCTACCATATAACCATAAACTGCGTGGGATTAATAAATCGATACTAGATACCATAATATATTGGATAATTGATTGACAGCGCCAATAGAAAGCACGGAACTTGAGTAAGGATGATGAGTTTAGTAGAAAAAGTTCTGTTCTGTCTTTTACATTTACACTTTAATTCATTTGCAGGACCTTTAAAAATTTAGATATGAAATGCACACAAATATTTATCAAAATCACGAGATGAAATCTGTTAACATGTAACACGGCTACCGTATGATGTTATGACAGCTGGTGGTCACGTAAACAGTTAAGCAGCTCAAACGTGCGCACGCGCCGATGATACCATCTGTTTGTGCTCGCCGCCTGCCGTTCAATGGTACTGCGATTATGATCAAAGTATGAAGCAGGTGTAGCAGGTTTTTAGAAGAAAGTGCAAAGTTCGCCGACTCAAAATGTACTGCAGAACCCTTGATCATGTTGATGAATCATTGGCTGGTAATAACTTACGACCTCACTTTATTTCGTTCAATTGTATTTTGTTTTCCTGTCTGAGAAGCTTCTAAACAAAATAAAACGAATGTTAAACATTTATTAACTTGTATTCTATGATCTATTATGCACATATTCCTTAGTAACCTTTTTTGTAGCCTTTACCCTATCACTCCCTTCTTCTTTACATATCATTCATTCATTCATTCATTCAAACTATTTACTCTACAAGTTAGCTTTCCAAGCAAGCTTCTTTTCAAGTACAAACTAATCCCAGATTGGTTTAAGAGTCACTTTCAGTTCACTTCCCATCGGTGACAAATTCCGTCCCTTCCGATCGACGCACTAGCGGGCAGAGCTAGATTGAAACAAATTACCACATGAAAAAAAAATCTTTTAATTACAGAACAATACATCAACATACATAGTTTCTATTTGTTGGCAATTAATAGAGTCTCAAGCTCGTGAGAGGAGAAATCACTCTAACGATTATGTCTATTTACTAAATTCCTCTGGCCGTCGTAGAACCTCACGCGTGTAGCAACCAGTGGGTCTATTCGATTCGCACAATCTGTAATTGAGTACAGTTATTTTGTAATCTGTACCGTCGCGTACAAGTACCTCTCTTCAACTTAGGCCATTCGGATTCAGAACCGTTTACGTAGCGTGCTTGTAGTATAATATTATGCAGATCTTCGGTACCGCCCAAATGTCCGTGATCATCTTTGCGGATGGAGCATTTGATATGCCATCTCATGATACGAGTCTCGATTGTCGCTAGCCCTTGTATGTGTGGTATACGACGCCCTGATCACCAAGGGTACCACTGATATTTGTGCTCGGGACGTAAGCGGTGCACTGCACGATGGGTTCCAACGACGGTTCGGGGTATTCCACCGGATCGAAACAGCGCATCTGCTCCGTTTGAAAAATAAATGATTATATTTATAACAAATGAAAATTATATTAAACTAAATTATATAGTTCGTTGTTATGATAAAAAAAAATTATAAACCTAATATTACACACCCGGTTATCGGTGATGTAAACAACATCGGCCTTATTACAATAATCCCACGAACTTAGAACTTAAATACTTACATTTTGCACCAGCCTTCGGTATGCGGTTCTTACACTCACATATGAGAGACACAAACACTGATAAGAATACCTATTAACATTTTTTCTGGGATTTTACCCCAGAGTGAATTTTAGTTTAGAGGCTCATAATAAACCTATTTTTAAACGTCTTCAAAAAAAGGAGGAGGTTCTCAATTTGTCGGAAACTTTTATTTTTTATGTATGTTCCCCGATTACTCGAAGATGGATGGACCGATTTGGATTTTTTTTTTTGTTTTGAATGGGTATACTTCCCAGGTGGTCCCATGATCATCAAGTCAGGATCTGTTGATGGGATCCTGGAGAAATATAGAGAACTCTTTAAATTTTATAGGCATACTTGAAGCGATTTGGTGGATTTTTGAAAGAGTACTTTCTCGGAGTGGTCCCATTCCAATTTAGTGAAGATCTGATAAAGAACTTCGGAGATAGGCAACGGAACTCCTCAATAAATGATAGCAAATGGACTGGGATTGCTGAAATTTCATGTCTGTCTATTGTTTATACTAATTCATAACATAACATCACGGCTGTACGCTGTGAAGGGGTAAGCACATGTGAACCATTAAAAAATGAAAAAAAAAACTTTTTACAAATAAATACAACCAACTTCCAAATAAAAAACACTACAAAGTATAAAATAACTTTTATTTCGGAAGAATTTTTTTCTGCACTACTTTGGTTCGTCTACTCTACACCCTACAAGTTAGCTTTCCAAGCAATCTACTTTTCTAGTAGGACCTAATCTCAGATCTCGCTTCAAGATTCTTGAGGCGAGCAAGTACAATCTGCTGAGTGCTGCAATTTGTTCAAAGAAGCACTATTTTGCGGATATAAAACACAGAGAGATTTCTTCAAAAATAATCGAATAGCTTTTACGTAGATATTAGATGATTTTATAACGTAAAGTGTAATTGGCGTTTTATTAATGTAGGTTACGGGAAAGTCCTCGATCCTTGTTCCCTAACGGTCCGTTTCAATAACGTATCTACCTTTAACCAACTGTCAAATTAACTACCAACAGTAGCTGAAACGTCATGTTACAAAGGCAAAAATGACGTTTCAGCTACTGTTGGTAGCTAAATTGGCAAATGGTTAAGGGTAGGTACGTTATTTATACGGGCCGTAAGATAAGAACCTACCTAATCCTTGACTAATAATTTCAAAAACTTTACTGGACAAGGCCCATAGAATCTTTATAAGGCTTTTTTTTCTGATTTGTTACGGTTTCTTAGTTAAAGGTTGCATAAACAAGGGTTGGCCCCTATTGCAAAAGAAAAAAACTTCACTCTAACAAGATAAAAGTGTGGCTAATTTCTTCGTCAGTAAAACACTATCGGTTTATTGATCGGACCATAAAAGTTATCTTTTATGTTCTCAACTATACAAGGAATGATAAAATTAGAGTTAAAAACCGACGGTCGTTAATGCTCGAAGCGATAAGCCGTCGAGTCTATGGTTTATTTCCAGAAATCAGTTGCCTATATAGGTACATAAGAAAATCCTTCCTTTATATTTTATTGAATAAGACTGGCGTGATGATAGAAATCAAATGAGCCAGATTAGGAAACATCTGTTGTTATAATGGGAGTCTTCCGGGACAAAGTATTATGATCAAAGTCATTTTAAATTAAGAACTACCGGTCCAATGTTGTACAACATACTTAACCCTGTTTCAGATTTAAAACTGCCTAAGATTTTTCAAACCAAACCAAAAAAATAGATAATTTGTAAACAGCTCGTCGACTTGATATAAATCAGTGCTTTTTTTCCAAGTTTTGTAATAAATCGGATCCGGAATTCCTGACTTTGGTTCCGGAGTTCCAGATAGATATGTGCGGTCCACTTTATCCGGGAATTTAATAGAAAGGTCAGTTCGTAGTGATTGATGGGATGTGATAGATATCAATGTTCGTTTGTTGGTAAGTGTTGCCATGGCAGGTAAGATTGTTTGTAGGAGATCATCTGTGATTCAGTCACGAAAATTCTTTAATATACAGAAACCTACACTACCGCCTGATGTCATTATTCGTGACAAAATATGTTTTCCTTTTTACTGTGAGATAATCCATGAAAGCGAAGCCACGGGACAAAGTAAGTAATAAAAAAAAAAGTTGATAAAGTATCTACTCTATCTATGAATAGTTTATTTTTAATAAGGGACGCTTACGTAAGCAGCGTTTTCATCAAGACAATTTTAGCTGTATGACTCTAGTTTCCTTCAATCTCACTGCTCATCCCGTAGAATTACATCATGAATGAGCCTATTTCTATTCGGATGGTGTGAAAGGCGGTGTGGGACAATACGATTCCCGCATCACCCACCCCCATATGTTCACTATAGACGTAGTCCACCATAAACAGATGTAAGAATGGTATGGATCTTATAATTCTATGCACAAAGGTTTTTTTTAATAAATGACCACATGTGAATAGGACCTTCCATTATGGCCATGCACATTGTAATTTTTTTTTTAAATCGATGACCACATAACAATTTAAAGTGATGTCATTCTTTTTTATTTCAGCACAAATTAGTGGCCATTAATGCAACTGGATGCCATTGTTTTTATTTTTTATTTGCAGCGGAATATTACGTCGGTGTAGTTGAAGTAATCGTCTATTTTAAGATGTCTGTGCATTTGTGAGAATTGTATGTGCACTTGTGCAATTCTGTCTAAAGATTTCGTAATCTACTCTAATAAAGTGAATAATAATAATCACAGGATCATTTTTTAAATCTTGTAAAACGTGGAGTTTACTAAAGTCAATGACTTGTTTTAAAAGCTACGACATGCCCTTTATAAGTAAACAAATAGCTGTTTGTCACGAAAACGCATCCCCTTGGTAAAAGTCAGTAGGGTAGCCGTCCATACGGACGTAGGTAGGTATAGGTATTACCGACCTAATGGGGTGATGGAGAAATATGGCGTTATAGGGATTACACAACCCTCTATTGGGAAAATGCTTTTATGAAATTTGAAGTTACCTTTGTTGGTACCTTAAATATGTTTAATCTAAATGTGTGCGCGAATTATTTTTATTAATAAATTAATTTTACAGTTATTTTGCTTGAGGCAGGCAAAGAATTTTATAAATTAACTTTTGAAAATAAAAAACTGAGTAGTAAATATGCATAATAATGCATATTTAACTAACAAACTGTATCATTTTATCGTACTATTTAAAGTAATATTAACATGGTCATTAAACTCATAACATTCAAGATGAAAAAGCCAGACGTGTTTTTCAATCTCAAGAGTTGATTCAGCACGTGCTTCTGCATAACCATGAGATAAGACAATGTATTAACATACAAAATACCATCACATAAAAGAAACACCATAAAAATTTAAAAGACATGCATATCCATATCCATACTATGGCTACCGCCCGAGCCCCGAAGTCAACAGGCAAACGCGACGGAAAAGGCCGACGATACCCGAATGCTTATGGTGCTTTTTTTGCTCCGTCTCGCTCTTTCACTATAACAAAAACACCGTAGTTCAAAGCTCAAAGCTTGCTTACTACTTCGCCGCGTACAAACGTGCTCCCAATATCTCATGTTTATGTTCTAAAATGTTATTGAATCTTAACACTGTTGTGTTATAACAAAACCAGTGTTTACAGAATAAATTATTTAGTTTGTGGTGTGGTTATTAATAATTGTGTGAAAATAGAAACGGAGTTTGTTAAAATGTGAGTATGATAAATCAGAGTAATTTAATAGTGGTATAGTTTATGAAGTGTAATAAGGTGGAATTAGGTACCTCGTTGATTTCTAAAGTTTCTCCTGGATTGCTAGGCGTAGTACCTATCTACGATTTATTTACGTATTCAGCACAGATGTTTTAGTTATTCGGAGTGACTTCCTGTTCCTTTGAGTAACGTAAGTACGTAGGTGGCCTATTTATAAGCGCCTTTTATTATTCGGTTTTGTTCCACACGATGCGATTGTGATAAGTACCTATATTAATGAACTTTATTTATTACAATTGTTTAGTTTAAGATTGAGTTCATAAATGTATTCGTTCCTATCTCAAGTTAAAATTCCATTTGCAAAATTCAAAGTGTTTTCTAATAATAAATGGAAATTACCTACTGTTTAATGGCTACTAACCAGTAAATTTCGTTTAATTTTTATTCGCCTTGCAATAACCAATGTATTAACTTTTAAATCGAAACTTAATACTAATCGCAAAACTTAATTGAAAATTTTCAATTTGGTCTGGATAATAATATGTTACTTTATAATTTTGGTGAAATAAGAAAGTAAGACTAAATAGTCTTAATAATAAAGTCGTGCTGTTAATAGGAATATTCAATTAGTACGGAACCAATTGATTGAAGAGCGTGGCGACCTCTGACGGTTCTAAATGGGAACAAGTCATAATTCTTTATGCAGAGTTGGTGTTGCTATGCCGAGCTAGACTACTGCTAGTTAGACTCTGAAAAAATAATTATGACGTAGGTGCTCATATCGGTTGCTTTATGAATGTATGTAAATTAATGTGGAATATGAAAAGTGAAATTAAATCTTCAAGATGGGCAGCCGATACTGTTGCCATCGTGGGTAGAACCTGGATGAGGCACAGGAACATGGGGATTGGTAAAAGAAAGGAGAGGCGTATACTCGATGAATCCTAACTGCCTGGTTGGTCTTGCAGAAACAAGCGGTCGTAAGCAAAGCTAATATTAGCATTGCATCTTGGACACGATTCCCAGGTACACTATAGGTACTATACTTAGGCTTAGGGCTATAGACACTCGACTTCAATTCTAGTACAGTAGATCTCATGTAAATGGTAACAAAACGCTTGTGTGTGTGACAAACCACACCCCGTCAATCCTTCTGGGCTTGCTAAGCTAAGAAGACGGAGAAGGATTCGTATTAACATCATGATGTCGAGTGTGAATTTGTGATCGAATTCACTTCTTATGACTTTAAACTGTTGTTCATCAACGAATATAGCCTTTAATTCACGCCATTCAACCTAAAAGGTTTGGCAGAGATCCAAGCTGTAAACAGTGCCACATAAAAAGGCGGTAGAAGATTGATGTTGTTTTTTTTTTACGTGGTCTTGTAAGTGATAGGATCGTAATAACTAATTAAATGCCCGTTGTCACTTATACTTCAAGTGGACACCTTAATTACTGCCTTGTGCCTACATACATAAACATATGTCTAAAAGTGCATTGTTGGATTTGTCAATGCTCGCCGCCAAATAATAACAGTTGCAAGGGTAGATCTTCATGGTTAAGCAGCGCTTGTCGAGGTCAGTCTGTTGATGAGTGATCATTCATATACCTACCTCCATACCGAGACTCCTCCGTGACTTGAGAAGCACGCTAAGCTGTTGATCCCGCCTGTCATTTGTAGATCTTTGTCATTTGCTAAGAGTTCTCAGAAGCACCAAAATCTGACAACTGTTTCCGCAAAGTGTTGCTCAGTTACTGGGTCGTGGAGGTCAGACGGTCAGTCACTGTACGAAAAATACTATTGTTATTCAATTATTTATATGTACTTAACCGGAAAAAAAAAATAATTAACAAACGGATATATTGGAAACTATTGAATTTGGATGGGATTTGTTGTATGCAAAACGATGTTTTCACAATTTATCGAGAAATTTTATAATCTAATAAAGATTTATTACAATCTTACTGAGTCTGCAATTTTAAAACGGAAGCTGATTCCAACATAGTTCGAAATGAGCTACTTAGACTGATTTATTGTTCGATTTTTAACGTTAACCTTCGGGTTAAGAGTTGAAAATCCAACAGTGGAATAAAATTGTGACATCCATTTAGGTGTTTTCTAGTGTTGCTTAAAACGGGCTTTAATTAATACACTAGCGGATGTCACGCGATTTCACCCGCATAGTTCCCGTTCCCGTGGGAGTACGGGGATAAAATATAGCCTATGTTACTCGCTGATAATGTAGCTATCCATTGCTGAAAGAATTTTTCAAATCGGTCCAGTAGTTTTTAAGTTTATTTGTTACATACAAAAATACAAATCTTTCCTCTTTATAATATTAGTATAAAGTATAGATTAATTTTGGTCTCAGTAGACTTGACTTTTATTAGTCTCGCCACTATGGCCTGGGGTGACAAACAGTTGGTACAATGTTGGTGTTTCATTAAAAGGAAGACAGTTGTAAACTTTCTTTTCTTCATAATTGAATGGCTGGGGCCTTAATCAAAAACTGAAAATAACAGTGGCCGCTATTTAAAAAAAAAAATTTTTTTTTTCTAAGTATTCACATTAATACTTTTGATAGCGATTGCCGAATAGATCGTCAAAATAATTGTTAATTAAGTTAATTCCCAAAAATTGTTCTTGAATTATCGTTGAAAGCTTTTTTTGAAAGAAAACGTTTAAGAAAGTAGCTGTTTATTTTCTAAACAAGAATTTATTTAAATGATTGATGTTGATGATGTTTTTGATTGCATACAGCATTCCTTATACAAACTGGTCAAACGGGAGTTTAGAAAAAAACGCGGTAAAGCAATCAATTATTTTTTGACTCTAATAGCATTTTCATAGTCTATTAGCTTGATGATACCAGTGTATTACAGTCCCATAAATTTTAGGTTTGTAGCTTAATCATCCAATTTAATAACACATACTTATGTCGATAGAATATTAGTCCAATGAAATGACGAATATTTATACATATGTACCTATTAGCTTTTGCCCGCGACTTCGTACGCGCATATCCCGTTTTTTCACGTTCCCATAGAAATTTCGGGAAACCCTCTCTTAGAGCTCCCCTTAACAAACTACATGTCAAATTTCAGCTTTCTACGACCAGCAGTTTCGGGTGTGCGTTGTCTGCCAGTCACTCAGTAACGGAAGAGTTATAGTAGGCGCCAGATAAATGTGGAATAAAGTATATTGACCTTTCCCTAATAACTGTTCATAGGTACCTGAACAATTAAATATGAATCGTTTTTCATTATTAGACAATGTTAAGAATCACGAGAGATGATGATTCGTGACAGCTTTGTGTCATTAATTCCGTTTTTCAAATTAAAAATGTCAATAATTGTAGGTGGGTCAATGACCGTTATTCCACGATTATCTGGCGCCTACTATAGCTGCAAAATTTAGGTATAAACATAAAGCATTAAATCCGGATAAAGATTGATAAATTCACTGACATTAACTGTGACACCACATTGAATCTGATTTCGTGCATATCAGACTAAAAAAAACGAAATCAATTTGGTACACTCTTCCGTCACACAATATTGTACTTTCTGTTCCGTTCCCAGCAAATTTTGTTCCAAATTACTTGTAATAAGGTCGATGTTATAGCAATATTGACACTGTGTACATATTTTTCAGACTTTGTTTACTTTACTATGATTAACCGAGCTTTTGCACTTGGGTAACTAACTTCTTGCGGGAAAAGTGTCATCATCATTTCCCCTTTATAAATTTGCTACTTGCTAACCTTTATAAGCTTTTTCCAGCTTATTCAGGTACATAATTCTGGGACTCCGGGACAAAAAATGGTCTTCCCTACCCCCCCTGGCAAGATCCATTCAAATCCGTTCAGCTGTCGAGACGTGAAGTGGTAACAAACAGACGGATAGATACACAGACTTCAACGTAAGGTTCAGTTGAAAATCAGCGTCAGGCAACTACTGTACAGTTGTCTGGCATTTTGCTGAACTGGACCTATTTGAAGCAGCCGCGTGGCGCACGACGTTTATTGTATTAAATTAAGTTTCCTTTTATTTGTACAAACATTGTGTGTACCAGTGTGTGCGAAATAAACTAGTTTTCATTCTTTCTTTCTTTCAGACAAAGTTACTTTCGCATTTATAAATATTAGTATGGATTTTGGTAGAACTTATACATTGGTAAAAAACAACTAGCAATAGAAACAGAAGGAAAACACATGAGAGAAGAAAGAATGAATGATAGCGTGACGGTCACAAGACAGAATGAAAGAGGAAAATATGCTGCATCGACCTCAGGAATACACACGGCATGAGGCAGAAAGATATGAGAAATCTGAAAAGCTGATTGAAGGATACCGAACTGCAACATAATGCTGTATGCTAATATAATTATCTTCCTGACTTAAATTATAAATGCGAAAGTGAGATCGTTTGTACACTTTCACGCCTAAACCGCTGTTTCGATTTTGATGAATTTTGTTTTGTTTATAGAATACTTTTAACGCGCAAACGAAGCCTTGGGCAAAAGCTAGTTTCCTATATGATCTCACAAAGTTCAACGGCGTACATAATTCATGTTCAAGCCACTCCAAGAACATAAAATTTTATGTTCCATGCTCTATATCTCTGGCGCAATGGACTGCATAAGTGTGTGAAAGTCAGACACAGAACGTTTTAGAACTCTTAACTAAAATGGCCGTTTTCAATAACCGTCATTTTAGCAATTCGTCCTTTGTTGAACAAAGAAGAAGTTGCCATAATCTCTCTGTGTATACTAGACAACTATTAATTCGAAACGGCTGTAATAGTAGAAGTTCTGCTCGTGGCTAAATATGTCAACCGCATAGGTCCCTGATCAAGTTTTAGTGACGCTTGCTGAGACTGGTCCCTGGATAGGTGACCATCTTAACATACTGAGATACCTCTGTGCTTCAGAGAGCACATTAGGTCGTGGGTCCCAGCTGTAATTCGTAGATCTTTGACAATCAGATAGTCAGAACCCAAGACATCTGACATCAGTCATGCGAAGGGATATCGTGTAACCCAGTCAGGGTTATAGATAGGCAGTCGCTCTATGATAATAATTGTACTTTGCTGTATCCGGTTAGTCTTGAAGCCCACTCCACCATTGTTGGGAAAAGGCTATGTACCTAAACTAAAAACATAAAACAAAACAAGTTCTCCAGAACACCTATTCAAGGAGTTCTTGAGAACTTGTTTTGTATGACTTCCACATACTTGTAATATTAAAAATGGTTTCCAATAACTAATTTGAAAATTTTCTTTTCGGCTTAAAAAGTAAAAAAACCCGTGAAAATTTTGCGCTAAGGATATTTTAAATTCATTCCTTAAAAGAAAATTATTAAGTAGGAAGTAAAAGTCAATATTGCGATGAGAAATTCTATTGCACACGGCTTGTATAAAAGAAATTGTAGCAATCATCCGTAGGTTTAATCAAACAGTTAACAATGTTCTCGGATTGCAGGCAGACAAGAATCCCCGTTAATTCTGAAACCCTAGGGTTTATCCTGCACTCGTGCGGTAATCCAAGCCTTTCATGGCCTCTTGCGTGAAGTTTACACTGTCTAATGCGTCGAGTATTTGCACGCTCGATACAGGGTGCGATTGAGAGATGACTGAATGTGACGTTCGATTAAAGCTGAGAACCTAAAACAGCAGACGAACGGATTCAAAAGCACTCTTTTAAACATCAATTTGTATTGAATTGAAATTGAAAAAGCGCCATCTGGTGACAATCACGAAAACCTTTTTTTCCTCTACATTTACGTTAACGCGATCAAGTACGATAAAAAACTCGCACTAAACCCTCAGAAGCAGTTTTAAGACCATAGTCAAGTAATTAATTAAATAATTTAGTTTTTCCTTGACATCATTTTATTTACATCCCCCCGGCCTAGTTGTAATCCGAATGATATTATATTTATTTAATTATATTCTCCATTCGGTGTGTATGTAAGTGTACTTTTAATTAGCTTTCAACATTCTAGAGTGAGAACATGTCTAAACACACTTCCCGATACTTAACAAATTCATTCCACATCGTGAATCATACCTTCATAACAATTCCACCCTTCAGTATGTGCGCGACTCAACCGTCCAAAACAAATGAAAATCATTTCGCTCGTACTTACTAACAGTTTGGTTGACAGCCAAACTCGATTACATTGGCCATAAGTTCGACACAGTTTGGCGACATACCAGATCCAATTATTGTATGCTTGTACCGTTCCAAACATTTATTTTACATACATATGGGCGATGGCTGTTTCCTGAAAGTAATTCCATTTAAACCGTTGTTCAAGGAAAACGAATGTACAAAAGTAGGGCAGGAATCCTTTTAAAGTTTTTGCTTGTACTGCAAACTTGATTAAATTATAGTTTTGTTCCTTTTGAGTCCTTGAAGTTTCTCATGTTTTATTCATTATAACTTTGTGTTTGTACCAGCTACAAAATTCAGGACAGCTGAAACCGCATGAATAATGTAAAGGCTTTTTCCTGTTATATTTTTGGGACGTCTTAAAACGAGTATTTCAAGTCTAGGCGTCAATTATGAGAAATACAGTGTGTCAACATGTTGTCGGCACGTATTTATGTGTTTGTATGTGTGTCATGAAAGTAAACCCATTAGCGTGCATCGGGGCCATGCATCGACCAGTACTGGGAACGCAATTGTTTGTACCACGTTACCGATCGTTATTCGTGATGACTCCATGCTTACGTGTTGAATGTTTACACGACCATTGTCAGTTGTACCCTTTGAATTCTTGAAATAACTGTTACCCCTTTATTTCCGTTACGTAATGTCCTTCCCAACTTTGTTGCGGCTTTCGAGAGACGTTTGACGTCTCTTGACGTCACAATAAACGAGAAACCCGATTCCCACGAAATGTAAATGAAAGAAAAAGTCGAGGTTGGGTAAAAAATTGTTTCATTGTCATGTCTTGAATACTTAGCAGTATCAACGAGACTTGATGTGTCGTAAAGATTAATTGTATAACAAGTTATAGCAATTATCTGCTGCTGTACATCGTAAAACTCCTCTCTCCTCAAACCTATGTATGGCTCATCGCGAACCTCTAGAACATTTTCAACTTAACATCAACAACTTGTGTAACATGTTCTCTAAGTTTGAGTACGAATTACTTTGAAAACGCTTTCAGTTAGAAGAATAGCGGGCAACACCTCTCTGACTGAAAATTTCCAATAGAGTAGATGTTAGTACAAAAAAGCCTCGCTTGACTGCACTAAACAATAAAACAATCACACTCTAAGTCATAGTTAAAATTGGATTGGGCAACGAGCGAGGCTAAACAGATTTTTTTCGGTGGGCGCAAGTGAAGCGAAGTTGTCCACGGAGCTACACAGTCCGCGCGGCGCGGTTGAAAGGCGCCCATCTCGGTTGAGTAGCGGCCCAGCCCTCGGCCGCTATTTGCAGAACAATGCAGGCTTGATGTGCGCACGCCGCTACCGGGAAAGCGCGGAGGGAAAACGCGCGAAGTCGCCAGTCTCGGCCCGCATGTGCGACCGGCCGCGCGCCGTAGAACGCACGACGCACGCGCCCTGGCGCTCGACGCCGCGCGCCGCGCTCGCCGCGGCGTTACGTTTTCCGAATCGACCGCAGACGACAACACTGCCACCGTGACAGAGTTTCAGTGTCAAAAGGTTGGTGAACCCACTCTAGTGCAACCAAAATACCACCCAAACCCAAGGGTGCACAGCCTGGTTTCCTTACCCACCCGCCTGACATGTGCACTAGTAATTTCCTCGTGCGCCGCAAATGTCAAACGCTCACGATTGAGTAGGAAATGCTGTTTATGAAGGACTGATTTATTTCCCTATTACTGAGGTTTCAAAACTACCGATTGCCTATTTCAGGATTGATTGATTTGACAACTGCTATTTTGAATAAAAGGTAGAGTAATTATAAATCTTAGAGTTATAAATCTTTATTACGCACTTAAATTTCACACTGGTTTTTAATATTTTTGGCATGAAAATCACTCTTAGGTACGCTGATTTTGCAAAAATATATGTATTTCTACAAAACCAGACCTCACAAAGAATTTGCGCACATCCAGGTGGACCCTTGTCCTTGACACACTTAAGAAGGGGAATGTCACTGCGATCAAGAACATTTCGTAAAGCATTGTTTTCATTTCGAGAATCGTTTCTTTTCACATTTATGCCTAGAATAAACAAAATCTCGGTATGACAGCTCAACTACCTCTCGCTAATAGCCGAATCTGTGAACCATCGATGACAGCCGTGACGCATCAGTTTATAAAACAAACTCTCACCCTACTTATCGGAGATCATGACTCCGCTACTTCGGAAACTTTTACCAACATCTTAACGGTATAAAAGGGCTCACTGCGATCCAATTTTAAACATAATCGATAAACACATCAGCGATAGCTTCCGAGAACATCGAGAATCGATGGTACATCGTAATATTTCGACTCCAATGTTTCTCAAGCTCGTTAAAAGAAATGGAGTACTGCGACCTATATATATCGAGTCTTAAACTGAAATTAGATTGCGTTAATGCGTTCAGTAGGAATATAAACAGCGTACCAAAACACGCCAAGGGATATGTCATGCCCCAGAAATAATAGTTTGAGCTGAGCAACGTTCCAAACTTTAGATCGATGAGATCATCGCATGCAATGACATAAGACATCATATTTAAATGCACATAATTGTGGAATAAGAAGTAACGCGATTTGCGTGAGAATTAAACTAATGGTTGGCTTTGTAGCGTAGCCATTGAGGCGTAATTATTCGGCCCAAGGGTACAACAAAGTGTGTCTGATTGTCTCGACAGTGCTGTCAATTATGTTACACAATGTCTGCTAAGTAGGGATGATCACCGAGTAATATAAGCTGAAAATGGAGAGGGTTAGGTTATGTTACTCAAAACGCTATACATTGTATGGTTGAACAACAATATTCAATTGACCAACGAAGAAAGGGGGAAAAAAATCAATTAAGAGTTTGACATAACCAATTTTTTTTATTAGCCAAATTTGTCCCACTGGTGGGCAAATACCTCCCACATATCCTTCCAGACACTCTTTTCTTGCGCCACCTCGAACCAGCCTTCGCAGTGTGCGTCCAGATCATCTCGCCACCGCTTTCTGAGCCGGCCTCGGCGAAGACTTCCATCCCCGGGCACCCACTGCGTGGAGACTTTTGCCCAGCGGTCACAGTGCATGCGGCCGGTGTGACCCGCCCAGTCCCATTTCAGGCTGGCAGCTTTTTTGCTCACGTCTAAGATGCCTGTTTTGGAGCGCAGCGTGGTGTTCCGTACTCATATCAATTCTTTTCAAACCTAGAATACTGCGCTCCATTGCCCTTTGACATACCCCAAGGCGGAACTTTTGCGACTCGGTGAGTGACCAGGTCTAAGCACCGTAGGTTAGGACGGGCAGAATACACATGTCGATGAGTTTGCACTTCAGGGACATCGGGAGATAGCCCTTCATTAGAGAATTCTTGGACCAGTAGCTTTTCGATGCGACGATCGATTTCCCCTTCCGGCCTGTTTTCGAAAGAAAATAACTGGTCCATGTAGATATAGGTACTCATAGACATAGTGTATATCCTGCCCATCTACCTCGACCCTACGTTTGCTGCTGTTTGTCATCGTTTTAGTTTTTGACCGATCCATCGCGAGTCCCACCTTGAGGCTAGCCGTGCTCAGATGGTCCAACCAATTCATTTATAGACTTTTCGTTAATCACTCAATGCGATTCTGCTTTTGGAATACCTGTTGAAATTAGTATAATTTTCTCTAAATCTCTTCTAGTTCTTGTTTCGTTTATTGATATTAAAATATTTTATAATATTATAAATATTATTATATCATTATCCTTTTTATTATTTAAAATAGATTTTCCATGTTTTGATCAACTTTGCGTAGTAGGTTTCCATACCATGTTTATTAATAGGTTCTGGTTTGATGTGCCAAAACCTTTCAATCAGTTTCTGTCAATAAGTCGATTAATAATACGGCGCGTGGTATCCAATTAATAACACCCTCTATGAGCCTAATTGCTGTGTGATGTCATGATTGATTAAATGATGATGTTTTAGAAAACTTTATTTTTATGATTGAGCCTGGGGTTGACACACTAGTGTTGTTGTTCAAGTGTTAATTGGGTTTTTTGTGACCTCAGCAAGCAGACCAAGGAATAAGCATTGCCATTAAATATGGTTATACTACTAGTGTTTTGGGCACGTTTCCTGTTGAAAGCGATGTGGAAGATTTTACGATGCCTAATAGGTTCTAGCCTTCCGCTTTCTATCACCCTTTTTACGTAATTATATAATAATTATACAATATATATTTTTATTTCCTTGTGTACTTAATAGAATTTTCTCAACTTTCTTTCGTTTTTAGTCGGTATTTTCTGGGTTAATTTCTTTAAGTCTTTTCTTTCTACTTGCCTTTATTCTGAAAAAAACTGAGATCATGATAGCAAGAATTGTTTGCTTTATGAAACTTTCCTAGTATTCACGCTACATTGTCTGAACCGTGTGGAATAAACTTGCGCTTTGTTACGCAACAAGAAAATTCTCAGGAAAACGCTATTCGGAATAAATCTTCAGTAAAACTTTTTATCTCATCTTAGTTTTTTAGTAAATTGTAAGGAATGATGTCTATATAGAGGGTGACTACAGAAATTACGACAAATTTATTTATTTACTTCAACTTTATGTACCACAGTGGAACATAGGCGCACTCAATGCAACCAGGCATTCTCTTCAAGCGAACCTTTGGGTTAAAAAGACAAAAAATCAATTTGTTACTAATAAGGAATTAGTTACACTAGTCGCTAATAGAGAAGTATGGAAGAAGAGGCATGTTGAGCCGACACCAAATAAATTAAGATAATGGCAAAAGAATTATGTTGATTTGAAAAGAATTAAAACCAACACCTTCCATTGTGTTTCCGACATTGCGTGACAAAAAGGAATAAAATGATATATGTATCGTACATATGGGTCAAATGTGTGAATAAAAAGTCCAGTTCCAATTACGTAATGTTAATAAACAATTAATTTATTGTTGCACAAAGTAAAGTGACACGCGATGTTAACACCATATAACTTAGGAAATAATGGATTTCACGTGATAAAACATTTTTCTATGCCATTGTTTTATGAAATGGAATGGTAGCATAATGATTATTTCATATTTTACCAAAGGAGAACATAGAAAGAAGAAATGGGACACGTAGGAAAGAACAGGCTGGAAATAAATAAATTAGAACTTTTTCATTAAATTTATTTATTTATTAAAACTTTATGTACAATAGTGGTATATTGGCGGACTTAATGCATCAAGGCATTCTCTACCAGTCAACTTTTGGGTTAAAAAGACTACACTACAAAAAATAAAAATAAAATCTATAGTAGAAAATGTCATAAAGTAATTAATTTCATAATTTTTTATAAAAGCCATTAAAACTGGGTATGTAATAAAGTCTTTTGCCCCAAATAGGATTGACGTTCAGAAGTAATTGAAGTGATTAAAATGAATGAACTTGCAATTTTATCTATTCACCAATCTAGAATGAGTCCATCACAGGTAATACTCGGCTGGCAATACAATTCTCGACTGACATACCAATCGACAGATAGTATCGCAATATCTGATAGCTATAGACCTTATAGACCCATGGAATAATATCTTTCATCTCATTCCGAGCCAGTCTCATATGAAAACATTTCAAAAATATATAAAAACAGTTCGCGTATTCGTACAACGCGTTCCAGCGAAATTTTTGTAAATAAGGCCTATTCAAGTTCCATTATTAAAGCTTTTGCGTGGGCTGCCCATTGATTATAGCCGCTCTGTCATGCAATGATGAACCCTGGGGCGTTTTTTTTAGGGTTGGTTATTCCTTGAGAGATGAAACTAAAGGGATGATCAACAGGCAGGTGAATAAACGCTTTGAAAATCCTGGCTCAGCTTTTCAACGCGTTGCAAGTTTTATAAAGGTCTGGATTAAAAATATAGGCACAGTCCGTGTCTGTTATTGCACTAACTTATTTACTATGAATCGTACGTCTGGGAGCTTTAAGCGAGAATTCTTTCTATCTTTTGCTTCCATTTTATGCTTGGGTGGATGAGATATTTATCTATCTTTTGAAGCCAGCTTTCTGATGTGGTTTAATTTAATGACTTTGTTAGACAATTGCAGAGCCAACTCTGTATTCTCATATTTTCTTCGTCTTTCTAATGGTTCTATTTGCATTTTTTTTACTTGTTTCTGCAATTATATGTAGGTATATCTTAAATCTAGGTAGACGTCAATTGGTAACATTAGGTCTTGTTAAAAAATCAAAATGTTTTTTTTGTGGATATCCTTCACATTCAGCTGTCTATTAGAAACTGTTCCATTTCAATCAAAACTTTGACAGTCCTAATATTTACAACACAATATAAAAAAGCCATCTCCGTTATATTTCTGTCACATCTACTTTCCCGGGTCCGCCACCCGTCCTTTACATACGTGGGTAGCTTTAGAGGTACCCTGACTTATTTATGTCGTACAACACAGCCCTTTGAAGTATCGCAGTACCCAGCTAGACGATACCTACCCATAGCAACTGTATACCATTTTAATGCCTTTTATTTTTAATTTTTCGGTGACTTAAAATTAGCCTTTGATCCTGTTTCATCAGACATTAAAGAAATGTTGACAAGAAGTTGATGTCATCTAAATGAAGATAGACAAGATGTGAAGTTTGTTGAAGAAATAGACGTAAATGTTCATGTTTATACAGATAAATGCATCACTGAACTTAATCATAGAAAATTAAAGTTCTATTCCCGGCGAGCTTTGATGATTATTGTGACAGAACTATGAATAGAATTGTTGTGGTTATACATTATATAATAATATGTGCCAGAACAAGATGCATTTTCCGAAAATAACTCTATTATGAAAACTAAAACTAAATTAAGCTTAGTGCAATTTGATACAGGACTTGAAGGTATAGTTCCTCTGGGAATGCTATTGGAGACGTTTTAATATGGCTCACCAAAGTCTGGCAAATTAGTTTGTACAAAAATTACAGTTGGACTACTTAAAGTGCTGTATAAGTTTCAAAGTAAGTCAAGCTAGGCTAGCTTAATAACAGAGTAACATTTTATGAATCATTTTATGCCAGCAAGTAAAAAGCAACCCTTTTAAAGCTCCATACGAATTGAAAGGAGTATCGTAAGCAGCTTACGGAGGAAAATTCTGATATCACAAAATACACTCCCCTCCTACAGAAAATCTGGTTATAACATCAAAACATTCGCTAAAACTGGCAGGAGTTAGCCATAAGGCATGAATTTCAATAAATTATTAATAATAGTCCAGTTTCGACGTATACCATTAGGTGTTAATACTATTAATAGTCAGGAAGTTTAGAATGGGCTTGATCATAAACAAACAGTATCTGATGGACGTGAACCACAGGGCTGGCACACATTTGCCTTTCTTGGAAATTCAGTTCAACAATAATTAGATCAACCTACCAACGTTTTTTAGACTTCCGACGTTTGGCATATCTGGGTTATTAAACTTCCATTCAAAGACGAAATGAAAGAATAAAATAGTCTGTTAGTGGGTTATCTTCCCACGCAGGTATTATTAAATGGAAATAGGTTGCTATGGTGTGTAGGCGATGGGTGGGCAACCTGTCTCTATATAGATACTATTGCGATATATGAAGCCCAAGACGTTTGTAGATAGATAATCAATTTTAAGACGTATTGAGGCAATAACTTCACAAAGAATGGGGCCAGTGTTTTGACAGTGCGTAGATTTTAATGGAAATAATGAAAGCAATAAATACAGTTCTATGCGCGTCCAAGATATAAAATTTGAAACATATGACACAAAGAAAAAGCCGATCTAACGCAAGCTTGCAGAATCTGGCACGGTTGTAGCAACCATCAAAATATAGTAAGAAAACTAATAAAACTGCACAGATTTAGCGTAGCAGATGATACAGTTTGACATTCGACTTATTTTTCAGCGAGTTGTTTCAGTTGTTGTGTCAACAGTTATTCAGATTTTATGGAATGAAAGAAAAATAAATTTTAGCGGGTGTAAATCCTGTGTATTTCGTTTTATATTTGTATTTTTTTTTTTTAATGTCCTTGTTTTATTATTTTGCTCTACTTTTCTAATGAAACCTACAGCAACGAGTTATAAGATCATTCAATTACTTGTTTTCTCTCTAGTTTTCCAATACACTATCTGTATGAATTGGCGAAGTTTTTTTGTTTTTATTCAATGTTGTTTATTTTTGCCACCCTTTGTTTCCGTATTCCGACATTCGGTATGCATAATATGAGAGATGTTTTGAATTTCACTCTGCAATGTGTTTTGTTCAATTTTTAGTTTGTTCACGTTTTCCTTTGGTAGCATCCGTATATTGATTTTCACAGGCATTCTGGCTGAATGTTTTCATGTGAACTTAATGCATTTTAAATGTGTATTTGAATTATGGTATTCCCTCCATATTCACTGTAAATGCTTTGTTTAAGTTGCTAATACATTTAACAGAATCAATGAACTATTTTGGTTTTTTTAATTACAAATTTCTGTTTCAAACAATCACTAAGCAATTCACTCCAATTTATTCCCTTCTTGATAACAAAATTCTAAAGGCAAAACGTAGAAACCCATTCAAATTAGAATGCGGGCATTACCTTCGTGAAGGCGCACACAAATTATGGCATCTTCGATCTGGTTGTTATGCAAATGCCCCAAGCTATCCAGCAAACACGGTAACTTACATTATCGGTGACTGGTGGCAGTGCCAACACAAGCTCGACGGTTTGTTGCCAAGCTGTATGGTTATCGACTCTGTCTTGAATTGTTACCAAGCCTGTAGTGCTGCGGGTACTTTGTGTGGTAACATAATATCGAGGTGTGGTGTTTATTACGTCGAAAGACACGTCTAGCGACTGTTATTACCTTTTTATACGGTAAAATCTCCTTTTTGCAGTACCTAACTTTTTTTATTATACTAAATTAAACTCAAAATAAATTAACTCGGTTTCCATTTTGCACAAAAAAGTCAAACCCCTTTGGCGTACCTTTGATCTTATCACACATCAGTGTCCAGGCTTTCTGCTGGCCACCGCGATCGTTATCAGTGGTAGCTGTTGACACAGCCATTTAGCCTGTCCTTTGTTGAGAGCGAGCCAAAAGGCCGAGCATTCTCGTAATACAACAACCCACCTGGCTTTAACTGAGTTCTGTTCTGCTGAATCTTTTATTTTTTTGGAAGTCAGAGCTGTAAATTTTTTAAACGACTAACTTTTCGTTGTTATCACTGCGTATTGTTTTTTTTTGTCAAATACTTTTTGTTTGTAACTGTAGTCCCTCTGTGTAGAATCATGTTTATTTCTATATTTAGAACTTTTGCTCCAATTTTCGCTTCCACGAAAGCCACAAACGCCTCTGCCCTTTCATCTAGTACCGAATTCTTTCTGAACAACAAAAAATACTGTATCCCATCTCAGTTGTCTGTTGCCAGCAACACTGCAGTTTTTAGAGCAACATGATTAGCAGAATTGGGAGCAGTTCCTCCATTTCTGGAGCAGTGTGTGAAGAACATTAATTTCCTTGCCTCACTGGCTTGCTTGTCGGGAAACCTGTCACCTCGTCAAGTAGTGGGAACCAACCTAGTTCTGTTTCCGGTTTACTGGTTGCCTATTTGTGTGCGGATATAGGATAAGACCTATTTGTTTTGTCTGAAACTGTTGATGTGTTATTGGAAATTGGTTCAATAGGTAATTTCCGCTTTCTGATAGATTCTACTGCATTGGTTAGCGCTGTAGACAGATTTTCATTTTTATTGATCAAACTTTTATTTTTATAAGACGTGTGTTGCTTGGGTTGCTACAAAGATTTCTTTAAACAAAAGCCCAATCATTTATCATGTTTCAACCTAATTGTAGCTGTAACGGATTAAATTGACGAAATATTATCTGAAGTCTTCGAACCTGTTACTTACAAAGTTTACAACCCACATACCCACTAAAACGTCTATCCTTGAAACAATCTGAAGGCCGTGCAAATATTTGTCTCTCGTTCCTTACTACCGGTACCGGAGTGAGGGAGTGCCTCTAGTAAAGTTCCAAGTGATTTATGTGCATGACGTTGGTCAGCCTAATACCACGTTTTACCACTACTTTCTTTGTCAACTAACTTTCTTCTTTTATAGACTACTCGTGTACGGTTCCTTAGTGATAGCCTCTCATATAGAAGCTTTATGGTGTGGTTTTATATCTCTTCAAACTCAGATTTCGATCATAAACATTGTTTTATGATTACGTGTGTGATATTGTGTTTACGTTTTCTGTTTTGGGAGGTCCTCTTGGGATTGTGTTACCAGATGCTATGCTCAGAGTTTTAGGAAGACCGATGGCACCCCTCAATGTAATGGCAGATGGCAGCACTGACAGTATGATATTTTTCTATTTTTCTTTTTCACACACACAGTGCTGTGTATCGTTATCTCACTCTGTCAAGGGAACTCATTGCTTTTAGGCACTTTCGCTAAGTAATTGACTTTACCTGTTGATTTATTCTATTAGGGGACTACACGTGTTTCTTTCATCAATATTTTTATGACAAATTTTATAATGTTAAAGTTCAACCTTTTTCTTATAAAAAGTTTTTTTTTTCAAACATACATTATATTCTCATAATTTTGTCATCCGTACTTTTTGCTATGATTCTTCTTGTCTCATCAACCAGTTTTTGTTTTTCTTTGCTTACTTTTGATAGATAATGTCGTAACTCCACTTGTTGATTTTTATTATTTTACAAGACTACTAAACTTAACCGAGCTTTGTTCTATATTTTATTATGTTGACTTTATTAATGTCAAAGTTCAACCCACCCTTCGTCATAAAAATAAATAGATCTGTATCCAATACGATTTCTTTATCTTCTACAAACAAGACCAAAGACTTGTTGCGTACTCTTTTCTATTGATCTTTTTGTATCGCTTCCAGCAGTTGTTTAATATAATTCACATTTCTTGGCATACTGCTGATGGCCATACAACAGGTTGTTCTAAACCTATCCTAAATATTTATGCTGTGGTTACTGGTTACTGTACCGTAAGACTGTTCCTTCACGTATGACCCAGTTTTTAACCCACGTTATATTAATCGTCTATTTCAGAGAGGTATGGGCATCGTAAAGTTTAAAATTGTTTAACTACACGTTCATGGTTACGGTGGATAATAAAATTGAAATTAAGTGCATGAATCACTAAACTTGTTTTGAACCATTGTTTGGTTGAAGTTATGTACACAATACTTGGACTGTAGGTCAAGCAGATAACTTCTGCAAATATCACTACTTATGCTAAAATATTTTCACCTTTTTGACCCAATTAAAAGAAGTAAGTGGGTACTTTTAAATTTGTGAGGATTGTAGTAGGTGACGTTTTGTAGTTACCCAATATGAAAAAGAAAAGATAGCAAACTAATTAAAGCCAAGCAAGTGAGAATACAAGAAAGAGTGCTAGCTATCATGCAATATCATTTCTTTAACAAAAGTTACCAATACACTGGAAAAACCCTTTCATAAAAAAATCTATTAGCAACAGAATGAAACCAATTAGAAAGCAACCATACAATTAGTGACTATTCAGACATTTCTGTCAATTTTCTCACAACTGTAGAATGTAGGAACATCTACAAATAAAACAAACCGCGAATTGTTCCAACGTTCACATACTTAAAACTGAAGAAAAGAGCTGCAAAGAAAGAGGTTTCGTCTTAAGTACTGTGATGCAAGTGGGACTGAAGAGTATGAATGCAGTTTACAAAGCGCTAAGCATTTCTTCTGTAAAGCTAAGTTCAATTTTATGTTTGTTCGTATTTGCACTTTCGATAGGCTTTGGTTTTACTGAAGACTTACTGAAATAGTAATTTAGTACCCCACCGCTTACTACTATCGGTACTTCGACCATTAATCCGTCAAAAGCTTAATAATAGGTTTACTAGTTATTTGTGTGAAATGCGTCGCTTTGCTTACCATTTTAAATTCTAAATTGGATCCTACAATGCTTAACTTTGCACAAAAAATACATCATCGCAATACGCCTGATATACTCACACTCACGACCTGCTTGGCGTCCCTACCTTCCTTTTACCCCTACCTTCTGTCCCTACCTTCCTAACCTTCTGTTTTTAACGATTAAATAAACCTTGGCTTGCTATTTTAAACAATTTACTAATTGAGAAACAATGTAAAACTTTGAATAAACACATCTGTTATTGTGTTAACAATTCTAAATCCCACTTCCATTTTCTTGTTCCACAGCTTGTCTTATTCCGACTCCGTTGTCTCAGTCTAGTGTTTAAGTTCACGAATTTTGCCAAAGACTTTTAGTGCTGCTCTTACTGAGCAAAAGAGATAACAAAAAGTCTTCCTTAAAATGTAAATTGGTACAATTAAGTGTTCCTTCATTTACATAAATAGACAATTAGTATCTAACTGGTATGTTGAGGCTGTGAACCTAGGTGTTCTAGAGTGTTATTTTGTCTCGCAAAATTCTAATGAAGATAGCAGTAGGTACATTATCATTTTGAGTGAGATTTTGGTAAAATATTTACCTAGAAACATTAATACTTTCTCTTTGTCGTGGACTGCGAAGTTTCTTTTGAATTGTTTTCCTAGAAAAATATAATTGAAGTTGTCTGCATAAAGGGTTTTTAATAAGTTGTATTTTAATATTTTAAATACTAATCTAGCTATATGCACTTAAAATAAAAATAAAACTAAAACATGGCGTCAAAAAATTCGTCCGAATCGCTATCGCCTGGAAGTGAGCCCAAAAGACTGGCGGCATTGCCACGTTGTATGGCAATGCTTATCCTCTGTCCGAGGTAAAAGCCAGCCATTGGGTCACGTCATAAGTTGTATTGTACGGCAATTATAGAGGTATTTATATAAAATAAGCTATCAGCAGCAACAGCTAACACTTGCTAGTATTCATGTGTTTTTTAGCCTTAGAAAATATACAATCGTCCGTTAAGTTTAATAACTAACACGCTATTGATTCTAAAATAAGTTTTTATGTAACATGTTAAAGCCACAAAACGTTTTGGCAGTCTATTACAGAATAAAGTAAAAGATAAGATAATTAATCAAAAACTAGGTAATCTAGACTGCAACTGGCTATAACAGGCATGCAAGATACCGATTAAGATACGAACCAATTTCCCCCATTATTAAAGTGCGAACAGGTGCTTATTTAGAAAGACGATTCCCGTTTACAAATAGCTTGTGCTACTAAATAAATAAATTGGTAATTAATTCTGATATATAAATTGACCTGATTAGCATTAGATACAGAAGTCGATTAGCACTTCAGTGTTTTGATCTATTTTTAGCTATAGCTCTCCCTGCTACTGTTGTTCCTGTCTTCACCTGATATCTTATAACGTTGTCCGAGATTAGGAGACCAGGAGCACAGGTTTTACTTAGTATGGGCTCCTGTCTCCCATCCTTATTGCTTGAACCCCTCTTTTTTTGCGTAATTGTATATATGGAAGAAAATAAAATAAATAATAATTATTAGTTTATTGATCGGAAATTACGATGGAGCACAATACTGGTATCCAACTGAAAAGTTATTCGAAAAATAAATTTAAAATATTAGTATTTTGCACACAGGCTTCAAAAAATATTTATCGAATACTTAGGTGGTATAGTAAATCTTCAATATGTCACTAGCTAGGTAGATATCATAAAGCGATAATATTCATAACAACTCGTGTCCAGTTACTAAAACAACTGTTAATGAGTGTTTACATTTTACCATTGAGACAAATTAGGCCAAGTCTTAAGAGCAAAATGATTGGATCAAATTCCTCAGCCTTGACGGGTGCCGGTTCGATTTGGATCATAAACTGTCAGTGCGAACGTCGTGTGGTGTCATGTTTCATGTAGTTACACTAGGGCCTTGCCCTGGTTCTTCTTTGGGACCAAGGATTTATTATCCTACATAATTTCTAATTAGCTGTCTTGGTACACCAAACAGTAATTAGCAGCAGGATAAAAGAACCACTCTACAAAAAATATCCAAGAGTGACGTACAAGTATGTATATTGATAGGCTATATAAAACTAAACTTAAAATGCGTGGAGATCCTGAGCGAATCGAGTTAAAGTTAAAGGATGATAAATTTTAATATGATAATACTAGCAGTGCTATGTAAACTTACATGTTAATATAAGTACCTTATTCGGCAATACCTACAGGAAGGGTTAAATTCCCCTGCAGCAAAACCCATTATTTTTCTTTTTTCAAAATTGAAGTAACTCCGATATCTACTCTTTTGTAGCGAACTCTATTCATAAAAGGCAGACCACAGATTGAAAATAACAGTAGACTAATAGACATAGACATTAACTTAATTTTACGCTGCGTGAATAGTTCGCAAAGTCCATTGACCTGATGGCCCCATTTTATTATATCGATTGTGTACGTCGTCCTTAAGCGGTGCATTAGGTAGGTAGTACTCGTAATGCTTGGTCATAGCAACGATTTTTAATAGTACCTATTGTTGTTTTAGGTTCCTAAACTTACCTGATATTTAAACATCTGCCAATGTTTTTGTACCTACCCATTTATGCTCTCAATTTTCATACTGTTCAAATTTTGGACTCTTTTTCCCAAGCCTTTGAAATTGGGAAAATAAACAAATTGCAAATTACCTTTTTTAGGGTTCCGTACCCAAAGGGTAAAAACGGGACCCTATTACTAAGACTCCACTGTCTGTCTGTCTGTCACCAGGCTGTATCTTATGAACCGTGATAGCTAGACAGTTCAAATTTTCACGGATGATGTATTTCTGTTGCCGTTATAACAACAATTAATAAAAAGGCCCCATACAAGAAATATTTTTTTTTCAGCTTATGGTACGGAAGTCCAACTTGCACTTATGCCGTTGAGCCAGTATTTTACATGAAGCAACTGCCTATCGGACCTCCACAACCCTGTTACCGAGATACATTTGCCCTTTGGCAAGACTGGTGTCAGATCTTTTGATTACCGGTAATTAATCTCTAAGATTAAAAACAAAAGGGGAATCAAATTACAGATATCAAATAATTGGAAAACATAGCCAGCTCATAAAGAACATGACATAATATTTTAAAAGGTATCTAGGTACCTACCCCAATAATTTTCTCACAGCACCATTGCCAAAATTTAAAACAACCCACCTTGAATTTCTTACCCCACCATACACAACTTTTAAAAAATCTATTTGACGCCAACAAATCAACTTCAAACTTATCCTGTTACCTACATCAAACTGTATCTATTACTTTTTCCCTCGATACATTTGTCACATAGACACAATTCAGCCAGACTTGGTCAGACAGGCTCTACTCTATGCCACACATATAGTTGCCATACTGCCAGTATTTTCCCCACATAATGGTGGTTTCACTCGGCAAAAAACGTTCTGCATTCAGCCAGCTTTCTGAGCCGCGAGGCCAGAATTAATTCCCATAATGTGGCATAGTTAGAAATGCCCGTTTGTTACTTTTTAATTTGCTACTCTGTGGATTTTTAATTGACTTCCTTGGAAGTCGAAACGTGGATGTTAATTGGGCACTTTCTTTGTGGCTAGGCTGTGGTTTCGAAGCGCGAGTTCTACGTTTAAATATGGAATTGATTTTCATTTTTGTTTTGGAACAATACTTCATTTGTTTTTTTTTTTAATATGAAATGAAACCTCATTGGTTTATAAATGATTACGTAACGGACACACATATTACAGAAAATTAATATTTATTCACTTAAGTATCCCTCATAAATATTAAATTATTATTTATATGCGTTTCGGTTTCACGTTTCAATTCCATATGCATTGTTGATGACAGGCTGATTTATCTTTTATTAATTCTTGGCTCAACAAAAAGAAGATAGGTATATGAAGGTTACTCAGTGATGTCTGTTATTCGTACTGACAGCGCAGTCAACCCTCTACTTCGTTGACACATGAAAACGTTTCGCGCGGCTATTGACAAAGCGTCCTCTTGTCAGAGACATCTCATTGTTCCCGATAAGAGCAGTCACTCATTTACATACGTCTTGTGGTTGGGACAGTAGTGAATGGTTGCCCAAAACTTGGTACAAAGTAGGAAAGGTGTAATAATAAACTAATGCATAGCAGTGATGACCAAAACTCCTAACTTGTAAATAAGTTCTTACTAAAGAATATAAACAACCAACACGGTATCCGGTTTATTAAAAGTTCAGTACTGCATAATGGAAACAAGTTCCTATGCTAACGCCTACCACTCATAGTAACCCACTTTCAACAAAGGCATTGGAAGTGCGCATATATATCCAAGCCGGTAGCCATCTTTGTCAATATTCCTTCACAGTCTCCCACTTTATAGGTCGTCTGTGCAGACAGGTGTGATTTTCACACTTTACTGGCAAATAAGCACCTGCGATGCAATGCCTACACAACAAAGCACATACATATGTATCGAGGTACAATTTGTTACGGTGTACAATTAAGAGTATTCTATTCTATAAATATCTCTCTTTGGTATAATATTGTGGGGATAGGCAGGTTATGTGATTATTATAATAATAGGTGATAATAATAATCGATACTGGTGTCAATGTCGACGATTATCACAGCTGATTATCATACTTGTATTGTTGACAATGTATGTATCAGTTCCAAAAGAATAATTATATTTTCTATGTCGCGGCTATCGACTTTATGCTCAATGATAAAACTTTTTTTTGATAGTGACGTTTTGAGTCAAGTGACGCAGAATTTTTTCGATTTATTTAACTTGTTCTTAACTTTAACCTGTGAACTTACTAGACAGGGTTCATAATAATGCTTCAGTCCCCTGGAGAAGTCTCCAATAATGTTGTATGGATTCCCTAGGATTTTGCACCCGTTAGCAACCGAACGTTTTGACGACTTTTCTTGCCTTAATTATTGGGACCGCTCTTGACCTCCATCTCGCCCCAAACAATAAAATGGCTTGAACGAGTTTAAGGAGGAATAAGGGCAGAAAGAAGTAGATCGGGGAGGAATTTTTAATTTTCAACTAATAAATAGCACGTAGTTTTGAAAGGATTTGTGAATGATGATTTCAAAATTAAGCATAAGTATGTTCATAACAACAAATAAATTACATTGTATTATTCGAATAAGTCAGTGTTAGAGAAGAATTCGAATTGTGATTAAAAATTATCATAAAAATCATAAAGCATGACCAAAATAATACATTTATTACCACAGCTCTTCGGCGTAAGCGTGACCGCTAAAACTTCATCCAAAGTATTCAATGAAAAGTTTAATAAATACTCCATTAAGCTGTTAGGTCAAGCGACTATGGACGCTCGTAAGTTAACAAGGCACCATTAATCACGAGCCTGAAGTGTCCATGTGGGTCAGACACCTGTTGGAAATAAATCTATTTACTTGACTTCTTCTCACACTAACAATTGCCTTTTTTTTTGTTAATTACTTTTGTCTTCTTGAAATATGTCGTTATTATTCTTTGACATAGATTTTTAAAAACTTTGCAATTTGACAGTTTAGTTATAAGTAGATTAGGCAATGAACAGGGCTTCAAAAAGTATTTAAATACTTTAGCGGTGCTGCAAGCTGTAAGACTACGTTAAGCTAGAGAAAATAAAATTAAAGAGTGCGACTTTTACGAATGATACCTACTTTATCCATAGGTACCTAATATAATAACTAATATTATAAGTGCGGAAGTTACTCTGTCGATTTGTCACCGCGTCACGGCTACAAGGATTAGAATGAAACTTGTCACACACAGGGTATACCATGTCCTGAAGTAGCTACGAATATGTCCCCTTGGGATAATTTTCGGATTACACACGTACGTGCTCCCAAAAGCTGGTATTTAATAAAGGTACCTATTAAAACAAGACTGTACTAGCCTGAAATAACTGCAAACTGTAATGAGCCCAGGTATAACTTAGAAGATGTCCCAAATGTAGGTAAACACGAACTACACATTTTCTTACGTCAGTCACCAAACATAAGATTGCCATAGGTTACACAAGAACCCATTTGGTATTCAGCACACGTCTTCTCTCCATATAGGGTGCAATTCATGAAGCGTAGGCATTAGCATAGGGCTATGGAAAGCGTGATCTCCCATGGCGGCGAGGGTATGAACTTTGTATCCGTATGGAGAATTGAATTAACCTTGAATAGTCGGATTTGGGTAGGTAATGTGTTAGGGAACGATATTTGCGGTTAAGACCGAGACGCGGAACCATGAATTGATGACAGTAAAGAATGGTTGGGCACTTTGGGGAGTAGAAATAAACGTTGGTGAAATACAGTTTTTAGCCGACTTCAAAAAAGGAGGTGTGGTTGTTATGCGATCATTCCGTCAATTATGAATTGTTTTGATGATTATTTATTTATTTGAAAGCCTATATATACTCTTGATGTGGTCCCATTGGTACCAGGTCAGAATCTGATGATGGGATTCCAAGGAAATCGAGGGCAACTCTCAAAGTTTAAATGCACATACAATGTTTTTCATATACTTTCTAACGCAATTCAGATAATTGTGCCTGATAATCAACATTTCATCTTGCTGAGCTCTTGATGGAAGGTATAAGTCAGTCAGTCTGATGCTGGGATCCCAGGAAAAATGTTTGTTCAGCGATATTTTCGCCAGTTGTCAACCGATTTGGATGATTCTTTTTTGTTTGCAAGTGCATGTTTTCAAACAGGCTTCGTTTCAATTTGGTGCAGATCTGATGAAGAATTTCAGAGGTAGGCAACGGAACTCCTCAATAAATGATAGCAAATCGCCTGGGATTGCTGAAATCGCATGTCTGTTTATTGATTACACCACTTTATAACAAAACATCACGCCGGTACGCTGTGAAGGGGTACGCAGATGCGAACAAGTCAACCTGAATTAACACGTTTGTGGGGTTTATCTATCGGGCATAACTTTAATGTTTATTAACCGATCTTGATTATTCTTTTTGCGTTGGGTTTAGTTATAGCTATATTGCATTTGCATTGGACGGTGAAGTTCAAAGATAAACTAGTGACCTCCTCGACTTAGAATCAATAAAATCTAGTAAAGTGACATATTGTTAGGTATAATGTCAATCCCAAAGCAAAATAGATATATTATATATAACTATGCGCTGGTGTGGACTTGGACTGAACGATGAAGGCACACAAAGTAACTCCTTAACGGTAAATAAAATAAACCCACCAAAAACACCGACTGCCGAAATTAAAGTTATTTTATACTTTGTAGTGTTTTTATTTGGAAGTTGGTTGTATTTTTTTGTAAAAAGTTTTTAGTGACAAACCTGACCTTCGACGGTTTGTCGAATATACGAGTATGTTAACGTAAGAAACATTTTGGCATTTTGGGTAAATGTCCCTTCTGTTAATTGATACTTCCAGTATCGAATTAATTCGAGAAAGGCACACGAATAAATCGAAATAACAAACCAAACAAAACCTAAAAGTAAACATTCAGACCTCCTTACTTATTCAAGTCAAATTACACCGGACTTTAACATGGCTGAGTTTGTTACGGACGAAGTTGCTATAAACCACAAATTGCATTAAAGCAGGTAAATTGGAAGCTAATTGCAGTGAGACTTGGCGGGGCCGGGCTGATAGAGTACTAGCACTATTTATACACATAAATACAATTGAATTGTCTGTTTCAGAATAACAGTTCTTTACTAAATACTTACAAAAGTATATACGAGTATGTTTATCTGTCTGTTTGTTCTGGCAAATCTCCGGAACGGCTGGGTAGATTATAATAAATAATAAGGACTTTCACTGGCAGATAGGTAATGTTATAAGAAGTTACTTATTTTAGTAAAAATTAAAACCCATGAAATACTTATCACGCGGGCGAAGCTGCGAGCAAACGCTAGTAATATAAGAAACTAGCTTTAAAGAAGAGGTACTCTGAAGACTGGATAACTTAGAGAACGCAAAAATGAAGAGCACATGCAAACCGCTAATGTATCGTACTTGTGGGGTGTGGGATGATTAATCGAATCACTTAGCCGGAAGGCGGTTCCTTTGTCACTTGGAGCTTGCAGAGATATTACATTACTCGTTCTACGCATCCTTTTTAAACGTAACACCTTAGGTACCCAATTTGGTTTTATTTTTCTGAATACTGCAACGAATCTCTCTGCCCGTGTTGGTGCACTACTAACTGTTAGTGCAGTGAGTACTTGAAATAATTCATAAAAAGGGGTCAATTTAATTTGTCAAAGTTCATTATATGTCATTAATTAAACTATTGAAGACTGGTTTTTTTCCCACGGAAAAAAATATTCGAAGTTTAAATTTTCGTACCTAATCGTTTCAGTGTGATACTTCCGGAAGTAGGAATATCCGGATATTCCTCCTACAATTAAACAAACAATAGGTACCTATTACCTCTTCATATAATAATTAAGATATAATACATATTATCAACTAAGATGATCTGACTAAAGACGACACAGAAGTGAGGCAGGATTCAATTCTGGAAAATTGTTATTTTTCGTTCTTAAAATTGAAAATGGAATAAATTTTTCGACCAGCATCTATGTTTAACTATGTTGCCAAAACTAAGCTCTTCATTTTTTCTTACCTTTTGTTCTTAAAATTGAAAATAGAATATTTACTTTCCACCAGCATCCAGCGTTTGACCATATTTCGAAAATAAACCTCTTTATTTTTCTTCTTTCCAGGTGCGCGTACGCGAGTTCTATATCGCGATGCAGCGTTGCCCCTACATCCACGAGATGAAGGAGCGGCTGCTAGGCGCCCCCGTCGACGCGGAGAACAAGGAACAGCCGCGCGCCCTGGACCGCGCGCTCGAGCCTCAAGACAACCAGGTCGGCACCATCGTCAAAGTGAGCTCATGTCCATTTTCATCTTCATTGAACTGCAATTAATATTCTGGGAAATTATAACTGGTAGACGCTTAACATGGTGATATTTTGTCATTGATAATGATTGCCAGAAAGGAGGAGCTCATGGCTAAATAATAATGGCAACACGGGTCAATCTTCAAGGTAAAGCAACGCTTGCCGAGATTGGTCCGTGGATGGGTAACCATTGGCGAACCACGCGTAGTTGGGAAAAGACTAAGCAGATTCATTGAACGATTGTCAGAAATTCCTATGTATGTCATTGATATCTGCTCCAGAATTGACACGGAGTCAGTACCATTCATTTTAACTTTGGCTGTTGTTAATTTGTTATCGGTGATATAATGTCACTTTGCCTTTTGTTCTATTCCTGAATCATGTGTTAGTATGAATTTGGGAGAAAATTGGGAAAATGAAGGCATCGCTCTCTCGATCCATTTTTGTAGGAAGATTAAGTATGAAGTTTTTGTAGGAAAGGAATTAACTCTATTGAGTCTATGATGGGGCATCAGGTTTTAAGATACCCAATAACATTGAACCAGTGCACTGGTAAAACAACAACTCTTTTGGTCGTTGATAATAGTTTTTTACGATAAGAAAACTAAAATAAAACGTAAGAAATAAGGAAAGAGCTTAGAAATACCAATGATCATTCGTGATTCGATAGTTTGGGAAGAGAGGCATTTGAAACATTTGCAACCTTTGAAGGGTTTGTCTCACTAAGTAAAGATTTCGTTTCCGGGCAAAGGAATAACTTGTAGGAGTTTAATTTAGTTATATACACACGTTTGAGTGAACTTGAAATTCGGTTCGGTTGGCAATGTTATTCAGAATGATACCAGCTGTGAATCTTAAGACCGAAAAAATCTTAAGATTTCTAGGATTCGCCGTATATTGCAGGTGTAAGTCCTTATATTATGTGACCTTTTTCTGTGTTTAGGTAGGTAAATAAAATCTATTTTATTTTTCTTTAACACTGTTCTAAACGTAGACCCAATATGGGGTTCAATGTAGAATATTCATTGCAGTTTTCATATTTAAGTATAATTTAAAATTCTATATTATTTCCCTATTTTACAAATGTGTTTTCTTATTCTTATAGTACGATAAAGCAATGAGATATCCTTACGTCTTTTAAAATAATGTTACGAGCCAATGGGCTGACGCTTTCAGAAAATTTAATTGGATTCATGTCACTGAAAGTTCAGTTTTAATAAAATTGCAATTGCATCTCAACTTACATAGGTACCTCACTGGTTTAAAGTTGAGATGTAAATGTAATTTCTCAGATAAATAGGTATTAAGTACCGTCTTTTATTACTTTCTTCTTAGGATTGATTTTCTTCTTTCAATATCTTTTTAGTCTCTCATAAACCATAAGTAGACGCATCTTATGATTTTCAAATCTAGTCATCATTCACTTTAAATTCAAGCACAAATACTAGTAGAATTGCACAAACAACCGAAATGCCGTAAATATCAACAATACGGCATCTGTTTCAATAAAATTTTAATAAGCCATGAATTTGATTGATTTATCGATGCCACCTAAATATGGATGCCAATATTGCGTTACGGCCAACGCTTTAGAAATTTTATGTCATCGAATTTAGATGTACTAGATGCAACTTAGACATACATGGTCACAGAATAGATGCAATAAGGACAGGGCTACACTCAGCCCATCCGAAAACGGTAACTAGGAAATTAGTGATGCTCTAGGCATTGTTTGAGTTCTATCTAGCATAAAAAACAGGCGAGATGTTCTAGAGTTTGTGTATTGCATGCAATAGCACCTATGCATAGTTTTATTCGTCCGTGACATCACTTTTACAGTTGCAGGCAGATGTAACCTAGTGTATGAAAAAACTGCAATGTAAATTTAATGTCGCATTGTCATTGAAAAACAAATAAAAGCAACTTTTTATTTTATTGCATTGGTAATTTGTACAACGTATTAAGGTACGGTCCGAAGTACATCACGCTTCATCGTTGTACCTACCACAGACTTTTTCAAATGTAAACGGTGGGTTCACACATCATTTTTCGCTGTCTGTGTAGTTATAAACGAATACAGTTGTACAGACGCCAATATATCAAGCTACAAAGATCTGTCAAATTTATGAAATCAATTTTCAACTTTATCGCTAAAGCATTAGGTTAAAGGTTAATTGGGAAAATTTGACAATTTCGGGTAGCTTGATGTGCTGGCGTATAGACGCCTTGTTAAGGGTACAGACCCTTAACAAGGCAGCGTGATCGTAAAAATACCGCAAAAAATTATTTAATTTTCGCAAAGACTGCGCCGACGAGCTTTGACCCTAACGTTTTTGTAAAACAATGAGTGCAGTTTTTACTTATTTGTAAATGAAAACAAATGACAGAACCTCAACACGTGTCATTTCCAATTGATAAAACAGAAAACAATCAGTGTGCTCAGTAACAACTGATTAGCCGATGCGACAACTAAGCTCATTAACAGTTTTCAATACAAAAGAGTAAATTAAAAACAATTAATATATAATTTTCGTGCACTGAAAAAAATATACTTACTCTAAACTGTTATACTTCATACTTCAATAAACGCTATTTTTTTCCAGTCTTTCGATTTAAAATTAAAACACTAATATACCTTATTAGCAATTAAACTAAGCAAAAGTAAGAGATCCCGGTCGGATTTAGTACAAGTGCTGCGTTGATGGTGAGTTTATGTTGCGTTATCTCTCCATTATGGCAAATGGATGGCTCTGAAGAAAAGCGAGTTTCTTGAGCTCGAGGTTGTGGCTTTAGAACTGGCAAGTACCAATAGGATTAGGTATTATGTTTACCTTATACAAGATATCGCCATTAAGTTACATTATGGTGGATGGCGATGGATGGATGGCTGCTCGATCTATTCCTAAACAAGAATAGAATAGAATACTCTTTATTATGTACACCATATAAGTTACAGAAAAGATACATGAAGAAAAACATTACATAGGGTGACACAATGGGCAACTTTGCCAAGAAGCAAACTTTGCCTGGAACAGGGAACATTTCTAGCTTGCTAGATCGATGGTATTTAAAAAGCAGCTGAACAATCAAACTCACGACGGCTCCAGATCCTTGCAACCAGCTGCAACCATTGTGATGCATTCCTTGTTCTTGTATCGGAAGAAGTGCCTAAGATTGATTTTACAATTTATGATACTTTTTAGTCCGCTATAAAAGCATAAGCTACGCATAATACTGGGAAACAGGCCCCTATGGAGAGGGATTTGGCCTTTATCGCCACAAGGGCCAAGTTCGGGTTGGTTGATGTCACAATACGTCTTCGGGTTTTAAGGCTCCCACAGACAGGTTAGACGAAGTAACAACGACGATCGATGTTTCTATTGACGAGCAAATTTACAACAATTCCTATGACAGCACGTCGCCGCATCGTTGTCGCATTCTCGCATCATACCTTTCTACGGAAGCATTCACACTAATGCAACGTAATATTAGAGTATCTGACCATTCCAGCTGAATTCCGACGGGTACGGGTCGCACACGTCGCCGGCTCGGGCTCCGCTCGTGACCGACGAGTGCGACGCGCCTCCGGACGAGACCGAAGCCCTAACGCCCACCGAGGTGGTGCTGCGGTACCGAGCCTGCTGCCAACCTGATGCGGCGCCTAAAAATGCGAAGTAAGTGAATGCTTTTGTACCTTTATTGTTTTTGAGAATTAGTTCATGTTTGTCAAACAATGAACATCAAGGTAAAAATGAAAATCCGTTCCAAATAATTACAGAATGTGAGTTTTTTCGCTGCCACATTGACAAAACATGAATCAAACAATAATTTAGTCCTAAGTCTCAATCAAAATACCTACTGATATTCTGACCGAATTGAACTTGAGGTTGAATTTCTGAAGTTTTTTTATTTAGATTGATGTCCCTTTTAAGAATAAACTCTAACGGGAAACTGCACACCAGCAGTTTTCCTCATCAATTTTTACCGCAAATATGCTAGTCACACAAGAATCCCATTCAAACTAGCTATAAAAATACTCTGCAAACCGGCCAGCTGTTTTAAAACCATATTATGCACATACCTAACTGTCTAGCCATATACTAGGCTATGCAACTATGTATTTATATCCTCCAATCCCATGAATACATGTAATACGCCGCCAGCCTAGTTAATCTATGTCTGAGATCCGTCAATGAATTATGTATGATCCGATCCTGCCATAAATCTCGGCAAGGTAGGCGAAAACAATAGAATTTTATATTACCACCTACATTTGATTAAGCGGAGCTAATTTGGCGCCGATCGGCAACCTTTTGTGTTGGTTCAAGAGTAAGCCGACCTGTAGTATCTATGTACTTCTAGTCTACAGGTCGGCTTACTCTATCTTATCTAGTCTTAACAAGATACAAATACAAATACTGAATACAAGCATTTAACTTACAGTTACTTCCTATTTGACCTCTACAGAAATATACTCCCCTGACCAAATTCCGATCACGGTGGCCGATCTCAATGGAAATCAGTCATGTACGCAGGAGATATAGTATATCTCCTGCGTACATGACTGATTTCCGCACTAGTGTGTGCGCAAACACAGGTGCACTCTCTGTTTTACTCTTATAAACCGGTGAGACGGCAATCCGACACGAGCGGAGAGAGATCTGGCGCAGGACCAACGGCTTTACGTGCTTTCCAAAGCACGGGGGTGTCACACCACCAACTTCCAAACTCCGGGCTGTTACTGAGAAATTCCTGTATATAATGTAAAAACCAAATAAAACTTTTTGCCCGACCGGGGGGCCGATGGGAATTGAACCCTAAGCTCGGCAGTCGCGCTTTCGACCACGAAACCAACGGGGCAGGGAAACGGAGCTGGTACCTCCACAAATCAGTCTCTGGCTACACGATATCCCTTGGCAAAACTAGTTAATACCTTTGGGTACCGGACTACCCGAATTGCAAAAATAATTGACCATAAGATCATTTATCGAGTAAAAGGGTGCCGATTACCCCATTTTTGTAATTACGTTAATTCTGAGCTCTCGTTGTTTTTGTTGCTGCTAATAACTGGTTTATGCCATTCATAACAATCAACTTCACAGAACATTGATTGATTGTCTTGTAGAACAAAATAAACAGAATTAAACAGTGCTTTGTCTTAGTTACGGACTCTATTGAGAAAACTTATTATTTTCAATGAGAAATTATGAAGTTATTAATTTTGTTTGTATGTCAAAAGCAAAGGCTTCAGGCTAAATATAACGCTTTGTTATTATTGCTCGCCATTTTGTTAATCTTAATTAGTAATCATAAAACGTTAGAGTCATTGAGGTGAAAGGATTAGTAGGCTAGACTCTGTGTTACCGAGTGCTAGCTGTCGAGGTTGGCTGCTGTAAAAATAATTTGGCCAAACGCAGTGCCAATGCGAAGTCCCTTCACAGGACACCTTCCTTGCCCGTCGTGCACAACCCCATTTTTATGGATGGAATATCATCAAATGACTCTTTCCGCTCTGGGCGGAGTCGAAGAGATTGCCAGACTCGTAACTGTCTAAAACCTATCCGTGTTTCCCCTAATGCCCTTTGCGTTCTAGGGCCGCGGTGACTCTGTGGAACAAATTCCGCTACCTTGGTGTGGAAAACCACCAGCACCATCCAAGATTTTTACGAGGTTAATGTTGGAACTGTACAGGTTGCTCATTACTGATCGAACAAAATTTGATGTGAGTAGGTCGACATGAAAAGATTATAAAAAGAAAACGGCATTGTTTATGTCTCGCGCACACGACCTTTCCCGAAGGTAGCCGACGCATGGCGAGTTCGTTTCGGTCTAGACGGACCAATTACGGGACATATTGGGGCGTCAGGAAAATATGCGGTTCGCCCTGTCCTTACTATATAAGTCAATACTAGCTTTTGCCGGCTTCGTACGCGCATATCCCGTTTTTCCAGTTCCCGTATAGCCTATACCTTCCTCATGAATGTGGCTATCATAAACAAAAATAATTTTCCAAATCCGACTGGTAGTTTTAGATATTAGCGCGTTCAAAGAAACAAATAAACTCTTCAACTTTGTTATTTTAGTATAGATGGTATAGATTAGTAATCAAAATTAGGTGAAGAAGTGTAGTCGTAATCAAGATCGCCAAAATAGTTTTCATCATAGTTTTATGATCCTGAGGTATGGACGAGCCTATACCAGAAGACGCTCTTCAAAAGACTAGGATTTTACCGCATAATAAAGAAGCCGTTTATCATAAAACTTCTGCAATCACTAACGATTCAGTCTGTGTCAGTAGATACAAGTGGTTTTCCAAGATTCCAGAAGAAAAACATCTTGAGGAGTGTCTGAAATCGCCAACAAAAGTCACCACAAGTTATGGCCAAAACCTATCCCATGGTGCGTGTGTTCGTATCACAGCATCGTACATTACGGATATCGCCTAACAAGCTATTTGTTATTCTAAATAGAGCGCTTTCAGTGACATAAATTACGGTCTATTAAACCAATAAAGGACAAACTGGCCAGGACAAAAAACTCGATGAACAATTTAAAAATAAATAAAGGGGAGGAAGCTGTAATCAAAGCACTTCCACGCCGCTTGGATGGACAATCGATTAAATGGTTCCGTACCTATGTGGAGCTAAAAAGGACACGTGTGAGGATAGACGACCATTTCATAACCAACCTTAGTGTATACTTAGTAGAGTTTAATTTTGCCTGGTAGTGGACCAAAGGTGAGCTGTTCGAAATAGATGAAGGCGTCTATTATGCGGATCGAGGATATCGGCCAGGGATAGAACTGTTATAAGTAAATGACCTGAGTAAATATGAATATAATATGACGTGTTGACGTTATAATGAGGCAAAAGGTTGGAGCTATTGTGAGGGATATTCTTTTTCCAATAAGGGTACTGGGATAACGATAAGTTGGACAAAGACCCCATACCTACATATTTTTGATAAAGGATTTCATTAGATATACACGTGCGACTTTGCTCGAGCATCTGCCACGACTGAACCAACCTGGGCTGATATTTTTGACAAAAAACACACTCGTTATAAAAATAAGTACTTATGCCTGAATTTTCCCGAAATCAAAGGTATTAAACTATTTATATTGAATACCCACATTTCGCCAGCTATAGTAACTAGACTAAACCAGTAGCAGTTAAGTCTACCAGTACCAGTAAAGTCTCTGAAATTGAGTATTTGAAGTTGAACATTCTCAAATTCTACTTTAGCCTACCTACAATACCTGCAATTTTGACTCGAAAGTAGCGTTTGACACGCCCTTGCAAGCGAGGCTAGCTTGCTCTATCGTCAACCACATCATCGCTTATCATCGGGTGCGATTGCAGTATAAAGCGAGCCCTAGGGTTGCGGAATTTGTTCGAAAGAGTCACCGCGGCCCTGGAACGCAAATGGCTTTAGAAAGAACACGGATGGGTTTTAGTCAGTAAGAGTCTGACACGCCCTTCCGCTCCACCCAGAGCGGTAGAAGTCATTTGATGATTTCCCATCCTTAAAAAAACGAGCCTCCCAATAATAATAGATTATGCACCGATACAATACAGAAGAAGCAGTGTCTTATGTCGGGGGTCTCATATTGAATCCAAAGTTCAGTGAAGGGTGCCAGAGTTAATTATAGTTTAGTTTAGATTTTAACGGAACGCGGTAACCAGCCACCTTTCTTCATCGCTAGCGAATAATTTTCTTGCGGTACGTATGAAAAGTTGAGTATGCTCCTTAGGGATAAAGGTGTATTTGCTTTGTGCTTGCTTGAATCCCTCGCTGCATTCAGGATGCTTATATTAAACTCGTGAGTTTAATGCTAACTCCTTCGCTACACTCGGGAATTAACTAGGCATCACATATCATTACGTTTGGGATTCCATAAGACGCCGGTGACATAAAACAATGCTGTATCCTTTCGGTGCAAAATCTACGACGTATTAAACCCCATTCAGAAACCCGTTCCATGTCTTATGGAGGGAATTGCCTATACGTATCAACTGGAAACAAATTCAGACTTCTACTTTTTGACAAGTCTAAAATACGAGTAGAAACCTAAGTATAAAGAAACGGTAGAATGGCCGTTGCTAAAAATAAATCATATTATGATGATCAGACATTGACCTCAATAGACCTTGAATCAGAATTCAAGGTAAGACGAGGCAACATTCATCTTTTACAATGATATAATCGGTTATCATTTGGCAGCCATTATGGATGCCTTATATTTATTCAGCCATTGAATGATGTATTTATTGTGTACTGCAAGGCCAATAGCAATAGAGACTGTCATTTTTTTTTTCCCAACTATGTTGAGGTTGTCTACCAGTCTAACCGGTGCAGCTGAATACCAGTATTTTACATGGAACGACTGCCTTCCCTCCAAAACCAAGACTGGTGTCAGATTTTCTGACTTCTGACTATTCGTACGACTACTGTCAGATTCATAAATGACAGCCGGGCCCAAAAGCAAGCAAGCGCAAAAGAGTCTCAGGTAAAACGGAGTGGATAGAAATGATGGGGCGAATAAAAACGAAACTTTGATTGGAATTTTCACGTTATTTAAATATTGTTTGCAGCAATGAAGTACTCCAATTTTTTAACGATTATTATTTTATATTTAAATGGACGCTTTGTGAGAAACAATTGATATGGTAGTATATTTTATGTGAAAATCCCAATAAAAGTTTCGTTTTTATTCACCCCTGAATTTCTATCCACCCCGTTTTACGGTATGTAATGAAAATGGTCACCCATCTACGGGTCGACCTCGGCAAGCATTGCTGAACCTTGAAGATTTACCCGTGTGGCTGATATTATTTATTCACGAGCACCTCAAGATTCCTGCAAGGCCGATAGCAATAGAGATTATGTCATAGACAGTTTAACATGCAAGTAACTGCTATGTAGCGTCATACGGTGAGGTATGTTTATTGATCGTACGTTGTACATCATAATTAATTAGGTAGTAATTTGTTTGTGCAGAAGTTTTGCATTTGTTTTTATTAAGTTCAACAGCATATTGCACTTAATCTATTCATGAATGGTGCAGCACAATTTGATTCCTTGCAATCTAATAAGTAATCAATGGAGTATTGCAAAAAATCTGCCGGGCTGGTGGTTTGCCCCAAGTAAGGGGCAGACCTATTTCTTTTTTTCAATCAACTCGATCCTGAACCAATATGAATAGAATATTATCCAAGAGATAGCAGAGAGTTAATGTGAAGCTGAGTTTCTAGAGCAATTGAGATAGTTTCTTCAGGCATTGTATTATTAAATAGTAATGTGAAGCAATTGAAATCGCCATTAAAAGCTCAAGTATTTACCGTTTTCTATGATAATGATCATATTTTACAGTTCAAAGCGTGTATTGAACTATAGTTATTAAAGTCAAGAGCAGGAAATGAGACTATTTCATAACTCACGCAGACAGAATGGGTTTTCTCAGTATTTATGGCTATAATAATGGAATATTCACTCTGTTTTAATTACTTCTCTTACTGCTTTTGCGCAATTTGAACCATTTAAATTTACCTACAGTCGGGGATTGTTTAGCAAATTATCAAGCTACGTTAATTTAGTCATTTCATATTGTCAAAGAATTACAATTGTTTTTTTAAATTAATTTGCTAATCTGTATTTTTTCTAAACTTAAAAAGCATTAAACGGGGTGCCTTGGATGACTTCTTTGTGAATTGGCATTTGTAAAGCACATCAAAGGAAGGAATGGAGGGAGACCTGTGCCCAGAAGTGGCACAGTTCGGGCTGATAAATAAATAAATAATAAGCATTCAAAACAAAAGGACTTCAGTACTCATGTAGGTACCTAGGGTGGGTGGATGTCAAGTTCACAATAATCAACAAATACTATTTATTGTCACTAATAGACTTACCAGAAAAACAAACATTGACTACATCAGTTGTTTATAATTCCTTGCAAGTTTGAGGAAAGTCAACAGAGAAAGGTTTACTACGATACTTAAACCAATGTGCTGGCAGCTTGCCACTAAGAGCCGCTTCATACTGTAATTTTACTAGCTGTAAACCCTCTACCACATTTGCCTTTTAAATTGCATTTTGAGTCGTTATTTTTCAACTACGCTGACGTCGGCTTGGAGTTAATAGTTTTAGTAAAACACGAAGGTTTTACTAAAAGTTACTGACCATCAGAAGGTAAAAATACGTTCAAATTCAACTTGCAATCTCATCTCTGCGATATATAATAGGTAATCAATGACAAAAACTTACGTAGTTTTGACAGATTGTGATTGCGAACACGGGACTTGCCCCTCTGACCTCTGATTTACAGAGAGTGATGTAGGTACATATGTTACAGAGATTTGGCAACTGTTTCAATAAGGTTAAAGTTTTTTTACAAGTACCTCCAATTAACATCGCCTGTAGAGGCGATTTAGCTTGGGCGTGTTTAGCTCCTAGTAGTAGTACTAGGAGCTAAACAAGCAACACATAGGCAGGTGCCTTCTATCTTAAAAAAAATCTCACGAGAAAACCGTTGGGTAAAGCATAATTCTTCTAACATAACTGGTATCTATGATCCCCTGAATAAATGAAAAACAAATGCAGCCAAAGCCCCCGAAACTTGTAAAATATTCAGCCCCCAACATATCGCGCATCGTTCCATACGAAAACAGAGGGCAGAGATAAAGTGACAAAATACCCCTACACTGTAAACAGAAGGCCAATAATATCGCGCTGAACCCTAATAAAATAGCATTATTACACAACTGGCTCGTGAAATGGGTCACGGCGTTTGAAAAAAAACACTTTTAGAGTATTAACAAAGAGTGTGCCGAGACAAAGAGCGAGATTATCATATTTAACTGCACAGCGCTTAGTAGACATGTGTTCGATATTTTCCCATCCAAATTCAAATCCTATTCTGCAAGACCCTTTAAGCAGATAGAAGCACATTCCACCAGTACGTGTAAAGTTTTGTATAGCATACAACGTCCTGCATCGCAGTACCTACTCAAACCTTGTTTTTCATTCCAAAATTTAAGCATGACGATTCTAGAACTGCCTAATCCTGGACCAAAAGGAGGTTATTATTGCACTAATACTGGACCATTGCATCACACGTCCTACCGTTAGCAACGCATGTGGCGATTTTAGCGTCTGTCTCTGGGTCACCACTAATTATAGTGTCTCAACTAAAATCAGAACTTGGTATAAGGCAGTCGTGGTTTTGCAATTACTGCACGGTTATGGTCTGCAATGTCTGGATTAGTTTTTGCTTTAAAGTGGTCGTTAACATTAATATAAGCGTTTTATAAGTACCATTAAAGATGCTTATAAAACAAGGATGTGTCTGGTTTTTTATCTTATTTACCTAAATGCGGTTGAGGTTACTGCTTGCAGAATGAGGTAATGAATTATGTCATCAATATTTAGCAGCATTATTAAATCACTTATCTCAATCATAACATAATCCATACTAATAATATTCATGCGAAATATCTTTGTAAGTATCTTATTTGTTACGTTTTCACGACTAAAACGCTGATCTTATTTTGAAATTTGGATTGGACTCCAAGGTCCAACCTATCAAAAAAACCGGCAAAGTGCGAGTCGGACTCGCGCACGAAGGGTTCCGTACCATAATCTATAAAAACGACTAAAAAATCATGTCTGTTGTATGGGAACCCCCTTAAATATTTCTTTTATTCTGTTTTTTTTTAGTATTTGTTGTAATAGCGGCAACAAAAATACAACATCTGTGAAAATTTTAACTGTCTAACTATCACGGTTAATGAGATACAGCCTGGTGACAGACGGACATACAGACAGACGGACGGACAGCGGAGTCTTAGTTATATGGTCCCGTTTTACCCTTTGGGTACGGAACCCCAAAAATGAAGGTCATAGGATGCTTTTTATCCCGGGAGTTCCGTTGTCATAATTATTGACTTTCACTCGAGCGAATCTGCTGGCAATTTTATTAAGTAGATATATTATATTATATTTAAAACTAAACCTTAAAAAATTAGGCCTTAAAACTTAGATGGGTACCAAAAGGAAAATCACAGGAGTTACTCCGCCAAAATATGAACAGACGGCTTAGCGAAATAACCCTTGAAGATGGTTCTTTTTCAAGGTCACGGGACTCCTTTGGATGAGACCGACCAGGGCCGGTCCGAAGCCAAACTTAGGGGAAGACTTATAACCATCTGTTGAAGTTTCAAGGGTAGGATGACAGTGATGATTGACACTGGTCATCACATCATCACACCAGTGGCTATTATTAATAGATATAATTAGCAGACAAGAGGATTCTAATGTGTGTCTTCCGAACAACTTTCGTTCCCTTTTTGGAACCTGTGTGTGTCAAGAGATTACTGCGTAATAAATCTGTTTAATGTTATAAAAATGCGATAAAATTATATGACACCACCATTACACCATAAGGTGTCTAGTCTTCTAGTACTACATACTATCTTACCATAACAATACCATAAAAATAACAAATAGTAAACTTGGCACTACTTGAACTGGTTCAATGAACTCATAAGCTTCGGAGCATCGGATCGCGCATGCGCGCTCTGCTTTCATCCGGCAGATCGGCTATTATAAACAAAAGTTCTTTTTATGGGGTCCACTTCAAAACAGCTAATGAATGCTATAAGTACCTAGTTAATTAAAACAGCTCAAAAATCTAACAGAAGTACCTTAACATTTAGCGGAAAAAAATAATTATTCTTACTTATAAAAGTATTAATCAAAATCAGCTCAGTTCTTCTCAAGGTTAACCTCAAAAAACAAACACGAAAAATCGGACCACAAAGCTTCATTTCCCTTTGTTCGTCCCGCATTTCATTCCTTTGTTTATGGAATGATAGGTATGTTGTAATGTTGGCACTACACGTGCATGTGCAGTTAGGGTTGCCAACTTGCCAATAGTATTCGTGGGGTGTGTGCGGAGGTTGGGGAACGGCCGGGTCAGTGGGTCGCGCGCGCAGCCTCCCAGAGCTTTCCGGGAGAGACGCGCCTGTATCGACCGCGTGCCGCCACCGCAGGGCTGCCCGAAATCGTTTTTGGATACTTTTAGGCAGCTACTTTTTTAGGTTGATGTTCAAGACATTCTGGTTACTTAGTTAGGTGTAGGGAATGTTAGAAGGACGAATTTTAATGTTGTGAGAAACGATTCAGTAAATATATTATTTGACAAAATGACAATATTGTTTTTAAGAACTGCCATATGTTTTCTGCTCTCCTCAGTCCTAGTACGACACAAAATTCAAGAAAAAAATGCTTAAAAAAGCAAAAAAGAAATAAAATTTTACAACTCAATCTCTTAAATATTAAAACGTCATTCGAACGCGAGATTACATTACGACACTCCTTCCATAAGCGGTACAAAGACCCTCTCGCTATTAAAAAGTGCAATTTATACAAAATGGGGTGCGCTCGGAGGGTCGGTGACGCCCCTGTTTTGGGAGGACATTCCGCGCAGCATCCAGTACTGCGCAACTCTCGGCACACTCGGGCCAGAGGCTCGGTCCGTCGCCGCACCTCGATACTTCCGGAGGTGTTTTATCGTGTTCCTCGGTCCTCAACCTGTCCTTAACCCTGAGCACACCATTATGGGCACTCTGTAACTCCTCTTACCGCCCTAAGTGATAAAAAGTGATGGGGAAAGACAAGCATCAGCCCACTGAGGCTGAAGTGAAGGTGGCTACGGTGGAACTTGAGTCCGTCGATAATATGGCTACGTTACCGGTGGGGCAGCATCGGCAGCAGGGCAGTGACATGGCGATCGCGGAGAAGCACAACAACGCGAACAAAGAGATGGAGCTGAAATGTGTCCAGCCCAAGCCGTCTAAAAAGTACGTCATATATTATGTAGATAGTGTTTTTAGAGGTATTTTATAACTTGTTTATTTAACGTAGATTAGAACAAAAACAGGAAACAATATTTTTTGGTAATTTTTTACAATTTTTTGTCAAAATTATAATCTGCTCGTGAAAAAAAATTGGTGGGCATAAATTCATCGGCTGACTTATCATAATTAATCCAAAGGTACATCAATATAATATCCGAAAGAATTATAATACAAAAAAAAAAATAATTAAATAGTTTTAAATATTTCCTCGTAAGGATGAAACCTAAAATATTATACTCTTCATAAACTGTATTAGATGTAATAATAAAAATAATGTATGAAATAAAGCGCGCATTAGGTAGGTACGCTGTTCAGAAATTAAAACGGCTGGTCGGTTTTCTGAGTATATTCCAATTTAAAAGTTTACCACAAGTTAACTTCATTACGTATTCTCCTAACTTCGCCGCGCCTTACCTTATCTTTTGTCTCTTTCACAGAACTTCGCTCTTTATCATCTCGAGCTTCATCTACGCGAAACTCCTGGTTGTTGTTTGCATTGCCTACGTCATCAGTGATGTCATCACACACAACCTCCCCCTCTATTATTATGAGGGGTTCTTCACCTACCTGTATGGCATGAGCATTCTGTTTTTGTTGTATGTCTTCTGCTTCTTGCTCCAAGGTACGTAAAATTAGTATATGGATAGATATATTAATTTCATCATCATTATTATATCAGCCGAAAGACGTCCACTGCGTCCAGCAGGCCTTCCACACACACATATATTTACCTTAAAGGAATTACCATAAAATAATCATCTTACACGACATAACATAAGCAGCTTATATAAAGTTCCCACTGCTGGGACATACGAAACACAAAAAATAACATCATATAAATTAATCGCAAATCATTTCCAGTGTTTTAATACAAATCTTTGTTCAGAGAGTGCATGCTGCAGTGGAAGCCCTCCAAAACCGAAGCCACCGCCAAAAGAGAAGAAGCCTAAGAAAGAAAAGGAAAAGAAAACCAAAGACAAGGAAGCTAAAGAAGGCAAAGATGGAAAGGATGGAAAAGATAAGAAAGACGGAAAGAAAGAAGGCAAGTCCAAAGACAAAGGAAAGGACAAGGAGGAGAAAGAAAAGGCTTCCAAAGAAGCTAAGAAACAAAGTCAATTCCAGGTGAGTGGTACATTTCACAACTCTTTCATACACAGCACATCCATTATTTTTGTATTTAACATTATTCCACACTATCTTGTCGCTTTCGCGTGTCGTCCTGTGTTAGTTAACCACATATTTGTTTTATTAATTTAAATTACGTGATTTGTTTACTTTAACTTTTTGTGATTCGCACTCGTTCGCAATTTTTATAATTTGACCGTTCACATAATCATGATCAACGCTTCGTCCAAACACATCAGGCCGCATGAATCCCTTTTTGTTTACGCTGCCTACTTTTTTGTTTTTTCCATATCATTTGGGCAGGAGGTGTATCCCCGTAAGATGCGTGATAAAGTTCGTCAACAGCAATTGCAATTGCAAATGGCGCAATTGTATGCGTCTGATCAGGTGAGGTATCTTGACGCATCCTGCTTGAAGTGTATCATACCATTACGGAGTGCTTTGGATGTGCTGTTGTAGTTCGTCTGTTCATATACTGCTTCTGTTTTCGCTACTGGATCACCTTGCTTTCATGTAGACTTCGTACACACTTTGAAGTCATGAGACTTGACTTCGACTATAGAATGCATCGACATTTCCTGAATTGAAACTTGAAATAACAAACGACCCCTACTTTCATTTAGTTTTACTAATTGTATTTGAGCTAGTTGCGATTGCCACCTTATTTTCAGAAGATTAAACAATCAATCACCAAGTTCTCTTTAACCTGAAAAAAAAACTGCATTTGAAGGTCCTTGATTTTGCGAGCTTAGGTAATTGTATGCATTTTACTAACTTTCTCACTTACAACAATTTCAGCAGCACCAACAGCAGGATATTGTGGAGCTGGAAGCTGGGCCTGTTGCGAGACCAGCTCGTAGGCGCAAAACTTCGCAGAACGACCACAGCCATGGCAGCTTCTTCCTAAGGATTGGTGCTATTGGTACGAAAACTTTCCCCTGTTTACTACGACGCGTTTTCGCGCTTCTTTAAAGATTCTCTGTAATATACTTATTTCCTTATAATTTCAGCGTTTGGTCTCGGTACCATGATTTACAATGGATTGGAGTTCGGTACATTCTTCGAATTGCCTTTGGAGTCGCCTTGCTACTTAATCTTGAAGGGAGTCAATCCCGTTTTGCAAATGGTGTTCACCTTCATGCAAATGTATTTCATCTTTATGAATTCTCGGGTAATTTTTTATATAAAAATTTTGATATTATATATAACGCAATTTATACAGTTTAAAAAAAAACATATTTTGTTTTCTAGCTAAATATTCATCGATTCAAAGTGATTGCCCGATTCGGTCTGATGCACGTAGTTGCTACAAACATTTGCGTTTGGATTCGTACCTTAGTACTGGAGTCACTAAAGGAAATAACAGATTACCACGTAAAGAATCCTCATGGTTATTCTGGCGAAGGCGTTTTAGGCAGTGAGTACCTTCTTCTTTTCAATTTATTACTTTTTAAATACTCAGCTATAACAGCATTTTGCAATTCAGTCCACTGCATAACCAGCTTATGTATGTATTTTATATATTTTAAATCACTTTTTTTCATAAATTAATGGCTCCTTCATCTCCAGAAGTCATCCGTAAGCACACTCTGAGGCATTCCGGCAAAGTGTTCGGTGCTGCTTCCACCGCTGCTACCTCTATCGCATCTACCGTTTTAACCACCGCCAAGACCACCGGAGAGGAACTCATGAACGTTGTCACCTCCACAGCTGTTCCCGCCACCACTCCCACTACGAGTTAGTATTCACTCCCATCAATGTTCTCTGACCCTTTTTCGCTAACATGTGCATGTATGTCAATTAAAATGTGTTTGGACTAATTTTTCAGCTACTACTATCTCATCATATAATATAGCGGGTGGTGGGTTACTTCCTAAGTCAAAACTGATCGACACTATTAAGAGTACGGTAGGTTATGACAATGGGATGGGCTATGGTCGCGAGTTCAGAGAATGGCCTAATGACAATCCGTTCACTACGACATCTTTTGCACCACTAACCACGGAGTCCGATAAAGTAACTCAGACACAGACGGCCATGTTAGAAGTCTTCCAGTGGCTTCGCACTTCGACTGTGAAACCGATTCTTAATGCTATATCGACTATGATGCCCAGCACGACTCCCGGACAGATAGTGACTGATAGAGACGAGTGGGGCAATAGTGTCGAATCTTATCGCGTTGATGAACCGCCACATTCGCCAGGTTGGTCGTTGGAGTGTCGCATTGAATTATATCAAAAGTAAAACGCCGTTGCACTTTTTATTTGCGGTTTGTCGAATATTATTTGTGTTCATTACGTATCCCAAGTACGCGTCCGTTGCACATGAGTTTTCTCTTAATTGATACTTCGGTTAAGGTTTCTTTGCGTCTTTTGCATGTAAATAATTATGGTTTATGCAGTAACCTTTTGCTATTTTAGATTTGCAATACCTATACCTTGTTAAGTTATTTGCACAATTTCCTTAAATTTAAAGTATCACAGTAGGTTATAAGATCTAGAATAGCAAAGGATGTCAGTAGTTAATGTGTAGTCTAGTTTTTTTGTCAGTTTTTCCCAAATAACGGACAAAAATTTGATTGTGACCATTTTTTTCAGTGCCCAACTCTTCAGAGATCTTCGAGTCATTCGACGGCCTCAATCCGGCTGCGCTGATCGCCAATATCGATAACACTACGGTGTGCGGCCGAAACCCAATTATGGGCACTATCGTAACCGACTCCGCGCCTTATCTGTATCCGTTTATCATTGAGTACTCCCTCATCGGCGCCGCCGTCATTTACGTTATGTGGAAGCACATTGGCCGCTACCCCAGGTAAATATAACAGTTTTGTATAATGCAAATTCCGTAACCCGAAAACCGTAAATTTAGAGTAATATTAGCCACAGTTTAGTTATCATTCAGCACCTCCATTAACATGAAGTTGCAATAACCAAAAATTTAAATGTCTCGTAACCACTTGTTAATAGTTTCCCCTAACATTAGAGTCACGCTCCTCGCCCTCACCTAACACTAGAGCACTTAGAGTAGTCCGAGAGTTAAAGAGTAGCAACGCGTCCGTGACTTTGCACGCGTTTGGTTACAGCGTGGCCAACGACGAAGATCTGGAAAGACGTCTGGAGGCTGTTCTCTCCCGCAGGGCGGCGGCGCTTGCAGCGGCTCAGCGAGGAAACCGTGTCGATTGCGCCGGAGCCTCCAAAGGCCTCTTCTGTGGACTACTTCTGCTCGTCGCCTCTCTCATCTGCTTGATACTCTTCTTCGTCCTGATCAGACACCAAGAGTTGAAGCGCCTGTCGATCTATTTGGCCGATGTATCCCACTGTGCTTTGATGGTTCTTTCTATACTGGCGATTCTAATTGGATTTATACGGTAAGATTTATGTATAAAGTTATTCCACAAAAGCACCTACAAATGTATCTACTATGTGTGCCTTAGTTTCACATTCTGTGTTGTTTTTTTAGATTTTAGCTTTTGTGTTAATTATTTTTGTTTTTATTTCTTCCATTTCCATTCATCCCCCCTGATCCTTTCCCTGTTTGTATATCCTTATCCAACAATGGCTCCAATTTGTTTTTATGTTTGCACATCGACCGTGCTAACCCACATTATTACTATTCACAATTCCGAAATGTTTTCCATTGCATTTTTTCTGTTCTTACCACAAACCTATTTACTTTGTGTTTTGTCGTTTTGGTTACCATTTTTTGGTTTGCTCATTCCATAATATTAGTGGTCGTGTAATGAAATGGAGCAATTCTCCTCCCTCCTGTACCGAGCCTCTCCGCAGGGTGCAATCTTTGAAGTTCCGCTCCGAAGAGCAGTCTGACCTGAACGACATCTTGCTGCGTGTATCTGCGTTTGGCCTCTTCGTGTATGCCGTATTCAGCGTCATTGCCGGTGGAATGGGAGCCTTCACTCACGAGCCGAACCTTCTCGTCATGATCACTGGCTGCTTGAGCGTGCTTCAGGTAAACTATCGTTACAATATGTTTTTGTTTATTTTATACTTAAAGCTGTTTAAGAACTAATTCTCTATGTCTTGTTGAAAAACTTAGGTGGTCCTCCAACTGCTTTTCATTGCTGATGTTTCCCGTCGTCGCGTCCACCTGCCCGAACAAGAACGCAGCAAGCCCGCCCGCCAGGCCGTCACCTTCCTTCTGATCTGCAACGTTACCATGTGGCTCATCTACACCTTCGAAGCACAAAAAGTCTTGGCTAACCCTGTAAGTATTACCAGGTACAAAAATAATAGGATTTTATCATTATTCTTCCTTTCTTCAACACTAATGACTACTTATCACTACTACTCTTTCCAGGTGCAACTTGATTTCTACGGTTTCGTGGCTTGGTCTCTCGTACAGCGCTTCACTCTGCCACTTTGCATTTTCCACCGCTTCCACTCAGCTGTCACCCTAGCCGAAATATGGAAGACCAGCTACAAAGCGCGCCTGGAGTGAGCGCTTCAAGCTAACCAAGTTGGAGACCTAAGTCCAAACAACATCCTAATGCAACTAGGATGAAAATTACGGATTTCGTCCTCATCCGGGACAGCAACTTTATGTAGGTAGAACGGATAAAATTACTGCTAGTTTTCAAAATCATCTCGCTATTTCAAGTGTTAGTATAGGTGTGACGAATTTAGGATGGTAACATTGCATTTTACAATGTAGAAGTGACTAAGTAATTGCTCTCCCGGACAGTATTGTAGTTGACACGATAATCACCTGGATCTACCTACCCTATAGATCATCGTTATGTTGGTTATTATTTGCTACGGATCTTTCATACTTCGTTATCTTTCACATTCCATTCTCTTTTAACAGATTCAATAAAAATTAGGTTTCTTGAAAGACTGACTGTGGAGACTTTAAAGCGACCAAGCATATTTTCAGCTAATTTTCTTTTATAGATACGTAAACAGAATTGCTCAGATTTCGGAATTCTATATCTACTTGCAAATTAATTAAAAATTGAAAGAGAGCATTTTAACATGATCTGATCGAAATACGATAATAAAATAAATCCCAGTTGTGAAGAGTTCCCTCCTTTGTTAGAAATAATTTGTGTGCCATGGTTTTAGGGTTAAGGCTTGATTAAAATTTGACAATATTTTACATTTCTGGAAACATTTTCAATCTTAAAAAAATATCTTCTTGCAACTGGTTCGAAGCATGTTGTCGATGAATTTAACATTTCAACACAAAATGGGAGCCGTTTTGTGTATTTAAAACCGTATCTAAAATAAGATATAAAATTAATTACCTACTATATTAAAGTTTCAGAAGATTTATTAGCCAACATAAATTTGAGGTAAACAAGTAGGATTAGGTACTATAACAGTTTAATATTATGTGGTATCTTAAGAGGGTAGTTGACGTGTCGAAAAACTATATCTGATTAAACGTACTTAACTTTAGAGAAAGAGTAGAGACCTGCCGCTTGAGCTGCAGAGCGCCGCTTTATACGGATCATTTGGGTATTTGAGTTTAGGAGACATTTTTATTGCAAAGGGGCCATAAAAATGTAAATTTTTTATCACTATGTAACAAGCACATTTTATAGCGCTGACGTTAGCATGTTCAGAGATGTGGTAACACTACTTAGGTCTAGTATTAAGAAACAATTACTGGCAACATTATTAGATGTTGCTAGAGCGTAACTTCTACCTATTAGTGATTATTAATAATCGATTACAATTTGCGAAGTTTTAACATGGACTAAGTTCACTGCGTCAAAATTATAAACGCTAAGGTATTTTAAAATTTTTCTCTGCAAATATTTTCATAATGATTTTTGTGCAATCTATTTTTATAGGCTGACTAATTTACATACTACCTGTCTATTCGTGTTATGCAATGATCAACCGTGATTTACACGTGATATCATTTCTATGTTATGGATTTTGTATAAAATAGTTCATACCTACTCAATTATTTATATTGATTAATTTTGTAATTAACTTATAAGGTAAAATCGTAACTTATTGCTCTAGAGTCGGAGAGTAACGTGTGCTTACAACGTGAGGTTTTGAGTGAATGTAGGTAGATTTCGATCGGTTTAAAATATTTTAATGTTTATGATTAGTAATTTATTATTAAAACAGTGGATGTAAAAAAAATAAGAAAACTGAGCTCAATCGTATTGGTTTTTGAGAAATTTAATGGCTTAACAGTCTGGCATGATCATTGTTAATAACAACCAGCGTGTTTGGCTTGTTTTATCACTGCCGATATTTTAAACAATAGATATTGTTACTAAGTCCTTTGATAAACCTATACTATTTCTATCTTGTTCAATTTTGTAGGTGATATTTAATGTGTACCTTGATGTTTGGAACAAAATGTACCGATGTTTGTAACTCTAGGTTTTATCATTATTATCATACCTATGTGGATACTCAATCAGTGTTATATAGATACCAAAAATTTGGAAATTCTACTTAAAATATATAATTAATATATGTAAATGTCTATTTGAATAAATTAAATAATACTTATACGTGATTGTTCGTTTTATTTACTTATCAATAACCTTTACAAATACCTACGTACCTCGCATCATGGAAGATGCCGTAAAACGACAACCCATGATGTCATCACCCAATGACAAAGGCCAAAAGATGCACCATTTCCAAAAGCACTATGACATAGTGCTAACACAAGAATTGGATGACCACTCAGGTCCCAAAGAGCTGAGAATCTACACTGATGAATCAAAGACAAGTCGGTACTTGTCTTTGATCCATCAGTGTAGATTGTCAGTGTTGTGTGTCGCTGGAGTAAACTCCAACTCCGGTTCCGGTGAACCGGAGTTGGAGTTTACTCCAGCGACCTCAACATAAGAATATCCAGACCACTAGGAAAGCTCAATACCGTTTATCAGGCGAAATGCGTGGGCATTATCCTAGCGATCCATGCCATAGAAGCCAGGGGAGTCACCGACACTCATATTCGTATACTCTCCGACAGCGCCTCAGTTCTCCAATCCCTAAATAGAAACTACACCACCTTGAAACAAATACAGGAATGCCACAATGCACTAGAACGCGTCACGGTGACAATCCGCAACACTGTGACGCTGCAGTGGATAAAAGGTCACAGCGGATCACTAGGAAATGACGCGGCAGATAAGCTGGCCAGGAGGGGGTCTGGTACGATGGCTGTTGGACCCAAACCCATAGTGCTACTCCCTTTCACCCAGCTGAGCACGTGGCTACAAGAACATACCCACACACAAGCAGAACGCTGGTGGGCCTCGGCACCAGGCTGCAGGCAGTCCAAGGAGACCATACCACTCCTAAATAATAAACTTACCAAGCGCCTTGTGCGACTGGATAGGGGCAGCCTGCGAATGGTGGCGGAGACCATCACCGGACATTGCTCACTGAATAAGCATTTCCACACGATAGGTATAACAGACAGTCCTCTGTGCAGAGCATGCACGGAGGTGGAGGAAACGGTGTCGCACGTGCTCCTTGAGTGCACTGGCGTCGCCGATATACGTAGACAAACAATAGGGACATCGAATTAACTCACAGACACCCTGAACTCTTTAGGAGGACTGATCTGCTTCTGGAGGGAGGTTGGCTGGTTGGAATGACGACCGCCATGGCCCACGCACAATGGTCCAACACCAGGACTAAGTGCGGAAACCATACCCCAATAGATAGATAGATAGATACCTACGTACCTATGCATGTGCCAAAAAATCAGAGGCAGGTACGATTAAATTCAATGCAGAGGAGGCATTCTTCATACAATGTATCTAGGTAACCAATCTAGATCTTGCACACTGCGTCCGTGGCTTTCCATTTTTATTTAAAAATAAATAGTAATAGGTAAATAACAACCGATAAGGTTTGAATTTTGTAGGCACTTACCTCTGTACCTATACATTTATCTGAGGAGCAAAATAGGTACCTACATTTTTTATTTGAATTTGCTTAGTTATAGGTAATAGGACCTGTCATCATAGTGATGCTATTTTGTATTTTGATTGTAATCAATTTATTACTGGTTACAAACTGACTAATTATCATAAATGTAGGTACTTACCACCTAGTTGTAGGAGACAAATTGCTAATCTTTTAGCATACAATACACAGTCTGACACCGGTACCTACATGTAGTGTACCAAAGGCTACTGTCAGAAATGATACTAACATTTTATTGATACACCCAATATTAGTTTAAACTATTAAGTTCGACAACGGAAAAGCCTCATAATTATGTTGAATGTTGTACATCAAAGTCTGTCCGGCAAAGAACTAGAGTTAAGTTTATTTATAGAAAATTATGATGTTTGATTTTATGATGAGCTTATGACATATGAGTTCATATATTTGTTAATTTATATGTCCGTAGAGGTAAATTATTTGTTATTTTACTCTCATAACAATGTTTTTATAATGAGTGTATTGCAACATGTGATTAACTAGTGACTTCGACAGTTGTTTGATTTTATTTTATCCTGAGCAACCGGCAGCAAGTTCGTCATGCTCCCTTAGATTTCACTACTTGCGATAGCGTCGGGGTTCCCACCTCTTTCCCTCAAATATGGCGAGGGGGGTAATGGCTGATCTTTGCGTTATGCTCGTGAACGGGTGCTGCTTGTGGTGAAAGGTCGTCTTGTTAGCCATGGTTTTTACTATTGTTATAACGATTATCTGCTTATTGTTTAATTTTGATGGCCCTGATTTATCACTTGTGGCGTCGAGTCAAAGATCTTTTTATTAAATTCTACCCTCTTCACATGTACCTAAGCGGGCACGCCCTTTAGGTCTGGAGAAGTCTCCAGACATAAAGGACATAAAACAATATCAAATCAAACTAAATAAGTATAAAGTGGGGCTATTTGGTATGTTTTTTTATAAAAACAGTGTTGTACACAAAAACTACTTAGGTTATGAGCTTAGACAATTTTTTTTACGATAAACCTCATCAATACTTTCGAGAAAAATCCGGTTGTATTTATGTATTGAACATAAATACAGAGATATTTATTTTCAAAAGTGCAATTCCAAATATCGCCGGTTTGGGGCTTTTTGTAATTGGCATATTCTAATTTTGTTTTTCACCTATCTATGGAGCTGTATCACTTTAAACAGGTCTTGCGATATTTGGACCAACAGAAGGATAAATGGTCTTTCGTTATAACACGTGTTTGTAGTTTAATTTTAAATAAAAAGCCAAATATTTAGCATCGTAAAATTTATTATGGAAAAAGTGAATCGCCACTTAGGGGCTATTAGGAATCAAAAGTAAGTTAATTCTAACAATTGTATATGAATTAAGGCAATATTTGGAACACTTAAGGGGAAGGTGAAAATATCCTACTACTATTATAAAGGCGAAAGTTTGTAAGTATGGATGTATGTATGGATGTTTGTTACTCTTTCACGTAAAAACTACAGAATGGATTTTGATGAAATTTGGCACAGAGGTAGATTATAGTCTGGAATAACACATAGGATACTTTTTATCCCGGGAATATGTTCCCTTAGGATAGTTTTCGACAATCACGCGGGCGGAGCCGCGGGCGGCAACTAGTACTTAATAAAATTGAGATCTTTACAAAACGTGAAATAAGCATAAGCCTAAGCCTTACCTAAGTATATACTTAAAATAAAATATGAAATAGAAAAACATTAAAAATTAAATATTTTGCAAAGGAATAAACCACAATAAAAATCTAGGTTACATCACTTATACTTATGATAAACAATACAGGGTGGAGGGGCCGCATCGACGCACGAACGATAACTACGTATTCAGTACATATGTAATTCTGAACGGCCCACACAGAAATTACTCTTCGGTAATTTAAAAAAATCTGCTGTTTCCTATAGAAGCGCAATACCTGGGGTCGAGATGTATGAAACATCAGATTTTTTAAAATTACCGCTGAAAAGTTTCCATAAGTATCGGCAGCATCAGTTAACTTGAGTTTTCCAGACTTAACAGCCTCTATGGCGTTTTCCAAACTTTCGTTTGAATAACTCTGATATGGTGCGAAAGTTATACCATTTCTGGAATTTGTATACTTTCTTTGGTAAGTACGCACCATATTTCCGGAACTGTAATATAAAATAAAATAGATATGAGAAGCTTCCCCTTAAGTAAATAAACGGAACATTACTGCAATTTGTTTCTTCTTTTATACCACACGTGGTAAAAAGACAATATTTTATTTATTTTATTATCAACTAAAACAACAGCACTAACATTTTTTTCTATAGCAACTTCCACGACGCGCCGTCGTCTGCTGTCAGTTTGACATTTACAACTGACTGACAGTTTTGTTACATCAATCAACCTGATGCGTTGTGAATCTGTCGGAAACTATCCACAAGTTTAAATTATAATTATGAGGGAGTGATTCACCTCAATTAGTAAAACAGTGGTATCAGTTTATTGTGAAGGAACAGAGAAATAATCTACCATGCTCATACGATGTGCTCTGTTGTTTTTGTGTTTGAACTGTGTGAGGACGACTGAGCGTTTTGTAAGTGATGGGGACCGTGTTGCCGAGTTCAATAGAAGGTTTTCGCTTTGGCCTTCTGTCCACAATGCTGCGAGGTTGCTGAGAGTGAGGAGGGAAGCGGAGGTTGGCGAGGTTGCGCAAAGCGAGGGTGGGTCGGATGTGATGCCTCCCGGCGATAAAAACCCGTCGTCAGGATCTGTGAACCCTCCACTTTTGAGTGAAATCAAGAACACGACTAAGAACGGTAATGCTGTGACAGTGCCGCCGACATCGCTACCTGGTGGTAAGATTACAGAATGAAATCCTGTTATTACACCATTTAAACCAATGTTTTCCTGTTTAAGTTTGTCTTATCAATACACACAGTTTCCTCTTAGATTAAATGCTTGGTTAGTTTTGCCTGGCTTTTGAATGTGTAGTCAAAATATCGCCATATATGGCTTCATAATCACAAACCTGTCATATGTCTTATTCAATCAAATGATTTTTTAAGTAATTTGTGAATCAACACAAGTGATTGAATAAACTTTCTCTTAAATATCAATACTATAATGGCCTCTAGAATACATTTGGGATTTCAGTAAGCAAAACCAATTAGATAACAGAATGAATAATTGTAATTTCTTAATTGTTTACTGTGCAACAAAACACACAAAGTTATAATATAGTTCTCCTGAATTCAAATTTGAGTTTTCTCCCTGCAAATTGTTGAGTTATAAAAAGAGATTACACACTGGTTCTTACCCTCCTTAGAACTAGTGTCTAATCTAAGTTCTATGTTTAATTTATATTACCATTAGAATCCACCTGGATTCTATATATGTCACTGGAAAATTGTAAACAAGGTTAGATTGTTAAATATTGTGTGAAATTGTAAACTATTTTTTCATAATATATTGAAAAATTATAATCTAACAAAGATTTATAACAATCTTACTGAGTTTGCAATTTTCCTGTGACATATATGTTGATATCTGAAAAGAATGAAAACCACCAGTACCTAATTTAGTTAGTTGAGACCAGGAAGATGATGAGTTAACTTGTTTATAAACAACAGTCTACATCAACAACACCTTTCACTGAGTTTGTAAACACATCTTGCCATACAAATTTCACACAATTCAAACTGTCCCTCAATTTGAAACTGTGCTTTGCAATGGTTCTATTACTAAATATCAGTTGCTAGTTAGTAATAGTAGTTACTAGGATACAAAAAACAAAAATCTGATATTTTATATGTTAAGAAGAAGAAACCACAGAATATATGTCTAATTAGAATGTAATTGAAACATGTTATGATTCCCATGAAAGTGAAAATGATTAACATTATTACAACAAAGGAATCCCCAATTGTTAAAATAAAACATTAAAACATTCCCATCATGTAAACTAAACCTACCTATTGAAATGTAAAAGGTTTAAATTTCAATAAAAAGCTAGCTGTACACATAAGTTAAAGGTGAATCCCCCAAATTCCAATTTGTGTTATACCTGAGATCAAATACCTACCCACAAGATTGTCCATGGTACTTGTAGCAAATGTACTGATGAAATTTTATGGCTGGAGAACACTAATTGGTGAAATAATTAACATAAAACTGACCTCATCTATGATAAGGATTGTGATGCAGATTAGTTTTTCAGATGCCTAGCCTTTTTCAACCAAGTAAGGGTCAGCTACCATTCTTATCAGATTCAGCTTAAGTTGGAGCTACTGACTGATTTTACCAGTAAAGTGTAAAAAATATTATGAAAAAATAAGTCTATATTACAGCTGCTCTTTCAAGGCCTTTCTTTATTTATTTTATCTTCCATTATACCAACGGCCCCTATGTACGTAGGGACCATCAATATATTCTATTGTCTTAATGATCTATTCATTACAAAAACAGTTGTAAACTTTTGACATTCACATTAGTAGTGTTGCACAACTACAAGTTGTGGTTAAATCACCCAATATGGGTATTTGATACATATTCATAACCTCTGAGGTTCACATGACTGAGTCATGACATGCTAAGCAAATTAACACCTTATTCTTCAACAACAATTAGTGAGTGACAATGATTTACACTGTGTATTTTCTATCTTAGCACATTTTTATTGGAGCTGAATAATTTGAAGACTATTAATTTAAAATATAGATTTAGGGCGCGTTCCCACAATGTCGTGACGACAGATTATCGTGTCGTTTAAAGCGTCGTGGCTTGTGTATTTAAATGGAGGTGTTCACATATAGGACGACACGATTAACCGTCGTCCAAAATGATAAAATCGTCACGACATAGTGGGAACGCGCCCTTACACTACAATGTTCCATCAAAAATAGATATAGCTATTTTAAAAAGAAAGGAATAACTTAGCTTAGTTGCTTATTACATAAATATTATAAAGAAGCAGTAAAGAATCATATTTGCATAATGTGAACTAGGTAGGTACTTACTTTCACTGAGAACTCTCACACATACATATGCTGAGTGAGAATAGGTAGGCTACTATCATTCTATTAAAATGCATGGTTCCTGTAGGATAGGCCATGGGTGTAAAAACGCGGGTTAAAGCTAGTTTAAAATTACATGTTTTTTTTAATGAGGTATTTACAGAAATTGCATAAAAGATGCCTTTGAAGTTTTAAAATAAGCATTGAATTGAATAAACTTACCTGACCTTGTTATGTTCATTGCTCTATGGCCTGTCTGGCCTGACACTTAAAATGTCATCATTAGGTACTTTAAATATGATTATTATAATTTTGTGCGACTATTGTACATGTCTGTAATATTATTTTATTTTTTAATAATGGGTCTATTTTTTTTTGGAGAAACGTTTTAATACAATTTAAGTAATTTTTGTAATATCATCATATCTCGGAGAATGTTTATTTTTCACTTCATTTCATATAAGTCGCAAATCCTTCATTATGAAAATGAATAAACTTCAATTTTTTAATTTTTCACTCACATTGCTGAGTGAAACTTAAAAGACATGCACAAGATACTTTGATCTAAATTTTTTATGTACCTACCTACCTAAATCCCAGTCCAGATGAGAGGTTAGTAGACGAGTGTCTAGTCATGGTCCCAGCTTCATCCAAATAAATTGTGCAGTGTTGAGGAGTGATTGATAAACAAGCACCTACACTTTCATAATAATAATTTATTTTAATCTGCAGTTCCAGCCAACGCAACAGTCAGTAACAGCACTGTCCATCCTACTGTGGTCAATGCAACCAAAGTTAACACAACACTCCCTGTGAAACCGGTGAAGCAGATCGACCTGAACAGTCCTGGAGTACTGAAGAGGGGGTTCATAGTCTTTGGTGGATTTACACTGCTGGCAGTTGCATACTTCATATTTTACAGGTACATAATTAGATTTATAACTTATATAACTTATATTTCCTATTAAAAAAAAAAAACTAGAAAGTTGTAAGTATCCCACCGTTATCGGATACGGAGTCTAAGTTACCGGTGGTTAGGGCTCTAGAGGCGAGTATTTATTTTTACAATTTCTTTTTATTTGGGGTTTTATTTTATTTTCCTTTACTGGCCAACCAACAATTGTTTACAGTGTAGGTAAATATTTTGAGTACTTCTCTGCCATTATCTAAGGTTAGTGTAACAATTTCTTACAGGTTAGCACCGCATGCCCCATAAACATATTAGATGTGCCACAAGCACTATACTATAAAAATTGTGTCTAATGTACAAAAAATTATCAAGTTCGAATTAATATGTGTAGAATTATAACTATCATTAAAAGTAAATGTAAAACAGACAAAAAACAAACAATACATCAAAACAGAAAAAGAACAAGATCAAAATCGAAACAAACTTAAAATCACAATCAAAATTACAATTTAAACAAATTAGAATTAATTCAAAATTAAAATTTAGTAGGGTTAGTGCAACATGTCTACTTCTTCCCTACTTTACCATTAGTCCTCATCTCTCAGTAACAGTTGTCAACCTCTTTCTAGGTACAGATGTCATCTTTCTCACTGTCCATCCATTGTTGACCTTAGTCATGTTTCACCATCATCAATGTTAGTCATCCTCAGCCCTATTTATCCAGGTGTCGGCGTAGCATGTCCTCAGAAATGTTCATGTAAAAAACTCTTTTAATATTAAAGAACTCGGTTATAAAGAACGAATGCTTCTTTTATTTGCTCTGGCCTCGTTTTCATTTTGAGTATTCAAGAAGTTTGTATACTGTACTGAAAAAACAATTTTGCGCTTGTTTTGTTTGCAGTTCATCATGCGCAAAGTGAGTCATCTGCGCAAATAAGACCACTGTGTTTACAATTTTATTTCGCGCCAGTCCATTTTCGTCTGGCGCAGTGTAGAAAAGCAAGGATGGCTCATATTTCCTTAAAGCAAATAACAACATTTAAAATCCCCTCGTATCTTTGTAGATTATTAGGTTTTAGTAACAGTATTTCCGTTTATTTAATCTACTAACTACATATATTATCAGTTAATGCTATGAGAAAGATTGCTATCTTACAAACATTATTATACCTCTCAATAGTATTTATTGATTATGAACTCCATTTCACCATGCGTATTGATTGAATAGTCTATATGTTATCTTTGAAAAACAGTATCAGTGCTTGTTATTATAGAAAACATTAATGATAATAATATTATTTGCTATAAATCAAGAATGATGCCATTTTCTTCGGTATTTATAACTGAGGCAATTAATAATATTTTATTACTGTTTGCCTCCCGCGTCATGAGAATTGCAAACATTTTTCATGATAATGTAATAGTGTGTTCTTCACAAAGCATATTTTCCTGAAAGAGTGCAGAATTAACCCAATTACAGTACTTATTTATCCTCGATTTGTAACTTAGGTCAGCAGCGGTTTATTGTGCAGATTGTCTGCCGAAGGGAACTTTAAATTATGCATGCTGGTAGATAAATGATTTTGGGCTTTGGCTAGATTCAAACACTCCAGCGAGTTTAGAAAATTTTAAAGCGTGTCGATTGTTTAGTGTGAGGCAGAATTGTTGGTGCCGAGCTAAGGAAATACAAGACGTGTTTACTGAATGATAATGAAAATAAATAGGTACATAAAATCATTGGACCTTGCTATTAGCTGGTACCGTTAGAAGGGCTCCTACAGTACACAAAGATGTTTCTAGTTATGATTATGAACCACCCATTGACTAGGCGGAGGTCTCTGTTTATTATAGGTATAAAAAATACTAGATTCAAAATAATTTGCTGTGACCGACAGGGTTTATGATTCTTTCTCTTTATTCATATTTACCACGAGTATGTATAATATAGATTGCAAAAAAAAAATTGAGAATGCGATTAGGTAGGGATCTAAGTATTTCAATTAAATATGCCCAATAAAACTGAGATAGAGACCTGCAAAAACATTTTAATTTACTCCAAAAATCAAACTTATGACTTCTTTGACCATTCTGTTTATAAATCCAGTGTTATTTACCTATGTTTAAATTTGACACTTGACTTTTGAGACAAACGTTGATTAAGTAAGTGTTATCATCACTTATCGGTCAGCTAAATTGTCTTTAATTGCATGAGGGAATTTACGAGCAGTGTGACATGCCCTTCTGTAAACACTTACTGATTACCTACTTAGTAGCGTAAACTGGTCACTGCGCGTCGAATAAGATGCAAGATTCAATGCTGCATTTGCCTTTAAAAAATTATCAAGTATTTAATCTACTACTGCATCCATTTATACCTTTTTGATTTAGCGTTGGAACAAGAAGTTGCGTACCTACGTAATTAAATACACATAAGTACCCCAAGTCCCTCGAACGAAATTTAAACCAAAGTTACCCTACGCTTTGATAATTAATTGATCAAGATATTTAAGATTTTACCGCTATGATTGGTTGAATTAATTGAAAAACAGCAATTCACAGCAGCTTACTTGGGCTTGAAAGTTTGTCACACTACTTTTGCGACATTTTTCTTTCGTATAACCGAAGGTTAAAAAAAGAATGCCATATTAAACAGAACTAACATCCACTATTTCTAAATTCCAGGAGAAAAAGCAAAAACAACGATTCAGGGGGGGCGCATACTACAATTGACGCAAACCAGTTCCGCTACGGGGTCCTCCAGTCAGAAGACAGGAGAGACAACATGGAACTGTCCCGAGTTCCCCTCACCATGGAGTCTGATGAAGATGAGGACGAAGACTTGGAGATCTTCGACCTAGAACAGAAGAAGAAGTCACTCTCCTACGTCAACCTACAAACAAATGATGAGGATATAGTCTTCCCAAAAGATAGCACAGACAATGATAGAGACAATCTACTCTTAGACATCGAAGATGGAAATTCTGATACGTTAATTAATTGGAGCAGTAACGGTAGTAAGTCTATATTATAATTCCTGTCTTGTATTTGTTAGTTGTAAAAGTTAAAACGCGCGAGTCGCATTTATCCGCCATAATTATTCTGAATTGATGTTGGAAAATTTGTTTAGTTTTGTTCTCATAAAACCGCTGTTAGGTTTTCAAATAAACAAAAACAAAGTTTCTTAGTATTACTTTAGTTTGATATTGCTTAAATTTAAAAGTAAGAGATATCATATTTTTTGATAACCTAACGGCGGCATTGTGATGTCATTTAATAGGTTTTAAATAGCAGTCATGACTGTGCGGTATTACTAAAATGTACTTATTTTAGTAAGTCTTAGTTTGTGTATTCAAATATTAAACAGACCCAGTGCAAAACGTATAAACTTCTACGCACGAAGAACAAATTAATGTTCATGTCGCTGTTAAGAAAACATTTTCGCCAAATGACTGCACCACTAATTTTATTGTAGGAGATGAATATTTCACAAGGCCTTTCAAACACGCAATGTAAATGTAGCATTTCATTATGACCGTTAGTACTTATGTAATACGGTCGAGCGACCTTCACAGGCATTCACGTAATGTTATCTGGCACATGTGTTTTGAACAAACATTGAGAAAACGATCTAAGAGTTCAAACGATGGATTCGTTTGAACTCTTAAATCGTTTTATTACAAAATTTTTTACTGCATTTATTGATGAATCTTATGAAAATGCAAAATTGGGTTTTATTTTTGTGGCTTGGAGGTGGTAAATCGTTTGCTGATGAAAATTAGTGATAGATTATTGCGTGCAACCTTGAATGGACCGATGACTGACAATTGAGAGGTGGTGTCGAAATTATTTAATGATTCTGCAAACTTGTGAAAGAGGTGTCGTTATAATTTCACAGTCAATGCATTTCCTAAAACGCAGTTCTAATCCGTTGACCTTACACTTTCAAAGCAATGAAATTGAAATAGTAAGGTCAATGGATGTTTTATATCAAAACTGGTATTTCTCTCTGTCGTCCTTCATATAAAGTGGTATTAAGTAGATATGATACGAATTTCGTGGAGTTATTAATATAGAAGTATGCTTGAAGTCATATTCTTGGAAATATATCTGCTTTAAATTTAAAGTAAGAATTCTAAATTAAGGCGTTTTTGAAAATATTTCAGTTTGCTTTTGATGTTCACAGTATATTCCAATAATTGCAATTTAATTTTTTAGTTCTACTTTAAATAAGGGCTTGATGTCTGATTATAATTTATATTAAACTTAAATAAGTAAACATGTAGGTATATTGTACTTTTGCATAACTATTATTTATTTAAAAATTATTTAAAATCTCGTGTATTGTTATTTACTTATATAATTCATATGATTTTGGGATTTTAGTTTATAATTTATTTATCTCGATTTTCTTTATGAAAGATACAGTACCTAGTTGTTTTTTTTTAAATATTTTTTGATTATTTTTTTACTTTGTTATGTCAGATTCATATTAAAATATCAACAATTGATTATTTTTTTAAAGTGCCATCTTTACTTATATTTTTTATGTCAGGTTGAAATTAGTACTTACATTTTAAATAAGTATTATTAAGCACTGGTATTTTTATATAAAAATGTTATGAATGTTTTAAATTATAGTTATTTTTCTGATGTTTGCGTGGACTTTAAACTTAACTGGCAAAATGTGGGTGGACTCAAGCTACAGATTTATGTGATCTTGTACTTTATGCTTATTTCGAGAGATATGCTCAATATCTACCACTTATATGTAGCAAGTTGACGTTAACCTTTTGAACGCCAGAGCATAAACGCATCGACGTGCCCCCGACGCCAAGCCACAAATTCGCCGTACTTTTTGTATCATATATGTGACGTTTGGCGTAGATACAGGACACGCGCTTGCTTGTCATTTATTCGTGACAATGGCGTTCAAAAGGTTAATCTTGGACTTTCTTTGCAAAAATTAAGTACTTTTCGACTGCACTTTCTATACGTGAATACACGAAGTGCATGAGAAATCTTCTATTCATATTGTATTTAAGCATTTCTTTGTAAGTTGGAATATATGCCTTGAGCACACCAATTTCGTCGAATACCCAACCCTTCGGGGAATACAGCCTGATGTTATGTTATATACTGTAATATCTCTACTATATCTATATTTTCTCATTAACATATCAATAGAGTTAACTGGTTTTGTTCTTTGTAACTAGAAAAAGATAAGATCTAATTGCATTTTAATAGTAAAATGATGATAACTGTTTGTAGAAAGAAACTACTGTCAATGATAGATTCGTTGACAATAATTACTTTCTACGAACATATATTAGATTTGATTAATTTCTCCATTCATTGATCATTAGCTTAAACATTTAATATATTCAGTGAAATATCGATTACGCCTTCATACTTTAAATGTTTTTTATTTATTTTTTATTATACATAAATACTGGCAGCCGCTCCACGAAAAATACTCAGCTCAATCTGTTTTAACTGGGAGCCGACCCCAATATAGTTGGGAAGAGCTAGGCAGATACATAAATACAGGGTGACCGGTGATTCGGTATATTCCTTGAAATGAGTTCTACTAGAGCTAATTTACGACGATTTTGAACCCGATAACATACGGTACAACCAATGTCAAGGAAAGCACCGAATCACAGTACAGAGAGTGCGAAATGTGCAACGTTCGCATTGGCATGTCAGCTGCAATCTGTCAATAATGTATGAAAAACCGGCCAAGTGCGAGTCAGACTCGCGCATGAAGGGTTCCGCACCATCGTACACAAGATTTAATACTATACTTTTTTAAAACTTTCGTAAAATTTATTTTTGTTATTCGTTGTTATAGTAGCAACAGAAATACACACTCTGTGAAAATTTCAACTGTCTATCAGTTACGGTTCGTGAGATACAGCCCACTGACAGACGGACGGCGAAGGCTTAGCAATTGGGTCCCGTTGGTCTTTTGGGTACGGAACCCTAAAAATTAGGTTTTTTGACAGATTGCGACGGAGATGCGAATGCGAACGTTGCTTAAAAATTTGAAGAATTGGCTCTCTGTATTGATAGATCTCGTGATTTCAATCACATCATAAAAATATTGCGACAGTACTTAGAAAGTTTTAAATTACCGTGAATTGCTGTCGAATACTAAGTGGTAAAACGATTACGTACACCGACTATTCTTTTACAAGGTTACGCTGAGTATTTATCAGTCATTAAAAATAGAACTGAAAATCTCGAATTTTCAAAATTCAAGAACTCAAGTACATTTCAACTAAATTATTCAAAAATTGTTGTTTTAAGCCCGCTTGCACTATTTGCAAATCACTAATGCGCGTGTCACTAAACATGTTTTAAGTAATCATCATTCTGTCTTTGTGATCTTCAAACAATTGATAGAAACAGAACTCTGCTTGTAATTCGTTCTCTTTTTCTTTCTTTAGTGATTTATGGTGCGACCGGGTCTAAATGTATCAAGCAAGTTGGTATCCTACCAACTTCAGAGAGATCATTCAAATTGCTGTCATTTATTAGTAAAAAATACTTTTCTAATTTAAATTTTGCATCACTTTTATATGGATCCAAAAAATGTTATTGATTTTTTAAATATCACTGTTGAAGCTATGGACTGTGATAATAGAAGAGAGAGTAGAATATATAATAAAATGATATATTTTTCGGAGGATAATAGCTATGTATGTTGTATAGTTTGTCACTCTCCTATACTTATGGATGGCTGTAGAATCTTATGGTGAAAGAAAGAGATAGACAGTGCGGGAATGTTATTGGACCCGCGTGTGTTAAAGCAGGTCCGATAGGTTGAATTAGGAACGCGGGCTATGGTCGAGTATGGGACTTCAAGATTTGGTGAACGCGGTTTTAACTGTCATACGATTATCAATCCTCCGTAAGTTGAAATAATGTTGAAAATGGATAAACTAAACCGAGAGTGAACAAAGCAGTGCGGTCTATGGCATTTTGGACTTTATTTTAGAGGTAGTAAGATTGAAATTTGTTTGGCAGTTTAATCGCTATGCCAAGTCTATGGGTTACATTATTTAGCTATGGCACTAAAAGAGAGAAATTTCAGCGTCATCTATAAGTCCCATCACTAAATAATCGACCTGTTTCTACTAAAACTATTCCTTTTTGCTAAGCATTCTCTCAAATGTAGGCCTATTTTGGAATCTTTGTAAAATTGCTAATTTTGCGAAGTTGAAGTAAGTCAGTAATGTAATTAGTGTAGAAATTAATTGTATATGTAAGGTTGTTTCTAATTTAATAAAGATATATGATATTTTATTCTACATCTTTTATTCAAAACCCAGCTATAAACTATTTTAATAGCGCTTATCAAGTAAATGGTTGGCGGTTGCCCACTATCTGTATTTGATAACAACATTTCCGTTATGTAGTTGTCCCAACATTATGGAATGGTAACAGCTCGCCACACTATTCTCAACCACTGCAGCTCAAAGTCAAAGTCAATTCATTTATTTACAGTTATAACGTTAAATTTACAGTTTGAAATTAAAATATTTTAGCGACTCTAGTTGTCCATTTGCAAAAAGTAGATGTTTATGGAGAAGAACGGACAAGAAAACTTAACTAACTATGGAGTATTCAAATATAAGTTTAGCAATATTTTGTATACCTACATAGATGCATTAATCAATTAATTATATAATGCACCCAACATATCACTAATATACAACACACTAATATCCTCATAGGTACCTACAACAAAGCAATACCAGCAGAGGTAAAATTAAGCTCAGATGGCTAATATAAAAGGCAGTGAACTATAAAGCCTTATGAGTCCCGGCGAAAAAATTTTAACTGTCTTGGATCCAGACAACAGCGGAAGGGTAAAAAAACAATTGAAATTATGGAAATGCAAAAAGAGATTGGAGGCGCCGGGTATCGATCCCGGTACCTCTCGCATGCTAAGCGAGCGCTCTACCATCTGAGCTACGCCCCCGATGATAACTAGATTGAAATACCAGTTGGAGCTGTGTTTTAGTTTAACGGTATATGGATTTCACCTCTAGTAACATCCCAGATGATGACGAAGAAATAGAGGGAGCCCTTTGTCAAAGACTGACGCTGATGGTATCTACTTACTATGGTATTCAGTATTGGAACTACGCTCATTCCTGCGGGCCCTGCGGCTGTGTGATGCTGCTGAAGTGTGATCAGTGAATCAGGCGGTTAAGTCCTGTGATTCCAACCACAGGTCGTAACTCACCTTCCCGTTCACCTGAATTTGGATTCTACAGGTCTGCGGTATACGGTACGGATGTCTTCTGAACTGAGAATTTTGACAAGTTTTTAGGCTAAAGTAAAGTTTGAGAAATTCCTACTTAACTTCGAATGCAATGAAATCGAGAGTAGGTAGGTCCGCCTCTAGCGTCTTTTACATTTTTACCATTTTGCAGGCAAAGCAGTTTTAAGCAATGCGTTACATGTCGATCGAGGCCATAGATATAAATTATAATCGAGGCACAATCTCTTCAAGTATTTCTCACAATATCGAATCGTTTTTTTGTGGTGGGAGAATCGCCAAACTTGTCTAAGTGGTAGTGAGCAGGGCACATTGTTCAAAACAGATCGGTTTGGCGACACTTGGGGAGGCCCATGTTGAAAACGTTGACCGCTCATCGCGTTGGACTTGGAATTTACATTAAAAAAAAAAACAAAAGTGCCAGCACTCTGAACGTTCTACATAAAGACAGCCCCCTAAAACGCCCGCCCGTCACCACTTCCTAGTGTTTTAGCTGGGAAGAAGAAGGGGCGCAACAAACTCCCCAGCAGCATATCTGTCTGTTAAGTTTTAAAAACTTCGCTTCACAGCTCCGCTGGGCCTCGCTACGCTTCGTCGTACCACCAAAGATAGGCGAAATCTTTGGTGGAAACACCCTTAGGTACCTTAAGCTTAGAGGTTGGCAACACAGTTAAAAACTAAGAAAGGCACTCAATTAATCGGTACCTATCTCGTAACTTACCTGCATAAAACTGAAGAGCAGAAAAAGAGACCTAGCACTCTGACCCATAAACCAAAAGTCTGGCTAATTACCTACCTACTAGGAACTACCATGATCCCTAAGTATTCGAACTAAAAACCGAAGCTATACCTACTTACCTACTCAGCTAAAAAATAAACTATTTCGTTAACGTTGTAGTGGGTACATTTAAATTTCGCTAGTACGCTTCGTTACAAAAGTGTTTTATTTCAGTCTCGTACGGATCTGGCAGGCACGTTCGCTTGTCCGTCTACGATATTGAGATAAACGAACCGGCACATTGGCTGCGAATGTACCTACCACGTAGATGTTAGTGCGCGATTTATTTTTATCTTGTTTCTTATTGATAGGTACTGTGTAGCTGCTCATTTTCTTGTTCTGCGTGAAGTTTTAAGATATTCAGGTTTGGCATCACTACAATTCGGAGGAGTTCCTGGTAAAATAATAACAGTCACACGGGTCGATCTTCGATGTTATGCAACGCTTGCCGAGGCCGGTCCGTGGATGGGTGACTAACATTTAAAATTATAATAACACTAGCGTTTGCCCGCGACTTCGGACGCGCGTATCCTGTTTAATCTAACTGACATTCGCTCCTTGTTAAATTTGTTTCCGTTTCAAAAATGTTACGTGATATCTAAATATAAAGCATTTTGTCTTCAACACTCACGCATTCGACCCATAAAAACACGAGAAAAAAAGAAGAATTCTTTTTTTAAATATTTTATCATCCCCACGATAAAGGGAACGTTTAAAAAAATAACAGCTCACATACCCATAATGTCTGAAATAAACACGTGAAAGGGCAGATGATGAGAACAGTGTTTGCAATTTTACACCCGTGCTTGTGATTATACCCCGCTTCCACCCAACTGGTATATTTTATAGGCAAGTGTTACGGGGAGAGCGGGGCGCGTTGTACCTATGGATATACGTATGAAAATGTTGAAATTAAAGTGACTTCTCAGTTATCAAGGGGAGAATATATTGTTGGGAAGTGAATAGACGTAAATAACGGACAGTTTTACGTGATAGGGTAAATCGTCAATTATTTGTATAGAAAGATTTCGTATTTTATTATTTGGCATATTTCTTTTTACGTTTACACCGAAGTCGTTCAAAAAAATATATATAGGCAGGTGTTACCTATGCGAATCATGCATTATAGGTACGCCAAAGTCCAAACGAGTTTGAAGGTTGGTGGATATAATTATGTAGGTACTTATCAGTACTATGTTCTAATAAAGAAGTAGGATAAGTAGGTACATACTCATAATTACCGGTTTCAATAACGTTTGGAAAACAAACATGACGTTTCTGCTACAGTTGGTAGCTAATTTGTCAGTTGGTCAAAGGTAGTTGGATTATTGACACCGACCGTAAGTGAAGACAAACTAAAATACTTGGTTTGTATTTTCACTTGTTTTATTTGTTGCCCGAGAATATCAGAGGTCTATTAGCAAAATTGCCATCTTCATTTTGGTTGACTCGAATTTCTTGTACCGGAACGTTTTCAATTGCTACAATTTTCTCTATTTAAAGGTTAGGTTCATCAATGTAGAAATTCAAGTAGGTGTATAATTATTTATTTACATTTAGCCAAGTCTAGTCTCTATTTATATTTTGTCAGTGAGGTTTGCGATTTCAGGTGAATTTTTCGTGAAACCCAAAATGTAGTCAGGGTCACTTCACACTAATTAGTAAACCACCAACTACCTTAGGGTTTGTTAAAATATTATTATTTTAGTCCGTTCCGTACTTACGTATCTTTATAGAGCCATAGAGTTATGTTTTTGTGTGGCGCAATTCACAGGCGGAGCGGAGAAAAAGTGATACAATGATTTTCACGAAAATTGTACCTATGTTACATTAAATTTGTAAAAAATGCGTGAGTGTCGCAGAATACCCGGTTGGAACGAAGTTATTATCGTAATATATTAAACAGGGATACTTTGTCTTGGGGATATTTTGTCCGGGGATGAAGAGTGTCACCCTATGGATAACCGTCTACACTAAACATGGAAATTCGTGACGGAAAAATCTTCTAATCCGCCAAGTCCGTGCTAATAAGGAACTTCGTTACAAAATCTTTCCTATTTTGTTGAACCTGTTTTATATATTATTGATAGTCTCGTATTGGATGTGGATGACGATGATGCACACTGGTCTAGAGGCTAGCAGCATCTACCTACTTAAAATGATTAATATTAATTCTTGACTTAATACCCGGTTATTGCTTTCAGAAAACTTTGACTCCAGCAGGGATTTCCACTTATTAACGATACGCTCAATTAATGTAGTCCCGAAATATTTTGTTTTAAGAATAAACCCATAACAATTAATTCACTATTAGTTGAAGTTTCAGTTAATGTGCAATAGTCTTGATTGCTGGCTTGTGTGCCTTGTTTGCAAATTAACGCCTTGTTGTTCTGTGTCTAGAAATTAACGGAAATCACGGTAGACCAAGATATAGATGGGGAGGCAACCTTGTCTCCTACCGAAAAGCATAGGCACGTACGATGATTTTACCTGGCAGTAGATCGCGATAGGCTAATTGTATGAATAAGATAGGTAGGTGACAAAAGAAACTTCACCTACACGTTCACAGCTCATACCTTCCACCACACACAGAGGGTCGCGCGGGACCGTACCCCGCGCCTCGAGGGCCGAGCCGAGTCGGGGCGGAAATGAAAAATAAACACGTTCGGACGTCGCACGGCGCCGGCCGCGCAAAATGAAGGGCTGTCGCGTCACGCGGCGTGTTGACTACGTGTTAGATATGTGTAGCAGGCTGTTGGGCTAATAAAAGATATGTGGGGAGGTCGTTTTTCAATGAGGAATGATTATTTATTTATTTATTTATATGGTGGTATAAAACCCTGCGTTTCGATTAAAATCCAGTCGGTCTGGGCACTGATAGATGATATACTTATTAAAAAAAGATGTTATGTATGTAACTATGAAAGTTAAAAATGAGAGCTTTCCTTTAGTTTGCCATATGTTATTACTTCGCAGAATTTGATCCTTAGTAGGAACAATTTCGGATGATATATAATACAGGTTTGTTTTTTTTCAAAATGAACCGGTTCGATTCCTGGCAAAGAACCGATTTTTCAAAAATCGAATGACAGTTTTAGTTTTCTTCAAAATCGGGCTCTAGACACCTTTCAGTGTTTTCCGATATTTCTCATAGATTCAGATGGCTTTCAACGCACACTTTAAAAATTCGCCTGAATACCAGCATAAATTCAAATGTTCCTGCCGAAATCCTAATTTTTCACCAAGATCCTATCTACCTATCCAATCAAATTAGTCCAGCGATATCTTAGCCCATTCATCACTGTGGAAACTAGTCAAATACAAGATAATACCTGGCTGGTATTCCAATCAATCGATCGTGCATTTGTGTCAAACTAAATTAATTACTACTATTATTCGATTGATTAGCGACGCGGCATGTTACTGATATTGAATTAATTACGTCTTTATGTGAATGTTAGAGCTGTGTGTTATCGCTGTGATATGCCTATAGAGTACCTAATAAATGTTAATTTTCTGATTTAACACCTCCGGATAAGCTCTGTTCGTTCCATCCGTTAGGTAAACTTACAGAGAAAACAGAATCATCAAAATCCATTTATAATTGACGGAATGATCGCATAACGAACATACAAAAAAAACATATAGTCGAATTGATAACCTCCTTCTTTTGGAAGTCGGTTGAAAAAACTTGCATTAAAAGCGATTAAAAAACTTCAAAGAAAGTATTTTTCAAGTAGTCTAAATGCCGTTGATATTTATTTCTTCAACAAATTTATATTTGTGTCGAAAACTTAGTGGTGGTGATAGCAGTTATTTTAGTTCAATCACAGATTTGTTGCCACCAAATTTTATAAAGTTACATTTTTGGAATCGTCTCTTTCTAATTTTCAGAATGTATGTAGCCCAAGTCATTTCAGCTCTAAGATAAATCTAATGATACCTACCTCATTTGCTATAATCGTTATATCCAGCATAAGGCTGCTGAGCGTGCCAAAGCAATAGACATACGTGGTTCACACTGAAAGTTATTAGAAAATAAAAAACAGAATGATGTAGACGCCAGTTAATATTTTTATTGCTTTTCGAAGTAATCTCCGGTCCTTTTTAAGCACCGTCGTATGCGATGGAACCATTGAAGCAATCTTCTTTAGACATCTCTTCCACGCCTTTTTCAAACGCAGCCACGTAGTCCGTCTGGCGGAGTGAGCTGGAGCGTTGTCGAGGTGGAGGAGTATCCTGCTTCTTGTACGCTACTGTCTAACATTTTACAAGACAACTGGTAAACAATGACGGACATACTAATCTGCAGTAACAGTCCCATTATCTTCTAGGACAATTGTTGCGAAACGACTGGTGCATCCAAAGGATGAGGCAATCATATTTTTCCCTAGACTTCGCCCTCATTTACTTTTGTTGGCAAATCTTTGAATGGAAACATCCATAGCGCAGATTGTCTTTTCGTTTTGGGTTCGTAACAATATATCCAACTTGCATCACCTGTAACGATGTCATATACTACAGCATTTGAGTCATACCGTATGACGGTATGACTCAAATGCCAAAATACTTTTCAAGCATTGAGCGGTACCAATCCAAACGGTGGTTTTTGATCTTCCGTCAAATTATGATGTATCCATCTAGTAAACCTAAGACTACGACTATTAAGACTAATAAAACTTTTTGTATTTTACTCATAACAATGCCTAAAGCTGCCCAAATCTGTTGATATGTCACCCTTGTATCAGCTTCTATCATAAGCCGCACAACACTCACCTTATCTTCAGTAGTCGCCGTAGAAGGACGTCCTTCCCGTGAATCATCGGTGAGTTTGCTTCGACCACGTTTAAACTCATTCAAACAGTTGTCAACAGTAGCAAGGGATGGGGCTTCGTCATGAAATACTAATCGAAGACTATCGTAACATTGTTGTTGAGTAAGACCGCAAAAATGTTCTCTAGTCAAATCCATTTCGACGCATGACACTCTTTTAAATTGCCACCAATTTGCGCACATCTACAGATTCCCAAAGAGTTCCTAATTCGAAATTTAAATAAATTTTTCATCGGTTAGCTTTTCTTACTGGCCTATTCTAAAAACTCTGGAAGTTGTCTGACTGTACAAACATAATACCTAACTCCTTCTGGAGCAGTCAGATAATAACACTCAAACGTTCCATTTTTGTGTTTGTCTGTGGGATAGTGACTGTCAGGAACTATGTTTAGTGGCCGCCTAAGGTCCCGTCTGTAAAGTTTTTAATTTTCCGGGAGTCCAGTATGTTCTTTTCTGGGCACAAAGTTACTCTGTACATAAAATATCGACATTAGTTCAGCAGCTCGTATAGTTTTGATAATTAAAGAAACAAACGGACACACACAACTTGCCTTTCAAAATTTTGGCAGAATTTACGGAAAATTAAATAAAACTCCTCATACAACTATCTTTATTTCGTTGAATTTAAAACGAAATAAGTAAAACATCTAAATTTACCAGAAACTCAAAGTGAACGTTGCGTTCCCACTACAAGAAACAGAAACAAAGCGACACACAGGAGGCAGATAATTCTCCAACTACCTGACAACATGACCTAAAAACACTATTCTAAAAACATATATTTTTCTTCTCAGCTTTCACAAAAACATTTGAACACCAAATAATAAGTTCTGCATTAAAAATAAGCATACATTTTCTCTCATAAATTCTCTGTGAAAATGTGAAAACACAGGAGCGTACCTTATCTGATTGGAAGCTGGCGGTGTTTGTCGAAGGTGTACACTGTACTCCGCAACTCCTTTAGTTTGTGTTTCCAACAACTTTGATTGAAATTCACTTTATTCTAGCAAATTGGTAAAACTTCTACAATTGCTTTTCTTTTTCGAGTTAAGTTTTTCAACTCGTATCAAACTTGGCGTTTAAAAGTAAGTAGGTATAATGTTTTCTTAATTTTCACTTCGTGTGTTGTAACTGTTTTATACTTGTTTGGAACTTTCTTTTCAAGGCTTTTACTTCGGTATTCATCATTAGCGTCATGATCGTCATTTTTTTTTTTTTTCTTATATTTTATAGACACTACTTGTGTAACCACTAAACTTGTCCTAAGGTCCTAGGCTAAGGCTTGATCTACTAAACACTAATTTATCTAATCACCATAAATAATTTAGGTAGCGAACAATTTTTCTTGACGTCATGTGACAGAACTTTGCAACAAGAACCATCCATGTCTTCACTCTGTGGAGTAATTCGTGAGCTTTGTAGTGCTATCAAAACAAAATCTCTACTGTGACTTATATGAGTCGGAGAGACGTCGGCTTGAACTGGGTTGTCAATCACTAGTATATTCTGTAAAAATGTGGGTGAAGTGAACTTGAAGTGAGCTGCCGGTCGATTCTGTAAACATGTCGAAGTGAAGGCTTGGGTGAAGTGATCACGAAGTGAGCTGTCATTCCATCTTGATTACATTGATTGACAGCTCACTTCGTGATCATTTCACCCAAGTCTGCAGACGTTGGTTTGATTTATTTTCAGAATAGACAGACTGCATTATATTAAGAAAAAGTATTTACTAACACAGATACTTCTTTCTTTGAGAACGATTGTTTTATTAAGAAAGTACCTAACGAAGAGCCGTAATACCCTCATTCGTCGAATACCAGACTTATCTCATCTAGATCTGGCTCACAAATAAAAACCCGAGACCTAAATCAAATACCTACTTTAGTATAAAGAATCTGTAGGATCCAATTCTTCCGGTATTGCGAGTATTTTAATTATACGCTGACGTACGAGTTGCAGCGGGTAAAAACGGCTCGCAATGAGAAAATAATAGCGGAGAGGGTTTAGCATTGCGTTCTTACGAGACTGGATAATATGGAGATGGCACTGGAATTTTATTTATGTTTAGAGTTCTAGACTAGCTTCGATAAAGACAGAAATTATCTCAAGGGATAAAAAGTGTAAATCCATTTTATAAACCCTGTATGTGTGTCGATTTTTTACTAAATCAGTTAAGTATTTTTTGTGTGAAAGAGTAACAATCATTCATTCATCAACTGAAACTTTTATATTTTATGATATAAGTGGTAGAACCTATTTAATGGCAGTTAATATTATGCAGATTTAAATGAAATAAAAGAGGAGAGTATGAATTCACAAAGACCTATACTTATTGAGAGTTAAGTACGCAAAGCTAGGTGAACGATTATTCAAAATAAAGACCGTTTTTTTTAATGATGGGAAATAAAGATCTAGGGATAATGGGATGCAACATTAAGAGAGATGGTGCCGAGGATCGGGTAAAAGAAACTGTAGCTTGTTGACTAAATGTCTGGCTGGTTGGTTTTGGTTGGATGGTTTTGGCTATTCGAATTTCCATAATTTTAAAGTTAGTGTCTTGGCTGAAGTTCCTACAAGTAAATAGTATGATTTACACCAATCACTTAGTATAACGGTCGCCTTTTCTCATCAAGACATTTCGATAACCGAGACCGCCAATGAAACGTCCCCCTCCAAAACTCTCCTGCAATATTTGTCGTCAAAAACAGCAAAACTTTTCCCCCCTAATTATTAATTGGCCCTCAATACATTACCGATTGTAACTTCCAGACTTGGGGCAACTTGCCCGCATGTTGGTCCAACTTTGACGAAGTTTACTTCCATATTACCCCGCCTTGCTTGAAGATCAAGGCAATCCTTTTAGAAGCATCGACCATCCAGATAACGAGATAGGGCTGCATTAAAATTAACTTTGCATTTTGCTGGCCTGTTAAGCCTCCTGTCTTTGAATGGGGTCCTGGTTTAAGTACAGATGGCTCCATTGTGGTTGTGAGCTGGATTTTCTGCGTCCTTAGATTTTTTTTGACGTATTGTTAAGTCTGGCTAGTTGGGGATTTATATTGTGTAAGTAGAGGTTTTCTGAGTCATGTAATTAGAAGGCATTGTTCTATTTTTGCTGCTACTTTGTAACTTTTAGTTCAGTTCTAATTTGGTAAGTTGTGATGGTTTCTTGTTCTATTTTAACAAAAAACATGATTTCCTTTGTTTGTAGTTTTGTCTTAAAACCAGTACAAAAGCAAAACACGTAGAAGTTCGAAACTTAAACATCTCATTCTTATCTTGCCTTTCCTAACCTCTTCAACAAAACTCAAGCTCGAGAAACACCTAAAAACACAGCTCCATTTTAAAAGTACCAGCAAAAATGAATGCAGGTGTCGACAATACATAACTACTTGAAATAAATAAGTGCAATCTTCCTTCGCTTAGTTAGAGCAAGTTTTCTTTTATCAAGGAAAGTCGCGACCAAGAAAAATAGTTGGTTTTACTCAGAAAACCTTGTGGTCCCACTAAACCGGTGGAAATCCTGACAAAACGCCGTCTGCGAACTTTGGCGAAGAAATTAAAAATCTTTCGACGAACATTTTTTGTTTGTATTGTTATTACCCAACCCAGTCTTAAGTTTGGAAGTAGGTTTTGCGTCATACAATTTATTTTTAGTATTACTTTAGGACATTAGCTTCAGAGTTTTGGACAATATTATTTTATGTCATCGCCATGTTGGCTTGGTACCTACTTAATGTTTAGCAAAACGGTTCGAAATTCAAAGGCGGAAAAAATAAAAACGCTATTTCTCTTTTATTTATAACCTAAGATAAAGATATTTTATTTGCTAAAACATCTGTCATACATACAAGAAAGACGTACATTCAAGATGGAAACAACATTATTAGGTCCAGACTTGTTTGTCACATGATGGGACGTGCAAATGTCAGTAATTATTATTAATTTAATCATTTTCTTAAAATAACGATAAATTAAATAATAATATTGCAATAAATTAAAAAAAAACAAATAAAATAAACTAAACTTTTTTAACAATTATCATGTCAACAGCAAAAGTAATAATAATAAAAGATCCAAATAATAAAATACAAAAATATAAATTAATTAATAATCAATTCAAATCAACTACTATGTCAATACAAATATTTCCTCTAGGAACTCGTTAATGCTATAGTATGCTTTATTTTATATATATATATATATATTTCTTTTACTTGTGTAAAATGGGGCTATTTGGTATGTTTTTTTTATAAAAACAGTGTTGTACACAAAAATTACTTAGGTTATGAGCTTAGACAATTTTTTTTACGATAAACCTCATCAATACTTTCGAGAAAAATCCGGTTATAAATACAGAGATATTTATTTTCAAAATTGCAATTCCAAATATCGCCGGTTTGGGGCTTTTTGTAATTGGCATATTCTAATTTTGTTTTTCACCTATCTATGGAGCTGTATCAATTTAAACAGGTCTTGCGATATTTGGACCACCAGAAGGATAAATGACCTTTCGTTATAACACGTGTTTATTTATTTATTTAAACTTTATGTACAAAAGTGGTACATGGGCGGACTTAATGCATCAAGGCATTCTCTACCAGTCAACCTTTGGGTTATAAAGACTATACTGTAGTAGGTGTACAATAAATAAAAATAAGATTCAAAATTGAATTTTAACAATTCGGAAAGAATATACAGATAATATATATAATACTAATAAAATACATATATATGCTAAAATAATAAACTAATAAATATGATATATAATAATCATACCGATTAAGAGAATTCATAGTAATCATGACGAAGAACAACTAAGAATGACAAGCTTTTAAGTAGTGTTTTCGGATTTTACGCTTAAAGGAAAATTTTGACTCCGCCTTCTTGATGTTTAATTTTAAATAAAAAGCCAAATATTTAGCATCGTAAAATTTAGTATGGAAAAAGTGAATCGCCACTTATATTAGGAATCTAAAGTAAGTTAGTTCTAACAATTGTATATGAATTAAGGCAATATTTGGAACACTTAAGGGGAAGGTGAAAATATACTTAAAAAAATTGAGATCTTTACAAAACGTGAAATAAGCCTAAGCCTAAGCCTTACCTAAGTAAGTACTTAAAATAAAATATGAAATAGACAAACATTAAAAATTAAATATTTTGCAAGGAATAAACCACAATAAAAATCTAGGTAACATCACTTATACTTATGATAAACAATACAGGGTGGAGGGGCCGACGAACGATTACTACGTATTCAGTACATATGTAATTCTGAACGCCCACACAGAAATTACTCTTCGGTATACCTGGGGTCGAGATTTATGAAACACCAGATTTTTTAAAATTACCGCTGAAAAGTTTCTTTAAGTATCGGCAGCATCAGTTAACTTGAGTTTTCCAGACTTAACAGCCTCTATGGCGTTTTCCAAACTTTCGTTTGAATAACTCTGATATGGTGCGAAAGTTTTACCATTTATGGAATTCGTGTACTTTCTTTGGTAAGTACCTACGCACCATATTTCCGGAACTGTAATATAAAATAAAATAGATATGAGAAGCTTCCCCTTAAATTTGTACATAATAAGCATTTGGGGCTATTTAGAACAGTGATCTTAAACTTAGTCAAACTAAAGCACACAAACCAGAGGTTATTTGGAACTGGATTCCAAATAGCCTCGAACTCGTGCCAAAAAGCCCCATTCTCCAAAACTCAAAAAATATGGCGGCTAAAACAAGCTACAATACAATTGAAAACACCAATGAAATCCCAAGAAAACGTATGTCTACATGAATGAACTCATTTTCTACTTACCTTTAAAATTTTGGTATACCAACTGGAAGTTAAACACGTACAATTTAAGTCGATTAAACAAGCTTTTTTAATTTTTTTTTTTAACAACTTGCTTACACTTTTTTACCTTCGAATTTCGCCGGTAACGCTGACATTAGTTGTAGTATTGCTATTTTTTTAAAAAAAGAGTCTACTGTTACTAGAAGAAAAAATATATTCAATCAAATCTTTTATTGCAAAAATTCTGAATAGCCCCTGGAGTCTCAAAAAGCCCCAATTTGGTACCTATTATATTTCAAATGGTTAGGCTTGACTGCAGTAAAGAAAACGTTATGAATTATTTCATGTGAGCGTGTTATGAATATTAACATTTTCCACACACGACTCCACGCTATACTCACGAATAACACATAACTAATGAGACACGTATCGTAACGAATATTCCCAAAACTATTCATTAACAGTTTTCCCAGTCAAGGTAATGTGCAAAAGATTCATCCGCCGCGGGATTGCGGAGCTAATGAGAAAACGATTCCTTAGATATCATCGTTTGGCTCAGGACCTCAGGTGTGCGATAAGGATTTCCATTATTGGACAATTAGCTGAATTCGTTACATCTGTGATTGTGATTCTGACCAAAGAAAGAGGTTGTGTTATTATCTTATTATAATCTTGTTCTTTGTTTATATCCAGGAAAAAGTCAAAGTCAAAGTTAATTCATTTATTTCAACTAGAACATTAAAAGGCACTTTTGAACGTCAAATTTACAGTTTAAAATTAAAATATAAGTGACTCTAGTTGTCCATTCGCAAAAAGTAGATTCTTATGGAGAAGAACGGACAAAAAACTCCATAGTTACTCTTTTCAAATATAAAGTCTATTAAGGTCTGATTTCTCAATAGGTATTCAAGTTTACCTAAGGAAAAATGACCGGTATGACAGCGTCTGTATAGAACATGTACCTGTCACAGCTATGTATATAATAACTAAAGTTTAAAGTTATCTTTAAAGCTTAAAGTTATCTAACTAAAGAAAAATCGGTCATAAGTAATTTGTTTATATGTTATTTGTATGTAACTTTAGCTCAACTTTTGTATAAAATTCGGGCTTATTCGTAAACAAAGTTAACCAAATTATTAGAGGTTTTTTAGTTTATAATCCGCGCATCGGTATTTAACTTATTAAAGGGCTTAGATTTTTTAACTTGATAAGGTTGATTAAGTCAATTGAAGATAATTGGGAAAATTAGGTATCATATTTGGTAATTTGGCATTGAGTTTCTGCCATTTATCCTCTTAACGTAATCTCCGTTGTCATAGTAATATATTTTCTACGCTTTAAAGATTTCTTCCCGAGCAAGGAAAGTCCTTTCACCTGAGCTACACTAAAGATAACATTATGATTCACCGGACTGTATAACGTAATACTTCGAACATTAATTTTCTTGTATCTATTAAAGAGTACACATTTAAAACTAGCAATAAGTAGGTATTTACGTCCATATTTGAAAAAATATTGTTGTAGTCACAATATTGAATTAAGTCAAAAACACTAAAAAAGAGAATAAATCCCATTATCATGCCAAAAGCATTGCAATTATAAATTTTTCTTAGCACTAATTTGGAATATATAGCACGATTTAGGTATGCAAAAATACACTCGCAAAAAACAGCAGCTGTTCGGTACAACTTTTTTGGGAGTGCATTTTGCCCAAAATAAATGACCTATGGATAAATATTTTGTGGTCAATCAAAAATACCTTTGGAAACTTATTTGCATCTTAGCAAACAAAGAAACATTCAGTTAGCAATCTACCTAAAAACTCCCAACCCCTTTTAAAAAGCCTTTCCGACTTCTAACCAGTTCCTTTATATTCAGGGCGCAACAACAAATATCCTGCCCCGTTACTTGTCACGGAGAAACGATTATTTATTGTACAAATCGAGTGACGTGGGTCTAAGGATACAACATTATAAATCAAACACTTCGCGTCAGCTTGGACGTGACGCTATATTTAGACGCGTCAAATGTTGTACGCGCTAACATAGACGTAGAGAACTGGACTGAGGATCGTTTTGCGCAATTGTCAATTTGATGGACCTCCTCTCGACTCCGTCGCTTTGACAACGAAAAAACCCTCGATTAAAGATAATGAATAACAAGCTATTATTGTTATATATACGGTTAATAGAGGGTGATAGAAACAAAGCGATTGAGCGGCCAGTATTCTACAATTCTGACTGGTTAATGTCACAGGCTGTCGGTCCACCTTCATCACTACGACCGACAGAAAAGAGACAGGTATTGGCCGTGCATATCGATTTTCGGCGTTTTTCCAACAACACAAATTGGCCCGAATTAAACCCGACTAGACTGAAATGGATTCGCCACCCAGTCGCCTATCTTCCAGAGCGGTCCTGTGTGCGAGACATTAAAAATTTCGTGTTTCTTATATGGTGAATATGGGTAAGCAAATGTTCGATCGCCCTTATTATATTGCTTTCTAAATCTAAGACCGTCTCATTCTACAGGCTACTCAATTTTGTGACGATAATGCTCAGTCCATTTCTCTACATTTATGTTTAATGCGTCAAATGTTGTAGGAGCCAACAAAAATATGGTGCAAAAAATTCTGCGAAGGTTTTAGTCCCGCGGGTGTCGTGTAAGGGATTATGGAAGGTTGGGCACACCTGGCCAATGATGACGTCATTGCTTCTTTGTCTTGAATAGCGATGTTTTTTTTTGTTACGTTATGAGTGTTCGATAATATTTTTTCTACAAAAATAGATTGAGAGAGATCGTAAGGCAAGTTACAACAACAACAGCGATTGGAGTTTTTAGTGACCGCAACGGCTCTGTCAAGAGCGAAGCAAAGAAGAAGTAAATGTTCCTGTTTCTACCGAATTTTTTTTCTCACACAAACAAAGCAATAGCGATTGCTTTTTTACGGTACTGAAAGGGTTGCACGCTCAGTAAAGTTGCTTACTTTGAATTGGTTTTCAATAGCAGAAAGGAATAACTGCCTAACTTATCATTATTTTAAGAACAAGAGAGAGTTTTTCTTTCCAAACCCACATTTGAAGTTACAAATCCTAATTTTTATTTCATGAACTAAAGAAAACAACAATATAAATATCAATATCACAATAACCCGAAATGGAATCGTTCCGGAATCGTTTCTAATATCGGTATCTTTTAGCCGTCTTTATGAGGACAATGCCCACTTTTTGCAGACCGATATGTTAGCAGTTCAATAGTACGGAAGTTCGATATCTGCTGACTGTGGTCTATTGTTGAGTTTACTTGCTCACTGATCTTATGTAGGTAGTTTGTTGTGGATTTCTGCTTATTGGATTTTGAGGGGGTCGATCGAAACGAGCGGCACGGCTTTGTTTTTATGACTTGGTTTTTGGATTTATCTTTATGTCGGTATGTTGTTTAAAAGAAGAAAAAGTGGTGTGGGCGATACCTTCATCAATTACAACTAGTTTTTAAAGAAAGTGGTTATTTGACTGACAGAAACACAGACAGACAGATACGACAGACTTCTTGTTCCAAACAATTAAAAGAAAACACAAGTTCTTTACAACATTTCTTATAAAACGATAAAAAAACAATTGTTTAACTTACCCTCCGTTCCACAGCAATTCCTATTCAAATCACTCTCATTGAAAACTGAACAACAGACTATAATAAAAGTACAAAAAAAAAGTGTCAATCGTCAAACACGTAATAGAAACTTTAACACCACTTTTATCCTACAATAAAAGAAAAAAAAACGGAATAAAGACAGTCCCAATGAAAACAGCAGATCGCCCGAACTTGGGCTATTATGACGGGCAAAAATAGTTGGCAAACTTGGGCAAAGTTGGCAACTAACACTGCTCGTTATTGCCTTAGTTGGGCAATATTTTCGCGTGGACAAAGATGGGCTGTTGTTATAACAAACTATTGTATTGCCAACAGATTACTCGTGTGAGTGTTGCTCGATCTTTGGATTAGTTTGAGGAAGTGGTAATTGGTGTGATATAATATTAGAAGTTACCACCTCATTTTGTCTCCTAATAATGATAAAAAAACCGTTTTTGTTACCACTGTGAAGATTGTTACTGTAAAATTTTATAAACTAAGCAAGTCATGCAGCGGTTAGCAAAAAAAATGTATTTAAATCTAATAAATAACTGTAAGAATACACTTACGTTAATAATATTAATACGTCAGGCAATATTTGATTGGTTCTCAAACATTGATTGACGTATGAGTCCCACACAAAAAATAACCTAAAAATATCCATGCCCCGAGCACCCTAATAAAAGTAATCAAAAAGTAAAGGTCAAATCAGGACGCCATATTAATTCCTGGTCCATAATAGCCCCCGATGTGTATGTATGTAATGAAGTCCATATCTCTGCCACAAAGGCTGTCAGGGACAGGGGTCGCATCGTTCGAACAGGTAGGCAAATTAATCCGATGCAATTTTATCTAGTCGCTTCAGGGCGGTGTCACAGTGGGCAATGTTTTCGATGCTTATTACGACAATTATTGGCAAAATAACTATAGCTGGTTAGACAGTCATTTGGGAAGTGTTGAAAAATACTTTTTAGTAAATAGCTCCACATTATATCGCATTAAAAAATTAATAAGCGATAAGAGCACCTTTTGTGTTGCCCTATTTAGTGTTTAATTCTTTTTTGTTTTCTGTAATTTATGTGGTGTACATTATAGAGTATTCTATTATTTCATATTATTATTTAACGTTACATTTTGTCTCTAGTCAGCCTACAAGTTGAACATAGTGCAGTATAAGCCGATGGAAAATGGACAGGCCACTCTGCCTGTCAGCCTGACATCTCAAGCAAAGAGTAGGTAACATGCTCGTTCAACTTTATAACAGGAACTAGAACATGTTTCAAGAAAGCATGGACTTTAAGAAAGATTTTCGTTATGAGAGTAAAGGAGGAAATAGTAGGTAATTTCAATAACTTAGAATTGTTTTTTTAATAGTCAGATGAAGAATTAATATGGTCGTGGTTTACTATACAAAAGATGGTGAAATTGTTTGACGAAAAACGGAAAATGTGAGACCAAATTTTTTGTGCAAAGTTTGTTATGTAGAGGTTTCTAGATAAAGCTTCTTTATAAAATTATACCAAAATCTAATTCCTTGTAAACTTGAGTATTTAGGAACCATTGTAGAACCGTAGAATTTAATTGGCCGACCATAGAATAACGGGAGTCCGCGTTGTCCTTTTGTAATATGACGTGACCCTGCAAAAGGGGTCGTTCTCAAACTAATTGAAATTCACAATATTTTGTGCTCTATTTGATTGGGGGGAGTGAGATAGGCAGGCGGTGCAGGCTTTTGGTTTGAACACCTCTATTATGCCTAGTTAATAGCACACGAGGGTTTTATAACAATTATGCCTCCTCGTATTTAGGTAGATAAATAAGACGAATAAAGACCCGAACTAAAATGATCGGATTTCTGTGAGCTTTTCCTCATCAACACGACAGCTTCCACTGGGTAGGATTTATTAATTATTTTTCTATGGTTTTTGATCATAAAGTTTATGCAAGTTCAAAACTACAAAGTTTTAAACTAAATTAACACTTTCTAGTCCAGCACTTTCACTAGCACACCTGCTCGCCGCTGCCACAGTCCATCCACGTCGCCCAAAAGCCTCCCTTAGGAAGTCCAAACTCCGCACATAAGTGAAACATTTCCGAGGTTTTCTCTCTGTTCCATATTAATACTGTGACTTGTGTCCCATAGCCAAGATTCCCAAGCGTGGACGCAGTTGAAAGTGAGTTGTTTTTATTGAAAACAAGGGTTGGCCCCGTCTCATTGGCTCGCAGATCACGAACACACTTTGTTAACAAAACAGAGATCCCTTTGACGTATCGACTAGACATTTTTTAATGCATAACTTGAACGGAATTATTGATAACTACATCGGATCCGGCCGACGGATTTTGCCTTTGATATTTGCTTTCAAAGATGTGTGTTTTAATGTTTTGTATTTTGAACATTCGGTTTGAGCTTGTTATCGGGTTTTCCTTGTATCGGCTAATGTTTTTGTTGGTTGTGTTTGTTTTGAAGGGATATTTGTAGACGGTTCTGATTGGAAAATTGATTAAATAGAAAATATTGGAATTGGGGAACCATAATATAGGTCTTAGTGAAAGTTTTAGTCCAGTTCTATGAGAACAAAGCGAGGTCGCTAATAAGTTGTTTAATTTCATACAAATTACTTGCCTATACTTTTAATTAATTCGATTTGTTTAAGAAATTTACATCTCAACACACTTCCCGAACTTTCAATCAAAGCCTATAAATCATTCTAAAATAATATCACCTGAAAAAGTTTCCTTTAAATTGCTCCAAGTAAAAAAGAACACCGATTTCCGAATTCAAATAAGGGATGTCATATCAAAATTAAGGGTATCGTCTACAAGAAAATTACAAGTCGACTTTCGAAACTCGACGTCGAAATTGAATAAAAACTTCAGTCATTTTTCAGTGTAGCTAAAGAGGAGGAAGAGAGAGTTTCGATTCGATATCCGAATTTCTTATCCTACATTCATTAGCAAGTTCAATCAAGGGTCGGAGGACTGTGGTTATTTATTGCCTTGCATCGGCCCTCACAATTACCGCTGAAGGAAAAACTTTCGCCATTACGGGCCCCCGAGGCTTTCATACAAAAAATAAATTGTACACGCCAACGTGTAGTGCGTAATGGATTCCGGGTTTCGATTTCGTTCGGCCATTGTATCGAAAGGTATCGGGAATACGGCCGCACGCGTGCGACTGTTTATATGTATATTTGTGTGTAAAATGTTTATTTGATTCGGGCGTACGACGACGTTTTGGTGCGTCTGTAAGGCAGGGAAATTCGTTTAGCATTTGAGTCTCTTGAAATAAAATCACATTTAAAAGATAAATGAGATTTTGTGTCAGCGGTACAGAAGGCGGTGGTGAGATATCATGGAGTCGCACTTCCAGGCTGGTTCAAAGTGACGCCAGAAAAGAGTGCCTGCAAAGACATGGACAGGAGGCCTTAGGAGTGGGACATTCTAGGTTAGCAAGAAAATGGTAAATACCTAGATCATGTAGCAATACCAGCCTAGTTAAAATATCGCCTTGACGTGGCACTTCAGAAGTAGTAGAAAATAAGATATATTGAATTTAATTTAAGATATATTGAACCACGGTTATTGATAATAAATTAGTTTCAATTGGCAAGTATGATTAGAACATAAAGTAGGAATATTTTGTAAGGTACGTGATTATACAGATTGAATTACACATGTTTTTTTTTTATATTATTTATTTATTTATGTACACACAATATACTTAAAAAAACAGTTTATTTCATTATAAATTTCTTCCAGCAGACCTGCGACAGAAGAGTGGAATAAGAAACGTAGACACATCGTGTAAAGAGACAGAGGAGGAAACTTAAAATAGACTATACCAATTTAACTAAAACATTAATATATATATACATTTATCAAACTACAATATTGTGAGTAGTGGAAACTTTTATGTACGTGTAAAGACGGACTATTGACGACACGGTTTACGGCTGCTGCGCTGCGTGTCGCGGGTTCGATTCCCGCACGGAACAAACATTTGTATGGCCTACAAATGGCTGTTCCGGGTCTGGCTGTCTGTGTATGTGAGTTTGTATGTTTGTCAACGCACCCCAAAGAAATTCCTAGTGTAGAGCGACGTATATAAAAAAAATGCACAAGGTATTCTGTACCAGTCATCTGGCAGATGATACTACAAGCCATTTACTGCAAGCCAGGCAATCACTGTAAAGTTTGTAATAAATCTTGCGAGATTGTAAACTTTTTCTTTCTTAGGCTAATCACAACTATCCTATTTAAATAATAGATACATTTTAGAATTTCAGAAGACTGGAGTCTCAAAAGTGATATTTTCACAATTTGTCGAGAGTTTATAATCTCACAAGATTTATTACAAACTTACGGAAGATTTGAATATTTTTCAAACAGTATTATGATTTCACTTTTCATGGGTTGCTGTAGTTTAACGGTGCCAAGCTTGCCAAATTACCTTGTTCTTGTACAGGATTTGTTTTCGAATATATTCTCCTTCCTTCATATGTTTTGACACAAGCAAAAAACATTTATCTCCACTAATATTCTCTTCTGCGACTACAATAGATTTTGCACGTCTTCCCTGACACATCGTAAATTGTAAGCGCCCGAATAAGGCAAGTTTTATTAAATTTCAATGTGTAGACTTGTCTTCGGATTGTCGGCACACCTGCGAACTGAATTACGGTTTACGTGTTCAGCAATCGGTAAAACCGTATAACCGTTAAGGTGGAAGATTTGTACCGAAACGTTTTGAAAGAAAATCGGCGTAAATTGCACTTGTGAGTAGTTTGTTCCAATATATGTTTTGATACAGTGAAGATTATGTACTGTTTAAGAATAGAAACTATTGTATTTGTATTATGTGGGCTACATTTCTACCTGGGTGGCGTAGCGTAGGGTAGACGTTGAGATGTAACCCACATTTTACAAAGCCTGACTCTCGGTTGCTAATGAACAATGTCTAATTTATACATCTATCTATTATCTATATACATATATATCTTTATGAACATTAATCCCTATTTCCCTTTGGTCACGGCATCATGCGTAAACGGCTGGACTTTTGACAATTTCGCTAATTCTTTTTTTGTTGTGGTTATTATTGTCAGGAGAAGGTTCTCATGAAAGAAAATTAAAAAAAAATACATCCGGGCGAAGCCGGGGCGGGCCACTAGTACTAATATAACTAAGCAGAAGAGTTTGTTTGTTTGTTTGAACGCGCTCATGTCTGGAACTACCAGTCGGATTTGCAAAATTATTTTTGTATATGATAGCCACATTCATTAAGAAGGCTATACGGGAAATTCTTACAGGGAGGGAACAAAATGGGATATGCGCGTACGAAGTCGCGGGAAAAAAGCTAGTAATAAAAATAAAGTAGTAAGTTTCATGATGACAAAAGGATTTGAAAGCAATCAAGACAAATTACTCAAAGCAGTTTTATATGATAATGATTAACTATATAAAACTGCTTTGAGTCTTTTCTCTACATTATCAATCCGGGAAAAAAAACACGGGGACGGGAAAAAACGGGATAAACGCGTACAAAGTCGCGGGCGAAGTACTAGTGTAAAATAAGAAGCTGGCTTGTAACCTCTCCACCACCAGGTTGCATGGCCTAAGCCATTATTCTTTGTGTCTTTGTTTAAGTAAATAAATTATAAATAAGATGCTGATGTCACATAATTTCATAATTTTTTCGAAAAATGCTCTACTCACAAGGATAAAAAGGATTTTCTAAGAATTATAATAAAAGACAGCAGTCTATTCATTAATAATACCATTTTCATGAGTTTTACAAAGAACAAAAGCATTTTTATTAAAATTTCGTGTGCTCATTTTCGTGACGGGACTGAACCATTTATTTTAATTTCAGCAATTAGTTACAGGATCATTTATATAACCCATATAAAAACCAACATCTTTTACGTTGAACGTGAATTACACCTACTAAAAAAACGTCTAGCTGCAGTTTTCTTGAAACAGAGCCTGCATATCCTGGACACCTACGATTAAACTGTTTACTTGCCTGTCCGTGAAAGTAATAAAATGGGATTTAGTGCTTAAGGTATAACGTTCAATTTTGAGCCTTATCTCGGCCTGTGTCTACGATGAAGCGTGCTCTCAGCGACTCGTGCTGCGGCGTAGCATTACGGCTACGCTTCGTAGCTGATGATTTGATGAACAAAGAATTCGCTAAGCGTTATCTTAATTCATCATGCCTTATACTATACAATGTGGGTTTATTATAGGAACACTTCTGCCTAACTCTTCAGAGAATACAGGCGTGATGCTATGTAGCTATGTTTAAGGGGAGAAACCGGCTAGAATTGGAAGCAATCCTATTCCAACACCAACTAATTTGACACTCCTCTAAAGTGGAACATGCAGATACAAAACTTACACAAACAGTCATGCTGACCCATAAAGTTTTAAGATTACACAGCCGCCGCCGCAAGATAGTAAATTGTAATATTCACAGCGAGAGGCCCGAAAGGGCCACCTGTGCGGAAAATGTTATTATCTCATTAGAGGAGCCCTTTCCGTTTCCTCAATTTGTTACAAACAAACGGAATTTTAATATTATCTTGGTAATAGGTTCCTGTGTTGATAATCCTCGGGCGCTTTGTCGTTCTGTTAAATAAACTGAGAAACATACTTTGCCGTTTGTGTTTTGTTTATACTGGTTAATTGGAGTAGATAGTAGGTTCTCCTTTTACATAATAGTAATTTGCGTTTGTGGTTCTGCCTGCAGGGTACGTAAAACTATTATGTGAGGCCCTTTGGAGGCGTGATGTTAATTCGATTTTGAAATATCTGTCTGCTTTTAGATTCTAAAGCTTAAACTGTTAATAGTCCTTGCCTGCTGCTTGTAAAAGTCCTTTTAGGAATGATTAAAACAATAACGGTTCTGGAGTGTACTGCATACGGGAAGATACAGCGTCGGAAGGCTTACCACAAGGTGGACCGACGACTTAGTGGAGGCGACGGGAATCCGTTGAATGCGAGACGCATGGGACCCATCGATTTGATAGCACTTGGGGGTAGGTGTAGCAGTAGCCGTCTTTGAGCTGTTATGATGATGATGAATGATTTAAACCGTTACGTTCTAATGATACACTTTTAGATGTTGTCAAACCCTGAGATTCTGCAACAGCAAAACTCTTCGTATAATTAACATTTTCAGAGCTTAGGTACGTTGTTATAATGAAAATTATCTCTTATTTCAAACTAATTTCCTCATTCTCCGAAAGAACAAGGTACAACTGCCATAGCAAACACAATGATAACGCGATACGCAAATGATACGAAAACCTTAGATAATTAAACCAAGACAGGCTTGCGTGTGCTTATATAAGAACATTGCGTGCTCAAGTAAGCACATTGCGAGTTTGTGACGCTAGTCATTCTACCAGGAACATTATACGGGAGCCCCAGATTTTGATATCGCGGTTTAGGGACCAAAACAAAAGCAAATAAGCCTTTGTAAATTATTTTCTCAAGGTTTATTTATTTAATTCATATATATACTTTATAGTACACCAAATAAAACATACATGCAGAAAATCTTAAACTAAAAAACATAAAATAAGCCGTAGGCCGCGATTCGCATTTCGCGATCTATTCCAGACAACTTGTAATGGATAGAGATAACCTGGACACGAAATGGAGTTGCACTTGGTGCAAATATAAAGTTAACATAGAACGCGAACAAACAGAAATAAAGCAATACAATATACCAGGGATGGCGAACCTATGGCACGCGTGCTAGTTGTGGCACGCAGCAAAATAATTTGGGGACGCCTATACAAGATTACTTAGCATCTTGAATGATTAGCAACAACAGAAATCATGCTGAAGACAAAGCTGATTGGCATTAAGATTGCTTTATGAATTTATAGTTACAAAAAAAAGAGTTAAGCTAATAGCGACTAGTGTTATTTTTTGTCCATTGTATCACCAAGTCAAGATTTTTGGTGACACGTCATGGCAAAAAATATTTTTGTAATGAAAATGACGTTCGCCAAAAAAGGTTCGCCATCCCTGCAATATACTAATGATAAACTAATAAATAATACTAAATATATTAAATAAGTAAGAAAATATGAAACAATAATTATAAATTTTACAATGTGAAAGGAATCACAGTAACAAGTAGTGTTAGGAACAAGTCTTTTAAAAACCGGTAGCGATTGTGCACGTTTCATTGATACTGGCAATGCATTCCATAGACGAGCGGCCTGGACTTTAAAAGACTTATCTAAAAATGGGTTAATTTATCTTGCTTAGTTAGTTTTTATTTATGGGTCAAATCTTGCAACTGAATTTACAAAAAGAAAAAATCGACGGGACAATTATTTTTATAGCACCTTCATGTCTTTACATGTCAACATTATAAAACTTTTTCTCGGAATACGCAGTTTTAAAACAAAGGTTTAGCTTGTTTTCAAGTATTAAAAGAAAACAATAGAATGCATTCCCAATTATTCAGTAAGGACTTTATATTCTTCGAAATATCAGAGCAATCCACCTAAAAGCGTATACATGGCCACCCTATATGCCCCACATTCCTTCTTATTTACATTTCATTTGCGGAAATGCGACTCGAGATACGCGACGAAGCGAAACCTTTATAAAAACTTAGGTATGCAAATTTATAAGACAATCACATGGAAGCTAATCAAATCAGGAATGGACTGGCTTTTTTAGGTTTTGTGGTTAATTAGCCGTTTGGGGGGCCTATACCAAGGGGTATTCTTAATAGTCCCATATATCATCATATGACGTATGATGGTGACGTATGGAATTGGACGTCCAGATGTGTTGCTGGACATAGACATCCCCCAAATGTTGCCACTTTGACCGGAGTTGTGCTTCTCCGTATCCAGCGAATATCCAATGTATGGGATCAATAAATAATCGCTACTGAAAGGAGGACCGGCGAAAATGTATGGTGCTCAGCCTATATGAGTGTTATGTCATAAGCAGAGATCGGAATAGGTAGACAATATTTACCTAATGTTCGTAGACGTAAGTAACATAGAGTTGATAATACCTCCTGTATAATACCGGAATCATAAATGGAATCATGACGATTAAAATCCGGGATTATAAAAATATTAATAGAGTACCTATAGTTACAAATTATTGATTTGAAGAACCAAACGAAGAAAGAGTTGTGCGAAAACAAAAGTATTTAATTGAACAGATTTAGTAGGTACGGAACTCTAATAACATAATAAGATTCTTCAATATAATATTTTTGTTCAAATGTATTCAAAGCGCAATAAGTAATTTGCAATTTCTTAAATCCCGGGATACAAACATCAATTTATAATTACGGGATTTTAGAGGAGGTACAACTCTATGTTTTTCACTTCCACGAACATAAGGTAAATATAGTCTACCTATTGCGATCTCGGGTCACAAGAAAAGTATTTTTTTATATTCTACAACTTAAACATTACAGGCAAGTATAGAATATCTAAAAAAATTGCCTCCTCTTAAAACAGCGCGTCTTGAAACAACCACCATTTTTAGGTCTTATCCTGTTACGTCACGTACCTACGGGGCGTTCGTGAATAACAAAATGTTTCTGCTATATTTTGATAAACTTGTATGAAATCGGCATTTATGTATATTGCATTATCATTGCACTTGCCTTATAATGTAAAATTAAGGTGCATAAAATCAATTGTAATATCTAATAATAACTTTTAAATAAAAATCAACAAATTCTTTACTGTGAAGTAATATTTTATTAGGCCATAACTTTTTCCCACAGCGATTCTATACTTTCCACCATAGTTATAGTTATAGACTATTAAAAAAACCTTTCCAACGACATAATTCGCTTTACGTTATTGATCAAGGTCATGGAGGCTGAATTGTAGATCCTCCTTTCTCGTGCTTAATTCCATGGCACCTGGATGACCTGGATTGGTAAACGTTTTCTAAAAATGAAACCTAGCTATAGTAGGCGCCAGATAAATGTGGAATAAAGTACATTGACCTTTCCCTAATAACTGTTCATAGGTACCTGAACAATTAAATATGAATCGTTTTTCATTATTAGACAATGTTAAGGATCACGAGAGATGATGATTCGGGACAGGTTTGTGTCATTAATTCCGTTTTTCAAATTAAAAATGTCAATAATTGTAGGTGGGTCAATGACCGTTATTCCACGATTATCTGGCGCCTAATATAGATCGATTTATCGCCCCCCAAACCCCCTGGATACTAAATTTCATGAAAATCGTTGAAGCTGTTTCCGAGATTCAGCTTATATTTATACATTTATACAAGAATTGCTCATTTAAAGGTATTAGATATATACATACATACAGGAATTGCTCGTTTAAAGGTATTAGATATTTGGAATTTTGACAATCATTAAAGCTAACAGAATATCAGTTCGTCTAGGATGCCGTTCAATGTAAAACGAGGCAGTCTAAGATGCATGCAGTGCAAGAGGTTTCCACGGCAAGAATTGACCATTGAGACCTTTTTATACAATGCAAAATGATCTCAAAGTAAAGTGTTTTAAAGTGCACATGTTAACTACGATGTCATGATATACTTCGTTTTAGCTGTCACAAACCAGACATTTTGGGTCCGTAACCTTTTAGCGCCGGGCTTCAAGAAACCGTCTAAATCCATATTCTGTAGAACGGGATAAATTGTCTTATTGTATAGTGCCTTGAATGTTGCCTGTGTTAAAAAAAATGATTCTATTTAGTCTGTCAGTTAGATTATCGAAAAATAAAGAATCCGTATTTTTTATTTTATGAAATCATTAAAAAAACACGAAGATAAGACGCATAAAAGATAAGGAGTGGGGGCTTGTAACGTCACTTTCCAGTAAAAAGTGTCCTAGTAAGTGACGTCACACAAGTTTTCGACGCACTGCATCGTCTTCATTTTTTGTTTACGTGACAAAAAAAAAACACGTGTCCAATAGTTTTTGGAAATCTATCTGACGGTCTTATTATTAGTCAAATACACTATTTGGAAACCGCAACATTTTGTGTAGTAGCAGTTCACTGACATAGGACAGCCATGGTATGGTGCCCATAGATAAATCGGATAGATCGGTTATTAAAAATCTTGTAAAATAGTTGTGTATTTTATTGTGTTTAATACAAAATATTGGTCGCCCAATGAATGATCGACATTCATAAATAAATAAATGTTAGTATTCTTTATTACAATGTCACTATCTGAATCTTGCATTTCTGTGTTTGTGCAAATCTGCTTTAAAGGGTACACTAAGTTTTCTCTTCACGTATTATTTAAAAGATTAATAAATAGATTCTATCTGCCTATCATATGCATTACTAGATTCTGAATTACCAAAATTAGTTCTGTATCCAAATAGATCAATAAGCCATTTCAATAAGATTTGGTCAAAGTGCAGGCTGGATCAATTGAGTTGGCACAATGCGTGCAATGAAGCGAATACGGGCTAATGTCTGGGATATTGTTCGCGGGCTGCTATTGGAGGGAATGCGGTTTCAATGCCAGCTTAGATTACACGGGTCTGCGATAAAAAACTTTTTTGAGTAATTAATCAATAAATTTAAAATTCTTTCGTTACTGACTGACTGACACGTCACATTTTTTTTGGCATTTTTTTAAGACTTCTTCCTGAATTTTAGGTTTTTAAAATGTGATTTAACTCACACACTGATCCATTGTTTTTAATAATATTGTAAATATGTGAGTGCCATGTCCCTTACTAGCAAACTTAATTTTATCTCTGCTGGTATTGCTTTGTTGTACCTATAGTATATGAGTGTGTGCTGTATATTAGTGTAATGTTGGATGCATTGTGCTCACATAATATAATCAATTGATCAATGTACCTATGTATACAAAATATTGTAAAAGTTATATTTGAAAAGAGTAACTATGGAGTTTCTTGTCCGTTCAGAAGAACGGACAAGAAACTCCATAGTTACTCTTTACTCTCCATAAGAATCTACTTTTTGCGAATGGACAAATAGAGTCACTTATATTTTAATTTTAAACTGTAAATTTGACGTTCAAAAGTGCCTTTTAATGGTCTAGTTGAAATAAATGAATTGACTTTGACTTTGACTTTGACTTTGAAGACTTATTCCTGAAGTTTATTCCTGAAGATTTACTCCTGAAGACTAATGGCTGAAGCTTATTACCTGACCAATTATTCCTGATGTTCATTGCTGAAGGCTTATTCCAGAAGACTTATGGCTGAAGAGTAATTCCTGAAAACTTATCCAGAAGTTTATTCTAGAAGTTTATTCCTGAATACCTACTTATGGCTGAAGATTTATTGCTGGAGAGTTATTTTTAAAGACTTACGCCTGAAAACTTATAGCTGAAGACTTATTCCTGAAGAAGTATTTCTGAAGATTTATGACTGAAGTCTGATGTCTGAAGACCCTACTTTCCGTTTATTTTCGAGTTTAGCGGTGTGGTTTGAGTTTGGCATGCCCAAAGTAAACAAAAAACATCCTTAACCTCTGCACTACCTTAACAGAAAACATTTCGATACCCGCTATTACGAGCCGATTCTTTTCACCCGTTCTCGATGTTCAGTGTAAATTGCATTGTTATCTAGGACCCACCGTCCACTTCAGCTGCCTTATCTCGATGCAAGTAAATCTCAATGGTAGCTGGGAGATTGTGAAATATTGCCTCGGAAATTGCTTCGGATTTGAATAGAATGAGGCAGGTTCCCTTTGAAAGGATAGTTTAATCGTGAACGATTGGTGCCTTTCGTTTGGTTTTGTAGGAGGTCGTGGGATTGGTTTTGTTTTTTTTATTATTTTGTTCTGTAGGAAGTATATTAGCAATGACAGTTTTATTTTGTAATAGAAATGGATCTACATCGATGTCTCATGAAACATGAATTTCTTAAAACCTCAACAAATTGACATTTTCATTGGATTCTTACATACTTAAATAGTAGAAGTAAATAGTTATATCGTCTCGCCTCTTTTACAGGCAAAATACGTACCTAATACGAAGCTTTTACACACATGCACACCATGATATCCTAGTAGTTCTACTGTACCGGCACATAATAATAATATGTGATCTTTTCATACCACAATGAAACAGAAAACACTTGAATTTCGAAAAAAGAATTGCAATTGCCCCGATGTTTTTCTCACCCAACTATTGCCACAGAACAAATCAATCAGGCACATAAAACGGAACGACTTTTGACATATTCCGCGGAAAAAAAGAAGAAAATAATCCTAGCCAGTCTTCCTCAATTTCTCGTAACATTGTCAGTTGACTTGATTTTCTGGTAACGCGAGTGGGACGTTTCCCGCTTACGTGGAAACGTAAATGTTGCCGGCGTCATGTTTCGCATGCCAAGCATATGCCAAGCGGACAAATTGAGTACGTAGCGTGTTGGGACGTTGTAGAGGAAAATGGCAGAAGAGCAAAATCTATATTAATACTATAAATGCGAAAGACCACCCAAAAATCCAATGAATGGATAGATGGGTGTTTGTTACTCAATAACGTCAGAACGGCTGAACGGATCTTAATTAAATTTGGCACAGAGGTATATTATAGTCTGGAATAACACATAGGATACGTTTCTCGACTTTACCTTTGCCGGGAATAAATACAAAAGCTGAAGGCACAGGCCTCAATGGAGATGAGTTTGAACCTCGGTACAGTTCTTCTGAGTTATTTGAGCACATCCAAATGTGCTAAAAATAGCTATCGTGTGAATTTACTTATAACAAGTCTTACATTACTTCCCAGCAAATTATAATATCCCATAGCTAATAATATAGGTTGAACGGTAACTGAGTGCGTTCCTTTAAATGGGCTCTTTTAGAACTTATATGCAATGGTTTCGATCCGGTAACTCGAGGGTCAAATGGGATGTTGTCTGTGAGACATACTATAGACTGGAAGATAAGATAGAAGGAAAAATGAACTGCATTGCTACAGTAGATATAAGAACAGACAATGATAACACAACAATACAATGATGACATATTCATTGTGTGTACAGCTAAGGAGTGGAATTCCCTGTCTGAGTCTGTGTTTCCTGATAGCCTGGAAATAGGTTACTTCTAGGCAAGCGTGCTCCATTTTCAACCACATCATTGCTTACCAACAGGTGATATTGTGGTCAAACGAGTGCATATCAAAAGTAAAAAAACCGATCTGTTCTGAGCAATGTGCCCTGCTCACTACCACTAAGGTAAGTTTAACGATTCTCCCACCACAACTATCTCTATAAAAAAAATGTGTGCGTGTACTAGTGTACACACGTAGAAGTGAAACTTCTTTATGACCTTATTTTTCGAAAAATTATCTACTTTTGCTTTCATTTTTACTTTATAAAAACAAAACACAAAACAACAACAGCAACAACAAACAAACAACAACAACTACCACAACAACAACAACTACAACAACAATACACAACAACAACAACAACTACCATAACAACAACTACAACTACAACAACAACACACAACAACAACTACCACAACAACAACTACCACAACAACAACTATCTCTAATACAAAACACGGTCAAGTCTAGTGGTGGGAGTAAGTCCGCTTAAACGACATGCTATCCCTACTCCGCTGGAGAAAGTACTCTTCGAATCAACCGTGGTAGGGACAAGAAAAAGATGGCGCGTAACGGAAAAATGTGACGCGTAACCGAGAAATCTGACGGTAAATGTGTTTCCAACGCAGATAAAGAAGTTTCACTTCAAAAAAAAACTAGTTGTTATAGGAATAAATCTTCCTGTCATATAAATGGTGGTGTTAGCTTATCTCCAGCGTTCCATTTGCTTTGGAATCTAGACCTAACATTGTCAATTCATAATAAACTACTGTCTCTTACCTTCAACATGTCTCCATGAGAATCTCGCTCGTGAGAGATAGAACTACGCGAGTTTGCGATGTGACTATTTTCCAGCTGAGAATTTTATGTATCGTCCCGCGTGGACAGCTGCGGCCGGCGCGGCACGTTCTCGATTGGACACATTTAGTGGTATACATCCGTGTAATGGCGGCATAGATGTATATATGGCATATGTATATTGACGGCATATGGGCTTATAGCATGCGGACTTACTGAGTTTCATTTTTTTTCTGCTTGCTTTTTCTGTAGAGGCTGATGTTCACTTGTTTGCCTAATATGCGAAACGTTAGTGAAATCAAAGTGTAACAAAAGCTTCATGAATCTTTAAGGTATCAATTAGCTTGAGTTTTATCACTTTGTTAGACCATAGCGGAGAGGTATGATTCTCCTTTCTAAGGTGATGTTGTTCGAAGATGCATTACAAACAACAAATAAACAAATATTAAGTTTACTGACATTAGTAGCTTTAAGATATCTTTCCTATTTACCAAGCCATACGTTGCTTTTTCGGATTTAGATTTTTTCTTCATGCATGGCAATCAACGTTTTAATACTGCTATCAATGAAGCTGCTAAAAGTAATAACATAAAACGTAAGCCTGCATTGCGCCATAGCAGTGCACTGGTTTCTTTTCATGTAATAAAATCGAGCATTGATTTTCACCATAACTCACTTCATGTCAATGATGATGTCAGTAAATCTAGCTCGTCTCACAATGTTTTAGTTTTCGTTTTACATAATGAAGTTTGACATTGTTATTTCTAATAGATGCCTGCAAACTCATAAGATAACTAGTTGTCACCCGCGACTTCGGACGCGAATATCCCGTTTTATCCCGTTCCTTTTATAGATATAATAACCCGTTCTGGTAACCTATAGCATTCCTCATGAATGTGGCTATCGTATACAGAAATAATTTACCAAATCCGACTGGTAGTTCTAGATATTAGCGCGTTCAAACAACCAAACTCTTCAGCATAATTATATTAGTATAGATAAAGTTAATAACCCATTGCCATCGACCAACATCTTATCTTCCGTCCCAATCACTTTCCACCTTACCTGTTCACTTCCTAATTACATTTTTCAGTTCCGCAACCGATACTCCTTACCATTAAGCCAGTAACATCGGACGACGGTAGTATGAAACCCAAGAAGGACCCATGTCCGTAGCACGTTTGACGTTTATGAGGGTAAACTAACTATGTGGTAGGTAATTCGATCTGTCTATAAAACAGACTCTCTAAATTTATTAGCGGATGTGCTGTTTATATGTTCTTAGCGTTTAATTTGGGTTTTATTGAAGTTTCATTAAGACACGATTGGTTCTTTAGGATTGATTGTCGATTAAGTGTAGTAGGTGATTTGAAAGGATTGTTTTACGATCTAAGTTTTAGGGCTAACACTTAACGCTTACATATATCCAATATCTTTGTGGCATTAACTACGATGCAAATTGGTTTGTGAATATACTTCTTACACACATATTTTAAGTCGTTCCCTCTACTCCAAGTAATAAAATGTAGACACTTGAACGGAGCTGTTCCATATGTTTTCGGTCATGCAAATGTGGTCAATTCAAAGAGTTCTTTTTTGGTTACCTTCTGAGGATGGACTATGTAAAGCTGTAATTTTTAATTCCAACGACTATGCACTGATATGACGTGGGAAAAGTTAAACGTTCTCCCGTTTTAACTAGAAACGTGAAATATCAGAAACAACAATGTCACGGTGGCAAAAGTCATTCTACAGTCGATAGTCTGCGTACAATATGACGTGGCGTATATTTTTATCCGACGCCGGAAAAAAAACTTTTCAATTCAATTCACATTCGATTCCGACACGCGCGGCCATTTTGATTTTTTATTTGTTTTTAATGGAATTTATTTTTATGTGCCACCCACATAAATTGTGTTTTCGGTTTTAGATACCTCTATGAATGATTGGACTAGGGCACCGGGAAAATAGGATAAAAATACGTTGGTATTTTTAAAATAAACTTATAAAGATATGGAAAATATTTGCGTCATTGCTTTAACAAATACCACATATAATGATTTCATGATATAGTAGGCGCCAGATAATCGTGGAATAACGGTCATTGACCCACCTACAATAATTGACATTTTTTATTTGAAAAACGGAATTAATGACACAAAGCTGTCCCGAATCATCATCTCTCGTGATCCTTAACATTGTCTAATAATGAAAAACGATTCATATTTAATTGTTCAGGTACCTATGAACAGTTATTAGGGAAAGGTCAATATACTTTATTCCACATTTATCTGGCGCCTACTATAGACCTTTTAGCAAATGCAGGAGATAACAAAATACGTATAATCCCAAAAAATAAAAAAAAACCCTTTTCACGTGAAAATCCAACACTTTTTCTGCATTTAGAAAGCAGGAAAATTGAACATACGGTCGACGCCAGATATTGTTGCAATAACGGTCATTCCCCTTTCCTTAATGGTTCCTATGTTGTCCCAAATAAAACAATTCATTATTATATTAGTATCTCTTCGTAGGTACATGTACACTTAATTATGAACCGTTTTTCATGACTAGGAAATGTAAAGGATCACGATAAATGTCGATTCAAGACAGCTTTATTACTTTATTTCTGTTTTCGGAATTAAGTATGACAATACATGTAGGTGGGTCAATTACAGTTATTGTAAATTTATCTGGCTTCGACCATAGTATACTATAACCACAACAATATTCGCGATGAAATGGCTAGTGATACCTATTGGAACAGCGGAAACGTAACAAAAGCAGGAATTGTCAGCCTCGAGCGCTGAGTGAGTATCCATGTACGCTTTGTACTCGCTGTACTTGTTGTACTCTCAAGTACTACGCGCTTTAAAACGTGTCTACGAGTACTATCCATTTTAATGCGTGTTGTGTTTGATTGTACACGTGCGTATTGCCTCAAGCGGACACAGGTACATTTAGTGACGAAAGTGTAGTTCATGTAAGGTAGGTGTATGGTTCATAATAAGGCTCATGCGACAAAACTGTTGTTCACATTAATACATATTATTACAAGAATATGAAACGTGGGTGGAGGTACTATATGGACACGTACATCTGTCTTATTATCACAGGCACTAAGCGTGATATAAATATTAGTGTGTACCGATAGAATACTATAAATATATTGACAGCACGGTTGTGCAGTGGATGAGCGATTGACCGCTGCGCTGCGTGTCGTGGTTTCGATTCCTGTACGGAACAAATATTTGAATGGCCTACAGATAGTTGTTCCGGGTCTGGCTGTTTGTGTATGTCAGTTTATATGTTTGTATACGAGACTACGATACGGGGGAAATTCCAAGTATGTTTGATAAAAAAAAACAATAAGTGAACAAAAAATAGTAGTTATTTAATAGCTCTATGCTGACATATACGTTTAAGTTGATAGGTTGTTGCCCGTAGGTTTTTCCCTACCTGCATCTGACAGCGCACATGAAAATTGATAAGCCAATTCAAAGCTTTCCATTGCATGTCATGACATAACATAGCACTATATTACTGGATTATAAAATAGTCAAAATATTTTTAAATATACGTATGGATGGTTCTATAATTGTAAGTTAAGGAAAATCAGGGCAAGATTAACTGATTTAGATAACCGATCAAATGCGAGTGGGACTCTTACACGAAGGGTTCCGTACCATAAATCGAAAAAAATACATTTCTTGTATGGGAGTTATAGCGGCAATAGAAATGCACAATCTGTGAAAATTTCAACTATCTGCCTATCACGGTTCTTGAGATACAGCCCGCTGACAGATAGACGGACGGACAGAAGAGGCTTAGTAATAGGGTTCCGTTGGTTACCCTTTGGGTGTGGTACCTAAAAACAAGAAGGTTCCCAAATGGGAACTAGGCTACAAAGTAAAGAATAACAATTAAAAGGCAAAACAGAGTTAGTATGAAATTCTCCGTTAGATAATATAATTAATTGGAGCTTATTCAGAAGCCTAGATCTACCGTCTTTACGACGGTTTTTAAAACAAAAATTACTTACAACATCCACCAAAGGCTTTCAGTGGATCTCAGCGAAGTGTCTATTGTGGGGGAACAAAAAGATTCTTGACAGGGCTGTATCATATCATAGGTAGGCAGTCACAGAAGGTGGACTCCAAACAACGCGCGAAACCTCAGGCATACACAGATACACTTCATGTACAGTGAGTGTCAATACGTTGTCTATACATATTTGTTAAAGATCTCCATACATGTTAGATAGATAGATAAAACATTTATTTAGTACTAGTTGCCGCCCGCGTGATTGTCCAAAATTATCCCAACGGAACACATTCCCGGGATAAGTAAGTATTCTATGTGTTATTCCAGACTATAATCTACCACTGTGCCAAATTTCATAAAAATCTATTCAGTAGTTTTTGCGTGAAAGAGTAACAAACATCCATCCATCCATACTTACAAATATTAGTAGGACAAGAACAGAAATACATACACTATCTCTATGTGTCCGTGTTTCTTTTCACTCGATGTATGGAGCCGAGTTTCTGTACCGTTTTCTCCTTATGACTGTATCCTTATCCACTCTTTCAATATATTACGTTTTTTTTTCGTCATTTGTCGTTCCAAATCCATTGTTGGGTAATTTTCAGGTGAACAGGGAATAATGCAAGCAAATTAATGAGGAGAATATTGGATTCATTAATTTGTCTGTTCGTTATTTTCTGGATTAATCGAAATATTTGTACCTATGTTGTTTTCAATTAGTATCAACGGGTAGATTACGCATGATTTCGTGGAATAACCAAATGATGCTTGTGTATTGTTTGCTTTTCATGATGGAAATGTTTGTGAATGTTTAAACGAGGTTCGTTGGTAGTAGGTAGTGTCTCTGGTGTCTTAGTTTTCTGTATATGTAGGATATTTGGATGGAATAACTGAGCGAAATCTCAAAATCAATAAATTTTTAGTCCGGGAGCATGGTCCCATGGGATAATTTCATTTCGACATTCAAGCGGGTGGAGCCGCGGGTGGCAGCTAGTTTTGAATAGAAAAAAACTACAACCCCATAGTATTTTGGTTTAATTTTATGCGATATACACAATTTGTATTATTCAAAAAAATTTTATGTGCGAAACCAGTATTATAATTATATAGTTGACGCCAGGTAAATTTGCAATAGAGGATTGACCTTTCCCTTATATTATATACTTAAATGAATTATGAATGGGTGTTCGTTACAAGAAAATGTTAAGGATCTTAATAGATGTAGATTCAGGCCAGTGATGTTTGTCAAAAAATGTAGGTGGGTCAATGGCCGCTATTGCAAGTTTATTTGGCACCAACCATAGTAAAATTTTACGTAACGTTACCAAACGTCAAAACATTCGTGCTAGGCTCAGGGCCTATTTAGAAGCCTTGGAACTAAATGGCACCTTTTAAATAAAAATAAATAAACACTAAATCGAATTTTAAGACATACAAACAGTCAAGGAGTAGGCGGTGTTAATAATTATGTGAAAGTGATTTAGTTAAAAGGAATATTTATCCAGCACAAATCGAAAATTCAATTTACAAAATTTCCATGCAACGTATCTATGGCCCCCTCTAAACGCGCAGGAATAATTGCGTCACGCTTCTTTTTATCTGAAGAGCGCATAGACAATCGTTAACTCTATGATAATGTGTCAAATTTGCATTTCCCTCGTTATTTTAACGTTTCATATGCCTCTGACGTTCCCTTGTCCTGTGTTTTGTAATCATCAAGCTTGTAGGATTGCCATGGATAAGATGAAAAATCAAGGACATTTTATTGCCAAAAATGTAAAAGTTTTTGAAAGAAATTAACCAAAGACTACGTCTCATAAGCTTCGAAACTAAGACATTTTACTTCTTTGTAGCTAAGCTACCAGTGCCAGAACATTTAAAATCTTAAAGAGTTTCTAAACTATTTTACAATAGCACCGGTTATCGATATTGCCTTTACCAAGAGAACTGATCCCCTTAACAAAGACAGGTGTATAAAGTATAATGAGTAATTTAAAATGAGGAAAAGACAGAAACTCTAACAACCCAACAACGTCCACATCAAAACAAAACACAATCAGAATACACTGCACACACTGCAATTATCTCGACTAACCAATTATTTCATAGTATAGAATTACAGCGTCAGCCCACCTCTACTCATACCGGAGCGTGTCCGCAGAAACCCGTACACATGTCTATCGTAGTCAAAGCGTATGACAGACGGGGGAATCCCTGTAACTAAATTATTCGTGGTCACGTATTCTGTGAGGTTTCAGCTTTGTACTGAAATTTTAATTATACATCGGACCAGCGTTGCCAGATGAACTTATGCGGAAATAATTAATTTTAGTTGATTTTTACTTTTAATTATGTCTGTGGTTTTTGTTGTTTTGGTTGTGTGTGGTATGACGTTGGTGCCGTTTTGCCGAAAAGATTTTGACAAAATTTTATTACCCAAACTAATTTTAGCAACCTTTTTTTATACCATTGCAATATTTCGAATGATTTTAGTACGCATATTTTTATTTGGTCAAATTTTTACTTGGCAAAATATTACCAAGTATAATGTCATAATGGCATTTGGTCTTTAATCAAATGATTTATTACAGCAAACAATCTTTAGACGATAAACGTTTAAGTCAATAAACATTTGACTTGTTGGTTAAATTTGATGTCTTTTGCGTACTTCTTTGTAAGTTTTTGTGCTTGAATTTGCCTGAAACAAGTCAAATTTATGGTTACTTGATATTAGTTTATTTATGGAAGTAGTTAGTAGGTTGACTATTAAAAATGGTTAGGTTAGGTTAACCTCCAACGCACGAGCCGAGCGAACGAAGCGAGCGGTGCCGCGGCAGCGGCCGGAAAGTGCCAGAAACGACTTGCATTAATAGAAAAAAGTTATTGTTTTTACTAGGTTACCCGGAACTGAACTATTTAGATAGGATAATTACTTATTTTAAAAAAATGGTTAGGTTAGATTTTGTGTAAAAACTGTTATTCTAACTGAAATATTTGACTAAATAAAAAATGTTAAAAGTACTAGTTGCTAAACAAGTTATAGTTTAAACGTTCATTTCCCAAACATTAGGTTTGCGTTACAATTTTTTTTGAATAGATTTTTTAGTAATAATTTGGCAAATTAAATTATGCGAAAATTTTTTTGGGAAGTGAAAATTTGTCAAATTCCTTTCGGTCAAACAAGGGAGACCCCGTTGGGGTTAATATGACCGCAATTTACAGAATGACATACTGAAAACTAAAAAGCAGAATGAAATAAAAAACTTGCTTACATTGCTTGAGCACTTTATCTTATTTGAAATTTGTTTTTGATGCATAAACGATTTGAGGGTTAACTTTCTAGTTTTAATCGACTGCAGTATTACTGAAAATATGGTTCCTACAACCGATCACACTTCTAGTTTATGAGGATCATTTTAATACAAATTATTACACCATACCAAACTCCCAATAAACACAACATAACATTAACCGACATACCATTCAATAAATTGTAAAACTTTTTCTAATAAACGATATTTAGGGCTAACACAACTCGGTACCAAGTTGTTCGAGCAGTTGGCACGACGGGCTTGTGGTCGCCACAACTCAATAACTTTGCTAACCAAGTGACGTTTGGAACGTCTCGTGGTAGGGAGGGAAGGGGGTGTGTTGACTTTAGGAAGTTAGTCTCTATTACGTCTGTGGACGTATCTGTACTATGTCTTTGTTAGGTGGTTCGGGAATTGAGTTTGTATTCATAGTTTAGAGTAGTAAGCAATGCTGAACAAAGACATGCTATTGCTCGGTTGATCGAACTACACATTCGGCATTTAGCAGGTTTGATTGAGAGCAACTAGAAACAAAGGAAACGTATGCCTTCATCACGAAAGCAAAGCAGAACAGTGATTAGAGAAACATTTCCGTACTCTAACTCTCTCTACGTTCTTATAAACGTAACAAATCTTGCGAAAACACTTTGGCTAAAACGAAAAACTTTCCCGGCACACATTTTTAAAATACGCATGAAATTCAAAAAGAGAAATGTCCCGAGAAAAAGTCATTTTGACAAATGAACGAGTTCCGCAACTTTAAGGAAAATGTTGGACCATTTTTTCTGTTACAATGTTGTCAATCAGTCACAGGGCTTCATAGGCCGAACGGTTTTCCCTTTGCCAGTTTCTCAGCTTGCGTTGATTTGATTGAAACTTCCTTTCACACACCTGAGACGGGTACAAGCTATAGGTATTAAGCAAATCCGATGGATGTGGCAATATCTTCATGATTACTTATTACGAAAACGGAAAAAAAAATACGAAGAATTTTCCTGAAAGATTTAAAATAAGTGTTAAACATATGTTAAACATGCTTTTCAGTAGTAAAGGAAATTGTGCTCTAAAATGCATAGCGTTTTATGAATTGCTTTTAATATGAAAGCTGGGTGTTTTAAAATCATACGGAAGCAAATATTTAAATATTTTTACGCTTTGTTTGATACCGGGTTCTGTCGACCTACAAACGCCTCTGGGCGAAACTTGTAAAGCACTTGTGTGCTTTAAAAAAGCGCTTTACAGACTGTAAAGCGCTTTTTTATCTTTGCTGTTTGAACTGCCAGCAGCAATTTTTTTCAAATATCGATTTAAAAACGTATTTTAAGATGGTTGTTTTTAAGTTATCTACTTATTTATATAGTCCGGTTAAGTTATTTATTCGTAGTTGTGTATTAAGTATTCTGTTTTAGTACTTGGAGAGAGTGACATTTGACAGTTCAGCATTGCGTATTATTAAGTCTAAGTATTGGAACTAATTTTGCACCAGAAAGTAACATGTGTCATGGGCAGTCAGGAGAATAAGCAAATGATTGGATAAAAACATACATTTACTTTAAATTTGCTTTTAAATCGATGATAGAATGACGTAGATCGATAGTTTCTACATCTTTCTTCGATCAGCCACAGCTACCAAACTAATCGATCAACATCGATCGATGGCATCGATCGTCCATCGATCAATTGGTGTAGTAACACCCTAAGCTATCTAAACTACTTGTCATTTCATAAATTGACCCTACTTATACAACATTTTTGACACTTCACTGAGACGATATTGCAACTTCAAATACGCTTTTTAGGTACGAAATTGGCCTTCAAAAGAGCGAAAATCGGAAAGCAAGGTTAGAACAACTAGCGCCTTCTGTGGAAAACACCAGATGTGTGCACACACCATACACATTCTGCTTCGTCTAGACCCTGCTTACCCCTCAGTCACGATACTGGCATGTAAATAATAATTATTGTTATCTAGCCAACTAGTACAGGACCATTATTACACCTTCCCCTTAAGTAAAGGAAATGGCTGTAACGCTTCGCATGTAATTGGATGGATTGCTGTAATCACTTTGATTGCTGTAGTTGCTGTGGCATATTTTACAGCGTTCCTTTGTATTCAGTGTAGGTTTTTGTTCGTTTGTATATGAGTAGGCATGCGATTAAATAATGTGAGAATAAAAAATCTTTAATTAATGCTCTTTATGTACAAACGCGTATAAAAACAAAATAAATCATAAACAACTGTCTTGTAGGGTGTTCACGTGGCCTGAGGACTGGGCTTTTCTTCAGCCAAAGAATCCGCGTTGAATGGATTGCCATTCAACGCGGCAATACTGCCAGTATTCTGGGCACTTTTGCCATTGACAGCGATGTGGATGAATTTTTTGATGCCCAATTATTTATTTCGTTTTTATACGCGTATGTACATAATTTTGCGATTATTAGTCTACTTGTTTAAGTATTTAGTTGTTACTTATACTTAGAAGTTTCACTGTTAATATTAGTCAAACACGACTCTTGAATTCCATTTAAATTTGATTAAACCTTTTAAAATTAAATTTATTAAACCTTTATTTCATGGTCTTTATTTTACAGGTACACCATAATTAATTACAATAGGAACTTAGAAAAAATATAGGGTGGAACAATTGGCGGTCTAATTGTACCGAAACATTATAATAATGGTATATTAGTGTATAACATATTATACTACATAGTTTTTTTTAATAGGTTGTTTTCTAAACACGATTTAGGATTTTCTGATCTAATAGATTTCTGCTAATTGCTTTGTTATTTAGTTTCTTGATGGTTTTAGTATATTTCTATTTTTTTTTTTTTTAAAGGTGGGAATGATTTCCCAAGTCAAATGACTTCTTTCGCTCTAGGTGGAGCGGAAGGGCGTGTCACAGACTCTTACTGACTAAAACCCATCCGTGTTCCTTCTAAAGCCCTTTGCGTTCCAGGGCCGCGGTGACTCTTTCGAACAAATTCCGCAACCCTGGCAGGCTTTGGCTCTAGCGGGCCCTGTCTTTTATGCTGACATCTCTTTGAGGCGCGCGTGAAACACAACGCGCCATCGACCCGGGCCTGATGGTGATCGGACAGTGAGCCACCCAGTGCTCGCCGTCCGAGTATATATCTACAAACCAAACAGAGACGGAGGTAAGACAAACGCGTGACCAAAAACTCACTGATAACAAGCCAAATTAAAACAAACAGAAGCTCATTATAAATGGGTTTTAACGGCCAAAATTTTACCTCGAGTTCTGAAAGTTAAGCATGGGTTAAAATTGTTCGTTTAAATTCGTTTATTCGTCCCCACTTTAGGTAACAAACGTTACGATTGCCCCCAAGAGTATGGGGTTCACGTTAAACCGGGTTTGGAACGACTGCTGCCGAAATTAGGGAAAGTGTAGATATTGTGATTTTCTTGCAAAATTAGAGGTGGAAAAATTTTTCATTTGGAATATTGGTTTTAGTATTTGGTTGTATTGTAAGGTGAAATGAGGATGTGGTACCTATTTCTAGTTTATAAGAGGAATTTGATCGCGAAAAATCATGACGTTTAAAATAAAACAATACTACCATTAATAATTGCAAACCGTAGTGCTGTTATGAAACATACCGTATCCATAAACCTCTTTAATTTCTCATTTGAGTATAGAGCAACAACTAGATATCGCTCATATAAATATATAATGGTGTATTTAAGTAATAACATACTATAACATTACGTTTTTTTTCTTACATTTAAATTCCTATTGCTACACATTATGTCTTCTTTATACATTTGTTCCAAACAGCTAGGCTATATAAATTACAGTTGCAAGGGTTAACACCATATTCAGGTCACCACAGACAACTATTGTGATAAGTATTCATACAAAACTCGATCCTCTTGCAAGTCTTCTGATCTCATTCACAATTCCCAGGACGTTGTTCGTCGCTCAGTTCGTAAACTTTTATAGTTTCCCGCTTAAACTTTCATGAATTTAATCAATGCAGGACATTTTGTAATAATTTTTATGAACTAACTTTTGGTAGAATGGTATGAATATTTACGTGGTCACCGTCTTCGCTCTTGAGGAAAAGGTTTATGGTGGTTTTAGAGCTTTTGAAGTTTATTAATGAACGTCATTATATTATGAAGATGAGGCTGTTAAATGTTTTGTGTTGTGTGCTTATGGTATTATAGTGTTTATGACTTGGTTAGTTATAAAATTTTTAGTAATATAGTGAGTAATGTGAACAAGGTGAAATGTCCCGCAACCTTGATTAACCTTTTGACCGCCAGAGCATAAACGCATCGGCGTGCCCGCGACGCCAAGTCACAAATTCGCCGTACTTTTTGTCACATATATGTGACGTTTGGCGTACAGGGCACGCGCTTGCTTGTCATGTATACGTGACAATGGCGTTCAAAAGGTTAAAAATATGTTCAAATCACGCGGCGGTTTTTGATAGAGCGATGTAGGATTTGTGTGACGTCAGGTCCATTTTTGTAGTTCGTATGCGGCAAGGATACCGTGACATTGGAACTGGATTAGAATCTCAACAGGTATACTGAATAGCCCGTACTTCAGCTACGTCGTCGTCGCCGCTTCGTAGCAAATAAGCTGCGCTGTCGTAGCAATTGTCGGCGATTTGCTACGGCGTAGCTAACAACCGGATTGCTACGACGACATCTTCTTACTCTATATACCTAAATTCGCAGATTTAGTCGAATTTCAAACTACGAGGAGAAATCAGCTGATTTCAGAGCGGCAGTTCTCGTATTTTTAAGGAGCGTTTGCATTCGCATCGCAAGTTGTAAAAACCACCACTAATTTTTGTACATTTTGACAAGTTTAATGTCACTGAGATGATATTGCGATTTGAATTTGAACGCTCTTCAAGTAAGAACTGATCTTGTACTATCGAAAAATAAATTTTAGGACCAACTTTTAAAATATCGTTTTCCTTTTCAGGCAATCTAAGTTAGAAGCACCTATGAAATATTTGTGCCTGCATATACTTTAAACTAGCTCGATAAGAACTGTCGAGAATAAAATCGAGTGCCAAGAATTCATCACTGCGATCGTAATATGATAAAGTCGCTTCGTACGTTATTAAGATATATTTAAATACGAATATTACTGGTACTCGTATTTACCTATTTCACTTATTTTTATTTAAAAATATAAATCGATTTGAAAAGATTTTAGTTATAAATGTAAACAGATAAAATACACTATTACGTGTGATAATAAAATAATCTATTGAGTGCGAGTATTTCTATCCGCCTGTCTAATTATCTATAGCAGGGGTGGCCAACTTGATTAGACCCAAGATCTACTCTTTATTGACGAAATCCTGTGCGATCTTCCAATTGCTTACTTCTTTAAATGACACAGTTTAATTTAGGATACAATTATGTAGTATTTTTTATTTATTTTATTAACCTAACCCATTAGTCTGTTATATTTTTTGCCTTGCCGCGATCGACTGAACTAATATCCGCGATCGACCGGTTGGCCATCCCTGATCTATAGCTACTACCTACTATAGTAAGGTACGGTAAGCGCAAGCGCTACTGCTTCGCATGAGAACCCGGGTAGGGTAAAGTGTTATTCGGTTTTGCCGTCGGAAATTTTACAGGAGCAGGCCAGAGACTGGATTTGTACCCCTTTGATGGTATTAGACTCGCCATGTATTACATGAGACTTAAAAAAATGGTGAAATGTAGGACCCCAGGTTCCACACCTCTGCCGAACCCATCGGGCAAAGCAGGCGAGATATTACATTATATTTTATTAGTCTAAAATTAAAAACCGGTTACGGTTTTGCTGTGCCAACCGTAAACAGTAATCTAGTCGCATCGTCAGCACAAATACTCGTTATTTAAATTGTGTTTGTGTTATGCTGCTCCACAGTCTCTCATGACTATTGGGGGATTCTCACCTCCCAGGGTTCCGTACAACTGTATTGTTTATACAACTTGAATACGGGAGGTGAACCGTTTTATTTTACTTTTAAAGTTAATAAATTGGGTGGGGAATAAGTAGGGTAGGTGTTAAGTACTTTTGTATTGTCAATTAAAATGGGGCTGATCCTGAAGGGACTCAAAATTAAATGAAAACAAAATGTACATATTATGTTCTTGTACCGCCCATGTTCCCGAAGCCGTATTTTTTAAATATGATGTGGACGGAAAGGATTTAGTAAATATTACTCCGGTTAATGAAAAAAAAATACAGACCTTTCCTATCAATTTCAAATATTTTTCATAACCTTAAAATCTTTTTAAGGTGGCTCGCTATTTAACTTTTATGGATCGAAAAAAAAGCAGTTTAATACGTAGTAGAAAACAACCACCGCTCTTTCAAAACCCACTGCACTCCTGTCTCATTACAGTTTTTCATCACACAATGTACCAAGCACCTCTGCTTATTACCCACCTACCCTGCAAACCTTTGTGCGAACTGGCAACCTCCCCTTCTGAATTTAAACGAGGAAATTATTTTCAAGTATTTTTGGAAGAGAAGTTTTATTGTATTGTTTGATTGCGTGTCACTCTGATAGATGGAGAAATGGCGCCGAAAACCATTTGTACACTCAAACAAAAAAATTGGTGTTCAGGCACAGTATTAATAATGTTGTAAGTGGGCTTAGTAGTAGTCTTTAACGTCGCTCTTAAAAGAGTATCCTAAGACTAAAAAAATAATATTGGCAATGTTTTGAAAGGATCTATTTTTTGCCTGTAAACCAAACTGTTTGTCTGACTGTACCTAACGTCAAGTTACGGACGACCGAATTTATTCGAAAGTTTACCCCGTGATAACGCCCGTCGTGAAGTTTAATAGTCGTTTTAAAGTTTTTAGGAGAAAGTTGCGAAGTTCGGCTTCGAAAGTCGGTTTGAATTCTTCAGCAGAATATGAACGTGCATTTTACTATTATTATCACTAACAGAAAAAAAACCGCCAGAATGAGTGAAATTGGAGCTACCAGTGCTTCAGTTATTGAAATTCGTCATAGGATCAGTGGGAACTTACAGCGATTACCTTTGAGTACCTAAATTTAAATAAAAATTTGATCTATGAAATATTCTGTTTAAGATTATTCAGTACCTCATAAAAATCTCAAACACAACCTCGAAAGATACAAAAATAAAATCAATTACAAAAAAATGTTAAGTAAACCTTACCAAAAACAGAAAAGCTGCCGTCTGTCTAGAAAAGTGGACAGAAACAATTAGGTTTTTTTTATAATTTTCGACAACCGATATTTTTGACAATTATTTATAGCCTGCTGTATCACCCACTATCCGTCCGTCATCATCATCATAAATGAGAAAGAACGCTGACACACTCTCGCGTGTCTAAATAATTGAAGCGAAACTCTTTGAAGATTTGATTAAAACAAAAAAAAAACACAACTGGTTGTGACGACAATTATTTTTAGCCAGCCATATCACCCAGTAAACATCCACGGCTGCTCTAGAACCTGACTATAATCTTCACAGACCGACCGATATAGCCACAGCGACCCAAAGGCTGACTGCTGACCGCAATTCGATGTCATTAGGTCCGACCTACATGAATGCAGCCGCCCGTCCTCGAGGTATAATCCCTTAATCGCTTCTAATAGGCTGAAAGTGGTGGGCTGCCTTATTCGTTGTTTCGGTTGCATGGTGACTGATACTGTAAGGATGAGTAGAAAAGATGAAACTACTTGTTATTTGAATGCTTGATGCAATGTAAATATTATTTTAGTGCCTTAAAAGCTTAAAACTTTGCTTTAATAATATTAAGCTTCTTCTTATTAAGGTAAAACTTGTCCTGAAAAATAAGACCACTATCTTAAGGCGCCACCGCCACGAGCGAATGCATCACCGCGAGCCCACAACGACTCGTCACGACGGATTTCCGCGTCCACAAGAAATCGTTGCTCATTTGTTTTGTTGAAAAAGTTTTGAGGTAGTATTTTAAAATCACATATTATTAAGGAAGTTAGTAAAAAAAATGGAGTCAACAATTTCAAATCGAACCATACTATGCATAATTTCGCTTACAAGTCACAAACAAATTCCCCTGAACTGCAAAATTCTCTCAGCTAAATTCCGTCTAATGTTTGTTTGAATAAAATTTGAATATCCAAGCGAGAGATCAAGGTAATAGAGTTTTTAGTCTAGATCGTAATACTGGCGGAATCTGTGCACAGATGTGTGCTATCATTACACCCATAACGCTTATAGAACTCATCATCGCAGACATTATAGTAATCGTTTTGGAGGTGCGTTCCACTGTGCGCTATGAGATTGGGACCATAAAAATATTTTTGTATGGGATGAATAAAATTTTATGGGAGAATTATTGACGGGATGAAGCGTAATGGTAAGCTTCATGGTTGGCTGTGTTTGGTATTCAAATAAAGCAGGTGCAAAACTGTAGAAGGATAATTGCTTGTTGAAGTCTAATAAGTGATGTTTATAATGGACGAAAATAATACTCACTATCTAGTAATGTTACAATACCATATAACTAAGTCGTGTTAGTTAGAAAACTGTTTTATTTTATTTAAAACGAAAATGTTACTAAAGTCATTTAAAATATCTTCAATGGAGTACTTCAAAATGTATTGCTATTGAAAAAAAGCACATCTACTTTTATACGATATATTTGCCTAAACACTATCAATTCTTCGTAAACTGCTATTGTAGCTATAACTGCCAAATACAACACAAACTCGTACGTTCTGATTATCAGCACTACCTCTTAGTTAACATGGTTAGATGCACAGAGTACCGAAGCGACAAGCTGGCAGCAACTATAGATGCCACAATTATAATAATCGTGGCCGCGCAATATCCGCTAAGCACAAGCTTTGGCTGTCATAGCTAATAAGTAGAACTGTCATTGCCTCTTGTTTTCTGTTCTCTATTTTTATATGTATGTCAAGCAAAGCCGATGTCGACTATTCTGTCAATGTCTACTTACATTAATAATAATTGGAGAAGCAAGTGATGATATTATTAGTGTCAGCCGCCCGCGACTCGGCCCACTGATTAAAAATAAATAAACATTGATTTTCTATGAGTAAGCAATAACACTCGCAGGTATATGAAAATCTTTGTCCGCACTTAGACCATTTGGTCCGTTGTGTCGGGATGGCTTATATAGCTGTCTTAACTGTGAAAACCTCCGACACGCTTAGTTCGTATTAAACGAAAATTTTGACATTCCCGACTAACTCAGTGACCCTCGCAACGTCTCGGAGGTCTGTGGTCAGATGCTGGCGGATCAAGGCGGAACAAATCCCCAGCGATGCGTATCAACAATGGTATATTACCGCGATGAAGGCGATAATCGCCGCTATATGTAGATTAGCTGGGATTGTTCTGAGTGTATACAGGTATGTGTGTACTGTACATATGTACTTGTATGATGTTTGGTTTTCTTATGATATTTTGTTACGATAAAAAAAATACTTTCCCTACTATCATATTTATTTTTAACTTCGCTAAGAAGCCTATACTGCCCACGCACACCAATTTAGTCACTTTCAATTTACCTTCATAAAAATTCAATATTTTAAATACCTACTTTACAATTTTTTTAATTTACTTTTGTAAATTGATTCCTGAAAAAATCTGATTCATAATAATTTATTTTACAGTGGCCCATATGGGCATTTCCAAAACCTCAGAGCACGGTTATAATTGTTCATTTCATTTGGCGAAGGACGACAAGAAACACAATGAGTAACCATTGTGTTTAATTTTTCTTTAAATAAAAAAAACATTTTATTAAAGTGTAAGTTGGTACAAAACGTAAACGTTATCAAAATAGTTTTCACATACACATTATACATAGAAATGAAGTTATACAATAACTAATTTAAAACCAATGTTATAATTAAATGACAATAACAAATCTGCCGAAATATCATGTGTAAAAAGTTACCACTTACTCCAATATTATTTATATTTTAATTAATAAAATAACCTCCTTGTGATCCAGCAACTAATCAATAAATAATTTTCACCTAGAACAAAAATGAAACACTAGCTCTCATCAACGATCAACTACAGGCGGTAAACAAGCACGTACAGTTTATTATAAATTTATTAAAGTAACTTCTCCATTACTGCGTTTGCGGCAGACTTCCGAAACTTCAAAGGTTCGAACTTTGGTTCCCAAACTTTATTTGACTCGCGACCACTTTGATTTCTTCGCTACAGGCAGGGACCAGAAATCAAAAAGAAAATTAAACTGTGTTAGTCTAAAAATAAACTTATGTCATGTAGATGTCTAAAATCTGTAGCATAACTATTCTTTGTAATCAAAAGTAAAGAGCATTGTCTTAGAAAACACAACATGTCTGATAGAAACTTAAGCTCAGTTTGCATCAAAGATTGAAATTGTACACCTTTCGTGGACCATATTTTGGCCCTTGCGGACTACGAGTGGTCCGTGGACCGCAGGTTGGAAACCACTGGGCTAGACTTTGTGTTGAAGTCTTAAGTCTGTGCTTAAGTTTTTATAAGACGGCTTCCTGACTTGTGATGTTCGTGAAAGTCGTAACTTCAACAACAGTTGAAGTCGTCCCTGCGGTGAAAAAATATATTGTTTGTTGGTACTCGTTTTTTCTTGTTTCATAATTTTATTTATTTTTAACACTGAAAAAGTTGGTAGGTAGTTACGGATAGTTAACGTGATCTCGAATGCATTTCAAATGCGATATTATAAAGAACGTCAGTTAAACTGGCTGGTATTAAACCTATAGCAGCTGCGAATAATATTTTTACAAATCTTTTCGACCAGTTAATACCTTGGTCTTCGTAAAGCTCTCTATTTAAAAGTCCAAAACAAGGAGCGCATGAACAAACCAATGGGTTTTTAAAAACCAACACCGTCTTTCAATGAGGAGTTCCTTCCATGTTCATTTTCATCGAGATCTATGCTTTGGAACAAAATAATTTCATGTTTTTCATTTACTGACATTGACAATCCCAGGGTTTATTTAAAATCAATGATTTGAGTTTGACAATGTTTGACTCTTTGTTTTTCATATTATGTACCTACGTCTTACTTTTTTTTAAATTCTAAGATCTAAAGGAGATCTGCGACCTCCTTGTGTCAAAACTTTATGAGTCAAGTGTGAATGTCCTCCCACACAAAATAAAGTGAAGATTTTAAAGATACAATATCATCGAATCTCTTAGTCGTCTAGACACATAACGTGAAACTTAGCAAGTCGTTCCCAAGCAAAATACCTTCATAGTCACCTAACTCCTCAAACTTAATTGTATAGAGGTTTAAATACCCGTTATATTTTAACATAAGAACCCATTGACTTCTTCGGTTCAATATTGTTCTTCGAAATTGGTCGTTAAACAAAATAATCTTAGGGTCGATAGTCCCTTAATCAGGGTTTCTGGCTAGCTGATTGGTGATTGTAGTAAAATTTTATCTGTCTACTTCATGTTAATTGCCTGCAAGATTTTTGATATTCGTTTAATGAGACATGGTTCCGTTAAATAAACCTTGTAATTTTTGTGTAACATTAACTGCTTCGCTGTGCAAAAAATCTTCTGAACAATATGCATTCTTGCTTGTGAACTAAATTGATACTTTTATCCTGGTAGTAGAATAAAAGGGTTCCAATTCTGGCTATGCCCAACCTGCTCCAAATGTCATCCAAATTCGTTCCAATTTTGATTAACAAACGTTCAAACATCTAAACACAGACTTTCACTATCATACTGTTCATCATATCAGCCGAAGATGTCCACTGCTAGACATAGGCCTCCCCCAAAGGGGGAGGGGGTTTACCATAACCGCCGCGGGTTGGCGATCGAAGTGTAGTTCTTGCAATCTACAAAGAATGCTGCTGACCAGTCTCTGATGAGTACCTTAGTCACCTCTTACGACACCCACGGGAAGTGATGGGATGGTGCTATTCTTTTACGTCCGACACCATACAAAACTTTATACTGTTAGAAGGATAAAATAATAATATAAAGTAGGCAGTTTGTAGGACAAAAATAATCGTGTAACTACCCGTAGTCGTACATACGTTATCATCACATGTGCCTATGTATGTATTAAATTCAATTATACTTAATGCTCTGCCATAACAATCTTCGCATTTGCTGGCTTCATGTTTGCATTCAATTTACGTGAGATGAGCCTAATATTGGCGGGTTTGCTTTTAATCTAAATGTTGCCAGTGAAAATATTATTAACTTGTGATTTCCGTGGTTTTTTAATGTGATGCAAATTGATTGTTTTTCGCGCGTAATTATTACAGTAACTTTAATGATTTACTGGAACGAATTTCTTCTAAAATATAAGTATGTTTATTATATTAAAAATTGAAACATCATGTATCGACTAAAATTGTTGTTTTTCAACTGGCTGATTTAAAAAAAATTATAATTTCGTAACTTTACGTGAAAAATACACATATAAGTCAAGCTCTCATTTTTATTTCAACGCTCCCCGTTATTTTAAAAGACAAAATCAGACAAGCAACTTGAAACATTACATCTAAAATTAGATCCCCAGGTACTTGAGCATTGCAGCCTCAAGAGACCAAAGTACAATTAGGCGAAGTACATACTAGAAATGGAATAGAAAAGCCGATTACGATGTACGGCATCGATGGCACAGAGTAGATAGATGTGCAGTAGGCCAGGTTCATACAAATTGTGAAAAAAGGCGCGCGCAGACATATCACATGTCTTGACCAAGATGAGAAGCTACCTTGGTAGTACATGGGCGTAAAATATAAAACGCAATTAATGGCCGCAGGTGAACATAGTAAAGTTACTGTGGCGGGTGCATAGAGAGACGTGACGGAGCAGCTGGTCGCCGTTTTTTCCAATTTGGACCAGAGGCTCTAGACAAAGTGTAATTCAACCAACGAATGCCATTGTCAAAATACTAGAACATAAGGAATTGATCAGCATTTGTCAATCCCATTTTTGACGTTTTGACAATCTCCTTCGCCACGTTACTGCCAACATTATGTCACTTGTCTAGAGCCTCAGACCATAGACCCCATGCTCCGTACGGTGATCACAAACGAATGCTGTACATGAAGCGTGGCTATAAGTGCGGGCGTTTTTAATCGTTTAGAACTGACCTTCTGTACCATTTATTCTGTGTCGGTGGTTTTGTTTCCCAGTCTCCCTATACCGTCGAACTTGTCATAAGGTGCTCAGAAATTAATAATGAATAGAACTATTTGTTTCAATTGCTTGCAAGAACAATAATCTGATGGGTTTTTGATGATTGCTGTCTGGGGGTCGAAAGAGGATTATTTTTCATACCTAAGTAGATACTTACTTAAAATAAGAATGCAGGTACTCAATTTGTTTTGAATGCATTGTAGAAGATAGCAATTTTATTAGTAACAAGCTACCGCCCGCGGCTCTGCCGGCGTCAATGTCGAAAAGTATCCCAAGGGAACATACTCCCGGGTTGAAAAATATCCTATGTGTTATTCTAGACTATAATCTACCTCTGAGCCAAATTTCATCAAGATCCGTTCAGCCGTTCTGACGTGAAAGAGTAACAAACATCAAAGTCAAAGTCAAAACGTTTATTTCAATTAGGCCATTAAACGGCACTTTTGAACGTCATCGTTTACAGTTCAGTAAAAATAATAATATTACATTAACAAAGTGACTCTACTGTCCATTCGGAAAGGTAGATTCTTATGGAGAAGAACGGACAAGAAACTCCATAGTTACTCTCCATAGTTACATCCATCCATCCATCCATACTTACAAACTTTCGCGTTTATAATATTAGTAGGAAGTAGGATTGTTGTATTATAAAGTCATGTTAAAGGTGAAAACATGACAAACATTAAAAAAACCTGATTTGGTTAATTGAAGTTTTAAGACACTTTAGGTATCCTAAACCATAATGTAGTCACCTTATTCAATAGCCATACTAATAAAATTTGAGAAAACAGTGATTAAAATCTCAAAGGTAGCTAAAAATCGCACAAAAAGTTCTACCTAACTACCTACCTCTTTTTGCGAAGTCACATAAAAGGGAGAAAAGATAATAGAGAATGTGACAATAACAGCTTCCGTAGGTGTAAGTCGTCATAATTCATGCACTTTGTCCAAAATGAGTTTCCATCAAAAGTGCAGTCCAGTTTCACTGCACTTATTGTTGAAAAATAAATAAAAAGTTTTTACAATGGATTCAAGCTCTTTACAAAATGGACTTGTCCTAGTTAAAGCTTTCAAGTCTCATTTTAAAAACGGCTCGCGACACCGTTTTATTGTAATGTTTTTCATTTATTATGTACCTATGTGTATTAAGATAATGAAAGTGAATTGTTTTTGACTGAATAAAGTCATTATGACGGCAGTAATAAAGGCCCTTGTCGGAAGGTATATTGTAATTATAAGCATCATTGACGGTGCTAGAGGAGTCTTAAAGTTTGTCAACGGTTTTCCTAGAGTGACAACTATGAGCATAAGCTTAAGCAGGCCTTTGTGGCCATGTTCAAACAGATTATATTGATTAATTTTTTTTTCGGCATTAGGGAGAGATATCAAATAATTCGCAAGGGGGCCAACATCGTGAATTACAGCCCACTTCGATGCTCGGAGAGGCGGTCTGTGTCCTGTGTTCATAGGGGAAAATAAAAATGTAAGTAGGTACTTTTATTTTCCTGTGAAAATGCATTTCACGTAAATAGAATTTAACCCTCAAGAAGACAATAATTATCATTCCAAACCAAAAAAAAACGCCATAGTGCTTTCAAAATATATTATACTAGTTGCCGCGGCTCCGCCCGCGTGATTGTCGAAAATTATCCCATGTGTTATTCCAGACTATAATCTAACACTGTGAATTTCATCAAAATCCATTCAGAAGTTTTACGTGAAAGAGTAACAAACATCCATCCATCCATCCATCCTTACAAACTTTCGCGTTTATAATATTAGTAGGATTCAAATCACATCCGAAACATCCACACATCAGGTGGATGCGCCGCTGTATTTCATGGTTTCTCATCTCTAGTAATACTTGGAAAGGTATTATAATTATTTGTAAAGGTAGATGTAAAATATCGAGTATATCTATTCTAGTTGTAGTTGTTATTTATGATTTCTCATATTTATGTATTTTACTGTTATCTTAGTGGACGATGGATAGTTTTATTTAAACTTTTAGCAGGTCAATCAAAAGATGATGGGTATACGGAATCAGGTTGATTTCATACGTTTTGTTGTAATAATAATATGGGGCAAACACAACATCTTTTATTGTCCTGTGTTTAATTTTTTCCCGTAAATTGAATATCGACACTCGCAAAGACAAAAAAAGCAAAATTCTCATTTGGCAAAAAAACCAGCCATAATCTTTTTACCGTCAAAAAATATTCAAACCAAATCCGGAACAGTGCCGAAAGTGGATGCGCCGCCATATTTAATGATCGGTGTACAGTAAAGAGTATCTCTATTGTATTCTAGCCGTTGTAGTTGTAATGACATCTAATATGAATGTATTTCACTGTTTCCTTAGAGTAGATGGTGATTTCATATAAACTTTTAGCAGGTAAGCTGAAAGATAAACAGAAATACGGAAAAAATACAACCGATTTTATTTTTCCTGTTTTTTTATTATTTTTTTTTCACATAAAATGAATGACGACATTCACGAATACAATAATTCTTATTCAAACCCAAAAAAAACGCCATAATGTTTTACCTTAAAAAATATTCAAACCACATCCGGAACAGCGCTGAAAGTGGATGCGCCGCCATATTTCATGGTCTCTCATCTCTAGTGCATATTGAATCTGAAATAAACCGCGGCGGAGGGGACGCTCCACAATGGCGCGAATGACAGCCTCAGAAGGCTTTCACCTACCTTAGAGCGCGTTTACACGATGACGGAAGGTGTAATGTAAGGAAGATCCGGGTTTTCCGACCGGTTTTTATAAACTACGGAAGGGGAGTCAAAAGATCTATTTGGTTTGGAAATTTTGTATAGGAATTGCTTTATAGTTCGAACGTTTCCTGATATTTTCAATAGAGAATGGACACAGAAACGAAGCTCTGTGATATTTTATCGAAGGGTATAATCTTGAACACGCAAGAACACGTCTAACGGCCGGTCTCAATGGCCTATCTACCTTTGACCAACTGTAAAATTACAGTAGCTAAAACGTCATGTTTACCTTTCAAATATGGCGTTTTAGCTACTGTTGGTAGCTAATTTGACAGTTGGTTAAAGGTAGATACGTTATTGAAACCGACCGTTAAAAGACAAAGAGGATCCTTATTTCTTTTGCGTTTCAACAGTCAAAACGTTCTGTAAGTCACGGTTTGAACGTAAACCCGTTCTCCTTAACCTACTCGAAGATCGAAGATAGAAAAGTTGCTACGGCAAGACAGATAGTGTAAACGCCCTCTAACGCACCTACGTACGTTTGCGTACCTTTTTATTATTTACATCGCATTTTCAACGAGTGTTTGCTTTGAGTCTTACTTTGATTTGGAAAGTGGCGTGGGTGATGTGATCTGAATACAGGGAGGTCTTGTGCTTGCTGGATAGTTGTGGACTTAGTTCGTGTTGACAGTGGTGGTTTTGACGGAAGGTAGGGTGCGGGTTGTTTTTTCATAAGTACCTATTCAGAAGTATTATGCCAGTGTAGAAGGCCTGTGATTGCCTAAGGCTGATCAACAAGGAAAAAATAATTTAAATCAAAAAGTCTTAAAAAGTTTTTTTTTGTCGTTTAGATCATCTAAGTCTGAGCCATTATAAATAGTGAGTTTGATGCATTCCATGTGAGAGTTGGTAGCTAAATTACTTTAATTTTTAAACCCAAACAACAGTCTGCTCAAAAATACTGGGTATTATTATTTGATTACTAAATCTCTGGAACTAATACTCCAAAAGACCTCAACCATCCCGTAAAGGATCAAGTTATTCCCTAACATCCAAAACGAACAATCGGTCGAAGATTCACTGAACACACATCAAATTAAATCGCCTTAAAGCGGACGCGTGAAATCACGCTGTTATTGTAACAGTTACTCGGAACAGGTTCTGTTCTAAATGAACAGTTTCACGTAAGCGAGTATTTACTCGACTCTACGTAAAGTACGGAATCCACTACTGTGAGGCGCCGAATTGTTGTCAAAGAATAATGAATAAGTTTTTTTTTAAATTATTTATTAAACTGTTAATTTAAGAGATTTTTGAGTTTATTTTTTTCATTCGAGAGTCGATTTTTGCAAGACCATTGCGTGGACAGTCGTGTTAAAAAGTGTTTCCGGGTTTTTCCATTAGGAATTTTGCAATAGCAGCCCGAAGTTTGTAAGTTAATGGTGTGACACACCCTTGTCTCGGATAGCCCGTAAACTCGTTAGTCGTCGATTACCGTATGATGTCGTCTGATTGGCGTATAAGATTAAGGCAACAGAGACTGCACACGCTCGCCACCAGTGTGGAAAGGATCATATCAAATGCGTATTTGACTATTTTCTATTGAGATACCGTGACCGAAATCAATCAAAAAAATCATCATTGCAAAAAATCTCCAGCCATTTTAAACGTTGTTTATTTAAAGTCGTATTGGCTCTGAGTATTTACAGACATGGCCAGTTTTCAGGGAAAAAGCAACGTAATATTCAAACTAAAGTTTACAATGTCATCCAATCAGGAACCCGTGTAACATGAAAAGCTACTACGGTTTTCCGCCATTCATTTGTCTCTGAAAAAACAGAGTTACAAAACAACTGACGACACAGAGCAGAGCAGCGTTTTTGTACGAATGATGTACGACTGAAATTAGTTTACAAAACTTTGCTGACTGAAAAACTCATAGAATGTAAATGGTTTTGGTAGATTAAAACATTATTATTTGTATTTATGAACGTGTTACTTTACACCAAACACCTAAACTATAAAAATATTTTATATAATAATAATTATAGTGATTAGCTTAATCTCGGCGAAAAATAATGACAAGCAATGATGTTTATCGAAACATGTTTAGCCAAAACATAGCTATCGAGAACAGAAAATGGTACGAATTAATAAAACTCCGTGTTGTTTAAAATCCAGTTTATTCATGTATTTATTAATTATACACGTTATTATATACCATAAGCATGAAAACGGACACTTAAAATTTCCGGACTCCATTGGCCCTTTTTACGTATGGCTACACGAAAGTGTGCCAGATCCGTCCAAATTCATACTCAAAAGTCTTGTCACATCTATATTTAACTGGTCTACGTATGAAAATCAACTCAGCCGGCTCTCAGCGCTGTTCATTTGTCACTGGTAACACAAAAAGCTTGTGGTTACCGCCGAGTACTGTCGCCAACATAATGAGTTTAATTTCGTCAACCCTAAGCGTTATTCATTTTAATGTTTCCCAACAATTAATTAATTTTATGAAAGTATAGTTAGAATTTTCGTGCAATTCAAATAAGAAAAGTTTTTATGGTTGAAATAATAATTAATAATTTAAAAAAATGCAGATTTTTTCTAACGGTTTTTTTTTAATAAATGTTTTGGATTTACTTGACAAGTTTCGGACTCATACGTGACCTATATTCACAAGCTATACACAAGATTGGACACAATTAATCTTTAAACATAAGGATGGATTGTTATTAAACTTTAAGGCTTCTTAAGGGGGTAAGTGTGTACTGATTAAACGCGGGCTACTAACTACTGAATGCCATGTTTCAGAGACTTACTTCCCTTACAGTTATTAAACCAAAATCTGCATAAATAGGATACCTACTTGGCCTGCTTCGTCCAGTACACTTAAGCAAAGCGCAAGCAAACTTAGTTCCTAGTTCCTAAAATCGAGTTCTAGTTTCGTACTACTTATAAACAGCTTACCCCATAAGTTAGTAGTAGATTAAAGATCTTGAACCTGTCTCAAGAACATTGCTATTTTGGTGTTGAACTTAGGAAGTTGCCAAGTTACAAAGCCATTCTGATGATCTTTATCTTTGCACTAGAAAGACGGTATTAGTTTGTTAAAGACATGAAATGGTGAGATAGACTTATGTTATATTCTATACTAAAATGATTTAGACGTAAACTTTCACACAGCTTGTTCATGAATGTGGTGTGAAAAACCTTTTGTACAAAAAATACAATCGACTTCCAAATAAAAAAGCACTATAAAGTATAAAATAACTTTAATTTAGGAATCCGGTGTTTTGGGTGGTTTCATCGTATTTTAACACCGACTTCCGAAATTAAAGTGTAAAAAAGTTTTTTTATATTTCAATTTTTAGTGGTACCCCACACCTAACAACACCAATGGAAAGTCACAGGAAAGCATTTAATTTAGAACAGGTTAAAAAGGGAAGTGCTGTTCGTCTTGTACGAACGAAATTATGATGGCTGGCATTGCCGATATAGTAGGAGGCCGATAACGAAAATTCACAGTTTTTGTTGGGTAGGGCCTTGGAGCTAAGCCGCGCTAAAAAACAAGCAATCATAAAACTGATTATGTCATTATTATTTGTTGATAAAAAACTTAACTGAAGAAAGATGAACGATACAAATATAAATTACCTATCATTCTCCTAAGAATGTCACGTATCATAAATATATCTAATAAATTCCTGAATTTATATATCGTCGAATGTATATCCACATTAGTAACCAAGCCAATAAATAAGTCCCCTACTTATTATAATTACCAATATTATCCGATTTCCTCTATATCCAAATTAAATGAAGACGAGAATCATTGAGCCCACGGGAATCTCCCCCTTCGAATTATCTGTTTCCGATTAGAAATAGGAATAAATTTTATTGCAGGCACATCTAAGACAAAAGGGCAGAGTCGGGAAACTTTTGAAGATTAATTCTCTCGATAAAATTTCACGCTTGAAATCTTGTAACTAGGTAGCTCGGAGGGCAGACCGTGGACCGATATCGGTTGGGTTCTGTAGACTTGGGAGGATATAGATAAGGATTGAAAAGTCTATTTTTAAATCATTAAAATTGATAATTTTTACAACACATTTTATTTTGAGATCTTGTCTGAACATGGAAGAACGTACGTACCTCATTTTGTGTTTTTTTTATTTGAGATGGGTTTGCTCTTGACTCTAGTCTAGGTCATAGCTGACAGAGACAAAGTCGACGATGGAGCGAACATACCCAGAAGAAGCCTGTTTACTCTAATTTCGAAGAGAATAGGGTTGTATGCGTTCGGAAACACAGTCGCAGGCAGGGAATTCCACTCCTTTGCTGTGCGCATTATACCTACGTTTGGAAACGTTTAGTGCGAATTGGTGGAATTTTCAGCATCATCAACATCCACAGCCCGACTTCGGATTGGGCATAGGTCTTTCGTCTCTTGTACTAATTCTCACGCTCCTGTGCCACTCTACCAGTATGCGTTTCTCTGATACTAAAAGATAAGTAAAGTTATCACAAAAGCAAAAAAAGAAAATTAATAAGTTCAAATCATTTAAAGTAAGTTACTGCTAAATTATCCCATTCCAAAACGCGTCATCTGAAAATGTGTCTAAAAATAACAATTTCTTATTTCCAAGAAATCCTAACCTTCAGCGACACGACTTCCTGCGATTGTCCACTCTATACTTTAATCCGACTCGAAGGACCGACTCGAGCTCGTCCCCAAGGAGTCGCGGGTTCCTGCCTTTTTATGGCCTCTTCCCAGTCCGACACTGCTTTAATGTACGCTAAGGAACATTTTATCTTTTTTAGTTTGTCTCTGAAGGAGAAGGGTTCATTTAGTCTGTGACACACTTCTGATGGTCGGATAAGATAAACCCATTTCAGTTTTATCAAGTATTTTCCGCTTCGCTGGATTAAGGGTCAGAGGACCACAAGTTATTAACTGTATCTACTTTAGATTTGGTATTGAACGATTGCGATTGGTTTCTTGGGATGGTTTATGTGAGTTATTTATGTATTGGATGCTCTTGGCTCTACTCTATTTTTAGGCGGAAAAGGGTTGAGTCATGTGTTTAATTAAATGTATCCGAAATATCATAAGTAGCATGTTATGGCTAGCATATTTATTCAATTACCTACTTATAATTCTGTCCTTGTGAGTACTTATTCAATCTACCCTTTCATTTCCTGCACCACCCATTCTGTCATGTCCCTTTCACCTTAAACAACCGTAAAACAAAATTAAACGAATATTTTACCCTCTTCGACGTAACGACTCAACAAACAAAATAAAAACAGCAATCCAACAACTGGGCTCGCTATGATTGTCCTTTATAGCTCGAAGGGATGACCAGAGCCATAGGGGTCTGGCGCCTGCCCAGCGTGATATGACATTAAGTTGTATTGATACCAGTTATTCGTAATAAAGTACCTTATTGTAGGAAAATCTGTGCCATTTCCATGGAAATTATGTTTTGCTGTGTACTGATGGTAACAGAAGTGAAATGGAATCGTTTTATCTCTTAGATAAAGTACAAAGCGTTGTCTATGAACAATGTCTGCGAAAAATGGGTTTTGTACGTTATGTACAAAAAGTAGTAAACACAAATAGTGTTCATATTGTGCTGCTACGTATTGAATTACATCAGTTTTCGGAATACGTAGGTCACTATGTCAGTATTCTCTACCATTTTTTTTAAGCAACAATTTTGTATTTTGTACGTTAATGTACAAATAATGTAAAAGTAGTACCAAAATAAAATAACACAATTATCTACAGCTACCATCATAATAATATCAATCACTCCCAATCGTCCTATTTATTTACCCATTCATCAATCAATTACATATTCATCAAAACAGTTCAACGTATCTATGTAACTAACAAACCGCAAACTAATTTAGAATTCTCTGTAAGTACCTAGAGAATAACAAAAACAGTCCTAAACAAATATAACAAATGGTATACCCGGGGCGATTGCTAACTTACTTTGAAATTATAATTTCACTATTGACATATTATATTACGTGACTAGTTTTGGTGAAGTTTGTGACGGTTCTAACTAGGGATGTGACAGTGGCCATCTTGGCGGTGGTAGCGGTGGAGAAAAAAAAAATTGACTGCGCAAGCATGAATACAAAATTAATTACACAGTAAAAATGAATAGCAAAATGCTCATCACTCGGCATAATGTTGAGAATCGTGTGCGCGACAGCGGCACAGCGCTGGTGGTGGAGTCCACCACTCCACCGGTGTCGTTGCAGACCCTATCTTAACTTACCTTCATGAAAGTGGAGTTTAACGAAGGTGAAGAAGGGTCAACTGTTCACAAAAAGAATGGTGACGGTTTCTTTTTTCTATAAAAAAGGAGATGCACCACCGGCTCTTTTGGTGGACATCCCGGCAATACCCACTAAACGTTTTGGTAATACTTTCAAACTTATTCTAGTATAGCTAAGGAGTGGAATTCTCTGTGGAGTCTGTGTTTCCTGATAGCTACAGCCTGGAAGTCTTTAAATCGAGAATGAATAGGTAATTTCCAAGAAAACATGCTCCACTATCGACCACATGATCGATTTCCATTAGGTCAGGAGGAGCTCGTGGCTAAATAATAACGTTCGCACGGGTCGAGCTCCAAGGTTAACCTTGGAGCTCGACCGGAGCTTGGAGCAACGCGGAGCAACGCTTGCCGAGGTTGGTCTGTGGATGGGTGACCATCTTAACATACCGAGACTCCTCCGTGCCTCGGAAAGCACGTTAAGCCGTTGGTCCTGGCTGTCATTTGTAGATCTTTGGCAGTCGTTACGGATAGTCAGAAGCCAGATAACTTGACACCAGTCTTGCCAAGGAGTACCGTGTTACCCAGTTAATGGGTTGTGGAGGTCTAGTAGGCAGCCGCTCCACGTAAAATACTGATATTCAGCTGAATCCGGTTTGACTGGAAGCCGACCTCAATATAGTTGGGAAGATGATGATCGATTTCCATCAGGTGAGATTGTGGTCAAACCCGCTCGTATCAATAATTCAAAAAAAAACACTAATAACTTGCGGAGGCTTATGCGGATGCGGAGTGGAAATACGAATTCCGAAGCTAAACTCTAAAACTGCCAAGGTTAGAACTAGAGTTGTAATTACAACTGTGGTTGAAACCTTGGCAATTTAAGAGTATAGCTTGGTAAGGATGTCTTTTCTATATTCTGTTGGCTTACTTGTCTATTTATAATGATTAAGGTATCGAATGTATTGTATTATATGTTTTATATGTATGTACCTAAGTTATAACATCGCCTTGGATGTATCTGTGAAGGTGTTATAATAATGAATGAATAAATACTAAATAAATGTTAAAAGTGTTTGGGCTATGAAGTGCGTCCTGTTATGTATAATTTGTACTAAAACAAGCTTCGTCAGTCAGAATTTTGTTTTAAATACCGGAAAGTGATTGTTAAAATATTAGGTTGGCTATTGACTGGGTTTGACTTTTTCAACTTTCAATGTTTTCTTAGACTCACATGCAACACAAATTGTTTGTTGATAAAGGTATCTTTATCACTAAACAATTAAAAAACATCATTTTGTCCCTTTCATCTTCAAACGATTGACGAGAAATCAAAACAATGATTGAAATACGTTGTTTTTAGTCCAAGTAGGCCGTACCGACCGCGCGAAATTAGCTCAAGAACGGATGCGGTTTATAAATACAGAAACTACTTAAAATTCAACGACACTTAACTTCTCAGAGCACTTACGAAGACAGCTAAAATTATTTTTTACAGAACTTCGCACAAACTTAGTTAACCGGATCAACAAAAATAAAATCCGTCTGGCATCTAGTCTGCAATTGTTTCTTTCTTTCTTTTTCTTTTCAATGTATTTCTGTTTGAAACAAAGAGCAGACTGCAAAGACCGGTAATGAGAAAATGACAATTGGATTTGCTTTGTCAGCCAGCCTCGAAACTATGCAAAAGGGATGAAGATGTAAAAGGATGAAACGAATGGATATACCCACGTAATTATTACGTTTAATTAGTTCTGTTGCAAGTACTTGCGGTTCTGGGACGTGGTCTTTGGTTATCCTCGGCGAAATTGGATTTTTACCGAGGTGTCTGCATGCGATGTAAATTTTGTTTCAACAAAGTAGAATGATCTAATGAAATTAAACCCTTTAGGGATGTCTTTTTGATATGCAAAATGGCCTTGAAGTATTCGATATTTCGTTTTTAGGGTTCCGTACCTCAGTCGGCAAAAAGAGGAACCCTAATAGGATCACTTTGTTATCCGTCTGTCAAGACCTTTTTTCTCAGGAACGCGTAAAGGAATCAAGCTGAAATTAACTCCAAGTATTCAGAACAGCTACGTTTTAGAGCAGTATTTTTTTTTCTCTAACCTATATTGTCCCACTGCTGGGCAAAGGTCTCGCCCCATTGCTTTATAACACTGTGTATTTTGGCATCTCCGTCCAATCCATCTGGAACGAGTCTAAATCGTTTGGCCAGTATTATGTAAAACACAAACAAACGGTAACACGATCCCCTACTATTGTTTTTAGCTGCAATTGAATAATTTAATTATTTTCGACAGGTTGATCTCGTTGCTGAAACGAATCGCAATTAAACCTAATTACCATATTGAATACATTTACTTTTATGAAAAGGCCATCTGAAAACACAAGATTGGATATTTTTTATGAATTTAATTAGGAATAATGGTGGGGGTGAATATTCGGGTTTGGCTCTTTTTTCCTTGTTTCCGATGCCGTTTTTTATGGGTAAATGTTGAGGGGTAAATTTCAGTATTCATGAAAATGTGAACATATGAAAACATACATTGTTGTATTTTGCGATTGTTATGATAAATCAATTTTCGATAACATCTTTCAGTTTTTTTTTCGACTTATTTTTGCAATCAGTTTATTCTTTTATTATCAAATGTTTCTGACATCGACTTCACCCACGTAAATATCGAAAATTGTGTAAAGTGTATCCTCTATAGTAAAGCCTGTCCTATGTTCTATTTCAGGATATGTTCTGGCCGTGTACTAAGTGTCATCCAAATCGGTTCAGACGTTTAGATGAGAAAAGGTACCAGACGAGCAGAATACAAATAAATATTTTCGTATGTTTATGGATGAAACTTTGTTACATCAGCAACAGAAATCTTTGGTTGGGTTCAAATTTTACCTTCTTTTATAAATACTTGTGGTCAACATTAATACTTCACAATAATTAAAAAATAACGACACAAATACCGCAAAACCTAATTACCTTAAAACTGCACTCTAATTTCCGCACACAAAAATTAATCCTAATAAAGCCTTCTATCAAAACATTGTCATGGGGTGGGTTCCATTGTCATCAGGTCGCCATTTTGCAGAATAGCCGATAATGGAAGCAATTAAAATGTATGGAGGCTTAACTGCAGTGCCTCTGCCGAAATTAATTTATAGTCGGCCAAAATAACCCCGGGGTAGCAGCCCTCGTAGATTGTAAACGGTGTTTAGGTTTTCGTGCACGTGTAAGACCATTCAATTATGTTCTTTTTTAGTGGACGTATGTGCGTGTGAGTGAGTGAATGAGTGGTCAGTGATGTATGAGTGAACGGTTGCTTTGACGGTTTTCGTGTGTGGTGAAATTATTTTCAATTGTTTTGTTAAATGGTGGGTTTGTTATCATTAGCAGCGGTATGTTGATATAAGTATGGTATATTTCGTCATAAGTTATATTGTATTGCTTTATTAATAAAATAAAATGCTAATTAAGTAACTATCATCCTTTACGTATCTGTTGTAGGTACTGTACTGTAAAATCTTACCGTGGAAATCTAGGTGAAGTGAACTTGAAGTGAACTGTCATGCCACTTTAATGAGATGGATTGACAGCTCACTTCAAGTTCACTACACCTCAGTTTTTGGAAAATCCGGTGCAATCGATCTACGGTTGCACCCTATTGAAAGATTCCCTCTATTGTGATTGCTAATTGCTTACTAATGCAGGGTCAAACAGTGATGGATAAAATCTTCATTCCATTGTTTCCCCAGAGCGTTCCAGAGTTCGATTGGTAAAAAAGATGCTGTGCGTTCATTAGCAACCGGGTGACCAGTTATTCCACTGTCGCTGTCCTATTTGTAGGGTTTCCAGGTTTTGTTTGGATATAGATGAAGAAATATAAGAGTTTCTGGCGCGACTGATGAAATTAATGATGACGTTATAATATAATAATAGATACGAAAAAAAACGTAGAGATAGGGATCCTAATTTGTTTTAAACAGGATGTAACCAAAAGGTGTGGTCATATTAAAAAAAAACTACTTTTGGTTATGTGGATGGATAACTTTTATCAAAGAAGTCATAGTTCATTCTGAATAAAACCATATTGAAATTTCCCAAATGTATCATTAGCTGATCAAAAATTGTTCATCTACATTGGCAAAAGGAGTTTTAAACATAAAACCACACTTTTCCGTTACACCCGCTATAATACGATTGAAACAGTATCATTTAAATTACTACTGAGTTGCTAATACCTATTCACCGTCAACATTTTTCTAACAGAAATAAAAAAAGACAGGGCGACGAGTTCAGGGGCGAAACATCAGTAAATATAGATTCATAACCAATAATTAAATTCCTTGCCCCTACGAATTCAAATAAACACTTAAACACCAGTTCTGCGGGTAGCGCTGCCTACACCAACAATTGTTAAGAAAACATAACCACGTAGGGTGAACGTACCCATTGTCGGCACTTGCCACCAACGGGCATCAGTAATTAAAGCAATTGTGAAATACGTTCGGGGTTGTATGGTAATTTCCCTCGGCCGGTATCAATTTATTGTCACCCTAAAACAGCAATTTGTCCCTTCACCTCCTCCTGTCCCTCCTGTCCTCACCCAATTAGTGGACGCGTCAACGTTAAATGTCTCAATCGAGTGTTAGGGCCATCTAGACGACTTTATAGGACCATTGATAGCGGCCATCAAATATAATTAGCCATAGAGGTTTATTATTTCAGGCACGCTTCACAATTAGTCGCCCTTCTTTAGAATTGCCATCTTTAGGTTTATTTTTAAAAACATTTTTGTTCAGAAAATAAACTAAGTGTTTTGTAGAACAGAAAGGCTAGTGCGAGTTTTTGTACAATTAAATACGAAGAAACGACCAAAACTACCGACTACCGAAATTAAAGTTATTTTCGTCGTTGTATTTTTTTGTAAATAGTTTTTTATTTCACACTTTTAAGTGATTATTTGATTTTTTAAAATTTTTGACAAAATTCATTAAATAATATTGATTTGGGGTGAAAAGAATTATATGGAGTGTATAATTATTTTTTTTTTTAAATATTCTGTTTTTTTATAATATTTCCCACAGCTAACAGCACTGTCACAGGAAAGCAAAATACGCAATTTCGTTTACTTGGATGATATACTTTCTATTTCCTCCAGCTATTCTGATTTAAAAACCAAACAACTGAACCAATTCTGATCTGTAGGACCAATCGGACCGTATATCCTTTCACATGAAAGAGATTTATTCAAATCGGTTCATAAATGACGGAGTTATGAAGTAACAAACATAAAAAAATATAAACGAATTGTTAACCTCCTCCTTTTTTGGAGGTCGGTTAGGTTTTTTTGTCACCAGACAGCGTTTATTCGTTTTTAGTACAAGGTTGAGGTTTACGTTAAGCGATCGAATGCGTTTAAAAACTTGCACTAAGGCCAATGTTTGATGGCCTCGTATCGCAATCGCCTTCTGTCATCGCAACTGATAGTGCTAAATAGAAATCTACGAAGACTCTATCCTACCAAAAGGACAAATACAAGATATCCAAAAGACAGCAACCTTCAAACATATAAATACATTATAGGTTCACTACTTGGTGTGTAAGTACGTCGTCGCTAAATGTGTGAGTGATGCGTTTCAGAGTCCCTCGGACACGCACGACATGACGTTGCAATGATACAGAAATGCGACAACTTAGAAATTGTTTCACGACTTAAATACACGGACAAGGTCCAACAGGTTTCTTTAGTGCACAAGCGATACCAGTGCAAAACTAGAACTAACAAACTTAATGAAGTTTGAAATATAAGTACTAGACAGTTTTATCATGTCTCTAACCATCTAGTTTTTATCGGGCTAGAAAAGTCATCATCATCCTACTCTTCTTGCGAAAGGTCTGCTCGAAAATTGTTTTTTTTTTCTAAAGCATTAGCTTTATGCTCTTCTCTGTGTATTTATAATTTTATGCTATAAGTGTTTTGTGTGCATATAAATAAATCAATAGAATCGACTCAATTACGCCATCAATACCGGCTAACAATTTATTTCAAAGCAGGCAACAGTACGCTTTACCTGATTAAATGTGGACTACTAATCCCGGCCCACTTAGCCGCCATAATGAATTATAACTGGCTGCAAATCTGTTGAATGCGATGCGATGCGCGTTGATTAAAAGGCTCAAATGAGGCCGTGACTACCAGCAGGATTGATGAATAGCCGCTTTTCAGCATTATTATGCATATTCCTGTTATAGATGAGAGTAGTCACGGAAATATTCCCGATTTTGTAATTGATTTTCATTAATTATTGCGCGCGTTGTGAATGTGGGTGTGTGTGTGTTTCGATGGTCATTATATGAAATGTGCTGTTGAATAATTTTGGTGCAGTTGTATCATTTGTGACAGGCGGGGATCGGAGTTAGTAGAGTTACCGTAACTTAAGCAAAGTAAGTTACACAGAGTGGTAAAATTTCAGAAGAGGTGTTTCTCTTCTGAAATTTTAGAATAATGATTATGACGCTTTTTTTTGGCTGGTTGGAATGACGGCCGTCATGGCCCACGCACAATGGTCCAATATCAGGACTAAGTGCGGAAACCATACCCCAATAGATAGATAGATAGATGACGCCTTTTTTTCAGGGATTTAATAATGAGGTTTTTTTATTGGTCTTTGAATACTTTGATGATTATAAGTTTTATTTTGTATAATTTACCTGTGAAAATTCAAGCCTTCATACCTAATTAAGCTTAAAACCATCCAATATCTTTCTATACAGACTGTTTAAAATAAAAATACCTCCATAATTGGCTTCTCAGAAAACTCTACAAGGATCCCATTGCAATTTAATGTAAGTCTAACAAGATATTGCACTTTTCAAAGAAATCTATACAGACGGAGCCACAAAAAGTCGGAGGAAGATAAATATTTTCATAGCCAGCCAATTAAGGGGAAGGTTGTATTGAAAAACAGATAGGGGATCGTGTTCTACAGTAATTCTATTAAACGATTAAATAATTCAGACAAGTTCAAAGGCGATGCGCTTTCAAAAGCAAAATGGAGAAAATCACATCGTAAATAGAGGGGGTGAAAAAATGCGGACGCATCCGTTTAATGTGGAGAGCTCTTGTGTCGATAAGATTATTTATTGATAGAATATTGTTTTAGCAAGTGGAAATTGGAATTGTTTTGTTTATATACATTTACTTTTTCTTATGTATGTCACAATATTGTCATGTAGCTTTTGCCCGCGACTTCGTACGCGCATATCCCGCTTATTCCTGTTCCAGTATAGCCATCCTCATGAATGTGGCTATCACATAAAAAAAGAATTTTCCAAGTCTGACTGATAGTCTATAGTCCCAGAGATAAGCGCGTTCGAACAGATAAACAAACAAACTCTTCAACTTTATTACACATCTATTTTTTAAAATTTTGTTTTAAATGTACCAGCATAATATGATCAAATGAATTGAAATAAATAATTATTACTATTCTTATATGAGATTGTCAATAATTCTCTTAATCTTAGGTGTAGTATTTCCATAGGTACATACAAACATACATTCGTTTAAATTTATCCAAAGGCTGTCTCTTTAAAATATAGCATTTTGCGATAAGGCCGCTCAATATCGGACTGGCACACAAAGGCTTGTGTACCCTAAACCGATAAAAAAACATGTTTCTTGTCAGTGGCCATCATACAGATTCATGTATTTATCCGCTTTAATTTTAATTTAACTCATTTTTTTTATAGTGGCAATAGTTCAACACACTGAAAATTCAACTGTCTACTACTACTACTGTAACTGTGTACTGCTGAAATTTTCAGTGTGCCTATTACGGTTCATGAGATAGACCCTCTAACAAACAAACGAATAGGTAGCGGACGCTTAGTAATAGGGTTCCGTTGATAGTTTGTATCGTGTTGGCTATTAAAAAAAGTAGTTTCATGCTTATTACTTTTTAATTGCAAAAAAGCTCTTATTAGTTAATTAATCATGACCTGACGGAGCAACGAACAACTTAATTAATTTCTGAATAAAGAAACAACCGAACATTAGCATAAAAAATGCCCTTTGACCTTCCTATTGGCCTACAAAGGAAAGGTCAGGCGCGTTTTATCTCGAAACATTATGTAATTCCATTGGGATAGCTTCTGGTTCTACGCCGCCAGGAAAATATTAAGGTGGTTCAATAATAATTTTGCACTCTCTGCGGACTTTTGTAAATAAATATTTAAATTTCGGGTAAATATCTGTTAGGTACCTACATACTTACTTTTTTGGAATGAGTGAAAATATGGCTATAACAGATATTATGGTACAGGAATAAGATATAGCTAATACGAAAATAAAAAAAAAGCTTTGAAAAGTCAAAACGTAGGTAAATAAAAAATACTTTTTTTAAAAAAAATACTTGACTATAAAATTTATTTCGCACAAAAAGACCTACCTAACAGTTTGTACAAAACTATCGATATTTCTTCTGATTCCATCGACAAGCACCTCTCAACAGCAGGATAAACCCGAGGCCCGAAGCCAGTGGCTTTCAAAACATAATTTAAAAATAACTTCTTGTTTATTGACTATAATTTTATCCCAAACAAAAACGAGTATTTGTATAAAACTATCGACATTTCTCGTAATTTCATCGACAATCGTCACCCACCACTAGAATAAATCCCGACGCAGTGGCTTTGAAAAGGGGTTGCAATAAGGTGCACGGCACAAATTAGAGCAATTTAACTTTAGAACGTGTCTCCCACGTCATACATAATGGCTGCTTTTGATGATACGTTTAATTGAAATCATAGTGAGGGAAAATTTTATGGGATGATGCCAACTTTACGGATTGTTACCCTTTTAGGAATACTGCTTTACTTATATTAGGGTTTGGCAAGGTTAATATTTAAGATGTAGTTTCAGTTATGATGTATTTTATTGCATGAAGACTTTTTATGTGTTACAATTTTATTGACTAGCGTTTTATATAGCTCATTACTGAAAATCAACTAGCCTATTATCAAAGTTAAGTTTATTGGTTAGTATTTTTGTTCAAGGTAATCTCTGGAAGTACTATACCTATTAATTACGAAAGAATTATCTATAACATCTTTAAGTGCCATTGGAATCCAATGGAACAAAGTACCTACGAGAGAGATTCGCCACGAGAGCGAAGTCACGGGTAAAATATTGTTTAGGATAATTGTTATTTGATTCGGTAAAAAAGATCACAACAAGATACAAATCAAAACATTATTGGGACAAAATAAACTCCCAAAACCAATACGATTTATAAATAGTTCAGACAATATTCCCACTCAAAATAAAATCTTCCTGGAACACCGATACAAACTCTAAATAAATCACCTCCAATCTATTAAGCCTTATCAGAACGCTTAATCAGCCAGAAGCCAGGGGTGCTAATTATCATTCAATCTGGGCCGCATTGAATAGAGCCCGTATCTTAGGTTGATTATATCGAACCTAGCCGCTTTGTACCTTTGGCTCCCCTGTAAGGTTTGAAGTCAAGGTAGGGTGCTAAGAAGATTATATTTTATCAAAGGGTTAATGATGTCTGGGTTTGATGAGAAGTATCAGTTTTGCAGGTGGGGATTACCATTATTAAGTACGTGATTTAAATTTGTAGTTGCAAAATATACTGACTTATAAAATACCATCTTACGGTTGGAACAGTTTTTCAACTAATGAGGCTGTTGTTTATTTATTTATTTTGGGACAACAAACAGCAGTTTAATAATAAGTAAACATAGTTTTCTTGTTCTTTTTAAGTTATTTATACTATACTGAAGGTACTTAAGTTATTATCTAGTCTATATTTAGTCCCGTTATTATAAAAGTACACCACTTATTTTGAATAAACGTTGAAGATGAAAAATACAAGTAATAGGCATAAATCTTATTACGTAATTATTCATCGCCGAAATTTTGGCCTCACCAAACATTTAAACATAATTAAAAATTGTTGTTCTAAACCGCGTTTAATTTTTGAATCATCCGCCAATCTTTCCTTTAGAAAATTATTTGCATCGTTCCCTTTAAGAGTCAGTTCAAATCGCCTGGAGCCGGATGCCTCAGTAATTAGGTGAAATTTTTCTTTGAGATCATGGCACAAACATCCCATTCAGCCAGATAAAAGATTTTTATCTTCCGCTCTCCGATCGTTGATGTAAATAACGAACTCATTTCTCTTTGGTTTTATTAAAGAAAAGGGGAACCTTGTTATAATTTTCTTGTAATAATTTGGACAAACGACCGAATGTTGTGTTGTTTTGTAATATGATATTTGGGTATTCATTTGGTTCATGTCTCTTCCTTTGTTCGTTTTTACTTTGGTTTTAGCTTTGCTTTCATTTTTAACAATCTTTACAGTAGGTAGGTATTTTCTTACATGTACAGTATTATTCTTAAGATTTTTCGTTTAATTTTGCCTTTGTTCAGTTACTTAGAACATGTTCGTAGACTCTGAGAAAACATTATTAATATGGATATACAACTATGCGTACGATATTATATACCTCAGATACTTACACAACCTGTGTAAGTGTTAAAGGTAAGTTATACCGTTTTCCGCTTTGATACATGGGGCATTCATTATCGAATGCAAACTTAACATCAAACATCCGTTCCTAAAGCTATAGGTTCTCGGATGGCTTCGATCTTCAGTGGTTGTGTGGCGTCGCTCCGCAGTCTATGACCCACCTCTTGTCTTGCCCCGCCCTGTCACCTGTACATGTGAGGACTTTATGGCTGCGTCAGCGAACGGTGTTGCCGTTGCTGAGTACTGAATCAGCAGCCATAAGGTCATAAGGTCCTCATATGTACAAGTGACGGGGCAATTTTATGTTTGGCCCAATTTGATAAGTGTATTTGCCACCGACACGCTAAGAAGAAAAATGCCATCTTCGCCTCGTGGCCTATCATACAAGGACTGTACATGGTTTCGGGTTAAAAGTAGCTTAATTATGGTACTCAGTGATTAAATAGAGAGTGCAGCTTACTATCGATGAAAGAATTTTTGGAATCGGTACAAAGTCAAAGTCAAAACATTTGTTTCAATTAGACCAATGCCACTTTCAACAAAATCAACGTCAACAGTTACAGTTAAAAAAAACTTTTTCACAAAAAAATACAACAGATTTCCAAAGAAAAACCACTTACAAAATAACTTTCTACTACTTCCAATATTAAAGTTTTTTTAACAGTTGTTTTTTTTGAAAAAAAATGTTTCACTTTTTAGTGCTACCCCCAAAATTGCAATCTGTCCATATCGGTTTAATTGTCTATCTTGTTGTATGTTTCATCAACTATTTTAACGAAATTTATATGAGACCATTTCGGAATAAAATTCTTTTGAACAAAAAAGAATTTTGAAAATCCGTCTATATAATTATGACGGAGTTATGCACGAACATACATTAAAAAATGTCCTCCTTTTTTGAAGTCGGTTAAAATATAATGTGGCTCTAGTTGTTCATTCATACAGGTACAAAGTTGTTTCGGTTGTTCTGGTGAGGGTCGCAGGTAGCCGATAGATGCGAGATGCGCAGGACCGATTCTTGTGGCGACACTTGGGGAAGGCCTATGTCCAGCAGTGGACGTCTTTCAGCTGATATGATGATGATGATGATAATATTAGCGAACGTTAGGTAATAGAACCAAAGTGTTTTCACCGACTCTGTTACATAATACAGTTCTTACTCCATAACTCTGAACGACTTACCGATTTAAATCGCCCAGGTTTCAACATTACAGAGTTCAATCTCAAAGGTTCAAATGTTAATGTTATCATTGGAAACTTGAACGGAACCAAGCGGAAGTTTAATTTAGGTACACAATGGCAATTTTAAAGTTTCGCGTTACGCAATTCAAATTCAAAGTGGATTTCTGAATTAATTCGATTTTTGTTCAACTTCACAGACAGCTTTGGTTTTTAAAGATTTAACTTTGAACTGTTACTCTAGCGTGTTTTATCTTCATTGGAGACTCTTCGGTAATTAATTCGTTTTATAAGAAAAGAAATAGGAATTTATAGGGATGAAGTGGGCATTGATAAATCTCTTACTGTGGGTTCATTTGTATGTTTGTGTTTTATGAGTTATTACTTAATTAGTTTTTTTTAGTTATTTTAGAAAAACGTGGATGGATGAAATTTATAGTAAATGCATTGTAATTTTATAGTAAACCAGATAAGTAAAACTTAAAAGTCCTGTACAAAATGTTTAGATGGGCAACTATAAGCGGCCGTGACCACTTAACTGGAGGTGGGCAGCCTGCTTTGTAGGTCCGGGAAACCACTTTATCTAATCATTCGCTTTTTATAACATTTAATATAAGGGTATTGTAACTTTTTAAAAGAAATAAGACAACTTAGTACCATAAACATTCTATGTAACCCAAAAACAAACACCAAAACCACATCACTCACATTCACAAATTAAATCAATACCTCTACCTCCTGAAAAAAACCAAAAGGGTTGGCTTGAGGTAAGCGGTACGCAAGAACATCAGTCCCCTGGATAGCTGTAAATAAGTTACTTAGGTAGGCTACCTTAAAAGGTACCCACTTATTGGGTATTTTAATTCATATACACTTAAAATACCACTTTAAAAAAATGCCACTCAGGTCACACATTTCACAAAACGCAAAAATCCCCAAAATCGCATCACTCACACCCACAAATTAAGTCAGTGGCACATCCTGAAGAAACCAAAAGGGTTGGCTTGAGGTAAGCGGTACGCAAGAACATCAGTCCCCTGGAAGGCCATAAATTGTCGCGTATTTAATGAGTTTCCTCCGTCGTTAAGCGGCGTCCCCTGGCAATAATGTAACGCTATCATCGCGCGACATTATCTCGAGACGAAACATATGTGAGCCCGGCTGATGTATTTTTTAGGGTGACGGGTGTATGAAGTGGTGGCGCGAATTTGTAATCGGTAGTGGGAAAAAAAGAAGATGTAAGACTTTATAAAACTGGAATGGTTTGGATTAAGAAGGCCCTGTAACAAGGATTAGGTGGCGGTTTCTTAAAAGGCGTTATTTTTTACAGAAATATTAAAAGAACGCCCTTAAGGTGTAACTTTATCTATCTGACTAGCACCTGTGGTGCTAATATCAGGAACTACTAATCTTATCGGCTTAAAATATTAAAGTCGGATAACTATGTCACGTGGTATTCGTAATTATTTAATTATATGTACATTCGTAATTATTTAATTATAATTATGTACATTCGTACTTTTATTTATGCCTCACAGTTTTCCAAACGAAAAATCTGACATAAAGAATTATGACAAGTACCTTCAACTTTTACTCTTACAACTTTTTTTAAATATTACCTAAGTATCTAAAAAACAATGAACATTTAAAATTGTATAGCGGGTTTGAAATCACGAACACTACCAATAACCCGTAATACCCGCAAAGCAATACCGTCGATCGATCACAAATATTTAATTATTCACCGCTTATTGCAGTGGAAGAAAGCTTGGCGGTTGACAACTAATGACAGCTAATGATAGAGTTGTCAGGCAAACAACGTTTATTGGATTAAGCACTGAAATATTACCGCTAAAGCTTGGTTGAGTGATTTGCGTGTCAACGGTGTAGTATTCTAATATCGTGTAGGCTGTATTTATGGCCTGACTTGGAGACAGAAAAGTATAATTAGGCTTTTCATAGCAAGCTAAAGGTTGTTCCACACATATCTGGGCCGTGACCGGGACGTGTTCGGGCACTGGTCCTTCATAACGTGATTATACACTTCCCGGAAACGGCCTGGGCACGGCGCGGACTCGGACGTGTGTGAACGAGTTCATACAAAATAATAAATGCACTTTTTAGAGTTCCGTACGCAAAGGTAAACAAACGCCAACGCCAACAGAACTCTTTTACTAAGCCTGTTATTTTAAGACCATGCAAATCCATTGTTTATGTACCTACTCATGTTTTACAAAAAAAAAAAATTTTATCTTGTCTTATCCTCCGATGTCCGCCCGTCCGCCCGTTCGTCCATCTGTCTGCCAGTGGGCTGTATCTCAAGAACCATAGTAGGTAGACAGCTGAAATTTTCAGAGTGTGTATTTCTATTGCCACTATAACAACACATAATAAAATGCAATTAAATTAAAAAATAAAGGGCTCCCATACAAGAAAAGTATTTTTTTTGATAATGGTACGGAACCCTTCATGTGAGAGTGCGATTCGCACTTGACCGTTTTTTTTTAGCTCCGAATTGACCCCGGCCCGGCCACATCACACCACGGCCCGGATATGTGTGGATCGACAATATTTTAATTATATAATTAAAACATTAATATTATTAACAAAAGCTTGGCAGTTGACAACTAATGACAGTTAATGATAGAGTTGTCAGGCAAAGAACGTTTATTGGATTAAGCACTGAAATATTACCGCTGAAGCTAGGCTGAGTGATTTGCGTGTCAACGGTCGGTACAGGTGTAGGTACTCCCTGTCTTGGAGACAGAAATGGTATAATAAGGCTGTTGCCTTTTTGTAGTGAACTAATCAGGAAAATTGATTATTAAGAACTTACTTCAACATACTGGTTTACTTAGGGCGGGTTCTGAATTGATTAATGAAGTTAAGAACGTGCCAAATCCTAGGTACTTCAATTCTAAATATTGACAGTTTTTCAGGATAAAATTGAGTTTGAGAAATTTTCAATATTCAAAAGCTTATTTCAGAAATGGTGGGTATGTTTGATGACTTGTTAAGAATTCAGATAGTCCGCAAATAAAGATTTTTGAAGGTATTGGTTAAATGACCGTTCCTGTGCTTTTATAAGCAATGTCGTGAGATGTTCCCTTTCAACATTCATGGAAAGAGAAGTAATAAAGAATTATGCTATCTGAATTTTTAAACTTTTTACATCTACTCAGGGCGGAGGTGAAAATTGCAACAAATCTCCAAAGAGTGAACAGGCATATTTTTGGTCTCTGTTTCCATTACATTAGTTATAAAAAAACGTCATGAGTCATAATCATTTAATCATTTATGTGTTGTGTCTCACATCTTTGCACACATTGTATTAGGTGGGTACTTAATAATATAATATGTTTTATTAACAATCTTATATGCTACATTTCATCTTATAACTGCTTGTGTACTACTAATATTAAACATGGTTGTTTATGAAAGCAACGAAATTAAATGTTATTATTTGTATTAGACACCGGTTCCGTGATTGTCTTGCTCTTTGGCATAGGCCTCCCCAGGTGTTATTACTTACAAATAAAACAAAAGAGGATTTGTCTAATCTTAATATATTTACTAATAAATAATTCTCTGTACTCATACTTAATATTATTATTTCCTTTTCTACCTGGCACAAAATAAGGTGTATTTCCTCTATTCAACTTATCATGAAGACTTAAGGAGTCTGTCAGAGTGTTCAAAGGAGGTGGCTCGGCTTCGTAGCGCCGCGTTGATTAATTCGAGGGACTCATAAGCCAGATTAAAAGTTTCCTTATCAGGGGAATGCATGAACTTATTACAGATAATTATTTCTGACTGGCTATTATGAATATTGAAGAATTTCTTAATTACGTGTTTTGGGTAATTAGTTACATTTATTATTAAACAGTGAGAGAAAATGTAACTGAAGGAGTAAAGTTAGGATGGAACACCTTTTGCGTTGGGGTTTAAGTTTTTTATGTTCTCTATTAGGCCAAAAGGGGGCCTTTTGGCCATGTCCAGCAGTGGACGTCTTCTATATTCAGCAGACCATAAACGAAATGAAATAAATAATAAATGTCGATAATATGTTGGATTTTTATTTTAAAACTGTGGAACGGTGAGTAATTTGATTATTCAAAATGATTTAACCTTTAAAACATTTACAATAGCCTGTGACTGCAATAAATTCGCAATAACATAGGCAGACACTCTTTTGGCAAAAATTTTACCTATTATTCCGTAAAATATTTTCACTCATATTATTCGGAAATATTTCCAATAAAAGCGGTTATTAAAAGCGCTGATTTATCTTTTTTAATAACGCTACAAAAACTTTTGAACCCATTAGCCGCTAAAGCGCTTTGTCGTAAACATACTGTTGGTGGTCGCTGAATAAAATTAAAATTGACATTTTGTGCTGCCATCGCGTCGTGCAGCGGAGTGGAGCGATATATTTTACTACTTTATTAAAGGGAATACAAACGGTTTTATCGGTAAAATTTTGGCTTTTTACAAACTTACAAGTTTTTATGTGAAATGGATGGAAAGCTGTAATAGTTCGATTGTCAATGTAACTGCATATTTGTGTAGTATTTTATGAGTTGCAATTTAGCAGTCTCGGACAGAAACATTTTAAAATTTTCCTGTGTAATCATTCGCGATATTGGCAATAGCCAATATAAAAAATAATGAAACAAAATAAAAAAAAAAACTTAATAAAGTTGCGTTGACAAATATTCGTATTGATTAAGATATAAGATGAGAAATATCGAGAATAATGTTTCACATGCACATTTTTCCCTGCTTTTTTCTTTTTAAGTTAGATCTAAGCTAAATAATAAAGGTAGCTTAGATCTTCTGGAACCTGATTTCCAAAAGGATTGCAAAGTAAATGAAGACAGTCGTAGATGTCGTGCTATCTCTAATGAGTGCCTTCCGAAAACCTTTAAGCATAGGAAATCTTGGCAACGAGCCCAGAACTTACATACTACACGAAGGAAATTGTTCAGGAAGATATCAATTTAGTCACAGACAGATACTGTAAAAGAGCTATGCAAGAACAGGCCAAAATACGGCAGACCAAAAAAAAATCGACTGTGAAAGACCATAATCAAACATAAAAAAAATTGCCTTGAAAGACCGGCAGACGGCCGGTCTGACAGACACGACTGATCTTATTAGAGTTTCGTTTTGTTTCGGACGACGGTACCCTAAAAGTTCTAACCACTACTTATGATTAGTCTAAAAACCAATTAGCAGATTCGTTTGCAGATTTTTTTTTTTAGATTGGCTATCCAGACTTCAAACTAAATGATAAGTTAAAAGCGATTAGCGAATCTTGAATTTTTCAAAAACTATGTAACCAATTATGAAATTCGTAACACAGTTTTATAACTCTTAACTCAGTAGCAGCTACAGAATACCACCCTTAAATATAACCACGCACTTCTGGAACACCCTGTATGTACAAAATCGGTTCGGTGATGTAAGCGTGAAAGCGAAACACACAAAAAATATCACTTTCCCATTTATAATATCAGTTAGGATAAGACCCGATCGACCCATCTAGAAATGGAGTTATTGCGGAGTTGGTGACGAAAAATATATGGAAGAAAAAGATAAAATTATCCCGGCCACACTTAAATAAGGCCGGGAGAGTGACAAGAGTTGTTAAATGTCAAACTGTAAACGAACTTTTTTTTGAAATTTGGGTTGGCTTCCAGTACAACTGGTTTCAGCTGAATACCAGTATTTTACGTCGAGTAACTGTATGTCTGTCCTCCACAACCCAATAAGTGGGTAACACGGTACTTTTTGGCAAGACTGATGTCAGATTTTCTGGCTTCTGACAATCCGTAACGACTGCCAAAGATTTGCGAATGACAAGTGATCTGCAAAATAACTGTCAATGACTTGCATTGTTAATGTCAATGTTTATTGTCAATAATTGCGTAAATAATACCACAGTGGGACTGCATTACGCATCAATTAGCCAATTAAATAATTAATGAACGAGAATAATAAATAACTGCGGCGTTTATTTATTACTGGCAACATAGTTGGCACGATGTAGTGCTGTGTGCAGGACGCTTGAATAAGTGATTTATTAATTTTTAAGTAGTTTTATGCTCTGTAAAGTCTAATTACAGTGCCTTTGTGCTTATGTAGACAAGCTCGTGACTAAATATTAACAGCCGTAGGGGTCGATCTTCAAGGTTAAGCAACGCTTGCCGAGGTTGGTCTGTGGATGGGTGACCAAATTAACATACCGTGACTCCTCCGTAAAGCAAGCACGCTAAGCCGCTGGTTTCGGCTGCCAATTATAGATCTTTGGCAGTCGTTACGGATAATCAGAAGTCATAAAATCTGACACCAGTCTTGGGAAGGAGTACTGTGTTCCCCACTTTTGTGTTGTGTGGTTTTGGAGGTCTGGTGGGTATCCGCTCCACGTAAACATACTGGTATTCAGCTGAATCCGGTTTGACTCGACGCCGACCCCAACATAGTTGGGAAAAGGTTAGGCAGATGATGATGTGCTTGTGTAGTGTGAGGAAAAGCATTTCAGTGAAAATTAAATGTTTGTTAAAATAAATTGTGTCACAGTTGTTGGAAAGACCAAAAAACTAAGCTGCCATTTTTAAAGCATTTTTTTTAGTTATATAACTTAACGTTAAACGTTTAATGAAGTCTGAATGGATAAGTACGTTTAACAAAAACAGCTGTTCCGTCGATTTCATGAACCAGGTTAAAAATAAAAAAGTATTACTTACATACTGACACATAATTTCCATGAAACCACAGACATATGAGTAGGTACTGGTAAGCATTCATGGCATTCCGTGGTCAATCATCAGGTAAAAAAAATAAACAGGCATTGCTAACTTACGAACCTAAAAAAGATATCAGTCCAACACAAATTGGAACGATTCCCTTGCCACTCACATTAATAACACAAAATATCATTTAAACATTTTCGTAGAACGTGTAGTTACAAAATGTTCATTTGAGCTCAGCTTCCATTGCAGAGTACATTTAATTACCAGTGGTCCACCGAGCCGTATGATTGTCAAGTCAGTGCGCAAGCTGTGTCAAAACCAGGGTTATCTCATAACCTTGGTTACACCAGCCATCTCAACGTTTAATACGATTACGTTGTAATATCATTTTGCGATTTCTGTTTTGGGGTTTTATATACTGGCTTTTGCCCGTGACTTCGTACGCGCATATTCCCGTTCCCGTTTTTCCCGTTCTCCTCTAAGAAATCAGAAATCCTCTCCTAGTGCTCCCCTACACTCCGCAAGGAACCTACATGCCAAATTTCAGCTTTCTACGACCAGTGGGCTTAGTGAGAGTTTTTTCACGTTCTCGATCGCGTTAGCGTAAACGTCAATTTTTATTGAAACTTAATTAGCGCCGTCAGGTGACAATAACGGAAAACCTTTTTTTTTCAATTTGACGCAAGTGAACGTTTACATTAACGCGTTCGAGTACGTTAAAAACTTTTCGTTGTGTTACCAGTGACGATCGAGTTCCGCTCGAAAGTGAGGACCGTTGTGTGCACATGGTCACGTAAGTTGCATTTTCGACTGTGCGTTGTCTGTCAGACACTCAATAACGGAAGAATTTGATATATTGATGATTAGTGACCCACCCTGGCTGCAATTAAATTTTAAGCGGATTTCAAAAAAGATTCTTTCCTACAAATATTCCTCACAACAAGACCACAAAAAAAACAGCCCAATTGGCTTAGCCGTTTTCAAGTGATGCTCCGTCATATATATGTTGGAAATTGATTTTCATTTAAATGGATCCTTGGCTGATTGCCGCAAGAATAGAATTATTTTAAATGAATTGAATTATGCAGATTTTTCTACGAAGCTAGGTAGGTACTCCTTTTTTTTTTCTTCCACTCTGTTCGGAGCGGAAGGGCGTGTCAGACTCTTACTGATTAAAACCCATCCGTGTTCCTTCTTGACTCTTTCGAACAAATTCCGCAACCCTGGCAGGCTCTGGCCCTAGCGGGCCCCGTCTTCTATGCTGTCATCTCTTTGAGGCGCGCGTGAAACACAACGCGCCATCGACCCGGGCCTGATGGTGATCGGACAGCGAGCCACCCAACGCTCGCCGTCCGCAGGCCCGCGCCTACGGTGGCCGGGGATCGCTCTGCGAGGTAGGTACTCCTTGGGTTCATCAAAGTGACATTGTCGATTCGACGATAGCAATTGTCAAAAACTAAAACCTTGACATTGACATTTCACTGGCGCTAGTCAATGCCATACATGTTTTAATTTTCAACAATCGCTATGTCATCTTGTCTAGAGACTCTTATTTCTAATGACATGAATTTATTAATAGCTTAGCTACCACACAAAGCCTTACTAAGTGTCCTTTGTTATAGTTACCTATTCTGTTTTATTTTCCACGGTTCCATTATACAACAAATAATAAACTTCCCACAAAGCTTAATACAAAACCCAACACAAATATCGAGTTAATCAGAAATTCACGGACAAATGTAGTCATTTTTGGTAACAGTTAATTGTCCTGTCAGAGCTAGGGCTGCAGCCTGCGTAATTACAAAACCGGCTTGTTTCAGCTATGCAATAAATTGTTCAATGCAATTAAGCCTGGGATATGTGGTCTGTGAAAGATTGCCACCAACAGTACCTTTACACTACCTTTAATATGTCATCGTATAAATTTTAACCTAGCCAAGTGTCCTGGAACGAACATTTAATCGCTGCTTCCGGCGAAAATTACTAGATGGCGCTGGTCGTTAAGGAACGCCGGTGGCCGGGAAGACGAAGTAGTTTTCGCGGAAATAAACGAGTTCTAGAATTGTGGAAAATCGAGAGCTCTCCGTGATATTTTATATTAGTTACGATCTTCCTTTCCTCGTTTGGAGTTTGAGATCAATGTAATTTGTGAACATATGCTACGATACGGGAAGGAGTCCAATTTTAGGATGGCTCGTATAAAACTCATCACTTGCAAACGACAGGATTTTGCTGAGAACGTTGCTGCATGGTAGCTGCTGGAGACGATTGGTATTCGGACAACGTGAATTTTACACTCTCGAATCTAATTTTCTCTGGCATTATAAAACCAGGATGTTATATCAACACTTTTAGAATTTTACCCCTTGCCAAAAACAGCTCCTTTTAACAATCCTCACACGTTCATTTCATTAGAACGCACGCAAAGATCAATGGCTAACTTTATTAGGGCTTAATGTCGGTGAGCAACTATCAAATTAGCGAATTACACGAACAACTTGTTTCGTTCACTCGTCCACTCGTACATTCGAAGTTGCCGCGTAATGTTTGTATTCAGTCGGCACATGGCGGGTTTTATCTCGTTCGGAAAGTTGTATGGTTAATTAAGTAGAAAAGCCCTCAAGTTTTCCACGTTAGCCGCGGGCACCTTGTTACGGCCTGTTAAAGGTTTCTTGCTAAAAATACCCGTGACGTGGACGCAGAAGTTTTGTTTGTTTATGTTTTCTTTAAACAGGTAAGCGAGTTATAAAGGTGATGTGAGGGGTTTCGCTTACGTAATTGTGGCGGAAAAAACTGGCCGAATGGGAGTTGGATTCGATCGCGAATGGTTCCGACTACGGGTTCCTTTTCCAAAATACTTACTATTATACGTTAGTTTTTCAAAATCTTAGACTTCGTAGTTTCGAAGATAAATGGTATAAAAAGGAATGGTAAATTAAGTTTCTACACTGGATAAAAAAAATATATAAAGGAATGGTAAATTTTTATAGTTGTTTTTATTTAAATAATTGCCAGTGTCAAACGGACAGACTGACACATAGGGTTCCGTTTTTCCATAAAGACATATGGAACTCTAAAAAGGCAAGTTTGCTATAGTCACAAGCAGTGCAAGATATAATGGCGATAAATTTAACCAAGAATATGTTTTTCGTGCAACTAAAAAACTAAGTGATTATGTTACGAATTGTTGTTATCTACTTACCTTATACGAAGATTTCACTTTACAAGGAAACCAAAATGTTTTCTACTTTTATAAGGTCAGAGTGTGAACCTTTTCCAATCCAATTTTGGTAAAAGCATATTTGGTTCAGGTTTAATAGAAAATAGTATGTACCTACTGTAAAGTTACTTTGTGTACTTACCTCTGTGTTTTGGTTGGGACAGAACATATAATTATTTATTTGACATTTACCATTAAATTATAAATTTATAACCCAGACATGGAATAGTAGGTATTACTTTTTAAGTATGACTTTTTGTTTTTTTTAGATTTATATTTGTTTATAAGAAGGGGAGATAGAAGCCTTGAAAAGCTGGTAATCGTGTGGCCGGTCGCCAACACGATGGTCGGACCTAGTGAAAGATACTATGTCCTCAAGCAAATTCCAGCATGTGGTGATGGCAACATTGGACCGGAATCGATGGAGACAGTTTGTCCGCTTAAAGGGGTCCAGTGACCACTATCCTCAATAATGAGGGACCGACTGAAGAATAAGAGAATTGTTTATATGTAGATATCTTTTTAATTTTGTGTAACGTGAGTTTTGTCTGTGAAGAAAAAACAATTTTTCTTTATTTTCTCTGCTTCCTACCAGCAAAAACAAAACGCGTCATTACGTTTAGCAACACGAAAAAAAATCATATGCGTATCCGATCATCCAATTTCTCCCCTTTTCTCTCTCACAACATTTTTTAAAAATGTCATCGAAGTGACAACGCTGCAAGATAACCATTCGGAAACACTGCAAGGTGTTACACATTTTTCAGTTACGCTTCAGTTCAGCTCGTTTCTGCTGCCAGTATTTCGATGTATGATGGCGATATTTTTTTGCTGACTGTACCGATGGGGACGTGAGCCTAATTTAGACGTGTTTTTGTGGTTTTGCAAAAGGTGCGGTTATTTTATTTTGTTGGTGGTTGAATTTTCATTATGTTTCATTCTGGGTAATTTAAAATAATCTTGAAACCTGGTTGAATTTATTCGTGAGGTAGGTATAGATAGGTATGGTAATATCTATAGCGAACGTCACATACACATTCACTAATTAAGTTTGGCACTTAATTTCTCATTTGATAAAATTTTTGTTAAGTACCAATGCAGCAAATTCTCTCTACCTGTACTCTACATTCTCTACATTCAAAAAAATTACGAACGTTTTGGTGTATAACAAAGCTTTGTTAACAAGTAACTTATTTGTTTTTGTATGTTGAAAAAATAAATGACCAAAGGCCTCCTTCATATCTTTTAAAATACCTTTTTTCTTGCGACTTTTGAACCCGCCTTAGTGGTGTGCGTCGAAAGGCAAGTCCAAAGATAAGTGACATGCTGTCGGAGGCGTTAGCGTGGCGAAGGTGATTGGAAAAAATTTTTGGAAACACTACCATTTCACATTTTGACAGCGTTGATCAATCATAAATATGCTGTCAAAATGTCACATGATAAATCCCTTATGTTTTTTTTAAAGCCTCAGGTCATCTCGCCACCGCTTTTTGGACCGTCCTCGCTGACGCCGTCCATCCTCTGACACACGATAGCGTAAGCAGATAAGCAACATAACAAACCACTTGTTAACTACAGATTTCCTTACCTCACTAACCATCTTTTTTGATTCCAACAATCAATACAAAACGAACAACATTAAACCTCAACAAACCTGTTTTCAAACAGGAAAGAAAGAAAGAAAAATAACAATCAAAAGAATCCAATTAAACAAATTGATAGATCGTTGTCCGAGCTGAGATCGGTTCCATTCGCCATGTCTTTGTGAGCTCGGTATCTTTGGCCATCAATCCGGAGTACAAAGGGTTCTGCCAAGCTCTGTGATTGTATCTGCGAATTCGATTGTGTAACGTATTTTTGCTTTTTCATTTTTAAATTCTGTTACCGTGATTCGTTGGATGTTAATGAGTTTTGATCTGGGTTGGGGATGTTGTATCGGTTGTTTCTTGTTTTGAAGGTTTTTTTGTTGATTTATGTGTGGAAGTAAATAAGGTAATAAGTTCAGACTGTTAGTTTGCACTAACAAAGACACTTTAATCACATCATTAGGTTATATGCTATAGGAGGGATTAAACCAAGTGGAATTCTATCAGCAAGATAGTTCAGTTAATGGTTGGTATTAACATGTGACATTTCAACACCAAACATTTTAGACTTTTGACCAACCTACATATTGTTAATACAACCTCACCATTTCAGAAACGTAAGAAAGAAAGAAAGAACACAAAATGACAGGGTAAAAGCCGGATAGTTGCCACACTTTTTATAAAAATATATAATTATTATATATTTAGTTAGTTGTCACTTTATTCATAAAACGGGTAGGTACTTTGGTTTATTATCTTCAAATTTGTGAAAGTAAAGAACATTATTTTTGATTTTTGTCGACCTTTAAATTTTGTGACATCTATCCCATATGGGGGTTAGTTGCCTAATCCATGTAAATTACGTTTAGGATAGGTACCCCGCCGAGAAAGAAGATTTTTACCGCGCAAAAACTTTGATCGCACCTTGCCTTACCTTGCAATCGCACAGACACATGCAACACGGTCTACTTAGTTGTCGTTGTAAAGTCTGTCGATTGATAAATAAAATAACATGTGATTCATCCGCGAAGCTAGAGTAATTAAAATCGAGGCAACTATACCCCTTTTTTTTTTGATCTCGGGGGGAAATCCTCATGGAAATCCTCCACCCTGGGGCGGGTGAAGGGGTATGTCAGACTCTTACTGACTAAAACCACCCCGGTGTTCCATCTGCCACCTACGCCGGGGATCGCGGGAACGTATGCGACTTCCGCAATCCCCGGCTGGTGCCGGCCCGCCTATGCGGGCCACCTCGCGTCGGCGAGGGGAGTGAGGTGTTTGACTCCCCTCGCTACGTCAAAGAGGGGCGCACGGGAACACCACGCGCCGCCACCTCGGGTCCGGATGAGTGGGGGGTGACGGACATCCCCAAGTCCGCCGTCCCTGGACCCAGTTAGGGGGGCCGGAAGAGGGCAGCGTATGCCCTCCTCCGACGCCCGATGCGCCTGCTGCGGGCAGGGAGAGCGGTTGTGATCTCCCTCTCCCTTTCCGCAGCCTCCTTCTGCGCGATAACTGTCTCGCAGAAGGAGACCACCGCGTCCCAGGACTCCTCACCGCCGACCATAGCATGGACCACGGCCGGCAGCGAGAGGTCGCCGCCTACAACAGAGATGAGGGCACGGCGCGGCTCCTCCCAAGCTGCACACTCTGCAAGCGTATGCCGCACCGTGTCCTCCCGACAGTCGACGCAGTGGTGGCATCGAGCGTCCGGCTCCCTGCCTATGCGACACAAGAACCTCCCGAAGCAGCCATGCCCCGAGAGGACCTGCGTCGCACGAAACGTCAGAGAGCCGTGCCTTCTCCCGAGCCACAGGTCGAGCACTGGCCGGATGGCCTCGATGGTGATGAGGCCGGCGGAAGGGCTCGAAAGCCTGTCCTGCCATTCCGCCACCAGGACCTCGCGCAGCTGCGACCGACTCAGCTCCAAATGTCGTTGCGTCAGTCGCTCGCCGCGCGCCCGCGCGTCCTCGCGCCACCGGTGCAGTGACGCGAGCACTTTCGCCTCCAGGTCCCACGGCGGAGATCCGGCCAGTGCGCAAGCCGCCTCGTAGGAGATCGTGCGACATCCTCTGATGACTCTGACGGCCATCACCCTCTGCGGCTTCCGCAGAACAGTGATGGTGCTGGCCGTCAGGTCAGCCGCCCAGATCGGGGCCCCATAAAGGGCCATCGATCGCACGATCCCCACGTACAACCGCCTACAGGCGGTGCTCGGGTCCCCCAGATTGGGAAGCAGCGTTGACAGCGCCCCCGCCGCGCCCAACAACTTGGGCGCCAGCCGCCGGAAGTGGGGGCCGAAATCCCACCGGCTGTCGAGCACCAATCCCAGGTACTTCATGGTGGACTCGACAGCGATACGGGCCCCCCCGACCACGATGTGCGATCCCGGCGGCGGCGCTCGCCGGGGGCCATGAAAAACAATGGCCTCCGACTTGTTGCCACCTCCAGGCCGAGGCGCCGTATGCGGCTCACCACCTGTGAGACCGCAGCCGTCGCCAGCAACGCTGCCTCCCTGTGCGAGCTCCCCCGGGCAGTGACCAGTGTGTCGTCAGCGTAACACACCAGCTGCACTCCCGGCCGGAGCTCGCCCCTCAGCACCCAGTCGTACCCGATGTTCCACAGGAGCGGGCCCAGGACCGAACCCTGCGGAACACCGCACGACATGGGGCGCTGGTATCTGCCATCGCGTCCCAGATAGGTGAAGTGGTAGGAAGGCACTCGATGATATCGTAGTGCCTCCCGAATACAACTCCAGGGCAGGGTGTTGAAGGCGTTGGAGATGTCCAAGGACACCGCCAACAACACACCGCCCCGCGACACTGCTTCCTCCGCCAGGACTCTCACCCGGGATATCGCCGTCACAGTGGAGCGCCCTTGCCGAAAGCCGTATTGGCATTCGGCCAGGTCCGGCCCCTCTCCGCACAAGTGGCTGACGAGGCGGGCTGCGACTATCCGCTCAAACAGCTTTCCCACCTCGTCCAGCAGCACTATGGGCCGGTACGCGGACGAGGCAACTATACCCCTGGGGCAACTATCCTGGTTTTACCCTTACCCACCCACATGCATAATTTTACTTTTTTTTTTCTTTTCTTAAGGACATAGTTGGACCTGGCATGTTCTGTCTCTACACCACCCTAAGATTGACTGATAGAAAATTCTCTCAGCTCAGGCATTTAGTCTGCGTTCGCACAGTGTTGTTTACTGCTTATAAAGTTTTAATGTAAAAAATCTATGCACAAATTACGCAGCCTTTCAAGTTTTTATAGAAATACAAGCGATTTGTTTACGGAAAATATGGATTCAAATGGCCACTATCGATTTTAAAACAGAATTACCTAATAAACATTATTAGGTAAGGCACGGCCGCATAATAAGATAAACTCCAACCCCCTGTTTTTCAGCCACGAAATATTCGGTGCCAATATTGCTCGGCTATTTCTATATCTCATTTCAGCCACGCAGGTCATTTATAAGGAGGCAAGGCATAAATCGCCCCGGGCGGGGTGAGATTGAAAAATACACGAGAAAACATCTGTCGCCTAATATCATCGAATTACCCCCGTGCTGGCTACGTGAGCCGCTTAAGATGAAACAAGTTGGTGTATTGGTAGATTCGAACGTTTTCAGATCGTGTTTTGTTTATTTATCGGGATTTTTCATGGCGGCGAGGTCTCTTGTGTTAACATGATGAATATGTGTGACTGTACGATTTACCGTAAGGATGTTTCAAATCGAAAAGTGTAGGAATAGAATACAATAGAACAACATAATGTTTATTATGGACACCATATCATTTGACTAGCCTTTTCCCAAATATATTGGGGTCGGCTTCCAGTCAAACCGGATTAAGCTGACTATCAGTATTTTACGTGGAGCGGCTGCCTACCAGACCTCAATAACCCATTAACTGGGTAACAGGTACGGTGGAGTCTCGGTATGTTTATTTATTTATTAAAATCTCCCTTACTAAATGCGATAGCGCGGTCTTAAAATTAACTTATTTACGACTTAAAACTATAAAAAAAACTTAAAAAATAAATAGTACTCATAATAAAAATTACATCTAAAGCAATAACTTCTATACTAAGTTCCCTGAACACAATATTTAAAATAAAAACATATAGCCTATGTTAAGATGGTCACCCATCCACAGACCGAAGTTGGCAAGCGTTTCTTAGATCAACCTGTGCGGCTGTTATTATTTAGGCACGAGCTCCTTCTCGAGCATTATGTACACCATATAAGTTACAGAAAAGATACATAATTACATGAAGAAAGCATTACATAGGGTAATACAATGCGCAGCCTTATTCCTAAAAGCGATCGTTGAAATACAAACTTTGGAAGGATTTAAAAAGAGAAGGAAAGGTAGTACAGCGAAGGAGTCTTCGTTGTACAATTTACAAAACAATAAATTCATTTTTGTATTTGTTTTAAAAAATGTTTGAAACACCTTACATTTTTCGACTGGACGCAAAAAGTTTGGACAGCGAAAAATTCCGAACGTTGCGCTTTGTCAAAAAAATTCGTGAAATATTTAAAAAAGGAAGCATACCTTAATATCCATCGCCGTAAAACCCGCTAAGTCCAAAGTTTCATTCGTTTTTTTTTCGCGAAAAGTAATTTTTTCTACAAACATCAATCTTACTTGAAGGGAAAAGTTTTTGAAATGAGGTCACGGTTCCCCGCGAAATGCTGATGCCAACATTTTAAGCATTCTTTCTTACAAAACGCGAGGAATTTTTGAAAAACTTCAAAAGTAGCCAAGCTTTTCGCCGTTTGCCGACCAACGTGACGGATGTTTTCATCTACTTACCTATACTTATTTAGCTACTTGCTAAGTATTCCAATATTTTGAGCCGTTGATTGTTGCCTTTTTTGATGAAGCCAATTTTCATATAATCATTTTGGTGTACTTACCCGAATAAATACTTTTTTATGATAGACTAGTTGCCACCCGCGGCTCCGCCCGCGTGATTGTCGAAAATTATCCCAAGGCAACATATTCCCGGGATAAAAAGTATCCTTTGTGTTATTTCAGACTATAATCTACCAATGTGCCAAATTTCATCAAAATCCATTCAGTAGTTTTTGCGTGAAAGAGTAACAAACATCCATCCATCCATCCATGCTTACAAACTTTCGCGTTTATAATATTAGTAGGATAATGGCTTGTGGTGAAAACACCTTTTTTTTTTTGGGTGCTTGTTAACTGTACCCACAGATTAAGTAACGTTACCCTATTACTAAGTCTCTGCTATCCGTTTGTATGTCAGTCTGTCTGCCTGTCAGCCATCTTTTTTTTAAATAAAAAAACCTTGCCTCAAACTAGGAATTTCTCCTGTATCGTGGGTGAGTTTACAAAAATATAAACTCACATACACAAACAGCCAGACCCGGAACAACTATCTGTAGGCCATACAAATATTTGTTCCGTGCGGGGATCGAACCCACGACTCGCAGCGCAGCAGACAATCGCTCAACCACAGCACCAACCGTGTCGTCATTCTACATATATAACATGAACCATAAGAAACGTGATTTTTCCGGTATCATTAAAAACCGGTCCAGAATTTTTTTCTAGCACTTCACAGCAAAATTACCCGATTTCATTCCATTTTGTGCATAAAACAATGAGGTTTTTTTAATATTTCACAAGTCCCCTTTGAGAGAAACCAACAGTAACTGTTTTATTTCACCACGATTACAATTTTATGATTTATGAATGATTCATCCATCGCGGTGTGATTATATTTCATTATTATCAAGCGTTTTCCCTTTATCTTTGTAACAATGGAAGATATCAGAAAAAGGTGCGAAAAGTTATTGTTTGGTAAAATTAGCTGTCTGAACGATTGATGTATGGCGCCTCTGGAATAATATGGCGGATACTAAGTGGCTTTTAATTATTTGTGATTAACTTCTTTAGGCATAACTAGGTAAGATTATAATTATTTTAGTATTGTGTTATTTAAATAAAAAAGTATTCTGAAAACCCTATTGATAGAATAGAATAGAATAGAGTAGAGTAGAGTAGAGTACAGTTGAATAGAATAGAATACTCTTTATTATGTACACCATATAAGGTACAGACAATATAGATGAGGTAAATTCTACATAGGGTGGTGACACAATGGGCGGCCCTATCGCTAAAAGCGATCTTTTCAAGACAACCTTTGGATGGATTTTGGATGATTGTTTTCTAACCTTTGCCATCTATCGACGGGCAAGTAAACTAAAAAAATCTCACTATTGAAATGACACACGAAAATGTTAATAGTAAGTAAGTTTTTATTTGAAAAAAATGTGGTAAAGAGATGTTACATAATATATTTCTTGTGCAGGACACATTTCGTCATACTATGATAGCATGCAAATATTTATACATAACATTATTGCTACATTATGGTCATCATTAAACAAAGTTCGAAAGGACATTGACACACATCATCAAATTATCAAATAAATCAAATCAGTAGTGCTTTTAAACAGCATCACATCACCATTTAACTTTTACGAAATAAAATATAAAAGGAATACTTAATAAAATAAATAAATATATAATAAAATTAAAGAAAAAAAACAAGGATATACCATTAGTGAAAGAAAAATATACTTGAATTATAGGAATCAAAAGAGAACAGTTTTAAAAATACGTTGACACTGGAGAAAATGTCTTGTTTAGCCATTTTTTTAAGTAAGAGCAAAATTTACGGTAGTGTTAATCAACTATTCCCTTACACAGCGAGTTATAAATTAATGGTGCTTAGTATAGGCAGCTGTGTCTAAACAATTCAATTCTGGGTACCGGTTTTTCTAAATAGGAATGATGAACTTAGCGTTTGTTTGAGTTAATTTTATTTTGAAACAGTTTCATATCGCACTTAACAAATTGAACTATTTCAAAAATTTACATGCTCGGAGTGGTTTAAAGGTTCTCTGATTTATTTTTTTATAATATTTTTTTTTTGACGGGCCGGCAAGAGTCAGTTAATGAAGTTTCCACGATCCATAGTTTTTCTTCTTTTTGATTTGATATTAAACCTTAAACAGTTTGTGCTCAATAGGTTTAAATGATCCGCAGTAACTATTAAGTCACCAATGTCAAAAAACTACAAAAGAAAATCACTTCAATAAGCCTAGCCGTCACACAAAAGGCATCCATTAATATTTGTTACTTTAATGAGGACCCATTAGGGTTGCCACCCTGTCATTATAGTATCATAAAGCGCTCTATGGCAACCCTAACAGGTAATAGACGATTGATTGATCGGGAAATGGTTTAGAATTTCAATTGCGATTCCAATTTCCAATTTTGATTGAATTAAAAATATCAATTCAATTTTTCATGAATGAATGAGTTCTGTTGCAGCTAATGTAGTGTTTGGGGATTTTATTAATTGCCTAGGACTATTTGATATTATTGATTCGGATCACATAGAGTCACGATTGATGGATAGTATATACCTACCTACTTTATTGTTTATACTTTAAATTTATTTTGTTTTTATTAAATGTAGATAAGTGAGTTTTTTTTTTAAACAAAATGTATTTCGATACATTATTTTTGTTTAATAAATTGAAATGGCTTAATCATGCTACCGTGTCATTTACTATATCTAATGTAAGCAACATTTTATGAACTGAATCTGTTTTTGTAGTAATGCGGAAAAATTGTAAAATATTACTCTAACCAAGCCACTGTAACAGCAATATTTTGCCATTCTCCCTAAAAACCAAATGAACAAAGATAACACAGTCACGTTTGTTTTGTCCCCGTTACATAAAAATATATGTTTCACGTTTTAAAAACAGCGAAAAGTCTAAATTACACCCAAGAGGCTTAAAAGAACTAAACTTAAAACATTACAGTGATGAAGCAAAAAAGTATTCAAAACTTTTTAATGTTCCTCGGAAACTCCGAGGTTTGTTTGTGTCAGCTAACACCGTTTTTATTTCGACTGCTGTACTAGTATTTTACCCGGACATTCTTGTTAAATTCTTATTTTAAGAGTAATGAAACTGTGACTGACAAGCATGCTATACAGATTAGAGAACCACATTAGTGGAACGGTACCTTCTAACTGCGATGGACCAATCAAATTAGGTTTGCTGTACGTGGTTCCTTGTACTAGGTTGTCAGGCAAATGGAAGAAGTGGCGAATGATCATGAGGCGAATCTTTGCTGCTCCTGCAGAAGTCGCTAAGTTATGACCACGACGGTTCTGTCAAAAGTGTCACGGCGAACTTTTTTTAAATTGCTTGGCTATCAAGTTAGCCCACCTGTTGAGAAGTGATACCTTGCTATGATCCTTTGCAATGAGGCATCGTGGATGCAATGCTATCCTCATACACAAGGTATTTGCACCTCTTATGTATTAACGACAAAGGGGTTTGCAAATGAGTACAATATGTAACCTAAATGCACCACAGTGAGAGGGGCCAGTATTCCAGCGGTGAAGACATTATAGGTTGATTATGTTACGCAACAGCCGAAGTGCCAGCTATCACGCATATGTTTTGTTGTGCACTTATGTTACATACTGTACTTATTTGCAAACCCCTTTGTCGCACAGAGGTTTACTGTGGGTGAATCCAATGCTGGCTTAAACTTGCCTTTGTACCTGCAAAAGCTGTCCCTATTATTTTTATATTTTATGAGTAAATAATAAGAATGAGAGACTAACATACATCCATATTTTGCTTTAGTTTACTCCTAAAATCCTCAAAAAACAAACGATTCTTATTAGGACGCTCGTTCGCGAACTGGCGAAAGGTCTAATGACCAAACTTATCCGCGGGTAATGTTTCTTTAAACACTCGCTTCGGACCCATTACGAAGAGTAGGTAAAATGTCGTTGTGAAATACGGAAACTGAGTTGTTTTGGTATAAATATGAATTCAGTAAGATACATGCTTTCACACCTATTCCTTCTCCATACAAAAAATATGGCGGGACATCACGAAATTTTCCCTTAGAATAGAACATCAAGTCGGCCATGGACAGCGTGTTAGTTAAATCATGAAGTTATGTACATCACACAATCACATTTTGAAACACTGAGTTTACACGTTCATGCGAATAACGTATGTGTACGTCACTTGTTGGTAGATATAATGTGGCACAACGTTAATACGTTGTGCCACATTATATCTATTATTGTTATATTTATATCTATTGTTGTTATTTCTGTTATTGATGGAAGTGATAATTCACTTCCATCAAAAACTCGATTTATTAAGCACGACGTTATGGTACGTTGTCTGGCCATGCTAATATTTAAAATTTGGATTATTATGTCAAAACATTCAAACATCCGAACTCTCAAAATTCTAGTGCTGCATCGCACCGATTTTTTTTCCATCTTCGATCGCATTCCGTCTTGATGCTAAAAACCTACTTTGTCAGCGCACAACGTCACTCTACGTCGTTTCGCTTAAGAAGTGATTCTGTGTTCGCGACGAATACTGTATTTTGATTATATTGTTAAGTTATATAGTATATCAAAATTGAAGCTTAGTGAATATGAACGTCGACGTCTCAGGACGTCAGAGCAATTTTAAACAATCAAAGTGACATTGTAACACTGCACTGCTGATTATAATTCTCGATGTACTATGAAAAAATCGTTTGGTTTACAATAAATCCCATTCAAATTCAATAGTTTACAATATAATAATACAATATATATAATTTTTATACAATATATAAAATAGTTTAAAATTTCACGCGATATCTTACAATCTTACGGCGTTTGCAATTTTCTGGTGATACTTCCAAATAATGCGAATCGAGTACAGTGTTAACTCGGAGGCAATCAGACTTCTGTACCGTTCCGATCGAGGCGGACTGCTTTCCGCGGTTCTGTATATTTTTTTAAATTAATTGATATTTAGAAAAATGTGCCTGCGGAGTCCAATTATTGGAGTGCTGACGTAGTATTTCTAGTTTGTTAGTAAAATGTAGAGTAGTAAAACTTATCGGTACGGGTAGAATCAAATATAATGGCAGCTCGGAACACTCCGCGATTTCCTGTGCAGTAGAAAATTCATATAACAGTGGAGGTGAGGGGTGGCGAACTTTACAGACCCATACTTATTCAAAGGACTACCTAGTAACTTAATACGAGTATTTCTAGGAATGGCAGCAAGCCACAAATCAGACATGAATACTACAAACCGCATGTTGTTTCCCACGTTTATGAGGAAACTAAGAATGGAAATAGATTAAGAAAGTTTGCGAGAGAATCGTTGTCTGTAATGAGGTCTGTCTGTTTAAATTAAACGCAGACATCGAAGTGTACGGCGCGGTTCTAATGAAATGTCGGATTTTGTAAATAAAGAGAATCTACTAATACACACACAGTACACAATAGACTATTGAAAAATCTACTAATACAGCTCAAAAACTAGATCTCGTGTTGTCTTGTTGATCAACTTAAAATAAAGTGTTAATTTTATTATTTCTTCTAACAAATACCAAGTCTAAATAAAAAGGAAATAGGAGAAGTTTTACAAGCGATCATTACTGATAATATTTCCTAAAATAAACCTAGAACTCTGCAGACACTTGCAACAACTCAAATATGAAAAACGATCTACGTTTATAGAACCCGAATCTGGAAACATGTTTTACCAATTCACTTCGTGAAATATAATTATTAAAAACGCATATCGAAATTTATAATATAAGTACATATGTACGCTGCAAAATGAAAAACATAAATACCTACATACACAGCAAGAGACTCCCAGCAAACAAATATTCCGAATTCTATTTACTTTCATATCCGTACAGAAAACAGCAACAGCGCATCCCGCACTATTTACTTTAGTTTCCACAGTAAATATTTTTGGTTGATCGTAAACTTGGCCATTCAATTACAAGCACAAAAAAACAGCCCACTGTAAAATAAACCTTTTGATGTGCTCTGCCGAGTAAAATGTATTGACATGTACTACGCTTCAGGCGGTTTCAGGCATGCTATAAATAAATTGCAGAAGCTCAACGAAATACAAAACATGGTAACATTTTATGCTCGCGTACTATTTAATTTCTAAATGAAACTGAAATAAATAAAGCTCTTTGCGTAATAAGCGATCATCGCAAGGTCCTGCGGCTTCATCAATGGAATATTAGTACTCGTTTTCCCGGGATAAAAATACCTATTCCAGAACACAGATAACCCGTGTACCGAGTTTCATCCAAATCTGCTCAACCGTTAAGACGTAGAGTTGAAGAGGTAACATACAGACAAACATGCGGAGTTCCAAATGCGTAAGCATTTTTATCAGGATGGTCGCCAACCGATTAGCCTTCAAAGTTAAAGTTCGCGAACACATTCGTAAGAAGTTGGCAGTAGTATCATCACATCGCTAATGTTTTGCAATTACCTATTTGTTATAATTCTTTAAGCATTTCGTGTACCTATTTATCTTGTTAAAGTATTTAATTTATTATTATTATTAAATTTATATTGTATGTATAGTTTATATATTTGTATTATTTATTTAAATATCATTCGCTTTTTATTTTTTTTCCTTGGGGTGATGCAGATAATGGTGGTAGGTGCAATCAAATACTACCATTATCTGCATCACCCCAAGGGTTACTGGTAGAGAATGCCTATGGCATTAAGTCCGCCTCTGTATATTTGTGTGCGTAAAGAAAAATAAATAAATTTATCATATTAGTCGACAAGTGCACATCTAGTATTTATATAAAAACTATGAACACAAATCAGAGACTATGATGATATGTCAGTCCCATCCCATTCCAATGATTAGTGCCGAGTATATTTTTCGACTGGTTTTTCTGTATATACCTTTTATCGGTTTTCAACCCGTCCAACTCTCCTCTGTTAAGGTTAATTTCATCATCGGAAAAGGTTCCTGTTTTATTTAAATTAATCGTGTTTGCTCAGTAATTTTTTATTTTCATCGAGTTTTAATGGCCTCGGTGATTAAAATGATAACAATCTGCGACGTTTGGAGATTACCTCATTTTCATCGTTGCTACGCTGCATTATTTCTAGCATGGTAACAGGAATACGAGATTTTCCAGAAATTTGGTTTTCCTAGAATATAATGATTTTCCGATGGTTTTACAGAATCGTTGCTTGAAATTAAACGTAAATATTCTACAATTTAATTTCTAAAGTACATGGTACGTTAACAGCGGCATACAAACCCACAAAATGAAAATACTGTACCAAAACCAACTCTCATTCTCAAGCCCATAACCCTGAAACTAAAAATAGTTCCCATTTTCCTTCTAAACACAAACCATTACATAGGAAATACCTCTTAAATCGCGCACTAAAACAACGCTGGCAACATTAACATTCGCTTGTTTCGTTAATTTCGCACAAAGCAGAACATTAGAGTTCGTTTTCAACAGAATTCGGCCGCAGGCTAACGGACTCGGAGCGACCGCACACAACGACTTGTTTAGACCAAAACAGCTAAAACTACAAATGGATATTTTGATGTTGAAACACGAAACATGTTTATTAGGAAATTCTAGAAATTCGAAATGAAATGAGAGTGGAATCGCAACGTGATGTGGATATTTTGAATGAAAGAGGTATTGTTTTAATTCTAAGAAGGAATATACAGGCTGCATGCTGGAATTTTAGAATACATTCTACAGAATAATATGTTTCAATTCATCGTATTTATACAGTACCTAACACCGCAGAGATTTCCTCCGAAAGTTAATTGTATGACACGAATGAATATTTTGTTTAAAATACCTATTTAAAGCCTATAGAAATTCAATGTTATATGATTTTAAAGGCAGCTTAGTATTTTGATATGACGGAATTATTTTGATGGAGAACTGTTTTAGTCTATAAAACGCTATCAATGCGTTTTCATACGAATCAATCACATTTGTGTTAATAACTGATTGTGATGATACAAAACGTTACAAAAAGGGGTACTAGTAAGGGGGACTATGCAATCAAGCAATCAAAAATATATGAAAGCTTTGTTAATGGTATCATTTACAAGTTAAACCTCTTTTTTGACAAAACTACAACATCATGACCTATTTCTGGTTCAAAAATTTTCTTGACTCATGAAATATGTCATCTTGCACGTAGATATGTTTGTTCTGCTGGGATATGACGACACACATATGTATGTACATAACCAAGTCTCAGCTGTTATAACAGTAGTTTACCGAACAGTTTCAGTTCAAAATAAACTCCAAGTTGCGGTTGAATTGTGTTGCACTTTGTTTATTCTATGTCTGCAGGCGTCGAACTCTTTACCTTTGTTCAAAACTTTAGCACTAGGTAGGTATTACCTTCTTTCCAGACAATTTCAGTGGAATAATATCGAAAGTTAGAAAAATAGAGATATTTTCTACAACTGTTGTAGTTGGTAGTTTTGTTTTAAATGAGATATTGGAACTATTGTTGTAACAAATATGGTAACTAAAGGTGGCATGGCTGTGTCGGTTAAAATTATTTTAGCACTGCAAGATAACAGGCACAAAATACTGAAATACTCTCTCTAAGATTGACGCGTTAGGTATGTTAGGTATCATTTTTTTTGGCCAAAAGATATCAGCGATTGCGACTGGCAAAAGAACAATTGATATGTTGGTTGTGGCGGGTTAATTTTATAACGGTATTGAGATCTGTTCTCAGTTCTGCATCTACATGTTTGGATTCCGGCAATTCTCGTAACACACACAAATTCTATAAGCTTTGCAGGAGTCTGAACCATTTTCTATTGAACCTTATTGAATCTTCTCAGAACTGAGACAAAGAAAATATGTTTACAGAAGAGTAGACTGTACGTGCGGGTAGCTTTAAAGGTACATTCTTCTAGGTAACTAATGAAGCTGTTGTCAAAGTATTTCTTAGTTCGACATACCCAGCTAGAATTCGTAGAAAAGCGTAATTTCATAAATGTTTTCATTAAAGCGCTGCATAGACAAAATTTATACAGGGTTACTTTGAAGACATTGCGCATTTTTCTTCCATGCAATCAGTATCGTGAATAGAACATATTTTATAAAAAAAGTACGTTGTTTTTTAGTTTTGAAAAAATGGCATCACTCATCTCGTTCTTCAGTACTTATAAAAAAGAGTGACTTCGATTACTTTAATTTTGGTTTTTTTGTTCAAAGCTTGATAAAACAAAAAAATACATGTCTATTTATTTAGCACAGGTTCCAAAGTAACCCCGTATAAAACCTTCGAGCCCGAGGTAGCACAAAACATTGGTAGAATGTGGCAGACATTTCAATACAAGTTTTAGAAGTAAAGACAGTGACAGAAAGGTTACTCTTCAATTACAAAGAAATAAAGTCCCTGGATGTTGTTTTTCGTTGTGACATTTTAATCAAAATATTTAAATGTTTTGTGGACATGATAAACGGTTTTAGAAAGTTTGTTGGAAATAAAAAGAAAAAAAAACGAAGTAATTTTATAATTATTAAGTTGTTTTGGTTTAAAACTAAACATTTACAAAATCATTTTGCAACGTTATGGTAACATAATGAGCATGGAAAAATATTGATTTACTCGGGAAAACTGTTCGAAAACATATCTATTCACTAATAATATTTAATACGTTTTAGTATAGTGAAATCATATATTTTTTTAAATCCGAATAGTTTTTGTAACATAAGTTTAATTTGGCCTATGCCCATGATAAATAAATTGTTTTACTCAGGAAAACTGTTCGAACGCAAATTTATTTAAAAATATTTTTTTAATCCAGCATCATAAAAACTACACCTACTTTTTCACATTAAGAACATTTTAAACTCACTTAAAAGCCTTGACGTTTCCAGCCGCCGTATTTCCCCAACCTGCGGTGAAGGAAGGGTCAAGCCTGCATATGATATATGAATAGATGTGCCCTTTCTTTGTACGGGTTAGATAACCGCCGAGGATTCGTATTGTCGCTCAGGACATTAATCATTAAAATAGCTCTGAGGTTAGCCCGCAAAGTTTGGGGACGCGACGACGTTTCAAATGAATTGCGTACTTGCTAATACAGATTGTAATTTTGATATCGTTCTGGAGATGAACACATTTGTAAAATTTTAAAAGGTAAAATTTACCCTATGACATAGCACAATAGTATTTTATTTTATTAAATTTGTTATATAACTAATTTTATGTAGCTTAATGTAAAACTATTGCTTTTTCCGGTGAATTTGACTTTTAAGACTGATTACCTGACAATTATTGATTAATATAGATTTGCAATACTTATGATTATTATATGTTGCTAAAAGCTATTTTCAATGTATTTATGAGGCAATAATAAATAGAAAAAAAAGAAAGAAAAGAGTTTATTTTCGACAATCAATACAATACAACAATACTTGACAGTAATATTTTTTGAAAGTTATTTCAAGAAATATTCAACTCGCCCACGTACTTCAAGTTGATACGTTGTCCATGTGTAGTTTAAGTTTAGGTATGCACAGCAAAATGCGGTTTCATTTTATTATTAGCATACTTCCTCTTAATCTAACCACAAAAGATTATGAAAAAAAAAATGAAATTTATGAATAACCTGTCATTCCTGTTGTAGTCCTTCTAGTAATTTCTCACACCCATATTCAGTTCTTTTGTAGAAAATCTCCTACACTCCACTCAACTAACGCCATGATAACGACGTCAATGTCAATGAGTAAAATCGGCCAAGTGCGTGTCGGGCCACACACAGTAAAGGGTTCCGTGGTTACCCATCCCGTAAGCCAAGACAAATATAGAAATGATCATAAGATGTTATTACAATAGATGATTAAAACAAATTATAATATTATTCGAAATCATGTAAAACGAATTACATAATTTCGAATATAGTTATATTAAAAATAATTATACAAATCTTTACTCACACACTAAAAAGCTATAACTGTCAATTTGATACGGGGAGAGAGATGAGTCGAGTGGATAAAATTTGGAAAATGAGTTTTTTCTAATTTGGAAATATCAACCTAACCTCATAAGTCACCCTTTTCAATATTCCCCATTTATTTATATCTTGATGCTGGTGTTAATGAGAATATATCACGTGGTATCGTATGTTCCAATTGAGTGAAGATTTTTCTTGAGGGGATCAGTTGTTTACGGTTCATGAAGCAGTCAATTTGTTTCTCTCGAGATAAATAATGCCGAGAGCGCTCATACGTTTCTTTATTGCTGTGAAATATTGTTTTAATCTTAATTATTTTGTTCTGTTAGAACAAGATAGTCTTTTTTGTATGATTTGAGGGTAAAAAGGTTACTCTTATCAATGAAAAAAAAAACAATGTCAAGGGCAGTCCAGACACGAGGCTTAAAAAATGTACCAGTTTTTTATTACTATAAAGTCACGGTACTGTCAAAAACCTTAAAAAAAATAGTAACACCTCAAACCAGCGATTACGTAGCAATAAAAACTTACGTAACAAACAAAACCAATAGCTTTAGAATAGGCAGATACACGTAAAGAAATATAGTATTTAAACTTCAATATTTTTCTTCGAATCTCTTAACCCACCCCATATAAAAAAAAGCCTTATAAAAACAAGGACGATCTGTGATCGATGTGCAGTAAATAAATAGGTAGTCTATTTATTTACTGAACATCGATCACAGATCGTTAGAAATTTACTGACAAATAATTCGGTAAAACTGGAACAGGTATTGTGAGTATGTGAACAGGCTACGGAGGTCGCGGCTGCTGGTGGTGCCGAGCGCACGCACCAACCGACTCCAGCGCGCACCGCTGACACGCGAGCTTTGCACGCTCAACGCGGTGGCTGAGAGAGTACACTTGTTGTCTTGTTCACTAAACGACTTCACTCTAATGATTTTTAGAGTGTTATGTTATAAAAATGATTAAGTTACGTATTTTTAGTTATATTTATTCTAAATTTTATTTTATTTATTAAACTAGTTACCTATAGCGTGTTGAAAAAAGTATTTAATGTTTTATATTTTTACTAATTCTTGGAATTATGTTCTGATCTCAGTAGACATGTATGCACTTGACTATCATATTAGGGCAACCTGTAAAGATAGTTTTAAGATGTTAAATAAATAAATAAACCCAATCCTTTGCCACGCAAGGCCACAATGTTTACCATAGCTTCACAATTTTATAATATTATGCTTGCATTTTGAATAAACATATATTCAAACAAAATACCAACATTGTTAACTCCAATACATAATCATCTGTCTAGCCTTTTCCCAACTATATTGGGGTCGGCTTCCAGTCAAACCAGATTCAGCTGAATACCAATATTTTACGTGGAGCGACTGCCTATTTGACTTCCAGAACCCAGTAACTAGGCAAGACTGGTGTCAGATTTTCTGTTTTCTGACAATCTGTAACAACTGCCAAAGATCTACAAATGAAAACAGTGGCTTAACGTGCTCTTCAAGGCATGAAGGATTCTTGGTATGTTAAGATGGTCATCCATCCATAGAACGACCTGGAAAAGCGTTGACGACTGTTATTATTATTTTAGCCACGAGCTACTTTATAATTAACTCCAATACGAGCAACTTCTCAACACTATACAATTCATAACTCTCGTAAATAATAATCACGAAGTTTATTTTGTTTCAAATCAACCTTTATCTTGTGTTATTTTGCCATAGACAAAAAAAACCTTCGCATACCTAAATTTCTTTTTTTCTTTTTTTTTCTATGTACCGTGCGTGTTTCATGTAAGTGCTAAATAAATATTATTCTTTCTTTCTTTTCTTTAAAACCGCAGTGTAATACAGTTTAGGTGAACTACATTCTACCGTGCTCTTTCTCGTACAAGGTCGTAAGTGCGACTGCATGACTTTGCTATAGCTTCGTAAAAATTGTGGCTGCACTTGTAACTGTAGCTATACCTCGGAATGTTCGTTAAGCCCTTGGTCGCGTGAGAGTTCTCTCCGGTTGCTTCTGCAATCCAAAAGAACTGGTGATGGAAGAGGGTAGAGTACATCTGTATTTCTGACCACACATGTACACTATATTATCTCCCGCGCCAATGGCTAGTCTCCGTTGAGATTGGCCACCATGATCGAAATCTGACATAACGACTGTATTTTTCTCAATTTTGACGGCCAAATCCACATAAGGTAAATTGGCCTGCAGCTGTTATCATAGCTCCCACTCGTAATCTTAAACTTCGTAGACTGCCTACATCGTGAGTGAGAAGTTTTACCTTCGTGTTATGTTTGTCTTCAGCTTTATAACTCATCAACAGGTGAATCCGGTCTGGTGCGAAGTTTGTTAAGTGCTTTTAATTAAAACGTTTCAATATTTTTATGTAGGTTTACTATAATTTATTTTCTGTAAAATTAATTCTAACAGAATATGGTACACAAATGTGGTGTTCACTGTTTGGCTACTTAATGCAATTTGACGTATAAGAAATGTCACTTGAGCAACGCAAAGCATGTCATCTAGAAGCATTATTTTTCATTTAAAATTCGCTTCGTTATGTGTCTTCCTGTATTAACTGTTAAGCTCATGATGCAGCACAATCGTCATATGGTCTCATTTCTTGCTAAAATCCAGTACTCAGTAACATCTTTGTAAAAATCCCATAAAATTGGCTTTATTGCGTGCAAAAACATCGCAACGTAAAATTGGAAAGTAAACAGCAAAATTGGGACATCATTCAAAAAATTACCCGTCGTCAACCTTGTGAAGAAGCCTTGCAATGATGGCAGCGGGTTTGGTACAAGTTAGGTAATTGTAGCGTTAAGTTTACTTATTTCTCTTTTCAAAGGGATAATCCAAATTCAAACTAATACTTGAAACGTGAAACTGAGTTTGTTGATTACTTTCACGTCTAAATCGACGAACGATTATTGGTACAGAGATAGAGGACTCTCTATCTCTGTACCAATAATCGGGAGACTTCCCTGGAGACTTACTTGCACGTAACAAAACGACGAGACATACTTGTTCATGGTAAGAGTCAATTTGTTGAGAATTAAAGTCAGAAGTTTTAACAATTATTATGTATTACATATTTATTATTAATGATTATGCCAATTTATCAATTGACATAATCATGAATAAAATATTATGTAATTTATCTCAAAACTTTGACATGTCATACCATGTTTGTCGACATAAGTAGTTGTTATTACGTTAACATAAGTAGTTGTTGTTAATTGTGATTTAATTAATGTACTTGTGAGCAGGTTTATTTGACATGCCATATCTAATTCTTTCGTATTTATTTAATGTATGATTTTAAATTGTATTATGTGATAATTATGGGCTATGCCTGAAATAAACTAATTTTATTTTTTGATTAAATTTTCTCACGTTGACGATGTTCGTGTACATCACAAAGTCGGAAAAATGAATTGCAATGAATTGAAATGAATTGAAAACATGAAATTGTCATTTCTACGAAGTGCCCATTTTCTACACCGTTGCGATGCCCTTTTCCGCGCACGCGCGTACCATAGCATTTTTTGCGTGATTTAAATTTGTCAATTTATTTCAACTTAGCGATTAGTTACGTCGTTCATCATTTGCACAGTTTTCTAGCTTTAACCGCATAGTCACTTATCCCTTGTGCCCCAGCTAAAACATTTCGGGTTATCCGGTATTCGGGTCACGAGTTCCGGCTATGGGCCGTGTCCGATGGATGGCTGCTCATCCCAGATCAATCGCTGAACGGAGGTGTTCTTAATGGAGATTTTACACGTGATTTCCGGAGACGTTGGCGTTTCTGCCAATACGTCTATGGCCGCCATTAAATTGAGAAAATTGGGCTTTTTTAGGGGTGCTGAGTTGGGTTTGTTTGTGTTAAGTCATTGAGGTTTTTGGGGAAGTGTGTCAGGATGTTCCAAAATAATTGCTCATTCCGACATGCATTTAATATATGAGGAGGAGGATATTTATTGTTTACCACAAAAGTCCAAAACCAACATCTTCCACACTCCATGCTAAAACATATTAAAGAACCACAATATTAAAAACGAAAAATGATAAACGACGATCCTTAGAACAAAATACCTTCTTTCTCATAACGTAAGCGAAATAAGCTGAGTCACGACTGCTTGAATGACGTTTTGTTGAAGCTGTGGCCAACGCAGATTTCTGAGCTTTATTTTTTCAGGTGATGGATTGCCCGTGTTTTCTTGTGTAATTTCCGGGCACTAATTGCTATGGGCATCCGTCACGGTTGCGGGCAAATGAGGAAAAGTGGAAAAACGGAAAAAACCCGCTAATGCTAGCCACAGCTGATAATAAATAATTGTGCATGTTGCGGTACAGGTAGCTGTCGGTTTGAGCTTCTGAGATAAATTAGTTCGTGGGAATAGTGAGGAAGGGAGAAAAGAAGGTAGGAAATAAACGTTATGTTAGATAGTTTAAAGGTTACATCTGGAGTGGCCTAGTTCAATTATGTCTCCTGCTTGAATGGAGGGAAGTGGAAATTACCTATATCTTTTTCTACCCCTTCGCTTTGTTTTTCTGATTAATTTCGTTGCGGGATCCAAGACAGTTAAAGCGTTTCTCCGGGACGCGTCGAGCTTCATTGACTCGGCGTTTTTTCTGGTGGTCGCCACGGTTGATTCCGGCTTTCAGGAGTTGCAGTGGTTGAGGAATGTGTGGCGGGCTTATCTCAATAAAAAAGAAATCTGGAGTGGTTTGCTACTTGGACCTTTTAGAAACTAGAACCTCTCGTGCGTTTTTGCCATACCTAATATTGGAATCAAATGTAGCTCACAATTCAGAACCCATTAATATTAGTGTCCATTTTTTATTTATTGCGTGCTTGGCAACTGAGTTTATCTCAGTTATAAACGTCTCTCGGTGCCTATAAGGAACGTGCACGACGAAGGCTCTGCCACCTGGTGGAGCTAATTCGAATTTACCCAAACAATACATGACATCGACACACGTTATAAAATAATCACAGCAGAGAAAAATAATATTTACATAAACAATACATATAGATAACATAGAAAAAGAAGAAAAAGAGTTTATTTGCGACAAGCATGACGCATACCATAAAATAAAATAAACAAAATTACAAAAGTTATGCAAGTTGGGAAGATATGCGTCACATCCGCGCAAAACGGCCATCGCTCAGCATAATGCTGGGACTTGTGTGCGAGACAGAGCCACAGCGCTGGTTTTCAGCGACATCCGGCGTTGACAGAATGACGTCGATCGGGACATCATAAAAGTAATTAAAACGAAATACATTAACAAAAAGTATAAATAATGTTGTTTGTTTTATAAAAATTAAACAGTATAAATAGAGCAGACATAATACTAGGCATGTACCTATAAAGTACCTAGTTATTACTTTATACCTAAGTTATTATAGGACTTGTTAGTTGAACACTATAATGAAGCAAATTGACATCTATCCCAGAATATGACGTCTTAGATTTCCCAAGAGCTCGTAGAATATATTGAGGAATTACGTGAATATCGAATATCAATTTAGTTTCATGAAGATCTTTTTGGCAATGAAGAACAGTACCTATGTATGTATTTAATAGGTCATAAAATTCAAAGCTTAATTTTAAATTCAAAGATGTCAAGAGGTTTAAGACAAGTGGCATCCTATAAGCGCTAACGATTATTACAATAAAATGTTGGATTCACAATCGGTTTGACAGAATGATACTATGTCTAGACTCTACCTTACCTCTGACAGTAGCCAAAGCAGCAACCGCATCATCATCATCATCATATCAGCCGAAATACGTCCACTGCTGGACATAAGCCTCCCCCGAGTGTCGCCACAAGGACTGGTCCTGTGCGTCTCGCAGCCATCGGCTACCCGCGACCCTCACCAGGTCATCGGCACACCTTGTGGGAGGCCTTCCAACGCTGCGTTTTCCGGTACGCGGCCGTCACTCCAAACTTTTCGGCTTATTGACCATCTGTTCTGCGAGCAATGTGCCCTGCCCACAGCCATTTACCATCCACCTTATTGCAATGAGAAAAAAGATCACTGTAATTGTGACACTGATGGAAAATCAGAGCTAAAATACCTATGAACGCATTGTGTTTTAGGTAAAGAATACAACTTTATGTAGCTACAAAGCCCTGAAGAAATAATTAACGGTGCAAAAATTTTAATCAACAAACAAAACTTCCTGTTTTAATTTCAGTTTCAGTTACAAATCACGTGAAAAATACGGACAGTCCTCAGAATAATGTACCTCGGAGTACGACAATAAAACAGCAAAGTCGTTTAGGTCCGGCCAGACGTATTATTAAAAGATATCATCTCGGCCGGTTATAAAAATATTAGATTGGCTTTACGTTGTGAGAACGAGACAGTTCTTGTTTTGATTGCCGTCGTCTGGGATTTATCTTGATTCGCTTTCCCTCTTTTAGGGATAGGTGAACGCAGGCTAATGGCAATGCATCGGATTCTGTGACTAAGATCCGGTTTTGGGAAATAGATTATCGAGGCGTCACAAATTAACAAGTTCACAGTCTCCTCAGAATTCACACACTACGTAATTTCACTATGATAGTTCGTTTACCAGAGCCCATAGAGTTACACTGAGTTACATTGTATGTACGTGTACCGCATAGACAGACTTGGCAGGGCCGTGCCCACTTGGCTTGGTCACGTTAACAGTCCAGTATACCTCATGTGGTACCCTACCACGTAGGGTATACTGGACTGTTAACGTGTTAAAAGCAAGTCAGGGGAAAAAAATCTTCAACCCATAACAGTACCTAACGCGCGGTTTATTTGACATAATACATTTTATGTTTTGTTACAGAAACAGGGCCCAACAGAGAAATTATGTAATTCTCTTCGGTAGGATTTCAGTGAAAAGCTTTACGTTTCCAATTTGTGACTCAGAACAGCTCAGTGAGCTCAGAACTCTTCGTAGTAGTCGTTCCGCGACAAAGTGTGATAGTCATGGACTGTAGAAAACTTTACAAAGTGTTGATTTTTCAATAGTCGGATACCTTTTAAGGGAGTAATGAAAATGGTTTCACAGCTTTTCCGTGGAAATTATGTGGAATAAGCTTAATCTTCAAATATCTGTGACTTGACTAAAAATTGATTTAACAATCACTGAAATAATCATGTATGTTTAATTTCCTTTCCGTTTGCGTTATTATATACATATAGTTGCCGCCCGCGGCTCCGCCCGCGTGATTGTCGAAAATTATCCCAAGGGATTATTCCCGGGATAAAAAGTATCCTTTGTGTTATTCCAGACTATAATCTACCACTGTGCCAAATTTCATCAAAATCCATTCAGTGGTTTTTGCGTGAAAAAGTAACAAACATCCATCCATACTTACAAACTTTTGCGTTTTATATATTATAGAGGTCAGTTCCTATTATATCCAAATTATTGATGAGCTATAACTTCGTGTATCAGGTACGTCATTAAATCCTTTAACAATAAGGTATTTAGCTTCTATACAAATCAACATTTATGAATACTTAATTGAAAGATGTAACTGAAATAATACATTAAAATATAAATATATATATGTCAGTGAAATAATAGAGAAATTACACACTTTTGAAGATAGTCTTCTATTTTTGTTACAAAATACGTTGTTTGTGTTATGGCGCAAATTCACTATTTAGTGACTTAAGAGTGACGCCGCACGTAATTAGTTCTGACTCTGTTTATCATGGATTTCAAAATGCTCACACCTCACCGTTTTGAGAAAAGTAAAAAAAAAAAACTGTCAATAACTTTATAACGTCTGAGATTAAAACATTATTATTTACTCTAACGTGCTTCGTCAAGCAAAACAGGGCCTTAAAACCTAAATTGTGCTACTAAAACAATTACAATCAAATAAAACCAGAGAACATTATTAATGTTTTAATAATGTAACAGCTACGTCATTCAAACAATGTTTAATCTTTTCACGGGATAAGAAAAAGCGAATTGTAAGCGGAAAAAATCTTAGAATAAGAGAAAAGTATTTTCATTTAAATTGCCAGTAAACTTTGAATTGAGTTTCGTTGAAGCAAGTAATCTTATTCTTGAATAATTCATGTAATAACGATTACTTTATACCTTTTGTCGTTTGAAAAATTACGATTTAATGGGTCCAGGAGAAAAGTTGTTGAAATGGTAGTCTCAGCAAAGGGTATTGATACCCAGTAAGTGGGTTGTAGTTTCGCTGTATTTGGTTACGTCTATTGAAGTTGGATGTCTCATATCTGCGTGTGTTAATAAATTAAGTACAGGCTGCATCTTATTAAAGATATTGTTGGAAGTCATGTACGAGGTGAGAAACTGTTCAAAAGTCTTCAAAGTGTTATAGTTACTAAAGATATTGGCCATGACACGAACCGCACGCCATGAAGTACGTAAGAGCGAATCAATATAGATTGAAACGCAATGGCCAATCAAATACAGACATTTAATAAAATTATGCTTAAAAATTGCTTTATTGAAAATACTTTTGGAGCTCATAAAATGCTGCAGAGTGTGTGAAACATAAAAAATAAAGCAACAATTACAGTCGAAAAATACCTGGATACATAAATTACCTTCCGAAAACTTAATGTACAAAAACTCTTCATGTATTTTTATCGGAATACACAAGTTGGAATCCCGCCCTTCCTCTGTTCAATGCAAATAAAAGTGTTCTGTGAATTGATACCGCATCGTTGACTGCTAGAAATTCCGCGCTGAATACTTCAAAGACGTCATTACGGAAAATCATTACCATACAGTTATGACCAGGCTTTGCATCCCCGATGGAAAATGTAAAATTCTCCATTTTAATACGACATTGGTGAGAGTTTTAAAATATTATGCAGGATGAGATATTTTTAAGGAATTGTGAAAATTGTATTGCGTAACATTAAACAATTTCTGTTCAAACTTATTAACTTAAATAAATCTGCAATTAACTTGAAATATTCAGTTATTGATAAAAGGATTGCAAGTTACTGCGCAACTTGCAGGCCTATGTCGTAATGTATGAATTAATAAAAAATACCATTTCAAAACTGACTGATGATAAAATGAATCAAGTTATATTTTTGTGCACAAGAATTTGATTTTTATTTGAGTCTCATCTGATGTTCAACCTGCCATGGTTGCGGAATTTGTTTGAAAGAGTCACCGCGGCCCTGAAACGCTAAGGGATTTAGAAGGAACACGGATGGGTTTTAGTCAGTAAGAGTCCCACTCATAACGGAAGAAGTACTTGATGATTTCCAATCCTTAAAAAAAAAACTAACATTCAAACATGCATAATTATGTAAACCTCCACAGAATAAGCGACTCAATCACAACGTCACAGTTCCACCAAGGCTGCATAAAATCGAGTATGTATCAACTCGAAGTTTCCAGCAAACAGCCCGGAGTTGGTCAGGTTTAAAATATGAATATAAATTGAGAAACTTTAGGGTTGCTCAAATCCAGTACCAACTTTAAAATTATTAACACGACAACCTTACGGATTTACGTGCTATAAATCTGTTTTGCTCTCCGCAGAATAATGTTGGCTGGATGTAATGTGATATGCTACATTCGGGAATATTCTGTAGTTCTAACTTTTCGGGTTAGTATGTTACTTGAGGGATTGTTGACTTTAATGTTAATATAATACAGATTATTATTCAAAAGCAGAAATATACATGTAGCTACAGCGACAGTATAAAAGTGGCATAAAACCAAAGTGTAATAAATCCGTTATCTAGGTATAATTAGGCCCATTTGAAGTCAGTTTTGACACACAATTTAATTTACTAGCAGTATACCGCAGATTCTTTATTGCAGTATTATTTTAGTCCTTCCATAGGTCTAGTGAATATCGCTGTCAGCGATAAGACGGCCACTGCACCAATAGAATTAGGTTTGTGTAAAGGAGTTGAGTAACTTTTTTGGTGAACAAAATAGTAAATTTAAAGTATCAAACTATCTAAATCCATTTGTTTTGTCTTACCAAAATTCATAACTTTCCTTCCACCGCTTCAGTCCCAAAACAAACTCACTTCAAGTTTCTAGACGCTACTAAATATTTGTCGCACATTTCAAATAAAAGTTCTGTTGAACTAGTTCATTCGGATCACGTGTGCTGTGCGAGTGAACGACAGTGTACGGAACCCACCGACGAATCGGTAGAGACGGGAATTTATTTGTGTCTCCAATCAGCTCCTCAGACATTTGAAGACAAAGCGCTTTCTAGAATGCACGGAATTACTCAGACGTTTTGTTTTTTTTTACCTCCAAATAAATGGTGGTTAGTTTTTTTTGCACTGGACTGTAATGCAATTTTATTGTGATCAGTAGACGTAGATTTTAGAAAACGAAAGAAATGCGAATGTACCTTCGTGTGAAAAATTCTCTTTATTTCATTCCTGAAAATCCGTGTTGTGAACTTGTAGTCATAAATTGATTCCAGAAATAATTCGCCAACATAAATAATTTGTAACTTATTCCCCACAGATTGCTTTCTCAATAATAATAATAGACAGGGCAAGTTATTTTAATAAAAAAACAATAGTCATCTATCAAAAGTATCATAACTGGGTCAAATACCGCGCAAAATATATTTTTTGCTACCGTTCATACATCATTTTCTCTGACGTCCAATTTTCTCTTCCTAATTTCATTTTGTACGTTCGACTCTGTAGTTTACCTTAATTTATTATACCTAGTAATACATATTCTATACAGTTTCGAACAGCAGTAATCTTTGTTTACTCTTATTTTATTAAAATTGCATTAAGAAGTCAGCCCCTCTTTATTTATGAGTCCAATAAGTGAAATGCCTTATTTCTATTTTTTTTTTGACAAACATTGTCAAGTCAAGTTATGGACTGTGTGGTCTCTATTTATAGTGGTCAAGGACCTTTATTTTTAGGGTTCCGTAGTCAACAAGGAACCCTTATAGTTTCGCCATGTCCGTCTGTCTGTCTGTCTGCGGTTTAGCTCAGAAATGCTTAGCACTAAATAATTAAAATTTGGTATGGGTAAGTATAAATTACGACGATAAAGTGGTAAAATAAAATATTGTTTCTTTTAGGGTTCTACACGTAAAGTGGCGATGATTTTTTTTTGCGTCTATCGCATAGTGTGTGGTATCGTTAGATAGATCGTTTAAAAATATTGAAGGTGTGCGAACCCCATTTTTCTTTCAAAGGATGCGTTAACGAAATATTAAGCTTTAAAGTGCTAATTTCTGTTAGAGTCAAGTGTCTCCCCTCTGCCAGCTAAACAGTTGTTTTTGGAGACGTGAAAAATACATGGTAGTAGCATAAATAACAAATGTAAAAGGAAATCTGCAGGAATACAGCTAACTAGGCTTTACAAGTTAACGATTAATAGTCAAACAACCTATAAAATGTAATTGGAAAAGGAAAATTTCGTACAAATTCCATTAAAAATTAGTTAGGAGTAAGCAATTGTGACGTGCAACCACGGAACCCTACACTGTGCATGGCCCGAGACACACTTGTTCGGTTTTTTTGCTAACCAAGTGTTCATTACTTTGTTTTGAAGGCGTCTACAAATATATTGCTATCCGTAGGCCTGGACAGACCCCACCGAGGGTGTCCCCACGTTGCCGTCGTGGTGGGGCTTGTGCGTCTCAGTGATCTTGGAGCTCTGCCGGTAGAGTTACGCATGCCGGAAAGGTCCAAGTGAGAGACCAGACAAAGAGGGACACACACACACGAGGGGCACACCGTTCGGAGACTTGAAAATTTTTCAGGTTTTCGGACGGTGTGCGTTTCTGAAGGTATCTTGCTCACTGCTTTCTGGTACGCGTCTGATCATCAGACGTGACTGTGAGTGCAGTGAGCAAGCAGAGGGAGAGAGGGACCCTGTGAAAGGGTGGAGGAGATAGGGACCGCACCCTTAAAAGGAACAACATGAAGAAGACAGACGCAAAAATATTACCCCAGGGTGGTACCAGCTGCTCAGCAGCTGGAGAATCCACCACGCTCCCTTCGGGAGCGTCATGCCCCTCGTATTCTGGGGAGGGCAACGAATGTCGTAATCCGCTTGCCAGTGGCAACAAGAGCCGAGGAGGCTCCCGATCCAAAACGTCTTTTGAAGACTTGATCGGATTTAATTTCAGTACGCCTGACAAGGTGTTGGGCGGGCGTGGTGCGAAAGCTCCCGCCAAATTGTGGAGGAAGAGACCGCAGACGTGTGGGGTCGATGTAGGGTCAGACTCTGACTCCGCATCTGGCGTCAGCGTCAGCTCACCGAGCTCGGAGCGAGAGGTAGGAGAGGCTGTTGCAGAAGGCCCGGGGTTATTCCGCAAGCGCCCCAGACCGGAGAATGACCGAGGGTCGTCCTCCAACGGTGAGATGGCCTCGGCCCGGAAAATCCCCACCAGCAGGCGGGGCAAGGGCCGAGACGGAGGCAAGGGGAGGGGGCTCGCATCCCAGGAGGCAGCCCAGCGAGCCGTGAAGCTCGCCGAGGAGAGGCACCACCCTGGAGCGACAGGTCAGAGGGCTTTCCCGTCGGAGTCTTCCAGTGGTGAGCCGGACACGGCTGGCGGCCCCGATAAGGAGCGCCAAGCTAGGTTTGCGGAGGTCGTGGGGGCCGCTGTCCGCGATGTGGCTTTGAAGAGGACCCAGGCCTCTAAAAACAAGGCCATAAGCGCGGCGTCGGCCTCCATTCTGGCGGCAGCGGAGGCCAGCTACAGCTACAGCGGTCCTCCGGAAACGGACGAGATGTCCAAGCTGCGGGCAGAGGTCGCCCGCCTAGCGGCCGCCACGGAGCTTCTCCAAAAGGAGAATGCAAAGCTCCGAGCAGACCTAGCCGGGCTCCGTGGAGTCGGCACAGAGGAGGCGCTTCAAGGGGGGCGCAAGCAGGGGCAAAGCACGTCCGCGCCGGAGGGGAGCCAGGTTCTGAACCAGGTTCTGAATCTGGTGCGACAGGAGTTGGCTCCCTTCCGGGAACGGTTCTCTACGCTTGAGAAGATTTTGTTGCGTCCCCAACTAACGGCGAGCCAGAAGGCCTTAAGCAAGACGACGGCTTCGTACGCGGCCGCCGTGGCTGCCAAACCGAGGCCGATCGGTCAGGCTAACAGTGCGGCCGAGCCGGCACCGGGAAAACCAGCACCGGCTAAGAAGGAGAAAGGAGGGGCGGCTGCACAGGTGGCGAAGGCTTCAGCGCCAGCGGTGCAACAGTCGGCCCCGGTTACAAACTCTCCTGCGGCCGAAGCCGGATGGCAAGTGGCCGGGGAGAAGAAGAAGGCGGGCAAGGCAGCCAGGACGGCCAAAAAACGCGAGCGGAAGCGGCGGCGCAAAGCGCAAAGTGTAGCGGCTAGGCTCCGCGCCCCGAAGACCGCAGCTGTAGTGGTAACACTACAGCCAGATGCGGTGAAGAGGGGCGTGACGTACGGTGACGTGCTCTCCAAAGCGAAGCAGGAGGTGAACCTTGGAGAGCTCGGCATCGTCGGGGGCCTCCGGTTAAGGGTTACCATGACTGGGGCCCGAATGCTGGAGATCCCCGGGGCAGCCAGCGGCCCAACCGCCGACCTCCTTGAATGCGGACGATGCCCGAGTATCCAGGCCCACCAAGTGCATAGATATGCGCATTTTGGGCCTGGACGACTCCGTCACGGAGGAGGAGGTGGTGGCCGCTGTCGTCAGGACAGGGGGGTGCTCTGTCGAGCAAGTGAAGGCAGGCATCATACGTCCTGACCACACGGGCATGCGAACCGTTGTGGTGAGCTGCCCCGTAACAGCGGCCAAGTTAATTTCGGAGGGCCGAAGGCTCCTGGTGGGCTGGGTTTCTGCGCAGGTCAAACTGCTAGAGCCCAGGCCTCTGAGGTGCTTCCGCTGCCTAGTGGGCAATCATGCGGGAGCCCTCTGCACCTCGGAGGTGGACCGCAGTGATCTTTGTTTCCGCTGTGGTCAGCCCAGTCACAAGGCCGGCTCGGCTCGCCAATAACGGCCCCATTACGCCTCCTCCAGGCGAACATCAACCACTGCGCCGCCGCTCAGCACCTGTTGCTCCAGAGCATGGCGCAGTGGTCGATCAACATCGCCGTGGTCGCTGAGCCGTACTTTGTCCCGCCCAGGGATGACTGGGTGGAGGACCTCAACGGCTCAGTGGCCCTAATTTCGTCGGCCACCGCCGGTACCCCGTCCCTCGAGAGTGTCAGGAGAGGACAGGGGTGCGTAGCAGCACGGTTTTGGGAGATTGTGGTAGTGGGGGTCTACTTCTCTCCAAACCGATCTCTCGCCGAGTTCCACAACTCCCTTAGGGAGATGGTTGTTGTCGTCGCCGGGTATCGCACCCTCCCCGTGCTCGTTCTCGGGGACTTCAATGCCAAGCACTTGGCTTGGGGTTCCCGATATACGGACACGAGGGGCAGGATGGTGGAGGACTGGGCTCTGGAGACAGGCCTAATCGTCCTCAACCGGGGTTCTGTCCCCACGTGTGTGCGGATGCAGGGTGAGTCCGTGGTGGATATTTCGTTCGCAAGCCCTGCTTTGTCACCGCGTGTCGTCGACTGGCGCGTCATGGAGGAGGTGGAGACGTATTCGGACCACCGGTACATCCGGTTTGACGTCTCCGCCCAGACCTCAACCACGCCAGTCCGAGAGGCCCCGAGTGGTCCGCGGTGGGCGCTGAAGCAGCTGGACCGGGAGCTCCTCCTAGAAGCTTCGATCGTGCAGGCCTGGGTGTCACCACCGAACAGGCCTGCTAACATCAACGACGAGGCGGAGTGGTTCCGGGAGACCATGTCAGAAATATGTGACGTGGCAATGCCCCGGATCCGGCCAGGACGCGCCCGCCGCCAGGTGTACTGGTGGTCGCGGGAGCTGGCATCGCTGCGCGAGGCATGCGTTGCTGCACGGCGCCTGTACACCAGGCATCGCAGGCTCCGCATCCGGCCTCCGGATGCGCAGGCCAGGGAGGCGGAGCTGTACGAGGAATACAGAGTGGCGAAGGCCGCCCTCCAAGCGGGAATCCTGCGGGCCAGGGATCTGGCTCGTAAGGAGATACTGGAGTCTCTGAACGGGGACCCGTGGGGACGCCCGTACAAAATGGTGCGGGATAAACTCCGCACCTGGGCTCCCCCGTTGACGCAGAGTCTCCGGCCCCAGCTGGTGGAGGACGTGGTGAGCACTCTGTTTCCTATGCGAGGGGAGCATACTCCCCCGCCTATGGCTCCGCCACCTGCGGTGCCCGATGCGGACCACACCGACGACGGCGACGACATTGACAACGCTCCGGAGGTGACTGAGGTAGACCTGAGAGTGGCGGTAAACAGGCTGAAGGTCAAAAATACCGCCCCAGGACCCGACGGCTTACCTGGGAAAGCCTGGGTCCTGGCTTTGGAGGCTCTCGGGCCTCGACTAAGGGGGTTCTTAAGCGCATGCTTGGAGAGAGGCCAGTTCCCACTTCGTTGGAAGACGGGGAAACTGGTCCTCATTAAGAAACCTGGGCGCCCTGCGGACTCTCCGTCCGCTTACCGGCCCATCGTGCTGCTCGACGAGGTGGGCAAGCTCTTTGAAAGAGTAATTGCAAACCGCCTCGTCGGGCACCTGGTGAGGGTGGGGCCGAATCTGGCGGAGAACAAGTTCGGTTTCCGCACGGGGCGCTCAACGGTGGACGCCATCATGCGCGTGAGAGCCCTCACGACGGGGGATGCGGTGTCACGGGGCAGGGTCGTCTTGGCGGTGTCTCTTGACATCGCCAATGCCTTTAACTCCCTGCCCTGGAGTTGCATTAGGGAGGCGCTCCGGTACCACCGGATGCCGACCTACCTCCGTCGCGTGGTCGAGGCCTATTTGACGGACAGGGCCGTCATCTACCTTGGTCACCGGGGAGAGTGGAACCGGCGAGAGATGTCGTGCGGTGTTCCACAGGGTTCGGTTCTGGGGCCGCTCCTGTGGGACACCGGCTACGATTGGGTGCTGCGTGCCGACCTCCCTAGCGGCGTCAGCGTAGTCTGCTACGCTGACGACACGCTGGTTCTGGCACAGGGGGGGTCGCACCAGGCGGCGGCCGACTTAATGACACGCGGGGTCGCGATAGTCGCTGGAAGGATCCGGCAATTGGGTCTCGAGGTGGCCCTGCACAAGTCCGAAGCCATGTGCTTTCATGGTTCTCGGAACAGGCCACCAGCGGGATCCCAATTAACGGTAGGAGGGGTTCACATCGGCGTCGAGTCGACGATCAGGTATCTGGGGCTCGTTCTCGACAGCCGGTGGAACTTCGAGGAGCACTTCCGACGTTTGGCTCCCAGACTGGAGCGGGCCGGGGCTGCCTTCAAGCGGCTCCTGCCCAATCTAGGGGGTCCAAACGCCTCCTGCCGGAGGCTCTATGCGGGGATCGTGCGATCCATGGCCCTTTATGGGGCCCCTGTGTGGGCCCTAACGCTGAAGGGGCGACCAGCCCGCCAGCTCAACGCGGCCCAAAGGGTCATGGCCATCCGGCTGGCTCGGGGATACCGCACGGTCTCCGGCGAGGCGGCGAGCCTCCTTGCCGGATTACCGCCATGGGATCTGGAGGCGAGAGTCCTCGCGCACGTTTACGCGTGGCGCGTGGAGGTGCTTCGCCGGGGCGAAACTTCGCTGCCACGGCAAATTGCATCGCGGCGGACGGAGCTCCGGCAGGATACTATGGCGGTATGGAAACTGCGACTATCGCGGCCCAGCGCTGGGCACGCCACAATTGCGGCGGTAAGGCCCCTCTTTGAGGAGTGGCTGGAGAGGCGCCACGGAGTCCTCACCTTCCGCCTGACGCAGGTACTTACCGGACACGGCTGTTTCGGGAGGTACCTGTTTCGGATTAAGCGGGAGGAAACGCCCGGGTGTCAGCACTGTGAGGATCGCCCGGAGGACACGGTGGAGCATACGGTGGAGGTCTGCCCTGCTTGGGCTGAGCACCGCCGTGTCCTCGTCGAGGCGATCGGCGGCGGCAACCTCTCGCGTCCGGCCCTGGTTGAATCCATGGTCCGGAGCGAGGAGGCTTGGGAAGCGGTCACCTCCTTCTGCGAAGCAGTAATGCTAGCGAAGGAGGAGGCGGACCGCGCGAGGGAAAGGCAAGGCGTTCGTCCCAACCGCCGCAACAGGAGAAGACGCCCCGGGCGTCGGGAGTCGCAGGGCGATCCCCGGCCACCGTAGGCGCGGGCCTGCGGACGGCGAGCGTTGGGTGGCTCGCTGTCCGATCACCACCAGGCCCGGGTCGATGGCGCGTTGTGTTTCACGCGCGCCTCAAAGAGATGTCAGCATAGAGGACGGGGCCCGCTAGGGCCAGAGCCTGCCAGGGTTGCGGAATTTGTTCGAAAGAGTCACCGCGGCCCTGGAAAGCAAAGGGCTTTAGAAGGAACACGGATGGGTTTTAGTCAGTAAGAGTCTGACACGCCCTTCCGCTCCACCCAGAGCGGAAGAAGTCATTTGATGATTTCCCATCCTAAAAAAAAAAAAAAAAAAGGCCTGGACAGAAGTCATCATTCACAAGAGCAAAAAACCAGTTGTATAATTAGGGCACATGATACAACTTGAATTAAACTTAAAGTAATTTGCATTTAGCAGTAACCGAGCTTAAGTTACGGGCCCCTGTTTCCGCTCTGGCCAGCGGTGGAGTCGTATTATATGGCCCAGGAACGTTCCCTGAAAATATGCGGGTAACTCCTGTTCTTGACTGGCTATTCAATCCTGTAGGCTGGTCTAAAACTGATTGTTTTAGGACACATCTTATGTCTTTCTTCAGGGTTTATTTATTCATTAATTAATTTATGATAACTTTATATACAATAGTGATACATGGGTGGACTTAATGCATCAAGGCATTCTCTACCAGTCAATCTATGGGTTATAAAGACTATACTGTGTGGTAGGTGTACAATAAATAAAAAAAAAATTAAAATTGAATTTTAACGTTACGGAAAAAATAGACAGTAATAATACTAATAAAATACATATACATATATATTTATGCTAAAGTAATAAACTAATAAGTATGACATTAAAGAGAATTCATAATAATGCATAATAAAAAAGCTTTTAAGTAGTGTTTTCGGATTTTACGCTTAAAGTAGCATATTGCAGTGTTTAATGGTAGAAATAGCGTAGGAATTAGACAAAAACCCGGTGCGGTAAGCACACTTAGCAAACTTCTTTATAAAACGTATCAGTATATATTTTCTCGGTGATATTTGATAGAGTTCTCAGACACAAATGGATCAAAATACACAATAACTGAGATACCGCTGACACTGAAAGTGTTTCTAAAATCAGGACCATTGCCTCTCTAATTTAGAAAAAAATAGAAGAGTTATGGTCCTTATTTTATAAACACTGTCTAAAAACAACTTATAGTTACTATTTTAGTGAAAGCCTCTTTTCAAAAACCAATTTTATTCAAGTTCAAGTTCAAGTTCAAGTTATTTATTTCTTAACAAAAATACATTTGTGTCGAAATATTTACACAGCAGGTACACAAAAAAAAACAACATAATTCAATCATACTAAAATAAAAACTTGCTTTACATATTTAAACAGAACAAAGTCCCTAGAAATATTCTTAAAAAAAAAAAAAAAAACATACAGTTAATGTCAAAATATGAAATATAAAAAGCAACATTTATAACAAAGTCAAGGAACATTAGGTACACATTTAATTTAAGTTTAATTTAATGCTAGTTTTAAGGTCTTTGTCATTATAAAATTCGTCAATGCTGTAATAAGCTTTATTGACTAACAAAGCCCTGAGTTTATTTTTAAACATGTTCACATTCTGAATATTCTTTAATTCTGCTGGTAATCTGTTAAACAGATTGACAGACTGCACGCGTGACGAGTGTTTGACAACATTAATCTTTGCCTGCAGAATAGTAGGAAGATCTTTTCTGCGAGTATCTACTCTTTTTTTTCTTTCATCGTCTGTTTCAAATGCGTTTAAGTTTTTATTTAAATGAGTAAGTAGGACTAAAATATAAAGGCATGGCACCGTCAAAATTCTAAGTTTTACAAAACACTCCCTACATGATTCCATCTGGTTTAAGCGAAGCATGGTTCTTAATGCTCGCTTTTGCATTGTAAAGGCTGCCTTAATATTATATTTATAGCTGTTTCCCCAAAATTGAATGCTGTATCTAAGTTTAGATTCAACTAGAGCAAAATAGACGGTACGAAGTTGGGCAACAGACAAAAAATCCCTCAGAGTTCTGATAGCGTAACACGCACTACTTATTGTATTCGTAATTGAATCTAGTTCTGGCTTCCAATTAAGTAAAGAATCAATTTGTACCCCCAAAAATCTTAAACTTTCCACTATACAAATTTTTCTGCCTGAGGATTCTACGTTTAGTAAAGCTTTGTTGCCAACTGTAGATCTAAATATCATACATTTTGTCTTACTTACATTTAATTTAAGATTATTCATAGAAAACCAGCTTTCACAAGCAGCTATTAATACGTTTAATTTATATTTTAAGGTCTCTATATTGTCAGCAGCTATAACAGCACTCGTATCGTCAGCAAATATTATCAAGTCAGCATCTGGTAAAATGTTTTTAATGTATTCAGTTAGATCGTTAAGAAATATTATAAAGAAAATGGGGCCTAGCACCGAACCCTGCGGAACCCCTCTAGTTACAGTAAATAATTTCGATTTATGAATTTCTTCCACACCTTCACGAAGTGATTTAATTTCGACGTACTGTTTCCGGTTGGTCAAATAAGAACTAAGAAGTTTTAAAACATTCCCTCTTATACCATAATGTTCTAACTTTTCCAATAGAATGCAATGTTCTACAGTATCAAACGCAGAACTTAAGTCTAGGAATAAGCCAGCAACTTTAAGTTTATTGTTCAACTTATTTACTACGTTATTAACTAACGAGTCTATTGCATCTAGTGTCCCTTTATTGTTTTGGTATCCAAACTGATTACGGTTTATTATTTTTAAACTACTCAAATGTCCTACAAGCCTAGATTTGATCACTTTTTCAAAGAGTTTGGATAGCACTGGTAACAATGAAATGGGCCTGTAATTGCCTGGATCTGTTTTAGCACCTTTCTTAAATAGTGGTAAAACTCTGGCTAACTTAAATTGGTCAGGAAAGACGCCTTCATTAACGCAGTTGTTTATTATTTCAGATATTGGGTATGCCAGTATATCTATATTATCTTTGATTACGCTCAGTGGTATTTCATCGTGTCCAAATGACTTTTTACTTTCCATACCCTTTACCATTTTATAAATCTCTATCGGCATGACGTGATTAAAAGCCATAGACTTATCAAGTCTGTCAGTATTCTCAATTAAATGCTTCTTAGCCAGTTTCGGATTACCAGAGTTTACGCCTTTACTGTTGTCAAATTTTTCCGCAAAAATGTTAGCAATGTCTAAAGAATTACAAATTAATTTATTATTATGTTTAAGTATTATATTACCATTTTCGAAGTCATTGTTAATTTTGTTCCTAGTTTTATTGATTATTTTCCAAATTTCTTTGCTAGAGTTAGCTGCTTTGTTTATTTGATTACATACTTCCCTTTTTTTAGCGTTCCTAATCACCTTTTTATAAATTCTAAGATACTGTTCACGATATTTTAATAACGATTTGTCGCAATTAGCTTTATCTATAAAATTAAGTAATCTCTTCATTTTGCTGGATATCTTTATACCTTTCGTTAGCCATTTAGATCGACCAGTTCTTTTTAAGTTGATTTTAAGTTTATTTTTTTTAAAAGTACTAGAGTGTAGTTCTTTAAATTTTCGTATAAACGTGTTTGTACCTAAATTCCAGTCGTGCTCCAGTAGTTTCTGTTTGAATGCATTATTATTCTTCTCGTTATATAATCTTCTCTCTATGTATTTAAAACTATCGCATTGTGTAGTAGTAACTTTTTTCAAATATGTTGTACAGAAGAGGGCTGCATGTCCATCCGCTAATCGATTGTGGTCAATGTCTGTACTACCAATATTTTTATCACAGGTATTGGTCAATATATTATCTATACAAGATTCGGAGTTATTTCGCACAAATGTAGTTGAACTAAATAAATATCTAAAATTATAGCATTTCAATAGTGATGTAAACGAACTTCTTTTATCGTCCTGTTTTGACAAGTCAATATTAAAATCACCGCAGATAAAGCATATTTTATTGAAAAAGTACTGCAGTAATTGTTCCAATCTATCTAGAAAATCGTCAAAGTTTTTATTCACGGGTGTTCTATAGCAACAGATTATGTAAGAGTTTGTCTCAATGTCCCTTACTCCACATACCTCAAAGCTATTAGTTTTATATAGCCTTTTACAAACGTCCAAGTCCTCAACAGGCCTGTTTTTATGCGTTAATACTAAAGTACCACCTCTTGTTTTATTTAACCTTGTATTGCAAGAGCTTACGATATAATTAGGAAAAACAAATTGTGATACCATTATTCGGTTTAAAAAATGTTCACTTATACAAATAAAACTTATTTCGTTTGGTAATTCAGTTACATACACTTCGAGTTCATCCTTTTTATTATTTATTCCGCATAAGTTTTGGTGAAAGATAGTAAAATTTGAGTGACTATCCTTAAATATAGACGAGTTGTACAAATCACCAGCCAAGGGACTAGTCTCGAAAAAACTGACTGTGTTGTTCCATTTCGTCAAAGGAAGGATTTGAATATTCAGAACATGTGTCAATTTCTAATATAAGTTGCTGTATTTGATAAAATATACTAGATATGCCTCTATTGTTTACATTTCCATGTTTATTATAAGACATGAAGTCATAAGTTAGATTTAAATTTGAGTCAATTAAATATATGTAATTATGAGTTAAATTGTCATTATAAATTATATTATTAAATGCTTCTATCCGCCAGTTATACATCTCTTTATGATAATGATTTTTAAAAATAGGTACGCACAGTATTATATTTGTATGCTTAATAGGCATTACTTTATCCCGTATAAATTTTACCAGCTTATTGTAGTTACATGAGGTCTTGAAATCTTCATCTCCAATTTGGATGACGCAGTAGTCCTGACAGGTTAATTCTCTTAGTTTATCCTCCAATCCGTACATTAATTGCTCTACGCCACAGTTTGTTTTTATGTAATGGCATATTTGAAAAGTATCGCCAAATAATCTGGTAGCAATTGGTAGAATTTTGCTGGTTGAGTTGCTACTAAGGATCACAAGCTTCTTGTCCTTTTCATTCCTAAAATTATTGTGCCCGTCTGCGGCAGCACATGTCTGAGCGGTAGCTACGTCCACAGTGTCGCTCATCAGGTCATGACGAACGGGAGGCGCACACACATTGCAGTTACTTTGCATCAATACAGTAATACGGTCCATGAGGGCCGCTATCTCAAGGTGTGCAGTTTGTAATTGCTGTTGTAGGGTAATAATTTCTTGTTCCAAGGAGGAGACATTTACGTAGTCATTGGTGAAGACTTGCAATCTGGATAACGGTAAAGGAGATGGTGTAGAAAGTTCGTTGTGTTGATTTGCCTGAGATTGTCTCTTCTTCTTAGAGTTTTTACCTGGAGTTGTAAATAAGGAGGGCGACTGGCATAAAGATTTTAATGTTTTATTCTCTGCAGTTAACTTATTTATTTGCTTCTGTAGATCTGTATTTTCTATCAATATATTTCCTAGTTCATTTTCAGTACTCTCAAGTTTTAATGTGAGCTGAGAAATCATTTCTTTCATTTCTGAGGCTAATACTAGTTCCGACACAGTACCGTCAACACTCATAGACAATTTATTGGGAGTATTAGATTCAATAGATGTTTCGCCATCGGTCAGTATATGGGAATCAAGTAACACAGTAGTATTATGAACCGAAGATCGACGTTTCAACGCTTGATCGTGTACTACATCCTTAGTTCTTATAGGTTGTTCTGTCGGGGAGGGTGTTTTTGTAGAAGTTAGTTTTTTCCTCAAGGTAATGTTGGGAATAGAGTCGGCACTAGCGTATTTTTTTATTCCGATGCACGCCTTACATCTCCACTTTTTTTTTGCTTCCGCGTCCTTGATGCGATACGTTTGTTCTGGGTAACCATCACAATCCAATTCATACCTGTTATCACAGGCAGAACACAAAGCAGTACTTTTAACATTTACCAATTTCTTGCATTTATGACATGTTACTAGTGCTGCCATCTTGCAGTGACTTTTTGCAGAGTTTGATGACATGAGGTCACAATTTAATCAAGCGCTCTCTTCGTTCAATATTAAACGGACTTGTAATTTATTCGTATTAAATTCCAAATATGATTTTAGGAAATTACGAAAAGTGATATTGTTGTCACTGGGATTTGAACTCACGACAACTCGTGTGCGGCTCGTTATTTTGCAAAAACTGGCCTTTGTTAGCCACTAAGCCAACCGAACATGATTAAACGATACCAAATTGTAGATCATTTGCAGCAAATATTTTTTATTTTGTCAGGTAATTCCGTTATGATGATGTGTGACTGTTGAAATTTAAAACACTGTGTGAGTCACTTTTCTACTTCGTCTTTGTAATAATTGGTTCTTCTTTTGATCGTATTGATTAATTTGGGTCACAATTATGATTAGGTTTGCAATGTTTTGTTTATTTCAATTGTTATTTTTGTATTTTCTTCATGTTTCTTGTTACAAGGCAGGTTTTATTGTTCAAAGTGTATTATGTATTTACTTCACAGTTTGAGTATGGAAACCGTGGATAACACTTTCACTTATGTATTAGGTGATGTTTTATTGGTTCACTAAGGTTTTGTTCACTTATCAGCACTAATAGTATTTTTAACAAATTTTTAAATAACAGCGTTTGGTTTTACTTTAGGCTAGACGATATTGCGTGTTGCTTCCGAAAATTCTGGGGTGCGTAAGTGGGATTTCAAATTTACCACGTCCATATGTACGTTTGCGGGATAGTCCTACATTTCATTGAAAATTTCTCTAAAGTATACACCTACTAAAATGATAAAACAACTAGGATCTCTGCTGACCTTGTTAAAATCCGAGCTTGGCTTTATTTCCCCGATCTAGCTATATACTGAGAGCAGTTTAACCGTATACAATGTTGACAATCCTTCGCGAAGCTTACGTAGCGATGTGCCATGCGGGTCATGCTAATAAAATTAAGGCTTTGTTTGAGTGGCAACATCGTTAAGGAGGCAATATTGCTCGATAGCGTGCGCTTTTAATGAGTCCGCTTCGGTTGGCAATACTGTCACGATTTTGTACGTAGTTTGGGTTAATAGGTGTTCGCGAGAATTGTATTATGATACAAGTGACATTTAAGGTTCAAGTGAAAGACGGAGAAGAAAATGACATTCTATCAGCGATACCTACCAAATGCCAATCGATTGGACAAATTTTGGGTTTGAGATTTTATAAAATAGTTATTGGTGATTTTAAATCACTTTGTCTCTCTGACATAAAGACTTTCTTTACTTTCTATCTTGAGCTCGCCCTATGAAATACAAAAAAAAAGTTTATTTCTATTTTGGAACATACACAGTTGGCCCAATTACAATTGTCTTTGGTACTTGCCTACCGTATCTTGAAATATCCTACCTACACGATAAGTTCAAACAAGTCTATCCAAGCTTACCCTAAGAAGTCAACACAGTGAAATTGAAAAAAGTCAATTTAGTCCGTACCTATTTTGGGCTTTTGTCGTTAGCCCTAGTACGACGTGCCAATATCGAAAAAGAGATAGTGAAATGCGTCTTGTATAGCTCCGTCTCCCTCCTATACCGAATCATGATGTTTTAAAACGTCATGGTAGAGCCCTTGTGTCATCGTTTGCTAATATGTCAAAAACTTGTCTTCTTATTGCAATTACTTTTTTTGTCACATTAGTTTATCGCTTACACAGCGTAGGGCCCTGAATGTAGGCATCCGAATATAGCAAGGGTCATATTTTACCTCGGGCCAAAATTTTAATTGGATTTTTCCAATGTAGAAGGGTTGGAATCGGCAATAGTCAAACCCTTTGACAGTATCTTGTGGTTCAATTTTTAATAAAATATGTATGTGTTTACTACACAGATGACGTCACCATAGAAGATAGTCCCCCTAACCACGTATCGCGAATACATGTAACCAGTTGCAATACTCATGTCTCCCTGTATACAAGCAGCATGCCTGTTTCACCCCAAGTGGTTCGCCAAGACCTATTATAAAGGAGATGGGCATATTGTCATCAACCTGGCACAGACTGATACTGAGATGTTAATAGAAAGAAAAAAATAACATTTTACCCGACTCCAATCGAAATCAGAATCTCATGTTTGACGGTAGCGCATACGCCAATTTTGAGCACGGTTCCAATTGGTCATTCCTATGAAAAAGAACCGGCAAGAAACTCCACAGTTACTATTTTAAATTACTAAATAAAGGTATGGTTAATATTAAAGATGAATAAATAGGTGCCCATGCAAACATCAACTGTTTATATTCCCAGCCCTATGGCAAATTGCAAGAATCGTATGTAGGACACAGAGCAGTATATTATGAATGCTTTGTTTACCATTTGGCTAGTGTCCTGCCAACTTGCCATTACTTATGGCTATGACAATACACGCATGCTGCTTTGAACTCTGCCAATGCAGTTGTAATTAGATTATCCCTTAAGTGTAAATGAGGATATATGACGTGGAATTAATGTTTTTCTTTTTTTAATTAGTAATCTTGAATACGAAACTGCAATCGCCGATTTCTCTATTAAACTTTGTAATTATAACAAAGTATTATTATTTTGAGTAATCAATCAATCTATATAAAATTCTTCCATTACTGAGTGACTGACAGACAGCGCACAACCGAAACTACTGGTTTTAGAGAGCTGGAATTTGGCATGTACATAGGTTCCTTGGGGAGTGTAGTGAAGCATTAGAGATTGCCGAAATTCCTACGGGAACGGGGAAAAACGGGATATGCGCCTACAAAGTCGCGGACAAAAGCTAGTTGATTATAAATCAATATTCTGTCTTGTTGGTCTAGTGGATGGAAGCTCAACTAATGAGTAGGAGATCCTCGGTTCGATGGGTAAAGTATTTATAGCACTAGGCTCGCCCTTAGCATATGAGACTCAAACATAGATGGCAATATATGATTGTGCCATCTCTGCCCAATTCTTCGGGGACATGCGTGATGTTACGATAAAATTAATAGTTTAGAAATAATTCTATCACTTACATTAAATGTAGAAAAAGTATAAAATACCACTTATTCTATACTGAGATAGCACTAGGGCACTCCATGGGCTATCTTCCTAATCAAAATAAAACATAAAATATTCCCCCAATACCATATCAAGCCGAACGATGCTCGTTCGAAATAATTGCATAGCTGAAACGCCAACCATAACATTTGACGGCGGACATGTAAACAAAAAAACTATTAAACAAACAGCTACCGTAAAAACGTAAATTCGACTCAAAATAAATTATTCACAAACCGTCCTACACATCGACGTTTAAAAGTAATTTTTTTTTTCATATTATGACCGATATTATGTCCACGTGGGCAAAAACGATTCCACTTCGTAATAGGATTACGGATTTTATTACATGTAGCAGAAATATCGTTAGGAAGGCAATTTTGGTGGCAGATATTGGCTATTAGCGTTCGAGGTAATGCGTCCTCGATATTCGTGTAGGTATAACGACCAAAACTTAAGCATATTTGTGGCTTACTTCAATGTAAATGTTCGCTATACGGTTTTGTACGTGATTAGGTGGAGTCCGGAATGGGATTCCGTGTTCAGAATTCCCGTTTAAAGGCACTAGTTTGGTCTTGTTGTGGTAAATAACACCAGTTTAATATTGTGCTTTGTTTATGTAGTGAGCGTTTAATGCGATTTTGGTATAAGTTTCTTGAATATGATGGCTGTGAAATTGGATTAGGGAATGTATATGGAAATTGTTGTTGAAGATTGATGAAACTAATTCAATTTGAACCCAACTCTAACGAGTTAACCGCTCGCAGGGAAAAATGTTGACTAACAATGCGCTTCGGTTTTGCACGGAGGATAAACTTATTAAAATGACAATCTATTTGTGAAATATTAACCTTATATCATTTATTTCGAAAAAGAATTTGTTTGTAACGACTTCATGTCTAAATTGCTGAATCGATTTTGATGAATTTGATTTAGTACAGAGATAAATTGGATCCTGGAGACGGTTGCAGGCTTTTAGACTTTTTTGCGAGCAAAGCCGTGGGGAAGCTAGTAATCTAATAAAGAAGAAGTAATCTAAGAAAGTTAAAAAAATTAACTCTATGTTTATTTCTTTATATCATACATATAAGTTGGTATGTTCGTTCTCAAGCGTTGGCAATACAGCGTTGAAGCTTTGGAACGATGACTCCGTCACTATGCTAAGAGCAGAGCTACGTCGTAGCTCGAACAACGCTACACGGCTACGGCGTAGCACACGCAGCTTAGTATTTGACTACAAGCTTTAATTCATCTTGCAATAGGGATGTTGACCGTGTTAAAACATATGATTCTATTAAGTCCGTCAATCAGATTATCGAAAAATATTGGATACTTATTTTTTATTTAATCAAATCAATTACAAAGATCAAACGCATCAAAGATAAGGAGTGGGTGCTTGGAACGTCACTTTCCAGTACAAAGTGTACTGGTAATTGACGTCACACGAGTTTTCAACGCACTGTATCGTCTTCATTTTTTGTTTACGTGACAAAAGAAAACATACGTGCCCAATTTTTTTGGGAAATATATCTGACGGACTAATTAGATTTTTTTAGTCAAATATCCTATTATTGAAAGTTTGTTTAGGACATATCTTGACAGCTGAATATGAACCACTACCTCTTAACCAACAGAGTTAAAATTCTACATGTTGGTCCAGTTCCGATAACAATGATTTTTCCGATAAAATCATCATAATAATATAATTATTCATAATCATCATTCGGCACCAAACGATCCCGTAAGGACCAACAAGCTGCAGACCAGCAAAAATTACCCGCAATACCTGACTACAACAACCATAATATCACTAATTGCAATTTAATGGACAAACAAACATCCCGACCAAAGTCTCGTTAGTAGCGAGTGATATAGTGTATAATCGATCACAGCTAAGGTCAGGTCCTCATTAACTTCTTAATTAAGGGTCCCGAACGTGATCCGAACGGTAATTTTTAACTTTAACAACCGGGAAGCAGCTTTGATATAATTTGGAAAGTTTTATTATTTCGTGTTAGTATCTACTTAAAATTCTATTTGAGTACGAAATAAAAAGTGTAATGAAAATTTTGTTAAAGGTTCCCGAATTTGCATTGTGATTGGAAATGGGAATGAAATAATGATGTTAGCTGATTACAATACGTACGTGGTATTGCTTTAGAAAATGAAACCTTATTTACAGAACTTAAGGTTGTGCACTAACTTGCAGTTCAGCCGTCTCGGTGCTCATGAGTCATCATCAACCAAAAAACGTATTTAAATGGATATAGACCTCCCTGCGTTGCCACATCGACCGGTCCTAATGTTTCTTACAACCAGCTTGGGTCCTTCACCATGTCATCGGTCTACCTTATGGGAAATCTTACAACGCTGCGTCTGCGAACTGTGAACAGAATCATACATACATTTAAATTAAATAAGTATACTTTGAAACGTGCAACTGACCGACCTTGACAATTCAAAAGTGCCTGTAAGTGGTTTCATTGAAATAACTGCTTTGCGTTGAGTTGAGAAGCCAATCGGCCAGCCTTTGATTGAAAAAATATATAATACTTATGAAAAAGCAAATGCGTTATGTGTTATACGTGCATTATAATTATTTCAGGAATGAACTAAAAACATAGCATAGCTGTATAGTTAAAACCCATGCCACATTCGTTTTACGCAAATAACTAACAAAATCAATACAAATCCAAACATCCGGGAAAAAGCAATTCGAAATAGTCAATCGAGTGGTCTCGACTGAACTGGCCAATTAGCGAGGTGTGTCGAAATCTGTTGGGGCTGCCACAGCTAGCATATGTCTCGGTTTTTGTTAATACTAGCTTAGCCGCCCGCTCCGTTCATGTGTTGGTAAAAAAGTTTTCGGAAAAATTTCAAAGGTATGAATAAAATTAAAGAGTCATATCCAACGGAGCCCTATTACTAAGCCTCCACTAACCACTTGTCTGTCATCGGGCTGTATTTCATGTACCGTAATAGATAGTTTTTATTTTTAAAGAGTAATAAGTCAAAAATTATTTGGGACCTATATCAATTATACCATATTCATAGAATGGTATCCGTTTAGATATGGTTTCCGTTTTATGGTACGGAACCCTTCGCGTCTTAATAGCTCTTGGCCAGATTTTTTGAATATTCTAAGGAGTCACTTGCGCATACACTCTACAAAAACTATTACTTTAAGGTAGGTATTTCAACTCGTACGTACTTTTTGTCCTTAGGAATAAAATAAATAATGTTTTTCGTTTGACTTTGACAACACAATTGAAGTATTATTTATATATAGTATATTTAGTATTATGTCTTTTTTGCATAGTTTATCTGTGGCATATTTTCGTCGTTTTGACGTCTGACTTTATATATTCATGTGTGCGTGCGTTCGAATATTAATTGGTTTAGTTATTTAAGTGTTTTAGTATCGCATAATGCAGTGAAAATATTTTATTTATACCTAATTCATTTCTAAAAACCAGTCTTCTACGAAATTTAAATGAATAAAATTTACAAAAAAAAAACCAAAACTTACATATTTTCAGCAACAGACAAACAAACGTACAAACTTCTTGTTTATACAGGTAGGTGTTTTAATTTGTCCGCCCGTCCGTTTTATACTAAAGTTTAGGTCCCAGTACGATAATTATACGGTAGAGAACTGTGTTTTCGTAATTGCCGCACGAATTTTCTGGACAGCAGTAGTGGCCAATCAGTTATGGTAATCATGCGAGCGATGCTATCGATTGCTCAATCAGTGTGTATAACAGCAGGTTTTTATTGAACATATATGTAGAATAGAACAAGTTTGGTAGTGTTAAGTGTTCGTGAAAAGGTTTGGCTGGGGAAATAGTATCGCTTTTCAACGCTTATTGTAGGTAAACATGTCACGGTCAAAGACCAAAGACGCTCTTTGAGCGATAACACGTCATGGTTCTTCATCATTGCATGAATTTTCTGGACAGCACTAGTAGCCAATCAGCTATGGTAATCATGCGAGCGATGCTATCGATTGCTCAATCAGTGTGTATAACATCGGGTTTTGGTTATAGAGATAATGGGTATTTTTTAAATAAGTTTTTCTAGAGTCAATTCACGTAAACCTCAGTCCACGTGAATTGGTTTGCTGGGGAAACTATAGCGGTTTTCCACGCCAATAATATTCGTACAGTCCATACTGTACGAATATATTGGCGTGGAAAACCTGAACTTGAACTTCTATAAGTTCATTATGTAGGTAAGTACTATTCGCTAGATTTTGTTATGCTATCTGTGCTTTCAACATTTCTTCAAATTAATTATTTATTTATAAGAAAAAATTGGGAAGCCCACTTTTACTGTATTGCGTTTTGACACTTTTTATTTAAAAAAATAACAAAAACGTAATTAGAGTTTAAGGTAAAAAATATTGATATTAATTTAGATTTGAAAATATCAATCAAAACATTTCACTATAACTCAAATATTTCATATTCAAAATCATTTATTTGGTTTCCTCATTCCCAAGCCCAACCCAAAACACAGAAACTCACTAAAATAGCTCAATTACGCAAACATTCACAAAATTTAAACGCTTCGGAACAAAACGTACGTCACAACAGCAACCAATCCCAAGGGCGCCCCCGAATAACATCACTAAAGTTATCACACGATTCGTTGCGCCCGTGCTAATGAAATTAACCCCCATTTCGGACGAAATGGAGACACAGGAGTGAATTTGTAACAGAGACTCAACCTCATACAGTCGCGCGGTGGCAAAGTAAGGTGACGCAGGAGGTTTCGTGGGTAAGATTTCGAGTTAATACATCCTACAGACGGGAAATGCTTAGAAGAAGCATTTCCCGTCTGTAGGATGTATTTGACTAATTTATGTGACTGTTTCTAAATTACCTTAGGCTGATATTTTTTTTCAGCGTTCTCTGTGGTTCTGTGCATTGCAACAGCTACACTGCAATCGCCAACCCGCTCCTCGGGGAGGTCTTTGTTCAGCAGTGGACGTCTTTTGGCTGAGATGATGACAAAATTTTCATTTTTCCTAAAATTAAGCTACATCAACTTTAAAGTCGGCTTCCCCAAGGTTGTGTAATTTTAGATACACAGCACAGCACACGCAGCACAGCAGCCAATCACTCAACCACTGCGCCAACCGTGTCGTCAAATTAACTATGAGTTCACTGAGTTTTGCTATGAGTGAGAGAACTACGTCCCGTCATAACAGTTCCCACAGGGAGTAAAATTGAATAAGTTGCTCACTTGCTGTAAAGCCGCCTGGTCTCGCACTATTAGACGGTAACGACACGAATCGATATCCATGAATTTTATTGCCTAGATACACTAACACTTGAAATCACGCATTTCAACGTAAAATAAAATGAAGAACTACAAAATATTTATATATGAACCTCTATGTTCACTTGCAAAATCTGACTGATAGATGTCGGCGATATTTTTAATAGCTAGGATGACAAACTTTCTTATCGATCACCAATAGTATATAGGTAGTACCTATTGCCACGATTGTTCCAAGTTCGGACTCTGTCGACTCACTACTCCTGTACCAGTTCGCTGTAAGGCTGGTAATGAGTACGAAATACTGGTAATGAGATGTTCGTTACAACATACGTGTCGGACTGACTGGTGTTATTAACGGAATGGAAGCACATAACTGTTGGCTTTGTTGCGTAGTAATGTCTTTATATGCTGGCTAGTTTTCTTTTGTTTCTTACCAAACTGTTGTTTTTGGTACTGGTGGAACGAATGGAAATTGGCTGTTTGAGCACAAAGACCCTTGCGTACAACAATTTCTGTACAGGTCATTAAGATACATTTTCACCCAAAAAGTTCTACTGTGGATAGGTTATTAAGTGCAAGTATAATGAATAATTAAATTTAGCTGTTTTTAGTTCCGAATTTATTTATTTATTTATTTATTTATTTACACTTTACGCACACAAATGTACAGAGGCGGACTTAATGCCATAGGCATTCACTACCAGTCAACCTTTGGGTGGTGCAGAGAATGGATTCAGCGATAAAAACGCAGTATTCGATTATTTGCTTAATAAACTGTGAACCTTACTCATTAAAAACGTGACATAAAAACCTTAATAAAACCTGAAACACCGCATAACAATAACAAAGTAAAATAATATTCATCATTTCTTTTCAAAAATATTTCAAGACGCCATTACTGGGTATTAACGTCATACTTAATCGTGAGCTGTTATTCTAAATTAAGTCAAGATGTTGATGAGTAGCTTAAATATGAATAAAAGAGAATTAATTAGTAAGTTGGATGCCGTAAGGAAAACAAATATTCAACGTTTGAATAACAGATTAGCTGGAAGCAAGAGCGTGTGGGAGTAAGGCGGTACGCACACTGGTGGTACTAATGTTATATTGCAACAAAACATTTTCTACAAATAAACTCAAGTACTAAGTCCTCTTGAAGGAAACTTCCACCACTCCACTCGACTCAGTCGCCATGACAACGGAAAAAAACGCTTGAATCTAGGTGTTAATGCCAGTAAACAAAAAGCTATCATCACTGTTACGAAAAGTCAGGAACCAGAAAATCTGACACCATTTTTGTTAAGGGGTACAGTGTTACCCAGTAACTGTGTTGTGGAGGTCAGTAGAAAGTCGCCACATGCAGAATACTAATACTCAGCTGCATCCAATTTGACTAGTTTGCAAAACGCAAACTGACTGGCTCTTTATTTAAGACAGCTTATTAACAAGTTAATAAAAAAAAGGATATGCTAAGCTAAAAATAAGTATTACTATTGCATAACTATTTATTATTATTAAAGCCACAGACTACTTTTCTGAAAAAATATAATAAATCGCTTCTCATGTAGACAACAAAAATAACATAGCATATCGGAGTTACACTGTGTTGCAAATAAACAACAATAGCGAATAGTATGTAATCCGCCTAATCGGATTTTTTCAGATTAATTAAGGTTTACCTTGGACGTAAACGTAATTCATGATCATCTCAAAGGAACAAACTTTGTCTAAGTTACTGTTTTGTTTTTATTTTTCTCTGATTTGATCTTTTTCTGTTTCTTTTTTTTATAATTAATTTATACTGTCTAAGTGAGAGAGAGAGAGGAGCTCGTGACTAAATAATAACAGCCGGACGGGTCGATCTTTAAGGTTAAGCAACGCTTGCCCAGGTCGGTCTGTGGATGGGTGACCATCTTAACAAACCGAGCTTCCTCCGTGCCTCAGAAAGCACGTGAAGCCGTTGGTCCCGGCTGTCATTTGTAGATCTTCGGCAGTCGTTACGGATTGTCAGAAGCCCGAAAATCTGACTCCAGTCTTGCCAAGAAGTACTGTGCCACCCGGTTAATGGGTTATGGAGATCTGGTATGCAGCCACTCTGGTAATCAGCTGAATCCAGTTTGACTGGAAGCCGACCCCAATATAGTTGGGAAAAGGCTAGGCCGATGAATCTTCTGGCTTCCATTCTTCCCGGTAGGTTGCCTTCATTGGTCAATCTGTCGTAAATGCCTCTAAGTCGTTACGGCAGCGTTTTCTTGGCCTCCTTTGGCGATATACTTTAATATAATAGAACACTAACGGGCTCGAAAGACGTTGCCCTGCCTTTTTTTTGAAGGATGGGGAATCATAAAATGACTCCTACCGCTCTGGGTGGAGCGGAAGGGAGTGTCCCTTTGCGTTCCAGGGCAGCGGTGACTCTTTCGAATAAATTCCGCAACCTTGGCAGGCTCTGGCCTTAACCTTGTTTTTTCGTAAGAAAATAAATTCTGTAACCCGATTGCAGCCCCATCTCTATTTCTATTGGTGAAGCTTAACCATTCAGGGATCACACTCAAACACACACATTTTTTTTATTATTATTATCGAATCAGCCGTCATCCTTCTGTATCTGTGGTACAGAACAATTATTAATTTAAGTACCTAATTATAGATCAAAATATTTTGAAGACTTTCTGACAAAAGACATTCAGGTTAAAATTCAACAATTGCCCCATTTCCTCAATTCCAGTCCGTTTTCAAAACTTCACAAAATGCAATCTATTGTTGGCGTCTTTATTCAAAAGTTGGGGTGCCAAATTAATTATGAATTTCCCTATTTTGATCCCGAAAAAAGTTTCTCTAATCTCTCTTTGAAAAAAACTGATCCATTAGATCCCTTTCAATTTTGTTTGACGCCTTCATCGCAAAGATGTATTGTGTCCATTGGGGGAATAATGTAATGGATTTCTATAGAAAAATCCATTATTTTATTGGTATTGTATTTTTGATGTCGTCGAAGATATTAAAATGCGAAAGTGGCTTTGATCAAAGAGATTCCATCTTTTTTTTCATTTCGATGAATGTTGATAGATTTTCAATTAGTTTAGTGATAAATGAAAATCTATTATTCTATCTTTCTATTTTCATTGATCACTAGCTTGAACTTGAGAAAATCAACGCTTTAATTTTCATTTTATGAGATTTGTGCGAAGAAAAATTATTTATACAACAGTTACTGCCATTCATTCTTAGTGATTGATCTGAAATAAATGATTATACTTCACCTTCAAAAAATTCGAAGTAAATATATGTTATTCTTATTATTATATTAATAAAGTAATTGACACATCGCAATTATTTAAAAAAACTGGCCAAGTGCGAGTCGGGCTCGCGTGCAAAGTGTTCCGACCGAATTTCATTTTTGTTAGATGTTATTTTAACACTATAGACTTCTTATAAGTTTTCCGGTAATCCTTAGGTATAGAACTATTATCCGCATTTTTCGTCAAAATTTTAGGCTCAGTAGCTAATATTATTCGTATAATTATTCGTCTAATTTCTTGAAAACTTCAAAACTATTTATTTTAAAATTATGAAAACATTTACTTTGCTTGCTCTATAACTTTAGAGTACATAGAAAAGAGAATTCTATTCTATTCTAAATACAATTCGTGTCTTCTCACTGTGTGTTATTTTGCCTTAGTTGAGACATACTCGTTTTATGTATATTTTGGAAAGCTTAAGATAACACAAAACTCTTAATAAAACTTCGCCGGCGGGAGGTTTTTAGAATGGTTTATTAAGGTTTAATCTATAAAGAAAAAAAAAAACTGGCATGTCCGCAACTAAGGCAAAATAACACACTGTGCTTCTGTATAACAAGGGCACATGTATTTTGTTTAAAATTTTAACTTGCCTTATGTCCTTGTTCTAACGGAAGGTGCGAATTGATTTATTTTCAGTGTACATCTAAGTGCCAAATCTACAAATTTTAAACCAACGTTCGTATTCATGTGTCAGTCGTAATCTGTCAAAAATTTGTGGAAATTGAGGCTTTTTTGACAGATTGCGACTGAGATGCGAATGGAAAGTTGCTTAAAAATTGTAGAATAGGCCCTCTAGTATTTTACCAATTCATTCTAAATACAAATATTAATCAGTCGCCTCCCCGAATTAAATTTTCCCCAGAGCTAATAGTCTGTAAGTACCTAAAGGATAGTTCTAGACAACTTTCAACGTCATTCTGCCTCAACAGTCAAAGACAAAGTCCCCGACAGTTCCCTAAGTCTTCATAGGGAGTATTAAAGTCAAGCCATCGACTTGAAAGCTAAAATGCTAATAGTAACTTATAATGACTGGTGTACTACAAGTTCAGTTATTCTTTCGTTTGCAGTCCTGATATTTTTTGTTCGATAAACTTTGTAGACAATATCAATCGGGTTTGCGTTTCTTAGTTTTTTTTAACATTGTTTTTGTTGTTGCCTAGTGTAAAGTTGTAGTTTCCTTTGTTTTGAGTTTCTAGAAATTATTGGTTTTGTTTTCATTTGTGTTTCAAATTTAACAGTGTAGGTACACTATCTCTCTAATCTGTCTATCTTATGGATACTATACACACTTTTTATCCCAAAAAACTAGTTACGTAATAACTTAAAAATGTTAAGAGAGATGCTGCCATTAGACCATTTATTTCAAAATCTTATAGGTTAGGTTAGAGCCCCAAGGCTTCAGAAACAAACAGCAACAGTTATTCATATCACTCTGTTGCACCGCTCTACTTACACTTTAACGACCATAACTTTACCTTAACGTAACCCTAATTCACCTGTACATCAGTCACACGCAGCACCTACCTTGCTCAAGACTGAGCTGATCAAAGGGTGCGTAAAAAGAAACATTTGCCAAGACCAGCCAGTCGGAAGTGAGGCCCTTTGAGAGTAGATAATAACGTTTCAGACACAGACGTCGACGGGGTCGTGGCCAGGATTTGGTTAGGGTGCTATTATGAAATTGTACGATATGACGGCGAGTGGGTGTGTTGGTCAAGGATAGCGCACTGTCGTGTGTCTAGCGATAGTAGGGCTTAACTGCTTCGTTGGTCTTGTGGTTGAAAGCGAGGTTGTGCTTGGCTTGAGGTCTTGGATTCGTTTCTCTGGTTAACGCTCAATTATGATTGGACAATTTTTCAGTAACAAGTTCGCCGGTATTATTAGCTTAAACATTACTGATGATAAGTACCTGTAGACTGGCTATACCTCTGCCTAACCCTACTTGTAATCCTGGCGTGGTATTGTATTATTATTAAGTATAGCCTACCCAGTTTTTATAACTCTTTCAATTCTCTTTCATATCTCTCTTCGCGTTTACCTGGTCCAAAAAGAATTTGCAACAACAAAAATATATTTTCCAGCAAATTCCATATCATCCTATTTTCTCTTGCATAACTCAAACTTCAAGAATAGCCACAAAGGGCTGAAATCGCGCCAGTGCCCCGGGACATCCTTTGTTCTTGTGGATTAACTGCGCCTTATCTAGCCGGGACTTATCGCGTCCGCGTACCTCTGACCGTGATCACTTTAGTTTTAACTGGAAGATATATTCGTAGTTACTGTTACGGTAGTGGCTTTGGATAATATTGTAGTGTGATTGCGATAAGGAGATTGGTTTGGGAGTTCTCGCTTCTGGGAACTTATAATGATTGATAGACGACGATTTCGCGATCGAAGAGTTCATTCGTAGTCAGCTTCACATAAGAAAAAATTAAGACACATTTACTCTTACAATTTTGTGACATGAAGGTTTCATTAAAACGATTTTCGAAATTGTAAAAATCTTACCTGCCGGTTTTCTATCGATTGATTTGCACAATTTAATTCCACTAAGCCCGTTTCATCATCAGACTACAAGACGTACGGCGAAGCAGCACCGATACGTGGTGGACATCCACACGCACAAAATGTGTGCGCAATACTTCCATTGTGCGCACATAATTCCCTGCCGGAGTCTGCATTTCCTTATAGCTACAACCTGAGGGTCTTTAAAGCTGTAAGTAAGTCTTACTGTAGGTAAGTCCAACTGTAAGTAAGTCCAACTGTAAGTAAGTCTAACTGTAAGTTCGTTTAACTGTAAGTAAGTTTAACTGTATTCAGAGTAGGTACTAGTTAGTTGCTAACACAAGGTTATTTTGTCGTAATAACCTATAAAATTACTTTTAGGCAAGCGTGCTGCATCGTTGACCATCAGGTGAAATAGTGGTATATAATTTATGCAAACACAAATATGAAAACATTTAAACTGAACTATATTATACTAGTTGCCGCCCGCGGCTCCGCCCGCGTGATTGTCGAAAACTATCCTAAGGGAACATATTCCCGGGATAAAAAGTATCCTATGTGTTATTCCAGACTATAATCTACCTCTGTGCCAAATTTCATCAAAATCCATTCAGTAGTTTTTACGTGAAAGAGTAACAAACATCCATACATACATCCATACTTACAAACTTTCGCCTTTATAATAGTAGTAGGATTGTTTTATTTACCTTACAACTTCAATTTAACTGGAACCACGAAGTAATGTTTTAGCACAAATTAAGCTTGTGAATTGGTTCGAACAAACACAAACAAAGTCGGCTATTTCAAAGCTAATGAAGCGAAATGTTTATTTGACTCAGTTATTTATATTTATACAAACCATTTGGCGTACAAGTATTTAGAAAAGCCTGCACTAAATTATGTGGATGGGCAATATTATCATCGAAAACAAATTTACTTCCGAAATTTAATGGTCTGATCGCTTGCAATATGAAACACTGCCTACGGTACAAATAAATAAGTAGGTAACTTTAATTTCTTAAATTCGTAAATTTTCTGAAAGGTACTAAATAAAACGTACAATTAACAAACTTCGATCAATAGTGTTATTTAAAGCTAAAGGCGTGTGTCCTTTAAATACTTACAAAGTAGTGTTTTTTTTATTTGGAAGTCGGTTGTATTTTTTTGTTAATAGGTTTTAGTGGTACCCCACACCTACATAACAAAACCACTGGACAGGAAAGAAGAATTTCTCCTGTATCGTGGGTACGCTTACAACTAAACTACTGAACTGATTTTTATGAAATTTCTATGGGAACAATCGGAACGTATATCCATTCACATGACAAATAAGATTTTTTCAAATCGGTTCATAGATGACGGAGTAATGCGGAAACAAACATTAAAAAAAACTCCTCCTTTTTGTGAAGTCGGTTAAAAATACAATTTCAAGAAAGGATAATCAAAAGCTTAGCAACCAAAAATGCAGTAGCATCTTCTTGTGTGCATGGTATATCACCACAAATAACACACATGGTAAATATAATTCTCTCCCTGCTCTTGCGGTGTTCTTCTTCAGTAGCAGGTTTTTATGATCAGTGCTTACGCACCCACCTTAAATACGCCACTGCAATTAACAAAACAGACACCTCAAACTTGATTACTTCCACGCTTAAACACATAACCTCTTACGACCAAAAGTTTCAAGGGTTACGACTAAACATATGCAGTACAGTTCTAACCTCAAATCCCTTAGTGGCATTATACAATACTAGTGTTGTAACCGAGCTTTGCCTGCATTTCCGCAAGTCCGAATTTTCATTAACAAAAATTCGATTACTATTCCTGTTTTAGTCCACCTCTCCAATGATTGTGACAATGATGAAACCGCATTTTTACCTAAAGAAATACAAATTTTGTAAAATAATTGAGTTACAATTATGTTCGTCATTTTTCTATAGACCACTTTTCTTTGAAAAAATTTTAGGGTTCCGTACCCAAAGGGTAAAACGGGACCCTATTACTAAGACTCCGCTGTCTGCTCGTCTGTCACCAGGCTGTATTTCTTGAACCGTGATAACAAACAGTTTAAATTTTCACAGATGATGTATTTCTGTTGCCACTATAACAACAAATAATAAAAATGAAATAAATTAAAAATAAAAGGTAATTATGGTACGGAACCCTTCGTGTGCAAGTCCAACTTGGTCTTGGCCAGTTTTTTTTATTTTAATTTTCTTTAATTTTTAATTCTGCCACTGTCAATCCTCGCTTCCACGGAGACCAAGCTCCTTCGCCTCCGCTAAGATAGCCCATTACATCCCAGCGTCAAATCCCCAAGGTGGCAGTGCACAATACGCTCAATTACATATATACATATATGTATGTATGTATACAGTCAGCATGTAACGTATTCACATGCGGCCAATAAATCATGCGAGTGCGGTTAGCCTACCAGTTTCAATTTAACTTTTGGCCCAACGGTTGTACTGTAACGTGACGTCATAAAATTGGAAGTTTGATACTAAATTCGTTGTACGTCAATGTGTTAGAGGCAGTTTCGGGTTGAATATATAAACGGTGTTTGTGTTCACGAGAGTGGCTTGTGTGAGTTTTGAAATATATCTATGTATACGACTCTGTAAACGAGAATTGTGATCATAGCTTGACAGAAACAGATTCATTCAAAAGAATTCACGGTATGAATATGTCGGTAGTTATTCGGAACATCATAAAATTCGATTTGCCACCTCACTTTAACCGTGTAGTTTGTCAGTTAACTTCATTTATAATAAAAAATAAAAATATGTCTATTATACATACCCAGGTCTGAAATCATACAATTTTGAAAAAAAGAAAAAAATACTATATTTTTTAGGTTCCGTACTTCAGTCGGCAAAAACGTATGTCCGTCTATCAGTCTGTGAAGACCCTTTTTCATAGGAACGCGTGGAGGAATCAAGCTAAAATTAATATCAAATATTCAGTTTTCTTTGGAGCAGTGAAAACATCAAACTTCAAAGTCAATGAAATCTAAAGATAAGGGCGTGTATGGCGCATGTTTTGACGCTCGCAGTAAATCAAAACCTATAGGGAACTTCCCGTTAAGCTAGAATCATGAAAAAGAAGATAATTAGATATTAGATTACAAAATTATATTTTCGGTTGAAGAATTGTTCGTTTCGTTCATTGCTACATAGATGAACATTTTTTCAACAAGAAAGTTAACTTTGTCGTTCAATCTTATTTGCTATTTTTTTTTTAAGTAAAGAGAGTGCTTTCAAAGTTTATAAACTTCAGAAGGTAATGCATACTCGGACAAATCAACACTCGATCGGAACCCTCGAGTCAGACTCGCACTTGTCCGATGTTTTTTTAGATGGGGAGAATTTTGAAGCTTGGAATCTAGCAAGCATCCATACTCACATTTTAATGTGAAATTAATTATGTCTGTCTGTTAATCTGTCGTTCTGTCTGACTGTTTATTACCTTTTCACGTCTAAACGACTGAACGGATTTTTATGAAACTTTGCACACAAGTAGACTATATCCTGCAATAGGCCATAGGATGTTTAGCACCGTAAGTATGTTACCTTAGGATTATTTCCAAGTCTCACGTGGACAAAGCCGCTGGCAGAAGTTAGTCACAACCAATAAACAGAGAGAATGCTTTTCTACTAATTCGAGTCTTCATTCAAACTGTTATCAACAAAACCAGCCATTACAATTACAAAAACACACTATCATACTCGTGCCAACATACAAAAATCCACTATCATACATGTTATAATAACATTGTGTCTGGGTAACCAAAAAGGTACCTACTAGTTCTTTTTCGGGTGCTATCACAAATACTTTTATCCCTTTTTTTCAAACATCGACAAGCCTAAAACAATACGGGCGTTCGTACAGTCGTCCACAAAACGTTTGGCTATACGACAACGAGATATGTTGTTGATTTTGTAATCCGTTTTTTTGTAACAAGATCTCTATATTTTATGATATTACTGATTGACTCGTTTTATAATGTTCATATTTTGTTTGATACATTTTTAAGATTCAATGGGCCTCATCAGAAGGTTTAAAGTCAACGAGAGGGCAATGGAGAAGGCAATGCTCGCGTGATCGAATCAGGAATGATGATATCCACAAGAGAACCAAGCTTACCGACATAGCACGAAGGATCGCCAAACTGAAGTAGCAGTAGGCAGGGCACATTGCTCGCAGAACAGGTGGTAGATGGGCCCTAAAAAGTCTGGAGATGGCGACCGCGTACCGAAAGACGCAGCTTTGAAAGGCCTCCCACAAGGTGGACCAAAGACCTGGTGAGGGTCATGGGTAGCTAACGGATGCGAGACGCACAATACCGGTTGTTGTGGCGACAATTAGGGGAGGCATATGGCTGATATGGTGATGGTGATATTTTGATCGACTACATTATTGAATTTGATAATTTCAGTAAATAATTTAATATAATTCGAGACCCTGTGACCAAATTAGTTCCATCAACAACTTAACTGTTGACAAGACAACATACATATATATGGTAATCAAGTTTTAATCAAATTATCATAAGCTTTTAGCGCACTACATTTTCAATATCCCTTTTCCCCTGCACGCCCAAAACCGAAGTACATACCGAAAAACAACCGCGTTGCGTACAGCCGCGCACAAAAACGTTACCTATACAAATTCAGATTTATGTTTGCTTCGCTGTATCGTGCGCAGGTAAACAATGGCTAAAAGCCGAAAGCCGCATCAGAATTAAGCCCATTACGGCGGGACCGCAACAATCGGACAATGTTTCCGGTGTAATGCACCGGCCGGCCGCATCGCTGCCGCGCCGCAGCCGCACCGCAGCCGTCCCGCAGTCATGCCGCCGCCGTGCCGCTGCTGCGATGCTTGCTGATTTTGGAACTTCTGTTAACCGATATTGGAATTAGATTGGTAAACAGTTCTTTGGTTAGTTGTACTTTTTAGACAGATGGAAAGCGTTCCTGGTCCCTTTTTTCTAAAAAAGTATGTAAAAGTATGATTTACAAGTAACAAAAAAGTGAAGGAGTGTAATGAGTAAAAATAATTAAGTCTGGCAGTGGCGCCGATATATCTTGTCTAAGCAATACATAAACTACGCCACTATGGATGGATTTAAATAAGAATTACGTAAAATTACAAATAATAAATCGACCTAATAGTAACTTATTTATATTTGGGAGATTAAAAAAATAACATTCCCTTTATGCGAAAATTTTAAACTCGCCTGATCTTTAATTTCAACGAAAAAAGGAATTACTCTAACAAAAATTTACCGTTTAAATACCATGTCTAATAACTAAATCTCATCAAGCTATCCAAGCGTAGCGCTACGGCGTAGCAGCGCTACGAAACAGCTACGACACCACTACGCCCGGGCTGGCCATGACAAATTGGGCGCGTCTCTTGTGTGTCGCCTCGTTAATTACATGTTGTAAATAGCCAACTACAATTATTGTTAAGCTGTACCCTGGCGTACGCTTTACCGGGCTATTTTGCTAGGCTGTGCAGTTGTGAATTAATTTTGTGTTTACTGTTTTGGTCGGTTTAGGTGCAGAATGCGTTATCTTATTTTATATAAAATGTTGAGTGAATATGTTTCAGGTTCTTTTTCTTGTAAAAAAAATCTTATGTAATGTATCTCTAAATCACAAAAAAAATATTTCCATTTACTTTTATTTTTAAGTGTAGCATTTACTGCAATGTAATTTCTTATCGCTTCATAAAAATATTCGAATCGGTTGTTCTAAAAAGACATACATCAAGAAAATCTTTACTCAATCACGTCCGACCATAACCGTTCGGACGTGATTGAGTAAAGATTTTAACGGATCTAGATGAAATTTAGCACAGAGGTAGATTATAGTCTGGAATAACATATATGATACTTTTTATCCCGGGAGTATGTTCCCTTGGGATAATTTTGACTTCCACGCGGGCGGAGCCGCTGGCGGCAGCTAGTTCCAAATATTGCACCTTATAATCTGAAAACCCGATCGTATTGCCAACAACATACAATTAAAGTCACTTGCCATCGAAAGACCCGAAAAATCGACAAGACAATAAACATAGTTGCATCAAACTTAACGTCCGTCTATTGATACGATGGGTGTGGACTAAATATAAAGTTCAATAAAAGTCCCCCATGCCAGCAAGTCCCGGATTTATCGGCTAACCCCATGTAAATAAATAAAGCGGAAGAGCATGCATTTCTTATGAGCCCAGCGGGTTAGAAAAACTATCGATTTGTAGTTTGAAAAGTGTATTGTTATGATTGACAGCGAGATTTGTGAGCAAGACGATATTTTTATAAGCCGACTTTCATTTGTTTATTTTTTTCGTGAACCTTCGAAAGAAAACCGTTTGAAACTCTAGGCTTTTATTTTGGGGACAAAATGTTTAATTATTTAAGTATTTATTTATTTATTTATTCATGGAACAATTCACATTGTGTTTGAATTATATAGTAGGTACATTCATTAATTAATTACAGCTAAAAATAATACATTATGGGTTTGTACAGTAAATAACACAAAAAATATATAAACAAAAATAAAACAGTCAATAACATATGATAAAAGTATTATGTCAAAAGATTGTAAATAGTCATTATAAATTATGAATTAATGAAAATAATTTTGTGTCACAGACAAACATTGCAATAGTTCGAAAAATCTTTTCAGAATCTGACTAGAATTAATTTATTTCTTATCGAGAACTAAGCGTCTAAACTTTTTGCTGAGTAAAAAAAAAAACATTTTCCTTACGAAAATCTGAAACGCTACATAATATGTCACAGACCTTAAATATTGCAATAGGCCTTGCCTTTGAATTCAAATGTATCCGAACCTCGGAATCACTTTACATCAATCTCAAACACACATCCGAAATAACATTAAAAGCGCCCAAAAGTAACATTTTTTACAAGAACACGATACATCACACACAATACCTGCTTTTTATTACTTCCGACATTTTAAAACCGTCGTTTACTTTACTTTACTTCAAGTGATTTATCTAAGTCGCAGGTTCAATCAGATTAAAGTACATTTAACTGTAGGTAAAAGTTCAATTTGGGGAAAACCGGAAAAAGAAATATGGCGTCGGTAGAGGGGATTCAATTCAATCAGTTCCCTCGGTACCTTAGACTTGCGATTTGATGGGATTGTTGAAAACGAAACAGCGGAGTGTGGAGTATTTACTTAAGTAGGGTAGGACTTTCTGATGCAGGTGACGGAATTGCATCAGTACGTTCAGAAGGGAAGTTTAGAGATTTTTTGATTGGGTCTCATGACTTTAAATTGTTCGAGTATGTAAAGGTTCATGCGGTTAAGTTGTTTATTTCTTGTGGGTATCTTAGGATAGTTTGAAGTTCTGCAGTTGAAAGAGAAAAAATAATTAAAATTAAGAAATTGAAATCATTCATATACCAATAAATGTAGGTTATGTAGGTATGTAGATGAGATGTTTTTCAGTCAATTCTACGTACCACGTACAATACCAACATACTATTTTTTTTTTATTAATGTTAAGTTTGTCGCTCATTTGTATTGAGTTCCACAAGTTCTCACAGATCTAAATTCAAAAAGAACACTTCTTTTTTGCACAGCCTCAAAATAAATAGATCCGGCAAAAAAAAAAAACAAATTCCAAATATAATCGTGAAAAGTCATCCTGTAGTCCGTCCCCATAAAACTGAGAAATTATTATTTTCTCTTTTAAACCGAATGACGTTGCACCCTACATGACGATGCAACGGCGCAGTTTAAGAAAACTAACGTCCATTGGCTAATGGAAGTCCTGTGTTGGTCCCGACTAAGAACCGGGTAGTGGGAACATACCAGTAAAGTACTTATGCAGAAACAAGCGGGCTTCCGCTTTATGACGTAAATGTGGTGATATGAAATATGTGTAGCTCTAAAATATAATAAACTTTTGAGGATGTCACTTAGCGGAGTAAGCAATTAAGTAGGTACTTAAAGTGGTAGGTAAACTAATATGTCGTATAAAGTTTTTTGTAAAAAAAATCGATTTCGTTGATGTAGTGATTGCGAGTGCCATTACTGCTAAGGAGGCCTTAAGTTCAATTTTCATGTCGAGCAATTAGTTTTCCGATCTAAAATTTCTTAGTACCAGTCCGGAGTCTGTATTTGTCTGTACCTGGCTTTTTAAGGTTCCGTACCCAAAGGGTAACCAACGGAACCCTGCTACTAAGCCTCTGCTGTCCGTCCGTCTGTCTGTCAGCGGGCTGTATCTCAGATCCATAACAGGTAGACAGTTGTAATTTTCATTGTGTACTTCTATTGCCACTATAACAACAAATAATAAAAATAAATTTAATTAAAAATTACAGGGGCCATACAAGAAACTTTTTTTTTTGTTCATGGTACGGAACCCTTCATGTGAGAGTCCGACTCGCACTTGGCCGGTTTTATTCTCTCTCCTCACTCCTAGGGGTTTAAACAAAACTGGTGAAATCAGGGTATCTCTGCCTAATCCTTTCGAAAATTCAGGGGTGATGTTTTGTTATTTAAAAATATTTAAAAATACTGCAACTAAAAAGTGATAATTTCTTCATTGTTCATCATCATTACAGCCAAGTGTCACCACATCGACCGGTACTGTAAGTCTCGCATCCAGCGTCTTTCCGCGGCCTTCAGCAGGTCATCGGTCCACCATATGGGAGACCTTCAATCACTGCGCCTTCCGGAACGCGTTCGCCACCCCAGAACCTTTCAGCCCGAATGAGTCAACTCGCCCGAATGTGCCCTTCCTATGGCTACATACGTTTTGGCGAATACGTCAGAATGTATTACCAAATAAATGTATTAATCAGCGTTGTGGTTATTTTGTTTAACCTAGCTATTTCATACCAAATTAACAGTTCAAAGGTTCCTCTAAAAGCCGGTAAGCAAAACCACTGAATAATTAAAATACCGAAACCAGTTTAATTCATATTTACAGCTAAGGACCTAATCTATAATTATCTTCATCTAAATTCACATGATGAGCCGGCAAATCAAACTTCGAGTTTACGTAATCATTATGTGTTGATAAACAGAGGTCAAAAATTATTATTAAATTAAAGTATAATTAACTAGCTCTGCCAGCGACTTCACCCGCGTAAAATTTCGAAAATCATACTATGGCAAACAAACTCCCGGGTTAAAACATATTATGTGTGTTAATCTAGGTTTTAAACTACAGAACGGATTGGGTATATGTGTTCCGATCCAAATCCGTAGAAGTCCGTTCTGTAGTTTTCGCGTCAAAGAGTAACAAACTTCTATCCGTCTACCCTAAAGAACTTTCACATTTTAAATATTAAGTAGGATTTAAGGTTCGTGCATCATTTTTGTGAACTTAAAAGGTAAGTGGTAAATTGTACTCATACCTATGTACTTTAAAGAGAGAAAATTCTTAGATTATGTGTTGGACGAAATATCAAAAAGTCTTAAAGTTAAACTAACTTATTCGATCCCGAAAATTAGAACTCTCATGCTTTATTTTTCTTGTTGTATACACGAGAAATATCCATTAAACTTAATTTTTCAACAATGTACTGATGTCCACAAAAAAACTCCAACGAGAAAACTCACAAAACCATTCCAAAATCAAAAAGCAACAATCTGTATCCCGGTAACGGATGAACTTTTATCGGATTCATCGAAACATTCGAGTTTGTAGAGAACTCGAGTTTAGTCGAATCGCTCGAGTTTATCGAGAACTCGAATCGTTCGATAACTGCGGCTAAAAGATCGAACATCAAAAAGGCGGAACAGTATGGCTGGTCGATTTGTCAACATCATTGTGGTTATCCGGATGTCGTCCCAATAAATTGGATGGGGTTTAAAGGTGACTAGATGTACTGTATAATAAATGAGCTCCGGTTTATTTTGTTTTTTTTTGTGCAGTCATTTGATTAGTCAGTTTTATAATTTAGGTATGTAAAAGCATGACTCTTGACATTTTTACAAATTAAAATAAGTATAATGACTCCGATCATGTGAGCGATTTCAGAACTATAATTTAATTGATTTAAAGTAATCCAAACTTCACGAGTACAAAATCCATTCTTATCTTGGATATTTTCAAAGCATTTGGTAGAGTTCAAGTGTTGCCACTTTTTCCTCATATATAAAACTCACACAAAATAAATAGACGCACACATTATACTTTTTTTTCTCGTATCCCTGGTCAGAGGTCTACTAATGAAATTTTAAAATTACATGGATTTGAGTTCGTAATGAAAAAGGTTCTCGATTTCTGTAGGTATTTATATTTCCATAAGCCTTTACGTATACTTTATTTATATAGCTCAGTGTTGACTGTGTAGTTACAGCAATGTATTAAATTGGTATAAGACACATTCATCCATCATCGCACTTCCCAGCACATCTTCGAATAAATAACCAAAAAATAAATAAAAACAAAAGCCAATCCGATACAGTCCAGTATCGCATTCCAGACGCATCGCCAGCAAAGGGTTCCGTATCCCCAACCGAGGGTTAGTACGTGGTCTAAATGTTTCAGGCCTGAATTTACATTGCACATAACATGATAGCAGTAGCTTGGTGAATATTTATGGTTGTTTTGAAAAGCAAACATTTCCAACCAACAAAGTCCTTTGACTTTGTGTGACTGAACATTTTGGGAATCGTTATGTCTTTAACTAAAGGGTAGATTATGTAGGCTATAGATGTGGAAGTATATAAATGAGATCATAATGTCCATATTCACTCATACTAGGAGATACTTAGGTACCGTGTGCGTTTTTATTCAGGTATTATTTTAAGTGCAATCGTTTTCATCTAGCTCGCATGCAAGTAGCACTTCAATGCAGGATATTGTAAGTAATACTATACATATGCATATATACTTGCATGCGAGTTGCTTGGTGAAAACGAGCGCTTTTTAGTAAGCCATGTACTAAGGCCACGTTTGATGATTGTGACATTGTCTCTTTATGATTTTTTTATGAGGGAGTACACCAATGCCATCTGCATTGTGTGTCAGTGGATTCAGGCCAGTTTATCAATAGGTAAATTAAGGTAATTTTACTATCAAACGAAAATTATCACATCTTTTTTTTAATAATCATATTAATCAGGCTTTGCAATTATGTATACGATAAAAACAGTTACTAAATCTTTACCTGTTAGCTGGAAAAATTTTCGGCTTATCGGCGCGACATTTTTATAAGTACAGAACAAGCGAAGGATGGGTGCGAGGGTTGTGTGCTAGGGATGGAAGCGAGCGAGAAACTGCTAGCATCGCATCTGAAAAGTCATCTGCGCCCCGTTTTACAGCGTTGCTAGGCATCCTCGCGCCACTCAGCTGCCTCGCACATCTCAGGGGGAAACGCTCAAATCGTTTCACAGCTTCGTAACGCATCCTCACGCCACTCTTTTTCCTCGCACATTTCTGGTGAAAACGCACCCTTATACTTGGCATAAAATCAACATACGTGACCGTGTAACATTTTCTCCAATTCAAATCGCTTTAAAATATCAAATCGATTATCCATCTTCAAGAAGCAGTTACAAAGTTTTTCCTTTAGTAAAATTCCATAAATCTTGCTTCCGCTTTTTAACGTTCCACGTACCAGCTGCTGCAACTTACATACCGCGTTTCTTTGTGCATTAAGGCCGCCATACTTCACTTTGTTTCCTTCATTCGCTTCTAATGGTCCAAAACGAAGAACGCCCTCGTATAACAGTGAGGTCCATTTGCTACACGTAGCGAAGTAGTCCCTGAGGCAAGGAAATGCATTCGATGGCATCAGGTGTCATTTTGAATAGCGTTCGGATTTGTATATTGTGAATAGGCGTGCTCCGTCTGAGTCTGTGTCATTATATAGAGAGAAATATTTTGTTTGAAAAAAGTCTGTGTCGATTTGAAGATTGACATTATTTATTTTTATTTATATATTTTATTTATTTATTTCATTATTATTTATTTAAACTTTATGTACCACAGTGGTGGTGGGTGGTGGTGGTGGTAACATTCAGAGGAAGAAATAACTGACTTTTTTCAAGACTTGGTGACGACTTGGTTTAAAAAATTATATGCAATAAAGGTGTAAGTTCATGCAATGCACTATACTGTCCGGTACAATAATACCAGTCTTACATAACAATAAGCGGCGATAAAACGTAAAACTATCTGACAGCACTTAAAAAGTACAAAGTTGACTGAATTAGAATGGAAAATTCTTTGTAAACCCGGTATGAAGTAGATATCGCGCCAGTAGGCACCGGGGTGCAATGAAACGAATACTATTGCCCATTCGTAAAGTTCTCCGCGTAAGGCCCCGAGATATGGCGATAGCAGCGTACGCATTAGACAAGGTGTAAAACTTAAACGTACTCTGTATTTTGCTTCTTGCGCTCTGATTAATTTGCCTATCTATGGCCTTTTCTTAACTGTGTTGGAGTCTACTATCAGTGTAATAGAATGCAGTTCAATAACAGAATTACACAACGGCTAAATTTGCACCATTCAGTCACTGGGTAATACGATCTCACTTGGCAAGATTGATCTGATTTTTATATAAAAGCTTCACCACCGGGAATGAACTTCTAGTTTTAAGTTATTACAATCCATAGATATATCGAAATTAGTATTTTGAGTACAAAATAGTTCAACGAGTGTTTTGAAAATAATTAGAGGTTTGCATTACGATGCAATTGATTCTTATTTACAGGGAAAAAATATCCTATTTCTCAGTAACCGCTTTGAAAAATTCAGAGATAAATTAAACGAACGAAACTACACATGTACAGGGTGTGATAAAAATTACGGTGAATTATAATTTTATCACGAACGGACTAATCGGCTTCCTTCAAAGTACTCTCATAAGCTAGCGATACCCAAACCGCAACCTTGATTTCATGATAAAGACATTAATAGACACCTATCCTGCTATAGTAGGCGCCAGATAATCGTGGAATAACGGTCATTGACCCACCTACAATTATTGACATTTTTAATTTGAAAAACGGAATTAATGACACAAAGCTGTCCCGAATCATCATCTCTCGTGATCCTTAACATTGTCTAATAATGAAAAACGATTCATATTTAATTGTTCAGGTACCTATGAACAGTTATTAGGGAAAGGTCAATGTACTTTATTCCACATTTATCTGGCGCCTACTATAAAGGATCTTCAGTTGTTATATGTACTTTGAAAAGGATTAATTTATATTTAATTTAAACTTATTGTTTTAGTCGCAATAAATAATTAATAAAAATAATTCACCGGGTTTTTTGATCACAGTATTTTTGTTTGTACATGACATCAACGACAAGCAAGACGCTCTATATCTAATTCATACTCGTACGAGGTAGGCAGTAGACACGAGGTTACGGTCCTTATGGGACCGGTGATGAAGCTCAGCTTATGGAGGGGCGTCAGTGTCAAACTGCCGCTAAGAGGACTGAAATCTGTAAGAATGGGATAAAAGTATTCTTTTGTGGGTCAAAGTTTACGAAATTTGCGTTTTGGATTATCGTGTTTGGAAGTTTGAAATTTAGGTGAGATAAAACTAGGAGCAGTTCAATTCAGCAGCAGACTTCAATGCAATAGACTTCACTTTTGCGTTTACCAATAGAATCTGTCTGTCGGGCAATACAATGATCATGTATTTTAAGTTTATTATATAAGCATACATTTTTTGTTTTAAATATTTTAAGGGCTTATTTTTCAATGGTCAGATAACTTTTATCCGAGGAAAAAAATAAAGGTTTGACAGTTTTTGCACGGGAAATATGTCAAACGGCCATATTTATTATTCAGTTCAAAGTTATCTAACTATTGGAGAATCAGCCCTAAAAGAATTGATGAAGGTTGACGATACCATCGCAGACCCTGATCTCCGAAACAACTGATTTTAAAATATAAAATACAATCAGAAAATAATTTTCACTAAGTCTATTATGCATAGTTTATTTCCTTGTAGAAGTTCATCATTTTCTGGTCTGACGACGGTTTCAAACGAATCCGGTGCTAATCAGAACCTCTTCAGTGAGCTAGGCTGGCCGTTAGGGAAAACTTATATTACACCTCCCTTTATACACCGTCACATTTATGTACTTTTTATTACCGTCTAATATGAATAAGTAATACCTCGTAGACGTCATAAAACATTATATTGCTTACATCTTCCGAGACCAGTGTAATTTACTTCCAAAGAATAACACCCATATTCTAAATCATTTCCTGCACTCGGCTCAGCACCGACTCAGCTTCCTACATTCAAATTGAAATTATAGTTTGTTATTTAACGTTTTTCGACTCGATAGCGTTTCTCAGTTGTCATGGCGACTGAGTCAAGTGGAGTAGAGTAGTTTCCTTCAAAAGAACTTGGAATATGGGTGTTATTCTGGAAAATGAATTATTATTTCTTAATTCACTATTTTTACAAAATGAACAAAAATCGCATTTGTTGGTATTCTGAAAGTAAGTTGTTAAGTGCCGGCGGAGTCCGTGTTAGGATTAGTGGATTTCATTGACTTCCGGTTGAATATTAATTTGCTAATAATTTTGAATATGGACTAACAAGTTTGTATAGAGTAAATCGTGTTATCATGTCGTCGTTGAGTAATTATTCGGAATTTTGGTGCCTAAAATATTTGTTTGTTTGAAAATTCATGTTGTCATTGTACTCCAGTTCAGTTTATGAGTAAAAATTAGAAAAAACATGCTTTCCGAGGCACGAATGAATCTCAGTGTGATTGGCCACCCATCCTCGGACCAACCTCGGCCCGTTTTTAGTTTTGCGTGCTCCTCAGTGTAACAGGGTTATCCCTCAATATTCTACCAACGCGTTGTCATAAGTTCGTCCTTCATAAGCCAGTCACATTAGTGGCTTACACGCGAAAGCTTTCCGTTCCTAAGGCGACCTGTAATCGGCTTTCTGACCCTTCCCCATATATAAATAGTTTTGGGATATCTGTTGCCGTAAAAATATAAAAGTGGTATGTTTGGGTAGATACGACTTATTTCGGTTGATTCTCTTTTTATCTATAATATTTTTTTTTTATTCATAAAATCCAAATAAAAAAATAAAAAAATTGTCAAAATCTCGAACTTTACTAAATCCCATCTGAGAAATGCCTAATATGTAACTGGTCTGTGTGTATGCAGACAAAGTAGGCGATAAAACTTGTTGATTTTTCCAGAATGTTCGTAACAAAAATCTCATGCACCCCGTTCCATCCAACGCTGAGTACTCCTCCTTTGCACACTACCGTCCGGTCCTGAGGCTCTCGCATTCACTTGCCTGATACTTTAACTAAGTCGTGGTCATACACCTGGTTTGTGGTCTGCCTCAGCTCCTGTGGCCAGTCCTAGTCTCCACTCCAACAGCTTCCTACCCCATCTACCACTCGGCCTGCAGCATCTGTGCTTGATAATTGCGCATTAAGAAATAATGATTACCTTATAAAAAATACACCACGTTTTTAGTGACAGCCTTAAATTCACTATCTGTAGTAGTGAATTCTAAGTTTTTAAATTATTTATTATACTCTTTTATGTGCCTACCTTGTTTTAATGACGGCCTCACCTTAAGTTTTGGCCTTACGAAATGCAGATGGCTAGATTCTTATGAGCGAAAGTGTATAAATATGTATGCGGAACCACATAAATTCATCGGTGGTTAAATTAAATCGCCCGGTAAAGAATACAGCAGTTTACCTGCGGGAAGGTACTTAATTGTATGACAATTATCGCGGTGAGCGCTTGACGGAGTCACGCCAAATTAACGTAATTAGTACACAAATAACGTGACAGATGTGTGTAAAATGTAATTGGCTGTTGTTTTATTTTGCAATTATATCACTTGGGAGTTAATTTATCTCAATGTTTGGCTGAAAAGTAAAAAAAGAAGTTTATTTGTGGTACCTATAATAATCCCTATTTATACCCAGGAATGGGTGATACCAGTCTTGCTAAAGGGTATCGTTTTATCCAGTTACTGGATTGTGGAGATCAGATAGGCAGTCTTTCCATATAAAATACTAGTATTCAGTAGCATCTGATTAGACTGGAAGCTGATCCCTACATTGTTGGAAAAAAGCTAGACAGTGAATGATTTCGGGCTAAATTTTGAAACATAAAACCGCCTTCTCTAGTATAAAATGGTTGTTTGCTACAAACTGTTTTCAATCATCAAAAACTCTGTATGGTTGTTGGACGTAAAAGAATAGCACCATTCCATCACTTTCCGTGGGTGTCATAAGAGGTGACTATGGGACTCACCAGAGAATGGGCAAAAGCATTATTTGTGCTTCTGTGCATTGCAACAGCTACACTGCGATCAACAACCCGCCTGCCAAGCGTGGTGATAATGGCAAGCCCACTTGGGGGAGGTCTATGTACAGCAATGGACGTCTTTCGGCTGGTATGATGATAATCAAAAACCGCTAATAATAATGCCTGTTCCCTAAACCATGAAGTTTATCATAATATTTTTCACACCTAGTAATTTTTCAAAACTACTGAAGCAAACTTACTACTGCGACTTTTCCCCTCAAAAGATCTCGATGCACTATGCACTTGTGAATAACGGGTTAAGTGCATGCTACGAATTTTAAATCGCGTTTTATAGTGCTATGAATTTCACATGTAGATATTTTCAGCTTGAGTAAAAATTGATGGTGGTTTTATGGAATAGTTATGGTTTTAGCGACATTGTATTTCATGCAATTTGATGCTAAGCATGGATATTTCATATTTCTCGTAAACTTCTAAATATTGTTCAAAATTAAAAGTAATTTATTCAAATTATGCTGACAGCCAGCAATTTTTGAATGCCAGATTTTACATAAGCACAGTCCTTATAACGCCTGCCCGTCACCACTTCCAAGTGTTTTAGCTGGGAAGAAGTGGCGCTACGAACTCTCCATTTTTTTACTATTGATAGGCACACGTTTGACCACTTTCCCACCTGATGATAAGCGAAGATGTGGTCGAAGATGGAGCACGCTTGCCTAGAAGTTACCTATTGACTCTTGACTTAAAGACTCCCAGGTGGTAGCTATCAGGAAACACAGACTCTGGCAGGGAATTTCACTCCTTAGCTGTACGCACGCACAATGAATGTGTTCCCAAAACGTTTCCAATCCATCGGTTGTTTGAGTATGGCTTATTGGTAATCAATTAAGTATCAAAGTCAAAAAAGTTTTTGTGCTTGGTGGTAAAAAGTTCAGCTGTCGTGCTCTATATGAACAAGACCTAAAAAAAAATCTTTTTCATTAAAATTAACCTTGACTGTATAAACAATAACCCCGAGAAAGGAAACATACTGAGGACAGTTACAACTTTCCATAAAGTTTAAAAAAAAATACAAACAAAAAACTTAGCCAAACTTCTTAGCTATCACATGACACATTTTCCTCAAGTTTGGTAACGTTCACTTTGCGTTAGAATCAAAGCGATGCTCCGAGGTAGTTGCCGGAAAATTCTGGAAGAACTTGAACTTGGTCTTTGATTTTCATAAAATCAAAACAAATTAATAATAAGTGAATTAAATATTTAACTGGAAAGGCATTTTCGGTTTGATTTTTTTAACTGACTTCAAAAAAGGATTTTATGAAATCTAACGAAAAAAATATCTAAAGTAAATATGCCAACAATTTTTTTGAGGTCGGTGCCAGCCTAATGCGTTAGGCGGAGTATATGTGGCGTGTTCAACAGTACCTATGTACTCGTACCGCATACAGCGACTACCAAGTGACAACTCAAAAAAATAGTTGGCATATTTACTTTATGTTATTATTTTTTTTAAATAAAGCTTTTTTCTTATTTCAAATTACATCAATAAACCCATTCTATATAACGCAGCAGTATAACCAAACTATAAATACACCGACATCACCCTGCCGAAATCATGTTTGCATCCTTCTCAGATGTAATCTTGTACTACCTACGTGAACTTTCCAGTTTATTTTCTCTTCCAATTTCACAGGAGTGCCTGCCAAGGTGTTGTCTGATGTCGGCTTACGGCACACAGTATACGGGCTGATATTACAGCCAGCAATATGCGACGAGCTATAAAATAAAACTGTTGTTTGTGTATCTGTATTGATATTGTGATCGATGTTGGTGTCGGATTGTTGTTTTTGTGTGCGTTGTGCTCATGTATGGAATCTCCACGAACCGGTAATTATCAATAGGTTCGTTGCTCGTGATAGTAAAACCTTAAGTCTATATTTGGAGCACACTTGAAATTATAGAGATATTTGAAAGTTTCCAATGTGGTCTTGACATTTTAATAATATCAAGACGGCAATTGGAAAATGAATGCCAATTTCGGTAAATTCTGGTTATATCAGTGTGATTGATGATTTTTTTATTTCTGAACATTATGAATTTTCAGAAGATTTTCAGAACGAGGCTCTGTTAAAACCAACAAATCATGTAGTCATAGATCAACTAGATAAATTACAACCCCGTACGTACACTGGTTTAACCAGCTTTTAAGTTTTCTGGCAGTTTCACGCCAGCGCACAACTTTGTTTTTAAAATCTACAAACTTCGTGGCTAGTTCTGTTTACCTTTATTGTACTCTGAATAATCAAGTTAAATTGAAAAGACGTTCATCTTCTTAATTAGTTTGTGCTGTGAATCTTGGTTTGGACATAAATATTCACTGACGCAAACAAAAAATAATAATTGGTTTTTGCAATGTTTTTACCTACATTGCAAAAACCAATTATTACTTTTTAAGGAGTAGGTAACCGTGTAGTTTCTTACGGTTTCTTCTTCACCAACTCGTAAACTATCTTCTGACGTTTTATAAGTGTCCATGTAGGCCTACAAGTAAAAAAATATTATATTTTTTATAGTAGGCTCAATTTTGCAAAAAAAAAAATTACTTACTTTAAAAAAGATGAACAGGTAAAGAATTAATGGGTAACTCTTCTAGGCGAGCGTACTCCATCTTCTTATTACATCATCGCTTACAAGAAGTTTAACTCTCGTAGGTACTTAAAAGCGTTAAAATTGAAGTCGCATCTCAGCATCAATCAATATCAAAATAAGGGAAATTAGAGGTGTTTTTAACAATTTCCAAATGGGATGCAAATGCGAACGTTCCTTAAAATAGCACAATTGTCCTTCAGGTGAGAACTAATTAAAGCGTGATTTTTTTAAACAAGATTTACGCAAAATTTTGACTTACATAAACAGTCACTAAGTTACCTAATCTACAACAATTACCTGTAAAAAATTGTGACACTACACCATTGTTTTAAGCTAAGTATTTATATAAATTAAATTAAATTAAACACTATCCGGCTTTCGCACAACACTATTCAAGTTCTTAAAAATATGTATGTATGTACTTAGGGGTGCCTGCAACTCTCGCAGTAATATTTAAAAGTTTCTTCTCGTCATATCTGAAGAAGACGTGCACTTTTCAAAGTAACTTGTTAAAAGTTAAGTGATAAACCAATTTACGAGACTTATTCAAGCCATGGCAGCTTAGTTTTCACGTTTTACGTAAATTTTAGCATGTGTGGTTTTGAAACAGAATTTGACACCATCATTTTTCCACAATCTCTTAAGATCAGGTTCCAGGTTAAAACCAGTGCGTCCTACCTGAAATGACTTACGAAGCCGAAACGTGGACACTCACCATAGGTCTGGTCCACAAATTCAAGTTTGCTCAGCGTGCAATAGAGAGAGCAAAACTCGGGGTTTCTCTGGTGGATAGAATTAGCAACGAAATCATTCACAGTGCATGGAATCAGCATGCTGAAGTGGAAGTGGGTGACCATGTCTATAAATGGACGGAAGTTGATGGAACAGACATGTGTTAGAGTGGAGACAGCTGCGTATGGGCAAACGTAGTGTGGGACGCCCTGCGGCATGACGGATCGATGATATGAAGAAGGTGGCTGGCAGTGGATGGATGTGGACTGCTCAAGACCGGGATGGTTGGAGCTGTTTGATATGGTGATGATTTTCACATGTTTTACAAAATTCTGATTTTTTTAAATTAACTCTTAGAACAATATAAATACGCCCTTGCCCAATATACCATTTGATACAATAAAACAACTCCGTACCTACGAATATTTGATATGAACGAAACTATTTCATATTAATGAAAGTAAGACAAATATCATATCGTTTCTCGGTCATAAATAAAGAGAACTGTATCTTAATATGATGACGACCTTAGTTCATAAATAATCTTTCTTCTTATGAAAGTCGTAAGTCAATGTTATTTATTCGTGGAACTATCTATTATGTTGGTAGCGGGGGTGTCAGTGCCTAGTTAAGTGAGAAAGTCATTATGTCAAAAAGGTCAAGTGTGATCATTTTAGACACGTGAGACGTGTGACTAAGGTCCAAAGAAGGTCCAAAGAAGGTGTGACGTATCCGTTTTCTTTTTAAGTGCGGGTTTCGTGAAGTGGTAAAAAGACTTTTGCCTAGGTGGGCTTTTCAGCCCTTTGTACTCATTTTCAAATGAACTGTATTCTTTTACAAAATTCTGCTTATGTGTCTGACTTTCTCAATTTCTTGTTTTCTCTTAATAATTTCGATGTGGCATTCGACATACTGTAATCGTTTCTCCAGGCTCCATGTCGCACTTTTCTGGTGTTCGTCACTGTTGCTTCTGACTTCCAGAAGTTGAGCTAGTTGGGAATATTGCGGCGAGCTTACCTTCACTTATCTGTCCTTCATTGGCAGGACTGTAATAGTACCTGTCATCGCATATAGCTCTATACTTCAATTTAGTAGCATGGTAGAAATTGGCTCTCGTAAAAATTGGTTCATGAACATATACATAATGTACCCATATAGCATAAAAGTCGTCATCCTTAGTCCAGACAGTCAGAGACAGCGTCACAATACAAAGCAAAGAGACGTCCACCACACAATCCTTGACACTTATCCTGCAACATTGTTCATGTTAAATAAAAGCCACAGTGTAGCAAGAGTTGGGTGCGACAGCTTCAGGTCAGTAGCCCGAGGGATGATGAAGGCGAGTAATTTACTGCGTCCCGGTTACACTGTGACAGATGGGCAGTCGTGTCGCATACGGAGGAATAGGAGGTCGGAAAGCATGCGCTATTCGGATGCGGTGGTAGCGGTGGTCAAGAAAGCTGTTGAGGAGTGTTTTTGATTTTGTTTTGTCGTACTAGCTACATAGTTACAATAAATACATTCAGGGTAAAATGTTGTTGCATAATATCGACTACAGAATACACGTCCTTTGATAGATTTGTTTTTTGAACTAGCTCTTTATCTCGATCTTGCCTACTATCTAAATAAATAAATAATCTTAACTTTTACTATATTTTTAAATGAAGAGTTAAGATAGATATTTAATTTGAGGAAGTTAAGTTTAGTGTTGTTTATCTTTTGTTTACAAATTATTCAGCAAACGTACATTTAGACATAAAGTGCAGAAAATTGAAAGTTAGTAGAGAAATCTAACTTTCAATCCTTTCTATAAATTCCTTGTAATAAATCATTTGTGCCTAGATGGACTACTTCTTCTGTGATAAGATCACACTACTATAGTAATTATTCTTCCTACGATGCCTTCTCCAACCCAACCAGCGTTCAAACATCTGAAGCCAATTTCGTTGCTCCATCACAAACGTAGGCCTCATTTACTAAAATATCCGGGCCATCTGCGACCTCATGACTGTTTAAGGATATTTGTCATCTGTGCCGAGCCGTTTCAGGATATTATATTCTTAGAATGCAATTTATTTGAGTGGTTTATATGAATTTAAAATATAAGGTGATTTGTTAAGTTCTTTGCGTGAATTTGTTGCTGGGATTGTTGTATTTTTGAAAGAGATTTTCGACTGTATTTTAAAATAATGGAAAATAACTTTAACACTGGAATCAGAAGTAAATCGGATTTAAACAGAATTTCGAGATGGGACAACGCGCTTTAACTCTTTGATTTTAAGAACTAGTTTATCTTGGAAATCATTGACATCGGTGACGGAAAGCATCACTCGACGCAAAAAGACCGGCACTTCATAGTAAATAGGTACGTTTATGTGTTTTATTCTTCTATGTATAAAAAGAAGGCAGTGCTTTGGAGTGCGTGGACTCGCACTCAAAAAAAAGGAGGCTTCTTAGTCTAAATGTATTGAGCATAATAAAGTACCTAACTAATATTTAAGTTGTAAAAGTTTGTATTGATGGATCATCATTATCATCATATCAGCCGAAAGATGGCCACTGCTGGACATAGGCCTCCCCCAAGTGTCGCCACAACAACCGGTCCTGTGCGTCTCGTGTCCATCGGCTACCCGCGACTCTCACCAGGTCATCGGTCTACCTTAAGGGAGGCCTTCCAACGCTGCGTCTTCCGGTATGCGTGTTTATGGATGGATGTTTGTACCTAACTATTTCACACAAAAATCACAGAACAGATTTTGATGAAACTTTACAGTAATTTAGCTTGCACTTCGGAATAACACATAGGCTATAAGTTTAAAAAGGGAAAGTACTAATTAAACACAGTTGGAACCGCAAGCAACTAGTATGCTACAAAAAAAGAAAGACAAACACGTTTTATTTTGGCACAAACACAAAGGCAATTCTACTAGTTTCATGTTTAAAACAGGTCACAATTGCAAGGTTCAGCCATCCAAAGTTCCAAATCTAAAGCTGTCATCAGAAATTCTAGAATATTATTATAACAAGTCCTAACTAAATATCAGACTAGATTTTCTTCACCGTAGCTGAAGGAAACCGGGTCAGTAGCTGCTTACTCGGCTAGACCCGAATTCGTTATTAATATGTGACCCAAGCGGCACCAAAATGTTGTGCCTTCAATATTCTTAGGTCAGTATTATCGGGCCAGTTGCTTATGAGCAATTAATGTGGACTTGGTCTATTGAGTGGGTTATAAACCACGTTATAATTTGTGTTGAAAGAATTGCATGTGTTATTATTAGTACCCGGATGACCGAGCTTTGCTCATTTTTTTGGTAAACTTTTTCTTAAAGTGAAATCTAGCTAGATCGATTTATCGCCCCATTACTTCAACACTATAGATTTCTTATAGGTTTTCCTGTAATCTATTTTGGTAAAGAACTTTTATCTGCATTTTTCCAATATTTTAGGCTTGGTAGTTTCGGAGATAAATTTTTGAAGTTTCCTATTTTGTCCCCCAAAAGTGACCCCCAAGCTCAAAATTTATTTATTTTCTTAACGTGTCTGTGTTTGGGTCACAGAAGTTCATTTATGTGTAGGTACCAAATTTAAACAGACACGAACTCGAACAGACAATTTCCTTGTTGAACTCATTTGACTGAATCATACACTCGTTTTTACCTAAGTACAATGTGGTCATTACTTTTATTCTGCGGCATTGATCCCAAAAAACCGTATAATTTTCCGAGATTACAATGAAACTCAACGGTACTGTATCTGTGTATCAGTCAAAGTATGAAATCGGATTAGCATTTTCAGAGATCACATCACACAAACAAAAAAAAAACGTAACATCCTAAATAATTACACCAATACCTATCTACTGCCAAACAAAATAAAATATAAACAGACACACGAAGTTCCAATTCTCTTATTTCCGCCATTCAATAAAGGGGATTTGGATATACAAAATGGAATAATTTCCTGCTTGCAGGGACATTGTAGCGTGAAACTGCTCGTTATTAAAACGCTGCTTCGGATGTCTGACGTAATTCCATGTTCCTCTCAAAGTATTGCTTTTGTTTCAAAATAACAATTCTCCTATTTAAATAACAATTTTTTAAGTGACAATTCCGTTTTTAAATAACATTTTTTTTCTTTTGTCTCTGACATAAAAGGTTGAGATTCTTGATTACCGTTGTCGTACAGTCAAAGAATTAAGGTCATTGTTGGACTAATAAGTCCTGTTGTTTCTTTACTTAGGTGGCTTCAAAGGAAACTTTTTCAGAGTTCTGTACATAAAGGTCATGACGGATATTTTAGTGAAAGGCCGTCGGCCCAAGCTAACAGGCATGCGTAGGTACGTTCAAAGTATATCCTCTATCCCACACATTTTGCCACTGAGAAAATAAGTAATGCCTGGGGGCTCTGGGATCTTGTCTTAATAGTTTTTGGGACAACTCAGAGTTCCGCGCTTAGGCTGTGACATTGTCACAAATAGTAGTCTATGCAAGTTTTTCATGAGAAATCATCAAATGACTCCTCCCGCCCTGGGCGGAGCGGAATATCAGACTCTTACTGAATAAAACCCACCGTGTTCCTCCAAAAGCCTTTTATATTCCAGGGCCGCGGAAACTCTTTCGAACAATTCCTCAACAGGCAAGCGTGCTCCATCATCGATCACATTATTGGTTTCCATCAAGGGCCGTATCTTTTTTTACGTTAACTTAGAGGTTAGATCTTTTCACAGCTTCAAGGGACTGTAGACTGAATATTATGATTTTAATTTCAACTCGATACTTCCACGCGTTTCCGAGATAAAGGGTCTTGACAGACTGACGGACGGACGGAAGGACGGATAGACGGACGGACAACAAAGTGATCCTATAAGGGGTCAGTTTTTTCCTTTGAGGTACGGAACCCTAAAAACAAATAACTTGACACGAGTTAAGCAAGCTTTTGGCATATTTGTCCTTCCGAAGCGAGTGTTAATCCAATTAAGACGTTTATAAACAAATCAATAACTCTCTCACCTCCAGAAACCATGCTTAACTTGCTAGACAGATCGATCTGCTCAGCTCAAGGTTCGAGCCCCTCGCGTAACCAACAAACTGCACATACTATTTATTGGTTCAGCACACTCTGCGTAATTGGTAGGTACGCAGGTAGTGGCAAACAGCCAGACTCCGCCGCCAACATAAACTAGTGAAAGTTAACCAAAAACACGCGGATGTGGAAAATAGTCGAGTGTAGGTGTTAGGGTTCTCTGGTGTTAGTGACGTAATATAAGGTTAGCTTGGGGTGTTAATTGCATTAGTTTCAGTATTTAATATAGTCTTATAACTTGTACAAACAATTTTTTTATGCCCACCAAAGCAGCACATACTAAAACTATAATTAACACCATGTACAACATAATACCAACATAGTGTGAAAAAATACTATTTTTGAATGTTGACTTTATAAATACTCTCCTTTTAATAATCATTGCGTTTTTAATCATAACAGATAATAAGATTTGGTTATAAAGTGATCTTATTGATTATGACACTGAGAAATTGAGATTTTAATGATTGAGAAAGTAGTATTTTGAATTTTTGTCCTACAGTTTTTTTTTCAGTCATTGGAATTCGTTTTATATCGATCACCTTACTATTTTCCTTTCTTATTTTTAATCAGATGTGATACAAACGATACAAATACCTATTGATATTCCTAAAAAAAACTTTGAATGAATTAAAACAATAGCCTCATACCATGAAAGCCCAGTGTAAAAGATCAATAAGTCTACATCATCATACATTGCTTGTTTTCATCAACCCTAATCTAAAACTGACCCATCTTTGCTAACAAAAGCGACAATGAATGCTAATGCAAAATTTCGAATGTACTCTCGAAATTTTCCGGCAACAAACGTCTGATAGTGATGCGTTATGGAATGCTCACTGTTGCATTGACAATCCCCTCTATCTCCTTGCCTCACGCCGCTTCAGAAGCGAATTATCCAATAAACATAATGAAAATTTAAGCCTACAGTCGCTGAGGATACCGTCGGGACGTCTCCTACAGATAATCCTTACACAGCGTCTGTCTGTGCGGAAATAATGCGCAAATTATACTGAAATGAAACGCAGTTCGAGATAATAATGACATCGATTGTGCGACAACCGGTGCGATTGTCAATTGTTTTCGGAACATTTTGCGGTAAAATATTTAATGGCGTTGATGGTCTTATGTTTCTGGTGGTTTGTGTTAAGCCGATTAATGTTGGTTTCTCGATTAGGATTTTATCTGTCCATGGGCCTACATGTCGTCGGGACATTTTAACAGTTTGTATATTGTTTCTGAATATCGAGCACACATTGCTGGAGGCAGATCGTTTTGAACATTATCGGCCCTATTTGCTATCGGTGTCTGAATTGTTTTTTCTCGACATATGTAGTTACCGATCGCCTACAGAGCGAATTCGGTCGATAAGTCCTAACGATTTGAAAATACGGCTATTTGGTAGCCTCTATATTCAAAGCCAGCGAATGTCATCGGTCATACCAAATTTCACAATTGCTAGAATTGACTATTTTTGTATGTTCTAGCGTCGAATTTAGCAGCCCGTGAAGCGCATCTATATTATTCGGTAGGCATGACAACGGTAGAAATTTTCGAAGCAGGTTTTCTGTCCCTACAAAAAGTTAAATTGCCAACCAAATGGACTTAGCAGGTTAAGGAATTACACTGACTACATCAATCACCTTCTGATGAAAACAGTAACTGTAGACACTATTTAAGTCGTTAGTGGCGTAATATTTTTTATTATGTTAACGTTACGTCGGGCCTCCCACACTTTCCACGATCAATTACATTAACCAAACAGAGAATCCTCGAAAAATATATAAATTAAAACTATCTACCAACAAACCACGACAGTAACATAATAACTAAAACATAATTGATTGCTTCTAATTAATTGCGAGCCTGTAACACACGACGTGACATGATTACCCTAATCCGAACTCTCGTTAACGAATAAAACATTTACCAGGGGGCTCGGGACGTACCATGAATATTAATACTTTACTTTCTCTCGTATACCTGTACTCTGAAAGTTTATTTCATTAGTGAAACTCTATGGAATGGCCGGTATGCTGTTTCGTGAAGTTTTGTGCGTTATTAATATCAGTCGGGTTTGGGTTTTTAGTTTTGAATGACTGGAAATAGAGGGAGTTTTGAAGTACAGGTATGTTCCTTTTTCTGATATTTTTAGATTTTATTCGTAATGCGGGTTAGATCTGTTCTGCTCATTGCTTTACAACTTTGTACCTAGATATATGCCTGTATTGGACCTTTTTAGTGCAGCCGTTAGAAAAAAAAATGTAGGTATACCAAGAAGATAGATATAAAAAGATAAGTATGATTAGAAAAAAAAATCAAATTACAACTTTATCAATAATTAAAATCTCAATTTCCCAGTGTCATAGTCAGTAGCATAACTTTGTAACCAAATCTTATTATCTGTTATGATTAACATTTTTCTTGTGAGTGCTAAATGAATATTATTCTTTCTTTCTTTATATGGGAGGTTTATTCACCTGCTTGTGAGCCATGTTCATATGATCTAGTGCTTATCTTAGTAATAAGCCATAAAATTCTGCAGCCTCCGAAAATACCGATTGACATGTTCTATACCCTGTACCTACTTGCTATTAGCGTCATCATAATATTAAGATGATTTAAATATATAAAAATTAACAGATGTTACTTAAAAGCCGCTACTTAAACTCACCGTATTTTAACGTGCGCTTCACCGGTCAAAAATTATATTTATTATTTATAATGATGAGTACAATGACCCCTTTTCAGGTATTGCGTTTATTATGTTACATGTTTTATAGAAGGATTCAAGCCACGTGAGGTTAGAATTAGGATGGCAACCTATCTTCTTGCCATTAGCGTCACTTTATTATATTTTAGGTGAACAATTTAAGTAAAACTTCACAATTGCAACTGTTAAACCTGGTCTTGAGGCTTTTCTGCTAAAAGGAAAATAACAGAACGTCAAGTCTCCTATTCAAAAAGCGTTCCAATAGGCATGTTGCCCGGGTTAAAAAAAAATATGGTTCTATTTAGTCAGTCTAGTTAGATTATCGAAAAATGTTGGATATTATTTTATATTTCATCAAGTCAATAAAAAAATACGAAGATAAAACGCATCAAAGATAAGAAGTGGGCTTGTAACGTCATTTTCCAGTAATAAGTGTACTTACTGGTAAGTGACGTCACACGAGTTTTCAACGCACGCGCACGCGTGACTAAAGAAAAATACGTGTCCCATATTTTTGGAAATCTATCTGACGGACTAATTAGATTTTTGTTGTCAAATACCCCATTCATCCCCTCGAAACTCAATGTCAAATACGTGTCAATATGTACAGACGTTTCTTAAAAATATGGAAACGGCCGTTCAGAGGGCCAATTCTGTTGTGATATTTGGTTGGAATAGTATTAAATATATTATTAGTAAAATAAGAGTTAGAAAAAGATGCTGAATGACAAGAGTGTTTATTTCAAGTAACTAGGCAATACATTTTAAGAAACAATATATCTATAAAAACAAGTCCGCACAACAGAGGTTATACTTTTCTACAACAGCCGCCCTTAATCGAAGTTGTGCAAGACAAACACACTAACAGAAAACAAAAAATAATAAAAGTAAGTTTCTAGACCTAAGCTAACTGTACATCGTTTGTGTACTATAGGCCCTAGTGGCTTTGTTAGCACATCAGCAGGCATATCACTAGTTTTCACATATTCTAACATTATAACGTTATCGGATACTTTTTCCTTAATAAAGTGAAAACGAGTATCAATATGCTTCGTCCTGCTGTGGTGTACGGGATTTCGAACCAGATTAATGGCACTCTGACTGTCAGAAGCTAAGTTAACTGATGAAAGTTTACCTGTTATCTCATAGATAAATCGACGCAAGTAACACGCTTCCTTCGTGGCAGACGCTAGTGCCATATACTCTGCTTCCGCCGAGGATAAGGCAACAGTAGGTTGCTTCTTGGACTCCCAAGATACAAGACCTCCACTCAACTTGAAGGCGTACCCAGTATATGATCTTCTATCTATCGTGCAGTTTGCCCAGTCAGCTTCACAATAGCCTTTTAAGGGGTTTCCGCTTCTCCTATAAACCAATGAATAGTTTACAGTACCCTTTAGGTACTGCAGAACCCTTTTTGCAGCATTCCAGTGTTCCTTCGTATAACACGTATTACACTTTTTTTTTTTTTTTTGATCTCGGGGGGAAATCCTCATGGAAATCCTCCAACCTGGGGCGGGTGGAGGGGTCTGTCAGACTCTTACTGACTAAAACCACCCCGGTGTTCCATCTTCCACCTACGCCGGGGATCGCGGGAACGTATGCGACTTCCGCAATCCCCGGCTGGTGCCGGCCCGCCTCTGCGGGCCACCTCACGTCGGCGAGGGGAGTGAGGTGTTTAACTCCCCTCGCTACGTCAAAGAGGGGCGCACGGGAACACCACGCGCCGCCACCTCGGGTCCGGATGAATGGGGGACGACGGACATCCCCAAGTCCGCCGCCCCTGGACCCAGTTAGGGGGGCCGGAAGAGGGCAGCGTATCCTCCGACGCCCGATGCACCTGCTGCGGGCAGGGAGAGCGGTTGTGATCTCCCTCTCCCTTTCCGCAGCCTCCTTCTGCGCGATAACTGTCTCGCAGAAGGAGACCACCGCGTCCCAGGACTCCTCACCGCCGACCATAGCATGAACTACGGCCGGCAGCGAGAGGTCACCGCCTACCACAGAGATGAGTGCACGACGCGGCTCCTCCCAAGCGGCACACTCTGCCAGCGTATGCCGCGCCGTGTCCTCCCGACAGTCGATGCAGTGGTGACATCGAGCGTCCGGCTCCCTGCCTATGCGACACAGGAACCTCCCGAAGCAGCCATGCCCCGAGAGGACCTGCGTCGCACGAAACGACAGGGAGCCGTGCCTTCTCCCGAGCCACAGGTCGAGCACTGGCCGGATGGCCTCGATGGTGATGAGGCCGGCGGAAGGGCTCGAAAGCCTGTCCCGCCATTCCGCCACCAGGACCTCGCGCAGCTGCGACCGACGCAGCTCCAAGTGTTGCTGCGTCAGTCTTTCGCCGCGCGCCCGCGCGCCCTCGCGCCACCTATGCAGTGACGCGAGCACTTTCGCCTCCAGGTCCCACGGCGGAGATCCGGCCAGTGCGCAAGCCGCCTCGTAGGAGATCGTGCGATATCCCCTGATGACTCTGACGGCCATCACCCTCTGCGGCCTCCGCAGAACAGTGATGGTGCTGGCCGTCAGGTCAGCCGCCCAGATCGGGGACCCATACAGGGCCATCGATCGCACGATCCCCACATACAACCGCCTACAGGCGGTGCTCGGGTCCCCCAGATTGGGAAGCAGCGTTGACAGCGCCCCCGCCGCGCCCAACAACTTGGGCGCCAGCCGCCGGAAGTGGGGCCCGAAATCCCACCGGCTGTCGAGCACCAATCCCAAATACTTCATGGTGGACTCGACAGCGATACGGGCCCCCCCGACCACGATGTGCGATCCCGGCGGCGGCGCTCGCCGGGGGCCATGAAAAACAATGGCCTCCGACTTGTTGAGGGCCACCTCCAGGCCGAGGCGCCGTATGCGGCTCACCACCTGTGAGACCGCAGCCGTCGCCAGCAACGCTGCCTCCCTGTGCGAGCTCCCCCGGGCAGTGACCAGTGTGTCGTCAGCGTAACACACCAGCTGCACTCCCGGCCGGAGCTCGCCCCTCAGCACCCAGTCGTACCCGATGTTCCACAGGAGCGGGCCCAGGACCGAACCCTGCGGAACACCGCACGACATGGGGCGCTGGTATCTGCCATCGCGTCCCAGATAGGTGACACACCTTTCCGCCAAATAAGCCCCGACGACGCGGCGGAGGTAGGAAGGCACTCGATGATATCGTAATGCCTCCCGAATACAACTCCAGGGCAGGGTGTTGAAGGCGTTGGAGATGTCCAAGGACACCGCCAACAACACACCGCCCCGCGACACTGCTTCCTCCGCCAGGACTCTCACTCGCGATATATCTCGAGCGCCCTTGCCGAAAGCCGTACTGGCTTTCGGCCAGGTCCGGCCCCTCTCCGCACAAGTGGCTGACGAGGCGGGCTGAGACTATCCGCTCAAACAGCTTTCCCACCTCGTCGAGCAGCACTATGGGCCGGTACAACACGTATTATACTGACTTAAGTAGCTCGTGGCGTAGGCGATATCGGGCCTAGAGTTTACCGAAAGGTACATTAGACCTCCTATTAAATTCTGATAAGGATAAGATTCTCCAACTTGTTCATCGGTTCTCCTTTCCATATTCTTTTTAACTAAAGGAGTATCCACTATCTTGCAATCTTTCATGTTAAACTGATCCAGTAACGATAAAATATAATTTCTCTGATTTACTTTTATACTCTCGGAATCATATTCAATTTGTAAACCTAAATAACATTTTAATACTCCAAGATCTTTCAGAGAAAAATATTTCGACAAATCCTTTTTGACAATGTCAAATGTCAATTCAGATTTAAAGAAGACGATTATATCATCGACAAAAATACCTAATATAACGAGTTCTTCACCAAAAAGTTTCGTATATACGCAAGGCTCAGAAGGAGTTCCTGTAAAACCTATTTTTATAAGCGTTTCGTTTAACTTTTTGTTCCAAGCTCTTGGCGCCTGTTTAAGGCCGTACAAGGATTTACGCAACAAACACACCTTGTTTTCCTTGTCTTTTGCTTTGAAGCCAAGGGGTTGCTCCATAAAAACTTCTTCTTCTAAGTTTCCGTTAAGGAACGCGGTGTCAACGTCTAAGTGTTTCATTCTTAAGCCCATCTCTGCAGCTAATGCAAACAAGGTGCGGAGAGAAGAATGACGAATCACTGGCGCAAAAGTCTCGTCGTAGTCTTCGCCTTTAACTTGCTTAAAACCTTTGACGACGAGTCTGGCTTTATATTTAGTGACATTACCATAAGCGTCCTTTTTAAGTTTATAAACCCATTTACATGGTATGACCTTTTTGTTTGGTCTATCTACTAGTTCCCATGTGTGGAGTTTTATCAGAGAGTTGTACTCATCAGCCATCGCATGGTGCCACTTATCAGCATCGTCAGCATGAGTAGCTTCATAATAAGTCGTAGGTTCATTTGCATCATCCGTCGACAAATTAAAAGAAAGAAAATCTGGTGGTTTTCTGTTTCTCGTGGGATACCTCCTCTCCTCTTCCAAACTAGGTGGCTCTTCATCGACACTAGGAAGTCTCAGCTCAAAGAATGGTTCTGGTTCTCTCATATTTGCTGATTCTTCTGTACTTTTTACATTTAACTGTGTAGTTGGCTCATCTATAGGATCGGCACTCTCAACACAATCGAAAAATTGACAATCGTTATGTTCAGGTTCCTTATTTTCAAATAACAATATGGAATCTGACTGTACCACAGGCTCAGACTGCCTCTGCTCTTTCAACCCTGTAAAGCAATTTTCAAAAAAGGTTGCATCTCTGGACGTAAACACTTTTCGTAGGTTAGCAGGATTCCTAAATATATAAGTATTTGGATTTTCTGAATAACCGACAAAAATCGCTTCCTTTGCCTTTACGTCTAACTTTTTCCTTTGACATGAAGGTATATGTACAAGTGCTCTGCATCCAAACACTTTCAAATGACTGAGGTCATTTCTACAACCACACCACCTGTCCTCGGGAATTTGACCACCTAAGGCTCTGTGAGGAGACCTATTTTTCAGGTATACGGCAACTTGGAAAGCATCTTCCCAGAATGCTTTAGGTAGTGAGCTTTCTGCTAACAACGTCCTCGCCTTCTCTGTAATTGAGCAGTGGGTACGTTCAGCTACTCCCACTTGTTGAGAGCTGTACGGCGCCGTCGTTTGATGTTGGATACCTTTAGAGGCAAGATAATCATCGAATTCCCTATTAACGAACTCTTTACCGCCGTCAGTTCTAACTGCTTTAATTTTCTTATCTAATTGATTTTCAACAAAGGTTTGGAAAATATTAAATTTATTTTTAACCTCTGTCTTTGAACAAATAAAGTAAGCAAATACCTTCCTTGTATAATCATCAACAATAGTTAACATAAACCTATTCCCCTGAAAAGAGGTTGTAGACACAGGTCCCAATAAATCCATATGTATCAGTTCTAAAGGAGAAGTAGCTCTGTTATATGCTACCTTCTTAAAAAGGTTTCCTTGCCTGTTTTCCTTCCACACAAGCGATGCAACTGCTTTTATCTACTGCACTAAACTTTACACCTACCTCGTGATTCTTTAGTTGGGTCATGCCTATACGACACAAGTGTCCTAACCTCTTGTGCCAGAGTTTGTAACTAATATTCTGACAGTCAGAGTGCACATCCTGCGTCAAATGATTACTTGCCACATCTTCGGGAACATTAACAGTAACATCTACAACGTACAGTCCACCACAGGGCGAGGCATGAAGTACCGAATCACCTGTAAAATGAAAATGATTAGATTTATAAAAGTTACATCCATTTTTATCAAAAATACAAACAAAACCCTTATCAACAGCTTTCTGCACAGACAATAAGTTAGCTTTTAAGTCGGGGACAAAAGCAACATCGCTGATCTTGTTGATTACGTTCTCGGGTGTATTTATTGAAATGTCTCCTATGCCGCAGCATTTAATCTGCTCTCCGTTTGCGACAGTAACACTACCTTTATTCTGTATCGTAATGTTCTGAAGCCAATCTCGTCTAAAACTCATGTGTTTAGTACAACCAGAATCTACGTAAAATACCTCCTTGCTTGAGCAGCCAAAAGTATTGAGAGCTGTAAACGTTATGTTCTTAGCTTTCTCCGTTTTGCCTTTCTCCTTGTTTCTCAGCGGACAGTCAGGTCTCTTATGACCAGGTACTTGACACTCGTAGCAGACTATTCCCTTCTTCTTGGATTTAGGCTTCTTCTTCGCATGAAAGGCGGAATCTATAGATATAGCTGCATCTTTAGACATCTCATTCAGCAGTTTTGTCTTTACTAAGTCAGTAGTCACGTCTATATTACAACTTTCTAGAGCCATAATGAGAGGTTCATATTTTGAAGTGAGCCCTCCCAAAAGTATAGCAGCAATAGACCTATCCTCTATGACAACATCAATATCCGCAAGATCCTGTGCGGTTGATAAAACTGCATAAATGTACAGTTCAATATTTCCGAAATCTGACAGACTCAACCTGTACAGTTTTCGCTCTAAAGCTAGTCTTCTTCCCATTCCCTTATCTTCAAACGCCTGTTGCAAGTATTTCCATGCTTCGGCTGCAGTTTTCGCACATCTAACGTGAGTAATAGCTGCACCGTCAACTGTTAAGCAAATTTTTGCAAGAGCTTTCTCGTCGTTGCGTACCTTGATCGAAGCAGGGGTCGTGTCACCATCCGGATAACCACTAATTGTTACCCACAAGTCTTCGTGTAAAAGGTAATTTCTCATCTTAAACTTCCAAGTAGGATATCCATCTTTATTTCGAAGACAAAATGATGGAATCGAAGATGAATTCGACGTAGAGGGATTAGACTTATTAACACTCGAAGCATCTCCAGTTTCACGTGACATTTCGACTAGTAAAATTTTTGGTCACACAAGAAACTCAACTAATTTTATTACAAATTATATTTTAAAACTCTTCCACAACTTCGTGCTGATAACGTGTTGTGATATTTGGTTGGAATAGTATTAAATATATTATTAGTAAAATAAGAGTTAGAAAAAGATGCTGAATGACAAGAGTGTTTATTTCAAGTAACTAGGCAATACATTTTAAGAAACAATATATCTATAAAAACAAGTCCGCACAACAGAGGTTATACTTTTCTACAACAAATTCTACTAATTTTTAAGCAACGCTCGCATTTACATGTCTATTTTTTATTTAGTGATGGATAATAAACAACTACAACAAACTAACTTTTTGAAGTAATGTTGCGATCCACTGAATTATCCGCAGATAAAACATATCTAAAAATCAGTGGTTGCCACTAGACGAGCATTACTAAAATTAACAAATAATTTAAAATAAATAAATCAGTTATTATAGAGCTAGAGATAGCTACAAAACCAAATCAGATCAGAAACACTTTCACTATGCAAAAAACAATAATAAGATTAACAATTAAAATAAAATTTGACCATTTCATTATGCAATAAATAAATAAAAATAATAAGATTATAATTATGATATTTTTTTTTAATAATATTAGTTTTAAATTTATTTTTCGAGCATGCAAATATATTAATATCAATGAAATGAACTGTCAGTCGCAATGTGTCAAAAATGTACGGAAATTGGGGCACTCTGATCATTTTATCAACTTTATGACGGTAAGTTTTGATACAAAAGAACACAGTTACCCTACTTAGCAAAACATAAGCTCACAAACGAGGTGTAGGTACTAGCAAGCTCAGTTTCGTGCCGTTGTTAACACCAAACACGGCTCGGCCTATTTAATTACGCCTTATTACCGTAATGGCTATAGCAGACTAACTTGATAATTTACTAACACGGTTAGGTACTAGGATTAAAGAAACTCAATGAAAGTAAGTGCGAATTAATTGAACAAGTGTAAGTACACTTGTTCAATTAATTCGCACTTACTTCCACCGAGTTTCTTTACAAAAATTGCATAATTCTTTACAAATGTTTGAAATAATTTTTAGTGTTTATTATTTCCATGATACTAATTTATATGATATTTAAAGTAAATAATTATATAGGTTGTTGAATTCGGTTTAACAGTGAGCCGACCCAAATATAGTTGGGAAAAGGCTAGGCAGATGATGATGAATGACATAGGATGTATGGAAAATTGAAACAAAGCTGTGTGATATGATACTACTTATTCCGTTGTATCATACACTAGCTTTTGTACGCGATTTCGTACACGCATATCCCGTTTGTTCCCGTTCCCGTAAGAGATTCCCGTTCCCATATCTTCAGGTTTATTGTAATAAGTATAGATGTATCATGAGTAAATTTGTTTTTCCAACAGCTACACTCTGGTGGCCACTTCCACTTAAAAAGTGCAATTTTCAGGATAAAATCACATGAATTACACATTAGATTACTTTCTACAATCATGCAAAGTATTTTCAAGTTTAGCTTACAGGCACGAACGGAAATATTCCCACTGGCATGAACGTTACCTGTTGTCAAAAAACCTAAAAGATTTGTGATATGAGTTTCGTTAACAGTGTCGAAGGATTCTTCTCGATATATGAACTAATGAAGATAGATTAAGATTTGCCTACATAATTAACTGACTTTAAGGCACACAAAGATGTTTCTCAGTTCCGCAAGGATCTCAAGTGGCTCCCTATCCATTTTCGCAGGAACACTCGAATATTTTGTCTCTTCTACAACCTTTTTAACCTTTGGAACGCCATTTTACGTATACATGACAAGCAAGCGCGTGCCCTGTACGCCAAACGTCACAAATATGTGACAAAAAGTACGGCCAATTTGTGGCTTGGCGTCGGGGGCACGCCGATGCGTTTATGCTCTTGCGTTTAAAAGGTTAATCCTGCATACCCTGGCTACCTGCGCGATCGTTTCTCTTTTGCTCGCCCTGCCGATCCGCTGCATAGATCCCACCTCAACCATCATCTAAACTTCCCATCCCATAGAAACATTCATATTCCCACTCCTTCTCTTTTCATGCTGTACGATTGTGGAACTCACTCACAATTCACATACGTGACTGTGAAAAAAAATCTCTTTTCAGAAAAGAAGTAAAAGAGCATGATCTCATCATCTCTACTACACTGTGATCCTCTTAATATTATAGGTACCTATGTTTTATTTTATGATAATTATGTAGTTGTATATATTTACTGTATGTTTATTGTTTTTATACTATTGATTAATAGATAATAATATGTTTTAGTTGATTGAAATATAGTCTATTTTCTAGTTTCCATCTCTGTCTGTTAACACACTGTCTACGTTTCTTAATCCACTCTTCTGTCGCGGGTCTGTTTGAAGTAATTTCTATTGAAATAAGCAGTACCTTTGTGTTCTTTACTCTATATAAGATTTTCGTTTGTTAAGTATATTGTGTACACAAATACATATGAAATAAAAAGCAAGTACTTAAGAATCTCAAAAGTGTGCAAAATGTAGTCAGTATAAAATACTCAACAGGAAATTTTAACCTACCGCCTGCGCACTACACCTGCAGATCAGGAAATACGGCCATTATTTCACTTGCTATCTACTAGATAAATCTCTTTTGATAAATACGCTTCGGTATACACTAAGCTTTGCAGGATGAAACAGAAATGTACTTTATACTACACCTGCTTGGAAAGTACCTTGATACTTTATCAAATTTACGGTAGAAAGTACGTCATTGCATATCGAACAAATATGCGGGGAGAAAACGCATCTGAGCGGGAGAGAAAAGTGTATGAAAATCCATTTCTTACGTGGTTTTTCTTTTTTAATTTTGGGTAAGACTATGCGCCGGTAACCTAAATATCAAAAGCCAAAAAGTTTTTACAGTGAGTTTTTATCTCCAAGTTCGCAAAATGACACTGGCCACTAGCTGTGTGTTGGATGGTGTCGGGCTGGCAGTGCGACCCTGCGGCGGCAGGATAAACAATTTGAAAAAAGAACATGTGAAAATTGCAGACGCCATTGGCGCCATTTCCAATTTGTGTGTTGTTTGAGGATTCAGTTTTAACTGCAACAATTTCAATATAAATTTCAATTAGTAAAGATTTCGTTTTTTATTTTCCTTCTAGGTGTAGTATAAAGCACTATGTATCACTCGAGAGAAACTGCGATTCCCGATCTTGGGTGTTTTAAAGCCCTCGCCTACGGCTCGGGCTTCAAACGACACCCTCGACGGTAATCGGTCACTTTCTCCTCTCGGTGAACAATGTACTATAAAATATAACGGAAATATTTTTCAGGAATCTTTTAGACATGGAATTTCTCTTTGAGTGCGTGGACTGCAGATTTAGGGAGGTGCTTTCTTGTTATCGCTTTGTATATTCAGAAACGTGATCCGTGAGCCCGGAAAGGATGATATCAGGACGGTGATAAGACGTGGCTTATGGGGACTGAATTTATAAGAAAACTTGACCAGTCAAATTATTTATTTATTATAAACTTTATAGTATACCTCATTACAAACAATAAACAAACAAAGACAACAAAAAAACAAGTGTACAATGGGCGGTCTTATCGCACAGGGCAATCTCTTGCAGACAACCTAAAATATATTACGATACTACACGTTACGATATTATATTAGAAGATAAGAGCCCTTGGCGGTGTTCAGGGTCCAGAAAGATGTGTCTTGCCTGGGAGAATTTAAGAAAATTACATTTCTGCGTCCAACAGATTAAAGGTGACAGATGAAAAGAGGGAGCGAAAATTAAATCACTCAGATTTTTACGGAACTACAAAATCGTAGAACAAAACATACCTAGGTTAATTTATCTTGTTTGCCAAACTACATTCTTAAAAGTGTCGGCCATTTTGAAATTATGCGCAGTTCCTTGCTCAGCGTGACGTTATCTGAAATTAAAAACAAACTAAGCATCGTGCGAGTCCATTATTGTGCAGATAGTACAGGAGATGGGATTCCCACGTTTAGAGAACATGTGAGATAATGCAGCTGAGCTTCAAAATTACATTCGTGTTTGTGTTATTGTAAGAGACTATGTTCATTGCTACGTAGAATCTGAAATTGAATTTGTGTTGTATCTTGGTTATAAAATGTTATGCGTTTTTATAAATAATCTTTATTTAGTGCTTCTTTATTGATTGCAACATTAAAAGACTAGTGATCCTTGTCAACGTTTTAAAGTGCACGTTTGACATGAAATATAAATCCTAAATTAAATGGCTTTTTATCAGCGGTGAAGCCTACTTGCATTAATATCGTAGCTCAAACAATTTCAAACTTCAATTAAAAAATAAACAACTATAAATCTATCCCCGTTAAGTCAACAAAGCTTCAAATAAAATAAGCAGCCAAGGTAAACTAACCGCTATCTAAAATTAAAAACGAGCCCCACAATATTCATAGTAAGAACAACTTATTGTCTAGATACTGTAGACGGGTACATTCACAATAAGGCTATAAAAACTTGAAATTACGCCGGCCTATTGTTGTCGACAGAAGTGCTCTTAGGACTCCTCGTCCCAGACAATATGCATATTCACAGTACGCCGGGGTACTACGCCGTGCGCCCCAGAACTACGCGAAACACCCTTGTGTGGTGCGTGCCTATACTCGCGTTGCATCTTAAAGAATATTTTTTTAATAAAACCTTCCTTAGTTTTGTTGATGTTGGTACTAGATGCGGTGGGTAATTTATGTGACTTGAGATAGGTGCGTTGTTTGTGAAGATGCGGTATATTGCTTCGTAAAATATCTTTTGCTTAGTAGTTAAACTTTATACTAGCATTTTATTTATTTTTATTTTCCATAAAATGGCCATCTCGGTCATAACATTGAAATTGGCCATTTATGTCATATTTTTAAGCTTTTGCTTATAATTTTGATGTTATACACAGTCACTTTCCGTGGGTGTCATAAGAGGTAACTAAGGGATTCACTAGAGAATGGGCAGCAGCATTCTCTGTATATTGCAACAGCTACACTGCGATCGCCAACCCGCCAGCCTATCGTGGCGATTATGGCCAACCTCCCTATCCTTGGGGGAGGCCTATGTTCAGTAGTGGTCGTCTTTCGGCCGATATGATGATGATGATGATGATGATGACACAGTCAACTCAGTTTTCTTTCTTGAATTATACTTAAATAACTTCCATGCAACTAAGATCTATCTAAAAATAGCATGACGCCGGTCGCAGGTGTTAAAAAGTGCATCGGTCCGTGAAGGCGTGACTCAATTTTCTTTTAAACGCGTTGAAAGAAAATTCATTTAGTATAATCGTTAATGTAGTTACATAACATGTAAGCACATGCGCTAGTTACTGCATAATTATTGTGGCAAAGCCCGTTGTGGCCAGCTCGGGTAATATTTTCTAATAAAAGAGCCTACGGGCTGGGCCAAACGGGGCAATTATGAATTATATATGGTCGATTTTATGGTACGTGCTACATAGCTAGAATTTGTAAATGTGTTAACGCGGTAGTATTTTGAAGGTTATAGCTGTATATTGTGCTATTTGCAAAATATGTTGCATTAGGATAAAAGAGCGATTAAAGCGTTTAACACTGAAGGAAAAGGAAGAACATAAACTGAGAATTATGAATTTCAAAAATGCAAAACAAAAGCATATACCTATTTAAACCCTGTAGCTACCATACCAAACCGCACAGAACAAAAATCTACAACAAACAAAAGCACCCAAAACAAATCTTAATCCCACCCGTCTATATTCAAACTTAGTACCGTTAATACCGTCCCTTACACTTTTATTTGTAACATGGCGTGTCACGGCGCACGTACCAAGGAGCACCAATAACCTTAGGTAACGACATAAGCCCACCACGTATGGTATCTACTTAAAACGCATTTACATTCATACAACCATATTTACATAGGATCCCCGGTGTAACGCTGGGAAGTTCCATTTCTAAGGGTTTTTGTGGAATAAACTGGGAGGGTAAACCGATGTCGATAAAGATAGAAATCAGTGAGATTTGTGTGTTGCTTTTTTGTTTTTTGTATGGAATTGTAGTTAAGATAAGAGAAAAGAAGAATGTTGTAGTGTATTTTGAATTTGGATCAGGAAGTAAATTGTCTGTACTGTTCCTTGGGTGTGTGATATCTACATTCAAAAGTTAAACCGAGTAAAAACTCCAAGTATTCATATACCCGTTTTATTACGAGACACAACTACGTTTGAGAATATCAACAGAAAATCAAACATGACATATCAACAAGAACATGTCTAGTCTAAAATTCTTTGCCCTCCTTATGAACCAAGGTGCAATGGTAGCCCCCTCTGTGGACAATAACAAGATAACAATAATATAACTTTCCAATGAAAACTGCATAGATATATTACCAGTCCAATAACACAGAAAACTCTTGAAATACTTATCATATCAATTGAGTAGCAATAAAAATCACTGTTTCCAATACGTGCGGTTGAATTATAGATACTAGAGAAATGTAGAAAATGCAATAAGAATGTAATATTGAACATAACCACTTGAAATATTTTGCTCGAGAATTTTATAACCAAGATACTGCGACGATATGGAGACTATTTTTGAAGCAGTGCAACAAAATATTTGTCTATTGGGCAAGGTTTATCTGAGAGCAAATAAAATAACTTGGGCGAATAATTATCTTTCATGTGCACAGCATTGAGAAAAAAAAATGAATTGAAAATACGATTCTGATGAAAATGTTGCATAAAAATGTAAGTTAAAAAAACACCATCAAGTCAAAGCCCATCCTTATTAAAAGTTACAAAGAGACCTACACTTTCCACATTAAATGTACCTGAATTCTAACGACAAAGTCTGCGAAAACTTTTAACCAGATAAAAATATAAGGCGACATGTTCAGGATAAATTGATTTGTCAGAAAGCGGATCCAATTCAGTGTAGTTGTACCATTAGTGAAACGAGAAGTCGTCTGGTGCCGTGAACGTGCGCTAAAAATAACTGAACGAGAAAATGTACACTGTGACAAGTTCCAAGAATTCAATAGAAAAGTTGTGTTTTTTTTATGGAGACTAGCCTGGCTGTTCTAATTAATCAATTATACTAAATGATACTTCATGCAATATTCATAGTAATATTAATATTTTGTTTTTAAAATTCAATACCAACAACTTACATTCTTCTAAAATTTAATTTTGAAGCAGACGTGAGCGAAAACGAATATCATTAAAAATGAGCAGCCTTTATAAAGAATTAACAAATCAAAATAATTTAAGTTTTTATCGCTAAGCTAATTACAAAATATAAATCCACATCCTAACAAAATATCTACGAAGATCATAAATTGCCGTTAGCAGCAAACAATGCAGAATACCACTTTTAATTAAATACAGAACAAAAGCAAACAGGATCACGTATAGGAAAATGGATAACAAAAAGCTATTAGAACCTTTAATAAAAACACGAGAACAAGTTCTAGTTAAAGAAAAAGAGAAAGCAACGTGTGTAATAGAAGCTGAAGCCGATAATAACATTACAATATTAGTTAGGAAAACAACGTTAGGAAAGCAATTTTGGCGACGCATATTGGCTATTATCAAGTACCGATGCTTTGTTTGTTTATTATTTTCGATGGCACCCTGTATTGATGGGGGTTTTATGTGATAGCGTGTATCTGTATTTAGATAGAAACACGAAATTTATGTGTTGCAAAAGATAACACTGTAAACTGTTTTGTTGGCGAATGATATTGCGAAATAATTAGTTTATGTTGATGATTTAGTACGTGCTTCAGTAAAGTGATTACGTTTTCACAGAAATGAGATTTATTCTTTGTAATTAGTTTTTGTTTACTATTATTTATTTTTTTCATAAAAGTAGCGACACTTATGAAAAAAATTAAATACTCTGTTGACATAAAATTCATTTCATCCAATACATTTTTCTCCAAAAACAAGACGTTATATGACACAAAGTAATATTAAGCATACGTTTAGAGTGGAGTGAGTGTTAAATTATGACGCAATAAACGTGCCACATCGTTGAATAGGCCGCGTTCGTAGTAAATAATGGCCCGGAGATATAAGATTCTGAACAATACCTTACGATGTGCTATCTGCGAAATGCTCCAACTCAATTCCCTTACAAAAATATGGCAACTTAGCAAATCGTCAGCACACCTGCGCTTGAATAACGCTTTCCCATTTTTCTGTAATATCCTTAATAAATCTGAGTAAAGTTGAGAATATATTCATACTTCTTTTATGGTTATCAATCGCGACAAAGTTTGAGCTTTTAAATAATATATCCTGTGTCACACTCCGTTACGTTCGGACCAATTTCGCGCTCGGAACATTTTGTGTTCCGAACATTTTGTGCCGAATAACTTTGTTGCCATTCAAACAGGAGTTGATTCTCAGTGAATAATTAAAATAGTTGTTTTAAACGAATGCATGGATGTTGACCGCATATTTTCAAAACATACCGCTTGATTAAAAACCACAGACGGAATTAATTACAAAATACATCATCATTTCGTTGGACTTTGTACGCCTTTGTGTGTTCAGGTAATTATATAAAGACAAATTGATATTCGATAATAATGAAGCATGTATTTTTAAATGGAAATGGTTGGTTCGAATTGTGTTGCTATTATGACATGCAAATGTAGTATTTGTATTGACCACGACGTACTTTCGGCCAATACTTTTGGTAAAATACTCATATAGAATAATTCTCATGACAAAAAGTAGTGATGGATGAATGGACACTAAAACCTCCACAGTAAAAGGTTTCACATGTTAGCTTTTTAGCCGGCTTTACACGCAAAAGAATAAATATGTCCACCGAAAATCAACTAATCAATAACGTGTGTACGATATATTAATCAAAAGATATCCCGTTTTTTGCAAGCAAAGGGTGAGTTTGAATGGCACCCCTTCCAAATATTGGTTTTTGTCGGGCTATACCCGTCGTCCAGTAAGAGCAAAGCCATGTTTTTCCATTTACAGCGATACGCACGTTCGCGATATCTTACGCATTGGATATAAAGGCTTTCACTATGTTTTATAGTGCTATGTCATTAAGCTGTGAATATAAAGTGGGGGTATGACAAAACATGAATTAATTTGAGATATGTCGTACGGTACGATGCACACCCTAATATATGATACACACGGGCTTGGCTCCTTTTGGCAACCAGTTTTCAAAGAGTTAAAAATTATTAAGTTTGATTGACTTTACCGTTACGGTATTAATGTTTTTAGGAGTTTGGAAATTTTATGAAGCTAACGAATGAACGCCGAGTATCTAAAACAACAATTTTATTCAGGCTTAGGCTGATCCCAACCTGACAGCCAATTCTAAAAAAAATTAATCAACGTCGTATTCCCATCTCAGGCGCAGTCAAAAAATTTTCATTTTTCATACATTTTTGACAGAATACGACTGACATGCCAATGCGAATGTGTATGAAAATTAGTAGGATTAGCAGTCTGGTTGAGAAAATGCTATGCTGATGATAATAATAATGTCTCTTTTTCAAACTGGAAAGTCGCGCTGAAATGACAAAAAAATAAATGGACTTAAATGCTTACCATAGACTTTAACTGCTCCGTTGGTCTCGCGGTCGCAAGCGCGACTGCCGGGCCTGGAATCTTGGGTTCGATTCCCAGGTCAGGCAAAAAGTGTCATTGGGCTTTTCAAATAGGAAATTCTCAGTGACAGCCAGGAGTTGGTGCCTCGTCCCGCCTCGGAAAGCACGTTAAGTCGTTGGTCCTGCGCTAGATCTCTCTCTGGTCGTGTTCGATTGCCATCCCATCGGAATATGAGAGTGATGGAAGAGGGAGTGCACCTTGCGCACACACTTGTGCACTATAATATGTCCCGCGCCGATGGCTAGTCTCGGTTGAGAGTGTCCGCCATGGCCGAAATCAGTCATGAGGACTATATATATTATACTAGGTAAGCATTTAAGTGCAGTCTTTTGATAGGTTTTCAATAATAGATAGTCTTGTGTTATACTTTCAGCCGGTCTGTGGATTATGTATTTGAAGTTGAGCAATTGTTAAATGTTGTTCACATGGAACGAGTAGTAAAGAAGACTGACAAGTTTTCTAACCATGATTATGATTTTATTCTTAATTAATGACGACATCACTAATTTTGACGTTTGTCAAACTTCAAACCAGTGTGTCACTATTGTTGGTATGCACGATAACACCTCCCTATGAGGGAAAGTGAGGAAATTCGCTCAATTATATCACCCTACAGCTTTTTAGCTTATTTATCAATCAATCTCCGATCTAGGGTTGATAAACAACACCTCAATGTCAACAGTAAGTTTCGGCGATTCACTAGAACTAATGGATTTTCATTATATTATTGTAATGCATAATGAATTTTAGGTGCAGCCCTATTAGGCATGTCCGATTCTGTGAGTTTTATTATTTTCTTATTTGCATGATAATGGCTAAGTGGAATGGTGAGGTGAGTCAAACTAAAAACGTTTTGATACAAACATATTACCTTACTTTTATAAAGGTAACTAAGTAGGAACATAGGCTTCAAAAAAAGTGTTCGTCGCGAATGGGTATCACATTATGGCAGTTGGCTTTGTTGATACAGCGTATCTATCTATACTAATGGCTAGTTACAAAGTGCAAGATAGCGTGCGAGTCAGCCTGCCGAATAACTGCAGTGCAGTAACTCGCATCGTTTGGACGCATCTTACTAGTTACTGGCACGTGCGAGTTGGATGGACATCCGAGTTACTTCAACATTTTTTGTTTTCACTCGCCTGCTCGCCTGACAGTAACTCGGGCATGGCAACAGCTCGGACATCACTCACATCGTTCGGACGCGTTCGGCAGTAGCTCGCCAGTGTCAGCCAGGCAGTTACGAGCGGGACCTGTATGTTTTGAGTGCTGCGACTCGCAAGAGACTGGGCTGCTACTATCACCGTGTAGACAGCTAAGGCGAGCAGAGCTACTGGCATATGAGTAGACGATCCGAGTAACTGTCTACTTTCTAGTCAACAGCTCGCACTGTGTAAACTAGTCATAAAGTGCAGAGAACTGAATCATTTTTAACATGGAGTACTTTTAAAATTGGTTCATGTATTTCTAAGAATATGAATTTCCAAGTTTGTTTGAAATAGTAATAATAGTAAACGCTCCTAAAACGTAGCGCATGATTAACCTTTTGCGTGTCTACCACAGATTTTTATCGTCCAATCCTGACCAAGCCCTTAAGTGTAACTGTCCGACTTAAGACATCTGGAGCAATTTTTTCTTATGTCGAACTGTGTAACTTAAGACACGCAAAAGGTTAAGTCAACACTTATATATTCCTCGCCAAACTTGAAACGTGCACTAAAAAAATCCTCAACGGAAGCACATACTCCGGTAGTCTGTATATCAAAACCCTTTACTCTTCGATCGTCAAAATAACAAATCCGTCTTGCCAATTTGCCGAGCACTCTAGACACGCTATTACACATTAGAGGTTATGTCGGCGCGTGCAAGACACGTGTCCCGACGAGAACACGTCATTAGCTTCACGACTCGTCTCTGGGGAGGGACTACGACAGTTTTTTGTTCATAACTCGGGATGGTGCAATGTAAGAGGAGAAAGCGAAGAGGTTGGAGCGATTGTAGACACAGCAAAACATGGTCCAAAGAAATTGAATGAGAGTAAAGCAAGCTCCACAACCCAGTAACTAGCCAGATTTCGTTTCTTGGCTTCTGACTACCCATAACGGCTACAATAGATCTACAAATTAGACCAGCAGCTGTACGTGCATTCCGTGGCACGGAAAAATGTTAGTATGTCATCTACAGACTGGCCTGTGCAAGCGTTGCTTAACTTTATTTAGTACGCTCCTCAAAGAAACACGAAGAGGGTATCGGATGGCCAATGGAGCCGATATGTTTTTAGGACATGACCACTTACCGAAAAGCACAGCTTGTCCCCCCCCGGTAAGGTAACCGATGACCTGATGATGTTTGTGGAAATTAAATGCTTGTGGAAATTACTGCTCGTTTTGGTGATGCAATGGATGATTTTCAGGGTAGGAAAAAACATGATTTAATAAAAAAATCGAATATAGCACTTAAAAATAAAATCCTTTAAAATCGAGATTTTTTTGATTTTTTGTTTTATTATTTAACTATATTTTTCCCTCAAGGGATTGCGCGGACACAGCGCGGGGATTTACCTTTTGTCTGACATGTGAATGCCAAGCAAAAGGGAAATCCCCGTGGAGTGTTTGTATATTTCGCTTGCAATTACGGCCTTACTTTTCTAACAAGCATTCATTCGTTCAGTTTTGTTTACTACTGTTATTGCTGTGATGCGTGCGTGACCAATTTATTATAAATAAAATGCCTCTCCAAAGAGATTTGGATATTGATTTCTCAGATTTAAACAACCCTGGTTTGTAAAACTGGTCCCTGGTTCTATTTTTTTATGTTGATTTGTGTGAAAGGAAGTGAAATGCAACATTTTTTATTAAATCATTGATTTTTATTGCAAACATCATTGGATTTAAATCAAAATGATTTATTCATGCCAAACCTTATGATTTTGCAATGAAAGATGTGATTTCAAGTGACATGATCATTAATTCTTTTCCTGTTGTTGACGTTCCATATCGCTACACGTGGAAGTTATAATGCATGAGTGGGTGACATTACGTAGGCAACTAAACTATAAATACTTCTTTCTTAACTACTACGCACGATAGATCTTTAATATTTCCCACAAATGGCTTTAAACGCCTTCTACATTCTTTTATTTCTAATTGTTGTGTAAATGCTTCTTTTAGGTAAATTTTGTTTTGTAATCTGCAAGTAATTAAGCAAGAATCTTGGTCGCATGTTGTGTGAAAGCTACGAGAGCCCACTCCCTGACTGTAAAAAACACAGAACTGATCGATGCGGTGACGCGGTCAGTACATGTTTTTCGGCTGAAATGATGATGTTGAAAAAGTGTTATTCATATTCTTTCGATCATGTTTCTAGTACTGTTATTAACGCTATAACTCTGTGGGTAACCTTAGTGCTTTGAAAATTCGAGAATTGATATTTGTTATTATTCGCAGATTATGCTATCTGACCAAGTTTCAGTATTAACATGTTTACCATGTTATAGCAAACTGAAATCAGAAAATTTGTGTAAAAAAGAAGTGTCAAGAAAAGTTCACTGATACCTTAATAAAATATCACTGATATGACACGACAGCAGTGCAAAATAATTTGTCAACAAAATGAATCGAGACAATAACAAAAGTGCCATTGGACACATTCTTAGTAAAGATAATAATAACAGTTTAGGTTTTAATTAAATTACTTATAAGTCTATAGACAAGGCTAGATTGTAATAAGATTAGGGTCCATCCATGTGATGAACACTAGGATAAGTGAAAAAAAGAAATGTTTCCTTAAAGCAATTTATACATTAATACAGACTATTAAATTACAGAAACTAATAACAAAAATATAAATGTACAAGGGAAGAGGAAAAACTCACTGGGCATAAAAAAATCGTTCACATCGCTCAATGGGAAAAGTTCCCGACACTGGCAGCATTGCCACGTTGAATAGTAATGTTGATTCTTCAAACCAAAATAGTGCTGCCACGCCATGATAATTTGCAGCCTCTCGTCGCTTGCATCTTGGGTCTATATAAAAGTTAGGAGTAAAAGGGAGTCCCAGCTTTTTAAATTTTCACCGGCGATAGTTGGAGTGCTCTCATTACTTTGTAATTTAGTAATTAACAATAGCCGAAATGAGTTTCTAAGTATTCATTTACTGCTGAACCTGTTAATTGGTCTGGTCTTATACATACCTTTTTAGTTTTAATTAGAAGTACTTATCACAGCAGTTTCCATTTAGAAGTTTTTATAACATGTATAAACAAAACATTTGAATACGGTTTTTTTTTAGACTTTCCTAAAAACTTGTTTTTGTTTATTACCTTTTAATTTATTACTAGCCTTTCACAATGTTCACAAAACCTACCAAATTAACAATTTGGTCTCAAGAACTTCTCAAACCCTGGTTGAATGCCGTAAGACAGATATTTAAGCTATAGTAAAATTTGACAACTTTCTCTATTAAATTCTTAATTCAGTCAAGTCACATAAACAATTTACATTGTAACCCCCAGTTAGGGGGTTACAATGAAAATTATTAATGTGCCGATTATAATAACAGCCTGTAATTATCCAAGATCTTGGACCAGGCTATCGATTTTCTCTCTGAAAATAATTTATTCTTCTACTATTTTCGACGGCCTTCAAAAGTTGTCTCTTTAATTTATCACTCTCAATACCTACTTACGATGGTACTTCCTAATGCATTACCTATTAATAAACCTGTTGACTTTCCTCACAATTCCGCCCAGTACCCAGAATCATTAACAACACAAGATAAATAACCCATTACTAGCCACTTACGTCGTATCAATATCCTAATAATTCATTACACCTTATCGCCAACAACCGGGATATCGCCAAAAATAATAAGAGCCATGGACTGATGACGGAAGAACTCCTTTCCTGAATAATGGCTGTCGACTTCCTGCGATATATTTCCGCTATCTCGCCGCCAACATGGCGTCCGCACTTCCGGTTGACCGTTATGGAGTGTTAATCGAGCATTATGTCTGAACAGATGAAAAACTATCTTTAGAGGCGCTCGGCCGGATGATTTTCGTTGATAGGTGGTTTGTCGTATTTATTACTGTTCAGTTATGGAGCCTTTTGTGTGTGGACCTTTCTTATGTGTGGTTTATTCAGATGATGGTGGTTGTGTACACAGTGGCTTACATTGGCTGCATGATGATCGCCATTTGCTTTTTCAAATTTTGGGTGCTTATGATCAAGGTAAAATATTATATGTAACTGTAATATACACAGCCAATAGATTATTTCCCCTTTTAATTTAACACAGTTTCTTAGAAGAAAAAATAACATAAAATAATAGACAACATAAAAACAAGAAACCTGATGCACAGAAGCTTACGTTATATTCATTATTAGGCATTCTTTAAGCTTTTCATATCGCCATCGATTCTGGATGACGTGAATGGGAAACACCATCGAGCTATGGTTTCATAGCAGACGTCATTGTTTGCTTCCCCTGCCAAGGCTTTTGTTACTCAGCCTTCGCTTCAGACAAAAGAACTTCCTAGATGAACAAAAACGTAATTACAGGGAAGGGCTGAAAAGGAAAAAATCTTAAGATTATTATCTAATTTTTCACCGCTATCCTTAACATAAATGTTTCTTTTGTAAAAGTATTTGATAAAGGAAGGATCAAAAGGTGATTTTTTTGCTTCAAATGTCTTTGTTTTCTTTGTTGAAGTTTTCGGTTTTGATAACATTTTTGGGAGTACATAGATAGATAGATAAAACATTTATTCGGTACAGAACAGAATACACAACACACAAAAGCACACTTACATAAATCGGAATAGTAAAAAAAAATTAAATAGTCCATTCTAATACAACTTACTTTCGGTAAGTTTGGTAAGTACGGTTCAGTTTCATAAAACGCTGTGTCGAAACGAAGCTTAAAGCAACAGGGACCATTTGAAAACTACGACTAGTTAGCAAAACGAATCGTTTGTTCCGTTTCATAGAAATACTTTTTGCGGCAATAAAAAATAAATTGCAGTTGCAGAGGTGATCAACCTTTGACATCGTGGGTACGCTTGAGCCCAGCGCGGGTTGCTCAACAATTTTTCCAATTACTCCATCGTTCATACTGTATAATTTTGCAATTTTTCTACTAAGGACGGTGAGCGATTACTTACGTCTTTAATATTACTTATGCGGCTTGTTAGCTGCTTCCCGTAATTTGACGGTACGATAATGAACAGTAAGAGTTCCTTATTTTATAGCTGGTAAAACGAAAATTAGCATGTTGGTACGACAGTCCTTTGTCTTGATCGGTCATTTTATTTTCTATTTTTAAATAGAGCTTCGTCTATTTAATGTTTAATTCCGCACTGTCATCACTACTAAGCTTAGCTAAAAAGGTTTGTATTTGAAGTTATTACCTACGATCCTTAAAACCTAGACTGTATTTAGAAATGTTGCACGGAGTATTTGCACTGATTTATGGTAGGTGACACTTACAACTACTACCTACTACTGAATTTAATTATTAGGTATATATTGTTTATTATTATTTATTTTAGTTATTATTGATTTATTTTTGATTGGTTTTTAGAAATGTGATTTATTTGAATTAAGTTGACATTATTGATAGTTTTAATTTTTTTAATATTGTATTTGCATACCCATACCATTTGATTGTAAAATATGGAGAACTTTATTTTAAGGAAAAATATCGATGTATCTTCTACCCATGTTTGCAAATAAATAAATGATTGATTGATGATACAGTGTCCTCTTTGTATTTAGTTTTAGGTATTATAAATACTGAATTAAATACATAATTAAAACTCTGAAACAAATAAAATGCTAAAGGCGAAGTTCAGAGATGAGCTGGTAGCAAACTGAAATGTTTTATTTCAATTTCTATCGGCTGCCAGTCCTGCCCCGCGGCGGAATCCTGTTAGATATTTTATACGGAAAATTGAATGATATAAAAATTCCATGCTGTTACCGCTTTAAAAGCTACAAACACTCTGAAGTTATGCTGTTTTGAAATGTATCTGTTTTATGTAAACTTATTTGCTGTTTTAACCGTTACCTGATTTAAGGTTGATCTGATCACTTTTGCTGGTCATATTTGGCCAGAGATCGCAAAGATAGGAACGCTTGGCTTAGTCTTTGCCCAAGTGTTGCCTAAATAAACGTTGACCTCAAAGACACATTAGTTTTCTAGTTAGCCCTGAGTCAATCTGTAATAGCAAAATAATACTCATTCTTTATTTAAAAAAAAAAACCGGACAAGTGCGAGTTAGACTCCCGCACCGAGGGTTCCTATCGAGTCTTGATTTTTTTCGAGTATACTTAAAAATTGAATGAAATAATATATACCTGCGGACACATCAATATATGTACGTCGCGGTCATTTCTTCAACCAATAATATAAGTTTGTATTCGCATTTTATTTTCTGTTATTTGTAAAAGAACAAATTCCTTATTTTCCCTTTTTTTCCTGTACTTATATTTACTTGTACTATTTCTTGGAATTTGAGGACTGTGGGTCAACGGGAAGTACCCTATAGGTTTTGATTCCGTTACGAGCGTCTAATAATGCACCATAAACGGAGCTTAAACGGCCTTATCTTGATGATTGCGTTGACTTAGAAGTTTGGTTTTTTCACTGCTCCAAGAGTTAGCTGTTCTGAATACTTGGAGTTAATTTCAGCTTGATTCCTTTTCGCGTAAGGTCTTGACAGACAGACAGACGGACAACAAAGTGATCCTATAAGGGTTCCGTCTTTGCCGACTGAGGTACGGAACCCTAAAAATCGGCGAACTGCGAGTCGGACTCGTGCACGAAAGGTTCCGTACCATTATCCATAAAACGGCAAAAAAATCATGTCTGTTGTATGGGATGAGATGATACGGTCCCTTAAATATTTATTTTATTCTATTTTTTAGTATTTGTTGTTACAACTGCAACAGAAATACATCCATCTGTGAAAAACACTGATTTGACGCTAGCCCTAGTAGTTGTTATAAGATTTCTAAACTTGGCCAGATTTCGCCCAATACAAAGATTTTTGGAAGGAGGACTGGGAGGTCATTGCTTAGCAGAGGGACATAAAAGTAGGTTAACAACTAAGTGTTTGTGAATGAGTTCTTACTGATACATACAACACGCCAAAATATTAGTTACAAGTCCAACCAACCACAATCGGACATCACTAAACCCGACTCAGAAAAAGCGACCAAAATCTATGTAAATGCGACCTACTTTCAACTCTTAACATTACGAACCATACATTACCGTATGAATATTATATTAAACACTCAGGAGGTCCGTTGTTGGATGATTTATAATTCCGTTTGACCCCAGGCTACATGTCAGAGCCCAGAGATACATAGGAGATTATCCTTGGGCTGTCCGGATGGATTGCCCGTGGAAGTACGCACGCACCAACAAACTTCATGAGATATTTATAGAAGAACCGCTGGTGTAGGTTTTTGAGAGGCGGCATTAGGCTTTTCCGTGTTTGTGGAATTTGCATAATTATGTTCGTTGTGGTCTCCGGTTAAGTAATGGCAATTTGTTGTTGTTCATTGGGTGTTGCTTTCCGTCTGAGTCAGATGTCAAGCTGGAGGCAAAGTGGTCATTAGAGCTTGTTTCTTATATGTACTACAGATACATATAAAAGGTAATCTTTTGGGTTTTTCAGATCCTTTAGACGCTTATTGAGTAGAGTTGTGTTTAGGTACTTTTTTTTTAAGGATGGGAAATCATCAAATGACTTCTTCCGCTCTGGGTGGAGCGGAAGGGCGTGTCAGACTCTTACTGACTAAAACCCATCCGTGTTTCTTCTAAAGCCACGGTGACTCTTTCGAACAAATTTCGCAACAGGAACATAAGTACTGCATTTTATTGTAAGCTTTTTTTGCAATAGTCATTTTTGGTGTTCACATGCACCCTGTGCTAAAGTAGAGGAAATAACTAAAGTTCTAAATGACAATTTCCATTTTAAAACAAACAAGATACTCTCATAGGCACATAGCCAGCTGACTTTCTAGGTAAGCAACACTTCTCCCCTGCACTAAAAACAAGAGACTCAGCAAGCCACAATCTACCTATGCATACGCTGCGCATATTGATATAACATTAAACTAATCCATACACGACTTACCGCTCTCCTAACAACTCAACTAAGATCTTAAGGCCATAGTCTTACCCAACCCCAGAAGCCTGGCGTAATACTCGCATAAGTCCCTTGGTTCTCTCAGCAAAATTCTTTGTATGGCTTCTGAAAAGCGTAATTAAAAGCCTTCTGTCTAATTAGACTAGCGATGCCAGTACAGTACAATGCGCTCAGAACTTGTAAGACAGTTAAGGGGAAGTAATTAAAATATTACCGTACAAGTCAGATGTTTTTGGCCGCTTATTACAGAGGTTCAACAAGTTGGACTTAATTTTTCAAAGGTGGCTCTTTTGGGTTGTGAAAGAAAATTTTCTGTGAAGAATTTTTGTTTGAGGTGTGTTGAAGTGGCGATGTTGTTATGGGAATGTCGTTGAACATTGATTAAGAGAAAGAAAGACGTGCTATGGTCTCTTTTTTTTCACTGTTTGACTAAATACCTGTAGATATGTTACCAGCTTAAATAGTATAGTAATAGTATAGTTTTTGTTTTAGTGTAGTCTTTGAATCATTTTTCAGCTTTCTCATGCAAAAATAAAAGCGAACTAAAGGTTGCTTTCATATTCCGTGTCACGGTGTTTTTTATTCATAGCTCGTCCCACAAAGCGGTAACCTATTTCGTCTGGTTAACCCACTAAGAATTTCTCTTTCATATATCTAAAACAAAAACATGAGTAACATCAACAAGCCTTATTTTTGCAATTCTGTATTTTTGTAGCGTCACAATATTTTCCGGTGGCCGGGCTGGGTACATTCGCGCACGGTTGTCTCTGTTTGCCCACGTGTGCGGTCCCACGGGCACCAATGTTAGCATTATGCTAATTCTGTACATACACCCGGTATTATTGTTACAAACTTTTGTGCGTGACGTTACTTTTTGCACGTTTTAATTTTGTTATTTCGAGGCCTTTATGAACATGTCGGTTAATTGTTTTAGAGGTAACGGTCATTACGTTTAAAATGATCAAACGGTAACGTTTTTATAACTCAGGTGTTTTTTTTTCCATCTCGTAATTAAAACCCAGTGTAAATGTCGCCTTATTCCGTATTTTATTCAGTTTATACTCGAACTCGAATTCAGTCAATTCAACCTATCAAGTTATTGGAATCATGCCCAATGGATCAAATTGGTTGAATGTGGCACACGTTAAAATGATTCCGATATTGGTTTTACATCGATCACAATGGCTACCTATTCCGATTTCGGTCATTATTGTGGCCATATTAACTTTAACGATTTTATCTAGTAGAGTGAATGAGAAACAAATGGGTTCAACAAAGCATGACTAATGGCAGCTGTTTTATGCTATTTATGGATGTCGTCTAGAGGTACTTTATTTTTGTTTCTTCATATTTTAACAGTAAATCTGGAAAAACATTACACGTGGAATAATATCTATAGAATATACCTTCAATGAGGACCATAGTTAGTTCCTGAGAATATACTAAAGATGATGCCGTATTTATTATAAACATACTTACATAAATTTCATAGGTAACAGGCACTTCGGACGAAGAACTTATTTCATCCAAGAAACACGAACGATAAAGAGAGCAACCAGCCGTTTTCCGCAACAATCGCGATACGTCTGATTCTCCACATCCGAACGCTTCTCACTGTCGAATTAAACGTGTAAAGGAACCAAGTTCCCGCATAACCGTCAACCCACAATACAACTTCCTGAACAACTTTTGCGACACAGAGTAGGAGCAAATGGAATACCTGGAATTAACACTCACAAAAGCTATAAAGGCAGTCACTATTGTCATCCTCATTTCAACGAAAAACGTCCACGGCTGGATATTAGTCTCTCCTAAGTGTCGCCAAATTGACCAACCGTTTGCGTCTCGCATCCAGCGAATTCCCGTGACCTTAACTAGGTCATCAGCACACCTTATTATATGCCGTCGCCACTCCAGAAACTTTGTGGTCCATCAACCGTCTGTTCTGCGAGCGGTGCTCATAGGTAATCTGAGAGAAATCGCGTGGTAGCCACATAGAATACGAACACTGAGACTCTCACTTCAAAATGGGGATTTTCGAGCTGCATTATTGTAAATAAAATTAGGTTAGGAGCTCAGTAGTTTCATCATCTAAATCTTTTCTTATCAGTTTAGGACATGGAAATCTGGAACTAGTTTTATCAGTGAGATTGAAAAGATGGAAAAAACTTTTCGCAAGCCTGACTTTTGAAGGCACGGTAACGAGACAAATTCTGAGCTCTTCATGTACTGTCTACTCCGTGCCATATGACGACCAACTTCCCCGTATATAAACAATCGATGTCTTTGTATATGAAGAAATAGAAGTCGATCGGGAAATTGGAGTTCGTGTTCAGGTTTAAGCAGAGTTTTGATTAGTGTGTGCTGATTTGAACTGTTCTTGCTTGCCTTTAATAGACGGAGCGGCTCCTTCATTTAGATGATTAAGAGATATATAGTTCTTATTATCTTTCGATCATGTTTGGTCTTTGTTACGTTGTTTGTGAAATTCAAAAAACATAACCCTTCCTTTTGGCTTTGCCATAGTCGGTTTTAAAGGAATTATCTTTGAGCGCGTTAGGTATACTAGTTATAACAGTACAGCTCCTGAACTATCCTAAATATTTTTTTTTTAGGACATTAGTAGCTCGACTTTTTTCTTTTTTAGGTTTGCTGTTTGTTATCATAAATATATTGCTTATTTTAAAGCGTAGGTAAACATAGCGCACATTATTATCTAACATTAAAAATTACACAAAAAAACGGGTGAGTCAAGTACCTAAGATTTTATACGATTTTTATAACAGGTAAAATCAGTGACTTAAGAGTCGAGATGGGGTGTATAAAATCCGCTAAAACGTGACGCGAATACAAGTTGAAGTTAGTCTTTCACGAGCATTAGCGCTTAGATCCTGGCTTATATCGTAGTATTCAGGAGTTCGTTGCTTAAGAATAATATTAATAGGAACTTTAGTAAAAACAAGGGTTCTTTGTTCTTCCAATAATGTTGTTGTAAAAGGATATTGGGAACTTGTTTAGGTGTATTAGTGATAATCCCTGCCTTTTATGCCTTTAGTGTGAGAACAATAATTTCATTTAACATTGCAAATGAACCGAATGCCGTCGCAACCGGTTGAAGACTAAAGGCTGTAATAGTATAATTCTCCCCGAATTGCCTAAACATACCTATTTAAAACTGTTTATGGAGATCAAATGGTATTTTATTTTGGTATAAAAAGTACCTACATCGTTTTCCCCCAAGTGAATTCTAACGCTGACTAAGTAACTGGTGCAATATTGCGTAGCGTTGAATCTCGCATAAGGACCGCCGGTCTATTATTTGGATAGGTGTAAATTTACCCTCTTAGAAAATGGTTTGGTTCAATACACAGGCTGTTAATTATAAAGCTTGAGTTCTTTTTCCTTTTCATAAACTTTTGAGAATTTTTCTTTTGGTACAATTTATCACCAACCAGTCCACTTCTTGAAAATGTTTTTTGTAAAAATTAGCGTTCTCATATGTAAACAGTGTTTCTTCTAATTCTTACTCGACCAAGTGGCCACTTGGGACTGACTTTCTTTGTTCATCTTTTTTCAGAACATAGTTTTTTGCAGTATCATCGTCGAGGTGAGATTTTTTCAGGTCTTGGTTTTTCAGTCTTCTTGGAAATATGCCTGAATTAATTGACTGTGTCATCGGGTTTCTTTGAGGCTATATTATAGAGCGACACTAGAGGCCTATGCACAGCATTGGACGTAATTCTTCTGAAATTATGATTATCCTTATTTTCGCACTAACAAAATATGTGGGATATAGTAGTATTAATATATAGGTACTTACAACATATTTTTGTAATTGATATAGTTTTGCATCCTCCCAAACCCTGGCAGACTTTAGCTTTCGTTATTTGCAAATTTTAACTTTGTGAATAGGATCTCACTCAAGGTGACGACAGCTCGAATTAGTCAAAATATTATTTAATTACTAATTAAATAATATTTTAACGACTAATTAGTCATTGTAACAGTCTAAGAGCTGTCGTCACCTTGAGTGAGATCCTATTCACAAAGTTAAAATTTGCAATTTAACAATATTCTGTAAAACATTATACATATTTATAAATCAGCACCCAGACTTTAAAAAAAAATGGTTTAATGGCTTTAGCCGTCGGCCTAAGCTAGCAGGTTTGCGTATGTTAAAAGTACATACTTTCACTACTCTACCCCACACATCTTGTTGTGAATGTTGTTGTGTGTGTTTGTGTTGAAAATGAAGCTCTGGGATCTTGTTCTATTACAGTTATAGGTATAAAAAATCCGCTTCAGTGTAACAGCTACACCACTTCTAAAACTTACCGTTGTGCAGGGGCGCATCAAGCCGTCTCATTTGCCACAGACAGCGAATAGGCGGCCCCGTCCGACAGCGCAGCAAAGCACGACTGTTCACTTATTTACGATAATTGACGACCACGCTCATACGGTAAACGGTATCGGGAAATGGCGAATAATGCACCGTTGTCAAAATTCGTACGGCAGTCAAAGGAATATTGTGCTGTGATTGTTTCTATTTTTGGATTGGGAAAACTGTTTGTATGTTTGTGAATTTCAACCCGGTTATTTTTAAGCTTAGTGGAAAACCCAGAATGATATAGCCTATCGCGTTTTCGTTATTCATAACTCGTTTTATCTTTGGCTAAAGATAAAATGCAGAAGAGATAAAACCAAAATTACACAATTAATAAATGTCTGCTTTTATTTGCTTTTTGTAACTCGAATGGTTGGCTCTTCTGCATTTATTTGTCTTATAAATAGGTAAGTTATCGACGCTTTATCCGTTTAGCTAGTTAAAAAGCTATCAAATGAACCACAATCGCCATAGAAAATGTGTAATACCCCCGCTCCCTGCTATTACGGTCATTATCATGATCGTCACCAGCAGAACTACACACATAACACAAACTACTAAAACCCACTAAATCATTACCAAATGAACACTTTCTCAAACTAGTTAGCCTCAAAGACACGTGCGACAAAACGTGTCGTCCGAAGTTACAGTCGCAGATTGCGTATATTATTTATTACTAGTACATGTGACCCCAGCAATTTTGTCCCGAACTTTCCCTTCCGTCCTTTTATACCAATTTCGCGATGTTAGAAAAAAATATGACGATATTATTGGACGAGTCGAGTTATGAGGACCCGCGGTCAAGCGGAAGGAGCTTTATTCAGATGCGTGACGAATTTTTTAGACGTCACAAGGAATGTATGAATGTATATTAATCTTATATTGGTCAGATGAGATCGGGTTTATAGGTTTTGGGCGGTCGTGATGTTGAAAAGCTGATTAGATTGTGTAATTTTGATGATTTCTTGGGTTGGCATTTGGCTATACCTAATAAAATGAATCCCCAAAAAAATTTGGTCCGAAGCGAGAAAATTCACGTACTTCACTGTTTTTTTTAAATATTTCAATAATGCTCTGCACTAAAAGCTTGTCTGCTTTAAACTTAAAATGTTATATCACAACTAAAAATGTTACGACTAATGGTTTGGTTGTGACCTAAAGCAATAATATTAGGCCGAAACCTTTGTGTTGCCATGTTTTAGTGTCCTCTAAACAAAAATCTACCTTTTCCCCTTCAGAGCTCCTTGCATCTTCTCTTTTATTAAAGGCATCTTGTTAACCCTGCTCCCTTCGGCCGGTATCCAAATTATGTTTTAATATGTTTCAAGGCAGACTCGACTTTGTTATTTTAAAATTAAACTACCCACTTATTTAATACCAGTAGCGATTCAAGAGTAAATTAAATTCCAAGACGTCCTTTCTCATACCATAAGCAATGGTATTTTAACATAAATAAATATAAAATTTTAAATTTTCTTATCTTCTGTTACGGGGTATGGAAAGAATTTAATAAATAAAGCCGAATCGACATTTTGCTCAGACGGAAGGAATTCCATTTTGACCTTTAGAAAGTCTCGTGATATTTTTAAAGTGATTGAATCTTGTGCACTTACTTTGAGGGACAATCTCAATGGCGTCTGTTTTTGAGATAATAATCTCCTCTTTACAAACATTCAATTTTGAAACCAATTTCTTTGAGACAGAGTTGTGACTTTGGTATGCTTGAGAAATGGATTTTTATAAGAATTCTTTAGAAACATTATTTTATCGAAGTTCTCTAAATATAGTTTCACTATCTACTGTGCGCGTCTTAGTCTGTGTCTTTCGATCGGAATAAAAGTGTTTTAAGTGTTATTCCAGGGTATAAACTATGTGTGTTCCAACTTTCATCTACATCTGTTAAGCAGTTATGCGTGAAAGAGTAACAAACATTTGTCCATCCATCCATCTAATCTTATAAACTTTCACATTTATAATCATAATAGCTTTAGCCCGCGACTTCGTACGCGCATATCCCGTTTTTTCCCGTTCTCGTGGGAATTTCGGGAACTCTTATCTTAGTGCTCCTCTACACTCCCCAAGTAACCTACATGCCAAATTTCTGCTCTCTACGACTAGTAGTTTCGACTGTGCGTTGTCTGTCAGTCACTCAGTCACTAGTAACGGAAGATTATTTTAAATAAATATTAAAATGTGGAAACAAAAACCAAGCAATAATCTATAGGTAAAGAACTATCACTTGCAATTTTTTTTTTAAATTTAGGCTTTGTAGTTTTGGAGATAAGGAAGGAATGGTTATTTTTCATCTAATTTCATAAATACTTCAAAACCATTTATTTCAAAATTATGAAAAAAATCCTTATTTTAATTTTAGTCGTTTGCCCCCCAAAAGTGACCCCCATTCTCATTTTTATTTGCGTATCGCGCCCGTGTTTGGATCACAGAAGTTCATATGTGTACCAAATTTCAGTAGAATCTGTTCAGTATATTCGGAGAAAATTGGCTGTGACAGACAGACACACTGACATCCAGCCAGCCAGACCGAGTAACCCTATTTTCTAATCGAGGGTTCCGTTCTTTTACCAAACCAAATTTTACTTAACCTCATTGACAAGCCAACCTTTAACAATATCAATGGTACCTATAACCGAATCAACCCTTTACCACCGTCTACGAACTTACAACCAATTTCAATCACAATTTCCACTTAATCAACCACAGATATAAACCGACTCTAAATTCAAGTTGACCTGTTTACGAAAGGGAACCCGGGATACTTTGCATAGCTCGCGGAGCGGACCATTACATATTTATGAAGCTCTAACCGAGATCGCAGGGAGAAAGTCAAACATTAATGAACGCTAAAATATTCCGTACATGTATATAAAGAAATGAATTTTTACATCATAATAGGACAACGGAAGTATTGGAATGTAAATTGAGTTAAGTTCTGCTCTGTTTTGGTCCGGCTTTGGTTTTGTGTTTTGGGATGTGGGGCAGTAAAACCAAATAGAAGAGCTAACAGTTTATGGTAGAAGCTTGCTTTTGCTGCAGAAGTTCAATCGCAGTATTCTTTATTGAGTTATTTTCACACAAATAATGATGCTCAAGTTGTACAGACGAAAAACCTCAAAATCATTAGGTGCCAGTCACACCGATACCTATGCTAGTTATTAAGTAATAATAATTGTATTGCCTAATCCATGGGGTATAGGGAGTATTGAACAATTAATGTTTAAGCGTTTAGTTTCGCTTATAATCATAAAACCTTTACTTCTCAAACGAGTAATTAACACGCAGGCTTAAAATAACACATAACATTATGCAAAAAAAATTAAGGCACTTTAGGTTCAGAAATTTGCGACTGCACTTGACTAATGATTCTGTATTTCCATGACTAAATACCAAAACAAACTCATAAACAACTAATATCACCAAAAATATCGAATTCACAATAAATAAACCCTTTCAAGCATAACGTCCCCACCGAGCTAAAAAGCTAATAAAACAGAGCAATCTCTGATTAGCCATGATCGATTAAGTGGTCAACTGTCCGTGGCGATTGGGCTCGCACAACTGGAAATATTAATATATTTAGTATATACTTAATATTTTACTCTGGATGGTATAAAATATATAGAAATTTAAATAACTGCACTTTTGGCTCTCGACTGTACATACTCGTACCACATGTATCAAACACCAAAATAAACTCATTTAACGCTGTTAACACCAAAAATATCGAACCCACTGTAAATAAACCCTATAATTTCCTCCAATTCCCTATATTATTTTCCCTATCCTAACGTCCCCACCGAGTTAAAAAGCTAACAAGACATTAGAGCAATCCCTGATTAGCTATGATTCATTGAGCGGTCAACTGTCCGTGGCGATCGGGCACACACAACCGGAAATACATTCGCCGGATGTGGTCCGCCATAACTCAAAGAGAGAACGTCCGGCTTGCAGCTGATAGCGCATCCTAGTTCGACCTGAGAACCTCCTTTTGTGGTTTTAAACGCTTTGTGAAGCTTTGATTTTGTGTTATCAATGGCCGGTGGGGTAATATATTTTATCGGTAGTGAAACAGTTTTAAATTATGTGTTTAAAGTTTGTTTTAAACGTAGTTTGTGTTGACGCAGAATGTGTAATTTTTCTTCTTTTACTATATTCTCTTATTAGCCTATGTTGTCTCACTGCTAAGCAAAGTTGTCCCTCATATTTTTCCAGCTAAGTTTATCTCCTGCCTTCTCCGGTTAATCCGTCAAGAATGAGTACAAATCGTCACGACAGCGTTTTAGGTTGGCCTCAGTCTTCTATTATCTTCTGCATGGTAAAAAAGTCTGCTAAAAAAAAGTACCAAAATAGAACAACAAACGATAGCAAAAATAACCCATTCAAATTCTAAACCGTTTATAAATAGCACAAACAAAAAAAGCACCTTAAAAGAAACATAAAATACTCTAAAGATAAGAAAATTGTAAAGAGCACTCCAAACATATTAACGCCGGACCTAATTTAACTTAATCTTTAAGGAAAAACGCTTATTTTCTCCACGTTTTTAGGTAACAAAAAACAAAAATGTTTTTGCTACAGGGACTTTTAAATAATTACCTACGTGCTGTTTGACCCCTCGTTGTGATCTAGAGAAGGAATGGCTTGCAAGTGTTACCAGGTTTATATTGCCTTCCCCGATTTGTGGGTAATTTGTTGTAGAAAAATCAAGGGTTAGAATAGTTTGATAATTATACATATATTATTTGGTATGGCTGAATTATTGATAACACTTTATTTTTATTATAACTATTAAGTATATACTAAGAATTTTTTAGGGCTCCATACCCTCTTCTGTTAGCCTCTGCAATAGCAGAGGCATCATTATCATACGAAAAACAAGACCCTACATAGCTGAAAAAACAATGTTATAGGGCACCTTATACACACTGCATTTAAAGGAGCCTAATAGGGGAGAGGACTAAAAAATCGAATTAGTCCGTCAGATAGATTTCCAAAAGATATTGGACACTTTTTTTTTCTTTTTATTTATTCAAAATGTATGTACAATAGTGGTACACGGGCGGACTTAATGCAACAAGGCATTATGTACCAGTCAGCCTTCAGGATTAAAAAGACTACACTGTGGTAGGTGTACAACAAATAAATAGAATTTAAAATATAATTTTGTATCGGAAAGAATATACTATATTTTTTGACGTTAACAAAAAATGGTGACGAAACAGTGCGTCGAAATAAAAACAATATTTGAGTACACTTTTACCTAAACATGATGTCACAAGTCCTACTCCTGATTTTGATGCATTTTACCTTCGTTTATTGATTTGTTAAAACAAAAAATACGTGTCCAATATTTTTCGAGTATAATCTAACTGACGGACTAAATTTTATCATATTTTTTACTCAGAAATGATCCCTATTGTGAATTTTCAACCTAATAGTTACCAGTCACATTTACCAAAAGTGCAAAATGAAAACATGATAAATAAGTCAAACATGCCACATTCCCACTTCAACACTGGCAACCCCGTAAAGCACCGGTCGTGCGTAACAGCTTGCTGTAACAGTTATTTATGAACGGACCCCGAGATTTGGGCAGTTAAAAAAAGTTTTTCCATTACCAAACTTAACCGAAATACGGTGCAAGATACCGAAACATGAATAATAATTAAGTACGATTTCGTTTTAAAAGTCAAGTTACAGCTGCAAGTTTGTTAACGCTCTCAAAACGTTTTTTTTTTTAGAAACAACGTAAATCATTTTAGAGTTTCAATCTAATTTTGGTACTAAATAGACCCAACAACATTAACACAGATCACAACGCCTGACAATGTTTAAATAGCAAAATGATCAACGCGTGTGTTGCATTTTATAACTTTATTCTCGAAGGCGTTGTCGATTCGCTATAAACACGAGTATCTACCCGTAACCACCTTATTTGAAGGCTTCTTCAGAATGGTAGTGCCTTGAATGAAACCAGATGTGCCCTACGATGAGCAGGCCTCACCCTAGCACATAAATTATAGCACGTCGGGCCCCTTACCACTTGAAAGATGCCGACAATGTTCTACGTAATAACAGTCTGCTGAATTACAGTGCTGAGATAAAGATAATAACGTATAATTAAGACAAAATTTATAAATATTTTTATCTTTAAGTACATTTTTATTTTACCCTTTATTACCAGACATTAATTTTTTAGACTCTTTTTCTTGAGTATTTGATTTTTTGGGGTAAAAATATATTGTTGCTGAAACATCGGGTTTCGGATTTGGGGATGTTTTGAAATTTAATATATTGAAAACATGCATAAAGTAACATCCGTCATGCTGGCCATTGTACCTAAGTTAAATGTAAGTACCTATAGTATCATATTCGCATGGCAAAAAAAAACTCTTCAAACAAGTTTTTTTTAATACGTTCTACAAAACCTCTAGTTATGTATTTATAAACTCCAAAACAAGTGCGATTGCATGTTGCAACCACTCAAAACAGGCTCCGAAAACAGCTGTTGCCTTATCCAATGTTTTGCGCGATTGCATTCGCAGAAACACTCCGAAAGTTAGCTCTAACTCGCAAAACTGTTCAAAAACTCTATTAACATCCTAACTTCTGAATGCTCATACAAAAACCGGGATCTTTTCCCAGAAAAACTGTATTAGTTTGTGTGCCAAAAAGCGTAACATTACCAAGTTTGTGCTAACTAAGTAGCGGGCGTGTTGTCTGACTAATTGTGTAAAATAACATGGCGGTGGTTGGCTCATAGCCTCCGGTGTCGGGAGTGGAGTACGAAGTTTCTTAGAACTTGCTCTAAGATACGATGGAGGTGGGAAAGACTTGTGTGTGCTTGCGAAATAAATCTGTTTGCTTTGATAGATTTTATCTTGCGTTGTCTGTGCTTCTTTAATGCAAGATTGTGGGATCCGTACTATCAAGTTTGCAATATCAACTTATTAAGAACCAATGTTATCAACAAGTGATGATTCTTAAACACGCTAAGATCATTTGAATCTGCTCTGCTACCAAAATTTCTGACTTACTTTTGTTATACTAGTGACCCGCTCCGGCTTTGCACGGATGAATGATATAGATGATACAAATCTTTCAAAATCCAAAGACAAAAATGTAAAAAAGTCCCCATCCCTAAAATTGAATTTCCAAAAAAAAAAAACTATTTTAGCAGGCTTTTACTCCAAAATTCAGCTTTCTAAATTTAGTAGTTTTGGCTACGCTTTGATTATAGTCAGTCAGAACAAACAATTTTATGAGTATAGACTTATGATTCGCTTTGGTATCCTGCCGAAAGCAAGATAACGTCAGCCTACCTTTTTTACTTTGGATAGGAAATTATCAATTAATGACTCGTTCTGCTCTGGGCGGACCGGAAAAGAGTGTCAGACTCTTACTGACTAAAACCCATCTGTGTTCCTTCAAAATGCCCTTTGCGTCCCAGGGCCGCGGTAACTCTTTGGAACAATTCTGCAACAATGTCAACTTGAAAATCATAACCTCTTACTGACGTCTTCGAGTGCTGTTCTTTACTTTTCCATTGCTTGTCTTATCTTAATCCAAAGCTAACTTTACTATAAGTAGTTCATTTCACATATCCCTCCGAGGAATCCGATACAGCGCTGTCCAGCGAAGCAAGAGTGCAATGAGGATGGCTTCACCAAAGTTCAGAAGAAGAAGAAGACGCCTACTTGTCGCAATCAATGCGGTGCTGTACTAGCAGGACCAAATATGCTGCTACGTCCAGCGATACCTACGACTTTGCTATATGTGTCCCGACTGCATCACCCCACGAATGAAGGAATAATAAAAAATCAAACAGCTCATATCGCGAGCATTTTCTTCCAAATCTAATTTGTGTCACTACCACAAGAACTACAACGGAAAACTGTAACATAACAATGAAACATTCTAAAACTCATAACAGTTTAAAGCAGTCGCAACAACAACACAGTAGTTTTCAATTTGTGGCTCCATTAAGCTCTTAATTCGATTGTTTATCTACAAATGCGCATAACAGAAGTTGTCTAAACGACTTAGAATTACCGATGCACAGTTTAATTCTCTTTGCTTACCGTTAATGGGTGTTTTGTGGGTTCTATTTACTATCAATTTGCTGTTTCGAGGTCAGTCTTTGTTTTTGTGATGGGTGTTTTAAGTTGGGGGTCAATTGAAAGGTTTTATGGCCATTGGAATTCAGATTTAGAGGTCTATATTAAGGGGAGTTCTTTATTGTAAGTCTGTTCGATTTTTTATTTTACAAAACTATCTGGTTAGTTTTACAGCTGTTTAATAACTCAATCAATCGGTGCATCCTTTTCTCAATCATGTTGGGGTTGGCCTTCAGTCAAACCATATGCACATACGGCTGTTGTCGTAATCTTTGCCCAATGTTTAAGTAGAGAACAAATTAATAAAGAACAAAATACACAAGAAACCTTAATGCGCTCCAAAAAAACAACGTTGACGCCAAAATCTTCCTCAATTACCTTTTCCCAAAATAAATTGTCCCTTCTAAACGTAATAGACATACATTTATGCAAACTGCTTTTGAAAATGATCTAGAAAATAATAAGACGGCAGCTTAGCTCTAAGCGAAGGCAGAACGTAGTAAGGTTACGAAGGCCCTCTATCTCCAGGGACTCGTAGCGCCTGCTACGCCGTAGCACAGACGTAGCGCTACGGGTACGAAAATAGACTGAACGAAATGGTAGAAATGGAATAAGAAAACGCTTATTTTTCCGTTGAGTTAAATATATCTACAATTAAATCTGTGATTTTGGTTTCGAATGTACTTATTTCTATAGGTACGTTGTGAATAATAAGTAAGGTTACGTATTTTGACAATTAAGGCAGATTTTGTTTTTATTTCAGGTTCAATGCTTCTAAATCAAATAATTATTTTGTTACTATTATGTTTCTGCTGCTACGATTTTTTTTTATATGTTAATAAATCACACTTGCGTTATCTTCAAGCAATAGAATCAACCTAAAATAAAAACGAAATATGTTCGTTTAAAAACATGAACGTAGAAACTTTCCCAGCCTTTTTCCATTTGTTTTAAAGTTAAAGTCACCTCTAACCCAGTCATAAGTCTTCACCGAGACGAACGTAATCAGTATCGTTCATCGCCCCACGCAACCGGTAGTTGGATTTCTTGAACCGTGAAATTTTATCAAGAGAATTAATCTCGGGAAACTTTCCCCTTGGACATCCAGTCCTTTTATTTTTAATTCAAACGAAATTGATTTCAGTTATTTTAGAAATTGACCTTAAAATTGAGGATGCAGAGGTCAGCCTTTGAAGTTTGAGGAAGATTAAAGTATTAGGACGGGTTTCTCAGGATTAATTTTCGGCTTGTTTTGAGTGGCTGATAAAAAAAAAATATCTTGAATTTTCACGGTATATTTTTTTTCCTCAACGGCCATGTTTTTTATTCCGAGTTCTCACGATAGCAGTTCTTTGTAAAATATTGATATTCACTGAAATCTATTTCGATTTAAATTTGACCTCGAGTTGTTTGAAACTTTATTTGAAAGAATTCAAAGGCTTTGAAACTTTGATTACTTTCAAATGGTTGAAGTGAGTATTTGTAAGTTACTATTAAGCAAGCTTGCTCCATGGCCGACCACATAGTCGCTTACCTTCAGGTGAGAAATACTGGATAAACGCCTGCTGCCTATCTGACGTCCAAAATAAAGTTACTGGTAATACGGTATGAGCCGTAACGACTGTCAAATATTTACAAATGACAGCCGGAATCAACGGCTTATTGTGATTTCCGAGGCCAGGAGGAAACATATTGAAATGTGATGGATGGTCACCCATCCACGAAACGACCTCGACTAGCGCTGTTTAATTGCTGGCATTATTTAACCACACACCACTTCTATACACCAGCTTATCAATCATTATGCCTAAATCAAGCCACCAGCATAAAATGTGAAAAACCAGTGTTCTATCGTTATGGGATATAGAGGCAAAGTTCATTGCCTACTTGCACACATGATATCGTGTTTTCCTCGGTTTATGCAGGCACATGAATTTACAACACGCGTGGGAACGTAGCCAGTTGACATACACTTGTTTTACTCTTCAATTCTTAAAGATTACCATACTATCGTATTGCAAAAATGTAGTACAATAAGATTCTGTCTTTGGTTGTATTTGTACATTTTTTAACTTTTCTAGAGATGATATCTTTCTTCCTTCCTCAAGTCTATACATTCATTTCTTACTGTTTTTCTAATCCTACTTTCATGTCACATTCCTATCCAAACTACTAAAACCGATTACTTTTCAAGGCTTAACACCAGCAGGCAAGATTGTTCCACATTGGCTTAAAATATAGAGATTTGAAAAGCTTTTGCCCTGCAGTTGAATTTTACAGAAAAAGTTAAACCGCATTCTCACAGAATAGAAAAAAGAAACAATTACATGCATTATAAAAGAAAAATAATTGCAAATAAAACAGTCACATTTGAAACGACTACCCTCTAGTTATGTTACTGGGACGTGATGGTAATTATTATTTGCGACATGCAAAAGGCGTTGTAGTTTCCTTCGTGTAATGCAGTAAAAAGTTCCGTGTATACAGGCGTAATGTTCATTCGGTCACTATTTTAATTGATTTTATTTACGGTGAATTATAAAGGCAGGTATGTATGTGATTGTGTTGAATGCAACAAGCGTTTTTAAACTAATTGGGTTAATAGTTAAGATTAAACTGAGTATTTAATACCTACATGGTGACGTCTGGCAGGCGCCATATAGCATTTTATCTAACAAGTATTTTTTATATGGTTTCACTCACATGACTTTTTACAGAAACTGTTAATTTTCAGACTAAAGGTCTTGACACTCAGTGATTGTGTAGCTTTTCTATCAATGAAAAACTTTTTGCAATCGTATCAATAAAAACAACCTAATTCAAACAATTTTAACGTCTTATTACACCTCATTTGCTGAAATTCATAAGATAGTTTATACTGGAGCTGAAATAAACTATCTCATATCAACATAGTTAAACATAGACTGGAACATCGTTAAAACTCTTTAGCCTTCCCGATGAAGAGTACAATTTATTAGTTTTTATAAAGTTTAAACCAGTGTGACAGGTTCGTAAGTTCAGGGGCGTGAATGAATCGCCCCGTGTGACTCGCATCAAACATGTAATTAACTGTCAGCCCTGCTCCTCAATCAAATGTCTTTATTGTGCGTTTTGAACTTCAGCTGCTTATTAAAGTTCTACGGTAAGTAAGGGTGGGATTTTTCATTGGAATTTCAGTGGGTAAGTAATTCCTTGTATTATAAGCTCAAATTAAATTCAACTTCGACGATATAAATGTTTTTCCAGTTCTTTTGGACCTAGTTATGTTTAACTCAGGAAATTCCAGGTAATGCTTCGTCTACCCAAGAATCAAACCCAAGATCTCATGCTCAGCTGAAGCGCTTGCTACTATTAACGAGGCATTCAAAAAGAAGAAAAACAACACATTCTATCCTTGTCATGCAAAATATTGTTTGTAATGGATGGCGCTAATTCACAATGGTAATGCTAGAGAGTGACGTCACACGCAATTAGCACTGTCTCTGTTTTTCACAGTTTTTTAAACACTCACGACGCTGTAATTTTTTTTTTGCGCCGGATCATTTCTCTAAATTTACAAAAAAAAACAGTCAAATACCTTACTATTTGCGGATATATTAAGTGGGCAATATCCATTTACTGAACGTATTGGATCAATATATTTAATTAATTTGTTCAGCTCAGAAACTCATTACTTACAAGAGAAAACAAACCGCGTACAAGGCCTGCGTTACTTCCTCGGAAACTTCTATTAAATCATAAAATGACTGACACAAAAATAACAAGCCAAAGGAAAAACATAACATCAAAACATTTATATTTACCCAACATTATTCGGTAACTTGTTTTTATTTTCACATTAACAAACCTTAGGAGACTAACATAAAGCTTTTGTTCCAGCATGAAGGGCTCATAAATAACGCTGAAGACGCTGAATATTTTATAAATCTCCGCCATTATCGGATAGGGTAAGGATGTCCGGGCCCGCTTCGGGCTTCGATCCGGGAAATCTGCCGAACGTGTGCTTCGATTGTTCCGTGTGTTTATGCCTAATGTTAGGACTGTAACTGGAAATACGATGAGTTAGTTTGGTATTTCTGTAACTTTCGATTTTATAGATCGTTGTTTGTTTTTTTAAGTTTTTTTAGAATAATATTGTATCGAGTTAAACACTGACAATCTGACATTGAATTTAGTTAAAATTCTGAAAATTCCTTTTTGTTAGGACAAGAAACCAAATTGCGTTGTGCACTTGTTTCTATACTTTTCAATGTCACGTTGTCGTAAAAATGGACACTCAACGTTTTTTTAAATCTGTCATGATATCTATCGATGATATATAAGTTTTGGTTCTGGTAGAAGTAACTTAAGTACCTTTGTCTTAGTCTTTGAAAAATGATCTCAATAAAACAATACATTAAAAGAATAGGAACAAAACCAACTATCAATGAAAATCACAGCACCAAAAAAAAATCAACCCTCAAAAGGACACGTTAAAACAATATCTCTCACCGTCTCCCGTGTCCTTGGTGATAGAGGTGTGATCGACCCGGGTATCACCGAGCGACTTATAAAACATTCATGACCTCTAGCGTTACTCATTCATGATACCCTAGCCGTCGAATCCCGATCACAAAGCGTCCGGGATAACGCGACGGTTATCCTAGCCGTATTTAAAGTTCGGCACTTTTGTACCATTTTTTGGACGTCGAGTTTTGACGGGTTAAGTTTGGATGATCGTTTTGGAAGTTTTAAGGACGAATATTAAAGTTGAATAAACTTGAGCTAGGACTAAAGTTACATTGTGGTGTAAGTAGAAGTTGTTGAAAGATTCAAAGTATGGTTTCGAAATACGTCACTCCATAGATGGTGAGGTGACACATGAGTGTAAATTGGTGCGGAACATCACTGAGACTCATATGCTCCTTTTTTACACCAAAAAAAAATCACGGTTAAACAATTCATAGATTAAAAAAAAAAACTTCGAACCGCTTTACCTACTTCCAAATGTAATGTTTATAATTGTCACTGTCTAAGCGTCAATATTGCTTAAACTTTTCTGTCTCCAAAGACAATTTATTATGAGCTAACCGGAGGGTAATATTCGCCTAATTTATTGAATAAGGCGTTTCTTTGCGGAAATGCATCGTCACAATAATGGTTTGGGGGAAACATTTCACCCTCGGAATTCCCCACTTTAGCGATTAACAAATCATATCAAATAAGTCGCCAAATCTGGTACGCGGGACATTTTGTAAGGTTCAATTAGTGGAAGTTTACTTTCAAAGGGTTGATAAATCAGTGATTTTCAAGAAATATTTCTTTTAACCATAATCCAAAATCTGATGGCAATAATACATACTAGGGGGATAATATTTGAGTCAAAGAGGTACAAAATTAAGAAGGAGACTATGCTATGATACTTGAGATAAGATGTGCCAATAATTATCTACAAAATATTATATCTCTCAATCAGGCAATATTTTGGAGTGCACTAGCTGACTCAAGATGGCAGATTTTTCGTCAATTCAAATAAGCGTATATTAGTATAGATAGATCAAAAGAAAAATATAACATTTAGAAAAACATAATTGTTCTAGAACACAAAAGAGGCCACTAGCTGACACGCAATTCAACCTTCTTGAACAAGCTTGTTAGACAAATATTTAATTTGTAACCACAGATCTATAATTTTGGCCATAACAATCCACGTATCGGTAAACCAAGCATAATGTAAGCTGACTGCGGGTAACCAGTTACTTAACAATGCTCTTGGGTTAATACATTATTAAGTACAGCTGACGGACTAACGGACAGTTCACGGTTAGCCAGATGTATATGTAGATAGATGCATTGTTGCCCCTTGCTAGGTCACCCCACTGCTACCTGAGAGTATAGAAAAGACACATGAAGCTCCTTATACAAAACGACATTCTATCAGTGATAACCAGTGATCGGAATAGGTAGAGTATACAGTACATATACACACAGTTCACGTTCGTGTTGTTCAGTTCAGTTCACTACAACGTTCGCGGAAGTAAGTGACATAGAGTTGATAATACCTCCTCTAAAATCCCGGAATCGTTAACATGAAGATTAAATCCCGGGATTTATGAAATTGCAAATCACTTATTGCGCTTTGAATACATTTGAACTTAATTTAGTTCAAATGTATACTTACTTACTTTTCATTATAATAATTATTATAATGAAAAGTCTTAGTTTCGTGAGTTCTATTCAATTAAAGAGCTTTGTTTTACTTACAAAATTCTTTCTTGAAAGTTTTTCTGTTATTTACCTGATTGTATTGTAATCTGAAAATATTTTTTTATAATTCCGGTTTTTATTGCCATGGTATACAGTTAGTTATTGGTTGTTAGTTTTTATTGTAATACCTCCTGTATTATCTACTCTATGTTACTTAATTCACCGAACTTTAGGTAAATATACTCTACCTATTCCGATCTCCGATGATAACGGTGGTCAAAAGTTTAAAACGTATGGACCATTGGTTGATAAATTGTCATGTAGTACCGAAATGGCATGTAATGAACCTCAAATATCTTGTACTTTAAAAGTCATTTTTAGGATTTCGAAGGAACCCTTATACGAGTAGATTCGCCATGTCCGTCTGTCTGTCCGTCCGCGTTTTAGTTCAGAGACGCTTAACGCTAGAAAGTTGATATAGGTGGGATATTGATCACGCCGAAAAAGTATAAGTAAAATAATATCTTGATAAAGTTTTTTTTTACGGTGAATAGTGAACACTTAAAATGGCGATGATTTTTTTAAAAACCAATTTTCTATCCAAGGATACGTTTGCGAAATATTAAGCATTAAGGTGCTAATTTTTGTTAGGTTCAAGTGCCCCCCCCCCCCCTGCCAGCTAAACGGTCGTTTTTGGAGACGTAAAAATTCATGATAGTAGAATATATAACGAATTTTGAAGGAATACTATCACCGCTTCCTAGGCTTAACGAGTTAATGACTAATAGTCGATCAAGTTTAATTATAAAATGGAACTGAGTAAGTAAAAAGTTCCTTATAATTCCATAGAAAATGACTTAAACCAAGTGCATTTGTAGCTTTATTATTTAATAATACTTAAGTACATTTTAGTATTTTTCTGTCATGGTTTACGAGACGGGTAACTACGGAACCCACACTGTGCGTGGTCCGACACGCACTTGGCCGGTTTTTGTTTTTTGAATGTCAATTGAAAAAGGCCCAAGGATCAAGATTTCCCTTATTCAAAAGGTCAATTCTACTCATTTTTGAACAGTTTTTGTATTCACATGTCCCTCGCAAACTGAAAAAGCCTCAATTTTCCAACATTTTGAATGCGTTGCTTAATAAGTAGAATTTGACCTCTGATTCTGTTTGTAAGTAATTAAGTAGTAACCATTACTTTGTCTTGTCTTACCTCACATATTGTTCGAATGTAATTATACTCCAACTGTGTGATCAATGCCTTCCGCGTACCGTTTGAGTTGCCTGAATTGTCCCCCGAGCGTCTTAAAAAAACCTTCAAAAACGGGACAAGAAATAAACTAAAAACCTTAAAGCAACAATAAAACAAAACTCAAATTAATCAGTCACAATTTTTCCAATCCGTCCCCATTCAAAGGAATCGGATTCCCCAAACAAGAGTAAAATCCGCGGCGAGACGTCTCGAATTTTCATTACCAATACCGAACGGATCTGAACGGGCCTGAACGGGTGCGCGGGGGAAAGCGGGGATTATAAATGCAAGACCGGCTTTATTGCCGACTTATTACCAAACAGTATGAAATGGAGTGTCTGGTGCATCTGTCTGTCTATTGTCTTTGGTTTTGCTTGGTAAGCGGAAGGTGAAATTAACACTTATGTCGGATAATGAAATGGTGAATGCACTGAATACGGTTTTAATAAAGATATTGAAGGTAACAATATAAAATAAATTGGAATTGGATGTTGACGAAGCACTTATGTGCACTCATAAATGTCCTCAATTGAGATAGTATATATGATAGATATCTATCTATCATATATACTATCTCAATTGAGGAGATTTGATAGATATCTATCTATCATATATACTATCTCAATTGAGGAGATTTATGAGTGCACATAAGTACTTCGTCAACATCCAATTCCAATTTCGTTCATATTTATTTCTAACTGTACCACAAGATAACCGAACCGGTTGACATGATTGTCAGCCATCATCCTCGTGTTTTCAACCCAATTATATTCAGGTTGTTTCAGAAATGCGTGGTCATATGTAAGGGTGTTGTAATAATCTGATATACAGTTAAGAAGCTTTTTACACAAGTTCCCCTTTAAATATGACCATGCACTTCTAATACACCCTGTATGTCATTGGGTGTATTACATAAATTTATCAGGTCACTATATATGGATTATTATCAACATAAAACTGAACATTTTCGATCAAAAATCACAAATATCCATGAAACATGGTTGGGCGCAAAGCCAGGCTTGTTCGCTAGTCGCAAATATTTAAGGCACTTGAGAATGTTCAATTATATCGGCATGTGGAGCTAATAGAAGCTGTTGTGAAGAATGCTGCCTCCCAGCGAGATTGGAGTCTTCCATCCTAATAATGCATAACGGAATCTGAAATGAATAAGTAAATATTTCCTTTTGGAATTACACTTTATTTGTTTTCTGTTGGAGAGGAGGAAGAGACAGTTCTGTTCGGCCTGTATTTAGATTAGAAGAGGAATAAATCTACGCCAAACAATTTTATCATACGAACAAAGCTATTTGGTATATAGATAAAAATATTATTTATCCACTGCACTGCCAATATTTATTTCTTATGTGTTCAATATACATTTTTAAGCGAGTGTGGTGTACATTAATTGTCTACTCAGCACACTCACAACATTGTATAAAAGTAGTTGCAAGTTAGCTGCCTGCATACCAAATAGCTTTGTTGACTGTACACAAGCATTACAACTCATCGCGTTAAAATGTAGGTGTAAGGAGAGAAGACAATAAATAAAATCTGAGGACCTAAAATTCTTAAAAGAAATAAGGAATCCTCTCAGCAAAATAAGCTTCAAAATTCATAAAAGACATCAGTCTTCTCACAGAAACTTTAAAGAAACGCACTTACTTAAAAGCCCTCAGACACCAACTAAAAGGAAACCAGAAAAACTAAATTAAAACCTAAATAAAGAACAAGTCAAAAGAAAAATCGAGGGAATATTTTCGCCAACTACCAGAGTAGCCAGTGTAGGAAATTTTTAATTAATTAGCCACACTTTAACGTCGAGGGGTGATCTTTGAGGCGCACTGACTATTTATTTGCACCTTAAAAAGGCAACTCCATTAGCAGAATGAACTGGGATGAATAGGTCATTCAGGAGATGTCGCCTGTCGCGCAGACACACCCCCTGTGTGAAGGGAAGTATGCTTTTCGCTAGGTAGTGGGTACTGAATCGGTTTGATGTCGGGAGGTTTTTGTATGGGGTAGGTACAAGAAAATGGATTGGCAGGTAGGAAATAAGTAATTATGGATTGTGAAAAGGACTTCCTGGTTTGGTGTTAGTGAGTAAGAAATTACTACATCTTTTATTTCTTTATTATATATTTTATTATACACCTCATAACAAGCACAGGTAAAACTTTTATAAATTTACAATGAGCGGTCTTATCGCACAGGGGAATCTCTTACAAACAACTTTTGAATGGACTGAAAGAAGTAGATAGATTTAGGGATTATGAGTGTAAAAATAAATGTTTATTGTGGTTAGTTACTATTAGTGTGCCACATAGCACACATTTGGCTTTTCGCATTTTAGCATTTTAAAATTAATGTATTGTTACGAGCTTGGGGTTCGTGACAATTAAAAACAGCCGATTAATAACCAAAATGACACTTTAATTTAAAAACACTAATTACAACTTTTAACTCACTAATTATTAAACATGATTTATTAAACGTGATCAGTGGTGAACTTGTCACCACTTTATTCGCACTTGAAGATCGCTTCCGAAGTATTCGCTTGTATCGCAAATCCAATACTGGCTCGGTCGCTTTTTTTTTTTTTTTTTTGATGGGGACCACTCGCAGTTCAGCACGCTAGGGCTGGTGACTGCTTAACCGGACTATCCTGTGGTGGCCTTAAATGACTCTAAGGCCCCCAGCCAGGGCTTACAAACTAAATTAAACCTACATGACCGCTCGCTATCCCCTGTGGGATACGGACCTCGGCTAGCGGCGTCATTTTGGGAGGAACAGCAAGGGACAGGCTGAGTCATAACATTATTTGGGGAGTTTAAAACTACTGGCTCAGCGACACGGGCTGGCTCGGTAATCAAAGGTCGGGAGGGATCTTTACGGGGGCGTCGCGACGGGCCCCGACGGCGGGGCCTGAATACGGAACGCGGTCTGTTCTTGGGTTTTCTAAGAGTGCTGGTTTCCCTACGGCTCTCTTGGATCTGAGTGATGGCGTCGTCGGGTTCGACGAGGGTATGCCGCGGGCGGCGAGTCCTACTGATCTGTGAGGGGGTGTATCGGGTAGCGGCTCGGTCGCGAACTACGCACTCCTTATATAGGACAGTTAGTTCTAGAAACTTCTATTCTCGAAACATCTGGAATGTACTCGTAACTACCGCTACCGACTGACCAGATATCGAGAAGTGTAGAATGTTCTGGCAAAGGAATGTCTAGAAGGTACTTGACTCTACTAGTTCTGCTACTCGATACTAGATGGCGCTGGTAGTAACTTAATGTACCCGAAATTAATTCTGGCGCGTAACAATATTATATCTGTAATTATTACATTTAAATACAAGCAAAATATTTTTGTTACTTACCCCTTAATTGATAAAAGGACGACATCATTTTTATCTCGCAAAAAACCTTGAATTTCGCCGTCCAGCCTCATTCGACGTCCATTTTTGACCCAAAAATAATGGCAGCCATCATGAAGGGACATCACAGTAGATTGGAGTCGCGATCAGCAATAAATCAATTTGTGTCAGACATTTATTTACCGAGAGCGGCTGACATTTGTTACTCACTGTCCATACAATGGACTCGTATTGTTAGTTGTGCGACATAGCGGGGACATGACTGCGGTCAACCATTTGTGTTAGGTGGTTTATTTAGATATTTTTTTTTTGAATGTAAATAACGACTTCATTCTTCTTGATTTTAAAATCAGAATAATCTCATCTTGAAGGCATGCAATTTCCATTTTTTTTTTATTAAGCTAGGCTTATTATTATTACATCTCTAAAAATAGGTTACACTCATAACGAATTTTTAAAATTATGTGATAAATTATGATTTTGATCACAAAATTTTAAATACTTATCTAACTATATAAACTTAAAATTAAAATAAAACTCCTAACTAAAATATGGCGTCAAAAAAATCGTCCGCATCGCTGTCGACTAGAAATGAGCCCAAAAGACTGGCGGCATTGCCACATTGTAGGGCAATGCTTATCTTCTGTCCGAGGTAAATTCGAGAACTTATTGTTTCAAAGATTACACGGCAGTCGAATAAAAATCCTCCTTTTGAAATTACTACTATTTCTACTATTCTTGGTTCTTATTATTTATAATATAAAATGTGCGAAACATTTTACCTGTTTACCTCAATCAAACGCCACCTCAACACAACATCTTAACATTCCCTCCCCTACTTTCCTGTCGTATCTCCCCTAAAACAATGCTAGAATGCAAGTAGGCAGTCCGGATACGGATATGCGATAACGAATGCAATTTTCCAACTCCGTGAACAGAGTTTAGGCGGGCCGGGACTGATCCTGCCTCTTACGGGCTCTTACCTGAATGTACGGAATGCAATGCTGTGTCGTTGTTTCAGTACGACACTGTGTATGAAGGGAATTTGATTCAGGTCGATGTTGGAGGCTTAAAGAATACGTAGGTAGGACGGAAACGAAACGCTACTTTTTACTGAAGATACTTGAAGAGGAGCTGTTTATTTGGCTGAATAACAATTATTTGCACTATGATTTATTTTTTGTTGGTCAGGTTGAGGGAACGGACTTCGCGATGGGTCGTTATTAAAAATAAAATATTTGGTATGTTTGATCGATCAGATATATTCTGAGGGGAAAACTAGTACCTGAATGTAATGGTGCTGTGTCGTCGTTTCAGTGAGATATTGTGTATGACGGGAATTGATTCAGTTAGATGTTGGGGACTTAAAGAATACGTAAGTGAGGAAACAAAAAAACACATTTTATTGATGAGGCTTCTACAAAAGAATTTCGGGTTGGCTAAATTATGGAAATGCCTTACTTTTTGTTGTGGCGTAATTGTAGTGTTACTTGGCCAAAAATCACGAAAGGCGATATGTGAGTGACTGTGTGTCAGAAAATACATATGTTGCTTGGCCTGTCACGGGATGCAACCTGAATTGCCTGCTTTGTTGTTGTTTCAATACGGTATTGTGTATGAACTGAGTTGATCCAGTTAAATATTCGAGGCCATACGAATACACAAATAAGATTGGGCGCAACAAACTATCTTCCTAATGACAGAATACTGACATTCCCGATGATGTGTAATATTCCTACTCATGCTGTTGTATTTTTATTACTAGTGGCAGCCCCGCGGTTTCTCTCGCGTAAGTCTCGATCCCGTGGGAATATCGGCATGAAAATGCATCCTACGTGTTATTCCAGACTATAATCTACCTCTGCGCCAAATTTCATCAAGATCCGTTCAGCCGTTCTGACGTGAAAGCGTAACAAACATCCATCAATTCATCCATACTTACAAACTTTCGCGTTTATAATATACTTCTGGACACATCTATTGGCCCACCTTAAAGTTTAGGTTTCGATGGCCCCTACCGAAATATGATTGCTAGATTGAACAAAAACTGTTGATGCAGTTTTAAACCTGATACATTTTACCATCTTTTTCGATAGTATTGTTTTAAATTTGAATTCAGAATACCATACGACATGGAGCTACGCCTAACAAGTCGGATATGCGCCTTGTTAAAGGCAAATGATTTTTGAATAAAAAACATGTTTTATCAAATAAAGGTTTAATTTAATAACGCGTGTTGCCTCCATGGGCATCTACCACAGCTCTCATACGATTAGGCATAGAGTTTATGAACCGCTCTATGCAATTTTGAGGGATCATCTCACATTCCTCTTCTATGGCAGTTTTCAACTCCTGCATCGTCTGGGCAACTGGCTGACGAGCCCTAACACGTCTTTTTAGCTCGTCCCACATGTGCTCAATGGGGTTCATGTCTGGGCTTCTGGTTGGCCAGTCCATAACTGTGATGTTCACATCCCGAAGATATTCCCTGACGATGCCGGCCGCATGGGCTCTTGCATTATCATGCATAAAAAGGAAATTTGGGCCCACATAGTCCGCGTATGGTATCACGTGAAGTTCTAAGCACTCACGAATGTACCTTTCAGCATTTAATGTTGGCAGCAGTGGCCCTGTAACAACCTCAAGTTGAGTTTTGCCGCTCGCGGATATACCGCCCCAGAAAGTCCATGAGCCACCGCCATAAGCAACCCTCTCTTCAAAGCAGCATTGTGCGAAACGCTCTCCCTTACGTCGGTAGACCTTCTTCCTTTCATCATTGCCATGTAACACAATTTTAGACTCATCAGAAAAGAGTACACGGCTCCAATCTTGCTGTGTCCAATTTAAATGACTGCGTGCGAAATGAAGGTGCGCTGTTCGGTGGGCTCGCGTTAGTTTGGGCCCATTAGCTGGCTTGTGTGATACCATATCGCGTTCTTTTAACCTTCTCCGAACAGTTCGAGCGCTCACAGATACTCCGTGGAAGTCGCGAAGTTGGTTTTGTATCTCAATGGAGGTAAGGTGACGATTTCTCAAGCTGGTCGTCACGATGAATCGATCCTGCCTTTCAGTTGTGACCCGAGATCGTGGCCTTCCTTGGCGACGAACAAAGCCGCCAGTCTCTAGGTACCTCCGATAAACATTTCGGACCGCAGATCGACTTAAATTAAGTTGAGCACTCACGTTTCTTTGGCTGTGTCCGGCCTGAATAAGTGCCGCAGCTTAGGCGGCGACTTCAGATGAAGTATCCATAGATTATTGATAGAACCTCACCTTAATGTTAAGAATAAGTAATTTTTGTTGCAAAACCAAAGATAAATCACTTTTTCAAGAATTAAATCCAAGTAAACCAATAAAACCAAGTTTTCTTAGTATTCGATTGTTTGATATCAACAAACAGGCTCCAAATTGTCTTTTGTTTCTTTAAATTCTCTGTTCGAAATTCAAAAAAAGACTATTGAATGAAATTGTGAATGTGCCAGGTTCAAAACTGCATAAAAACTTTTTGCTCGACCTAATATAAAATTTTAGCTAGGACCAAACGAAACTGAAAATACAAGGTGGGCCAATAGATGTGTCCAGAAGTATATAACTAGCAAAAAGAAAACTGTTGATTCGTTTATTACTGATAGAAAACAATGACGTCGTAGATGATAGAGCACGATGTCATGAAGTAACGTATTCCCAAGCACAATTCATAAAATTATTTAGAAATATATTGTAACAACAATATTTTTGTTCGTTATTTCTTAACAATGTTTTGAATAATTTGCACTTTTATAATGTGGAAGTATGTAACAGTTGTTTTTACTAAAGGTGTCCGAAACATCATACATTTATGTTTCGGACACCTTGACTAAAAACAACATAATACAAAATGCATCATGAACCTAATCTTATTTTAACATCTGAAAAGAACTTTCCAATTCCAAAAATGTCCATTCACTTAATTTTCATAATTCAATAAATGTACCGAACGTATGGGGCCATACTCGAGCATATTACAATACAGTTAATGCCCAGGGGATCACTATTCCGTATAGATAATCCCCTTTTACAGAAAAATGAATAGCCGATACTTTCATGTAAATTAAATGAAGGGATCGCATGTGTCTAATGTCCTAGATGAGTGAGGGAGATCGATTATTTCCTATAGAATTGGTTGTAAGCTTCTCTAATGCCGGCCAACTGGACTGGTATTGATTGATTTAATTCTTTCGCGTTATGGCAACCTTTTGTGAATTACTGGAGTGTGCTACCGCTTAAGCTTGCGTTTGATATTTTAGTTTATTAGATACTCTATTCGCTAAACTCCTACAATTTTATGTTGTACTTGACAGTCGGCCCTTCTCCGATATTATGAAAACCCTTGTTTGGAAGACTATGGAAAATTTACGTATTTGTATTTAACCTTTTGAACGCCATTGTCACGTATACATGACAAGCAAGCGCGTGCCCTGTACGCCAAACGTCACAAATATATGACAAAAAGTACGGCGAATTTGTGGCTTGGCGTCGGGGGCACGACGGCGACGGTGCGTTTATGCTCTGGCGTTCAAAAGGTTAAGCACCTAACATCCTCATGGGAGCAGGATCCCTGGTTGCTTCTGTTCTCTAACTCAGGTATTTTTTTTATTTTATTTTAGATAGACCTTATCCCCATCTTGTTTTATAACCACACTGTTGCACTGTTGGCTTCCATAAGATAGGTAATTCAGATCAAACAACAATGAAACGCTACCCGAAACCACCGTCACGATGAAACAATAACAAACACGCTGCCTTACCTAATATATCAGTTTCTTCAAGCTTTCACCACGAACCTGGGTATTATTCCCGCCACACGCATTCTTCCCCTTAAGCCCGAAAATCGATGTCGACGGTGTGGCCCGAAGAAACTTTCTAACGACATAACCGCGTGCAATTGATATGCCCCAAGAGTAGGACCCATTGTAAAGAAAGGAAAATCCCGATCCGAAAATCTTTCAAGAGTTAGGTGCATCAGTATTCTGGGGTCGTACTACACCCCGGTGTCGGTTGCTTCCCCCTTCTACCCCTGGATGCGGTAAACTCCTTCAGTAATTTGACTTTGTTGTTATAACTCAGTTTTAGTTGTTTGTCGTCGTTGGCAGATTTATTGCCTCAGTGAAATCCGTTAAACAATGACAAGTATTGTTTGGCTTGGACGTGTTTTGTAATTGTTTTAATGTAAGCGCTGGTTTTGAATCAAATTGTTGGCGGATTGTAATGAGTTATGTTCCTCTACGTCAAATGCATATTAGGCTTTTTATTACGACTTTTAATCACTGTTTAAAATGAGTTCAACAGCATAAAATGCTGTCGTGAGGGGAAGAGAGCAATAAAATGTTTAAATCGATAAAAAACGCACTCTAGGGATTACTTGGCAGACGCCGCTTAAACAGAGTTCGTCAATCAATAACGTGTTTGACATCAACTATTTTGATGAAGCGTACCAAATTTTATAACGCAACAAGATGCCTTTACAACCAAATTGATTATATTATAATAAAGTTACTGAAAGGTGTGTCTTTGTGTAAGAATGTCGATCAACCCAAATTCTGCCTTTGATCATATCTTAAATTCCCCAAATATCAACTCAATTACTGTGCGACAATTATGTCGGAAACAAGGCTATGTCATGTAAACCAGTATTTCGGTGCGGTTCTATTAAATCACGGTATTGTCGTGGCCAATACCATTCAGTTTGAATAGCGTACACTGCGTTGGTTTCATCAAATTGCATTGAATGGACGTTAGAGCACTCATCGAGCATGCCTACCGTCCTGAGGGTAAAAATTTGAATGGAATATACGTACAGGGTGGCATGAAAGGCATGGTGACGCCCACCTCTCGCGGCTCATCGTGCTTACTTCCGACCACTCGGACGTATTTCACAATAGATCGGCACGGACTCGATCTGATATTGAAATTGGAACTGAACTAACGTCGGTTTTCTTTTATGCGTCCCATGGTTTGGTACGGAATCCAATCAGTGGATATGTAATAAAAAAAAAGATTGCAACTAAGGGTTTGGGTTTTGTGTTGTACATAGGTCTCAATATATTTCGAAAAATATTTTTTGTAGCAACTATGTCATATATTATAATTCCTGTCAGTACTAAGACAACATTACCCCTTTCACCACCACGAAACTCTAATAAACCAATCCAAACACATTTTTGACACTTCCCAAAATTGTCTAAAATCTTATAAGCAAACCATTTTGAATGACGCTCAATGCATTCAAAGTCACGGAGGGTCCCCCGATCAAGTCCCTATCATTAATGATGCCATCCCTCATGGTAAGCAGCAATGTAGGTTACTGTGCAAACAGACCGGGGTGGTTGCCCTTTGGATAGGGTTTAAGACGTGGCTTGCTCGGATAAAGTTTATTGTCTATTTTAATTACGGGCTTACGAAGTTTGTCTCGGGGTTATCGTTTAGTGACGAGTAGTGTACGTACTTTGTCACGTGTGTTTTGTTTTGGGGAAATGTTGAACGTCTGTGTATGAAGTCATTTCCGTGAACTCATTTATAATGTTGCCAAAAGAGTATCTTTGATGGAGAACATAAATAAAATCGTACACGTACAATACAATCGTATCAACAGGTTATGTAAAGCCTAACGTAATTAATAAACTTGATGATGAAGAGGTAGAATAAAATTGTATATTTGTTTATATTTTTGTAAAGGATAATTAATAATAAAATTTTTAGAAGTACTGATCCGCTGCGAGAATACAGTATTTGACTTAAACCCAATTAGTCCGTTAGATGGATTTCCAAAAAATATTGGTCACTTTTTTTTCTTTTGTCACGTAAACAAAAATTAAGACGATACAGTGCGCTGAAAACTCGTGTGACGTCACTCATCAGTATGCTTTTTACTCGAAAGTGACGTTACAAGCCCCCACTCCTTACCTTTGATGATTTTAGCATCGTATTTTTTTATTGATTTAATAAAATAAAAAATACGTATCTATCCAATATTTTTCGATAATTAACTGACGGATATAATCACATTTTTAAACCAGGCAACATCCCTATTGTTTCATTGTTTGATAGCTACTCTATCGAGTGTCATAGGTAGATACTTTTTGTCTCCGAAAAATTTACAGCAAAGTCACGGTAAAAAGCTAGTTAGATTTGTAAACAGAACTATAAATGTTTTATTATTATTTACATTTCCGGAACTGCGTGATACTAACCAAAAAGCTACTCAAACTGTCAGAGAAAACATGACACACAACAACATTTAAACTGGGTCGAAGAAAGAACGTGAGAGAATCATAATATTATTACGTATGCAAGATAAATATTTATTCAAAGTAATATATTACAGAAAACAACGGTTAGTTTACTCATACGATCCCCAAACGCGATATCTTGTGTTGTGGCTAAATTTATAGCAGCACAAAATAAAAGGAGACTTAATTGAACGTAAAATATTTAAGATAATGTTGACAATGGGTAATCCCACGTTCTTGCAGTGACCATAAATTAAACGCACTCGTGTTTTATACTTCTGAACGAATGCAGAAACCATTAGACTCCCCACGCAATAGATGCATGCACAAATCGGCTACCCTAGTCGTGTGCGCATTTTTTTTGCACACCCAGCAACTGCCAATGCCATTTTAACTTTGAACTATCAGTTCAAGGTTGAGTTTTGATTGGCTTTGTGTAGCAAAATGAGGATAGATGGAATTAGAACTTTGGGTTTACCGGCTAAGGTGGTATTTTGAGTGTTATCAGAAGATCATAGATATAGCACAGTGACCTACATCTCTGGAGAGCCTAAGTAGCATTAGTAGTGTCTACTGGGAATGATATTTATTGGTTGCATAATGCACATGACAGTTTTATGTTTTCGGCATTGCGTTTGATAGAGAACTATTGTTACAAGATTCCTTTTTATTTGTGCGACTTCGTTTGCAGATTGTATCATTAATCATTTTCTTTTGTTGACTGTCCAGTTTATAGATTATTGATTAACGTAAATTGAAATGTTCTTTATTAAGCTAGTCAGATATTATTTTACACCCTTAACCTATATTTTTACTCAAGTGTTTATAGGATTTCTAAGAATTAATAATAGTCAATTTAAAATAATTTTACAAGTTGAAACATTAGGTATAACTGACTTAATTAAACAAAGAACGTCTGCTATCCTTTTGTGCGTCTAAAATTTCCTCAAAATTAACTTGAATTCCGGCTTAATCTAAGACCCCTCGAGACCATTTTCGCGAATCAGGTGCTCTAACAAGAAAACAATGAAGCCCTTGACAGTAGTTCTTGACGAAGAAGCAAGAAATTATTGTTTAATTCTTGTCCTCAAACTCAGAAGGGACGACGCAGCTGGTCCCCAATTGTCTCCCAAATTGCTGTTTGGATTTCACTACAATGTTATTTGCACATGCAAATCAGCATTTTGTTTTCATCTTGAAGCGAGATGATGCCAGAGAGGGATGGTAGATTTACACAGGGACCGTTTGACACAGATTTGCATAAACTATTAAGAATTAGCAGCTGAGCTTAAGTAATTTATTCTCGTGTGTTTAGGAGACAATTTTAGTCCAATTTGAGTGAACCGAGCATGTGCGAACGGAAATAGCTCCCGGCTTTCCCATACGTAATATTTTACCGAATTAATTAAGTGAAGCAGACTTTCAAAGGAAACAGGTGATAAACATTTCTAATTAGGGTTAAGAAAACCACGAAATTAATCAACAATTGCCAATTTAAGTGACAAAGTTTTGGCACTCAAATTATTACCTTCCAGTTACTGTGTTTACTTATTCAAATTTCCATTAAGTAAGTTTTGTACATGCGTGGTCGTAATCAAACTAAATACCTATTATCAAACTCATTACGGTCCGTTATCGGTAAGGTAGTAACTTGCCTAGTGATAGGAGATTAAACGTTTGATAGGATTATAGTATTTCGATATCACACTAATTGGGATAATTCCGTGTCTATGTGACCACACGATTATCGAGTGTGGTTAATTTAGGAGATAATACGTGCTTTAAATAAGGATACGTATGCTGTGATTAGCTTAACTGGTTACTATCATCATTGAGTCTACCTATATCATAGCGTGACTGAAATCTCGTAGAGAAATATCAAAGTAGTCAAGTTAAAGTTTTGGGAATACTGTATATATTAGAGTGAGCACAGCTAAAGTCTGGCTGAGTCTATGTTTTCTGATAGCTACAACCTGGGGGTCTTTAAGTCAGGAGTGTATAGCTAACGCAACGACCGTGTGTGTGAACATCTTTTTTCGCACCTATCGTTCTCAAGTTCCAATACTGGACAAATGATCGTATCTCTGCTTCTCCGCACGTGTATCTCCAACTCCCATCCCGGAATCCCTGTGTTCCTGCCCTTGGCACAATCGGAGGTGGAACTCAGCGTGTGCCGTAGCAGTCCAAGGTACGTGTGTGCATTGTATTTGCTATTGGCATTCTGGGGAGTTTCTGAACATCGTATTTTATACGTTCTCGTTTTGTTCCCCAGTAGCAGAAGGCCACCCCTACTATTTCGGCTTTGGTGCATATTTCTAGACTAACTAACCATCGACGATCACGTCAGCCCTCTCCAACAGGAATATGAATAATGAAAAACATGATAACATCAGTCTAGTTATTACGAACTCCTAAAACCTTATTGTTATTATGACATTCGGAAGAATCCTTAAATGTACTGACTAAGTAATTGCAGCTACCACAACTTATCTGACTACTTTCTTAACTTTATTATAGTTTTCTATTGCATATTTTCCAAAACAATACAAAAGGGAAGTTGTTGCAAAAATACATGAAAAATCAATAGAATATTGCGTCCCCCTAATGTAATGATGGATAGCGCACCACTTATCTATACGCGACATCACTGTCCGACGCGCGACGCTAAAGCCAATGTCCCACGTAGAAAGCAACGCGACAAAGCGACGTGAAGCGATAAAAATGAATGTTACTTAGGTTCTAGACATACTGATATTCTACTATCAAGAAATTGATGAAATAACCCAATTGAATGGTCAACCACTTTGCCATTTTATTGATAGCTTTGTGACCCAACCGTAGAAACAATATTAGCTAATTGTGCCGAACTAGTCAGAGATAACTTCTTGAAACAGCAGAGTATACACAAGACATGCTTCAAAATGTATCGCATCGCATAGCATAGTCGCTCACATGGGACGAAAGGTCAAATTGTCGTCCTTTTGTTGTGGCCAGCTCATGTTTGGGTTCTGTTAATCAATCAGGTGAAGGGGTTTCATTTTGTCGTCTATCAAAGACGATAAAATAAAAAGAGTGCCGTACCGTATGGTGCAGCAAAAGGGTTGAAAATGAGAGGGAATTTGTTGACCAGGGTGGGTATAGTGACATCAGCTGGTCAAGTATTTACGACAGTCGATTATCGGGTGTGTAACTTATTTATTTTTATTGGAGTTTAATAACTTCTTTTAGTTTTAGCTACACGTAGATAAGGCGGGATTTTCACTGTACGTTTTTGTACAGTTTAATGCTGGGAGCATACGTCTCATACACATCGCACTTTTTCACTGTACACACAGAGATGTTGCCATTATATCTCAGCTTTTTATTGCAAAAACGTGAAATAAAATCTCGTGTTAAAAAAAAATAACATGCGGGCAGTCTTTGGGGACTGCCGATAGAAGTGAAAGCTAAGCGAAAGCTAAAGCAAACGCGAATTCCATAATTTTTGTTCACCAAAAAAATACACATATATACACAGTATACATATACCTAGCTCATGGAAAGCGTTCAGGTACGATGGCGCGAGTTCCATGATTTTTGTTCACCGAAAAAGTGCTCAACGCGCCTAAAGCAGTTTTCGCTTCAAAAAACGACCAGAACAAAGCCTTGTGAACCTAGGCAGGTGCTCACATATTATTATGCTTTTTTATCACAAACGAAATCACGTACAACACATTTAATAAAAACAGAACAAATTTAAAAACAAAAGCAACTCGCTAACATCCATCTGGCAGACACCGCGCACCGCGCACTGAGCTAAAACGAATTAAACACAAGTCGTTATACAAAATGAGGAGTTCCACCGCCATTCAAAGTTTCCTACAATGAATAATTACAGCCAGCTACAAATATATGCCATATTTACGTGTCTAGACGAAGTGAAACGACAAAGTTGTGTAACAGCTAAGGATATTCTATTTATTGGTGACGTTCACGCAATATTTTTCGTACGATGACACAATAGTTTGCGCGGAATGTCTTTTGTGTTTTGATGGCTTCTGTTTACGCTGACTGTACCATAAAGGAGGGCAATGGGGAAGAATGGCGTTTAGTTATGCAATATTGTCGTTTTGATTATTTTTTTCGTAGCCTTATTTATCTGATGTGGTAGGTATCCATGGTGGAATCGTATTATGAGTTTCATATTCATGCCAAGCAAAAAATCCTCTGGGTTATTACGCCGTGACTGCGAATTAACTGTTGCCTAGATTTGTTATTAATTTAAATTTTACTTAATTGATTTTTAATTTTGACCTTTTTTTTTCAGTGACCACAAAGTTTCAAGTTCAATAAACTTGAAACTCTTTGGTCATTTACAATCTTTGAAGAACACAATGTATCCAATGCGACAAACCATCACGCCAAAATGACTCAACAAAAAAAACTGTTAAACACAAAATGAACCTACAAATTTTTCGTTGCCACCCAAATAACTAATGTAACAAAATGTACTTGCCACTTAAATACTTCGATCAGATACCGAGTTAAATTTCAGCGAGCCATTCCGTGCTCATATTTCAGAGCAGCCGTCGGAAAACTTTAATACGATCAAGTTTGGCAGTAATAGAAGCTTGTTGTCTGAACATTTTAGGTTTAATCTGAAGCTCGGACTAAATCTGACCATTATTGTGATGTGCTTAGTTGCTAACTTGTAAATTGTAGCAATTTGTCCGTTATTTTACGGTGCATTTGGTCGCTGTAAAGCACAAGGGAAAATTTGTTACTTGCTTAGCCCTGAAAATGTATGGGCAATTCTCAGATAGTTTTACTTTGTTTTCAACATAATTGATGTCACCAATATTTTGACTTCATAAAGTTACATTCCAAAGACGTTCTTTAATGTTCTTCTACATAGCCATCTTTCAAACTGACCAACTCCTTGAAAATGTAAATTGGATTTAAAATGCTGGGATTTTGATTTGATTGTGTTTCTGTAGGTATAAATAAATGGAAGCATTTAACTAAGGAACGGTCTGAAAAAAGGACCTTTGCAAAGCACACGAAAATTACGCAACGCAAAATTGAAAACAATAGAATGCAGACAACAATATGAAGGTGGAATCATTTTAGGAAACCAGATTCACTGCAGGGAATGAAAGGGGTTCAAAAAGGGAAAATTAAAAACGACCATGAATGAATGGAATTTGTCTGACTAATGCATTTTATATTGTCTTTGAATATTATAGTACTAAAGCATCCTATTCTTACAGGTTGGGACAGTACCGTCTATTACGTATAGCAAAGGAGACCTAAAAAAATGCGTTCATCATCATTCTTGGCAGTAATATCGTTTCAAACGATAGCTCATACCATGAGTTATCGTTTGAAACGATAATACTTTCGCTATATTTTTTTTTTGTCATAAGGCTATTGCATTCTTGTTTCATTATAAAAATTGGTATTTAGGGATGCATAATTGCCTCACTACTACTTATAGTCACCAATTTGTCCTTTTTAAAAAAAGTAGCTCTCATACTTCATGTTTTTATACCGATTAAAACTGCACACAGTCAATACATAACCAGCACACGCGAACGCCATCAATTCAACACCACATTTTAATACCAAATAACACATAGATTTCATAGATAATCCCCAATTCAACCCTCCAATATTAACCCGTCCGAGCTAACGACTCCACTATCGCTCATGGGCACACACATGCGTTTGACAGAACTGTTATTACGTCATTAATAAAATTACAAAAGTACCCGGGCCCATGTGCGGAGTGACTATCGCCATATCGCCATTAAACTTTAGAGTTAGGCCCCATCGCATCGGAAGGGTTGGCTTTAGTGATGGACCAACTAGTCGGAAAGCCGACTATTTGAACAAATCATGGTCAATGACTAGTCTGCCATTGTTCGTAAAAGATTCCAATGAAAGCAGTAACTAAAATAAATAAATCGCAAGTATAACCTTGATTTTCAAGAATTAAACTGGTCATACAAGAACAGTACGTACTATCAAACTATTAAAAGCTAAAATAAACATTAATAGAGATGGTCAACAAATTAATTAGACGTGGAATAAGCAGAATATTGGACTATCGGGGCACAACTATAGTCGGTAGACTAGTCAGCTAGCAGATGAGTGCAACTAGTCGTGTGTTTGGCTAGTCGGCCAAATCTATATTCGGCCCATCTCTAGTCGGCATGCAGTGACGTAATTAAATTTGGACGACTGTCGCAGTGTTTGTAAGGCCTAAGGACATTAGTTTGACAGTGACCCCAAGTGAAAATTAACTGAATTAAGTTGAGACACGTTCGTCTCGGGATTTTATTGTGTGATGCAGGCGTGACTCGCGCTTTTAGTACGTAAAGTGAATCGTCAGTTTATTCTAATGCAGGCAGTTTTAATGATAGGAGGAACTGTATTGTCATTATAAAGAGACTTGAATATATTTGGCTATCAGAAAAGAAAGAAGGCGAATGGGAGAGCTGTCCTAAGTACTGGATAAAGTGTCATTCCGAAACATCTGACTGAGACTTTAGGTTTAAACCATTCCATCGGCAATAGCAACAGAACAGAACTGAGGGTCAATTCTACTAATTTGCATCATCATGTCAGTCGCAATCTGCCAAAAATGAATGGAAATAATGGCTTTTTTGACAGATTGCGACTGATATGCGAATGTGAAAATTGCTTAAAAATGAGTAGCATTGGCACTCAGTTCTCTTCTGTTGCTATTGCCGATAGAATGGTCTAGAGTCTCAGCTGTCTAAATCCTGTTCTGAAAACCCGTAACAAAAATGAGAACATCGAAAAGGTAATAAAGAATGCTATTAAGGTGCCAGGTGATCAGAACAGTGACTGAAAAGTATCTCCGTCTAAATATATTTCTATATAATTATTCAATACGTATATATATTCATCTGAAAACCACGTATTCAAATTCAAATTCAAAAGTCATTTATTCAAATTAGGCTGAGTGCCAGCACTTTTTGAACGTCAAAGTTCTACATACAGACAGTCCCCCAAAACGCCCGCCCGTCACCACTTCCTAGTGTTTTAGCTGGGAAGAAGAAGTGGCGCAACAAACTGCCCAGCAAAGAAAGTATTATTTGGAAATCACTCCTCTTTTATGTTTTAAATAAAAACATGCCACGAATAAATAAACAGTAAGACAAAACAAGTTTAATCCATCAAAATCTCATAATTACGCTCCCCCGTTCTCGTCTTCACAAAGGCGCATCCACAAACGGTAGCTCAATGCGAGTATTTACAAAAGAACACCTGATTTAACTGCAAACGCCATTAAAAACGGCAACAGTTAAGAGATCCGATAAGCACGCGTCTAGGGGTGCGATATTAAAAGGCTTACGAGTGTTGCCCTGAAAGCGGCTGAACATTTTCTGAAGCTTGCCCACTTAAGCACAGTATTAAGGGCACTTTTGGCTTAAGGGCCACCGTATATTATAGCTGCTTTTTCCTATATGTGACTCGGAATTTTATATAAAATGCATATGATTTTTTTCTTTAATGTATACGAGGATGTGATGGGAAAGTGGCTTAATACGGTGTAATGACTGTTTGATGGTTTGTGTATCGTGTTAAGTAGAGATTTCTTGTGGATGAATCTTTTGGCGTGGTACAGTCCTCCTGACCGAATTCGGCCATGGCGGCCAATCTCAACGGAAACTAGCCATCTTCGCGGGACATGTTATAGTGCACAAGTGTATGCGCAAACACAGGTGCACGTGGAGTGCACGTGCACCCGTGTTTGCGCACTCTTCCATCGCTCTCATATTCCGATGGGTCGGCAAGCCGACACGACCGGAGAGAGAGCCTGCGCTAGATCTCGCTCGGGTCGTGAAATGACTTGACGTGCTTTCCGAAGCACGGAGATGTCACACCACCAGTTTCCAAACTCCGGGCCACCACTGGCCTATTGGAAGAACCCAGTGACAACCCAGAAGTCCACGCTCGGCAGTCGCGCTTCCGACCGCGAGGTCAACGGAGCAGTTCCGGCTTGGTACTGTGCCCTTTACTGCTGCCAAGGAGCAAACAGGAGCTACAAGTTTTACTCAATAGATGTTGTTGAAATTATTTACTGTGGACTCAAAGGGCCCATTGACTTCGAGGGCAACGGATATAGGGACAAAATAGATTTTGTGTTTAAAATATGTTTTCCTGAATTAAGATTTATCTTACTTACATCACATAGATTATTTTATGATCAAGGAATTAAATACATTACTTGAATTTGTTTATTTAATTCTAAAATAAAATGTTATTTTAGGCTTACCTACCTATCCATGTTTTATGATACTGATATTTCACCTGAGAACAGGCAATTGTCACGTTATAAACATTATTTTTATAAACCACTCATTCCCTAATGAACGCACTGCAAGCTCCATAAAACACGCGTTGCCACCTGACCATCTGAACCTAGCCTTAAACAAAATGTGCTTAAGAATAGGCTCTAAAACGCTTGGATGAAAAATTGCATTTCCTGTTCTAAGTTACACTAAAAAGAACACAAAACGAAAAAAAATATAGTCCATTGTTTAGAAACTGCCTTCGACATTTAAGTATGCTCGAATATTTTAAGCATTAAAAGCTCTGTTTTATTGAAAATGCATTTTAAGCACTGTAGGTAATATCTTTTTTTAATGCTTAAAAAAACTTTATTTTCGAAACTATGCTACATGGTCTCATATTGAAGTGACAATCGTAATTTCAAGAGATAATCTATTTTGGATTTGCTTAAAGTTTACGTACATATTTTGACTGTACTTGTACTGTACTTGTAACAGAAGTAAAATAACGTCACAAACATCGAAAAGTCAACCAAAAAATGAAATCTCCACACTCACCACTAATTGATTGACAACAACTCATCAGATCCACTTATTCTCAAATTGGGTGGCGACTACCCAGTGCCCAGTTTTCCATTACCTTAATTGGTCGAGCACACGCCTTTCTGACAAAATCATATATCAGGCAAAAGGACAAAGTCCGATGACACTTAATTTAGCAATTAACCCCTAATTTGATTACATACGTCATTGGCTCTGACGGGAGTGGACGATTTGAGGTCTGCCGTCTGATTGGTCGAGTGGCAGTTGATTTATTTTTCGGGATTGCGTAATTGATTTTGTTTGGTGAGTTCTGTGTGATTTTAGTGGACGATGACTACGTTTTATTGAGATAAATTTTATTGTGTGTTGCTCAGCTCCCAATGTTAAATGGTTGTAACTTTGTCAGTAAGTAATATCTTCTATCAAGGTATATGAGTACATCTGCATGCATACTTGTATTAATCACCACCGTTTTGTCCATAATAACATTTTCATCTTCAATACAGTCCACAAATTTGTTTTTCATCTATCCCTACTCTTATAGTGAAACCAAAACATTCATGCTCAAAAATTTATGAGTTATTTTTCCAAAATATTTACACAAAACCCAATGTACTACGTGTAGGTTACGTAATTTCAGCTTCGCGATAGAAATTCCAATCTCAATACATAACTGAGCTTCCACCCACAAAATACAGCAGCAACGAACACACAAATCATTGCAGCTGACACAGTCTAGATTCCACAAAAATATGGAGCAGGAACACAATAGAAAAGTGCGCAATAGTGAAGGTAGTTTCTCCACAATCATATATTCTCGAGCACTCCAGCCTCCATGATCAGTTAACTTTTAAAGCTCATTAAAAAAGATGGTTCATTCGTTTCGTGTAAATTTTCAAGCTGGCGGAAAATTAAAATGGCACCCGCGGCGTAGCACACACCGGCGGGGTACCTATTGTATTGTGTGTATGAAAGTAGAACGAAAGAGAAAAACTTCGCGTGTTTTCATACGTTTACTTTACTGTAAAAAGTTTATCGGTTCGAGTTGGACGGATTTCACCCGTTGTTTGAATGTTTGTGAACTGCAGTACGTTGTGTTGGACGTACTATGTCTTTTGGGAAATGGTGATACATGTTTGTACCTATAGCTCGGTTTATTGATCTAGTAAACTGCCTCATTGGTTTGATTGTTTAGTGGTTGCAAGCATGTGGTCCTGGTTTCGATTTCCGACTGAAATACTGCAACTTACTCCTGGGCTACTAATTTGGTTCTCAGGGGAATTGCAAAATATTCCTACCCATAATAAAGATATTTTCCCAAAAACTGTTTGGCCCACACTACTAATGTCCCTTCATAATTCTAAGATAAATACCATCACACCCGTTCAAGACAACATGGAATCCAATAGGCATGCGTAGTTAACTGCAAGCTACAGATTAGCTAGCAGATAACCGACAAGCTGCACTAAATACCTTGCAACCCTAACGTATAGCTAGGTAATACCTGCAGATAAGTACCTATCCGCTGCTAAAAGTTCCCAGCTATTATAAAATTTTGAAATGTTCACCATCAGCATAATATTACAAAGACGAAGATGTCGACTATATTTTTTTTTTAAGGGTGAAAATCATCAAATGTTTTCTTCCGCTCTGGGTGGAGCGTGGGCGTGTCAGACTCTTACTTAATAAAACCCATCCGTGTTCCTTCTGAAGCCCTTTACGTTCCAGGGCCGCGGCGACTCTTTCGAACAAATTCCGCAACCCTGGCAGGTATCTACGTCTCCTATGGGCAATACTTTCCAGTATTGCCCGTAACGCGCTGTATATCATCAAGTGGATCATAAACATTAGTGTGGTCTCTGACCCGGCTAGTAAAATATATAGTTTGGTCTTTCATGTAATATGACTTGATCCTCTGTGTATCGCTTACCAGCTAAACGTCAATAGATAGTATTTGTATTTGTGTTTACATATCTGTACGTACATATGAGCATTGGTCTCAGCAAGATGTCAAATAGATTTACAGTATTATGTTTGTATTAATGAAAGATACCATTATGCACATTAAAACTGCCAAAAATTTCACGAAAGACCCTCACTCCGATACAAATCCACATCACTTTATAATGCAACAGCCCCGCACTACAAGACAAAGCGGAATCCATTCGGCGTGTGTATGAATGTATGTCTGCCTGTATGTTAGCTATCTACCGTTTACAGACGGGCCGGCTGCCCGCAAGCCTGCTAAATACCAATAATATACTTACAGGGAGTGTACGACAGAGATTTCCACCCATAAATTGAATGAGCCGTCAAACAAAGAGAGCTCATGTTTGGCCCGATTTAAATTTTCATTCATACGTAATGCTTTTGTTGGCCTACCATTGGATTTAATTAATGGGAGTTAGATAAGGATGGCTATGATGGCTTTTGACCGCGGGTTTGTTCGTATAGAAGTGATATTTTTAATCGTGTTTGAGTGTCGTATGGATTCATGCGGAAGTGATGTGTGAGTGGGTTTGTAAAAAAAGACGAATGAGGTTTTAATTTATGAGATTTGTCCTTTCACCATAATTTATAACTTTTGGGTAGGTATCTATGTCATATAATCTTGTATTATTTATTACATTAAAATTTAATATTAAAGACATCATAACTCAGTTCAATCATGTTCAATCAGTCTGAAGATCAAGTTTTATATTCTTCTGTTTTACGTACTGTAGTGTTGAAATTGATTCGATTCAAATTGAATTAATATTTAAAAATGTATTGGAACACAATCGACTCTATAAAATGGTCGTTTATCTGCGAATGACAGTCGGGCCATTACCACAACCGAATAGTTTTGTCGAACAACTGCGGTGACCGCTAACGGTCTAAAATAGCATGGAATTTCGTACCTAGGGGTCAAAATTTATGCTGTTTTAAATTAGGAATTATTATTGGTTTGAATTGATTGTAAATAAATATCTTTAGTATCCTTGGACAACTCACACACGGTCATCCGATCCCAAACTAGGCAGAGCCTGTGCAATGGCAATCAGACAACTGATAATCATACTAATATTTTTCTAAATACATACATATTATAGACAAATTACACCCAGACACAAAACAAATGATCATGCTCATCACACAAAGATTTGTCCTGGGTGGGAATCGAACCCACGACCTCCGGTTTAGCAGTCAGGGTCACTAACCACTCGACCAACAGGCCAGTCTCAATTTTATTAGCGGTGCCATTCTACGTGGCTGGCGTGCCTAGGAGACTGGCAATAGCCAGTCTCCTGGGCACGTTTCCGGGTGTATTTCGTTTTTGTATATTAGTACGTAGTTAGGTTTAGCAGGCATTCATAATTAGTTGATTGTATTGTTATTTTCCTACTTTCACTTAAATAAAACTTCTAAAAAAAATTTGGTTTAAACTAGTGTAGAGTATGTAAAATTGTTTGATTAAATGCTAGTAATTGAAGTACTTATCTCGGCTCTGGAAGTACTAACCCCATTAAAAAAGGTTTTCTCTTCCAGAAAGCTACATTATTGCGGTGCCGAGTGTCATAGACCAAGAGCCTATTTGAAAAATGTGATCAATGGTTGAAGATTTTGCTTTTTATTTTTCCTTCAAGGGAGGTTAAGGTCGGTAGGTAAGTTAACGAAGGGTGCTGTGCAAAAATAACACTCTAATAAGGCAGCATCTACTTATTAGGGTATCTTTCACAAAGGGGAGATCGGTCTTCTAGCAGTCGTGCCACTATTATGCTAATTAGGCACTTGTCTCACCACTGACGATCAGCGAGCAGCGAATAAAGCTAGAAATTAGATACGGATTGGCGAGCAGCGAGAAGCGAGAGTGTAGTTCCGTTAGATTTGTCGCTCGGCTATAAGCGAGTGCTCTTATGCGATAGGCGATTACTCGCACCACTCGCCCCGACCGGCCGAGAGATGCATTTCTGCACAAACCTGCGCGCGCTACAAAGCGCTGAAATCATAATATGTTAGCTAGCACTCAGAAACGCACTATAGGTATAAATTACCGCCGGTTGGTCTCTCGGCGTGAGTTCTGACTGCCAAGCAAGCATCGCTGAGCGAGTATATTATCTTTGATACTTCTTGTCGCAGTGAAAACTATATAATGTTATGAGAGTTCTCGCCGGGCAGTGTGAACCGCCATTCATCAACTATAAAATGTATGTGTCTCCTTTACTCACACGGGATCTATATATTTTGTCCGTTACATCAGCGAGAAAATAGCCGATAGCTAATCGCTTCCTAGTCGGCGATGGGACAAGTGGTAGGTATTGGGTAAATTGGGAAAATTAAAAATCAATATTAATCAGTATTTAAATTATTTTATTAAAAAATAGGTATCCAAAGACTAATACAAAAATTAAAATCCGTCAAGTTTATAATTATTGTGTTGTCTATTTCAATGTATGGTCGTAGCATAACGCACATAAAAATAGGCCTTTGGGCTTGTTACAATGTTTTGTTATTCTAGTACAATTTTCATAAATAGACACCTTGCTATTTTATCTCAAATGTTCAATTTGGTAATTTTATTAAGAGTAATCTACACATCTTTGTTTATGGATTACTTTGAAAAGACAGATTTTTTGCCGTGAAAGGAATTAATGTTTGTGATGGGAAATATTTTTATATCATTGGTAGTAGTAGCTCAGTTTAGTTTTTGAAACACTATAATTATATTACGTTGGTAGTTTGTTAGCTACGTTGTTTAGAAATATTATTTGCGTTCGAAGTTATTCTGTCACTTATGAAAATATAATAGAATGCAAACGTTGATGTGTAGATAGGATCCTTAAAACGTAATAACTTAACATTTTATGGTCTGGTCTGGAACACTATGATTCCAGAATTCTTTGATCCATAAACAAAGTCGTTCCATTTAAAGTTATTTGCAATAAACAAAACAGCGTTAATAAACACGTATTGAACTTCATTATTATTCATAAATACATATATTTTATAATAATAATAAAAAAAAACTTTTATTTTAGTATTATTATGTGAAATGCCTATTGCCTTTATTATTTTTGAACAAAGTGCGAAAATAGGAACTACTAAGAATTCTGTTTAAGAACCTGCAGTCTAAACTCTACTTTATATGAATTTGCTGTACATAGCAAAGCAAGGTATCTAAATAAGGTTAGGGACTCAAGAACGCGAGTGGCGACAATCTCGCAGTCGGTCAGTAATAACATCAATTTAAATGACAACTGGAGAAGTTTCTTGACAAACGTGCTTTGAAGAATTCCGTTAGCGTTCTTCATTTAGATTAATGTCTCCACCGTTTGTCCCTGTCACCACAACTCGCGATCTTGTGATCTCGGCCTAAAATAGTTCGTTTAACAGGCCACAGATTAAAAAAAAAACAGTTGATACATTCAATTTGAAGTACAAAAGGCGAGTCAACTCCATTTTAACAAAATGAAGGTCTAATACACGTTATAATAATTATGTTTTCTCAGATATGGAAGCGTCCTAATTAATAACATTTTTAACTATTACATGACTAATACATTTGATATGCAATACAAGTCGTGCTATTTAATATTATAACAAGTGGCTATATAAACTCATATCACATGATCTTACGTAGATTCTAATTTTATTTTTGTAAAAGCTTCATTTGAATTTTATCTCACAACTCCGATGTTACTTTATTATTATTAAGCTATGATTCCTACTTATCGATACCAGAAATATCAATTAACGTAAGGGAAATTTTGGCATTTTGCATAAATGAACCTTACGTTAATTGTCGTAGGGGCAATTTGGCATTTTGGGTAAATGTCTCTTACGTCAATTGATACTTCTGGTATTGTTATGGCACGTGAAATAAACTAAATAATAATTCTAATTAAATACAGTTAATAGAACTAATAATAAAGTTTTTATTCGAATAAATTATTGTTTTCTAAATGCATGTATTAAATAAAATACTATTATTCGAGTTTTAAATCTATTATTATTTACAATGCTATGAATCATTTTAATAAGGTTATGTTATTTCAAATTATTGCCAAGCGTTAATTTGTTCTTTCTATTTTTATTTGTTACACTTACTCTAATGATATAGGATTACAAATTCGTGTATTGATATTCAGCCGGACATATCAATTGAATTTCTAATTCCAATTCCAATAATAACATTGTAAACATTTATTAGAATTGATATTTAACTTCACCAAGTTACTTCAAGAACATTACTCGTATTCGTTAAATTTATTATAGTTAAGTATTTACATAATTTACAATAATCTATAATTACAGAGACTAGGAATACTTTCAAAATATATTATAAGAAATTTCAGATAAATCACTGTCAGTTATTGTGCGCTGTAACAAAATAGGCCAGTCACTTTTAAATCACAATTTTAGGCCTTTGCAGTCCGCAGAAATCAGAATTAAAATCACTCACTGTCACTTTTCACTTCAAAAATTAACCAATCACGATCCTTTACACGTATACTATATACTGCAACTGTACAGCGTGAGGAAGAACTGCGATCTTAGTGACGTCACTACACTACTAGGAAAGATTTTATCGGTCTATACGTCCGTTTGGCACAGGTCGCCGAAAACCGGCAAGGCGTGATACTACCGAGTCACAGAGTCGACGCGGGGGTGAGGCGCGGGGGGCGGGTGCGAGGGGGCCAGGGACGGCTTGGCAGCAGCCAGCCCCTGTCCCTGCCTGAATGACGTCAGCCGGGCCAGCGTCCGCGTCGCATCGTTGTCAAAATTAGGCCTCTCGTACTGATGCTGTGGTCTTTGCCGCTGAGGCTGCATTGCTTGCAACTCATCGTAACCACCATCTTCTGGATAAGTCTCCTCATCGGTCTCTTCTTCGCCAAATGCTCTGTACGTCGATTCCGTTTCAGAATTCTTCCTAGAACTAATACCATAAGTACGACCTATCAGCGATTGTGTTGCATCAGTCTTTGAGTTTTTATCGCCTTTTCTGTCGTCTAAACTTTGATTGTAACGTATCTGAGCCTTCTGAGTTTTCTCTAAAGAAGGCAGGTCGTAAAACTTCAAGACGTTTGGATGACCTTGGAAGTATTTTTCACTGTACACGTTTCTGTTATAGTAGCCTCCGTTGCTGGCTGGATACATTTCCTCTTCAGGGGCATACCGATTGTCGAAGGATTCAACGTTCTTACCAGTTGGAGGAAACCAGCCCTGTTGAAAACACAAACTCTGATAAATACTTCAAATTAATATAATGGATTGCTATTGAGATAAGTTTTGGCAATCTACAGGCATCAATTACTTCCCAAACAAGTGATACTTCACAAGTACTTGAGGCTTCGACAGTCGAGTGAATAAATTAAATGGCACAAACTCCAAGTTGGCAGAGCTTCAAATTTTCGAAATCGAGAACATTATATAATTGGACACTTACCAATGAACTCACACATTGCCTGGTATTGGCAACTAAAGTAACCGAGGCATACGCCGCGGGTGAAGTTGCAGTTTTACTTGTGTTCCATTCATTTGCATTCGCTCGTGAAGACGTCACTTCAGCATATTCAGGTAATTGGTGCGCAACTTTGTCGTACTCGGAGTTGGCTTTCTCTTTGCTTTGATTAGTTTGAGTGCCGGACATACATAATCCTGGCTGATTCTCCATCCACAACAATGACTCAGTCTTCGTCACCGTGTTCTTATTGTAGCAACTGCTCAGAGGATGTGACAAAGACACTGCGGCTTTTATGTTCATTTGAGTCACTAAACTCGTTCCGTTAGAATCTAAAACAACATCCCCAATTAGACATACCAAGGATTTCCTTCATTATAATACCGTTTGACAACCATTTCATAAGCGGAATGCAAATGATCTCGTTTACTGAATACTTAAAAGATGTAAAACGCAATATAAAACAAACAAAGCGAGGGAAATTGGCTTAAAGGTAACTGGGTGAGTCAACAAACGAATCGCCCGGAGAAAACAAAATAGAAAACATTTACATTTACTGGGTCTTTATTTCTCGGATTTGTATCATTCCTTTGTGCCCGAACGTGAATGCAAAGTGAAAGAGATCCACTGCGCTCACGAGAGGGCTCGCGCTACCTTTCAACTCGAAAGTAATCTAGCCTCCCCTCTCTTACCGTCGCATGGCAAAGCCTCCATCAAACAAACGCTCGCGCCCTGCACCACCCCACGACACCCGAGGAATGTTTTTAATTTTGAAATTCTGATGCTGATTCCTCGGAAAAAATAGCGTTTCGAGATAAGCTGAATAACTGTTTATTTGCGAGTTAGCGTCGCCGGTTGTTTTATGTGAACGCGATCCGCTCCGAACAATCAAAGATATACGCGGAACATTTATTATGTTTGTAGTGCAGGGTGGCGCAATCGGTACTTCACAACGTAGACTGACACTTACCATAAATGTTAGGGAGCGCAGACTTTTTGGCGAAAATGTTGTGCTTCCGCACATAAATAATGCCGCCAATCACAATTATTTTGAACAGCACAATCGCTCCAATCAAAAAGTAAAACCATGTTTCCATAACAAAGTCCCCAGCCACTATAGACACCTCCCCGTTTATCGGGTATCTGAAATAAAATAAATACGTCAGAACGTCCGTCCGTTGTTTCATGTAATGACATTTCATTTGCGATTACATTCTGTGGATTTTATTTGGGAAATGAAATTACCTGGATAACGGGTCGAGTCCAACGGAGCGAGAGTCGATATTTAAATAGACTTTTTGACTGAATGGGCCGAGTCCGACGATAGTTTCGGCGGCAATTTGGACCGAATAGCTGACACCAGACGTCAAATTAGTCATAATTAGACTGGTGGCTTGATGAACGGTCGTGTTGATAGCCACCATGGATTTGTTCGCAGGTATGTCCAACCAATTAACCAGTACGTTGTAACCAGTAATAATCCCGTTTTGTAAATGGGCCTCCGGAGGGGACCATTTCAAATGAACTGTGGTGGTATTTAAAATAAACATTTCAATGTTAATTGGAGGACCGTCAGGAACTGTAAAAAATAACAAAATATTAGCAAAACTGTGAAAGGTAAAGTAAAGGCATAAAATGCAAAAATAATCTAGGTATTTACTTACCATCATCCAAAGTTTGAGCCACCCTGGAATTTGACGGCTTCCCCTCGAATTTCTTGTAGAAGGGTATGAGGAAAAACTCGTATTTTGTGTATTTTCTCAAAGATGTTATTTCATATCCGGAGACATCGTTGGAATGCAAAATAGTTTTCATTTCATACTCGGTCGTTATATTGTCTAGGGGTCTGAAATATATGAATAAGCCCTCCAAGTAGTAAAAGTTCAGTATTTCCCACATGAGCTTTATAGTTTTTGAGTCGATCGGTGTTGCTTCAATCAGTTCTACAATATTGTCGGTTAGAATGTTGTTTCTGAATTCTGTATTGTTCGAAAATACTCCAGTTTCCCATAAGGAGTTTGAATCGTCACCAATAGTAACCGCATCGGACACCGGACTTGGTCCAGACAGCCCATGGGAATTTTCCGTCCGAACTATAAACATGTAAGTGACCCCAGGTACTAAAGATTTTGCTACGAATTGTGTATGATGGACCCGCCTCGCCAATACTACCCAACCTCTTGAATTCCGTGGAGTGCTACTCCCCGATAAAGTTTCTCTCGAAAATACTTCCACTTGATATCCGAGTATGGACGACGATCCTATTTTATTATTCTGATTCCATGTTATTGTGACGCTAGTGTCTGTTATGTTGTATATTAAAGGTTTTGTGGGCGGTCCGGGTAATGAAGACACATCGGCAGCTCGAAAAAAGTGTATATTCGGATTGATCGGACTATCCACAAGCAATACGCCGCTCCACACATATTTCCCGTGATGCGAGGAAGCAACACACGTATAAGTGCCACTGTCTATTTTGTCCAAATCCTTCAATATGAGAGTACCGTCATTAGTAACATTGCGTCTATGATTTTGTATTAATGCTTCCCCTTCGAAATACCAGGCGATGATTGGTTCAGGTGCGCCGACGGCTGTACAGGGGAAAACTGCCATCGATTTTATAGGTAACGTTTGGTTAGAGGGCCCGTTTGTTATGATTGGCGGTGGGCGGTCATCGTCTGACGTCACGGTTAGTTTCCCTCTGACAAACGAACTACCAGCGAAGTTTACCGCCGAACAAACTATCGTGTTTCCACTATCGTTTTTATTTGTGTCGTTGATTGTTAGTACAGTCACCCCATCTAGTACTGTCGTTGCGTGGTATTTGCCTCTGGATGTGCCGGGGAATATGATTGTTCTATTGCCTTCCACACTCCAGAACATGGTCGGTTCTGGTCTGCCGGTGGCAGAACATGTAAATGTAGCCATCGTTCCAGTTTCAACGTTCACTGAATTTGGTCTTAATGTAATTGACGGCGGATCTATGAAGAAATAAACAAGATTAATTATATGAATCCTAATTCAAACACTCTATAAAAATATAATAGCTAACGGGACAGAGGTAAACGAATCGATTTTAAAAACTTACCGTATACAGTCAAGTATCCACTAGCGCTCACAGCGCCAACGGAATTGTCAGCTTCACAAGCGTACTCTCCCTCGTCCCCTAGAATAACGTTGTCAAGTCGCAGGCTCCTGTCGTCAAGAACTTTGACGCGGCCGAGTGGCATGTTTCCACCTCCAGCGGTCCTCCGCCACAGCACGTCCGGGAGGGGGTCCCCTCCCACCCGGCATTGGAATGTGACGCTGCCTGCAGTCTGTGCCACAACGTCCTCGGGGCCCGTGATTAAGTACGGCTTAACTGTGCAGTGAGAAATGTCTCTCTGAATTACATGACAAAAGAGGTGTTCGCGAGAAACGGCTCACAAATGTCGAGTCGCAAACAGAAATTACAGAGTTATGAATTGAATTCAACAAATCTTTGCTAGTTGCAAATTCGAGGTACGAAATGAATTGTTACTCACTGTGTATTCTGAGCATCGCCACGGCCGACTCCCTCGTTCCCGCTGCATTCCGCGCGATACATTGATATCTTCCGGCGTCGGTTTGCCTGGCGTCTTGTATTACGAGGTTGCCACCGTCGACTAAATGCATCCTGGGGTAATAAAGCACCGCAGTTTAGCATTGGAAGCAAACAACTGCTCCAATATTAATAATGAAGCTATTTATTCCTTCGAACAAAGTGCATAGTAACAAAGTCATTCAAATGTGGGGCGGAATATTTCAATGGGAAATTAACATTTAATAAAGGGTCCGGTGAGTCAGAACTATTGAGATTTTTACTTGATTGCTTGTCGAGCTCTTCAAATATCCCCTTCTTTTATAACTTTGATGTACCTCCCTCTCTGCGTACGGCTGTTAATTATTTTTATGCTCCACCATACGCAACTGCGCGCCCTCAAGATGTGAAGCTCATAAAAATTCATAGAGAGCAAAGTGAAAATTGGCAATATAACTTTTGAGCGAGATTCAATTCAGCGCGTTAAGATTTATCTCATTTTTAAACAATGTTGGTCTTGTTAGTTTTACTTTGTAATATTAAGAGTTTTGTTCGAGAGAAAACGTCAATAATTTATTTGAAAAAGTTTTTCGTAGCATAGGACTGAATAAAATGCTTTGAAGCTTCAACCCTATGAACAAAATCATTGTCTCAAGATCTTAATCAGGTCTCCAAAGGCTATATAAATATTCTCAGACACTTAATTGCGACCATTACAAAGTCCCGCTCGTAAAAGAATGTTGGCTCCCGCAGCTAAGATCCGCATAAATTAGTACCTAGTTTGATTGCCCATAAACACTGAGTCATGATAATAGAGTGCTAATAGACACTTCTTCCAAAAATCAAATACGTTGCTTTATGGGGTCCAATGTTTAATTGAAGTAAAACCTAGGTCATTTGACAAAGTGGTATTATATCAGCGATAACGATTCAAATTCACGACCGGTTTAAATTTACCATGTCGGTTCTGCACTGATCTCCAGTCTGTCAGAAGCTAGAAAATCTGGCTCCAGTCTTGTCAAGAAGTACCGTGCTACCGAGTTAATGGGTTGTGGAGGTCAGGTAGGTAGCCGCTCCATTTAAAATACTGGTATTTAGTCGAATCCTGTTTGTCTGGAAGCCAACCCCAATATAAGGCTAGGTAAATAATGATGTCAGTTCCGTACATTTTGAACTTTTCAATAATTGTTGAAAAGTCCATGTTGTTGTGATAGATGCCACCGTGTTCAGATTTTGCTTGGTTATTTTATTGCAATGGAATCGTCATTCAATCATTAAAAATCAGTAATAATGTTCTACGTAGAATAGTAATACAAAAACTAGACAGCGCATTGCGACAAACTTTGCTATTCATTTCAAAGACTTAAACATTAGCATTCCATTTTGTTCTCACTCTGTGTCTGGAACTCTGAACGGTGCGGAAGAATGTATGGAGATATCCGATATCAAACGACTGTTCAAGTAGCTATTCAAGACTATCATGTTTCCACCATCCCACTTTGCTACTATGAGCACTTGCTACCCTCGAATTTGCCTCAAACTACCCTTTATCACAGACACCGTAACTTCGGATAACTTCATGTTCTTTTAAGTTGTAAGTTTAGAATTGCATTTAATGTTAGATTTGTTGAAATTATGCGGTTTGAAGTTTTCCTTGACTTTAGATTGACACATAAACTACTCATAAAATAATCGAAAGATTAGGTTCCATACAAATTGTTTTCTAACCTATAGGTACGATTTTGTTTTTGGACTTGAGCGTATATAAAAAAATCGAGAGCTTCTTTAGCAACGTTTTACCTCCAGATGGCAAATATCTTCAGACTTTTAAGTTTAGATTTTACCCTGGTTTTTAATGTATTTGGTATTTTATAAGATCAAGAAATTATTACTAACCTGGAGTCACCATCAAAATGCAGCATCTGCCCGTTCTTCTTCCAGTATACGGTAGGTTCTGGTGACCCTCGCGGTGGAGAGCATTCAAGTATCACAGTCTCGCCTTGTGCCGACTGTGTTGACACCGGCTCCAGTCTGAACTCCTCACGGAGAACTAGGGGAAAAAAGTTGATTTATTAGTCTTGATAATACAACTACACATTTTTTTCAACGGGCACACCAGAAACTTTATCAGAACGCAGGCCAATATTAAAGGTAAGATTTTATTCGGTAGGATTTTAGTCAACCCTAAGGCCGAGGGTATCGATGACGGGTTACCCCGCGACAAAAAAGGACCACTACAGTCCACATTTGCACTTTACACGCTTTAGGGACTGCGCAATGATGTGGACGGGTAAAGTAATCACACGAACAACTGACCATCCAACCCAAGGTTTAAAGTTCAAGCTGCTACATTTTTAAACCGTTTGCCCTACTTTGCAAATCAAGATTAGTTTACTGTGGCCAGTGCAAAAAGAAAGCAAGCACCGGTACAATTACAAAATTACTGAATAATTAAATGTTACCTGCTACATGCAACGTTGCGTTTCGACTCCTTGCTGTGCCGTAAGGATTGGTGGCTTCGCACCAGTAAACGCCAGCATCTGAATGTGCTCTTCCGTGAGTAGTTCTGAGGAAGAACAGGCCTCCGGCTGGGAGTAAGCTCCTGTGGGTATCTGAGACGACGAGTACCCCTCCCTTGTACCATCGGATGGTGGGAGGGGGGGATCCTCCGGCGCGGCAGTTAAGAGTTGCAGGCTGGTGGCGCGCTACCGTGACGTCGATGGGCTGCTCTATGATGTAGGGTGCTTCTCCGGTGCTGACGTAGTCATCGCTCATACCACCGTTTACTGGACCTGTTGACAACAGCGTATTTAAAATGATGACGATTGATTCTTAGTATGAATGACAGTAGGAATCTAGCCAATGATTTTTTTATTTTTTTTATTATATTGCACAAAACACACCGTCATGTCTGATATTGCAAAAAAACTACCGGATTCTTTGTCTTGATGTTGAACATTAGCACAGCTACTTCTCGTCACATCGACCCTAACAATATAAATTACTGTGTAAACACTTATTTCAAGTGTTTATGCAGTGGCGTGTTGGGCAAGCGTCGTGAAAGGCGACGTTCGATCCCACCCACTGCAATTTCTCACCAACACACGAGTTTTATTTAAAATTTTCCCTAACAAAAGCCCTTACTAACCTACGGTTTATTTTAATAATAGGTGGAGTATGTCATTTGCAGTTACTCTAAAGCGTCGCACAATAATAATGAGCTATAAACACAGGCTTGCCCGTGAGGCTGAGGGTCCCCTTCGGAGGCTGGGGTACCCAAAGACCCCACTATTTTACTCTGTTTACAACGAACGCGCAGATGTTAGTTTTTGACACTCGAATTGATGTATGTCTATTGTTACTGCGAGCTATTGTAGCGCAGAAAAAATCAACGAAAAAAAATATTCGATTCGGTGTCCGATTTTAGCAAAATGAACCTTCATAATCGAGTCGATTTCATTGGCGAACTTGTATTTTGCGAACGAAATCAATAGGGATTACTCTTTTGTATGCAGTAATTGTGTTTATTTATTCACGTGTTCCAGAGTTGTGAATGTGGTACGATACAAGGGCTAATCTATAATTGAATCTCCATTCGATTTGCTATCTTTCGATTTTTGTGTCGCAGCCCTATTTTTATAACGTGTTTTTGGAAAGTATTGGTTGGCCTAATTCTGTAAAAATAATAAAACTTATTGAAAAAGAATACAATGAGAAGGAGAGGATAATTATGTACGATTCCTTTGTTATTTTTATTATTGAAATGTACAATGTTTGTACATTGAAATTTTAATAATGCGTTGGACACAAAATTTGTATAGCTCGATCTTTAATAACTGAAAACAGAAGCTTGACGTATTGTTACTCTTCAAGTTTTCTTTTAAAAAATACAAGTAGAGTACCTATCTAAAAAAAAATATGCGACCCTTCAAAAACTTAAAAAAAAACTGTCGTCGGGAATGGCGATGATGACAAAAATAATAGCTGTTTCGCGTGTTTGCATTCTTATAAAAAGTTTATTTCATTTTCCAAAGCATAGTTCCAAAAAAGGATTTTCTATAACTCAGAAATATATTTTACCTTGGCTTTAAAATGTTACGTGCCTGCTTCATTAGGTGCACATTGGAATAAACTTAAAAAAAAAGTTTATTTAGAATACAACGATAACACCGCCAGTGTAGAATAAAGTTAGTGTAAAAGTGTTGTGTGATAATAATTTGATATTTGGAATACAATAAAGAACATTTTATTTAGCTCTCGGTCTAGCCCTGGCGCATACAAAAAATTTACAAAAAAAATGTAATATGTTTAGCATTTTTTTTTGTCAGCATACTGGTACAAAAAAAAATTATCCTCTTCAAAACCATGTTCAATGAATGACTCATCCCTCCAATGGCACAGAGTAAAAATACTCGATTCTAATGACTATATATTAAAATACGGAAGCAATCAAACCACTATATTTCTTTTCTCCAAATCAGCAAAAAAAAAGTTTTTCATCAGTCTCCTTATAAAAAATATAACCCATGATAGCTCGACGTCGCCATATGAATGAATATAGAGCAAAAAATATTGACCATAGACCAGCGGTGTGACAGCTATAAATTAAGTGTCGCCATCGTAAAGAACACACAGATATGATACGGTTACACTACATAGATACTAGCGTATGGCCGGGAAAACAGCGGAGGAGAATGAGCGTTTTATTAAAAGGAGCGTTTTATTAAAAGAGGCGTTAGACAAAGTGATATTACATATATATGGGTGATGACGATTCTCAACAGTCTACATTATAATGTTTCGGATTGACCCCTAGACATTTCAGTAGCACACATATCAATCCCATTCATTTTTATTTTTGATAATCGTTATCGCTGATAGGATGTCATTTTTGTAGACAGTAGACCTTCTGGAATTCGGAGAACAGATTATAACTGCAATTATTAAAAATTCAACGGAATTTTTGATATCCTCTGGCGCCTGCCATACAAAGTTAGAAAAAACCGTAGTGGACTTGTGTCAAGTTGTGATGGACTAGGAGTTCAAATGCTCAAATTAAACCACAGAGATCATTAACAGGATTTAATTGATTAGGATCAGTTTCAACAGTTTTCTTTATTTCTTCTTTGTTTCACTTAGTTGCCTACATGTATCCCATAAATTCGCAACAAAGTCATTTGCCAGACAACTAAAGTCACCAACATTGCGAGTAGAATTGCTGAAGTGGAAGTGGGCCGGCCATGTCTGTAGACGGACAGACGGTCAATGGTGTAGACATGTGTTAGAATGGAGCCTGCGTATGGTAAACGTAGTGTGGGACGCTCTGCGGCACAATGGTCGATGATTTGAAGAAGGTGGCTGGCAGCGGATGGATGTGGATTGCTCAGGACCGGGATGGTTAGCGCTCTTTGAGGCTTATGTTCAGCAGTGGACGGCAATTGGCTGATATGATGATGATGATGATGGATCCCAAGTTAATAACCGCGGTTCTCATAGCCCAACATTCCTAGACGTGCAGAGATAAAAATAAGATTTAGCAGATTGCGAGTAACATAAAATATTGTTTATGTTTATCTCGATACGTTACTTTATCGCACATAAAACTAACTTTATCGCATAGTTGTGCGTTAGAACTCTGTACGTATCGATTATTAGATATTTACTCGATATATCCTTCCTCGGGTTTATGTGTATGACATAAAGTTTTATTATAGGACGTTATAAATATTTATGTAATTTAAAAAAAATATGTGACCCATTTTTAAGATTTATTTTGGTTTTGGTGCTCACTTTCTCACTTGGTGGACTTGGTATTGAGTCATGCATTGCAAGAAGTTAGACTATGCAACTTGGAGATATTGAAAAGTATTTTTACGGCTTAGGTCCGTATCTGCGTGTAATCTTTTTGTTAGGTTTTCCTATATTTCTCAATATAATGGCAAAAAACGTGCCGTATTTCAACCTAGCCGCAAACCCTTGCGGCTCTTATCGTATAGCAACTGAAACCACTACCCGTAAATAAATAAGTGTAGCTACTCAAAAATATAGTTATTTATGTCTTCCCAACGAACACGCCAACGCCGCCGGGAGTGACTTTACAACTCACACGCTAGTAGTTACGGCTATTGTTCAAAAATCTTTGTTAAATAAAAAGTTCGCGAGGGTGATTCGTGTCCCCTACTAATTTACTACAGGCACATGTCGACACGCGTTGCAAGAGAAAAGTAAATAAAAAAAATCGGCTATAGAGACATGGCTTTCGCATTTAAGGCGCGCGACACGCGGCCAACAAACTCCAAACTGTTTCAAGTCCGTTTGAACTGATCCGTTAATGTTTTTTGTCGGTTGAAATTGATAGCTCTCGTATATACGTGAACTAATAAATTTTTAGAACATACGATTGCACTCAGTTCAATCGATTTGGGTTTATAGCAATTTCAACTAACGCAACTTTTGATTTTAGTACACTGTAATTGGAATAAAGCTTTCAGTGGGCTCGTAACATCATCAAAGCTAATCCCTTTGATCGTTCGCAGTAAAACTTATTTACGTAGAAAAAATCGCATTGCCCTATGTAATTACGTAATTACAGACCGAGTGCGCATTTTCAAATGCCCATAACTGTCAGAACTGTCACCCCAAGTAACTTGATAGCCGTTTGAATTTCGAATATCTAATTCTAATGGCAGTGATTGGCTCCCTTAGGAGGTAATCATGATTTTTCGAACGAACACGTGTTCAATTTTGGAACCCTTTGCAATATGATGCGTTTGAAGTTATTAGTTGCCAGTGCGTTCGCGACGTTACAACTGACTGCACGTACATAATTAGTGCGAAATTAAACATATTTTTCGAATGCATTTTCGCCTTTGTTCTATCCCCCCTGGGCAACATTATGAAGTTATTACTGCAAATGTTGTCACGCGTCTTTAATTTATGTTTTATTTTTATACGGTAACGACTGTTAATTAAAAAATAGTATAACTCCATGACCCAAAGTGTAACTTTGTCACAATTCTTGTTTGTTGCCGACCAGTACGACGGCCTACTACCATGAACCATAAAAAAAGATATTCAAAAACCGATCTCCTGGATAATCTGGCTAATAAATCCCGCCCAAAGCGCCCAAAATAAAAACGATAACAATAAAATCCATTATCCGACTTTAGGGTTTTATTAGAAGCGTTTTCACACATCGAACGTAACACGAACACGTGAAACTGACGCCATGTCGGCTCGTACTAAATGAACAAACGACACGCTTAATGAAATAACACTTATATTTTACGGTGCAAAAAACACGCACCATGTGCTAAGAATTAGCCAGACGGATAGACGGATTACTTAAATGTGTTTTTCGTGAGTTACCATGTTTGTCTTGTAAGGCGTCCTAATGTACGAAGGGACAAATTGTTGACATAGTGTCGCCTTTCTTGGGGCCGATACCTGGTTGGAACTGGGGCAGCTATCCGTGCAATAAATGACACCGAATTTGCTGTCAAAATTCTGTTGTTCGATTTTCAACTTTATTGCGAAGCTGCCAAAGTTTGGATAGGTTTGTGGTATGTTGTAAAGTTTATTTGGTTTTGCGAGTTGTAGCCATTTGACAGTGATGTTTACGGAAATGCGTCGGCGACATTCGTCGTCTAAAAGGACGGTTTGTTGTTGTGTCAGATCGGCGCGTGGGCAGATGGAATAACAGATTTTGATACTATGTACACAAAAAAGTTGTTAGATTTTAGATATACGGCCAGTGTAATGTCGAATCTGTCATGTCGTATTGTGTTAAGTTACTCCCACTGATATTGTATTTTTAGAGTTACAATGCGCTATAAAAAAAAATTGTCTTAGAAATTGGTTATCTAAGATGCAACAAAAAAAATACGTTCATAATTATATAAAGTAAAATCGATGCATGTGCCACTAGACCTTAAAATAAATAGCTTGTATACATACATAAGTAAATTAATCTTCCGTAAAAGTCTTTCAATTCATTGCACTAACAAACGAGAGGACCTCGGAACTTCTAAAGTCTAAGAAATCTTAAACAACCAAATCCAGCTTCCAAACCGGTACAAAATAGAGGTAAAAATAAAAAACAAAATCGGAAGCCATTATTTAGAACCAGGTACTTCGTCCAAAAAATACAAAAAAGGTAGTTTGCAAACTCAAAGTTATCTGATCTTCGAAACAAAAAAGTTCTTGAAAGGAGCTCCTTGCTTACTGATTAGTTGGCAACGACTATATTTAGAAGCATGATAAGAATCTTGTTGCGTTTTATTAAACAAATGTGGTCTTTTTTTCGTTTTCTTAATAGGTAGGTAATCGATTGCTAAGCTTCGGTATAGAGAGTGAGGTTCAAACTTTACAGACTTGCAGGGAAACACTTTTATTACTATTATAAGCCTGTGGTGTCCCACTGCAGGGCAAAGGCCTCCCTTCCTTTTTTGCATTCTGATCTATCCTGGGCTACCCGAACCCAATCTTTTAAGTAGGAGTCCAGCTCGAAAACCTCCTATCTCCTCCTTGGTCTACCGTCTCGCCGGCTCCTGGTGTTTGGAACCCAATCCGTGGCTACTTTCGCCCAGTTTTCCAGTGGAAGATATGACCTGTCCAATTTTATTTTAATTTGGCAGCTATGTTGCCTACATCTGCGATTTGAGTATTGGAACACAGCACACTGTTCCTTATACGGTCTGTATTTGGAAAAAACCACTAGACCTATGAAATTACACATTATACACAAGTGTGAATAAACAACACGTAGGTATCCACGAACTGCTGGGCAAAGACTGCCAATCACTGGTAAAGGTATCGATGAAGCCAAGGCTAATCATTCTCAAATGGCTATCATATCGTTCGAGTCTCCTCCAAACGAGATGAGGTCTATGCCCGCAATAGATCAATGAAAGGACAGTATTTTAGTACTAGTACTGCCTACGTATATCAAGTGATAGATTGAATATAAACGGTACACAAGGATCAATACAATATTTGTGTAGCAATGAAATAGAAACAGTTTGTTTCACGATAACCGTCCCATTTAGTAAATAAACATAGTGGTGACTAAGGCACTGTAACTGACAATGACAATTGATATCAGTATTATATACATAAACAACAGCTTGATTTAACAGTATTTTGTTCTATTGGTGGGACAAATAACTGGATAATAATGTGGAACGTAAGTTTTCCGGCATAGTATCAGAATATACACCAGGTAAAGAATGTAATTCGTGCCTATTTAAACCAAGGAACAGTGGTCACTTTAAAAATGGCGGCGTTAAAAACATGAATGCAGTCATTTTCGATCATAACTTCACGAACAAAGCTCAATTTACACTGATTTACATCAAGCCTATAACAAATGGTATTCAGAATTAGTATTTTATTTTCCTACGAAAAAAATACTGTTTTATTAGGGGTCATTCACACATGTCACCGTTCATAAAAGTCATAGCTTTGTATAGACCAGCGTTTGAGATACGCGCTGTTTTTCAAATGTCGAACAATGACGTACACTAAACGAGCAGGCCCTTTTTATCCATGGCAACTGTTTTTTTTTTGTGGCCAGTATCAGCCCTGATTACAAATTTAGGTCCATATTTGAGAATGATTCGAGAATGATAGGTACGCAAGCACAGAGGGGCAATTCTCATATTTTTGATGAGCGTTTGCATTCGTATATTATAAATAGGTTTTGCATTGATTGCGACTTGCATTTGAACATTTTTTTATCTGTATTAAAATCCGATTACTTCTAAATCTGTCTGGTTCAGAAGAGATCAATGGTGCAATCTAGAAAGGGCTGGGATAAGAAAGTGCTTATATATTTTTACAAATATGAATATTTTATTTCAACAAACTAGGCGTCGGTAATCTTATTGAAAACAATTTTTTATCATGGCTTCGACAGTGTATCGCTGGATACAAAATGTATGAAACAAAGTTCTGTCACAGATCCCTTTGTACCCGGATAAAGCTCCGACGTGTATTTTTACTCCATAATATAATTTTGCCATAAACCCTATCGATGGAAGCTATCGAACAGAGAAAAGTCCATTAAAACTCTACCAATCCTTTTAAGGTACCTATTGCGTAAACAATTAATGGAACTTTAAAAAGTAAATCGGAGTGAGAATTATTTTGTGAAAGTCACAATAGACAACCATACATATATTAAAATACATTTTCTGCACTTAGTGTGCATTTTATAATATGCATGTGCTTAATTTATAATCATGGTATTTACATATTTCTAAAATACTGGTTCCGCAATAACCTAATAAACTGCTATAGTTACTAAAATTGTCTTATCTTGGCTAATATGGGTCCAGTCACAGACCGATCAAACTAGGTTTTACTGAATAATATAAATAGCAATATATCATATAGCAATTTTCGGTCTACTGGTAATACACAGTCGAATTAATAATGATACTTAACAGTTAAAAAAAGTCACGCAATTTCGCCATAACACTATTACAAAAAAAATAATTCAATGGTGCATCATTTTGCTACGCTTCCATTGTATGTGTAACGTTTTTTACAGTGTATCGAAGTATAAAGTATGAGTTACAAAAGATGGGCGTCGTTTGACATTAGCTTAACTTCTTTACGCTTTGATGGGCGACACGGGCTGCTTCTGTGGGGTTCCGTATGCGAGATAGTGGAATCCTGTTGTGATTTTGATGATAATTCAGTTAATTCGTAAAATGAAATAAAAGGTAAAAAATTGTCTATATACAACCGGATTATTGCAATCGTCGTCAGTTTATAATAATTATAAATCTCGAGAGATTGTAAACAGGCCAGAAGTTGTAAACAGACTATTTTAGGTACAATATATCCGTGTCTATTATAGCCATCAGGTTGTGAAATGTGTAGGGTGACATTGACGAAATTAATGTTTATATGTATAAAGAAACAAAATAAAAGTATTAAATTAACCTTCTTTATTATTATCACGAAATAAAACTGCACGTTTTCTAAAAAAAAAAAACACGAAACGCACAAAATTTAGGAATCGCTTTCCATCCTTTCTTCGACTGGATCACTTTCCACAGCCTAAACAACCGTCAAAGAGGCCGCATTCATCTTTAAAAGCTCGACAATGACCAGATACGGTATTTATATACGCTGTTGATTGTAAAATATGCGCTAGACAGATGCGGGATACACATGTGTTTTGTTAACCTAATGAGATTTGTCGATAAGTTACGCTTCCCGCTTTGCATTAGTCCCCGGAGTATCATTTACTGTGTTTATTTGTAAAACACGATTTTTAACGCTTAAAAACTGTGGTCGTTTTTTTTATTGAGTGTGAAACGTCCTTAAGTTCTAAGGTAATGTTTAATGAGTAGAACTTTGGGGTGTCATTTAAGAGAAAAACTCACGACGTAGAGAAAAATAATGAGCCTTATCATCATTATTGATTTTTTGGATAAGGTAGGTTACAAATAATAAGGCAACAAGATAAAAAATCATATAGTATTGTTTTACAAACCAGAGAATGCTAACTTTGGCAAATCTCAGTCAATCTATAGGTACTGAATTTTATCGTTCCTTAAAATCAAAGGCCGTAACATTAATATCCCGATTCCAAAATCAGATAGAACTTTATCCAAGGTGTAGCCCCAACCAAAACTAAACCAATTATACGAACATACAACAAAATTATCGAAAAGAATAAGACCAAAATGTCAAGGTTCACCTCGATTAGCCTTGGTCCCATGGGGTTGCCAGCCCCCACAGATATTTGGTGCCTTGCCGTACCATCTAAGATTTGTGGCAACTTTTTATTTAATCGACGGAGGTTTGAACTTCTCTTGTCATAGATTGCATCTTTCTGCGGTTGTGTGGCTATTATTTTTGGCTTTTAAGCCTCTGGGGCACTAAGCTATATATAACTATGCATGGGGTGGCCTGCGCTTTCTCGTGTTTTGCCGTTTCTATTCTCCTATTATCTTAAAAAAAAAAATTGCGATCATTAGTAGTCTTAAACATTCTTCAATATGTCAGATCAAATGTTTTCAGCCATTATAAATGTAGCTTCAGAGAGTTTATGCATCAAAATGCAAACCAGGATGCAGTAGAATTAACTCTGGCCATGATAGCCAGTGTTAATCCATTTTATCAACTACATGGAAAACGGCTCAACAGCGCATCAGTGAACATTTTAGCACTGTGCTTTCGAGTTCATTATCTATTTAAGGAGAATATCCAATTAGGCTACCTCGTGATCTGAAAGCATACCTGGATGCTGCCATCCAGTTGTTAACTCCAGTCGGATTTGGTTTATTGGCTCGCAGCAGTCGCAGCTTTGGGTACCAGTACATGTCATTACGGGGTTTTAGTACGTAATAAATAGCCTTATAGCTTCTGACAGCTGTTCTACACTAATTTATTACTTGATGGATAAAAAAAAATGTGTTAAAGTGTATTGAATTTGAAATATACATATATTTAAACTGAATATAGGGATGTGCAGTGACTTTGTAAATAATATGGAGTTTAGTATTGATCTTTCAGGTAATGAACTTTGCGTGCTGATCAGAGATGTAAATGTCATAAGAGATGTAACAGAAACTAAAAAGAAGAAAGGTATCTTAAAACAAACTTTTTGTTTTAAGATATCTTTCTTCTATTCTTTATATGTAGATATATGAAAATAGTGCCAACTTGCAAATGGCGCCACGTGCGCGTGGTGAAAATAAGAACCAAATATTTCATCTCATCTTCTTCGTTAGTATTAAAATGAGACAAACGTATTGAATAGAAGGGCATCCAAGGAGGTTTGATCATTCAGCTTATTTATTCTAGTTATGTGAGCCTCCTTGGTGGAATTCTTGTATTTTTAATGGAAATTTAAAAAACACCGTACAGTGTACACACGGCGCTGTGCGACGAGGAGAGTGGTGAAATAAGTACTTAGATGAGAGTACCTATTTTACCGCACGTTCCATGCGTAATTTTTAACTTTCGAACAATCTTTACAGGCTTTGTAAATGCATTTTTTGAGCAAATGTTTTGAAAATATATATACTCTCTCATTGATTAAAAGAGAAGAACGTAAAGTATCTGTTTAGATATACCATAAGCATTATCACCATAGCATCACGAAAGTCTTCGGTACCTTACAAAAATTATGCTAATACGTGTATGTTTACCACAGCGGGACTCTGTTCGTGCCTACACAAGAGAAGAAGAACCAAATCTAAACGCGGCAGTGTGTTCAGCCAAGTTCAAAGAAAAAGGAACTGGCAACGCAGCAACCGTGTGTTAAGGTCTTACCTGAGCAGAAGCATATCAGTCCAAGTAAAGATGTCACCACGCTCAAGGTATCCATCGTGGCAGTCTACCACATCCTCAGCTCGACGAGTGATGTTTCTTGATGGTGGTTCTTCTCAACATTTTCCTGTTTTTCAATCATCTGAAACAATAAAGAAGGAAATTAGAATATATTTTTTATTTTTTTGTTTGTGAAAGGACATCATCCAAACATTTATGCAGCAAATGTAGCAGGGCCTGCCTAAAAAATAATTTATTCAGATAGAACTTGTCAACACTTTTTCTTTGCTGCACTTTCCATTTCGGACCAAAATGGATGATGCCCTTTGACATTCTTAACATGCTAAAAGGTCACCCTTTCAGTGAGATTTATCCTCATGGATAACAAAGAAAATCAATGGACAAAGTAATAGCTAATTAACTAATGAAATGTTTGTGTCTTATTTTCCTATTTTCCACATATTTTGCGTATTTCAGTCGGCTTCAGTACGGTATGAAATAGACAAAATCATCTTGTAGTAAGCTTCGCAGTTTATTAAAACACAAGAAGACTTCCTTCCACAAAGCCAAAATTAACTGTACCTTCACCTAAATCTAACTACCCCTTACAAACAACTCCATTTTTCGACCCAAAATAAACACCTTGAACATTTTATTCAAATAACCGCTCTAATTTTATTAAGTTCATCAGTTTAGGGCCTTTTCGTAATTTACTTTAGTTACACGTTGGATTTCGTAAAACCCCCGTACCCCTTTATTCAATAATGTAACGAGATAACAGGACCCATGGGCTCGGCCCTTGTAAATTTGAGGAGAAGAGTGGTTCCGCCTTATCTATTATGATTTCTTTGGATGAAAGTATTATTTATCTAGGATTTCAAAAAATAATACTTACTACTTTCAGCTTCTAAGTAAGGATTATATTTTGATAATATGTATGTATCTTTTATCTTTCTCCAAAGTCTTATTTATTGTTAATATAAGAACCTTGATTAAACAGTTTAGGCCTGAAAATGTAACCGACAAACAGACAGACATACCTGTTACATTTAAAGAGTGCACACCAAAGAAATTACGGTTATAAGGATTACAATAATTCATGAAGCTTATTTACCTTCTCTTTTTAAATGGAAGGTGCTTCATTTATTCAGGTGTTTCATTTCACACGTGTCATTCTTTATTTTTGCTTTCATATTATAATAAGTATGACTTAAGTATCTTCTCAAAAACCTGTAAATTCTATCTTATGTAACAGGTAAGTTAGCACATGAACACGCTGGCGTGTTGCCAGCTCCACACTCGTAGAATGTGTGCAACAAAAACCCTTTGCGACAGACGGTCTAAGTGGTGGTGAATACAGTATCAAAAGCCACTTCGTTTTGTAGATTAGTCTGGATATGCAGATAGTCTCAAGTATATGTTTTGTTGTACGTCGTGTTTCTTCACCGTATTATTTAAATAGATGTGGAGCTACTGCGATGGCTTACAAATCACTAATTTTAGGGAAAACATTAATTTCCAAATAACGCTTAGGTACATACAGACAGGGTTCACATAATTAATCCTGCTTTCCAATATATGCTTCCTTTTTTCGTTCATATGTGGAATATATGAATACCAAAACAATAACTAAACTGAAGTTGCAAGTCCAAAACTTGCAGTAAAACCTCAAACTATTAAATCTATCAATTTTAAGGTTGAGTCTGGACTCAAGTACGACACATCTGTGTGCCAAGTACCACTAGGCCCCCAAAATCAAATTATACAAACAAAATAACGAGCATACCGGCAACACTTCTCTACACATAAATGTAAACAACTTCACAACATTTATTTGGATTATCATGAACAGTAAACAGTTGTCAAGAAAGATTTTCAACTCTTAAATCTGTCACAAATGACTGCATGAAAGTGATTTGTAAGTCAAATATAAACTGAAATATAGGATTCTGTCTGAGAATTTAGTGTTTTCTGAGCCTGGAATTAGCTGTAATACTGACTGACTGCAAATTAGGTACCTACGTGAGGGCAGAATAATTCCTACAGATGTATGTTTTCTTTACAGATGAAATAAACGTGTTCGCATCCCCTTTTTGTTTGAACTTTCGTGGTAATACGTGGTATACTTAAAGATGTCACAATAAAAAAGTGCGGTCGTGTGCCATATATGATAAGTTCTATATGTCTACTTAACTCAACTGATACCACAAATATAAACAAAATATTTCAATAAACTTGTAGAAATCACAACTTTCTTTCATCTGATACTTTTATTAATAACATGTTTGTAAACATTAGATCGCGATCATCGGCCATGTTCCATGTAGTTTATTCAATAAACGTCTTAAATATAAGACGACGTTTCAAAAATATGCGATGTTTACGAAATTTATGGAATTTACGAAAAGGGCACATGTCGGAAGACATTAAAAACGATGATTATTAATTTTGTTTCACGAAGTTTCACCTACTTTTGAAACGCATTGGGCAACCTTTGGCAATGTTTTGTTTATTTTAAATGGTTGTTTATTATAAATATTAGGTTAAATGTTTCATGTTGTATTTAATGTGACAAATTAGAATAACATAGAGTTTTAGGAATCAATGGACCATATTGTTTTTGAGAGAGAAATCAGGTTTGGGAAAAATGCCTTAGTGTCACTTTTTGGTTCCTGTAGTAGTATTTTGCAGTGTGATTTTGGTTTTATTTAAAACCGCAAATCACATTTAATCCATATTTTTCCTCACGATTACAGCAAAGTCTTTGACTGAAGACACAAGACGTCGTGACGTCGACGTCTACTTGTCTGGTGTCAGCTTAAAGCTCTCGTTTGATCCGTGTGTCACAATATATATTCCAAGAATATAGGCAGCAGAGACTACTGTCAAATAAAAGTTCATGGGTTAGTTCGTAGTTGTCACACACGTCTTAAGATAAGCCGTTTTGGATGTGGGAAAAGTAGAACAAATAGTATTTGTTAAGCCTAGATCAGTATATGTCCTGATACTTTTTGAATTAATATCTTGCTATCGTGAGTATGGATTTATTCACATTAGAACGTCTTATATTTCACATAATTAATAAAATCATCGTGATTTGTCTAGCTTTTTCGCAATTATCCAAGCTTCAATTTTAACAGGATGCACAATTTCATTTCTTATTAGTAAAACGACAATGCCTTTATTTTTATTTAGAGTGACCCGAAAGTGTTTCAGAGTCTAAAAAGTCAAGGATTTCTTTTTTTTTGGACACGTCTACCACACTTCTCAACCACTGCAATTCCTGAAAGCCTGAATGAACAAGGATGATCGCCCGAAAAACTCCGAGGCAATGAATCCCGTCGAGTCCTAGAGAAACGATTCAACTGCATGCTACAACGAAATTAGTCAGAAAAAAACAGCGGAGAAGTTAGGAATTAAGTCTAGCTATGCAGGAGCTGTATTCCAAAATAATCCCGGTAAAGCCACAGGGACTTCTAGTTACGGAACAACTTAATAAACCTGCCCACATAATCCGAGCTTCTACTTACCAACCATAATAATCTGGAGTACGCAAACACTCCGAACCACTCCAAAATTTCGTCGAACTTCAAAACCAATCTGATGATTGACAAGGATGTTTCAATTAAAACTGACAGTCTCTCCATTGATCCAATAATATTGATATGTCTGATTGGTAACAAATATTCAATACTCGTGTTAAAGTGAAAAGCGCTGGATTTATCCTTTGAGTGGGAGCAGAGGAATTTAAACTTTGTGTTTTCGAGAATATGGTTCAGTATTATGTGTTTGGATTTAGGAAAGTGTTAAGTAGTTATTCTGCGGGTATCTAATAAGTTATTTATGAAAGGATTTGCGAGTTTGAAGGACATAGATGAAACTATAGTTAAACGAGAGTTCTACACAATGAGATTATTACTATGATTCAGGAAACAGCGAAAATATTTGAAACACAAAAGGTACCAAAAAACTCCTCTTACAAGCACAGAAAATGGATTTTTAGTAGCTTCATTTTGTCTCGTCATTTTCCATGTAGTATTAGTAGTACTAATAAGTCTTGTAAAATGGGATTTTACAAGACATTAGTTATTACACTCAATAAAATTAACCATAAAAACAAGGTAAAAACTCACTTAAACTACTGCCTCTTTTCTTACACTATGACACTATTGAACATTGTGACCCTGATTTAACTTTTGACTGGTTCAAATTAGTTTATCTGAACTCAAGTGCTCTTGACAACTTCCGCGGCGGGTAACGACCGCTTATTGGCTACATGATTCGGTATAATATCATATTAAATTGTGAATAACTAAATTATATAACTACAAACACATGTACATCGGTCTATTAGTGGATAGCCGATTCTGTTGAGGTCCCCACAAAGAATACGTTTGCAACAAACTGAGGTCTATTATAGGTAAACTTAGCATCTTGAAGTATAAATTGCCTTACAAAACACTAAGAATGTTATATATGGCCTTGGCAGACTCGGTTATCAACTACGGTCTCAGCAGCTATGGGAGAACTTACCATAAGTACATACTTATCAGATATTTGTAAATTACAATTAAGAATATTAAAAGTCATTACACCGAAACATATAAAAAATAAATTTAAATACAACGATGGTGATCTGTTTAAATACTGTAATGTTATGAATGTGTTCAATAAAGTTGAATTTTTCACCCTTGCTGAAGTCAATAGGTCTGAGTTGCTTACCGAAAAAACAAGACCTGACTTTATGAGATCCATAACATTAAAAAATAAATACCATCTACCGAAAACCAACAATGTGTACGGAATGAGGACTGCAGATTATTTAGTACCTTACTTTCTTAGTAAACTACCAGAAGACTTACAAACATTATACAAAACGAGTTCGAAAAGCTACAAGTGTAAGTCAAAATATTTCTTTACACATAAAGCTACTGTATAACCACTATCAGGCAAGTTCTACTGTTACTCAACATGTAGAAATAAAATGTACCTACGGCTCGCCAGCACACAGATAAACCCTGCGAGGTTTTCGTTGTGAGGCAAAAACCAATGTTAAATAAATTAAGAATTTTGGAAATAAATAAAAAAAAAAAAAAATTGTTTGTTTATACAGATTGAGTAAGAGTGTAATCTCCCATGGTCTCATATTTAATATAAATGTGTGTCTGTATGTATGTTTATCAATCACGCCTCAATGGAGACTTGCGGTTTGATGATTTGACGGTTTGTTTTTTTTTTTTTGAGAATTGGGCTTGAAATACGATCTTATTTGTAGTTTTATCACAAGAAAACATCTATTTTGCGATTTTTTTTTTTTTAAGGATGGGAAATCATCAAATGACTTCTTCCGCTCTGGATGGAGCGGAAGGGCGTGTCAGACTCTTACTGACTAAAACCCATCCGTGTTCCTTCTAAAGCCCTTTGCTTTCCAGGGCCGCGGTGACTCTTTCGAACAAATTCCGCAACCCTGGCAGGCTCTGGCCCTAGCGGGCCCCGTCCTCTATGCTGACATCTCTTTGAGGCGCGCGTGAAACACAACGCGCCATCGACCCGGGCCTGGTGGTGATCGGACAGCGAGCCACCCAACGCTCGCCGTCCGCAGGCCCGCGCCTACGGTGGCCGGGGATCGCCCTGCGACTCCCGACGCCCGGGGCGTCTTCTCCTGTTGCGGCGGTTGGGACGAAGGCCTTGCCTTTCCCTCGCGCGGTCCGCCTCCTCCTTCGCTAGCATTACTGCTTCGCAGAAGGAGGTGACCGCTTCCCAAGCCTCCTCGCTCCGGACCATGGATTCAACCAGGGCCGGACGCGAGAGGTTGCCGCCGCCGATCGCCTCGACGAGGACACGGCGGTGCTCAGCCCAAGCAGGGCAGATCTCCACCATATGCTCCACCGTGTCATCTTTTTTGCGATTACAGACTTATTTTTGCAATTTAGAATCATCAATATTTTTTTCAACTACATAGTTAAGTTTGTCTTTGAATCGTACTTATCGTTTCATGAGTAATAATGAGAGTGCTTTCTTAGTGTATAAACTTCAGTAGGAATTTACGAGAATACTCCGAAAAAATCGAGACACGATTCCAGTAATTATCGAACTAGATCTAGGTACATATGAGATTATACGAAACTTGGTGCGCGAATCAGACTCGCACTTGTCGGGTTCTTTTTTGTATTACATTCTGAAAAACAAGAAAAAAGTCGAGACGAGGTAAAAATCTCGAGAACGATCGTGTTGTTTTAATATCTATGATGAACAGAAACAGCACTAATTTTGGTGGTTGCCAAATGCATTATTTATTACACGCCTAGATCAAGGCCTGCACTAAGACGTGAGATATTTTTCATCTCAATTGTACTTTCTTGTACAGTAGTGTACATGCGGGCAAAGCTGCTGGCACAAGCTAGTATTTTATACGCAGATTCACGTCCTCACTTTGTAAGTAAGTATCTTGCATAGAGGTATGAGTTGTGCAGTTGTGCTTGCCATTCCATGGAATGTTGCTCGTAACTTTTACAGGTTTAATGTAAAAGTTACCTGTATTTCTGGGAACCTAGTAAATCAGTAGAGCTATGGAAGTGCGATGTTTCACCAGTAACTGAAAGACGTGATTTTATATTAAGTACATAATAACAACTTTTGTTTATGGTGGTGACTGAAATAGACTTGTGATAACTCGCAAATTTGGTTTTTGTACAATAATGATGGAACAATTTTAGATAGTAATTTATTTGTTGCTATTTTAAAAGCGCCAAGACGACTATTAGTTGGTTCCTTAATTACAAAACTAAACAAGCACTATTTAGAGTATTACCGAAATGCTATGTAATAAAATACCTACATAAATATTTATGTGTTGTTTTTTTCACCGTATGTTGAAAATCCTCTTTGAGTAGTGTTCACAAAGATTCATAACGTTTTTTCTGGTATGTAATGTTGGTACTTTAGAACTAATTACAAGTTGCACTTGTGTGCAAGCTACAGAATATAAACTTGGCTGAAGACAGTGGAAGTTAGCGTAATTTCAGATTTGAATAAGAGCGCGTTTTGCAATTTTAATTTCTCGGAAGTTGGTGTAATTAATGTCGTACATTTGTGTTTTTCCCTTTGGTAATGGCTGTTGCTTGATGAAAATGAGCTGTTATACTGGCAGCAGTACTTAGGGAAAATGGGAGTAAATTTTGGTACCTAATGATTGTCGACATCTTTTATTTTTGGCCCTACTTTAAAATTCGACCAACATTTCACCACCTCTTGATAAGTTTGAGATGGTATTTTTTTTTTTGAGGATTGGTAATCATCAAACAACTGAAGAATGAATGAAGACAGTTAGTCTCGTAAAAGTTATACAAATTGAATTCCATATTAGAGTTTTACTGAAAAATCTGCATAGTTTGCCTGAGACTGTCAATATTATTTCATTTATATTTATTGCAGGAAAAAAAAACCTTTTTAAGCTTTAAGTGGCAGTGGACAGGGCACATTGCTCGCACAACAGATGGTCGATGGGGCCGAAAAGTTCTGGATTGGCGGCCGCGTACCGGATAACGCAGCGTTGGAAGGCCTCCCACATGGTGGACCGATGACCTGGTGATGGATGCGAGATGCACAGGACCGGTTGTTGTGGCGACACTTGGGGAGGCCTATATCCACAGTAGACGTCTTTCTTTTGATATGATGATGATGATAATGAAAGCTTCAACAACATCCTAGCTATAAAACGAAATCAAACTTTTATAGCGATGTTCCATTTTTGTGTAACATGTAAACTGGAGCATTATGATTGGGGCCATAACTTACTCTTTCGAAAATATTTTGTTATTATATTAAAATCTCGTGTAATAACATGTTGCGTCTAAGATAAGATAGATACCGACGACGGGTTGTAAATACAAGGATTAGGGTAATTTATTGGGTTCTTAGTTTATGTTACCATTTTAATTAGCCAGAGCTACTGCATTCCTACAGGAAAGTTACTAAAAGATTAAAAAAATAATTAAGGAACTAGTGTTGTAATGGTATAATGTGGGGTTGAATTTGGATTTCACGGTAGACTTACTTATATTCCTGTGTGAAATTATGTAATACTTTTATCCCGGTATTAGTTAGTTATTTAAGTTCCCGTGGTATCATTTCCTCGACTTTCACGCAGGCTAGGCCGCTGTCATAAACAAGAAAATACAATCCATGAGCTAAATAATGAGAACTGAGCATTCTAGAGGGCAGAACAGAACTACCTGAGACCGTGGTACAAGCATGCACTACTATTATAGCACCAAAAAAATCAAGATCCAAAAAGACATAAAATACAATATACTGGGTAATACTATGTAACCGGTACGATACTAAAAAAAAATATTTCTTGATTTACCCTAGTTTGCGTAATGAACAGAAAGTAATACGTGCTATAACTGTCGCTCAGCTTAAAGGAAGCACCAATAAAGCCAGTAACACACTGCAACGGATGCGATTCAGTTTAACGATACATTACACAGCAATGGGAAACTGTTAACATCCAATAAACCTGATTGTATCAAAATAGATGCAGCGCTATACTCAGTAATCACGGATATTAGTTCATTATCGTGATGGATAATCCGAGTGTTTGGAATCCAATCTGGAATTAGTTACAGTCAGTATTGATTGGTTTGGTCATAATTTTTTTTCTATGTTTCAACAGAAATGTATTAAGGTTTTACCTAATCTTTTATTAGAGTTTAATGTATTAATTGCCTGGTAGTAAACCCATATTTAAAAAAAAAGGTTTCATAAAGTCAAATAAGTTTTTTCTGCAATTCTGCAAAATTGTAGAAAAACTTATCTTGTATTAATTATTGCTTAAAGTAAGTCAATCATCAGTATAATTTTAGCCGAAATACGACCGATGCTGGCTGGACATAGGACGCTCCCAATTATCACCACGTCAACCGTTCTTGTTCTTCTCTAGTCTAGCGTGATAATAAGTAGCAAAAAATGATTATATTCATAACTTGAAATAATTTATTTTGTATTACTTAATCTTAACTTATTCACTTAAGTAAAGACGATTTCTAGTTAAAAAAAAACAGTGATTGATCCTCAAACCGCCATTAAATATACCCCGTGGGTTCCAAAAACAATCAAATACACAAAAATAACGTGTCTATAAAATTCTCACGAGGCGCATATGCGCCTACACATGCAGGGTTGAATCGTCTAGACATTGAACGAAAACAAACGCACCCAAGGTTAAGTTTATAATTTATAGCCACTTCAGTGATGACAGCCACTGCTTGAAAATAATTATCCGATAAACAAACAATGGCCTCTTTGCTGACTACCATTCACAAACTGTACCATAAAAATAATTAAGATATTTATTTTACGATACTTATTTATTTATTGTGTTGAACTTTCATACTGATTGTTAAAACAAAGATCCCTTTATGTCAGTGTGGCTATAAATAAATAATTATGTGAGTGTGTGTGTGTGTTTATGTTCTGTTAAGATAAAAAAATCCTTTCGTGGCAATAGTTTCTCAAAATATTTGAGAAGCCGACTAAGGTATTTGACGTGTTTATTTTTCCGAAGCGTAAATGCTGTGTGGGACGTGGGTCTCAAAGTTTCGATTGTGCAATTTTGAAAATTACTAAGAAAAACATTTTCATCAAATTCTCATAATATTTTCGTTTCACAGACATGTGACAACCACCATAGTTAGTTCGAACGACACTTAAAGACATAATGACACTGTTGACATTTCTACTTTCAAGGCGCGACCCAGAGATAGCTTTAGCAAACGTTCTAAACGGTTGGACTACAGAAACGCTGTTTACTCTTCACATAGTTACTTTGAAAACGTAGTATGCAGAACCCGTTTATGTAGCTCACATCGACATCGAATCCCTAAAATATGACCAGAATTTGCCCGTGCTTTGGAAGTGTAATATTTAAACATGGCCTTATAAGTCATGTCGTAGCAACATAACATATGAAAATATTTTGACTTCAACCTTTAAGTTTATAGGTAAGTCTCACGAATCCTGCGCGCTCGCACGATCACACGCGGTCGCCGTAAACGTGGGTGTTATTATAAAAATAAATGAAAACATCCATACTGAATAATGTTTGTTTTGAGGGGCTCAACGACGGCGGCGGAGGCGTGGACCCACACAAAGAGGGATTGATCCAAGCTTGTAAAATATGAACCGCTCTACTTTTGGAATTGATTAATTGTCAGTTGCGCGTACAAAACGCGAGTGCCTGTTCCAATTTAGGAACAGTCTCGAAAGTCTATTTGTCGACGGCGCAGCTAGTTTTTTAATTGCTGCTACCATCAATCGCTCAGCCGACGTTGATTTACAAGCTAACGATCCGTCTTAATGGACAATTGGAATTCAAAATAGACGTTTCGTGTGAAAAGTGTTTGACAAGGGACGTTTACTTTTTTGGGCGGTTGCGACATGGTAAGGATATTGTCATTGCGTCGGTGCGTACAGTCGAAATTGCACAAGTTTTTACGAAAGTTTTGTACAATGCGCGTCTCGTCGTTCACAATGGTATATTTTTGTTCGTGCGGTCGGTACTGACAGTTCGCGTGATGTATTGGGCTCGGGCAGAGGATTATTTTTACCCATTTCACGAAGTTTGCATGCATCTATTGTGAACGGCGGAAGCGGCTCCACAAAGCGCCTAAAGATTATTGTTAAGAGGGATTTTGGGATGTTCGTGAATGATTGGGGATTTGAAATATAATATTTTGCAACGGATAATCAGTTTTGGTCGTTTGTTTTGGTAAATTGCCGTAGTTAGTTCGAAATAAAATAAAATAAATTGCGCATTTATTTTAAAGGCTGGAATTATAATAATCTTGGGCTGTTTTTCTAACTTAATAAATTTTTGACTGGTACCAAAGTGGGTAGGTTTGCGCTGCAAGCAGGTACACACATCTTATACCTACATGGCGGTATTAAACAAGAACACTAAGCAAACACGTTGAGAAGTGTTTAAGTGAAACGTTGAAACCGTCGGCACAATACTTGTAATAAATAAAACTAATCCCAGAATTACAGGCAACAATCCCACAAAAAAATCCAACAAACCCAAGAGCATCCCGTCAAACTTGGTAAGTAAATAAAAAGAGATTATTAGCGGGGGCGTCAAAGAAAACTTGCCAAGTTACAAAAAATCAACAATAGAAAGGACAAAGTTAACACCCCCTGCTTAACTTAGGACTAAAGTTTTGTAACGTTGGTATAGAAATAACGTCAGTGTCACACCTGGGACAATGTTATATTCTTTGGACCTTTGGGCCTTTTTTGCAATTTAAAAAAAAAAAGCAAATAGCCCGCGACGAGTGTATCAAAGACTATTTTTATAAAGTTTTTGTAAAAAGTAAATCGCCCATGAAAATGTCGTGACTGGTATGTCACCAATTCGGACTAAACGTTTCCAAACGTCTTTTATAATGCGCACAACAAAAGAGTGGAACTCTCTGCCTGCGTCTGTGTTTCCGAACGCATACAACCCTAATCTCTTCAAAATTCGAGTGAACAGGCTTCTTCTGGGTAAGCTCGCTCCATCGTCGACTTTGTCTCTGTCATCTATGACCTAGACTAGAGTCAAGAGCAAACCCATATTAAATAAAAAATAAAAAAATAAACTATTTTTTCCGCAAGGTCTGCTCATGCAGTGTTCATTAAAATATGTGTAGGTATTGATTCTTTCTGAGCTCTTTACAAAAAAAACTTTATAAATATACTACGTTTAGCAAATCATTTGTGTTTGAAATGCAGTGCTACTTCAAACACAAGCTATCATCGCCCTTGTTTTCTTTAATTTTACGACTTGCAAATTGAATCTAATCGCATTGCCAATGGCCACACATAAAGTTTTATCGTCCAATAAAATAAATAACTTCTTCACATATTAAAACATGAAAGACAACATAATATTAGAAATCGAAGCGCCACAGAGTCTCAAGACAAGACATTAATATTATAAATAACGTTTGCCAACTTTGAAGTCTGACTTGTCAAAACGTCCAAAGGAGCAAAAGTTTATGTTATTATGTTGGTATACCGATCAAAGTTCTGAATTCCTTTGCGGTAGCTTGTGAAACTGCGACGTGATAAATATAAGAAGAGTTTTACGATATAGTTTTATTTTATTAGGTTGCGACACCCTGATTGACGACTGAGGAGCGGCTGTAAAGTTTATAATTTCTGTTTTATTATCGTACGGCTTTTCTCGGTGTGGTGTGAAAGCGTTATTTGTGATTTATACATTTTATATAGGTATAAATACCTCCAGTATCTTTCTACGAAAGTTTCTAGCTAATTAGCTGCATTCAAATAAATTATTGGAATTGATCACTACGCTAGAGAGTCAAGAACTTATCGATGATTTACGAGTATGTGTAAATTCCTCGTATCATTTTAAAAATAATTAGTAACAAAAATAAACAACATATTTCACAATTACCAGTCTTCCAATTATCATCATCGAATGCCGTTCAATTAATATTCAATTAGCTCAGTAAGTACTCAAATTAATACATTACATATTAATACGTTATTGATTCGCAAAACGCTCTCAATGAGTCGTTTCACGGCTCAACAGACCCTTGTTGTTATAAAATGTGCCACATTATTCAATTTCTGATAAACTTTAATCAATTAATAGTTATTGATAACCTAAAGTGTCAGACAGGATTATCTACGGCTATCGTTGAGTTCTTGATCCGTTTTGTCACGAAATAATTGTCTGTGTTATAGTTTCTTTGTTTGTCAAGTTTTGGTATAAGAGCCTCTAGATGAAGTGACATTCAATCTACTCTTACTTTAGATTGTCACTCTGTCTAGAACCTAAGCCGAAACTAAAGTAAATATCTACATCAACGCTCCCGCAGACAAGCGTGACGTGGAATGATGCGAAAAAGCGTTTTCATAGCAATTGTTTGGCGGTATCAATTTTCATTTAAAGCGTCGTTATAAGCGCCGAAGATGTAACTGAAGTCCGATTTGCAATATTTTTAACCTTTGCATGAAGTGTCCATAAATAAGATTTTTTCGTAAAGAAACATTATAGTATTGTCGTGTTACACCTGCCTGCAGGAACCTTCATTTAAAGAGTCGTTGTAAACGCCGAAGATTTAAATGACGTCCGATTTGCAATATTTTTAACCTTTGCATGAAGTTTTCATAAATAAGATTTTTTGTCACTAATGACGAAAAATGCTAATAATAAAACACAAGATTGAAAATTCAACGAAAACGGAACGATAACAAAGGTGTCTGCATCTAAAGCCAGAAGTGCAAGCTGCTCTTTATCTACTAAACCTTTTAATAGTTTAAAAATTCACCAAACTGCGTCCTGCACCTGCTTTTGTTTTAAATTCCCATGGGAACTTTCGTTTTTCCCGGATGTTTTAGTATAATGTTCATCTGGAAGTAATGTATGAGGATCGATGAGATTCTATCAGACGTTTTCGGATGGGTTAAATGTGAGATAAACATTTAAGACAGCTTTTTAGGGACAAAAAAAATTTGCACCTACAATAGAACATTCTGGTGCAAGTCGAAAGCACGGCCGTTATGGAACCGAGAGACTGCAATGCCGACGTCAACACAGTATTTGAATGCTCCTATCTTAGAAAATAATTTTAAAACTCTACAGTAACTAAACCTTCATAATCTTGATATAATTTGAAGTAATCCTCATCTACCAAACATACGAATTATCCTCTACAATTGACGAAGGTCAATAAGTTATGAATCATCATCTGCCTAGCCTTTTCCCAATTATATTGGGGTTGGCTTCCAGTCAAACCGGATTCAGCTGAATACCAGTATTTTACCTGGAGCGGCTACCTACCAGACCTCCACATACCATTAACTGGGTAACACGGTACTCCTTGGCAAGACTGGTGTCAGATTATCTGGCTTCTGACTATCCGTAACGACTGCCAAAGATCTACAAATGACAGCCGGGACCAACGGCTTAACGTGCTTTCCAAGGCACGGAGGAGTCTCGGTATGTTAAGATGGTCACCCATCAACAGACCTACCGCGGCAAGCGTTGCTTAACCTTTAAGATCGACCCGTGCGGCTGTTATTGTATATGTTAAGGTCAATAAGTTATGAATGGTAAGCAATTAATATATATCACTTCACTAAAAATTATCGTTGTTGCAATAAAACAAACAACTGTGCGAAAATAAATGAAAAAATAAAATCAGATTCCAAATCAAGAATTCAAAATATTAAATGTCAAACTTTTAATCCCCAAAACAGTTTGAAAACTTCATTTGGTATCGTAAAATAAATGCTAAGCTGAAATAAAAACTGTTATTTATGATACCTCTGTGAGTTCAGCCAAGTAAAACGGTCAATAAACAAATGAAAATATTTCTCGGTTTCAGACTAAACCATAAGGTGTAGAAGTTAAGACCTATTGCGTGAAATATATTTCAGGGTTGTTTCAATCTTGAGAATTCGTGCAGGTGGTCTACCTACAAGATTTATTTGTACCTACCTAAGTCCGAAAACCAATATTCACTTTTAAAGAAAATCGATGGTGGAGTTCTAGGTAGTGGTAAGTGCAAGAAATAATATTTGAAGACCATTGAAAATTTGTTTTAAACTAAGCATTAATTTGTAGGTTTCAGGTTTATATTTTTTTTCTCTTTATTTTTTAGGGACTTTTATCCTTATAAGGCATGTCAGCCCCCTCATAACCTAACCTAGGTTTAATCAACATTACAAACTAATTACATGCAAGATTTAACATACTACAAAAAGTGGAGTAATCGACACATTGCCATATCATAAATAATTCTAGCGGCGTCACTTTCTGGACTTGCAAGAATTTCAAGGAAAGTACCCATATCGTATTTATTGATTTTGCATAATTCTGTCAATGACTCCCTTAATGCCTGGTTCTTGACACATTCCACCAAAAGATGCTGAACATCATCGATAGCTCCACACACTTCACAATTTGGGGAATCAATTTTTTTCATTAGATGGCCAGGTTTATACTTAAGTTCGAAAGCGTGCAATTTAGCTTTTCATAAAGCTAAAAAAGATTTTATTAACACTACGGTTTTTCAATAACTTTGAGACTAAACACTGCGGCTAACCATACCGCGGTGAACCATAATAAATTAACTACAAACAAGTCTTAAAAGTAAAGCAAACAAAAAATTAGGTTACTGTAATAAATTGCACACTTCGCGTGCACCATTTACGGCTTTTTAATTTTAATAACCATGTAAAACTATATCGGAGCTATTCATACAATTTACATAAGAACATGTAGTATGCAAAATACTTGATATAAAATGTAAGGGTATGTGTTAACCGGCGTTGCCACGAGGCGAGCGCGGAAGGCACCGACCCACCGAGGCAGCTGTGTGTGTAAATCTCTCGGGCCGTCAATAAAATTCTGAATAATTTGACTCTCGCCCACCGCCCTCGGCCAAGTGTCAAATTTTCCACGTCATTAAACCGTGCCTTTTAACTTTAAAATTAGAGTTTTAAAAATTTACAAGCGTTTTTGATTCGCGCCGGTCTCGTAATCAATCTAAATCGTGTTACGATGGTTTGCGAAATTGGATGGTTATTATTAATTGCTGATTTAATTTTGATGGAAGAAGATTACATATTTTGTATTTTAAATGGTTGAATATAAACATAATAATATTATAATTTAACTACTAAAACCTTTAATTATAATTATTTAACGCGAACATCGTATAAAATTTTCTTAATTTCTAACATAATTTACAGCCGGTAATTATGAACGACGTACAAAATCTCTCCAATCAAAATGTCAGACATTCCGAGCGATAAGGTACAAAATATAAAATGGAGTTCCGCGAAACTCCCGCCTTTGATGTACAGGAATTTCTCGAGTTAGCGGTTGATTCATCGCGGTGGATATTTTTGGCGCCTGAACCCCATGACTTTACGTGCGCGCGTGGCGAAAGCGCGGTTACATTTGTTTTGCCGAGGCGAGCAGTTATACACGCCGCAACGATTAAACACCCATACAGTGTTGCTCAATGTTTGACCACATGTTTCTACCATCATCTCACCACGCGCGCTATCAAAATATTGACCCTCTTATCCGCAGCGCGCACTGTGCGCACTTTATACAAGTGTGTCCACCTCCTTATTTGCTTACCCTATTAGCAGGCACTTAATGTCCAGGCATGCGGCATTAAAAATATTGATTTAAGTGGCGTCTATCGGGCAATAATTAAAGAATTCCATCTTATCACACACGAGTTTATTGACCAATTACGGCTACCTACTACTTTTTTGTTCTGTCGAAGCTCCAAATCGGCTCGTTAGGGTCATTTATTTAGAATCATTTTTTGTCAAAAAGGGACGTGCTTTACCCTAAAGGGTGGGCTGTAACAATTAAGGAGCCGTTAGAGTTAAAAAATGTCACCCTTTCAAAGGCTCTTCACGTGTGCAATGTCCAAAAAAGTGTCCACTTTTTATCACCTGGGTTGGAAGTCACAAAATGTTTATCGCCACTCGACGGCATGTTGATTTATGTTTCCACCCCAAACGGGGACCCAACCGAAATGAATTAGATTGTTTAATTGGTCATTTATTTTCGATGATAACGCGGTCGCAGCGTTGAGTGATTTGTGGTCACCGAAGTGGTGCTCCAAAAAAAATCAAATATGATTTAATATTTTTTTTTAAATTATCGACCATTTAGGTGTAAAGCTTAAAGCATGAGGAAAATAAAATACATTTAGGCATCAGCTGTTGATCTAACATGAGATTTATTACACATAATTGCTATGAGGAGCACGGTATCTCATGTATTATGGATTATGTCAGAATAATATGGTGTATAAGACAAAAGGTAAAAGAGCTTACATAAAAACTGGCTAATGACCGCCTTACACTTTCTTTAGGCCACCCGTGACGTAAAAATTAAAGGCTTATCTTAAAATTATGCTTAATTGAAGGGTCTAAAAATACGGATTGAATTTCAAAGGGTTTGATTGATAGCTTTTTACCTAAGCGTAGTGTTTTAGATAATGGTGCATGTTTAAATTCCGGAATTTATTAGCCTAATTATCATACGATAACTTACAGTGCACGGACCGTAGACCAATAAAATATTTGATATCGACACTGGAGGTGAAGAAATAATAAAATTGAAAACAGTTTTTAATGTGGGAAAGTAATTTCGAGCATAGCTAAAAATATTTTCTTTACAAATTTAACAGTTATAATTTTCTAGACATATTTTGTTTTAAAACCTACATGGTGCCTCTACCTCTTCACAATCTATTAGCATAACATTCTTGATTCTAATAATAATCAAAAAGGTCGTTTTGAACTATTAACAACCAAACAATTAATCGAACGTATACCTAATTAATGCATAAGCCTCATTTTAATCATAAATTATTCTAAACGGATGAAAATTGAAATCAAAATGAAAGCACTCATTCAAAATGCACGCGGAATTTAGGCAAATGCAAGTTAATATTTGGTATACGATGAAATAGTGAACAGAGTCCCAACTTCATTTAATCACACTATGATAAACACACACAAAACCTCGTAGTTAATATAAGTACTGAGGGTCTAGACAAGAAGACAACTGCTATTCCGCCAAAGGTAGCGTGGTGAAGGCGATTGGCAAAACGTCAAAAAAGTCATGCGATTGCCAACACTGTCAAAATGTCACGTGATCAGTCCCTTATATTTTGAAATTGCAACAACCGATTCACTAATAGGATAGCACTTGACTAGTACCTCTGGTGTTGCTATCACAAAGCAATCGTATAAAGTTCGCTCTCTGACAAATATTATACTCCAGTTTCGTAACTAATAGTACCATCCGCAAAATGCTAACAGAACTCGACACGACATACGGCACACCACATCCCAAGCAAGTGAATCCCACTTAACTACAACTTTAGACTATTTAGTGACAATACTCAGACACACCACTTACTTTAAGAAATACTACACACGTTTTTGTAACAGACGGTGAGTATTTTCACTTTGAGTAAAAGCTTTGCTCTACATGAGACATTCATTTTCATGCAAGAAAATAAAGAAGATATACATTTGACACTGCGAAAGCAATTCCAATGTTTTTGTTTAAGTATACTAGGCAGGCTCAGTTGGTAGTAAACTACACGCTATAAAACAGAACTAAGTTGTTAGGTATTGTTGTTGAAGTTTGGTTGTTGTTGTTGTTATTATAAAGATTCATATCCTTAAAAAAGAAAGCAGCTCATACACACACTTAGTACTCCTAAAACATCCACCAAACTTAATATGCACTATCAATAGAATACCATAAATGCTTAGTTATCTACGACTGGAGCTGCATCATTTCGTTGCCCATTAATTTAACACATTGATTCTTTGAAAAGATCGACCTATGACTGCATACAGTTCGCAGAACTTACATTACATTGTTCCAAAGTAATGGAACAAAAAACCTAGCACGCAAAATGTTTCTTTTTTCTAACCCTACTATAAACGGCATCTGTATGCGTGAACTAAAAAAAAAAAAACAGACACTTTTTTCCTACGCCCAAAAGGTTTCAGAGTCGTAATCAAATCCTGTTAATATTCAGAGCTCCGGTTTCACAAGCAATGCTTTATGAATTCGGTTTAGAGATTCCATTATGTTATTTATGGGTCGAATCGACCGGTATTTATGGCACAACTAATTACGAACATTTGCATTTTAGTGTTTGTTTTCCCACAGTACGTATATTTCCTGTTTTAGTGTGCGTCTGTGTGTGCGCTTGTTTTTTCCCTCGAGAATTAAGCCGCTGTAATGGCAATAATCTGATTTAGATTTTATTTGGTTAGGTATGAAATTGATTTGTTATCGCAAATACGTTTCGTTGCGATAAATTAAAGGTCATTAATCTAACATTTTGTACGTGCAGGTTGAATCTAGTCAGTTCTACCGACAGCGAACAGTTTTGTTATTCCTACAGTCAGATATTTTACGTAAACGCAACAGTATTCTGAATAACATCACACCGCTACCAAAACACTACATAAAGAGCTCCACGAACTGAAAACAACAATACCACGTGAAATAAGCCCTGAATGAAACAGTTTATTAACACAAAACCTCCACATTTAAGTCGGAAACAATGGTACATTGTTCGCTACAATACGAGCACTATTCTCCCTCCTAATTCCTTAAATCTTCTAAATGAGGGCCGCTTGAGTGATCCGTGAATTTCAATACACACAAGAAACTATCGTTTTAATTGGTTCAACAAAAACTTGAACTCGAAAGCTTAAAGGTGTTTAACAACAACAGATGTTGGAACAAAGAGAGGCATTTACGATGTTTTTGCTACTGGACGTTTAAGAAAACGCATGTGTTTTTCTTGAAAGGTTTTTTGTGAAATTCTGTTAGCAAAATGGTCTTGTTGAGTTTGAAGTAGCCTACTTTAGTCTGGTACTTTTAGCAAGCTCTCGCTTTGTTTTTATATCCGTATTCGTTTTTATACGGAGCTAGCAACAATGATATTAGTTGTTACTGTTCTAGACGGGGAAAATTCAGGCTCGTTTGCTTTAAAATGTAGATAATTTAATAATGCTTAGAGAAAGATAGAGAAAGTACGAGGATAAAAATGGTGAAAAACGTTGAAAATAAGAGTTGCGCGTGCGGGGCGAACATTATCCGGTATATTCACAAAAAAAATTGAAGCTTAATATTAGTTTAGAAAAATAACTTAGTAGCGAATTCGGAATTAACATTCTCGGTAGAAATACAGAATCTACTAATGAGTTTTAACTAAGTATGCGGTTTTTTCTTTAAATAAAGAAAGAAAAATGTTTATTTGGGACTCGCACAAGACAAACAAATCAGTAAAATAAAATTAACTAAACAGTAATATAATGTAACAAACATGGATAATTATATAATAAAATAATTTTCTGTGCGAGGCCAAAATGGTCCCTATCTCAGCTTATGCTGCGATATCTAAAAAATAAAACTAATAAATAAAACTATGTAGTACTTAATTATGGTTCAAATATCACTCTGAACACAACGCACGCAAAATCAACCGCACAACTATAATTGTCATCAAACAGTATCTAATTCCCATCCCAACTTTATTCACAGAAGCAGTCTTCATAAAGGTTCAGTCATTATCACAGTTCAGGATCAGCAAGCGAGACAAATTCAATAGAGCCCATATATCTCGCGAACTGCCGAGAAAACTCTGGCCAACGTCAATGGGGCGAATGGACAAAACGGAGAAGACCATCGGATGTGGGTGGGAATGAGACAGTTAATTCTAATTATGACCGTATTGTGCGGAAATTTTATTGCTATCTCATTCGCGCTCATTACGACCGTCGGGCCGTAATTGTGTTCTATTGTACGGTCGGCAGACGACAGTTTTTTTTCTGCGAACCGTGTGAATCTAGGACGGGGGACGTAATTTGCGTGGAGGATCGCTGACTCTGGAATTAATGGTTTTTGGTTGAAGTAGTTGTGATTTTAGTTTCTATTGATTTCAATGTGAAGTCATTTCGGGAATAGCTTTATGTTAATGATTTTGTTTATGGTCCAGAGCTACCTCTTAGAGCTAAGCTTATCAAAAGTAAACTCAAACCAAAAGGATACACAAATTCAAATCGTCGATGATTTAATTGCAATTATAAAAAAAATAACACTTTCAATACCCAAACCCGATACCAGGAAAAAACTCGACATTTTTTACATTTCAACATCACCGAATAATCCGATAAATCGATTTTACAACATCGAATTCATAAATCGGCGTCTCTCAAAATCCTTAAGCAAACAGTTGCGCGTTAAAAGTAACGACTTCTTCGGCTTTCGCTAAAAGGATAACAATATAAATAACTGCGTTTATTGTGTATCTATTTCTGAACGTGTTGGCCTTTTAGAAGACCACTGATGGATTCTAAAGTTTCATCGCGGCCTGTCGGAGCGATTAGCGCCCTGACAGCTAATTTATATACTCAACTTACTGTTCTATTCCGGGAGGGAAGGTTGTAGACCTCGGTACGCGTAGACACGGCAAATAAAATTAGGCGAGCGCGATTTTGTAGTTGTAAGTAGTGCTATATGTGTGTATTGGAACGTGGTATGTTAGTTTACTTTGCGGAATAGCAGCTGTGCAGAAATAAATGTGTGGGATTCGGCTGAAAGGACCACCTTGAAGTGTCGATAATTTTTTCTGTGTGATAGTTCTATTAATAAATAATGAAGTAGTAACTGGAGACTAATATATTATTCCAAAAAGACAATAAAAAATGATGATAATGGTTATTGCTGTCCGCGATTAGGTCGCCACTGTACCCATAGAATTAAGTTGGTGTATAAGAGTTTTGTATCTTTTCAGGTGTACGATAAAGTATATTATTATCTCTATCTAACTGTTCAAATTTTAACGCTTTTAATCAACAGGACGCATACCATCACAAATCCCGATAATCTAAACCTAATGGCTAAAACAAAATGAAAATTCCCATTTCACATGCCCCTCACTATTAAGCCGCAACCACTAACGGCCTGCTTAATAAACATACATAAGTACAACGAGCATATTAATTTCCACGACAGCCAATTGCTATCAGTATCGTAAATTTGGCTAAAACCAGCGTGTTAGGGTCTGCTCACACCGAGACGCAACGCGACACACTTTTTAAGATAGCTATATAATATGGAACTTTGTGTCCAAACGCTCATTTAAGTGTAGGAATGAAAACAAAAACCAACACACCCTGCGGCGGCGGCGTCTTGCAGCAGCTTGAGGTGCAGCGTAACGTACTTCGTTGCTTCTTATCATGAATAGGGTATTTGACTACTATGTAGGTATCAAAAATCTATAAGAATGAACACTTAATTGAAACATGTTACTAGAATAGTACGATTTGTGAAAAAATAAACGTTGTGTAAAAATGGCGAAGTTATACGCTTTTGAAGTTATTCTTCTATCCTTGTCACGCAAAACGTCGTTCGTACTAGATGGAGCAAATTCATTAGGCGCGACTTACGAGTGACATCACACGCAATTAGAGCTGTCTCTATTTACTAAAGATTTTAAAACATCGTAATTTTAAAGATTTTCAAGAGAAAAACATCATAAGAAAATCCAATCATGTCAAACATCGCGAAACAACTGGCTTTTCCAAATATTTTTGCTTCGCGTCGCATCTCTTTGTGAGCTGACCCTAAAACCAGCGCGTTATATGCAACAAACGATCATTATCGAGCACAATACTGGCAGATGCGCCAAGCTCACACCTCATTGCCTTTTTCCGTGACATTGCGCGATGCCATAAAAGATATGGAGTTTTGTAATAATATTAAAGTATACTGTTGATTTATGATAGTTTTGAGAGTAGCTTCTGCGTCTTTGGTACCCTCATATACAAATAAAGTGCCGTACTCTACAACCGTAGCCGTACTAAATTGAAAACTTCTATGTTTCTTGCGAAAAGACCAGAGATTTATTTGGTCCTTCTCTTACGGCCAGTCTCAATAACGTATCTACTTTTAAACCACTGTCAAATTAGCTAGCAACAGTAGCTATGTTTGAAAGGCAAACTCAGCTACTATTGGTAGCTAATTTTCAATTGATTAAAGGTAGATACGTTATTAAAACCGGCCGTTACAGACGCGTCTGTCTGAGTGAATAGATTGGAATTTCTTTCTGGTGGTCTTCAAGTCAAGGTTATCAAGGCTACACTAATTAATTACGATAGTTAATTATTCACATCAATGTTGACTTTATTTATAATTATTAGTCATCGTTATCTGTTTTATTTGTGACTGCGTCTGTCTGTCTGCTCTTATATCAAGCTTGATATAAAAAATATCTTGAACTCTAGATTCATACTTTTACAGCTGTCTCTAAAATCGTGAAAGTTGGTTATACTAGATTTTGCTCTCGGATTCGTTCCCATTCAAGTATAACTTTCGCAAAAAAGAACCTATACCTGACTGCAGAGTCTATCTCTGAACCAAAATTCATCAAAATCGGTTTAGCGATTTTAGCGTGAAAGAATAACAAACAAATTAATTAATTTTCCCAATAATATTAAGATTTAAAATTCATACATAACAAAAGACACAAAGGCGAACCTAATACCTTATAATTCATACTAAACATTTTCATGCATCTGTCACCGGAAAATTGCAAAGTCCGTAAGATTGTAATAAATCTTTATTGGATTATAGTTTCTCGATATATTGTAAACATATAATTTTGAATACAACAAATCCTATTCAAATTCAACAGTTTCCAATATATCCGTGTCTTATTGAGAAAAATAAGTTCGTTATTTCACGCGGTATTTTACAAAGTTACGGCGACTGTAATTATCTGGTGACATATCTATTCTATGAGATTAGTCTTCCTTTAGGAGGCGACATTGTCACAAATCCGAACATCGGTACTTTGGCAGCGTAGTCGTACACCCCTTTAGCTCTAAATCTGGAACAATTTTCGGAATGGACGCCTTGACAAATAATTTGAGGACAAATTGGTCCAACTATTAAGTGGGTTTGTTTATGCTGTTAAATATTTCACGCGCCGCATATGGAGAAATAGAGCTTTCTTTCTCTTTTATTCTCCTTTTATGTTCACGGAATGTTAGTGTGTAGGACATGTTTAATACATTAGCAATATGTTGTGAGTTAAATAAAGATATTTGACTTTCTCGTATGTTACAGCGTGTTATTTATAAGAAGAATTATTACCATAGACACCAGTATTATCTTCCTGTCTTCTTGTTTGACCAAAAACAAGCTGTCTTATTTTTTAAAACATTAGATATGCATGTTAATATTCCTTGACCATTAACAGTAACTTCATTTAATTAAAAACAACAACTTTGGTGTCATCTATGGTAATAAATATCCGGATAGTCTATTATAATCGGACAATACAAAGTTAAAAAGTTCAAAGCCAAACCGCTTAACAAAACCAAAACTTAATTCAATTAAGCGTCCCGTAATAAGTTAACTACAGATATTAGTTTATGGCCGCCAGCGTTACCACCTACCTCACTAAACACCGTAATTTCATTTAATATTTAGATCACTATCAAATCGTTTCCGACAATTTATAAAAGGGAAACAGTTAATTTCGTACCGTACATATTTCAAACAGTGTACTTCGCAACGCGTATATGAATATCAGAGTGCCATCACTTATCATCTTTACTGAGACATAAATTCACGAAAAATCGTTATTCCAGGCCATCACCCTAAAAGCAGGGCTGCTTGTGTGCATTGCATGCTCGTAAATTACCCTACGACGACGCACTAAAATAGCGTAACACCCCAATGCCATGGGAACGAAGGACCCACCCTACGACCTCACGCTAAATGCCTACAAATCTGTCGTACGGGCCCGAATCAAAAAGACATCGAGATAGTCGTAGCGACGCGATTAGAAACGCCCGTTCAATAAACAATTTATAGGGGATAAGAAATTTCTCAAACACGAATGATAAATGCATCAGTCACGCGATGAAAGAGCTGCGTAAATTGGAATGAGGCGGAAGGCTGAACAATGAAGGAGCAGGGACGCAGCCGGAAGCATCGCGGATTTTTCCCTGTTATCCTAACAACAATGGAAGTCAGTTTCAATACTCACCTAGCCTGCATACCATCCTTTGTTTAATTAATTATCCGTCCGACGGAATAATTAAGCTCGAATTCGAGGCCGTGATTAAAGCCGCTCTATTCTAAAATATTAATAATATCAGGTGCACATTGTTTGGTTGTTAAATGGAGGTAATTATCTGCGTGCTTCGTGTTAATTTATTGCAGAAATTTTATCAAAGACCACCCCAGAGGATAAATTCGGCAGTTTTTGTTTAATAAAATACATATTTTCGTGTTTATTCAGTGCTAATGCGAGTTGTATATCAATTAGAGCTGGTGTCGATGGGTATGAATGGAGTAGTAGCGGAATCGGTGATCGGTCACTCAGTGACAGTGGTCTCGATAGACTAGCGCCGGATGGAGCGGGACTGCGGGAAGCATCTATGGTTTCATGGAACCAGCCGCCATCAATCAGAACGTTTGCAATACGGCCGATAATGTATCGCCAACAACCCAACATTTAATTGTTGATGGATCGCTACGAATCCCCGACAGGCGAATTACACGGCCGAATATAATATTTTCGTGCGAAGAATTTTTTCATTCGCTCCAGCCGTGCATATTCGATACGGATTTATTATTTTCATCTTTACATCTTACCCTCTTTTGGGCTCGGAAGCGATACGTGAAATGACGGAAGATATGAAGGGCGGTAATGGAGGAAAATTGTACTTTATTCGATTTTGATAGACTTGGATGGTGGATTTAGGTCCCGATGTCACTGAAGGGTTTCGATGAGCTGTGATACGTTTTTGATAAGACGTAATTTTACGTCAGGAACGGACGAAGAGTTAGAAAGGACAAGAAAACAAAACATTTTCCAAAAATATGCTGTAAAATCGTAATTGAGCTAGATGCAATTGAAATTAGCTGAAATAATACGACCATATCTCTGAACTCGTTGGGTGTCCTGCGCCATAAAACTATATTTTTTTAGACAACACTATCTTATTTCAACAAAGACAACTTCTGAAGTAGCATTTTGATATATTTGTCGTTCTAAAGATAAGCTACGGGCTCAAATGTCACAGCCTACATCTTGAAAGTGGGTAAATAGTTCTCGGAGTAACGTTTTTTTATGAAACAGGTCATCACAGTATCATATCTTGACAGAATTGTGGCCCTTGCGTTTGTAAGCACTGATGTTTGATGTGTCACTGTCATTCTGTGTTTGACTTCTAGGGCAAAAAGAGTTGTTTCGTCATTGTTGTAAGATTTGCTGGCAATGACAGATAAACAAGAGCCTCTCCCAAGTTAGGCTACAACACCCGGTTCGTCGCTTTTCGCCCTTATCGGTTTTTAAAATTTTAGTGTCAAAGCATATTTGTAGTTTATCGTCATAAATTACATTTAGTTCCTACTGGTTTCTGGGTTTCCAATTCGGCGATGGGTGAGTGTTTAACTAAACATCTCTTCATCAGCTCTTAACTTATGACGAACGCCTTGAAGATACCTACCCATCCTTAATATTTATTTACGTCATCTCACATTGCATAAGGACAACACTGACCTCCTTATAAAAGCTTAATAGAATGTAGGTCGACCTGTATTAAGTTTATCTGGCAATTGCAGTGGGCTATCAATCTAACTATCGTCTAAATGTATTAGCTTACAAAGTTTAAACGGACAAAATATAAATTGTTTTATGTCACCGGAAAATTGCAAACGCAGTAAGATAGTAAAACATCGCAAGAAATTGTAAACAATTTTTTCTTTATGGATTTATATTGGAAACTATTGTATAATTCAATAGTTTCCAATATAAATCCATATATATCTTAAATCTAAAGATATATTACAATTATTATAATGGAGTCTGCAATTTTCCGGTGACTTATACGTTACTAATTTGTAAAGTTCATCTTTGACGTAATAAAAGTTAACTATGTTTAAACGACACTTATGACTTATGACAAGATTAGAAAACACTTAGTACGCTTGTTTAAATTTTCTGTTTGAATTTCTAAGAACTAGGAAAATAGACTATGTTTTCGTGGATTACTCAACCCTCCAAGGACACAGTAAAGGACAGATTTGTATCATTTTGTCCAAACCGTGATCGAGTTTAGATAGTATAATTTAATTTATACTCTCACATCGATAACCCATGCGTTATGGCAGTGGTCGCCCGCACTCCCAATTACCTATGCGATAAGCGTCTTATTTACGAGCCGACAGTCGCTCAAGGAATTAAAATTCATTGTTTCTTATCCTGAAAATACATACCTAAAGATACACAAAGGTCAGAAGATATCTCCGCTTTATCTGTAACAAGAATAGGCTTTTAAAACGAGAGGCGCTTGATACCAAGTGGAATAATTACGTGACCTCTTGAAATTGGAAGTTTTCAAGCGGACAGGACTCCCAGCCATCCATTTGTTTCCAAGTTAAGGTGATATCGGATTTCGTGAATGAATTCAAAGTTTTCGATTATCGGGTGTTAGATAACAATAGGCGATAAGGGTCGCTTTTATAGCACCGAATTTCTCGTAAAACGACGATAAAAGTTTCATTTCATAGAGTGAAATGTTTATCGCGACTGATTCTTTGTATGGCTTTTTTATTTTTGTGATAGCGTTAATATTGTTTGGCCACTCTGTAATTTTATTTATCCGGACATTCCCTAATCCTGTTAGCGTTTAATTCATTAGTGTTTGAACGCCCGTGCCGTATACGATTTGTGCACTATATTTCGGAGCGCAGCAGACCGCTCTAAGCGCTTTGCAGGATACAATTGCACGCAAAAACGCGCACTGTAGTGCTTGCAATGCCGTGGGCAATTTTTTTTGTAACAGTAACGATGAAAATAAAAGTTCGACAACCTGCCAATCGCCCGAATTGCCACTAGGAGTCCTTGCGACTTTCTGTTTTAGTGGTTTAGTTAATTGCGCACAACCAAAACTGGCTCACCAATAGGTATATTTTTAAGCAAATAACAGCACATCGAATTTTCTCCACGATTAGCATAACCAAACGAAAACAATGATGAATACTAAATAAGAAATCGCACGTGCATGAAAACGTACCCAAAATATTTTTCTTAATTTCCCCCTTCATTTTGCAAACAGCACGGAGTTTTAAAGAGTAAAGTGGGCCGACGGTGATGCTGCTAAATATGCGCATGTTTCAGTATTGTATGGTAAGTGATGTGCTCTGTTACTGGTGACCTCAGAGAGGCTGGGCCACGGGTGCACTGGGGGACGGATTCGAGCCATTACTAGTCCAATATAGCTGTCTCGAGATGGAATAATTCATTGATGCTCAGAGAACGTGCACGACAGTTCGATTATTGTTTTGTTTTGATATCTTGAAAAAGGTACTTAAGCTCCAAACAGTTTTTATTTTTAAATTCTGTTTGAATTGTTGGCCAGTAGCAATAAGTATGTTCAATTGTTATCTGTGCCGTACTTATAACTACCGTGACAAAGTCAGTTACATTACCCTTTTTTGTGCATCAAAATAATGTATTCAAAATCAGCTGCTCCGCGTGTTTATGTTAGGTTAAAATGAAATAAATGTTATGACAACTGTTGACGAGGGACATATAAAAGGTTGTTACTTTCTTATATTAGAACAGGTAACACCTTATATGTCATTTGAGAACATTTGGTCAGTGCGCAAACAAGGTTTTTTTAGGCAAGAGTATCGACGCAGGTTGCGTCCCACACTAAAGTCCTACTCATCTTCCATGGAAACAAAGACATGCCGTCCAGTCTTTTGCCATCGTCACGTGCCAAGCCATTGGGTTCTAACACAGCTGGAACGCCGACGTTGACGAGAGCTCGTCGGATAATGTCGTTTAAGTTAGCTTGACTCTTCAAATAGGAAGGAATCTTTAGATACGTATTTCGCAATTATATTAAATACCTATCGAATCATGTAATAATTAATATTATCTACGGCCAAAGTTGATTGGTATCTAAGGTCCAAACAATTTTTAAAAGATTTTACCGGGTATGCTCATCTACAATATGCCCAAAAGGAAAAAAATACCAATGTCAACAAGACAGTTACAAAAAGAGTTAAACATATTTTATTTTTTATTTCCGTCGCAGTAAGTGAACGTAAAATGAATGTATCAGATGTTACGGTTACAAGAACTAATGTATCTATTTGTATCTTATGTTTCCGGCTTTTTACTATCTCGGCAAGGAACTCGGCAATTACAAGGATTCTTGTATTGATTCAATAGTGTTTTTTTGTGTGCATACCTCTTTATGTAGTACATCAGGGATGTATAAATATAATTCAAGTAGGGAAGTCAGTAGATTATTTTTAATTCAGAATTGTTTTGAAAACAAATTTGACGTCTATATCGTCGTATTAAATAAATTTTGGTTTGTACAACATGATCGACATACGCAGACGAACAGCTACGCAGAAAATGGGAAAACTTGCTAAAATAAACAATTAATTACTCAAAGCCTCCTTTGAGTAGAGTTTACCCTATCACGATAAGATATGTCAGTGACAAACAAATCACTGGCTTAAAAATGTTTTTTAATAATTTTGTCAACGAACAGAAATCATTTTTACTTTTAAAAACTCCGTATTTCAGACATCAACGTCCCTACACACTTTCAGTACATTTTCGCTAATTCATCGCGACTCCTCGGCGTCGATAAGTGGTCGACGACGGCCGGAACCCAGTTTTTTCATCTCGCAAACTCTCAAGAGCCCCGCAAAATGTCTTCGAAATGACTTTTTCTCCTTTTAAGTACATTTCAACATTTTTTTTTACAATGGTAGCACTTAAGGCTGGTAGTGTTGGGCCCAATGTTTGTAGAACTCATTGGCAATGAAGAAAATTTTATCTGGTTGCGGCTTTATGTCTTTGGTTTGGAATTAGTGAGTCCTTGAAGGATAAGCACTGTTTGAACTTGTATTTAGAGAGGAGGTCCTTTCCTCAAATGTTAATTAGATACATATTTGAGTAAAAACAGGTTAGTGTATAGTTAAGACTGACAGCAATGAAACGTTACTTTAATCAGTAGGTACATTAAGGTTTTAATTTTTTTGGTATGGAATAATCATCATATTATTCCATGAGTTATAAAAAACTTAAATTAATGTAAACAAACGAAATCAACGATAACTACAGTTCTAAAATATTTTCGCTAAAAAACAACAGAAAAAATGCAAATAAAATTTTCAAAAATGCTGACTTACATCAATTATAAATCCATTTCAAGAACAACAGTCTACAGTCAATCACTAAAACACTCAACGATCCACTAGAATTGCGAATTCAAAAAAGTCACGTAGAAACGAACTGACGTTCAAAATTCGCGCCAAACGCACGGAGAGCGCGACACCCTTCCCGCACGAACGTAGGGAACGAACTAAAGCGGTCTTCGCGGTAGTCTAGACAAGGGCGGTACGGGGAAAGGCAGGGGAGGGGGGTATAGGGCAAATCAACCCCGGCCAACATTTGCCCAGAAAACGGCCAAGCTCAAACATCAATAAGGAAGTATCTTATTAAGTATTAATAACGTCGACTTTGTACTTCAATTAGATAAAATCATTTGACGTGATATCCCAAACAGAGATTTTGCTGCAGGCGATCCCAAAGCAAGATAATTAAGGCGGTATTGGAAACTTTTGCCTGTGGACCAAGTTTGAAGTTGTAACTTTATTTATTCTTCGGTAAGGGCGGTTTGTATTCTTTGTTTTGAGGTTTTCAGGTACATTTTGCAACAACCGGGGCTGGACATTGTGGAGAAGTTAAGGAAAGTTAAGTAAATATATAATGATGAGGTTAATATTGGTATTTTTATAATATTTTCATAGGACTTAGATGCCATTGTATGTGCATTATGAAGACCTTTCAAGGTAGGTACCCAATCCAAATGAGGCAGTCAAATTAGTCAGCACAATTCCGTCAATATATTTTTCATAGGACTTTTTACAAATACTTTGCATTCATTTCAATCATCTGAAAGATACGCAAAACTAATAATTAAATTAGTACCCACCGAAGTACATAGGTAGAACAAAGAAATTGTGTTCCACAAACGATGCCGTCTTATTTTTACAAGCCTCAAAAAAGAAACGAATTCTGCAATATTAAATAGCATTCGGGCTTAGTAATTACTAATAAACTAAGTACGAATGTCTATGGTACAAATAACACTTAAATCTTGAATCCTAGAAATAGACATTCTTTATGTAAATACTTTGCTAGTCTGCCAAGGAGTCAATGACTCGAAACAATAACAAATGCGAAAACATGCTGTCTTGTATATTATTCTTTGCTACATATTTTACGAAAACATATTGGTATTACTTTATTTTTAATCTAGAACATTTGTTTCAAATCCAACTAAACCTAGACTAGTGCAAATAAATAAAATAGAGTTTTATTTATTTATTTTAGTGTTTTTTTATGCTTACCCGTGGACCATTATTTTATAGTTCAAGTTCAATAAATTACTCAAAGCTTTCTTTGAGTACCGTAACCTATTACAATAAGAATATATTTCAGTGACAAAAAAATCACAGACCAAAATATTTAAAAAAAAATTTTCAACGAAGGAAAATCATTTTTACTTTAAAAACTCCGTATCAGATCAGACATCAACCTCCCCACTCTCCTCGGCGTCGATAAGTGGTCGATGACGCATACATATACTTACATATTTTACGAAAAAATATTGAAATTACTTTAGTTTTAATCTAAAAGATTTGTTTCAAATCAGTCTAGGCTAATGAAAATAAATAAAAATAGAGTTTTATTTATTTATCTTAAAGTTTTTTTTTATGTTTATCCGTGGACCATTTTTAGTTCAGTGTGTAACTGTCAAAAATAGATTGCTACAGTAAAACATTGACGCCATTATTTAAAGCACTTAGAAACTATAGGCAATATACAATTCTAAGAAACGCTAATATTTACGCTAACAGTTACAACACTCTGCACGGGATTCCAATGTTCTGACCCATTCATATTTCTTATATAGGTCACCAAAGCAACCATATATTCATAATAATCACAGTACGTTGTATAGGAAAAAACAGCAAAATACCGGAATGTCCAATCCGTCAGCAAAACTTTATCAAAGAAACACTACGTATCTTCGACCACAAAGCAGGTGGATAACATTTTGTCATTAACCTCCCTTTATACTTAAAAAAACCACCCTCAAACAATTCAATTCCCAATTAACATTCTTAAAACTATCAATAAATTAAAAACATATAAAAGTCTTGGATAAAAAAGAAAGTACCTCCTCACAATGCAAACAGAAAACCCAAACAAATTTTTATTAAAGCCCTGGTCCACGATCTCATCAGTCAGAAATAGCTAATAGATAGATATTCTATTAATAAAATGTCTGCTTCGCCATTGCACTGTGAGAATAATCCGTATTGATCTGGTTTAAATTTAGTTCCGTACTGTAAAAGGAAATGCTCGGAGCGCAGAATCACGCAGGACCCGATGTGAAAATCGTTTGGAGTCTGTAATGTTTTAGTTAATTACTTATTGGACTTATCTGCTGTGTCCTGCGTACTTAAATAGAAACTTGTTTAAGTAAAAGGACGGATAAATAGGTGTTTTGCAGTTAAAAGAACATTTTCGCTAATAATAAAAGTTAATTGACTTAAAATGGCTAAAGTTTTGCGTTGTTCTATTTTGCATTTGGATTTAATCTCGTGTTTTGTAAGTAATTTAAAATGAAGTCTTTTTTTAAATAGAAGTTGACTCCTAAATTTTTATAACGTGACACGTATTGTATTGTCAAAAGAACACAATCGTTTCTGTAGTCATAACTTGTAAAAAAAACCCTATATTAGAGTGTGACTATGCAAAAAATAATCCAGGTTTATGTTAATAACAGTAGTTTTTACAATCCTACTCCGCAACAAAATGATATTATGACAATACTTAAACCTCATTTTAAAAACAATACACAAAATTAAGACCAAATCCCACGTGATCCGTCTCAAACAGGAGATGCGGGTGTAATGACAAATTGATGCACTTATGACGCGTCGTTTTAATACAACATGTACTGGCACTGAATAATAGAGTCGTGGTGATGGGGCAGAATTTTGTGTATGTAAGCTATGCCGCGTTCAATGTTCTTCGAGGTTTAAAAAAGGAAGAGATGATGTCGAAAAGTATATACTGTGTTTTGTTCAGATAGTCAAACAAATAGGTGATGTCATGTGAACAAATAGGCCGTGATGATGAATCGCAGGGTTTGGTCAAAATTACTTTCTTTCGTCGTTTTTGTAATCCTATCTAATATTATAAATGCGAAAATGAGTTTGTTTCTTTCTTTCTGGGTGTAATTTGTCTATAATATGTATGTATTTAGAAATATGTAAGTATGTTTAACAGTTGTTTGGTTGCCATAGCACAGGCTCTGCCTAGTTTGGGATCCGGTGACCGTGTGTGAGTTGTCCCAAGAGATATTATATTATTATATATGTCTTTGTTACGTTTTCTATATAATTTTTAATGTGTTTTTGTACAAAAATAGATCCCTGAATAAAGGATAAAGCCCTGAAAATTGTTATATACTACATTTTTACCGTGAGAAAAAGGGTCATATTAAAAGCTGTGTGTGTGTGAAAGTACGACAGCCCAACAACAGTTTAGTCAACAGCAACTAAGTATCTTGAATGTTGTCTTTGGTCTAAATATTAAACTAAACAGTCATCTTGTTTTGATACCAATGACCAACCACTGCATAACAAAACATTTAAATCAATGTTTATCGAGTTACATACACAAACATTCCACAGTAAGAAAGCACAAACAACTCAGTCAGAACCGTCGCTACAAGCATTCAGTGTCCTAGTATGGACAAAAGATTTACGTAAGCTTCTATTAGTGTGTTTCACGTTGAGGATTTTCTTTCAAAATGGTTAAATTTTTTGATCACAGTATTATGGTATGCTACTATAATCTACCACAAGCAACTTTGCTTTTGAGAAAACTGAAGTTTACACTGGTTTCGGCCAGTGTGAGACTAAATAGATTTATAAAAGATGGCCAAGACTACGGAAGTACGCGGAACAGGGTACGAAGTCTCGTAACCTCCATTGAAAAGGGAGAGTGCTCCAACTAGACTGGTGATGTCTAGCACCTATGACAACCACCTCCAACCACCAACTGCCTGGTGGTGGTTGTCGGGCTATTGCGTTGTACATGTCAAAATCGCGTGGAGAACTTTGATTGCGCGATGTACTTGGGAAGTGTGTCGTCAGGTCTTTTTATAGTTCGTATGTGCTGGTCCAGATGCAACTACAAGCAGAAGCGAATAGTGAATTTTGACCAGTATTTACGCCACTGCAATAAGTAGGATTGATTGGCGACAAAATACGTTAACATTTCAGAACACTCTTTTAGTTATTGCTTTAATACAACAGTGACAAGACTACCGCACCTTAATTATTTTGCTTGATGTTCGTGAGTACAACAAGCCAGAACAAGCACAAACATACCACTACTCTATCAAAACCGTCGATACGACAGTTCCGTACAAAACGTATCTATTCTTAGAAAACGACACGAAATGTTTACGTAAAACTCCAGTGACGGGCAATAGACGGGCTAATTCAGAGTTTGCTCAAAGTACTGCAGTACTAGTTAATCAGTTAATCCTCACGTCGAGGTAAGCTTACAGAATCTAAAGATAAAGCTGTAGCCGGCCTTACGGGCGCCAAGCTGAACACAGCATTATCTTTTGTAAGCACACATTATAATGGTACAGTCACCAGCATAAATTCGAAACTCAAAAGCAATGTTCTCGTGAAGTAAGTTTGAGACAGGATTTAATAAACTCAAAACCGACTAGAATTCGAAAAACATGTAATAACGGCTTTTTAACATTTACGACAAAATGGAATATTATAAGTGAGTGTAATTTATATTTTTGGAACATTCGAGCTTTTATCCACGACTTCGTACGCGCATTTCCCGTTTTATACTGTTCCCGTACCTATAAAGCATTCCTCATGAATGTGGCTATCATATACAAAAAATAATTTTCCAAATCCGACTGACAGTTCCAGACATTAGCGCGTTCAAAGAAACAAATACACTCTTCAGCTTTATTATATTAGTATATATAGATAGATGTATAAACTTTAAAATTGATCCGATAAGTGCAATTGTTGATAAATATTTAGGTATCTATTTTTCTTTTTTGTTGTTTATTATTTCTTTGCTGCCTCATATTATTCCATTTAGTAAGACGTCATAATCTCAAGATTAAGCAATAGACTCAACAAATATAGACAGCTCACTTGGCCAAATTTGATTAATAGTTTAGACGCAACGAATGAACCGAAATAAACAGACACATACATGACATGGACTGCTAAATGCATTTTTCCATAACAGTTTAGTTTAAAAAATGTCCGTAATACCATACAAATTCCATCAGCAAACAGGTAGGTACTTCAGAAGATAACGCTTTTACACTTTACGTATTTGTACACATTTATGCGTGTGCCTGTACATCATTATTCACATACATTATGGTTAGGCGGAGTATTAATTAGTGGACCTATTAATAAGTAATTAAATCCGCTGATTTGTATAATAGAATTGTTTATGATTTTAATTAATTATGCACGGTTTGCTAATGTTCGTGCTTGGATTATTTTATTATTAATTTTAGTTTGGATTAGTGGATTAGCACGCGTTCAGTTAATTGTGTACTAGATATATAGGGCACGAACATTAGCAAATTGTTATATATAAATGTGTTACAAAAATCATATTTTTAAAATTAAAATTAAACCCAGTCGTTTTCATCACTGACCAATGATTACTTTATTTTTATCAATATTTCAGTTCCTAGTAAGAAATATTAGAAGTGCCATAAAATAAACGCCAAGTCAAGTGACGCGATTGGCAGTTGCAAAATTATTCAACCAATCAAAGCAGTTTGACAATTTGTCACAAAGACAGCAAAGAACTGATAAATTCTTTAAAGCAAAATACGCAATTTCGTTTACTTGGATGCCATATTTTTTCGAGCTATTTTGATTTAAAAACCAAACTACTGAACCGATTTGCATGAAATTTCTCCGGAAAATCGGAAAGTATATCCTTTCACATAAAATAATTTGCAAATTGGTTCAAAAATGCCGGAGTCATGAGGAAACAAACATACACAAAAACACCAGACCACCGAATTGAGAACCTCCTCCCCTTTTTGTCTCTTATTAAGTAACTTCAAAAGGAGGAGGTTCTCAATTCAGTAGTATTTTATATTCGTTACCTCGGAAAACTTGTTTTAAATGGGGCATTGGAAAATTATTTTCATTTCTACAAACCCCGGTGAAAATCATGCTTATGAGATCCTTGAAGAGTTGAAAGTAGGACTCTTCAAATATTATAAGTAAATACCAATACTATCTTATATGCTTCATCTTCAAGCGTAATCCAGCTGTCTATTAATATCAGTCACTGGTTCAAAAGAAACATTTCAAGTCAATGCCACTTAAGTGGCAGTCACCAGTCGGTAGCTATGACAATAAAACAATGGACCGAGACGCGGTCGGAAACACTTCCTTCCTAAATCCATTAATTTCACAGCTGTAGACAGATTTAAGATTTAGAATAAACTGATTTGAAATCTTTCTTTCACTTTTAGATTATTAATTTGAGTGTCTATCGTCGAGTTGATGATAAAGGACAATCTCAATGATTGAGACCTTTTTTGCATAGATAGCGGGTATGTAATGATTTAAAATTTATAAAGTCATATTTAAAAATAGTATTGCTATTCCACCAAATCGCACCAAGCATTTCCGAACGTCTTCTATAATGCGCATAGCAAAGGAGTGGAATTCTCTGCCTGCGTCTGTGTTTCTGAACGCATACAACCCTAATCTCTTCAAAGTTAGAGTGAACAGGCTTCTTCTGGGTAAGCTCACTCCATCGTCGACTTTGTCTCTGTCATCTCTGACCTAGACTAGAGTCAAGAGCAAACCCAAATCAAATAAAAAAATAATAATACAGTATTTGTCAAACGTGGTAATAAACGCGCGGTTAATCCAAAGTTGCACAATAATGATGTCCTCGTTAAATGTAAAAACAGTAACTTCAGTACCGTTAACTAAAGTAATTGTGATTTTTATTATGAGGGCAGAATTTAAAATCACTGTTCTGTTTCACCTACATTCTAGTTAACCATTTTTCAAACAAAGAACTGTCCAATGTTCCACGGAATTAACTAAACTTTGTTCAATCAGACATCAGACAGGTAAATTTTCTATAAAATTAAACAGTCTCTAAGTAGCTCGGATAATTTAATTAATGTTCCCTGAAAAGTTAATTAAAACTTAATTCGACAAAAGTTTGTAATCTGAAAGCGGTAACGATTTATTTTGAGAGATAAGCAACAATCTAAACTTTTGATGTCTTCATGAATACATTATTTTTAAACTAAAAGAAATGGAAGAAGATTATGTTAACCTTTGTACAGTCAGCAAAGCTATTTGTTATACAGGCAAAAATATTGATTTTTCCACTGCACTGCTAATATCTATTTCTTATGTGTGCATTATCACTTTTCAAGCTTATGACATACTTACAAGTGTGCTGTACAATAATTGTCTACTCAGCACACCCACAACATTGTATAAAGTAGTTGCAAGTTAGCTGCCTGTATACCAAATAGCTTTTTTGTCTGTACATAATGTTATGTACACAAAAAATGAAGTAAGCATTTTTCACCAGATGATCATTTTCATATTAAAGCTCATAAAAATATCGCAGCAGACCAAGGCGAATTTTAGTCCTACCGCAACGACTGTCCCGCGCTGGCAGAGAACAGACATGTTTGGGAGAGGAAGTCTTTTGCCCAGAAGTGGAACATATAGATATATAAAATTTAATGCCTGATCACAAATCCACGATCAAGCTGATCATAGAATATGACATACGTAGTTTGACTTCCTGAACACATGCTAATTTCTCCTCCATGATCGAAATAGAAAGAGTTTTTAGGGTTTTGTACCCAAAGGGTAACCAACGGAACCGTATTAGTCAGCCTCCGCTGTCCGTCCTCTGTCAGTGGGCTGTATCTCAAGAACCGTTATAGGCAGACAGTTGAAATTTTCACCGTGTGTATTTCTATTTCCGCTGTAACAAAATATAATAAAATTAAATTAAAAATTAAAGGGAGCTCGCATATAAGAAACGAGTTTTTTCGGTTTATGGTACGGAAACCTCTGTGTACCTAAGAGTCTGACTCGCACTTGGCCGGTTTTTCCTTTTCCTGACAGACACGAGGACACAACCCTAGTTTAACGTACATACTACATATTAATTAACACTGCACATTAATCTTATAAAGAGACTAATGACCAGTTAAAAGCACTTTAATTTTAGTTAATTAGTTATCGAGCTAATTATTTAATGCAATTTCACGCTCCGATACTGAAAACTACGGCTTTCCCGCAGCGACTCAATAAACGAACGCGCAACTTGTTAACACTCAACTATGCTCAAAGTTGAGTCGCCGAGCATCGAATACTTCGCGACTCAACTCGACTCAACTCAATGCGTGCGAAAACCCCACCTTGGGTAGTTAATTTTACGAGTAAGACGAATTTTATGAAAATTAATTTTGTTGAAAGTGTTACATTTTCATTTGATTGATATTTATGTTGGTCTTTTGTACGGTATAATGTCTTGTTTACACGAAGTTAAGTTTGTTAACAATTAATTTTGATTAATTGGCACGTCTTTACGGAGGTTTTTGTTTGGCTCAAGTACCTGAGAAGAGAATCTAAATTACCGAAATAGTTACGTTAATAAATTATGCTAACTTTTTCTACGTTGGCATACTCATCATCTTCCTGCCCTTATCCCATGTTACTTGGGGTCGGCGCAACACGTTTTACAACACAACTAATTTTTTTTTTAAAAAAAGCAAAGTCACAGAACCGCTATTTATTAAAGTGGTGCGACTTGAAAGAAAGACAACTGAAAAACAGACAACCTGACTGAATAGAATAGGTACTTTACAAAATTGTCTTCATGTTTACTCAGTCTTGTATTCTTTTGTTTATAACTTAGTAAATGGAAGAGACATTCTGATTATATAAGGTATTTCTATGTTACTATCAAAGTCCAAATCAATTCATTTATTTCAACTAGACCATTAAAGGACACTTTTGAACGTCGTACACATATTAGTATACTCTCATCTATATAAATATTAACTCTCTTCTATATATACATTAACATAGAAGAGAATATGTAGCGAAAATATTCAGAATGTTACGTTAGCCATCTTACATTTTGGTAAGTGAAACTGACTTTATCTTACTAATGCATGTGTAATATTGTAAAAGGAGTTCGGAGACATGTTATTATGTGACACAAATGTAAAGTGATGTGATACTACCGCAGACGTTTTACTCGGTTTTACGTAGAGATTTTCTTGTCACTCCAATATACGGTTTTAGTAGATTGGTATGATCGTGAGTCAGTAATGTGGTAATTTTAAATTGGTTGTGTGTGAATAGCAATATTTGTAATGTGTGTGATTTATAATTTGTTAGCTGAGAGTAGTGACTACGACTTTATTTTTTTAAGGGTTGTTTTTTGCTCATGTTAGTAGGTTGCATCTTTTGCTGTCGTAAAACGGTAGATCGAACCAAAAAAATGCAAATCAATTTGACAAATTGCCAATCATCATCATCATCGTCATCATATCAGCCGAAAGACGTCCACTGCTAGACATAGGCCTCCCTCAAATGAGATGGGGGGTTTGCAATAATCGCCACGCTTGGCGGGCGGGTTGGCCATCGCAGTGTAGCTGTTGCAATGTACAGAGAATACTACTGCCCAGTCTCTGGTGAGTCTCTTAGTCGCCTCTTACGACTCCCACGGGAAGTGATGGTGTCGCTAATTTTTTACGTCCAAAACCATACAAAACTTTGTCAAACGGGCATTAAAATTATTCAACCAATCATGGCGATTTTCGTTTGTTTTTTGTTCTTGAAACTGCAGATTGATAGAATAAGGTCCTGGTAAATAAATGATGACGTGTAATTATGCTGAGAACATTGCACGACTTGAGCAGAAAATCAACCACACCACGTGATATAACAAGGGTAATTTCTCCATGATACATAACCGGGCAACTGTGCTCTGCCAACGTTGCCTGTAAACACAATTTTCCTCACAGCGGTCAAGTCCTACTGTTTGCAAGACAGCCTGGAAGCCTTCCAAAGTTTCACTACCAACTCATTAAGGGACTGGTGTTAACTGCGAATGCCCCTGAAATCTTTTAGTGGGCACTTCACTTGCCCGTTTTAATTTTGGCTCCACAATTCTACATTCACTTGCCTTTATTTCTGTCTCTTACGTGCTTCGTTAAACTCGAGAGGCTATTTGGCTCATGTTTTTGAGACAGAGGGCTGGTCATTATTTTTCGTCGTATGAGCAAATTATGTGGAGTTATTGCGGGTGCTTTAAGCAGACAATACTCCTACGTCTACAACCGAAAATTCTCAGATTTGAGTATGGGAGTGGGACGAGGAGGCGGATTTATATTCTGTTTTTATAGATAAAGGTGTCTTTGTACAGATGTCTCTTCACTGTATAATATACGAGTAAAACAATTTTTATGCACACCATAAAATATAACATAACACAAAGGAAATTTCGACATCTCAAAAACTCTAAACAACAAATACAACCAATTTCAATTTTAGTTTTACTATCACTATTCCATAGACATTATCAAAGCACATACCTCATTTCGGTCCGATAGACATCCTCTATAAAAACACAGCTGCCATCGACAAAGAGTCTATTCTCGATGGTCACTTATTGTTCAACACCGACCACGGACAATAGACGACATCACAGATCACCCGTCTCCGGGCAACAATACAGCTTCGGTTTTGTAATAAGCTTTAGGATCCATCACAGCTATATATTTCTAACAATAACATACTTTTTTCCAGCACACTCTTTTGGACATAGAGTAAAATAGTTCCTCCTAAACATACTGGTATACTGGTGATTTATTTTAGCCATGTATGGGGTTTTTGATGTGTGATGTTCCCATGTAACGCGTAGGTCGATGTCGTTTTATTTTGACAAACGGACGTGAATTCCCTTTGTTGTCTTCAGTGCGATATATCAACGTTGACACTTAATTCTGGACAAAAATAAAATATATAGAGTGAATGGGAGCTTTTTTGAACTTGTATTGATAAAGTTTAAAATGTTCGATTATTGAATGGAACTATTTCAATTTTTGTCGATGTCAAACGTTTCATTCGCTCCGTCAGCTGCATTCATAATACAATTTCTAAAGCGCTTTAAAAGCATAAAGCGTACGTTACCGCTTAGAAGCAGAGTGATAAGAAATGATTCGATTAACATAAATATGTCACCTGTTGTAATCGAAATAATTAAACGAATCGTTTCTAATAACGGATGATTTATCATCACGCCAATAGAATTTCAATAGACATGACCACCCGCCGTAGTCCCTAACGATGTCGTTTTGGAGACAATAGTGTTCGTACAATGCAAGAATAACGACCTTCCGAGACACTCTGCCATTGATACTGATGCTAGCTAAACAGACAAAAACAAAAGACGAATATAAATTACAAGGGTCCCGTACACGCGTCTGAATGCAAATACATCTGTCTGCCATCAATCAACATTACACTCTAAGCCGACACAATAAGGTGTCTTATCCTCTAATCAAGTTGACGGATACACAAAATTTTAAATCATGATGGCCGACTGTAACCGCTTCTGTGTAAACAATGGTCGTTTACAATGTTACATTATTACGCTGGTAACATAATTATTGACCCTTTGTTGGGCACACGATTCCCAAAAATGCGTCATGGGTGTCAAATGGGTTTACAATGGTTTGCTAGTGGACTAAAGTAGACAAAATATTTTTACCGCGACTCGGAACGAATTAGTTGTAAGAACGTTCGATTGTTCCTTTTTGCAAAGGTTTGAGAGCAGTAAAGAGGCTTTGGGATACATTGAACGTGATTTATGCATATTAGTAATACTAAAGAGACAATGAATTTAAATAAAAACTTTTTAGACAATCATTGATGTATTTATGGCCGATTTTATTAGTCTTTAGTACTTACAAATGGTCTTTTGGAACCATTTTTATTTTGTTCTTCTACATTGAGATTTTTCACGTAAAAAAACATTCTCGTTAGGATGAACCTATAAAAGCTTGAAATAAGACATTTACAAAACGATCAAAATATATAATAACTTTAAAACTAAAACGCATTAAAACGACCAACTCCTCAATCTAATTAAAAGCAATTAAGTAAATATTTTCAGTTATAGAGGCGAGCGACTGAGTAAACTCGTAAACCTGACCACAGCCCTAGCCTAATTACCCCTGCTGTGTCCCTCTTAATGTCTAGGGAAAAGACAGGGACAGACAATTCGATAGACACCCCTTCCCGACAATTTACGGACGTCGAGCGTTCAGTCTAATCTAATTGGCGCGTTCACGTTTAGTTTGGCGTCGCCTTGACCTTTTCTAAATGCATTTTGTATGTTTTATGTTGTTGGCTTTTGACAATTAAGCTATTTTACAGCGGGGACTTTTACGGGTTAAATATTTGGATCCATTGATTTATTGGGTGAAGGGGTAAATGCTTTGATTAATTTCAGGGAGTAGTGGGTCGATTTTATTTCGAAAATTTGTAGGTTTAAGACACTAAAACTATTCGTTCAACCATGTTAAATATATGCAATTTGTTTGGCAACATTTGCGATTTTGACAATGAAAATAGTTCCTGTTTTTGTAATACGACTACAGTTTCCTATATAAGCTTATAACCTAACATATTCTATCCCCTGAAAAAAAAACAGACACGTTCCAATCCTCGATTAAGTAATTAAACCATCCCCTCACACACAAAAAAAGAACACGCCATCAATCAGACTTGCAAAAGAAATACATCCAAAAGTGATTAGACGACCATCTTTTTTCTTTTACACGCAAAACGTAATTCCGTGCGTACCTTTTGTGAGGAGAGTGACGTACCTCTTATACCTCTGTGAGGCCTGACGACCCTCACAATCTGTACATTGTTGTTACTCATCGCATGACAGGCCAAATTAACACATCGTCCAATCTATGCCCCCCTGGTACTCGTATGTACACACGGAAAGTTTTGTAATAAACGATTTGATGTACGGTCCTATTTAAGTCGTACCTGGCAGTTTTGGTGAATTTTGGGGATGGGTAATAAAATATTGCTGTAGGTACTATGGTATATTTGGAATTCGAATATGATATGTCTGTTCTAAACAAGGATCAGGCAGGATCTGTAGATTTTATTTTTATGAATTAATTCAGTAACATTAAAATACTAAACTTAAAAATTAAAAAGTGTTGTTATAAAATTTAATTTTAGAATCAACAGTAGCTGAAACGTCATTTTTGAAAGGTAAACTATACGTTTCAGCTACTGTTGGTATCTAATTTGACAGTTGGTCCAAGGTAGATATTGTATTGAGACCTGCCGTTTTCCGCACTAGTAAAAAAAAAAATCGTATTAGCGGACTGAGGTTTCTTTTGTGTAGTGTTATTTAACTATACAAGTGGATAATTTTCTAAACTCCTATAACCCTGGAATGTGAAAACTATACAACAAAAGACTAACAATTCTTCCCCTTTGCTAACTAACAAAACTTTCTTAACTACAAAGATGACCAACCAATTAATTACAGAAACTTCTAAGTTCCACCAAACGCCATAATTCAGCCGCGTCATACATACCACCCGTGAGAAAAGTTGCTATGTAATGTGGGTAGAAGAAAATTTTGGTATCGCGTGTCTCAAGTCCAGGGGTGCCACACGCTATCCAGTTTTCTTTAGTAAAGAACACGCTGCCCATGATTTAGTGGCACGCTTGCCAATGGATGTTTTACTTATCTAAGAAAGGATTCTGAAGATGGATTTTTGCGTGGGATAGTAATTTGTTTTGTGTTTTCTTTCTGAGATATTTATTTTGTTGTTTCATAAGGATGTTTCCTCGAGGTAATGTTTTGGCCGATTTTGTGCCGACTATTTGCTCGTTACAAATGTTTTGAAACAGAATATGACCGTGCATATAGGAAAAACTAATCACGTTCGAGATGGACTCGCATACGAAGGGTTCCGTACATTGAAAAAATACGTACGTACGTTTCTTGTCTATACAAGAAACTTAGTTTATAATTAGAGGGTGTCTAATTTTAAACTAAGTTTTACTTGTTGTTATAGCGGCAAAATGAATGCACACTGCGAAAATTTTGGTTCATGAGATACTGCCCGTGTCAACAGGCGGACGGACAGCGAAGACTTAGTAACCCGAAGGTACCCGTTGGATACCCTACAGAGAGAACTCAGGCTTACGGTTAAGATAAATACCGTACGTTTTAATTGTCGGAATGCAAGTTCAATCCATTCCTGAGTCAGATAAGGCAAAAAATAAATCAATGTCATCAAATTGGTAGAGCTGTGTTGAAAAAATACCAAAAAACATTTTCGTCAGTTTTTTCCTGGTATTGTAAGTAATTGTCCTACCTAATGAAACAGCAGGATAAACATTCAAGGTGGTTTCCAAGAAAAATCAAGTCAGACAAAGTAAAAAAATAATAGAAGTGCGATAAGGAAACGGCTCCAGTTTTCTGAAAGTTAATTTAAGACAACAAACCATTTACCTTTCAGCGTAGCACTTACGTAAAAGAAAGGCAAAAACCTGTTCAGATTACGTAAAGGTTTCTTTAGGAACAATGTTATAAAAATAGCCTTTACCTAAATCAATGTTTTGTTAAACTTATAGTTGGCTCAAACTTTTGCTTTTCCGTAAAAGGAAACGTTCAGTTTGACCTTCTTTCGAAAATTCATTGCATATTTTAACGCTATATTTAAAAGACCGAATATAGAAAAACTTTATCCCATTCTTCTTCTGACGTAAGGGCCATTTTCTAATATTCAACCTTCAGTCAATTTACTTAAAGAGACCCGCTTTCATCACAGTATCCGTAGCATTATGTTTTCCTATTACTTTCATAATATTTATTTTACATGGTTCGACAACCATTACCTGAAAGTGGACTTTATTTTAATGGTATAAAGTTCCTTTTTGATGCAGTATGAAGGGATATTCAGTACTGTTTCAAGTTGAGCGAGTCCATTTCTTTCGCCGCCCATAATAATGTTTGGCGATTTATCAAATCGCAATTTCGTAATAGATACCCGCTTGATGTGAAAGATGATAAAAAGTTATATATTGTCCCTTCATTTAGGCTAAATTGAAACGGTCATTTGGTCAAATAAGTGTTTAATAGTCATTAGGGACTAACGTTTTGAAATCCGTAGTTTGTTTGTTTTATTTGGTAGCAATGTGATCTTATTTTACAAAATATTGTCACCCACTATTTTGTAGCGGTTTTTCATGTTTTCATATTTTTTTAATGCATTTTAAAGTTAAAGAAAGAATGAAAGGGCTTTGACTAGCAGTGGCTATCCAACTTTCGTAATAGAAACCCGCTTGATGTGAAAGATGATAAAAAGTTATATATTGTCCCTTCATTTAGGCTAAATTGAAACGGTCATTTGGTCAAATAAGTGTTTAATAGGCATTAGGGACTAACGTTTTGGAAATCCGTAGTTTGTTTGTTTTATTTGGTAGCAATGTGCTCTTATTTTACAAAATATTGTCACCCACTATTTTGTAGCGGTTTTTCATGTTTTCATATTTTTTTAATGCATTTTAAAGTTAATGAAAGGGCTTTGACTAGCAGTGGCTATCCAACTTTCGTAATAGATACCCGCTTGATGTGAAAGATGATAAAAAGTTATATATTGTCCCTTCATTTAGGCTAAATTGAAACGGTCATTTGGTCAAATAAGTGTTTAATAGTCATTAGGGACTAACGTTTTGAAATCCGTAGTTTGTTTGTTTTATTTGGTAGCAATGTGATCTTATTTTACAAAATATTGTCACCCACTATTTTGTAGCGGTTTTTCATGTTTTCATATTTTTTTAATGCATTTTAAAGTTAAAGAAAGAATGAAAGGGCTTTGACTAGCAGTGGCTATCCAACTTTCGTAATAGAAACCCGCTTGATGTGAAAGATGATAAAAAGTTATATATTGTCCCTTCATTTAGGCTAAATTGAAACGGTCATTTGGTCAAATAAGTGTTTAATAGGCATTAGGGACTAACGTTTTGGAAATCCGTAGTTTGTTTGTTTTATTTGGTAGCAATGTGCTCTTATTTTACAAAATATTGTCACCCACTATTTTGTAGCGGTTTTTCATGTTTTCATATTTTTTTAATGCATTTTAAAGTTAATGAAAGGGCTTTGACTAGCAGTGGCTATCCAACTTTCGTAATAGATACCCGCTTGATGTGAAAGATGATAAAAAGTTATATATTGTCCCTTCATTTAGGCTAAATTGAAACGGTCATTTGGTCAAATAAGTGTTTAATAGGCATTAGGGACTAACGTTTTGGAAATCCGTAGTTTGTTTGTTTTATTTGGTAGCAATGTGCTCTTATTTTACAAAATATTGTCACTCACTATTGTGTAGCGGTTTTTCATGTTTTCATATTTTTTATTGCATTTTAAAGTCAAAGACAGAATGAAAGGGCTTTGACTTGTAGTGGGATAGTTCAGCTGGTCTATTCTATAAACTTGGCTGATGTGAGCTTGAAGTGAACTATCATTCCACCTTGATTGGATGGTTGCTAGCTCACCTCACCTCAGTTTTCATGGTGAGATTTTTACAGAATATTACTACAGGTTAGCTATAACAAAATAATCTGTCAATCTTATAAAGCTGAAGAGCTTGTTTATTTGTTTGAACGCGGTAATCTCTGGAACTACTACTCGGATTTGGAAAATTATTTTTGTATATGGTAGCCACATTCATGAGAAAGGCTATAAGGGAACGGGAAAATCCTACGGAAACGGGAATAAAAGTAGTCGAAGTCGCAGGCAAAATCTAGTAATAAAAACAAAGTAGCAAGTCTCATGATGTGATGACAAAAGGATTTTCAATCCGAAAATATCTGAATACCATATTTCATAGGATAAATTGGTGTATGGCCATCAGGAACAGGACTATAATAACCAATGAATGGGCTATTGTACATTACACAACGTATTATGTATAACATAGGCTATATTTATACGCAATAGTATCTTTTGTTATAGTCTTTTGTGCCCCGCTATCTGTTTTATCGCTACCTCTTTGTGCTTTAGCAACTATCATGACACGGTAAATTTTTTTACCAACCATCCCAAAATCCAGACAGATAAGGTTGATTTTCGAATGGCTGGAGATTTTCGAGCGATATTTCCTTGTTGTTTTCTTCAGTGATCCACCAAAGATGACAATAGATTTAAATGACTTTATTCCTGATGGCTTATGTCCGGTACTGTCTTGTTCACAGGCGTCCCAGTAATTTATAACCGACTTTAAAAAAAGGGTTAACAATTCTGTTACTCTTTTTAAAATTCGTGTTAGAGTTTGTTGGTACAAGTGAAACAGATAGGGCCTAAGAATAATATTTGAATAATCGTGAGTCGGATCTTCGAGGGTTATTTTTGTTTGGCGATGACCTTAGCTTTTGTGTTCACGGAGAGTTAAATGTTGGGTTGTGCTGCGTGAGATACGTTTTTATACTTTTTTCTTTTATTTTTTTTTTATTTGATCTGAATTTACCAAAGACATTTCTGTGTAACTCGTGTGCGGTCGCTGGTGTGTTCACACAACATGAATTATTTCAGTTGTTGAAATATGTACAATTTCTTTAATGTTTATTTTTTATACAAGCGATTAGAGCCGTTCGATTATACCATTGCACCTTCTTGGATTAAGTTCGGTCAATAGTCTGCAAATTCTATTTTCATACCCAAATTAAATAAAAACATTTTGGGTTGAAGCGATTTTGCTGTGCTATCAAATTCTTTAAACATACTTGTACACTGAAAAATTTAATTGGCTTTTGTTAATTAAGCCATTTATTTATTTACAAAACAACTTTTAAATATACTAATATTATTTTTATATGGTTAGCCAAGCAGAAATAAATTAGACCGAGGTGAGATCTACATTGTCAAAAGATGAAGTTTCTATCAAAAATTGTCTCAAACATTATCAAGTGATTACTAAGACAATTACATTAAAATACACAATTTTACCTAATCACAGAAACAATTATTGTAGTGGGCTGTAAATAATATTTTACTATCCATTCTCAAATAATATCACGCTACGCTTTACGCCTTTATTCGTGGTAACCACGCGAAACTTTATAATTATTGTTTGTACAAGTAATAAAATGCAGTTTCCTTTATTTGTGCTAGTTAATGAGGTTTCTTTAATGGGATAGAGTAATTACTTTTTGGCATGGTGAATATTTTGTTTTTTTTTTCTAACTGGAATTTCGATTTTTTTATTTTTTCCCGTTGAAATCTAAATAGATGTTCACTGCTTACACAGACTGACGCTTCTTTCCCTGCTTAATAGAAAACGCTGATAATATTGTTTCAGTAAAAAACTTGATACTTATAAATCCATTACTAAATAATCCCATCGAAGTTAGAATATTATCAGTGGACAAAATTCAATAAATAAAAAATTCATTCAACGAGATTTCTTTTTTTAAATCGTCAAAAAAACGAAAACAATCCAATAAGAAAAAAAATACTTACATCAATCCAATAGATCCATGAGAAACACAACAAGTCCAATCACAAAGTCGTCCACAACACAAGCACTAGCAAAAAATTTACCGGCGTTACGATTTTTCCGTGGGCGGATTTTCCGCCAAAGCGCGTGCACCCTCCTCGGCAATAGAAACAGTACTGAGGGGAGGGATGCCTTCGGGACAGCTCGGGACTTCGGGAGGCTACAGACGCGCGCATCTGTACCTTAAGCTGAGGACATGTTAAGGAAGCCTTCATATGTTAGGTACCAGGTAGCTGGGATTCTAAAATGGAACAGCTGTTTCTTTAGATTATAGTAGGTTTGAAATGTTTTAGCTGGTACCATGATGAAGGTTGAAAGGTATTAGGAAGTCTTTATTACTATTTCAGGTTTTTTTTTGTAATGGAAAGCTCGCTCTTCTGGGAATTAGTTTATTTGCTGGCAGTCCAGTATTACGAGTTAATATCCAAGAGCTAGGAAAGAATCCTAATAACCGTCATATTACTGAGACTACGTCTACCAACGTCTATAGACATTTAATGTACCGAAGAAACAATAACTACAAATAAAACCTAACTACCCTTCTTATGGCCCACAAAAAGAAAAACAAGAAAAACTAACAAAAGCGAAACTAACTTCAAGTACCAAAGCGTAAGCACTTAATTAATCGCCCGGAGAAAATCAACGGAGCATAATTTTTATTACTCCTACAAAGATAAATGCGTACATTGTGTCACATGTCGACGGTGAGAGCAATATATTTCCCGGGAAAAATTACGCACAATAAAAACTGGAGTTCCCGAGAAATTAACGATGTTGCCAGTTGACAGCAACTCAGCTTATCTGCGGCTGTTAATGGCCGGGGAAAGTAACCGAATAAGTGTAGGTGTAGGTTACGCCACGGGAAATGATGCTGGTATGAAATAATAATGTAATTTTGATGACAAAATTTTACGCTTTGCCATAAATTGGAAAACTCGATTCATGACAAACTTTTTTTGCCACGGCACATTTTTCTGTCTGCAATTTACTTACTATCTAAAAGAGTTTTCTGACACTTTCGATTTAGTTTTCGAAATGTCCATGTTTCTAGATGCAATTCAACACCTTTCAATAAATAATCTTTAAGGTAGGACCGTAGTGGTAGCCCACGAAATTATTTTTTTTTTGCAATTTGCAGCTCAAGGCCAGGTTATAACTTGATCAAAATATGATATGTGGCAATAACAAGAATGCATTTACATAAGAATAATCAATACATCGCTCTCACTTAAATTTGATCCCCATTAGTTAACTTTCTGAAATCTGACAATGGGGATCAAATCTAAGTATAGTCAGAATCTGCTAATCAGATGCGAAACCGGTCATAGATTTTTATAAATAAAGTAAAAAAGGGCAACAAAAATGACAATTTGGAAAAACACTACCTTTATTTTCTGGCTTCAAGTGACGTATCCTAAATCTATTTCAGGTTTAATATCTCAACGTTTTCACATCACACCATTAACTGTTTCTCTTTTTTCCTAATGAAATGTTTTCCACCATTTTAATTCTTTTATTTTTCCGTTTGTGTTCTGTTTAGACCATTAGTCTTAGATATTTTTGGGCCACAATAAGCGGATTGTGCCCTCATGATAAAAGCTTGGAATCTTTTTATCGAAACGGGAAGTGTATTCTGGAAACAACATTTTGGATGTTTGAGGTAAAAACATTAATGTTAGCTTCTTTTCTATTGGGATCTTTGTATCATTGTTTCCTTAGAAATTACAGTAGGTAGTGTAGCGTAAAAAAAAACAAATCTCCACGTTAGAACGAATAATTGATTCCATAGTCAATAAAAAACCGAACAATTAGACAAACAAGAAATATAAAATCAGGCAAAATAAAAAGGCTCTTGATTTTTTACATTAAGGAGAAAGCTCAAATAAAATTAAATGGAAGTATCAAAGGTCTGACACGGCATAAAACTTTGACATTAAATTTTCTTTTAGTTATTTTTATTAAAATAAAAAATAGTAACGCCTGTCACTGACACAAACTAACTGAAGTTTATGTCTGAGAAAATTTTGCTTAAAGAAAATCACGACACAATTGAAGGGTTAAAAAATAAATCAGCTAAAACCGGCAATGTGAGCTATTCCTTGACGATCCTCGTCAAGAGAAAAAAGACCTCCTTCCGGAATACCACAAACCTTGAGCTATACTGCGGGCAGTGGGATGTCTGTAGACCCAGAGCGTAGCGACTCACGCGACTTCCGAACTAAGCAGGCGATATCAGAGGGTCGCCTCACGTTCATAAATTGCTGGCCTGACCCCGAGGGTGATCTTCTTCCAGAAAACTGGAAACCGGTTTCAAAGTAACGTTTAATACACTTCACGAAAACACGCTATACTAGCGACTGGCACTCCATCAAATGGTTAAATATCACAGGTATTCACTTAGAAAATTTAGAGGTTTTCTTTTGCGAAATTAATTAAAAAAAACATCTTCTGACAGAACTTTCTCCATATTGACACATTTTTTTCCAAGCAAAGTACATGTCAAAACATTGAGGAACCAGACTGAAAACTCAAAGAAAAGGTTATGACAAGAAGATTTGCAGTGTATAACGCTGCAATAGGTAGGATGCGGATATCAGCCTAATCAATGACCAAAGTTCTTTATTCTCTGTATGAAAAGAGGTTTTACACCAATCGGTATTTTAACTTTCTAAGTCCATTTGAAGGGGTTTTCCTACACTCCACCCGACGCCATGACATCGGGAGCAAAATCTGGACTCTTCACAATAAATAGCAATAGTTGGCTACATATTATGTAACTGTATGTATAACATAACAGTCGAGTGGAGGGAATGACTTGGAATATTGGGGTTAGTATTATACTACCGTAGTCGTAGTCGTATATTAGTAGTAGGAAGGATCACTGCATGCTGATACTGTGTGAAGTGTTCATCACATCAATCATCATCAATGACTGAGTGACTGACAGACAACACACAGCTGAAACTTCTGGTCGTAGAAAGCCAAAATTTGGCATGTAGGTTCTTTGAGGATTGCATGGGAGTACTAAGAGAAGATTTCCCAAAATTTCTATGGGAACAGCAAAAAACGGGATACGCACGTAGTAAGTAAGTAGTAAGTATGATAAATATACGCGAGATTTCCTCCTTTGCACTCGCAAAACAACTTCAAAACACATAGAAAATTAAATAAATATAAACCACACACCACGCTATCTTCCAAAAAGCCTTTAATACTAATAATGTGGCAATGACACAAGCGATTTCCTTTAGAGCTCTCCTACCATACTGAACGCACTTTGAAAACACCTCCCCGCCCAACCAAACCAGACCCCTGATCATAGTTCACAATCCCCCCGTTCTATAAAAAGTCTGAAAGGCAAACAGAGGCAGGGGAGGTGTTCTTAAACTGGTCGTGAAATAAAAAGTGAGATACATATGCCTCTTTCGACTATTAATCAATGTCCCCTAAAAGCCTCCTGTGCTACACAAAAAATTAACGCAGTGCAATTGTATGAGAGAGAACATTCTCATGTGGTCGTCCCATTGTTATACGGGCTTTTATCATACGTACCTAAAATCTATAGTTATGTATATGAGCCGTTTTGCTGGCTCCTAATGGTCAGTCATAGAGAGAACTGGATAAGAGGTTACTTTCTTTATGGATGCGTTTTTGTAACTAGATTTATAGGTATTTTGAAATTAGATTTATAGGTAGTCACTTGTTTTGGCCAGGTTATGGCTAGCTTCGCCAGTTCAAGTCTCTGAAATGGGCTACTAGATCTTAAGACATGTGAAGCGGCATCAATGCCGCCACATGAAAACATAGAAACGAAATTTGTACGGCAACAAAAAAGAACCGCAACGCCATCTATCCTGTCAGCGATAAACTACCAATGACATCCTGCATCGCGCAAGCAAAGTTCTCCGTGCAATTTGAACATATACAACTGTCCGAATATCAGGTCAGTTGCCCATCAGACACAATAACCGTCTGGTCGGAGGATCCTCCCATTTTCAGTGGAGGTGTGCGGGACTTTACTCTCTGTACCGCATCTCTATACGTGTGAGGAAGTAAAATGACAAGTAATAGGTTTTACTATAAGTCATTCTTGTTTTGTAATATCTGATTTGTTGACAAATATTCATGTGGCATTTTTATTGGTTCCCGACACGCAGTGTAAATTTTTTGCTAACAGTTATCTTCTGCCAATAACAACATTTTGAAAGAAAACATTGCCAAATGCCAAAAATGTGTTGCCATCTACTACTGGGAAAATCCAGGTTAATAAACCCAACATAAATTTGCCCGACCTGGGAACCGAACCCAGGACTTCGTGCTCAATAGTAACACTTGCAACCACTAGACCAACGAGGCTAATTCCTAAATCCCTTTTTTTCTCAATAAAAACTAAGCGTTCTAAGATTGTTGCTAATCCTTGAGAACATATTACGACATTAATTTCTACTAACTAGCTTAAAAAACCTACTACTACAGAATTAACCTTTCCATTCGATATAAAAGATCTTCCTAGCTTCAATAATGTTAAAACGGCGCGGGTGGATTACATTTCGACATCACAATGACATTTAATCCATTTACTTAGTCCCGACCGTTCTAGAACGTGGACTGTAGATATTTTGTTAAGTAGCTGGATACCTTTAATAATTGGGTATCCATTTTAGGTAACCCCATATTAGATAGGCAGCTTCTGGAGCCTTATAACTCTTTGGGTTCATATAGTTTCGAGTATTGTAGGTACCTTAAGCTTGGTAATTTTAAAATCATGATGTCGCTTGAAAAGTGCTAGGTGGAGGAGCTCGTGGCTAAATTATAAAAGCCACACAGGTCGATCTTCAAGGTTAAGTAACGCTTGGCAAAGTCGGTCTGTGGATGGGTGACCATCTTAACGTACCGAGATTCCTCCGTGCCTCGGAAAGCACGTTAAGCCGTTACGGATTGACAGAAACCAGAAAATCTGACTCGTCACTTGCCAAGAAGTACCGTGTAACCCAGTTAATGGGTTGTGGAGTTCTGGTAGGCAGCCGCTCCACGTAAAATACTGGTATTCAGCTGAATCCGGTTTGACTGGAAGCCGACCCCATTTAGTTGGGAAAAGGCTAGGCAGATGATGAGCGCTTGAAAAGTGAGTGTTTTAATACATGAGTGTAAATCGAAGTTCGAACTAAAATGAAGCTAGGAACATCATAAACCCAGCTTTATGTTCTAGTGTTATCATCAAAACTTTAGTTTTCTTTTTTTATACTTTAAACACGTGTAAAAACCACTGTACAAAGGCAGCCTTAATGCCTTAGGCATTTTCTACTAGTTGGGTGGTGTCGAGACAGAAGATTGCAGGTGGAACTTAATTGAAAGACAAGCAGAGAAGGAAATTAAAAAAAGACAATTAAACAAGTCTTCGACTGTTGTTATAAAATGTTTCGAACCGAATAGTATTAAATTATCAACTACTTTTGTAAACGTATCCATTAAAATTACACCCACCAAAACTCAAGTGTAACTTACAAAATATTCCGCACAGCACAACGGTACCCACCTATGTAAACGGGTGCTCCATTTTGGATATAAAGTGAGGTGGAGTAAGCCCCACTCGGCGGTCGCAGCCTATCCCCATTACGATGTCTGGCGGGACAACGCGCCAGAAAACCGCCGCTTTAGACGACTCTATATGTAAACGTAAAGGTTTATGGAAAAGTATTTAGACAATCGGTATTGTGTGGGGTAATATTTGTTGGGCTTTTCTTTTATACGTGGCAGGTAAGTTTACCTATATTTGCCCACATTAACTATGTTTAAGTCGTATTAAGAAACCCATGTGTGGGTGGGGACTGTTACCCAGTATTGGGTTGTAGAGTTCAAATAGGGAGTAGCACTATGATCTTACTATTTTTACCAGTGAAGTGACGTCAAATGTGTTTTCATTTTTTGTTAACGTGAACAGAGAAAAAATACGTGTTGTGCAATATTTTCTGGAAATCTCCAATCTGGTTTTTTTTTCAGTTAGATACTGTTATGAAATGCTGGTATTCATCTGAATACCAACCACCACCACCCAGATGCAGCTACAATCTAGTTACAACTGAAAGTTGATATAACCATAGTTGAAAGGCGAGCCTATTGTTTTACATGTACTTGTGTAGGTTTTTTCTGAACAAATCCATCCTGATGGAAAAAAATCTCTTACTACGGTTTAATTTAATTTTAAAAATTATTTTAAAGATTACTAAATGAAAATTCAACAGCTAAAAAAACGAATTCACAATACGAAAAAGTTATCGAAGCAAAACATTCACGCAAACGCGCACGTTAATGTAAAATACCGAATAAAAATGTTAATGGAAAACGTTCGGAAAGATAACAAAAGATTTATGATAACAAAACAGGCAAAATAAGAATGGATTGAGTTTGGATACCGACTTGTGGAATGTAATTTTGTGGATAGTTAAGTCGTTTGGGTAATCTGATGGCCGGTAGCTGAAAAATGGCGTATTAGACCGTGTGAAATGGCTTTATTTTTACAGTGTTTAGTCTGGCAATAATAAGAGTTTTTTTTATTGAAGATGTTCAGAAATACAAACAAAAATGTATTGAGGACAACGTGCCATGTTAGATTAATGAAATGATAAAACAAAGACTTTCCAATTAGTCGAGATTATAGAATAATTATAACATTATTCTATAATCTCGACTTTTCTCACAGCGTCAGGTTCAACTACCCGAAAAGCGTGGACCGCTTTAGACTAAGGGCAAGTTTAGAAAGAAACTTTTGAAAATAAAAAGCTTAGCCATCGCCCTTTTAAGAGTAATCTTCACAGACTAACAAATGCACATCAGACTCCCCCTAAAACTTTAATCACAAAACGAAGGGTTTAACTAATTAATAAGGTGTACACTTAAAAACAGAACTCCGTCTAAAAGGGCCAAAGTTTGCAACACTCGCCTTTAATCCATAGCGGGCCGGCGAAGCCCGAAAAAGTGTTGCCAACCGTTGAAAATTGGGATTACAACTGTAAGCTGGGAATAATGCATGCGAATATACTGTGCTCTGTCAATGTATCGACGCGAGGATTTTCATTGTTAAATCGCTTTTAAATGATGTATGAGATACGGTAAACAAAGTATGAAATATGCTTCAATTTTAACCCGGGATGTATTGGTTATACTTTTTGGCATACAGCTTTAAAAGCTCAAGGTGTAGGTCTTATAGCATTATACTATTATAAGGTTACTTCGTTCTGCCACTCGTCATACCATGCCAGAATACGATATCATCATATCATACCATTTACCAACTATAGGTACCATCATACCATAACATCATGTTACCATGGTTACAAGTAGTCAAACTGCTAAAATTTCTTTGTAAACTACATAAACCACTATGTTATGTTTATTTGGCACTTGCACAGAGCAAATAACAAAATAAAATTAATAAATAACTAAGACAGACCACTTAGTACCAAAAGATTACAATATAAAATACACGTGCAAGGCCGAAAGGTTCCTACCTCAGAATTTACTCCGATATTTAAAAAAATGCCACGGAATACAAACTAAATTAACAAATAACAAATGTTATAACAAACAAATAGCTTGAATCTGTTTGAACAATTATAAAATAAGTAAGAAAAATAAGATAAAAAAATATTGCAGTAAATAAATTACCCCCAACGTACGCAACAACGTAAAACGAAGCAACGCGCGAGCGCAAGTGGAAAGCTATGCCAAATGAAAAAAAAAAAATGCTTTGTAACAAAACAAAGGCCACAGCGACTTTAGCATCCAAATTATTATTAAGGTACTTTGACAAGATTGAACAGAAGTGGTTCGGGTATTATTGAATAGTTACGGACTCTGAAGTGTAGTGATATGTTGTGCTGGATGCAGAAAGCGTTTTGCTTCTAACTTACTGCTGAGAACATGGAACTTTAAGTCATCAATTTACGAACTGCCTGCAGACCCTGGGTAAGTTCATGTTAAAAAAAAATATATCAGCCGAAGGACGTCCACTGCTGGACATAGGCCTCCCCGAAAGGGGGTAGGTTTGCCATAATCACCACGCTTGGCAGGCGGGTTGGCGATCGCAGTGTAGCTGTTGCTGCTGCCCATTTTGTGGTGAGTCCCTTAGTCGCCTTTTACGACACCCACGGGAAGTGATGGGATGGTGCAATTCTCTTACAACTGACACCATACAGAACACGTAACTACCACATGAACTTACTCAGGGTCTGCACGCAGTTCCTTTTGGATGCGTTGGTCTTGCTCGAATTTTATTGCTAACTCTTCCCAATATATGTTCTGTTTACGAGCAAGAAACCTTTAAAATAGTGATAATCAGCCGTAACCCTATTTTATTAATCCTTATTATTTTAATCTGCATTAATTTCGATTACCGCCATTCAAATAAAACAAAGCCAAAAGCATTCCAAACGAACAAATTTACAACTCATTTTACACAAAAACATTTTGTACGGAAAATTAATACATTTATAACTGTACAATTTATAATACCCCGTTCCTCTCACGTCTGCAATTAAATTTTGAAACCCCCTGTTTATAAGTTTGAAGTACCACCTACGCGCTGGAAGGTGAAAACTCGATACAAATTGCGTTAAAATGTAATAGAACTCGTTTCCCGTAAAAGTTTCCATCAGATTACGACGCAAATTCAATATTTAAGATTGATTTGGGCAGATGGCTGAAGGGCATCGTCTTTCGAAAAGGGCAAATGTGTTTATGTGTGTTATATCATTCGTTTTTAGGGTTCCGAACATCTGTAAAAACGGAACCCTTATAGGATCACTCGTGTGTCTGTCTGTCTATCTATCTGTTTGACCATCTTTCACAGCCACTTTTATCCAAATCTACTGGACAATTAAATAGAAGGGACTATTTGAGGGCAACAAATATTCATTTTACCTAATTTTAACACTAAAATTAATTTATTTATTTATTTTAAATTAAATAAAAAATAACCCATTCCTCCTTTATATCCAAAATTACTAAGCCTAAAATTTGCGGAAAATATTCTTTAGATTGCAAGAAAACCTAAAAGAAGTACATGGGTTTCAAATACTAGTTTTTGGCCCTAATATCTAGATAGAAATAGTTTTAAAGAGCTTGGTTTCTGAAAAGACCAGAAGTCTTAATTCATCGTATATTTTTTCTACCTCAGTCAGGTTTTACGACTCAACGGAACTTAGCATTCAACTTTGTAAGGGAGACATTTGCTAGATTGTTGCCTGAGCTTTTCTACTGAAGTTAAAATAGCAAGATCATACCTACTATTTTTCCACGTAAATGAAAAATCTAAGGCTCAAAATTCCAAGTACAGATTAATCGCTCCTTCGAGAAAAAATGCCTTTCATACGACCCCCATAAAAGATAACTGCTTAAAAAAAATACAGTATCAGCCTCATATTCTATTACAGGCTGTTTAGAGCCATTAGGGTCCTCATTTTAAAAGTATAATGTACCAAAATTCTCAGTCAATTAAGCATTCTGCTTGGAAAATAGTCGAGCCTTTGTTAACATTGTAAGCGAGACGAATGTAAAAGCATTTTTACGACATGACCCAAAACCCTAAGAAAATGAAAGGAAAAAATAAAACGAATTTCATACTTAAACTTAGTGAAGTGAATCGTATAAATATGGCTTTCGGAATCGAGCCAACTCGAATGCTAATTTCAAATCAGGACTTGGAAATCTAGCCAGCTTACAGCCAAATGAATCGTTTAGTTCACGAACCTAGACTAGAATGAATTCGTTGATATTTAGAGTGTCCTGTATTCGATGGAAAACTTAATTTTTCTCCTGAATATTTTTCGGGAGGTCTTTTTTTCCATATTTCTTTATCCTTAGCGATCTCTGGCCAAGTTTGATTCGCAAACATTATCAGCAGGTTAATTCTATTATATATATCTCTCCGTGTACACTTAGCTGGAGTGAGCATGAAGTGAACTATCATTCTATCTTGTTTGACAGCTCACTTCATGTTCACTTTACCTATTTTTACACGGTGAGATGTTCACAGAATTGCATAAAAATCCTTCAATCAAATCAACTTCTTCGTTTTTCTCGATTTAAAATTATACTTTCAAGAAACGATTGTATCGCGTCAACTCGGTTCCCTTTCTCTTCGCTTCCCTACTTGAACTCGTGGAAATTTGCATGATATTACAGCTCATCTGCCTCGCGAGGCTTGTGTACAGCGGTAAACGATCCGCAACAGAAATTTGAATTTTTTCCTTTGAATTACTGAAGAATTGCTAATTAGATCGACGGTATTTCTGTCCGGGAATCTTTTTTAAACTGATTTGGACTTAATGGTATCCCGCTCGGTATTTCGTATTCAAAAATATTCTGTGCGGCTTTGGTTTTTTGAGTGATTATAAAACTTGCCTAGATTAATTTTTGTGCTCGTCGACTTTCTATTTCCGGAACTTATGAAATCAATTCCTAGAAAGTTTTGAAAGAGGAAAGATCCTGCATGCAATCCTTTCGCTTGAACCCCTATACGCACACAGTCAAATCCGTCCCTATGTACTGATACTGTATAGTTTCTGGCCAGAAGCTTACCAACTCCCTCGACAAATGAAGCGTGTCATCACCGTGTGTACATCCCGCCACCCACACATATACACACACATTCTAATTCCCCATTCTTTTTGTGTGTAAACGCCCCGAAGCGTCCAATTTACAGAAAAAGAATCCCACAAACACAGTGTTTCCCGCTTCAGATCACACCATGCACTATTTGAATTTTCTCCCAAGAGAGGGTGGAATCAATTTAAATTTTAACTCACACTTAATACACCCTTGTTTGGTGTCTAAGTGGTGTGTTTGAGGCACCCTCTGTTTGGATCGAATAATAAGTTGGGAAGACAACGTCGGTGAAATAGTGCAAACGAAAATTCTTTGCTGTGGTGCCGGTATTTGTTTTGTGGAGAAGGATCTAAAGTACCTATCTACATGGTTGTTTGTGCAGTCTAGTATTTGGTAGGTATTGCATTTCCAAATGATTCAGTCACCAATGTTATGAAGCTTACTCGGAGCTTAGATCGCAGTAGCGCGTGTGGAATTAATTAAAAATGTTATGCAAAACACTAACGATTGCCAAGTTCATAATAAAAACATTCATTAAAGCATTTAGTTTTTTACAGAACACAAAATACTAAACTGGTACATGTTTTATTATAACCATTCAAAAAAGTCAAATGCATAACTCTACCTATTCATTAGACAGCCAGATCCGCCATTTTGAATGCATATAAACATCAACCCATTTTCCCGTTAAAAGGTCGCTGAATATCAACGAACTAAATGTACTCACTAAACTGTTATGTTGCTAGCTTGCATCGCAATCAACGAACGAATAAGCACGGTCCAAATAGAAATTGTGCGTTCCACAAGCATTCTGCCAGCTTGGATTGCTAGTCTCATTTTCTTGGATGACCTCTATGTAAATAAATCTAGGTATGTAATGAAAATGTCCGGTTTATAGTTTCGGTACGTTGGCAACTGGCCCTGGACTGAATTAAGCGTTTTTTTTGAGGTACGGTTGTTTAAGAGAAATCGTTAGCGATACTTTTTTTGTGGATAACAGTTAGCCCCATTCATGACCTAGTTAAGTTAGAAACTTGGTGCTTTTCATAGAAAAAAAGAGAGTATTCTTTGACCACACATTAGAAGAGAAATTGTAATGATTTTCGATATAATCGTAAGATTGATATTAGCACTAAATATGCACAAAACATGCGTGAATTTCAACACATTTTAACAAAATAAAACTTAGATAATTCTTGAAAATATGCACTACTTGTTAGACAGTAAACGTGACTGTCGTAGCTTACGACAGCTGATTACGACTTGAACCGAGTAAACGCTCCGGACTGGAGCCGAATATACCCGATTCAAGACACCAATCCGAGAGCGACGACGATGGTTTAGTTTTGTGCACTGGTCAGAAAAAGCGTAAAGTAAGCCTAAAGAAGTTTGTACTTCAAAAATAATTTAATAGCTTTACAAGTTTCAATTTTGATAACATAATAAGGCTTTAAAACAGACAAATTCTAACCCTTTATCTTAAATGACATGTTTCTGCTAGATATGAACTATCAAGAATGGATTTTATCCTAAATTCAAAAGTTAGTGTTGAGGAGGAGGATTCGGGGGCATATAGCAATAGCTTCCTGAAAGTCATGGCTGAGGACTCGAGAGCACCTGTACTGAGGCATCTCATGCAGAAACATTGTCCACATGAGATTCACACATGAGATTCATGGGTCCACAATTCTAGTGTATAAGTTGTAGTGTATAAGGTGTGTACTAACAAAAATGGTTCCTATGTTGTCCCAAATAAAACAATTTATTATTATTTGACAATTCGTTGTAAAAAAGCTCAAGTAACACGGTTTTCCAAGACCAAGTCTGAATACACCTTATCTTAATAATTTTACACCCATTAATTAACGAACCACTTAGACGTTTAATTGCTCGCTAATTGAGCCGATATAAAAACTTCACTCAACGCCACGCATTCTGATAAATACAATTAGTTTATGGAAGTTAAATTAATGTGGTTTCTTCGTATGAGTTCATTAGGCGAACAAGAGAAAATTGTTTGTGTGACAGTTATTTGAAATGTCTTCTTTTGATGGATTAGAGTCATCGTTTTGATGGCTGGCTCTAATTTTTATGTACCTACACATAAAACGGGATCTGAATCAATAAATGCGTCACACGTCGTTTAATGAAATAATCAACACATCACTATTTCGACGTATTATTACTTAAGTATGAAACTCGCATTTACTTTGCTTAAAACAGCCACAAAAGCGCCAGTGTAAAAGTACTGAAACAATAGTCTGAATAAACGATTAAAACTATAAGTTACACATTAAAAAATAATAGCTAAAATTAAAACCACCAACGAACTAAAATAGAAATAGTACTTGAATTTAAAGCTTAAGGAAAATTAAGATTTCAGCCTGAAAATCCTCCTACATCTCATTTCTTCCGTATAAACTTGATACATTCATCAAACCTTCTTGCAAAGGCGGGTAGGCACATAATTCGCTCGTTCAATTTACCATGGTAATTCGCCATTGAAGTGAGAATGGCCTATGAATGCAGGCGGAGGCGCTCTGCAATTGCCTCGAGTTGTTTAGCATAATACGGTCATACTGTTATGTACAAAAGGACGGGATCGAGAGGCGACTTAAATTACTACTGGAGAAAAACGTTGGAGTAAATTTTGTACATATTTTAGGATGAAGATAAATTTTGGATGGATGTAGCTTAAAATTAATAGGTTTGTGAAAGATGTTTGAAAAAGCCCTCTTTCTTATCGTAGGTGTCGAAGCTGAGGTATCAAGTCCAGATTTAAATTACTACTAGAGAAAAACGTTGCAGTAAAATTTGAGTTCTTTTTTGGGATGAACATGATTTTTTTGGTAGAAATTAAAATTTGAACGGTTGTAAGAGACTTTTGGTTAAGAATAGCCCTCTTTTTCTGTCTTCTTGCAGGTGTCGAGCCTAAGGGATTGCGTCTAGAACCAGAATTTTTTATTTTATATTAACCAGGTATTTTGTAGTAATGATGGGATTTAAAATTCTGCTTTATGGGTTAATGGCGGTAGAGGAAGACCAAAGAACCTGTGGATTCAATTAAAAATCATCATATCAGCCGAAAAACGTCTACTGCTTGATGGACATAGGCCTCAACCAAGGGGGGGTTTGCTATAATCGGCACGCTTGGCAGGCGGGCAATTAATTAAAAATAATAGGAAATAATAAAGAAGGTAACGGACTAACGACACGACGGCGAACAGAGATACCTATATGAAAAAGAAGACATGTAGTTTCCAACTTCAAACAAATAGGCCATATATAAAATGAGATATTATCGGCGACAGCGATTGTCGAAATGCCAAGTTATTTGGGATTGACATGACATTTCGGTTGCGCATGTTAATGCCATACAGGTTGACTTTATGACGTCATTTTCGCTGGTAGAATGACACTTTTTCTACAACCAAACTTGTAAACCCCTGAAGCCATTAGGCACACCCCATTTTTTTTATCTTAGCTCTATTCGATCTAGTTTATACTTTATTGAATTTTGTAAACACCGTTGAGCATAAATGGGTCTGCAAAGAGGCTTTCTACTTATCAACCATTAGACTTAAAAATGTCTTTCTCTAAGTACCTCATTATATTATGAAATTCTAGCATAACCTTTGCAATTTAAGTCCAAAAACTCCCAAATAAACGAACGCAGAAAAAGCCAACAATTCTCCCACAAGCCATAAGAATACAATTATAATAACAATGATAGCATTTTGAGAAGCTAATGGCCACTTAAATGCCGTGTGCAGGTGCTCGACTATTTATTTATTCAGAATTTAACCCGTTAGACTGTGTGCAGTCGCGACTCGCGAGTAATGCCGTGGGAGGAGCCTTGTTTTCATTATAGTCAAGTTCTGGTGTTTTCTTTTGCGTCATTATTAAAATTTACGCCCCCGCTTTTTATGGTGGAGACTGTTTTGAAGTTTGGTTTGTGTTGTAAGGCTCGGTTCAGATGGTTCAACTTGTAATATGAAAAGTATCTAATGTATTTAAACCTTGCAATTTGACTGTAATTACTAATATCTACTTGTTTTGTGCGTCATAATTAGTGATTAAATGAATGATTTTGGATTTTGCAGTTGTGCTTTTAGAGACAAAACTTATCTGTTATTGGTGAAAATACCTTTAATTTTTAATTTAAACTGTCTACTTTTAGTTTATAAGATATGATACGGCCCACTGACAGAAATACAAAGAATAGACTTGATAAGTAACCATAATAATAGTTTTCTTTAGATACAGAATTAAAAATGTTAGAAAGCAAATTAGATACGTTTGAATTAAAATATGTTCCAACTACAATTGCTAAATCGAGCTGTAGTATTATTATCTTTAAATAAAATGATGCTCTAGAAACTCCTATATCCCGATAAGTATTGGAATTCCAGCATTTAAGTAGAAACAACGATTCTATCGTAAAAATCTTTTCTACAAATTCGAAACAGCGAACCGATTCAAAGAAAAAAAACAGATATTCAAACGAATTTACGAGCTACACTATAAGTTAGCTGGGAGCGATTCTGCCGCGTTCACACTTGTTTCCTGATCATTCCATTTATCAGATAGATCCGGTACACGAAACACTACTTCGCAGGTAAGTGTGAAAAGTACCTTAGGACACATTGGAGTCCCACCATACGCAGACTGGCGGGAAATAACCGATGCGATTTTGTTTTAGAACTCTCTGAGGACCTTTTTGAAAGTGTGTTAGAAACTGTCAAATTCTAATGCTGTTTGCACTGTGATTGGTTGAGACAGGCGGATTGAAAATGCTGAAGCGAAAAGTGAGATTATTTCGGTTCATTGGATATTGCCGATAGGGTGAGTATTACAGATAGAAGGTGTCGGTAGAAAACTTCACTCAAGACATTCGAAATTGGAACATCCTGTTGCTTCTTTTAACTTTGTGTTTGCTAAACAACGTTTTTTTTTATAATAATTTTAGTAAAAATAATCTTATTCTCACTTCAATTTACTTCCATATTGAACTCAAAAATAATACTACGATTTTACTACATACTAAAATATTTATCGCCCGTCTACATCCTTATCGTAATCAACTTTATTTCGATAAGAGAAGCGTTCATTGAAAGCTGTTAGGCGATAAAAGATCACGAAAAAGATAAGTTTAAACTGCTTGATAAGTATAATATAAAAGATAAGATACCTACGAAACAGAACAACTTCGTAAGATTCTTTCTATGTTTGGAATTAAGTTATTATTTTCACGTTTTGAATGAGGTATTACTAATGACTTGATTTTCTTTGACCGTGTTTTATTCTCAAACCGATTTAAGTAAACATAAACAGTCAAAAAAGATTTTGAAGTATCAAGAGCTGACTGTTTTATTCTAAATTTGTGCAAACCACTTGTGAGTTGGTGGGACCTACAGTTTACTATTGAGCGTTAGTTCCAATCTTCGATTTAGGAAAAGATCATTGAGTTATCAATCAATCAATCTAATTACATTCTTCCGTGACCAACTGACTGAGTGATTTACAGACAACGCACAGCCCAAGGTACTGGTCGTAGAAAGCTGAAGTTTGGCATGTAGGTTCCTTCAGGGTTTCCCAAAATTCCTACGGGACGGATAAAAACGGGAAATGCGCGTACGAAGTCGCGGGCAAAAGCTAGTATTACATATTTTGAAAAGTAGGTACACTTGTACCGAAGCTTCTCAGAAAGAAACACAATAGCCCTGATGATATCAGCAGCTTTTTATATCTCGCACTTATAGTTGCACTACTTACTGATCAAAAGTATTTGGCCACCCAGAAAAACGTATTTTGTTCAAGTTTGAATAAATGTTACGACTTCATTGTTAATTATTTATTAGCAATTCCTTAAACATAATGAATGTTTTTTTTAAGACGTACCTTTTCGACCTTTGTTCTTAATGACGACTTCACAAGCTTTGGCCTCCTTGTTAATTTCTTAACATGTATAATTTATTATTTTTTCTTTACTTTGCAATATTTACAAATTGTATTTAATTTTTAGTTTTAATGGTAAATTTATGTTTTAAATTGATTGATAAGACTTATTCTTTCAAGGCAGCACTATTGTTATTGTGACCACTATGTACGCCTTAATTGTCCTTTGCATTAGTTATTTTGTAATGGAACTTGTTTTAAATTATGCTGTACTTAATTTTAATAATTATTAAAGCCTCACATAATGCAGTTGGCCAAATATTTTTGTGCGGTAGTGTATTATTATGAGTACCCAAGAGGTTGTTAACTTCTGTTAATGTACTCGAAGAAGATTACTTGCTCTTTACATGATAGTATTGATCTTCAGAAAACCCTTCTCACATAGCTAGGTCAAGGTTGTACATAATGTGGGCTGTCGTCTACATTCGTGCCTCCAGGGAGTCTGTCTAAGTGTCTAGGATTACATGATAACCGGAGTAAGTAGATATTTTGCGGGTCATATTATGTTAATATTATGTTGGTAGGTAGGTATGAGTTGCTGTGGTGAGATATTTAATCGAATATTTGTTAGGTACCTACTGTTGTGATGAAAGCTGAGAAAGCATGTCGCAAATTCACCATTGCAGTGCAGTCCAAAATTATTGTTTTTTTTTACTAGTTTTAAATCAGAGTAGGTTCTCTTTTACTCTCTCTACTGTATTCAACATAATTCGAAATTTCGTTTTTTGAAAGTTCATAACGCTGTGAAACAAAGAGTATTTATGTACATAAGATGGCGGCGGTTGCTTACACCCATAGACAAATTATTAACGAAAACGCACTAGCCTAAACTTCCTTAAGCTACATACCAGAAGATATTTTCTCGTTTGCTATGAAAGAAACCAAGTTTTCCAAAAGTAGATAAAACGAAACTATGTAGTGACACTTGCCAGTTTGTCAGGTTGCCAGCGCATACTTTATCTTTTAGTACAACAACAATCTCGTTCAAATCGTATTGTTTTCTTTTATGATAGAAATAAAAAAATATTTACATAGGTACACAAACATTAACAACTACTTGTAGGTAGGTATAATTTAGATATACTGGCTGGAGCCTATTTAATAAATCTGTAATTTTTTTTATGTTTGTTCCATTCTTTTTCTGCTTTTGTGAACATCATCTGTCGCAAAAATAAAATAATGTAATATAGGTTATTCTTTTCACAAATATTATATCGCATTATCAGTTGGCTCTGGTATTAAATATGATCTGGATTTAAAATTGAAAACATCAATCTAAAAACTTTAAAACCATATAATTTGAAATCTCTCTTAAACGGAGATTAATACATTCATCAGTTACTGGGCTCTCGGTTAACGTCGGAAAGTCGATTCATTATTCTGACGAAGACGTATGGCTTTTGAATAATCCGAATTATTAGATGCGAAAATGTATTTGGACGAGCTTTAGACGACCCGTCCTCCCACGATGGGTCGTAACGCCTCCGCTTAGTTGCAATTTTCTGCTTAGTACTTATAAATATGTATTTATCAGTAATATCCTACATGAAAATTAGCGATATCGAGCAACTTTTTGGCCTCACACATATTACATTCATGCAGCTCTAGCTTTTGTTAATAATTTTTTATGACTGTTAGTTTTAATTTATTTTAGTTTTCTGTTTGTTTTGTGCGAGTCGCAAATAAATATTTTTCTTACTTTCTTTCAAGTAATACGCACAGCTCATAAAATTCCAAACATTCTGACTTTGAATCCTAAAAAAAAACCGGTCAGGAGTTTCATAATAAACTACAAAACTCATCCAAATCCACATCTTTGTATTCACCAAAAAATATGATCCATTAATCAAAATAAAACAAGGTTTCTCGTAAAAATTCAAATAGATATAAAACAAGAAAATAAAATTCACACCGAAGCATTTCTTTTATCATAAGCCATTCAGTATTACGAGTAAAATAAACCGCAGTACGAACAGTGAAAGACAAAAGGCCCCTTTCATTAGTACCCAAGAGAAATCTGCTTTTTTTCAAAACGACTAAAGTTTCAGCCCTTACAGTGTACGTATATAAATCACTTTAATTTATAGAGACGAAAGCGAGGAGCACTTTAAGTTACGGAATTACGAGGTTGCTATTAAGAAGGTTGACAAATGTTTCTTTGGAACGATATACGGAACCCCAGAAGTTATTTTATTAATTGGTTACTTTTAAATTGACGCGGATTTGTCGAGCGACAAAGTTTTGGCATCAATTTCGGTTATAAATAGGTGTTGCCTTAATTATGGTCGTTTTTGTAATTGGAGTTTTGTACTTTTCGGGGAAATGGGGTGACATCTTTTTGTTACAAAATAAAAACGCCTGTGATAATTCCAAAGAATTTTAATAAAAAAATATTAATAATGATTTCATAATCATTTAAATGCTGGAATTACAGAAATGTATGGTCGACGCTAAATAAATATGCAATAAAGGTCATTGCCCTTTCCTTAATATATCTCTGGACCATAAATTATGAATTGTTTTTATTACTAGAAAATGTAGAGGATCACGATATAATTATGTCGATTCAGGACAGCTTTATATATGTAATGATTTCTGTTTTCGGAATTAAGTATGTTAATAAATGTCGGTGGGTCAATGACCGTTATTGCAAATTTATCTGGCGTCGACCATAGTTTGCTGCTTTCCAAAGAAATCTCTCAGTGATTAGAAAGGATTTCACAACCACTCTCCAACAACAATCGACCAGTAGGTCACATTAATTGCTACTAATGGAACCCAAAAAACTTCCAGAACTCAAAGTAATTACCAAAAATCTTTCTATCCAAAACAAAAATCATTTACTCTCGGTTAATCGAAAAGTTGCAATTCACTTTTTTCCTCTCGAAAATGTCGTGAAACTCAAACGAATCAAGCGAAGCACTTAGAGCAAGCTTTGGCTTTTTACTCGAAAGACGTCAAACTTTAATTGTTCGCCGGTCTTGTTACGTTAACCTGATTCCGAGTTTCTTTTGTAAGAGCTCCGGGATGTGTAATTTAAAAGTAACAGCGTGGAGTACTTGCGTGTTTCTTTTTACAGCGTTTTTTCTTAGTTTATTTAGTTATGTAACCGTTAAGATTGTTATCCATAACAGCAGAGATTTTATACAAAATTAATTTAATTCACTGGTTACTTTGAAAAACTCATGAACAACTTTCACTATCGTCGGATTGAAACTGAAATGGCAAAAATCACCTGAAATTGCAAAATACATTTTGGGTAAACGTTATAACGAAATTGAAATAAAAAAAAAGTATTTTTTTCTAAATTTCAGGGTTAGAAAGGTCTTTTACTACTACTACTACGACTACTAGTACTTATAAGCAGCGTAAATGAAGTTGATATTCATGACCTTTGACTTCCTTGAAAAATGCCCATGAATCAGAAGTCATACCGTCCTTCGACTTTTGCATCCAAACTTCGCTCAGCATGAAAAACTGATAAAAGCTCCTATCCATAAATTCAATGATCATACATTACATAGTGCCTGGCACTAATTATGGCCGCGTTAGCCGGAGCAGACCGTGGGATGTTTCAATTTAACTTTTTGCCTACCCTCGAACCCGTTGTATGGCTTGCGGCTTTTTACTCTCTAGTTTTGTTAGGGAACCGTTACACGCGAGCGGACTTGACTAGTTTTGGTCAGAAAAGTTGTAGAAAACGTTGAATGTCACATTTTTGTGTTTAGGTATTATTCAGATGTACATCTAAAAGCATTTATTGACGTGACAACGTCTAATAAATCGATGAATGCCGGCTGCATGCACGAAAAAGGATGACTCATTGTAACGCTACAATCATTTCATCAATGTTTTGTTATGACGTTGTCACGTTAAACTATCGTCCGTTAACCGACTAAAAAAGAAATGGTTGTCTGCAACCTTTTTTTTTTAGATTTAACTTGACTGAAGAGTTATTGTGATTCAGATTTAAGATGTTATTTTCGCTTACATAGTTTAGGCCAGTCATCAAAGCAAAGTAAGGCGAAGTGGAAATACCGTTTCTTACATTTTCCCCTACGCAAAGTGAACTAGGCTGGCATGCCATTCTGATACTCACTACAATGTATCATTTAAGAATCAATAAGTGATCATTATTCATTAAGTAGACGGTATACGCAATTTGAAGAATATTCCCAGGAAATGAGGTATACCGTATGCCTCAATTCCTGGGAATATTCTTCAAATTGCGTTCGCAATCCCGCATGGTTGCTGTCGTAGCGAAGAGAACAAGTCTAACTAGCCCCTAACCCTTTAACGAGACGTAGGTACACTTTTTGTTGGAGCCCATGTTATGAGTTTTGCAGAAGCAAATATAATAGAAAGTCACGTCACGCGTTGACACCTTTTTGCGACATATTCCCAGCTTCGAGCCTTAATTTTTTTTGTCTTCGTTGTGACCCCATTGTCGTTGTAAATAATGTAGTAAAGCAAGCTAAAGTTGGTTGTTTTGTTTATATAATGTATGGAGGATTTTGTATATCTATGTTTATTTACATTGAATGTAGGGTCTTGTCGAAACAGAGCTATGATGTACGTGTAATGTAAGCAAGGGTGTGTCAAACGTTATGATTATTCATAAGTTGCAGTACAACACGTGGTAACTCAGTTAAGCATTATGTTTTGACACAAGTTGGCCAAATAATGAGTTCACATGAATTTCACAAAGATAACAAAATGAATAAATACATTTTGAAAAAAAACGAATTTTTTTCCATGTCAATCTCTCAATTCTCAAAAGTTCGTAGGTGTGATCGAATCGTTTTTCGACTTCTAAAGAAAACACTGTTTGAAAAAATAACAAAAATTACGCGGGTTGTGTACGTGTTAGGAAAAAAAAGAGTGTGTGTACTTATGTACACGCGTTAGAAGTTATACTTCTTTGGCGTATGGAAAAAAAAAACATTCACAACTAAAAAAATATAAAAGTTTTAAAATATTTGTATTGTTTCATCTTCAATTTGTTGCGTTCGAACGATCGCCAATTAAGTCTATTACGGTAAATAACTGATACGTTTCATAGTTTTAAAACTGTTTGTTCATAAAATAGGGCAGATATCATGCAAATTGTTTTTTGATTCGAATGTTTTGTTACTAGTATTTGAAATTAATACCAACTTTCTATTCTGGATGGTGTGTACCTGAGAAGTTTATGGGTACCTACTTACAATGACATATAAGTTACGAGACTCCTTTTTTCAAAATAGTCAATACTAATAATTATTATAAACGGTAAAATTCTTTGTTCCGTTCTACTGTAGATACAAATCCGATTAAGAAAACTCATTCATGAAGAGGCTGTTTTTTGTCTTCGAAAAATCATCATATTCCAATAAAATCTTCTAGGATAGAATTAAAGGAGCTGAGCCGCGGGAAAAATAGTGTCTAATCAATTACATTTATTAAAATATTTGTATCTTATATTTTGGCGCTTTATTTCGAAATTAAAACCACATTCTTCTTCGAAATTGAAACATAAAAGAAACAAAAGACAATCAAAAAATACTAGAATATACAACTTGAACATAGTTATCGATTTTCATGCCACCTAGAACTAACTTCACGATGTAGAATTCAGGTGTCGGTGTGCGCGCGCATCGTAAAAATTCACTCTCATCAGTTTTCAAAAAACATAATTATAGAATAAGCGTGATTTTGTGTTGCTCTCACATTTAATCAGAGGAAGAAGTCACAAGTATTTTTCTTCTCCATCGTGTAACGAAGTGTGGCTAAATGTGACGAGACCTATTTTTACTCTCAAATCTTGTCCAATTCGAAAATCGAATCGACAGTTTTTTTTTTAATTATTATTAAAAAATAAACGAATCAAAACCCTGGAATAGAAAAATCCCTCTAAAAAAATCTCATCAAACCTCACGTAAGAGAAATTAAATAAAACTCTCGTTTGCTTTAGATAAATAGCATCATTAGAAGAATATCGCCAGTTAGTTTTAATTGAGGACCGGAGTCAATTAGCTTCGTTTGATTCCGAGTTAAACGATATAATTAGTATCGTTATCTGCTACGGATGTAATTTGTTGCAAAGGTCTCCAGTTGCTACGGCGTAGCAAAGCGTAGACGTCGTAGGCGATGGATTAAGGTCATTGGCCTTAAATGCTACTATCTTACTAATAGTATAAATGTGAAAGTCTATTTAATTGTATGTTTCAATGTTTTGTTTGAATGACTATTAGTCAATCACTCCTCAACATTCAATCATTTCGATAAAACTTGTTACACGAGCAATATAGACGTTTCCTTGTTTCTTTCCTTGCGGGTGAAGTCGCTGATGAAAGCTAGTTATAAATAAAAGGCCTTTTAATAGTGACTGTTTGATGACCAGAGATAGGAATAGGTAGACTATATTTACCTAATGTTCGTGGAAGTAAATAAAATAGAGTTGATAATACCTCCTGTAAAATCCTTGAATCATAAATGGAATCATGACAATTAACAGAACTCTAAAAATACGATCGTCTTGTTTATGTTTTATATACCTATTCCGATCTTTGTTGATGACCTATTTTGAAAAACATTTTAAGTATGCATTTCTTATACTACTTCTGAAACGACTAGTATTTGCACATTTAGTTAAGGAACAACACAAACTGTAGGTATAGTTAAAAGGTTGCATTTATTTAATTGTAAGTCTTTCAGTGGCTGAAATTACTTATGCATGGGAAGTAGTTTTTACATTAATAAAAAACCATGAAATATGAAATAACAGCTTTTCCTTACAAAACTGCACTATAACACGATCAAACTACGAGAATAGAATACCTAACTTTTTTTAATTTATATTCAAATGAGGATTCCATATTTCAAATACTAATCTAACTATACACACTTACAATAAAAATAAAAACTCCTAACTAAAATATGTTGTCAAAAATTCGTCCGCATTGCTATCGACTGGAAATGAGCCCAAAAGACTGGTGGCATTGCCACGTTGTATGGCAATGCTTATCCTCTGTCCGAGGAAAAAACCAGCCCTCAGTCAGATTTTTATTATTTAAAAGTCTGACCGTTTTTAACATTATTTTATAAAATAATTTTCCGCATTTCCTCCCATCACGTACGGATTTTAAGGGTGTGCATCGACGCACCTGATGTTATAATCCCCTAGGATTCCACGCACCCTATTATAAAAAAGAGGTACGTGCAAGTAAATAAGTAATGTGACAAACCAGCTTATTTTACAAAAAAATATATATGGCAGGCTGAAAAGGGGAAGAAGAGGCATACCTACCTTCCAATTCAGAGCGGTTTGCATAACCGTGTAGAGTTTCTTGTTTTGTTTAAAATGTCAATGCATATGTCGTGATCATATCTTAGAATTGGCCATTTTTTTTTTATTTAATATTAAATTCATCATCATTTGCCTAGCCTTTTCCCAATTATATTGGGGTCGGCTTCCAGTCAAACCGGATTCAGCTGAATACCAGTATTTTACGTTGAGCGGCTGCCTACCAGACCTCCACAACCCATTAACTGGGTAACACGGTACTCCTTGGCAAGACTGGTGTCAGATTATCTGGCGACTGACTATCCGTAACGACTGCCAAAGATCTACAAATGACAGCAGGGACCAACGGCTTAACGTGCTTTCCGAGGCACGGAGGAGTCTCGGTTCTTATTTAATATTAAATTAAATCTTTAAAATAAAATTTATATTTAGAAAGAGCATTTTGCATGTGGTGTTTACCTGTAATTTGTTGTGCAGTTAGATTTAAGACACAATTACTTATATGTTCCTATCTATATAATATCTCTAACAACAGTTGGTGAACCTTAATTAAATAAATAAATACTGGTTTGCTCTTGACTCTAGTCTAGGTCATGGATGATAGAGGCCATTTCACAAAATGTTTGTTGATTTTATGTTTTTTTTTATCCATGTGGAAATCCTCTTGGATGTACTCCGTCCTGGGGCGGCCAAGGTGGTCTGTCAGACTCCTACTGACTAAAACCACCTCGTGTTCTCTCGCACAGTTGCACCGGGCATATTCTACACAATATTATATTATTTTCTATTTATATTACATACGTAGTAACTATAGACACAAAGCATCACTCTCATAAAAATAAATATAACAAAAAAAAATCTCGTTGTAAAAATGCAGAACACGACAGGCCTTGATCCTTCTTCATAGTGTTGTCCAACCAAAAACAAGGCCGGCTCAAAAGCAATGTCTAAAAAATTGGCACTAAAACAATTTAGCAGTAGCACAAAACCATGTAAAATCGCCTCATTTAGCTCAAACAATTTTTATGTAACACAAAAACACGCTCCGCTCTTCTATACCCGCAGCCTTATTCTCAACATAGAACTTACGTAAGACGCATTCCCCTAATGAAATGAAGACGTACCGTGTTTACATGGCGTTTGCAGAACAAGGGTGGTTACTCGGCTAATTTGAGTGATGCTGACATTACTTCACATAGTGGGGTATGAAGCTGCTTATTATTTTGCTGGATTATAATTTCTTTTGAAGTTAAAGGGCTTAAATGTTGCGCTGCGCTGTTTTGTAGGGAGGGATAAAAGTGTTTTTATCATTTTCATATTTACTAACTGGCACGGACTTGACTATTAGGGAAAGCATGTAGCATTCAATCTGTCTCAGTACATTTGTGTGCATATGGTGTTCAATAAAAATGAGTTTAGAATCGATGAATCCATCCGCAGGTACCTACTTATACAAATATTTGGTATACACTATTTTAATTATTGAATACGTAAGAAATGAAACTGTTTGTTGATATGATTCTGAAATTAATATCAAATCTAGATACAGTCAGGGAAATTTGCAGTTTATCTCCTTATGGTTGAATGACATTTTGTGACAAGGTATATTTATTTGAACTTAGGCACATAGGCGAACTTAATGCCCTAGACATTATCAACACGGTAATATAGAAATAAATATATTTGTCTCTGTGACAAATAATTTAGACCTTAGTTCAAATTACTGGGCATGAAAAGTCGCAAAAACATCACTGACTTTTCCTAAGAATAGGATTGCCCTCTCACCATGTGCCAGAACATTAAATAAAATGTAATACTTGTATCCATAAAGTGAAACTGCATAATAAAATAGATTATTCAAAGAACTATAAGCGCAATTTATCCCTCGTTTTCTCACGTTGTATAAAGGTTGTTGTAGCAAGGAGCTCCGGCTGATTTCCCTGGCATAATTTTTCTCCCGGCTGCATATTGTCGAGGGCAGGTAATTCTATTTGCCAGCGAAAATCTTTAGTAAATATCTTTTCGGTTGGAGAAATTGTGAACCTTGTCGTCTTTTATTATTAAAACACCTTTCCGACAATTTCCGTGGTGGTAATATGGGTTTGGAAATTATTTAAGCGAGTTTTTAAAGTAATTGAGGTGACTTTTTGACACCTTATTTTTTTTTTAATTCTCAAGATTTTAGTTTGAACTTAATATTTGTCCTGAAGATCCAGCTCGAAGACCCGTCCATTTCGTACAAAAGTACATTCACCTTGTTCAAGCTTGTTTTGATTAGAATAGCTATGTTTTGTTTGTTGTAACTATGATGAATTCCATAAGGTTTAGGTAGATGATCAATCATGTTTGACATATTGACTCATGTTTGATCAATGCGGCCTACCTAGTACAGGTAAGTAGGTAATATTATAGATAGACATAAAACATGTAGCAAAATAAACACAAAACCTGAAAAGGGGTCATTGTACTCATCATTATAAACAACTTTTACCCTGGGCGCCCAGTTAAATAAAAAAAATACCACTGATTAGTATACTTTGCTGAATTATGCATATTCCGTGATGGGCAGTTGATTTTTGTACTTGGCGATTTTGGGGTTGGTCCGATACTAAAAGTGGTTCATAATGATGAATATAATGACCGATTTTCAGGTGTCACGTAAATTCTGTTACACGTTGTATATTTTTAAATAAAAAAACCATTTATCAGCATCGCCAGTATTTTGTTTATTATTTTTATTTTCAAAGAAAAATCGCTGTCTCTTTTCTACTATTCTAAGTGACGTCTTTTTTTTAGTATTTTTTTTATTTTCCATTCTTCATTCATTCATTTCAGACTTTTCAAGTTCTTCAAAAACACTCTTCGAACACCACGTCCCCAAATTTAAATAATCTCCTTATTAACACATCCAACAATCTACTCACGCCATAATCTCCATAATAAATCACATTCGATTATGAGCCTTTGTAAATTACTCTAACCATTGGAACTCGATCGAAAATCACGTGCGCCATGCCGCAACACGATTAGGCAGGGAAATTGTCGTCGGGTATTAGGAAATAATGTCATTAAAGCATTGCTCACTACAGACTTGATTGATGCGAGTTCGTTTGTTCTTCGTTACCGGTTTCTGAAGATGATGTAATGATGATTTTGGGGTGTTCGATTGGGTGGGTGAATGAACATTTCAGTTGGTTCTCAGTTTCGTGTCTAATTTGTGTTTGACAGTGAGAAAAAAGCCGGTTTTTATTGTTGAATTTGACATTTTTGTTGTTAAGACCACATAATTGTAGTCGGGTATTAGGAAATTATTAAAGCATTTCTCATTTCAGACTTGATTGATGCGAGTTCGTTTGTTCTTCGTTACCGGTTTCTGAAGATGATGTAATGATGATTTTGGGGTGTTCGATTGGGTGGGTGAATGAACATTTCAGTTGGTTCTCAGTTTCGTGTCTAATTTTTGTGCGGCAGTGAGAAAATAGGAGGTTTTTACTGTTGAATTTGAGGTTTTTGTTGTTTAGACCAGTGTTCCGCAAAGTGTGTGCCGTGGCACACTGCTCATTGGTTGGTGTGTCTCGGAAAAATACGGCTTCTTCTAAGACTGCTACTTCTAATACGATCTCTTAAAGTGAAATAGACAGATGGAAGATAAATACCTACACAGCCGCAGAAACTGATTAAGAACACTTTTGGCTATGAGTAAAAAAGTAATATCCTCAGCTTTCTAAGCATGCTGTTGCGATATTTTTGACATTTGCAACGACCTATTTATGTGAATTAAGATTTTCAACTCTTATCACAATAAAAACCAGAAAAAAGGGATCGACGAAGAGATGAGAGCCCTGTCAACGATTACTCCAAATTGTCCAAATTTTGTAATTCTGTCTGCTTTGTATATCAAAGAGTTCAAAATTTTGTCGGTTGCTTATTTGCGAATAAAAAACTGAAAAAATAACTGTCAACTTCGTATACTCCATTTAAAAAAAAGTTAACCAAACAATTTACACTTATATAGTTATTTAAAAAAAAAAAGTAACTAAGAACAAACCGATATTTATTTCCTTTAAAATGGAAGTAACACTTTGTAAATACAGTATTTTAAAAGCACCATAAACTCAGACTGATTGACTAGGTCCTCTTTTCTTTTCTCATCTTATCAATACAAAAAAAAAAGTCGATTCTCCCAAAGAGCTATCACATTATGTAAAGAAAACACATCAGTCACCGTTGTACCTACAATTTCTTACCCTTTCAGCTATATTAAATTGAAGAGAAAGAAACTTGCAACTCAAATGTATTAGTTCCTTTTATGAAAGAAGTTTGAACCGGTTTGTTGTTTTTTTTTATCTTTTTTTTCTATTTAGCATTTTGTTCCGGACTTTTTGTCGTTATTGGAATTTGTCTGTATCTATTATGGTTACGATAAAGTTAATACAGTTTATTTTATGAATCCTAAGGTATTATTATATAAATTGAAACAATGATAAAGCTCCCTTCTTGTAAGTATTTAGAACGGAGCAGGTTTCTGCGTAATTTTCTTAGAGAATTTCTTGTTGAAAACTAGTTTTCATTTATAAGAAAATGTGTTATTAGTCTTTTCCTAGAAAGACGAAGAGTGACGTTATTTTGACTAGTGTGAGAGAGAAAGATGGTGACGCTACTTTGTTAAGTGTGAATTACCAGAATTACTGGAAGAAGTGCCACTGAACATTTACGGCAGTATGTGGTATCAACAAGATGGCTGCCCAGCGCATTATGCTCTCGCAGTACGAGAGTTTCTCAATCGAGAATACCCCGATAGGTGGATTGGACGGAGTGGTACAATTTTGTGGTCTGCCCGTTCACCCGATTTAAACCCCATAGATTTCTTTTAGTGGGGTACGATAAAGGATAACGTGTACTCTAAACCAATTCAAGATTTAAACGAGCTGCGCCAAAGAATTGCAGAAGCCGATGAAAACATCAACTCGAGAAGATACGCCCGTCTTATTACGCGATTATTTTTAAAGAGATAGCATTGCAGCTGAAGGCAAATATATCGAACATTTGTTATAAAACTTGGCAAATCTGATTTTTTGAACTAAAGAAATCCAACAACTGATTTTTTTTTCAAACGAACCTGAAATTAACAAATTACTTTTATTCCTCAATTAAAAAGTAGCAATTAGTAAGTGATATACTATTTTGACATTCAAACTAAATGCGCCATCTTTTAAAGTTACTTGCCAAAATAGTGTAGTCCATTTTTTTTACAGTACACGCGGTTATAGTTGGGTGATGTAATAATTTTTAATTCAATGTTGAGCAAAAATCTAACATTTTATTTAAAAATGAGGCAGTCATGGTTTAACTTTTAACTGTAATTTACAGGAGAGTTATTCATGGTTACATCATAGAAAAAACTGACGAAAAGTTAATATTTGTAGTCACAGGACTTGAAAGATCATCACAGGGGTTCATTTTTTGAGATTTATTTTTGAATCCATAAAATTTTAAAAGTACATGACCAAGTATTTTTTTTTTTAATATATTTTTATAATAACTGTCACAACTTGACTTACTTTCGGCTTGACGTTGATTTCTGGGACACGTTGTATATATATTTATATTATATTGATTTAAATGAACCGCCACTCGTCCATTGAAAGGTTCATTAGAAAACCAGCGTCAGACAGCATCAGTCTGTCTGACATATCGCTGAAATGGACTTTTTAAGTGCAGCCGTGAGACACAAACTTGGTTTTTAGCATAACTACTTTTTTTGTTATTTGTATGTATCGTGCGTGTTTCATGTAACTGCTAAATAAATTTTATTCTTTCTTTCTTTCAAGTGAAAAATATTTTTGAATGTTTAAATCAATCACATCTCAACGGTTAAAAGGAGTTGCATTACATCTTGTCACGAGTAGACCGCGGCCTATAGCGGGCTATCTTATACTTTTTACCCCGGTAAAACGATCCCTTGTGAAAGTCTAATAAATAAATATTATCTGTAAACTAGTTTATAGGTACTAGTTTTAATCATTCATCACATCTACCACTCTTCAGAATCGCAAGTTAATTCGCCATTTAATTTACATTGACCTTCGCTACTGTCGTTTTTGCATCAAATTAGGCGGCCCGAGTTGACACTTATTTCTCATTTATATATTTACAGGGCAACTTAGCGGTTTGAGCGACGTAATTAGAAAACTTTTTTACATCATAATTTGGACTGGTTGCGTCAAAATTTTGGTGAAATTCCCTAATAACGTTTGAAGCGAAGTTTGTGATTTTAAATTGCAACATTTACCGAGCTGTTGGTCATTTGAAAGTTTGTTTTGCGTTTCGAGTACTTGTTTGAGTTGAAATTTTGTGTAATTGATTCGATACTTTTGCGAGTTTGTGTAAATGAAAGCTTAGTAAAAGTTTAAAATTACTAGCTAGTGCCAGCAGTTTCGCCCGCATGTGTGTTGGAAATTATCCTAAGGGAACATACTCCCGGGATAAAAAGTCTATGTGCCACTCCAGACTATAATCTATCTCTGAGCCAAATTACATACATATCAGTTGAGCCAAATTACATACATATCTATCTAGCATAACTGAGTAACAAATACCCATCCATCCCAACTTTCGCATTTATAATAGTACTAGTTGCCGCCCGCGGCTCCGCTCGCGTGAATGTCGAAAATTATTCGGGAACATACTCCAGGGATAAAATGTATGTTATTTCGAGACTAAAATAAAAAAAAAGAATTCATCAAGATTCGTTCAGCCGTTCTGACGTGATAAGAGTAACAAACATCCAAACAGTCGCATTTATAATTACATCGTCATCATATTGTCAGTATATCAGATTTTACTTTCACACAAAAACGGTTTTGCTCTTTTAGCGCTACGTGGAACAAAGAATGAACAATATCACAAAAGAACTGAGAAAAACAAACAAAAAAGTTCTTATTACAGCGTAAACAAAATTAATATCAATCTGCCCTAAAAATCCCAATTTATATTTACAATTTGGTAAATTGCACAGCGACCTATTAATATCAACCGGGACCTTCGGTGCAAGGAGTAATCGGTAATATGATAAATCTCTCCCCTCGTCCCGACTTACGCATACTCCAAGCAATTTTCCCAAAAAATTGAATTAATTTTTGCCAAACAATTGAAGGCAGCATCAATATTAATGAGCAGAGCTTTTTGCTCATTTATTCTTGTGACGTATGTGGTATTAAATAACATTGGGATTTTATCAACGATTGGATTTTTTGTGTTGTATTTTTTTGGATTGATGTAAATATCGTTCGACGTTTGTTCTGTGTATTTTGGCAAATAAACATAATTTTCAATCTAAATCAAACGTAATGCATATTTCACTGAAAGTAAGATCAGAATTTTCATCAAAATTATCTATTTTAAGAATCGCCTACCGCAGCAAATTGAGTATTTAGACATAAATGAGACAATTCGCAGAAGGACTTCGCCAAATCCAAAATTCACACGCAAAAAAGAATTGTACATAAAATCCGGTAATTAAACTGCATAATCCCACATTATCAACAATTCCAAATCTAAAACATTACAAACAATCAGTATCGCAGACTCCCTCACTACAACGTTTAGTATTACATCTCTTATCTCCCGAGGACACGTGGCATGGACGTCGATACAAGCTTAATCCATCACCCCCAAACTCTTTGATGGTGTAACACAATGGGGGTATTTTTAGTTTCCCCAACCAGATAAAAGTTTACGTCCCGCCGACACAGACGGATAGAGATTGGCAGTGTTGTACAAACAATGATGGCGGTTGAAAAATATGTTGTTTTGAAATAGAGCTTTAGATTCATCCCACACAGAATGAAATAAAAACGAGGGCCTGTTTTTTCTATTCTTTGGTACAGTAAAAATACAATATGTAGTAAACTGAAACATGATTCAAAGATTTTAATAGAATCATTTCAATAAGATTCTTTAATTTGGAAAAATAGGAAATAGAAAAAAGGAGCAAGGGTGTGATCTCGATTTTCAATAAATAAATCCACTAATCTATTAATAATTATAATTTTTCTATGCTCGTGACGAATTACGAAACCAGCCGTGATAATATTTAAAACCCCCAGTCGAACAACCCCATGCATCAGGCACAAATTCAAACTTGCTAAATTTTGAAGCATCGAAAAGTCATTTTAATACTGCCTCGGGCCATATTCACCCTTGTGATGTAAAAACCTTGAACAATTAAGATAACAAGAGCATAAAAAATGTACAATTTATTGGATGCTTTATAATTATGATAAAAAATAAAATAGAGAAAACTGTTCTTAAAAATCGTTCGTACAAAATTGGGGTAAATAAAACAGGGACACCAAAAAATTCCCATAAGGCAAGTTACACAGAATAAGAATGCAATTCTTTATTACTCATTTCTTGTACCCCCATTGAGCTAAACGTTATAGATACCACGGATAACCGTCGCAAAGCAATGTTTTTATTAGATTCAATGGGGGTGGAAACAGAGGGTGTCCTATGTCACATTGACCGTCTCATGTCTGTCTATTAGGGCACATAAACGCCAATGGGTATCGTAATGGGTGCTTTGAAAGACGTGCATGTGAATATTTTAGGGCTATTTAGTTATGAATGTTATCTTTGATTGTATTATCAGGGGGTAATCTGATGTAATCCCATTGCAGGAAAAAGACCTCATCCCATAATACGGCCGGTAAGGATGTTTTCCTTTGCATTATTAGTTGTACGTATCTCACAAACACAATGTCAGTGTCAATGTTGCAATGCGTATTGCACCATTGCGAAGGTAAGAATTGGCTGGCTTGTATCCACAAATGCCATCTGTCAGACAACCGATGTTGAAGAAATGTATCTACGAAGGTTAGGTATAAAAGTAAAATAACCTACTTTATATTCAGCAAGTTTCTGTAAAACATTATTCCTGTTTATCCGAAAGGCCTACTCATAAACAAGAATCTTTCCACGAAATATTGTCTTGTCACCTGATAAGGTCGGCTTCAGGCGATTGTCCCAAACAAAAGTAGATATTTGGGCCAAACTGACAGCTCAGTTTGTTCTCGACTACTAATGTCGCTCGCGAGACGTCTCAGACGTTTATATCTGCGATGGCCGACTACGTAACGAAGGGGTTAAGGCGTAACGCTCACTGGAAGGTCTGGAAAATATTATACGTTAGTTAAAAACGCAGACAAAATATGCAAACAAAAATATTCATAGCTGGCTCATTACAGGAACTTTTCATTAGAGGCTTAATTTTTTTTAAGAAATGAGGAGTTCCTTTGTACTCATATTTATATTTTATCTTTGACTCTGTGCCTCAGTGTAAATAATTAATAAAAATAAAATAAATGTATCTACTGACTGAAATAAAGCAATTATTTCAGCTCTGTTTGAGAATGCCGTGGGAGAAAATGCTCTTGTGTAACTTGGAGAAAAATAGCTGTAAGGTTTCTTAAATATCAACGAGTAGATACTTAACTAATCTGTTTAAGAGGAGCTCGTGGCTAAACAATATCAGCCGCATGGGTCGATCAAGGTTAAGCAACGCTTGCCAAGGTTGGTCTGTAGATGGGTGGATCATCTTAACGTACCGGGTTTCCTCCGTGCCTCGGAAAGCATGTTAAGCCGTTGGTCCCGGCTGTCATTTGTAGATCTTTGGCAGTCGTTACGGATTGTCAGAAGCCAGTTAATCTGACTCCAGGCTAACCAAGAACTACCGTGTTACCCAGTTAATGGGTTGTGGAGGTCTGGTAAGCAGCCGCTCCACGTAAAATATTGGTATTCAGCTGAATCCGGTTTGACTGGAAGCCGACCCCAATATAATTGGGAAAAGGCTAGGCAGATGATGATGACTTACCTAATCAGTTGTACCTAAGTTGTAAGAATAGGATATAGATATACTACAAAAGGGGGATGCCAAAAATCCAGTGATTTAGGCCCTGAGTGCCCACAAGTAACATCGAATGCATTGGGACTTCTATAAACAAAAGGACAAATAAATAAAGTACAATATGTGTAAATGTCAAATCAATGTTTTACAACAAATCTTTATTTTTTCCCGGATTTTAAATTGACAACCTAGCAAATATCTGTTTATTTCGTTGTATCGTTTCAATATTTATTATTTATTAAAAAATGCTACTGACTTGTATCGCGTCGTGAATAGAAGAGTTAATTACGTAAAATTTTATTTTTTTTTTGACTCAATTAAATGTCTTGGGCATCGCAAGGCCTAAAATCGGCATTACCCTTTTAGTCAACGTTGGAGTTTTGCTCATAGATTAACATTTTCTAACGTCTACAACGAAACATTTATCAACAAAAGTACCTCCTGACCATGCCGTTTATCCCTAAGTTAACATTCATCAGAAACTGTGCATATATTTTCAGGCTCAAAGTGCCCAGTATCCGGGCCACTTAAGTAAGAGAGCGTATCAAACCGCGGCCCGGGGCTGGCGCGTATAACTGAACGGGGCCACGTGACCAGCCTCCCAACACCCAGAGAAACGGTTGGAACTAGTCCCGCCCCGCCATCATTCTATTGCAGTGAGCAAGTTTTTGTATAAACCTGGTGAACTTATTGGGTTTGTGTAGACGTTGATAATGGTGTGAATTTCTAGGTGAAAGGTTTAATCTTTAAAGGACTCACTTCAAAATATCAAGAAGTTAATGGGAACAGGCTCACACTGAAGCATGGCTACATGGCTTAAGTTTACATCCCGATCCAAGTACCAAGTTTTATATACCAAGCAACTGAAAATCGGCGTATAAAATGGTGTAGGTTATTTTGATATTATATTTAGAAGAGCGATACTACCACAGTAGATAGCAACGAAGCAACCCGATATGTGGGAGTTCTATTTGGACATCTCTGCCTAACACTGTGGTGAATACTGTATTGCTTGAAAACTATTCGTTGGAAACTGTATTGTTGCTTGAAAACTATTTGTTGCTTGAAAAAAAAATATATTTTTTAATAAAACTCGAACTGGCACTGGAAGTATTTATTATTAAGATTGAGTACAGATATTAAGTAATGGCGTCCACGTTGCCGTGCTGCTAACTACAATAAAAGCGTTATATTATGTACGAATGAATTTTAAAATACCTAAGTCGTTTTTAAAGGAATACTTATTCTGTCCAAACACTAACATCATTCTAATCCAAATCCGATAATCGCCAAAATTCAGCAACTTTTTTCCACAACAAACCAGCTACCTGTACCAATATTTTTTAACTAAACTTGGCACGAGCGGGCATAATCCTAAGTAAGATTAACGGGCGAGGCGGCGAGGGCAGTAATTACAGACATTATTGGCAATCGATGGGATCCGCAGATTTAGTACGCCGACTTACGACCACGAGATTTGGCGAAATACTCGTTGTGAAGCTGCTTTAGATTGTGTTTGTCTTTGTTAAGTCGTAGTTATATGTGTAAGTGTTATGTTACAATTTCTGTTTTGAAACTTAGATAAAATACCTATATAACGCACTTTTTTTTAAATATTTACATTGTGCGTTTTCGCGTCACGAGTTTCTTGCTGAAGTCTGTGATTCCTAATAGGTACAACCTGGAATCTTAAAATGAAGAGTGTAGGTACTCCATCGTTGACTAGATCGTTTTTTGTTCTGGTGAGATTGTGGTCAAACTCTGGGTTATCAATAATAAAAAAAATGGAATATCAATTAGAATGGTGAAACCAGTTTTACTGTTAAGGTGTTATGTGTAAACATACAGTTACCGGGCAACTGTAAATCTTGTCTGTCATCATCTTAAGAGTTTAAAATAGTGGGATTCCGCAGTGCATAGTACCGTTCAGGGTGCTTCGTGCTTCTCGGTTCCATATTTTAAATGAACACAGAGTGGAGTGACTTGTTCACAGAAATTAGTTTTTAAGTCTTATAATCAATCTTGAGCCACATTTAACACCGCCATTTAAACCCGAATTCAAAAAAGGAGGAGATTATTACAATTATTTTACTGGGACTCTTATCTGTTTCATGTACCATCCCAACCAAGATTGACTTTCCACACCTCATAACACAAAAATATTTGCTCCTTTGAGGTTACTATACTACCCAAAACATACAATTTCCTGCGAAACCGCCATAATGCGAATGCAGATCCATAAATCATTGGGCCGTCACATTATTCTTGACCAGTATTCGTGACCACGTTGGTACGACATTTTATCTTGCCCACAAAAGCGGGCAGGAATTATTCTGCCCGCATCCCTGGCTGACGACAACCTTCACGGGCAAGTGGGCAAATACTGGAACTGCCAAGTCTCGTGTGAGGAAATCTGGGATTTAGGCGGTTTGGGTAGGAATGAAATATGAGTAATTTTAATATGACTGTGTAGAGATGGAAAAGGATTATATGGATCTCACCGTTGAGTATAATAGCGTTTTATCCTCGTTTTTTTTTTATTTTTTAAAACATAATTTTCAGAATTGAAAATATTTTTTTAATTGTACACCATAAAACAAATTCATATGCATCCGGAGCTTAAAAATAGAAAAGTGTAACAACAGGCAGTCTAGTCGCGATCTTTTATTTTTTTTATCTCAAAAGAAATGCACAGTTCCTGTGAGTTAGATTACGAGAGTGGAGCTGCGGAAAAAAACAGTTTTTGAATAATTTTATTGATTTAACAGTTTATGTACACACATTTAACAAATAGATAAGAAGAAGGGAACAGAAAAATAGGTACAAAGATGATGCTTATTTCTAAAGAAATCTCTTCCAGCTTACCTGCGACAGGAGAGTCGAATAATCATATTAGTCTCTTTAACGTTAATTAATTTACATTAAATGAATGTAAAACACAACTCTTCTACTATCGGACTTCCGTCATAAATAGTTAATATTATGATGGATAAGAATTTCTCAAAGAAACCGAATCCTAATATAAAATTCTGCCGTTACTGAGTGAGTGAGTGACTGACAGACAACGCACAGCCAAAACTACAGGTCGTAGAAAGCTGAAATTTGGCATGTAGGTTCCTTGGTAGGTTCCTAAAAATCCTCTCTAAGTGCTCCCCTATTTTTCGAAATTCCTACGAGGACGGGAAAAAACGGTGTATGCGCATACGAAGTCGCGGGCTAAAGCTAGTCTCAAATAAACACGAGAAATGGTCCATCTACGAGATTGGTAGCGTCGGCCGAGGAAATATCACCTCCCGTTGACAGAGAGCTCTTATCTTTGCCGACAATTAACTTGGGCCTTTGGATTGACGCTATCCTTTGACAAATTATCTCAGCTACTTCTCTATCACACAATTCCTATCTTATCGTGCTAAATTGTAATTTAACAGTCTGAATTTTTTTGTTAATCAGTCTCATCTCAACGACTAAGTATATGGATTTGAATGGCATTTGGGACAAAGGTTGATATCGAGACATGTATTACGACTTAGTATCATAGATATCGGCGCAATTATAATAGTTTGTCATTACAAGTATTCAAATATTTAAGATTCATAATTTGACTGTCCAAAAATTTGTAAATTGATTGACTTTAAGTTTATTAGCATTACATCGTAATAAACTTAAAGTCAATCAAATTAACGTAAAACAGCATTTAACTATTCCTGTTATTGTAATTTAAATGTTCAATACTTAATATCTCAGGCACATGACCGCTCCCGAAGATGGCCGACCGCGATTCCAGTTCGAAATTACGGGCTAATTTGTGATTCCAAAACGACGTGTAGTCCGCTCTGTTTCGACTATACAAGTCAATGCCTACGACAGTTTCTTGAGCCGGTAGGACAAACCCTCATGAAAATTACGATTTTTACGTGGGCTAAGCTGGTAGCAAACACTCGAGTTAAATTACCGTCCCTAGAAGATTTACATAATATTATTTTAATAAGAAAAACGTCTGTAGTACAAAACTCTAAAAAACATTGAAATAAGTAGGTAGTTCAGGTTAAATAAAAAAACAGGTAACTGAAACATAAAATCTTCAGGAGCGGCAGGTGATACTAAATAGTGCTCTGTAAAAAGAAAAGCTTACGTCTTCGCGCGCTCCAAAGGAAAATCTTTCCGTAACGTTATAGTGCTTAAATGCTCGCCTGTTGCAGTAAATAAGAAATTTTAATGTATCAAAATACTCGAGCGGCCAACTCGGATGTATACAACCATGTTTTGTCACCATTTCGGTTGCTAAAGCAAAATGCTATTTTGTTATCATTTTTTTTTTGTGAGAGTATGTATGTATTACTTTCTTTCTCACTTCTTCGTCTCTATTACTTTGGCAGACCTGCAGCCTAAACGGCTGGATGTAATGTTTAGTTAAAGATCCGCAATTTCTTTTAGATGGCTTTTAAGTTCATGATTATTGTATTAATTTCAATTTGTATGTAAAGTTCGAAAAAGTGATTGGAGATGTCCAAAAATTTTTAAAATCTACAAAATATTGTCGCATTTTAATGTAGCATAAATGTCTGTTTTTTATTAAAAAATACTAAATTTAAAGTTGAATGCATTCGATTCCCCATTCAATCATTTTCCGTCGATACATAATACTTACACCATCTGATATTTTCCGTTCAGATTTAATTGCCTACACTGTTAAACTAAATGCCTCCTCCAAATTCTTCCAAGTACCTTTTTCTGAGCAACCTGGAACCAATATATGACAAAGGACTTTTTGTACAAAAAGTTATGACATTACCTTGTTAAATAATAAAACTTGTATGCCACGAGGAAAAAATCAGGAAGTACTCAATCAAAAATCGACTCAACGCAGTATTGAAGTTGAACGTCGCAACATGTCAAAAATATTCACCATGATAAGAGTTGAGCGAGAAACGCAGGAAGGCACTATCTAACGACTTTTCCGCCCCATTGGCACACCCCATGTGAAGGCACGGTGATGCGTGAAGAATGGAACCCCTCAACTCACAGGTATTAGCTTAGAGATGAGATTTGGAAGTTTGTAACATTCATACATGTCAAACGATGAAAAGTTTAAAAAGTCTAGGGTTGGTCCTTTGATACAGAAGGCAAAGGAGTCAAATTCTTGCAGTACAAGTAAAGTCTAAGCTAATAGGCACAATAGTTAGTTTATTGTTAAGTATGTTTATAAAAGGTGAAGGAGCTCGTGGCTAAAGAATATCAGCCGCACGAGTCCATCAAGGTTAAGCAACGCTTGCCAAGGTTGGTCTATGGATGGGTGACCATCTTAACACACCGGGTTTCCTCCGCCGTTGGTCCCGGCTGCCATTTGTAGATTTTTGGCAGTTGTTACGGATTGTCAGAAGCCAGTAAATCTGACTAAAGTCTAGCCAAGAACTACTGTGTTACCCAGTTAATGGGTTGTGGAGGTCTGGTAGGTAGCCGCTCCACGTTAAATACTGGTATTCAGCTGAATCCGATTTGACTGGAAGCCGACCCCAATATAATTGGGAAAAGGCTAGTAGGCAGATGATGATGGTGTTTATAAAAGGTAAACACAGGAATTGAGAATTCTAAAAAGTCTGTCGCTGACAGAAATCTACGCTATCTTTGAGTGCCAAATGTTAATATGAATCCCAAAAAATGCACACTATTGCATCGTATCCTGTGGCAAAGAACACGTTACCAAATAATATACCGTCAACTAACAAATAAATACTTTTTCTTCTTAGCCTTTTCTCACTTAAGGGGAGGAAGGAGGTTGGCTCCTCTTATCTTACGGTGCCAAGGCGTACTGTCAGAAGTTCGGTCGGGTAGTTTCTTCTTCTTAAGAAGCTTCGTCATACTGTTCCGCCTTGTGGTATGCTCAGTACCGTTGTCTCGTGACAACGGCCAAGTTATGAGAAGCACGGATCAGCATGTCGTCATGCTGATCCTTGCTTCTCATAACTTGTCCGTACCACCTTTTTTTCCGGTAATTTGAGCAGTATTGGGGCTACTTTAAAAGTACCAATACCTACTACTACTCCAGTCTACTAAGAAAGAAATAAATCATAAAAAGTTGCAAGAACCAGGACCAATATAAAACTGTCGACGTTTCCTGACTAATGTAATCTGTACGACAACCGTTACATAAACTTTCCGTTACATAAAAGTATTTTTAATAGACAACCATCCGTACTCTTGATAAAAATATACTTTTTGTGTACCAAGTCGTTTATCATATTTTTATTAAAAAGCTTTTTTTGTATCTTAGTCTTTAAGTAGGACATGAATTTATCACGCTATTACCCAAATTATTTATCCTAAGTAAATTTCATTTCTATTTTTCACGAAGCATTTTAGCGAGAATTACTTTGCCCGTCCATTAGTTGCTTTACTCACCGAAACTAAGTATTTCTATTGTGTTTATTTTTTAGGCAAACGAATTATTTGTGCTTTGTTACATCTCTAAAAACCCAACCAAAAGGAATCATTTTCGGGACGGATTTGTATCTACTTTTTATTTAAGTTTGCCGAGTCCATCCGAAGGTGCTCTGGTAGATATTGAGGTCAGCCATAAGACCGTCATAACCTACAATAACTCTTTTATAATATTGCAAATATTATGAAACATAGTCTCGTCGTCATCTAAAGTCTGTAAAGGTCAAGGACCATCGAAAATTTACGCCTTAAAAATTGGTCCTTCTAGACGGAAAGTTCTGAACAATCTATCCTTTTCTCGGTAACATCGTGAATACTACTAAGAAATTGTACTAAAAGAGGTTCAAATACTTAGCATAAATCACGACTGTAATCACAGAATCCCATTAGTTGCATGTCCGAATGTCCTTGCTAGCTTCCAGCTCGAACAAGAGGTTTTTCCTATCTAAAGCGTTGCTGGCGGACTGCCAGATATCGAGCTCCGAACCCTTATTTATAGCCAGTTAATAATTTGTTTCAATTTTTATGTTCAGAGAGCGATGCAATACTCGTAAGTCTCGTTTGTTTCTGATACAACTGTTTCTTCGGCTTATTATTTTTTGTTGAATTTTTTTTTCTCTCCCCATTGGTATTTTTTCTTCTAACTTCTTTGTGGCCAGCTTTACCTTTCTGTTTGTATAAAATAGAAAAGATTTTCTCCAAACTTACCTACGAATAAACATAAAATAATACAAGAAATACCGGATCGTCTTTGATTATGACCAATTTCATTTTTGTATTTCGCCTCTTTAGTAATCGTACGGGTACGCTACAAACGAAACATTCAAGAATAATTCGGAAGGACCAAAGAGCCAGAACATGTATCGACTCAGACCACTTGAAAGCTAGTAGAAGCTGTCTTACTAGTTTACGGCTGTCAATAATAATCAACAGCTTCGATTAATAAAGCCTCTAGAACTATGAAACGAGCTAAATCCCGCAGTCATTATGGACACAGTCCTGATCGCATTCAAATTACTCCAGTAGAACGTTCGCTACGTGCCCAGTGTTTCAGAGTTCGTCCGATAAATCAAATTCTTGTAATGAAACGTCCGAATTTAACCGATTCGATGCTCAGTAACGTGGTTTAACAAGTTCTGGTGTATTTTATACAGGTATTGCGAGCTAGGAATTAGAATAGTTGGATTGGGCGGTTCGTTTGTGTTTGTATTTTAATTGGAAAACCGGTGCGATACGTCGTGATGTATTCCTCCAAATTAAAGGTAAATATTTAACGCAATATGTTTAGATCAGGTATAGAATAGAACATAATTATATTTCTTATTAGATTTTTCCCGAGACTTCTTACGCGGATAACTCGTTCCCGTATAGCGTGCCTCATGAATGTAGCTATGACATAAAAAAATAATTTTCCAAATCTGACTGACAGTTCCAGAGATTAGCGCGTTCAAACAAACAAACAAACTCTTCTGCTTTATTTTTAGTTTACATACATTTAAGTTATTACATTTACACTTAAATATATTTAACGTGTTACAGAATAAACGCAATACCTCTTAAGGGGTCATTGTACTCATCATTATGAACAACTTTTAGTATAGGACCAACCCCGAAATCGCGAAAAAAAGCAGCTGTTCAGTACATTTTCTCGAGTTATGTGCACATACTTACTGAATAGCTGATTTCTTTTTCGCGATTTGGGAATGATGAGTACAATGACCCCTTAAGAGGTATTGCGTTTATTCTGTTACACGCTGTACATGTGTATAATGTGTATATACATATAGTATAGTATAAATTGAGAATGAGATGTTGTTGATGACTTTTTATCTTCAAAGAAATTTCAGTTAGTAACACTTCGTATCAATCAATGTCTGTTATTAATTACAAAGGGCCAAAGCACAGGCAAAAAGCAAAGAAAACTAAGAGCCAGTTACTGTTGTGACAGTGTGGAGTTAAGAACGTGTACTCTTTTTAATGTTTGAGTATAAAACTTTATTCCATTAATACTTAACTAACTACATACACTAGAAATAAAAATAAAAACTCCTAACTAAATTAACCCTAAAATATGGCGTCAAAAAATTCATCCGCATCGCTGTCGACTGGAAGTGTACCCAAAAGACTGGCGGCATTGCCACGTTGTATGGCAATGCTTATTCTTTGGCCAAGGTAAAAGCCAGCCTTTGGGTCACGTGAAGTGTTAACTAAGCGTCTTGAGAGATCTTTAAACGAGTTATGTTTGATAGTTTCTACAGGATAAGGTCGACTTTGAAAAAAAAAACAACTTCAAATGCAATTAATACAGAAATCAAGAAGCATTCTAAAGACCATTCTAAAGATAACACGCTAAATAACAACGAAAACCGTTACCGCTTTTCAAAAAACATAAACAATTTGCGTCACGAATGAAAAATATATTTAATGAAATCCCGTTAAAATTCATATTGTACTAAAATATTTTTCCAATTATTTCATACAGAAACATACGGGGACGTAAAACGCGAGTATATAATAAATTTGAAGTCTACGAATGTACGCCTGAAGCGAATTAATGCCGTATGTACCCGGATTGTGTTGCGCTAATGGAAAACAGTTGTGAACCAATCAATATACCTGTTTTGTGCAGATTACAGCGACGTACCCTATAGGTACTGAGATATTTTCGTGAGAGGTTAGAAAGATTAGTTTGTTTATATCTGAACTAATCTATATTGTTCTAGAGAGGAGTGATAGGGAATTTAACTAAAAAAATCTAATTAGTCCGTCAGACAATTTCCAAAAAATATTGGACATGTATTTTTTTTTTGGTCACGTAAACAAAAAATTAACGACGTCACTTACCAAAACACTTTTTCTGGAAAGTGAGGTTACAAGCTCCCACTCCTTATCTTTGATGTGTCTTATCTTCGTATTTTTTTATTGATATGATTAACTAAAAAATACGTATCCATAATTTTTCGATAACTTAACTGAATAGAATCATATTAAAAAAAAAGCAACATCCGTATTCTCGTATTTTTAAGAAGCGTTCGTATTCGCTTCGTAGTTGCAAACTGTCAGAATACTTGGAGAAATTGAGAAACCTTTTCTCGTATGTTAAAGGTGTTCAAATTCAATAACATCACAGCGTATCAATGTAAAAATCTTTTCTACATTTTGTCAAGTTTTAAAGTATTATTGACCTTCAAATAAAACTCCGAAACGTTAAAAACAAACTCTTTATTCTCTTAATTACTTAGTTATTATATCAAATAGTAGGTAGGTATATCCACCTCTTTCCCCATACGTAAGTGAAATTGTTTAGAGATATTATAATTTATGACTTACTATCTTTGACCTTTAGATTCGCTAACCTTGAAGTAGCCCATAACCGTGTCCAGAGTACCATCTAACTTTGTATCATATTTCATCAAAATCGGTTCAGCAATTTAGGCGTGAAAGCGTTAAAAGATACAAATAAACTCACTTTCGCATTTGTAATATTAAGTTAGGATTTCTTGACCTCGACTGAAACACAGTCAATGTATACCTAAAATTTTTCCGACTGAAAGTTTGCCCTTATCATAGAATAAAATTGACTATTTCAAGATTTTCATGAAATGATTCTCAAATCTGACAATATCGTTTAATTTTATTAGTTATATTTATATTTCAATCCACGTTTGGCCATATCATGGAATACATGGTCACACCATGAAATAACACGGACTGCACGGTCGACGGAGCCCCGCTCCGTGGGGCTCTTCTTTGGTTTAAAAAATAAAACCATTTCTAACCTAACCTATCCGAGTTGGGGTGCCCCAAGTCCCGAGCTCGCTTCGTTCGCTCTTGCACTTACAGTAATGGCCACCCATAATATCTATAATATAATAATAGATTTTATCGTATAATAGTTGATTTTACGATAAAATCACGAATGTTTGACCATATCATGAAGTAGCCGTGTGTAGCTGTTGATATCATTAAACGCTGAGTTACCATTGATCCGACCAGAGCATATGTGGCCGCGGATATTTTCCATTTCATGGAATAGAACCGTTTTATGAAATGGTCGGCCAAATCATGAAATGACCAATTCTATGATCTAACCACGACATATTCATCAATTATACCAGATTAGATGAACATAATAATTAAAAAGTTATTTTTGGGCACTTTTCCTATAGGATGATTTTTTCTATTTCCAATGAGCTCTCCCGCTTCCCTTTTTAATCCCGCTTGTTAAAATATTTTTTTAAAAATAATTTAAATATTGACTAGTAGACTTGCCACTAAAAGATATCTGCCAAAATAAAGCATTCAGGTTATAAAACCACCGTTTGGTAATTGCCTCGTATCAATTAGTAACATTTACTGGGTAGACTAGGGTGCGCCTGCGTCTACGTAGTTAATTAGCTGTCTAGGCATGTGCGTGGGTGCTTTGATACATGTGTTCCTTTGTTGGATCTGTTTTACATGTGCTTTATTGGTTCCCTTTTCCAAATATAGGAATTCTCTCATTCCTAATCTTTAAAAGATCTCTACTTGTTTCTGGAAACCTCCAAGATTTAAGTGGCAGGGCAGTGTGCAAAAGAAGAAAAATATAATGTTTTCTTTATCTATATTTTCTGTAACTTATATGATGTAGGTACATAATATCTAGAGATTATACTATTCTATTAAAAAAACGCCCTTTGTTCTTTTTGGAGAAGTTACGGTGCCATAGTTTTGTATGGTGTCGGACGTAAAAGAATAGCACTATCCCATCGCTTCGTAAAACTAAAGGACTCACCAGAAAATGGACAGCAGCATTATACATATGTGCATTGCAACACCTATACAGCGATCGCCAACCCGCCTGCCAAGCGTGGTGATTATGGTAACCCCCCCCCCACCTTGGGGCCAAGCCGATGTCCAGCAGTGGATGTCTTGCAGCTGATATGATGATGATGATGATGACGGTGCCATTGTGGTGATAAAGAACACGGGAATTAAAGTTATCATTCAAAAATAATACGTCTACCTACTAGCTTTTGTCTCCAGGGTACTATATATCTCTGTTCCAAAATTCATCAAAATAGGTTCAGCATTTTAGGAGAAAACCTCGCCTGCTGACACCTGTACAAAATAAATTTAAACTACTTGGAATATCATCACAAAGACACTCAACTCTAAACATAATGGACGTTATTCTCATGCATAATCCAACTTTTTCTTTACGACATTGTACACGTTTCTTATTACGTCTACAAAAGTCTGTAATCCCACTGTCAATACTACTAGTGTGTCTACTGCCTCACGGTAAAAAAGAACACGAGAATGATAGTTCTCATTCCAAAATGTAAGCGCTCCAGCAAGCCCTACTCACTAGAAGAGTTAGAGAAAGCCTTTTGTTTATCAGGACCAGCACAAAAGCAATTTCAACTACTTCAAATATCATCACAAAGCCACTCAACTCTAAACATTAGGGGGTTATTCTCAAACATAATCCAACTTTTTCGTTACGACATTGTACACGTTTCTTATTACGTCTACTATAGTCTGCCTCACGGAAGTTGCCCGTTGTTTTATTGGACACTCGACAGGCGCTCATCCATGAAACTTGGGAGAATAACTCTTATATCGACGTAAGTAACGTAAAACAGGTGAAGAGGAAGTTTTTTTTTAGAAGGATTAATAATTAGAAATTATGTTTCAGGAAAATCGTAAAAATAAACGTTATTTTTCTCTGAAAAATGAGGTTGCCATGGAAACGTGGTTTTGTAAATGGATATACCTATAAAATTAGGAATCAAGCTCAATCAATAATGCTCCCAAACTTCAAGCATTGGTGAGAATTATATAACTTGTATTATATAACTTCACCGAGACCTAAACATAATTTCAGTACGCTACCAAGGACCTCAAAACAGCTGACCAAGACCAATTTGACCTCATTAACACGAACTCTGCTTACCTACATAACGGCCAGCGTTTCGACCCCACCTGCATCTATTTACAATCCCTCTCTACCCCTGAGCTTGCACGTTCAACCACTACAATTTATAAAGCAATTTTAAACATGGCCGATCCCCAATAAATCAATGCTTTACCAAACTAGCCGTACATTTATTATGGTTAAGGGATGAAAAACGCCAATACATTTACGTTTCCAGTTTATTTAGACCCCTGAAATTGTACTACACTCCAAAAACTTTAGGTTCATTTTGACGTTTCTGTTTTTCACGATGTTCCATGGAATTTATAAAGACGTAATTCACGATCGTTTTTAGGTAAATTAACGCCAGCAGTTGGCGCCACTTTGGCGAGCGGTCCTGCTTGAAAAACTTTGAAAACATAAACATATGACAACATTGATAACAAGAAATCATAGTTCACAAAAAACCATATCACTTTTGAATTTATCAAGGTCGGTCAACGTGACGTTGACGTCAATATAACTAATGTGGGAAAACTTATAAAACATAAAAACTTTGACATGTGCCGGAACCGTCTCAGTGCTGCCTATCCTATTGCGCACCATTAAAAAAAAAACAATTTTAAAAACATGGAATTAGTATAAAAGAAAGAAAAAACGTTAATTCATCCTGAACAGAGACAGACTATAAAAATATACTTAGAAAAAAAAAACAAAACGAAATAAAAATAAAAGGTAAAAATTGCTTGCTGAGAAACTTATAATATGCATTAGTGAGTATGTATGAAAACTTTGTTTGGAAGAAGTAAATGCTCATGGCGACGGATTTTAAAATTCTTTATTTTTCAGTCCCTACGTCTAGAAGAATCCAATAAATGAATTGGGGTGTTGTGTTTAGTACGACAACATTTTTGAATAAAGAAAAGTAAGAGGCCTATGTAAGTGGATAGCGGGAACTGCCTATGTTTATCCATAGATACCTACTATGAATAAAATGTTTTGTAAAAGAAAAAGCTCTTACGTGGATTACTTTTTCGTTTAGTGCCTATTTCCATTTTTTTCGGATTCTGCTTTTCCAAAAAGTTTAGGCTTCATTCCCCAAAGAAAGAAACTCAATTTTGAAAAGTGATGTTTAAAAGTTTCAATAAATATGATGGGAGTAACTACGAATCTGTTATAGGTATTTACGAGGGTGCGATTTAAGTGCGCGGAATACCTACATAGAAAGCTGAACTTTGGCATGTAGAGGAACCTACATGCCAAATTTCAGCTTTCTAAGACCGGGAGTGTAGGGGAGAACTAAGAGAGGGTTTCCCGACATTCCTATGGGAACGGGAAAAAACGAGATATGCGCGTTCGAAGTCGCGGGCAAAAGCTAGTATAACATAATTTTAATGCAAAATCTAGGTATAAAATGTGATGTCTCTAAAGAAAAAAATCTTTTCCATAGTCTCTAAGAAAAAGTGGAGACATTTTTGTCTCACCCCCATGCAAACGTTGGAAGAATTTTGAAAGGGTACAATAACTATTTCTCAGAAATGTAAAACGTAAAGGTGAAATACCTACATTTTGGTATCTGAACATAAGATAACATCGAATCTAAAGTTTTTTAGTAGGCAGGTTCATACATAGTTGCTCATATATTTATACTTTTAATTCCGCCGGTCATCTGTATTGTCTTAGCTATGATCTGGTATTTAAAACTAAATTCGACCTGTCGAGTCGTGGGGTCGCCGTTGTAGAAATCGGCAGAAGGACTATCAATAAAACGGTAACTTTGTTCACAATTCACATCTATTAGTTACATGACCAATTTTAGAACAATGCTCACTGCTTCTGTAACTTATAGAACCTCATAAACAACACCAATAGGTATGTTATTATTGCGTGTACACACGTGACACCAATATTCCTTATCACATCGCTTCAAGCTGTGATTTCCTCGCAAAGAAAGAAAAACAAAGAAAAAAAAACATCGTGAAGAAACACTCGGATTGAATAATAAATTCTAAGCGGGTGCGATAGCGGGAAAACGAAGGTGGCGCCATCTGTGATGTCGAGCGTCAACTAGTTTGTACAAACAATACAGTGAGACATACACTGAATTCATATCGTTTGCCTAGCCTGTGTATTACGTCCAATAAATCATGACTTTCCTAAAGTTTGTTTGGAAACAATTTCTAATTTTCCGATTCTTTTCTCCATGTATATCGTATGCTCTCTCACATACAAAGTTATGCTTAGTTGGAAGTTAGTAGACGGAGTCTTTTAGCCTTTTCCTCCGTAAAACCTTACAATATAATAAAATAGTAGACATCAGTGACTGTGACGACATAAGAACCTTACTTTCCATAGAGTAATTTTAACGGGTTCTTTAGTTGTTTATCAGGGCTCCAGGATATTGTAAATCCTGCTACTCGATCATGATTAAAAAAAACATTATGTGGAACATAATGTTTTGTCATTATGTTCCAAAAAGATCACAGGTACACCTACCTAAACCGCAAAAGAAAATCTAAAAGGCGCAAGTTTACTTTATTCACTGAAGTTGTTCACGAAACTTTTAACTTACTACAATATTTTGTTAATGCAGCTCCAAAAGTTCAGTTATTGTAGCAAGCCTGAAGCTATTTAATATGCATGGCAAGGTAACATCGTAATGTTGTCTTACTATGCATATTAATGATGCTGAACTAACTCTAAAAACATTTCAAAAACACACACTCACCAAAACGCAGTAGAAGGGTGAAGGTTAAACCACAATGTATATTAACAAAATATTTACTTTAAAGTTTGGGATACATACGTACATAAGCATTTTTTCTAGATTATCCTGAACAATTCAAGAATATTCAGCCGTTATTATAATGTGTAACGGAAACTAACTAATAACTGTTCTGCAAATGCAGATGAACAACTTTCATCAATAAAATGATTGTCAATTTTGTTCAACTCTAATTCTATTGGCAGAAACAGTTTTAAAAATATGACTAGCTTTCCGCTAAATCCTCTTTTTATTGGCTGAGTTGGAACACTGACTAAAATCTTCTCTATGAAAAACGCTCGGCCGTAATACTCCACACTTGCGTATTGGTGTAAGTTACTTTTTTTCTAAACTGGCACTAAGACTTGCCAGTTTCTTTACGATGTTTTCTTTCACCGTATCCAACATACCCAAACAATATACCTGAACAATGATGATTAAAATATCGCCGATGACTGGAATGCCAGCTCAATTCTTCCTGATGATTTTCGGTCATATCAACATTGCAGAAATAAATCCCAGCTTGATGTCCACCATAACTATTAACAATTTCCCAAAAAGTGAAGAATATTCTGCCCAGGTATATTTTCCATGCCCAAAAACACGGGTTTCTCACCCACGTAAACACATACTCCTAAATCTTAATCCCAGACAAGCAACACGGCTTTAACGCCATCACTTAAGAGCGTCCGTCAGCAAATTCCATCACGGTGTAGATCGATAGCTCCAGTACAGTCGCGACGCCTCGTTACAGCTACGTGATCGCAATCGGTATTGCCTATTTATACACATTGCCGGCTTCAACAACACTCCCGACTTCCAACGACATAACCAGGATGAAAAGACCCTTCATAACTCGCGTCTTTCGTTAACTTGTTTGAATACGTGAGAGCGCGGGAGGGCTCGATAAAATGGTGGAGACTGAAAAAAAAAATCGAAATAAAGCAGTTTCGCGAATTCGATCGGCCCTCGCAAAAAGAGTGGAATGAAACTTAGTTGAACGTTAACTCTGCTATGAATGGAAACTTTTCATACGGACAGTGATTACTCTTCAGTTCTTTATTTTTACATTGAATGGAATCGGATATGCATCGCCGAGTGCGGATATTAAATATAGGGAATTTTCATCCACTTTGGCTCTGTTTTAATTTCAAAAGTTGTGAGTCGTACGAATGAAGATACATAGTTTTTAGTTTTAGTTATTTTTGTAGTCAACAGTAATCAGGTACAAATCATCAACTATTTCAGGCGTATAAAATCACCACTAATGAACAGACTTACTGAATAAATACCAATCTGCTGCAAAACCTAGAACGCTTAATCAAATAAAAAGTCCATTTAACCTATAATCAATTCCGTGCTAAATCAACCAGAAATACCTCCACAAGCTGCCATTACATAATTCAACTAATTACTTAATTAAAAACATACGCATTGAAAACCGGCCAATCAGAACGCTGCCGCTGCATTGAAATGAGAGTGGTCCACCAGACCGTTTATGACGACACAAAACGCACGTAGGATTAATATAATCGGGCTTTCGGGCTTCGGGTCCGACAGACAGAGGTGCACGCAAAATGACCTGACTTGAATACTAAATCGGAAAACACGTATGTTCAGTAATACATTTCGAATATGTAGTATTGGAGGGATTAAAAGAGATTAGCGTTCATAAAGGCGGATGGAAAATATGTAAAATGGTGGACGGTTGGAGCTGTTATGGTATGTAGAGAAATAGAGGGTGCAGTTTTTTAGTGTGCCAATCGATGTGATTAAACTTTTGAAATATTGATTGTCAAACATAATATATAACACGACGCCTGTATCCCCTGAAGGGTTAAGTGGGAGTGTATCAATAGCACACTCACATTTTGCCAGTTGTGTTAAAATCCCATCTATTTGTGGACAAGCTCATTGTAATCAACAGGACAGGAATCTAAAATCCGGGTTACTACTGAGAAATTCCAGATGGAAAAACCCAATAACACTGCCCGTTTCGGAAATCAACTTCTTACTCAGCAATAGTGCTTGTACCACGAGAGGCAGCGTTGGAAGGCCTCCAACAAGGTGGACTGATGGCCTGGTGGGGGTCGCGGGTAGCCGATGGATACGAGACGCACAGGATCGGTTGTAATGGCGACACTTGGGGGAAGCCTATGTCCAGCAGTGGACGTCTTTCGGCTGATATGATGATGATGACGAATGATACTTGTGATAAATACACTAACGAGACTAAAAATATTCTTAAAAAACTTCTTAACAATAGAAATCAGAGTGCCAATACTACGCATTTTTAAGCAGTGTCCGCATTAGCATGTCAGTCGTAATCTGTCACAAATGCGTGGAAATTGAGGATTTTTGACAAATTTCGACTGAGATGTTAATGCGAACGTTGCTTAGAAAAAAGTGAAGTTGGCTCTCTGATGAAACTTCGACCATCTACTGAAAACTTCTTTATTGCAAAACCCACTAACAAGTAAAGTTACATTAATGTACAATGGTACAGAAACTGAATCTGTGCAACAACAACCTTTAACATGTCCAGCGGTAAAGCGAGCCTGCCCTAGGGACCGACAGTCCCAAAGGATCGTGCACAGAGGATAATGCCGTAATCGCTACGCTTAGCAGGCAGACTGGTTGGTAAACACCGCTGGTTCACATCAGATACAGGAATGCGGGAATCGATCTGTTATACCCCGTTGTTTAACTCCCGATTTGTAATTAAAAATATTAACTTGAGTACTTTATCTTACTCTACTTAAGCCTGTGAAACCTGTAAAGTTTTGATATAAAAAGTAGAATTTGACAATTTCTTGACTCCAAATACTGAATTCAGAAACGGCCTTGCGTCTTAAATCAGCTAGACCTACCTATAGTATGATATTTTCAGCTTTATTCTTTGAGAAAACAGGTGTGATGATATGTATTGTTTCAATGAAATTCTTTTTTTTTTAATTATAACTTTGTGCACAAGTTAAAATCACTGTACATATGTAGACAAAACGTCTTAGGATTTTTTTGTCAGTCTCTTTTATGATGGTGCAGACATAGAACAGTAGTAATTTTGGCATGAAGAAAAACTTTCATGTCCTACTATGCTTTCAGTGTTACTCACTAGAAAATACGATTCAAACTATCTTTAAATTACTAGTACCGGGTACGCTTTCAAATCGCTATCCCCATCTAAAATACCATCACGTTCTCCTACACAGAATTCTAGAACAGGCACCAAATATTCCAGAACTGCAGCGCTCAGCATTATTGAAAAAGTGGAATATTACAACGTGCCAAGTGCGAACGTTGTGTTCGATGCACCGTTCCATTGTTCGCGTGTCTTCGAAGCATTATGCCGAGACGAACCTCTTGGGGGCTGACCCACTTCGAGCCATATCCCTAAGTGCTTACGCATCTAGGTTATTGTGCTATAACAGATCTGTTCCCTTTGTATTTGTTGGATATGTCCGGGGGGAGGTATTATGAAAGATTGTTGATGCAGGTGGGAAATTATTGAGGTTTTCATGAATGATTCATAAAATATCGGTAACAGGTATTTTCAGTACTAAATACTTGAATTTAGTCGCTTTTTGAGCGGCATTATTTATCATTCAGTACCCTGATTGACTAAAGAGTATTTATAAGACTTTCATTGAATGTTCTAGGCTAGATCTATCTACTCTAGTCTCTACTCTTCTATCACACTCTATCAATGTTGAATTGCCCTATTGTATTTCCATTTATTTTCAATTTTTTTTTGTTTTTTATTTAAAATCTACACGAAACATATTTACAAAAATTCGTTAACAATTCTTAAAATGTTGTTTCACAAAAATATATGTGTTGCTAAAACTTATCTAAGTTTAATTACTAAAACCAATTATTACTAATTTAAAGGCTGACTCTCCTAATTGCACAATTTGCAATAAAATCGAGGACTTGCAACATTTGCTGATGAAGTGTGCTCGAACTTGAGTTATTCGTGAAGGATTTTAAAATAAATAAATTTGATGTAGGCATAATCCAATCCATCTTATTTGTACCGTCCTCGGAGATTATTAAAAAGTTGTGCCATTTAATTATGGTCCTCCACGAATAACTATAATTCATTAGCTATTTAGTAATAGTATAAACTAATACTGTTTAAGTAAGCAAATTAATGTAAAAGGGTACGATGGGGCTAGCATATCTTTGATAAAAGCCCCTAAACCAAAATAGATAAAAAAAAGTACTTATGCAATTTTATTACCAACTGCTACAAAAAAAGGACTTCGGACACAATGACAGATAGTGTTTCGAAGTTGTTTTGAAGTTGTAGTGCGTTTTGAAGTTGAGTAGATGATTAATTGAAAAATTAAGATAAAAGACAGAATACTTCTTGTCGCTTCAATCAGGGGAACGTCTCAAGACGGCGACAAGGAGCAAATCCCTGTAACAGTATTGAAACCGATATCTTGACATACTATATCGAATATCGCTCGCTTTTACCGCAGATTGCGAAAATGGAAATCTGGCTTTCGAGCAGAAAAACAATGTACTCTTGCCAAATAGAAGCGGCGGATGGTAAATAAGTTATTTTTTTTCGCGACATTTTACACACTTAAAATGTCGTACTTAAGCTTTGGCTTTTTAAGTTCATGTGCGTCATGGTTTTGCCCCATTTTCAAATTGGAGTACCTACTTACTCAAAGAAGTGGGCAGAGCAAATTGTTCTAGTTAAAGCTACCTACGAAAATAAACCTAGGTTTATTTTTTTTTTCTTTTTATTAAATATGGCTCTTGACGATGGAGTGAGCTTACCCAGAAGAAACCTGTTCACTCTAATTTTGAAGAGATTAGGGTTGTATGCGTTCGGAAACACAGACACAGGCAGAGAGTTCCACTCCTTTGCTGTGCGCATTATAAACAAAAATGCGCATTAGTTAGGAACAAAAATGAAAAACAACATAGAAACATGATCGACGTAAACCTTTTAAAACAACCATTTTTGAGTCAAAGTCATTGGCCAAAACTAATAGTGCAGATCCCGCTTTGAATGCAGAATAAGCCATATCCACACAAGGGGAGTGACTTGCAAACTGCAGCTCAGACAAAATCACAGGCAGATTACAAAAACCCGATATACCCCGGCACTTAGCAAACAGCCTTATCTTTGCTTTTAAACGCTTACTAGTAAGAGATACCCTATTACACGGCAAATCCCATGATAGTTGAGACTAGTTGCATTGTCAACTCTCGTTATAAACAAGGGTAACTTTGCACCCATCGATATAGCTGTCAAAGGATTTTCACCCTCATATGTGTGACATGAAGGGGCAATGTGTGATTTTCTGGGTAGCAAGGCAAAGTTGGCAATACAAAGCAGACTAATGCTGCCACGTGGCGCAGACGCAGCCCTGTTTAATCTTCATCCCGTGCCTTTGATGTGAACGGTCCCCATGTTTGTTTAAACACAGGTTTAATTACAAGCTCATTAATTTTGTACTATTTACCGTTGAAAGAAACGCGCTTGGACGTTTTGGTCGTCGTGTGGTGGCAGTGAATTACGACTTGGTTTGATTTACTTAGTGGTACTTGTGACTTTGGCGCTAGATTTCGTGTTGTCTGACAAATACGTTCCTTAAATTCTGTTTAAGATGCGGTTTATGTTAAGCATAATTTAAAATTGAGTGGCCATGTACAAATTAACGAATGTGTCTTTTAACTAAGGACCTTATTTATAAACATTTGGCCCGTTTGTGCAAGCCAGAGTTTTCTTTGAACTGAGAGTTAGTTAACACGAGGCTAAATAACAAATATTCCATGCATAATGACCCCAAGTTAGAATGAATTAGTTTTAAAATAACTCTGGTTTTCAGGGTAAGTAGAGCCAAATTTAGTTTAAACACTTTCAAATCTGCCAATCAGTATCACTATATATTATAAAACAAAGTCCCCCTCCACGTCTGTCTGTTCGCGATAAATTAAAAAACTGCTGAGTTTTCATGCGGTTTTCACCAATGGATGGGGTTATTCATGAGGAAGGTTTCATCCTGAAATTTCTACGGGAAAAATGGGATAAGCGCGCACGAAGTCGCGGGCAAAAGCTAGTTAAAACTAGTAAAACGGTTAAAAAGTTTTGATTAAAGGACTGTCACTAGCCTTCCACAAATATTTTTGGTTAGGCTTTATAATTTGCGTCGCCGTGATTCTCTTAGGGAACTTTTTAAAAAGATTAATATTATGACAGTCCCTTGCCAATTCATTTATGAAAATATTATGTATGTGCGGAAAAATCGACATCTTTTTAGTAAAATTAGTGATAGACAAATTAGATCAACCATTTTTTAGATTAGCTAAAGTCCACACTTCTTTCATGGGGTATTGTGTTAAATGTTACAACAAAATACCTTCTGACATATTAGAACTAAATGAAAGAAAATTTAAAACTTATGTTAAAAGTAAACTTTGTAAACAAGCATATTACAAATTAGAAGATTACATTCAGGATAAGAATGCTTGGAAACATGCTGGTCCTGCTCCATAGGACAATCAAGGGTGTAGACAAAATCAAACTGGTTGATTTATGAATTAACTTTATAGATAGGTATACTGTTTCTTTTTTGTGTTTTTATTTTCTGTTTAATTAATGGTTATTAAGATTATCTGTAAATATGTGAGTACCATTTACCTATTTTTTTTTTTAAGAAAATGAATAAGTACCTCTGCTGGTTATACTTTGTTCTTATAAGTAGCATACTCTGGGTGTATCGTCCTCACATAATATTAAATTAATTTTTGTATACCAAATTTTGTAAATCATTATTTGAAAAGAGTAACTATGGAGTTTCTTGTCCGTTCTTCTCCATAAGAATCTACCTTTCCGAATGGACAGTAGAGTCACTTTATTAATATATTTTACTGAACTATAAATGCTGACGTTCAAAAGTGCCGTTTAATGGCCTAATTGAAATAAACGTTTTTGACTTTGACTCCAGTGTAGGGTGGCTCGCTGTCCGATCTCAACCAGTCCCGGGTCAATGGCGCGATGTGTTCCACGCGCGCCTAAAGATATGTCATCATAGGAGACGGGGCCCGCTAGGGCCAGAGCCTGCCAGGGTTACGGAATTTGTTCGAAAGAGTCACCGCGGCCCTGGTACGCAAAGGGCTTAAGAAGGAACACGGATGAGTTTTAGTCAGTAAGACTCTGACACGAACGAAGAAGCCATCTGATAATTTTCCATCCTTAAAAAATAAACAAAAAGCTTCGAGTGTAACCAGATGGCAATATAGTATATTAGTATATTAAATGGAATTACTGCCTATCTGACTTCTACATCGTTATCTACGTTTGGCTAAAAAATACAAAAGTATAGAAAAAATAAACTTGAAATAGATAAGATTCATTCACTCAACAATTAAATTCCCTGTGAGTACATTCACGCTCAATTATACAAAATTTATTACAACTCCATTTTAAAATATGCCCACAATTTGGCAGACGCAGACGTTGTGCTCGACAAAACGTAAATACTTAAGCACGTAGATAACAGCAGGCTCTTACTTGAAAATTGCTTGGATGACAACTTCATTTATAGCTTAATAAATAAGAGTGGTCAAATCTGGCACTACTCCAAACATGAAAACTGTCCTGCCATGAATGCATGTGCACTTGTGTATGCGAAGATTATTTATGTTTGTAGTGTCTGGGCTCGAATAGATTTCTTATTATGTGATCTCAATCTACACCTTATAAAGCATACTCTGGTTCAATCATTGGATTGGCAGTGTGCTACGTCATTTATTACAATTTATTTAGTTTTTGTTTGAAGATATTTTGTTTTAATGATTGCATTTTTTCATTCATTCGGACGAAGTCTGTATTTCTTGATAGCTATTCTCGTCTGCGTCTTTAAGTCAAGAGTGATTATTTTATTTCTAGGCAAGCGTGCTCCATCGTTGACTACGTCATCGTTTTCCATCACGTGAAATTGTGGTCAAGCGCGGTTCTACCAATTATATTTAGAAATCTTACCTATTCTCACTTTCACAATCTTAATTCATTCACAAAACGCAAGACACCGTTCAACCTTATCCGAGCAGCAAGGCGTGTCAAATCACTATAATTATAACAAATTTCGTTTGTCGCTGTGTTTAAACAATGCTAATTTGGGAACATCTGCCTGTTCTGCATGCAAGGCAAGAGCGCAGAGCGCAATTACAGGGATTATTGCGTCGGGAGTCGCCTGCCCATTAAATAAACGTTACAAGTTTACCGTTTTTGTTTGTTGAGTACGGGTGACGTTGCATTCAAGATGGCTGTCTTTCTGTATGCAAATTGATTGTTTCACTTTCTTGGTCTGAAGAGCTTTTAATTATTGTTTGTTTTGAGAATGAAGGCAAAACGTAATTTTATGTCCAAGCTTTTAAAATGATTCAATGAAAACTGGAAAGAACGAACAGGCTTCTTCTGGGTAAGCTCGCTCCATCGTCGACTTTGTCTCTGTCATCTATGACCTAGACTAGAGTCAAGAACAAACCCATATTACATAAAAAAGGAACTCAAAAGTGAGCTGAGGGGCAATTCTCATATTTTTAAGGAACGTTCACATTCGCGTAGCAGTCGCAAACTAAAGAAAACCTCTATTTTGCCCACAATTTGTCAAGTTTTTTACATTGATTGTCGCTGAGATGATATTGCAACTTGAATTTTAGGCCGTTTCCACATTAAGAAACGAGTAAAAGTCACGCATTGATAAGGAGGCATATGTTGCTGTCGCACTACTGTCGCGCTGCTAACATCCTAATGTGAAAGCAGCCTAAACGCTTTTTGTGTATAAGAATTGGTCAAAACTGCATTGTCAAAAATGACAAAGTTTGACAGGTTTCCAAGCTAAGATAGTGTTTGATAAATATTCAACTAAATATTCTTAATTTAAGAACCAGAGTTTAACAAATTAGCCAGCAAAGATCATTTGTAATTTTTCTGTCCTCATTCATTTTACCCAGCCTATTTAAATTACACATAACTTGCTCCAAACTTGCGCCGTCTACAAAGTTCGACACAAAGACTTAAGCATAATAATCTCCGGCGCTTAATATTCGCCCCATTACGTAATAAATTACAAGTAATCCTATAAATCACATTCTAACCCGTGCAAGTTCAGTGTCATTACAAAGTCTTATTAATCAAAATGAATCAAAATGTCGAGCGAATTGCGAAGGCTAGAGGCTATCGCATTGCGCATGTTATCTTGCGAAACCAGGTGACATTTTAGAGTTGGCGGTTTAGAATAACAGCATCGATTTTTTTCAACTGATTTTGTTCAAAAATCGATAAGTTTTAAAAGCGATCCGATACTCACTAAATGTTCCACTTGTTTCGGTTTTTGAATCGGTTTGGATGGAATCGATTTTGCGATTACGGTTTTAAAGGTAATCTTTTACAAGGCGTAGGAAGGAAACAATAAGTTAATTTTCGCCAAATATGGTAGTTGCTTTTGCATGATCCATTCAAATTTAACTACATGCACTCATCGTATGCGTCGTGAGTCGTCGTCATCGCTTGTAAAACAAAACAACAAAGGCATGACTATCGTATAACGTAAAATTACAAAGAGTATCCATTTTATTAAGGTTTTAATCAGAATCGTTACACATGACGTATTTTTTCCCTATTTGATGTGTCATATTTGGCGAGAACTAACTTATTATTTTCTTCCTACGCCTTGTAAAAAGCTTACCTTTAAAACCGTAATCGCAAAATCGATTCCATCCAAACCGATTCAAAAACCGAAACAAGTGGAACATCCCTAAAGGAAAGCGAGAAAATAAAGTCTGTGACAGTAGTGTTGGACATCTCGCGACATAATTCATGTTTATCGCTTCAATGTCCAGCCGTGCGACGCCGCAATTAGAGGATTTTCTTCTGCCCACGTTTGGTACACAAAGCATTTTAAACCTTTTGTTTTTCTTGTTTTAAATACGGACGGAAATGGCTGGTATGAGGAATGTATTTTGGGAGATAGGTGTATGGAAAAATGTGGGAATTCGGATGTTTCTAGTCGTTGGAAGATTTTTATAGTTGTGTTTTTTTATATAACCAAACTGATAACAGTTAGTGAATCAATATTTAGAATAAGAGTATTTTTCTTTGCATAAAACATAGTCCAGTTAAGGTATAATTAGTTGGTTTAAGAGAATCTTCACGGTATTTCACTTCTTTTTCGAAAAAAGTCAAACCTAATTTTTAGTCGTAGATATGTACATATGCGCATAGAATTTGATTAAAATCGTTTCATTAATTACCTAGAATCAGGACCAATAAGGAGTTTGTATGAAAAACCGTGAGGATTAAACGATCTTAACCATTCATTATTATTATCTTTTGAAACTCGTTTAGAGAAATTCAACCTTCATATTTTTGACTTCAACACTAAATTTTTCAATTTCGTTACATATCAAAACACATTCCTTAAGTATCTATGTGTAGACTACACCTATGACAACAGTCTAATCTAAAGTTATATTATTTGTCACTGTAGGTACAAAATTTAATTTGAAGCACCTTCCTTCCACTTAATGGCGTACACCTAACGTACATGGACAAGCTGACTAATTAAAACAAAAACAAAATGGTCACTGAAAACAAAACACTTTCGACAAAGTTAGAATATTAATGTACCCTATCTCGAACGGTTTGGTCCCGGACTAGTGCTGTTTGTGTCGTGAATTTCCGGCATGTTTGCTATCCCGGTTTTTTATTAAGTAAATTCATATTTGGGCACTATTGAATCCCGAATGACTAAAATTTGTTCAATCACAGTGCGACTCGGTTTGTAAGTTGAGTATTTGTTAAACTTTATTTGAGCATGGAAACTTGTTAAATATTGGAATTAAAGTAGAGTTTGAGAAGCTCTCAACTTCAAATACACAATTCAGAAACCAGCTGAATAGGTATGGAAACTATTTTTGTATTCATTTCGTAGATGAAATTAAAGAAAGAAAAACTATCTACGACACGACAGAACCATCTTGCATAAATGACTATGTTACTAGTGTGCAAAAGAAAAAAAAAAAACATCGGTCTTAACGCGGGCTTTCCATTTTCCCGGAATGCCGCGCCAGCACATCACTAGTCACCCGCGGTCCTCACTAATACCGATGATCACTCTATTCGAGGTAGTGCCGACCGGATAAATCCTCGGACAAAAGCACCGGAACATCTAATAGGATTATACTAACTTTGTTTTTGTTCCTGCATTAATTATGGTAACAGGAATGTTTGGTTTTTCTTTTTGGGATTACCATCGTTAGATTTAGTTACAGGATCCAGGTGATATTTTAAAGTACAGTTTAGGTACTTATCTAGACCGTACTATCGACTTAGTTAGGTTATTTGACTTTACGTTTTACATTTTATACTTACGAACCTGAGTCGTAAAGAAGACAGTGCAAAACAATATTCATCTACATATAAGATCTTCTTTGTTTTTACGAACCATTTGAAAACATAATGGATTGGACTGGCCTGTTGGTCGAGTAGTTAGTGACCCTGACTGCTAAACCGGAGGTCGTGGGTTCGATTCCCACCCAGGTCAAATTTTTGTGTGATGAGCATGATCATTTGTTCTGTGTCTGGGTGTAATTTGTCTATAATATGTATGTATTTAGAAATATATAAGTATGTTTATCAGTTGTTCGGTTGCCATAGTACAAGCTCTGCCTAGTTTGGGATCGGATAACCGTGTGTGAAATGTCCCAAGATATTATTATTATAATAAATAACTGATTTATTAGAAATTGTAAGTTTGTAATCCCAAATAGGTTGATTAATCGTTAAATAATGTCCACGCGGGTATACTTTCAAAACCATTATAAAACCAATCATCTAGATTCACTAATAAGATAATCCAAACCATTAAAATTGTGTAAAACACTCATCACACAGCTTACGGACCCCCTAAAATTAATAAAACACGGAACCAAGAGAAAAATTGCACTTGTAATTGAGAAAACCTTGCAGTCGACTTTTATTGCTGTGTTTTTAAAATGTGCCTATAAATTTCTCAGCATGATGCCTACAGCCCCCCGTAGTACTTAGGAGGGCATCGATTGACTGTAATTATATTATCCTACCCTAAGGTAAGGCGACTGTTAATCTATGAAAATAAGGGGAATGCGGTGGTGTCGCCTGTTCATTTTACTTAAAGATAGAGCCTTAGGAGAATTGCTTGGGAGTCTTTGATGTATGTTGTTTGTGTTTTGTGATAATTTAAAATTAGAGTCAGCTACTGGAGGAAAAGTGTGAGAAATTTTAGATTTTTTCTACTGTAACGTTAGATAATATGCACAGATCGGTGCATACAGTTTATGCTTCAAGTATACAGGATTATTTTTTAATGATAAGCCAATTTTTTTCCACGCATTAGCTATCAAATTAAGACTCGATTAATGCAAACACACTTCCAAAAAGTAAAATCACATGTTCAATACATTTTTGCTTGCATGAATCGGCAAAATGTAGGGAACAGCTGATTTTATTTTCTTTTTTAACTAACGTAACCTAACTTGACCGAGAATTAACCTTGCATCGGATTTTTTTTTTTACTGTAAATAATAAATTAGTCCTGCATATCTAAAACATCAATTCATAAACACTTAAATATTCACAAGCTCAAACTTCACGCACCATCTTTCAACTCAAGAAAAACGTTATTTATTCCAAAATATTCCGCAAAAGATCACGATTCTAAGTACGAATGAAAAGAACAACATCATTCATCATACAAGACGGCTCAAGAGATTCCCGGTCTATTCCATTCACTCACGAGTGAACCAAATCTTTTGCGTGGTTCCCTTCGACATTGTGCCGCATGACGAATGTGGAGACGTGAATGGGTGTCACTCTTGGCAATGTAACAGGCTTTCGAAAGGCCTCTTAACTTATTCATAGTGATATAAGTTGGAAGGTTTTCGTTCGCGATAAGTTTTTGGGAGGTGTGTTTTTGGGATGTGAATAGTTTTTCAGAAGGCAAATATAATTTATCAAGAACTTTACTACGATCTCGGTGATAACTATAAGCATTGACAATGATGTATATTTTATAAAAGTCAGCTAAAATAACAATCTCAAGGGCTCATTAAAACGGTTTTCCATGAACCGTTTTTTGATGTGAAACATCTATAGACGCGGGTAAAACCGATTGTTGGCGTGGCGACGCGTTGCCACACTATATGGTAAATGTATATACAGTGTATATGTATTTTGTTCATTATGCCATATTTAGTTTCTGTCGTAATGTGTTCTTTTATGCATATTACTTGTACCAAATAATTTCGTTGTATCACATCTACCAGGCGTCTCGTGACGGCTGACAATTTTTTTAAATTAGGTTTTCTCTGCTAAAAAATACCGCGGGAGGTTGGTTTTCATTACTTTTGAACTGAAAATCTAGAAGTCTTAGAGAGTTTTTACTCAACAGTGGGATGATACCAACTAAAAAATATCGGTACCTAATCAGTGAACCATAATTGGACATTGGACCATATAATAACTTGGAAAACTATCTTAAAATTGATAACACAACTTTGCTGTTATATAAATCGTAATAAACAAAAAGAGGTCAATCTTCTTCCTCTACAAAAGCATTGCCCCAGTATCAAAACAAATTAAAACCAGGAAATTCGCAGAACTAGCTCAAATAAAACAGCAGAAACTAGCAGTTTTAAATTAATTTAAAACGGAAAATATCCCGTTTATCTGAAGTGGAGCGGAGTGAGCAAAACATTGCGTTCTGTGCAGGTGTCACGTTGGATTAATATGTCGCCCTTATATTATTTATTGCCGGCTATTATTATGGAACTCAGCACTGTTCTTTTCATTATTTTATGGGCTATTGTAGTGTCATTGTTGAGAGGAAGGATTGTTGTGACAAGCGTGTCGTGAAATATCCTGTGCTTGAAATCACTGTCAATTTTGATTTATTTTACTACCCTATAAAATTTGATAACAGTCACATCATCACAATCTCTTCATAATTACCTGAATATAAAGCCTGTAAAACTTTTAAAGCAGGTAGCGTCTGCCTACGTCTGCTCAAAAGGCCTTCAATATGGTAGAGCCAAATGGTGCTGACGCGTGCGTCATGCTCGTGAACGGACGCCGTCAGTTGAGACTGGTCATCTCTCAGCTGCACTGAATTATTTTAATGATTTGTTATTTGAATCGTTGTTTTTCCTACTCCGGACGCTTTTATCGTGCATTTTTTTCTATATCGTTCTCAAATATGTATGTTCAATTTCAACAAGAATGATGTAACCAAAACATTGTAAAACAAAAATGATTTAAAACAGTGTCCGTGAAGTTTCTTGCACGTTCTTCTCCATAGAGATCTACGCTTTGGAACGTGCAAATAGCTTCATCTCTTTTGACTGACCAACCTTGACAATTCAAGTTTCTGTAAATGGTTTAATTGAAATAAACAATTTGAGTTTGAGTTTGAAGGAATTTTGATGCCTCACTGAATGGTTATAATATTACCCCTCCAAATAGAGGGATCATATTGAGGGTTAAAAGTTTCATGCGGACATAATCGTAGGCTTACCTTCTATTAAGTAGATATTCCTTCCGTTGTACATACATATAGATATCATAACACAAAACAATACAGTTCCTGCCCGGGTTGTTGGCTGTCTTATAAACGTCAATAAATCGATAGAAGACAACAACAAAAGTTAGGAACTGCCACGGCATTACCCGTCACGACCCTCCGAGGTCACCGACCTTGACATTCGACAGCCAGCAAATGCGAAAGTATTCAGACCTTTCCAAACAGCCACTTTAATTGTACATATTGTGCGTTAATTCAAAAATATCTGACGTGAACAAATAAAAGGGTTGCGAGGGTGAAAATCTAAATACACGGGGGCATTTAGACTTCGCTTTTAATCCTTTATTTACGGTGAGTCTAAATAATTTTCGCGGGCCGGACATGCCGCAGGATTAATTTGAGCACGGAATCAAAATGGCTGCCAGGTAGAGTTAAAACTTCATTGCAAGTTCTGGCGGGCAGCGGGATTATGAAGTGTTGAATTATATAATGAGCGGTGCATCTTAAAAGGGTAGGCAGGCCGATTTAATAAATTATGCTCCTTTATTATGTACCGACATTTTGGTTACGCTGTTTTTGGATTACGTTATGGATTTTGTGGTTTATTGTATTTGTTTCGGATTAAATGCACCGTTATTGACTTTGTTTAAACAGGGAAAATATTGCGGTTTGATGTTGTTGACTGCTGTAGTAATATTTACTAGTAATAATGTGCAATTATTAAAATTTTAAAGTGCTTCAATGTTTTGGCAAAAAATAAGTGTTTTACTATGGTGTTATTTACGTAAATAGAGAAAAGGAGAGTCAAGTTGGAAGTTAAATAAGTTCGCATATAGTTGATCTACCGAGTTTAACATAGTTACAGTTATACTTTGTAACTAAGTTACAAACAAAGTAGGTACAACACTGGTCTGAAGTAAATTAGGACATTTTATTCAAAGAACCCGTGGATCATTTAATATTTTATACTTGAATTTAAAATTCGAGATCATTTCAAGCCATCGCCACCGACGCAAGTATCGACTTTTATATTTGAGTTGATTATTATAAGTGTCTATTTCTATAATGTTTGCATTGGAATTTTAACTTTGTCGCGTATGACATAGAGTTATTTGTTCAAAATTTGATGATTAACTCGAATTTTGAATTCAAACATGTGTGGATCAAATAAGCCACTGGCCAGTATAGTATTCCAACAACAAAATTATGAGACTATTTCAAAATCCAAATCTTCACTCTCATGTTAACAATACAATCCAAAATCAAAACACAGCACACGCCACACAATAAAATATTCAAGCGAAAATCTTGGCCATCAAACGGCAAGCGTCACGTTCGGGCAAGACTTTATAGGGGAGAATGAGACGGGCCTGAATGGGTCTGAACGGGCCTGAACGGGCATGGCTTGATTTATTCGACGTACGCTTCGTACGGTGAAGGTAGCGTGTCGTAATTCGAACGAGAGCGTAAATCTTGTTAATCGGAGATGTAAGGTTAGCTGGATAGGGTTAGTTTTGTTGAGGTAATTTGGAGAAAATACATGAGTGTATGTATTTTCTCCAAATTACTTGGCAGAAACTACAGAACGACACCTGCAATCAAATCCTAACTAAAATGATAAATGCGAAAGAGAGTTTGTTTGTATATTTGTTACGCTTTTACACCTAAAGCGCTGAACCAATTTTGAAGAATTTTGGTACTGATGTAAGAGAGAATCCTTCTCAAGTCGAGAAAGATTTTTATGAAAGTTTAGAGGACGAACCAGATAGCTAGATTTATGGTTGCAGTCTGTTCTATATTTGATTGTTTGAATGAGTTACTTTTTGATCTGCCGTAAGTAATTTTTTGTCGTAGGGATTTAAATTTTGCTTCTGTCACTGGCACTCCAAAATCCCTGAAAAAATCCGTCATTAAAACGTTATAAAAGTATTTTTGTTAAATAAATAAACTAATACATACTAGACATTTCAAGCAAACAGTAAGAAATAACCATTCACACTTCTAATAAAAATAATAGTTTAAGTTAAATTAACAATCAAAACAGAATAAAATTACAAACTTTAACAATATTAAATGACCTACTCCATCGAGACTTACGTAGGTTCAAGTACCCTCTTAAAATTAATTTTCATAGTACAGAAATTAATTAGGGACGTTCAAACTCTAATATTTGCTTGAACATTGTTTATTACTGAATTAAAATTAACTTCAGGGATTATATTGTGCCTTCTATTTACCCAGCGTTTATTTCTATGAGACTACTCGGGCATGATAAAGCTTGTGGCCCATTGTAAGCGAGTTGCTTGTGGTAAGCTAGTATGAGTGACGTCGCATCAGCTTCGACTATTCTATAACTCATGTACAGTGAACAAAGCTATTATTTTGGTATAAAGGCAAAACTATTATTTTATCCACTAGACTGTCAATATTTATTTCAAATGTGTGCATTATAACTTTTTAAGCTTATGACATATTTAGAAGTGAGGTGTACAATAATTGTCTACTCAGCACACTCACAACATTGTTTAAAAGTAGTTGCAAGTTAGCTGCCTGCATACCAAATAGCTTTGTTGACTGTACATACCTAAATATGGGGCAGTATATTTTTTTTCGCAATTTCGTGGTTGTTCCCGCAGTAAAAGTTGTTCATAATTATGAGTGCACAATGAGAGTCGGTTTTGCGTTACAAATGTTACACCCTGTATAGATACATGTGTACAGAACGTATAGGACAATACTCAGTGACTTGTGTTTCAGAGCCAAGAAGCGAGATGCGCGTTCACTCAAGAAATATTTTTAGTGGAAATTCATACTTTTGCTTGTGCACTACAATCGCTATATTGACTCTCTTTCAGTGTGACTCTAGCCTAGTTTTGATACCGGCTGACACAAACTAATTTCAATTTAATATTGCTTGTTTTATCTATGTAGTGAGCTTTTCTAGGTATTTTATAGAGTCCGACTGAAACTGGTTTTCCGGCCGAAACCGAAACCGAAACCGAATATTCGGCCCTGGCTTCAGTTTCGGCCGAAACCGAAACCGAAACCGAAACTCATGTGGTCAAGTATAAAATTCCTTAAAATACTGAAATTTGATGCATTTTACACATTATGCTGCATTAATTACGACATGAAATTAAAACACAGTATATTAAGTTTGATGTAATCATTTATTTATTTATAAAAAATATTAATAATATTTTTCAAATTAAGTTCTCAGGTGTTTATCAGTTATCTATCAATAATCAAATCACAAATTGTTACTGTTTCATTAAATACTAAGTATTAGCAATTTGAAACCTTACTAATTAATACTTTGGTTTGCATATTTTTTTACTGAAAAGAATCATCTTTTTTCGGTACCTCTTATACAAAAATTATAATTACTAAAATTAGTAATTGTTATTACATTATTAGTTTCAGTTTCAACAGAGATAATCAAATCACACATTTAGAATTAACAAATATACCTACATCACAATTAGAAGGACAGTCATACTTACATTTAGAATTACACGACTACTTCTGAAATCAGTTTCGGTTTCGGCAAAAGTTTCGGCCAATTTAGGCCGAAACCGAAACTGCCGCCGAAACTTGATTTTTGGCCGAAACTCAGCCGAAACCGAAACCGAAACCGAACTTTGGGTCGGACACTAGTATTTTGTTATTTGTTGATTAAATTATACTGAAATAATATGAATTATCAACAGTAAAGTTGGTATTTTTAATAAAACTGACAAGCGACAGTTTACGTGTGATCATCTATGATGATTAGAAGTGCGAATATCGTAAGTGAAGTCACTAAACCGAACAATTAAATTTATCATTATCATCTTAGCCGAAAGACGTCCACCGCTGGACATAAACCTCTCCCAATCGTCGCCACATCAACTCTTATTCAGCGGACTCCCATCCTTCCCGGGCCACTGAACTGGTGAAAGGGTCCTTCATAAGGGAAGCCTTATAACGCCTATACCTACCTATTTGCTCTTTCAGAACTGTAAAAAAATGTACCTATGTTTGCAATTGTTACGCTACAGTACAGCTGCTGTACTGATATCTGAAAAAAAAATACAAAATATTACGTATACCATCCAAAACGTATACGCATTTTACGTTCCCTCGTCTAACCACTGACAGTGGATATTTGCAGGAAACGACAATACACCTTGATAAACTGTTTGCCCCGCAGACACTTTTTATTTTTTTTAAGGATGGGAAATCATCAAATGACTTCTTCCGCTCTGAGTGGAGCGGAAGGGCATGACAGACTCTTACTGACTAAAACCCATCCGTGTTCCTTCTGAAGCCCTTTGCGGTTCAGGGCCGCGGTGACTCTTTCGAACAAATTCCGCAACCCTGGCAGGCTCTGGCCCTAGCGGGCCCCCTCTTCTATGCTGACATCTCTTTGAGGCGCACGTGAAACACACCGCGCCATCGACCCGGGCCTGGTGGTGATCGGTCAGCGAGCCACCCAGCGCTCGCCTTCCGCAGGCCCGCGGCCCCGCAGACACTTACCTCGATAATAGGACCCCTCACTATTTGATCATTGTGATTAATTACTTATGACGTTAGAATGCATGCCGGAATCTGTACCGCCACAAAATTGAAAATAGCGACATCTATACCGCCAGTGACAAACTACGTCAACCAAATCTGGCATCGCCATATCAGAGTTCTCCGTTTGATTTGAATATATACAACAACCTAAATATTAACTATCGGGCAGTTGCTCACCAGACACAACACCCGTCTGGTCAAAGGATCCTCCCTTTTCCATGGAGATTTGCGGGACATTACACCCTGTTCCGCATACCTCTATAAACGGTACAGCTATAACTGAAAAAACAAAATGTTACGTTATACCATCCAGAACGTATACATCTACGTTCTCTCGTCTAACCACTGACGGCGGATATTTGTAGGAAACGACAATACACTGTGATAAACTGTTTGCCCCGCAGACACTTACCTCGATAATAGGACTCCGCACTATTTGATAATTGTCTACTACATTTGACATTAATTACTTATGGCATTAGTTTGCGTTAAGGATGAGTAAGTTGGCCTTTGAATATAAATGTGACAGATTGATAATTATTTGATTTTCAAGATTAGGTCCTTAATTTGTGAAATACCATAATCTATTTTATTTAATCCTGACGGAATATATGTCTTAAGCAGGTTAAAAAAATACTCAAATTCGAGTATTTTGTTACAAAACTATACACAGAAAAATTGAAAAAGACTGTCGAAAGTATTGCGATAGTGAAATTGTCTTCAATGGTTTTAAAATGTTGAGTCAGACGAATAAATTAATCCCAGACTCGTCTCTAAACCAAAATTGTGTGTAATAAATATAAAAGTCCAGAAAAAGCTATCTGGACTTATAAATATAGTGTCGTAACTGGCTATAGAGCACACTAATAAATGCACAGTTAGTTAACCCTTCCAATACACACAATAATGCGAATTCTAATTTAGAAATTAGAGTTCGCATTATTCGCTTAATAAAACCTTACAAATACAAAAAGTACCTACAAAGTTCCATTTATTTTCAATTCACTAAAGCCTGTTTTCATGAAAGTTTCACAACTACGCACGTTTTTGCGAAGCCTTCTAATGACGTAATTGCACAATTAACTCGCCTGTTTAAAAACTGTCATGAAGGGTGCTACGGCGTAGCAACTTGCTACGTTACTTGCTACGAGCTTTTATAGCTGTCGGTTTCGTTTTATTTTATGTTCTGAACTTATTTTTTTGGCACACATTGTATGATAACAATAATAATTTATCAACTGCTGCACATTACATGCACGGTTTAATGGTAAATGTCTCTTTTTAGGTAATACTTTTTAATGTAAATAAGCATTTCTTACATTGTATATCCAAGTAAATACTGTTTCATTGACTTTTCTTTCCAAAACTTGGAAATAAAAAAGAACCAGATTTTGATTCAGTTGGAACCTGATTTCGGAACAAATGCAAATCGGAACAAATGCGTAAACTTTTTGAAGCTGTCCAGATTCTGTAAATGCCAGTTTTATTCGACATTAGGATCCTGCCAAGCATGGAGGATAATAAAACAAAAATAAAACTAGTCGTAAAACAAAACAGCTCAAAAGCCTGCAGGAGCCATATTACATAATTTATACAGTAGCAGCGATACTCGAAACAAGGATATAACACTCGGCAAGTCTTAAACGGTGTTTACGTCTAAATCGACAAAAAATCCCCCGTCTCCCCTCATGGGGTGGTAGTATGGGGTGTCAGAGTACCCTAACTTTCCCCGGGCGACACCTGCGTTGCAAGATGCTCCCTGATGTACTAAGACGTTTAACTTTCCTTGCATCTGTGTTCTGATGTTATTTTTGTTGTGAATGAGCTTAAAGTTTCGAATAAGCTTGGCTTTTGAGTTTTGATGAATAGATTGAGGAGAATACGTAAAGTTGGATCTGAAAATAAATGTGCAAGGGGGTGCGTCTCAATTTAAATGAAGCGGATTTATGTTTTTACTTTCCTGATGTCACTGTAGTCGTTCATTGTTGGACAAATAGAGATTTAGCAATTACTTCTAATTATGTCCTTGTTTCATTACTTAACACAGTTCTTAGCTTGAAGAATTAATAACATCGTTTCTTTCATCGCGATAATGTGATGATTCTTTTGAACTTAGAATACACATTTAATCAATACAGGAAATCAGGTTTTAAAAGGTACATTTAATCCATAACAACGTAACACAGCAACGTTTATTAAATACACAATGACCCTCCATAAAACTGAAATTCCACAATTACTTCAAAATAACTGTGTTACTCACGAAGTTAGGGTATTTAAACTTGTGATCCTAACTTAATTGTTTTATATTGTTTTATTACCTTTTCGGGTCAAACAATTTGAATAAATATACAGAGTACTACGAGTTCCAGTAAGCCTTGTGATCCCGAAAGTTAGTCTCTGTTAGTAATTGTGTCAAAGCACTATTTTAAACTTTATTGTTCTAGTTTTAATGGAGGTTGTTAGTAGTCTCTCATTGGCTTAAACTGTACTTACCTACTAATCGTATCTTTTTACTTATTTTACTGTATTTTGGGTCTCTATGTGCTCCTTTATCTGTATTTGTACTTTTCTCTTTTAAATATTTTGTGTGTATGAGTACATTATTTAATAAATAATAATCGTTGTATGACAAAAAGCAAACCTCTGTCTGTATTCTACGAGTAATTAAATTTTTGAAAATAGACAAAAAGAAAATTATTTTTTGTCTTACTGATTCTACTAACCGCGTATTATTGGAAGCTTCTAAACGAAAGTATAAGGACATAAAAGTCGTTAATTTCAGAACCAGCAGTAATGTTTCCACACACACAACAAAGAGACAATCGACTACAAAAAAAACGTTCTAAATGCAAAATCATCTCCTTTTTCTGAATTCCGTTAAAAAAGTCATACATTTAGCGTAACTTATTTTCTATAGCCACATGAAAAAAATGGTCTTACAAAAAAATGCACAATTTTAAAGAAAACTTTCTTCGTACATTCATGTATGTTCACATACGCGACGCAGGGGCAGTCGGCAATTTTCTACCCTCTTTCCGTGATGATTTGGCAAGCTGTGATATTTCCTTTTTGAAAAATGACTTTGAATATTAAATGATTGTTATAGTGATTTACGCACGTAATCTCAATTTTAGTGTTGCAAAAGAAAATGCGTGTACAGGTATGTCACATAAAATAAAAAAGTTAAAATTTGAAAGCCGAATGCAGCCTATCAGTTACAAAAAGTAGTTCCATGGAACTGTATTTAAGAAAACTTTAGGGTTAGTTGTACAAAAATGGGCATGTACCTGAATTCGTTTGATATTTTGTACCCGAATTGCATTGCACACTTTAGGACACTTTCTATTTATTACCTTCATAAGTAATTCCTAAACCATTGCTTCAAAAGTTTAAAAATTCGTCTGTTTCGACTTTGTAACCCAATGAACATACTAGAATTGTCAAAATGTGTGAATTTGTATATTACGTAATTACCCCGACGATTACATATAATCGGCGGGGTAATTACGTAACATACAAATTCACACATTTTAATATCATAATATTCAGACAGTCTCATAAGTACCTAACAAACCCCTAACTATGGCTGTCACAACAACAGTTCCAATTTAAATTTGCTGTAACAAACTACTAAAACGATTATTTAATTTCTATCTGTAATAATAATCTACGTACCTACGTACAACGTACCAATTTATCGCTCACAAGTAAATCACTACATGTCACCTGTTACATTGGACCAGATTAATTAGAACCCTTCATCCTCGCTTCAATTTCCCTATTTCTTGCATAGTTGTTCGAGAGACGGGAGGTGTGGGAAGTTAACGTAAAATGGTGCCTCGATACTGATATAATAAAATTAATTAGTACAAGATAACGCCTTCGTACGCAATACACGGGCATGAGTCTTGCTTAGGCAAGTTAGTTAGATAATAGTTAGTGCTAAAATATGTAGCGTTAAACTAACGCTAAATATTTTAGCACTAACTTTGACTTTCAATATAGGCTGATTGATGGTTCAAAGCGAGTCTGAATATTATGAAAGTTACGCCATTCGTCATTTTTATGAAGCAAGATAATAATAGTGAGGATTTCAATGTTAAATACATATTTCATATTTACAGTTTGTCAAAAAGTTAATAAATTGTAGACATAGCAAGATTATATTATATCGAAGTATGTCTAGTAAGTCATAAAGCTATGTGTGTGTGTCATTCTCATCACAGATAAATAAAACACTAATGGGAATAGGTCGTATAATAATCATTATGCAAGCTGGTTTTGAGTATTGTCTAGTTTCACGAGTTTTTGTTTCTACATACATTTGAAATTATAATATGGTATTTGTGCCATAACATAATAAACTTATTTATTTTTATATAACTACTTTTTAATTAACGTATTTTCTAGTTTTTATTTCCTTATTACGATCTAATTATTTAAGTAACAGTAGTTTTGCATGTTGTGTTTTCGTTTTTGGGCAGATAGATGTTTTATCTATCTACTTAAAATATTTGTGTTTGGCACGAATATTGAAAATCGGTGAGTATCTAACCAAAACAAAGCAGGTATAGAGCCTCTGGCGGATGGTTGCTACATAACCTTTATCATGGATGTATTTCTGGGAAATTGCTTAGTGAATGTTCGTGAAACCTTTCACTTCCAAATCTCACCGCGTAGTGAATTTAACGTTTCTATTTCCGATGCAACGTTATGCCGCACAGTGGTTAAAGTGAATTATGTTAGTCAAAAAAATTACAAAATAATTGCTAGGTTGTGCTAGTTTTACTGGGGCTTATTTCACGACATTGTGCACACATGAGATCAATCAGGTTAGTTATAATTGATTTGCTAAATCATTATTTAGTAAGTAATTCAAATGAAAGGCCAAAAAGGAGATGGCGATACAAGTTAAACCTCCACAGACAGCAAAAAAAATAAAATAAAGAAAGAACCCTGCCTTTGCCCTGTCGGGACACAACAGGCTCTTAACATGTAAAAAAAAGAGATACACATTTGATACCTCAAGTGTGTGTGTGTGGTAAAAATATTTTTTTTTTATTAGTACGCGCGTTTCACTACAATATCACGTGATGGAAAGCGATGATGTGGTCTAAGATAGAGCACGCTAACCTAGAAGGAACCTACTATAATAGCTGAAATTTTATTATACCGCATTTAGAAATGATTTAATTTCCAAAAAAAAACATTACCATGAATCCTTGTATTTTGTTCTCACAAAGCTGCTGTCAAGCCCGCTGTGCATCGATTGCACTGTCAATCACTACTTCGCGGGAAGCCGTAGGGACTATCACAGTTCGTCATCAACACTGGGTGGCTGTTTCCGTCACCTTCTCTCGCAGGTAGTTTGATAGAGACAGAACGCCACGGGTTCAGTTGGCGGCCGGATATTTATTCCGGATCTTATTTACTGCTTCAACAGCTTGCGAGTAGGGATCGAGTCAAAAGTATCGATATTTTACTCATTAGGCGTAGATACGAGTATTGTTATAAAAGTACAAACATTTTCAAACATGCTCATTAGTATCTTGAACAATGAATATTATTGATATTTTTCTCATTAGTAGAGTCAGAACAAAGGAACCGATACAGACCTACAAATGTCGTAGCATCGACATGTTTGGCCTGAAGGCCTTTGTGTTCTTTAAGACTAAATAAACCTAAATTAGATCGAGATAGATTTCATTTATCTATAATAGAAAACTCGGGTTTAGTATGAATACTTTTTTTGGCACACTGTGATTCCGAGTCGCTCCTTATACAGGGTGTCCCAAAACTCAACGTCAAGCCGAAACGGGGTGACAGGATTGATCATAACCATCACGAGAAAAATCTGAAAAAAAATCTATCCCATGCAGTTTAAAAATTATGGGCATTTTAAGAAAAACCTAGAAATTTGATCAAACTGTACCATTTTTCGGTTATTGTGGTTATTCTTTTTTATTTTTGTTCATTTGAACTTTGGAAACGTAATCCTAAATAACATTTCTAGAATCCCAATAAAAAATAATGACACAATTGCCTCAAGTTTCCGAGAATTGAGACTATTTGTTAAACTACGAATTTAAAATTTTCAAGATTCGTCGACTTTGACAGGCCCTCCTATAAAAAAAATGTACTAGAGTGCCTTGGCAAGTGGCATTAAAAGTTGGCGCATTTAATCAGAATTCTAAAATGGTACAATACTTGTTAGTTCCATACAATAGAAAAGAGTAAAAAAATTAAAACCTCAAGTAACCCGATTTTTGCTATCTCATTTTACTCAGTTAAAATGTTTTTAATTCACACAAGCTCTAGGTAGGTTCTTAATTTTAAGACAAAATGATGAGAGAGATGGATAATGGGTATGTTCGCCATGAGTGAGCGAGACAGATAGTGACGCCACTTTTACCAAAGTGAAAAAAAGTTAGTAAAATAATTAATACGAATACGAACGTGCGCAGTAGACGAATGAGCGAAACGTACTAACTGGTTGGTGTCGGACTGGTAGCGTAGCCATTTGCTTGGCTGAAACTAGTGCGAATGAAACAGATAGATGCCATAGCATCTATCTGTTTCATTCGCACTCGTTTAAACGACGCATCTCCGTCTCAATGCGTGGCGTCACTATCTGTCTCGCTCACTCATGGCAAACATACCCATTATCCATCTCTCTCATCATTTTGCCTTAAAATTAAGAACCTACCTAGAGCTTGTGCGAATTAAAAACATTTTAACTGAGTAAAATCTGATAGCAAAAATCGGGTTACTTGAGGTTTTAATTTTTTTACTCTTTTCTATTGTATGGAACTAACAAGTATTGTACCATTTTAGAATTCTGATTAAATGCGCCAACTTTTAATGCTACTTGCCAAGGCACTCTAGTACATTTTTTTTATAGGAGGGCCTGTCAAAGTCGACGAATCTTGAAAATTTTAAATTCGTAGTTTAACAAATAGTCTCAATTCTCGGGAACTTGAGGCAATTGTGTCATTATTTTTTATTGGGATTCTAGAAATGTTATTTAGGATTACGTTTCTAAAGTTCAAATGAACAAAAATAAAAAATAATAACCACAATAACCGAAAAATGGTACAGTTTGATCAAATTTCTAGGTTTTTCTTAAAATGCCCATAATTTTCAAACTGCATGGGATAGATTTTTTTTCAGATTTTTCTCGTGATGGTTATGATCAATCCTGTCACCCCGTTTCGGCTTGACGTTGAGTTTTGGGACACCCTGTATACTGGTATTCAGTTACCCAAATTTTGCCAGGAAAGACCTAAACAGATAATTACTTACTTGAACAGTGCTACAAAAATATCTTATTATACTACACTTGAAATCATACCCGAAGAAGAATCACACGTAAGTATCGTTAGGTACATTTCACCCATCTCGCCCCTTCACTACGTAAGTATCGATAGGTACATTTCCCCCATCCCTACTTTTGAGAACAGATTTTCATTTTCATATGCATATTGATGCATGTTCAGCACACGTGTTATCGTCCTTTCAACGTTTGCGCTCAATGGATTCAATTTACAAGTTATGTTGAGTAATCAAATATGAAATGAAGATATATTAATTGTTGATCGATTCCTGTGAAAAAAGTAGGGTTATTTTGATCGTTGAAAATCTTAAGGAGGATGTAGACGTGCACATTGCATGAACATAATTTCCTAAAGGATGTTTTTAATAGTCTGGTAATTTTTGCTGAAGAATAAATATGACTGTTTGACATATTTTCTATACAAACGAAAGTCAATCCGCCACTTTTAGTCTTCAGCTAAAAGGATCAATAATCATTAAAAATAAAATAGAAATATCGCTACCGAACAAGTAAAAACAACTAATAACTAGCACTAACAAGTCTGCTAAATGACTCGAGCGCAGTTAACCAATGTAACTTGTTCTAAGCGAGTTTTTTCTGCAAACTTCGCAGTTGCCGTCCTCTGCTCGTTGCTCGTATACCAGCGGTTTTTAACGTCAACTAATGCAATGCAAGTTTCTAAGATAAATTGTGTTCTTGGAGTTGTTTTGTTTGTTTGTTTGTAAATTGTTGGAACGTTAAGAAATATAAGATAGTAATCGCGAAATGTTGCAATGTCTAGGTAACGCAACGCATCATGTTTATAATTGCTTTTTTGCAGTATTGATAACATTTAACATCACGCCGGCCATCGATAAAGGGTAAGGCAGAGGTGTACTTGCATCTAGCACAACTACATTTCACAAGTTAGGAATACCGGAGGGTATTAAATAAGTACCGATTAATTATAGGGCTGAACCTATTGGCATCAATCTGACACAAGTCCTGGCTCCGAGCTGCTACTAAGAACTTTCAGATGAAAAAATCTAATAACATTGCCCGAATCGTGAATCGAATCCAAAATCTCATGCTTAGTAATACCGCTCAGTAATGATTTTAGCTATAAACATACACTAGATCAGGGATTCCCAAAGTGGTCGATACCGACCCCTTGAGGTCGAAATCAGTTCCCCAGGGGTCGACATAAACGAAAACTGATTTTGGGGGTCGACGAGGTATAAAAATCGACCCCTATTCATTAACACATATTATTTTTTTAAACTTTCAAGATAATATATACGTTGTGTTACGTGTACCAACTTGATAAGAGAATAACTAATATTGTAATAGGAAGTATCATTGTTGTACTTTAAAAAAACTCAACAAGTCGACAAGTTCGTACAAGATAAAAACTCGTCAAGTTTTTAAATTGGCAAGTGTTTTGTATCAATAGGAAAAAACTAGAGATAGAATTTTTAAAGTAATTTAGCTGGGTATCAGGTATCAGTTCATTTTGAAAAGGGGTCTCTTGCCCTCGAATCTATTTAGGTATTAATGATCGAGTATTCCATATAAAATCAGTGTGACATAAAACAGATTCTTGTACTAATTTTGATTTGTTCTGTTTGTGGAGTCATAAAAACCGATGCGAACAAAAGATATAAAATTCAGCAAAATAAAATAGCAATGTTATCAATTTAATATGAGGTCGGTACGTTAAACCCGGACATGTTGTACATATTTTACGTCATAAAATAATGCCTGCCAAACGGCTTTTTAAATTCTCGCTCAAAAATTTCAATATTGGTAGCAAAATCAAAAATTTCAAACGTTTTCTACGAACCAAGAATGCGTTCTTAAGAAAAACTATCATAACCTGCTCCCCTCAACGATCCTATCCTATCTCTATTCAATATCTTTTTGAGTCGGAATTCGCTAAGCAAATACTTGCATTGCCCGTTTATAGAATACCAAACGTTGCTTTTAGGGAAGAACAAAAAGTAAAAAGAATGCAAAACCAACAAACGCCAACAAAATATTTTTATTAAAACTCTACATATTTTTTGAATAAAACAACCAAAAGCGCCAAAAACCAAAATTGATATCTTAGATTAAAATAGGTACGAGACAGCAAAATGGTTTTGAATTTTGGGTTATGTAAGCTAATAAAAGGACATATTTTCGCGTTGCCCGTCTATAGAAATCCAGCAAAAGCTTTTAGGGTGGTACAAAAAGGAGAAATTACAAAACATCCGGCCCCGGGGCAGTGCGACCATAGACTGCACTCGGTAATGAATGCGACTTTACTGAGCGTTTGACAGATTCTAATTTGTACGGAAACAAACGAAGCTTGAATTTGGAATATCATGTAACCTTTTGACAAAAGGATTTGGATGGCCGGTTCGTAATTAAAAAAGAAAAATGTAATTTCAAGTTTGAATTTGTTTTTGAGACGAAAATAAACAACAAGCAACTGTATTTTCAGCTAAGATTGAATCGCTTTCAAAAATAATAATAAAAACTTACAAGTTTACTCTTTCAAACCTTCCTTTCTCGATAATATTTAGGTACTTTTGAAACGCTCCAAAAGTTTCACGTATAGTTTTCACAATAAATGCAGATGTTCTTCTCACAAATTCCAAAATACTGAAAAGAATATGAAAATATATTGGTACAGGAAAAAGAACCAAAACTGTTGTAAAATTATCTCTAAGCTACCTACTATTTTATTCATTCTAGAAATTCTTTTGTAGGTACTTAAGCGTTCAATACATACCTGAAAAGAACAAAAATATAACATTAAAAGAAAAAACGTATTTCGCCCCACGACGTCACTCTTGACCATCATTTGAAGTTCCTTAACCACGAAACGTTAATGTTTAATTTTGCACTGAAACGTTTGTACATCTTTAATAGTCCTATGCCATAAGCTCCCTCAGAGGTAAGGTAATTAACTATGAAAATTGTTTTAGAAATTTACTCTAAAATTATCGGAATTTCAAGCGGAAAATGGGTTAGGATGAATTAAATATTCTAATGTTGTTCTAAACACTTACAGCCTTATTCATAGAAACGTTATAACCGTTACATATCTAAAATACTGATACGATTCTTTATTCAAAAATTTTCTACAGAAAATTTGAATTTAGAATCTCTTAAACGGTATTTTAAGTAATGTTTAATAAGTTTTTATGAATACGGGGCTTTCTTCAAATCTTCTTCTTAAAGTAATAACTTCAAGCTCGTGCTGTAGACAATCGTTCGTGAGTCGTTCGATTGCTAAATTCGAATGTAACTTAGAAAAGGATTTTTGTTCAACTATGGTGCTATTTCCTGGGTGTTTAATGGCCACTTTCAATAACGTGTCTACCTTTAACCAACTGTCAAATTAGCTACCAACAGTAGCTGAAATGTCATAAATATGAAAGCCAAACATGACATTTATACGATACGTTATTGAGACCAGCCGTAAGTTAAGAGTGAATAGGTAACTTCGAAGCAAGCGTGCTCCATCGTCGACCATATCATCGCTTACCATCAGGGTAGATTGTGGTGTTTGACCGCAATCTGCGTGCCTGTCAGTAATAATAAAAATAAAACAAAATATTTGACAATAATAGTAATGCCGCTTGAGGAGCTCGTGGCTAAATAATAACAGCCGCACGGTTCGATCTTCAAGGTTAAGCAACGCTTGCCGGGGTTGGTCTGTGTATGGGTGATCATATTAACATACCGAGACTACTTCGTACCTCGGAAAGCACGTTAAGCCGTTGGTCCCAGCTTTCATTTGTAGATTTTTGGCAGTCGTTACGGATAGTCAGAAGGCGACATAATAAAAATAGGTACTTAGTAATAGTGTAACTTTCTTTAAGTGAAAGAACTATCTTAATCGGACTAGTACTTCAGAAATTACCTTCTTAAATTAACAATTTTAGATAAGCTGTAAACTTTGCATAGAATATGAATTATTATAAAAATTTTTTTGTTTGAAAAAACCTATAAAAACAGCACCCCTGAAGTTCTGCTCACCCATAAACCGGAGATGGATATAAATACTAAAATATAATATTTACACTGTTTTGGAAGCTTTACTTTCCTAAATAAATACCATAAAATACAACAGCCCCAGCAAAGGGTGGACAAAAATTTGATTTAAAACGTAAAGTGCAACCTCGTAAATACTATCATTTATGATCGTAACCATAGACTATGATATAAAATAAATGTCCAAAAAACATTGTGAAAACGTATCTATGTTTCAGGTTGTAAAAATTCACGAGTGCGTTTGGTGGAGCGTTATTTAAAGGGGATGTGTTTTGGATCTTTTTCATACAAATATTTTTAATTTTTTTTTTTTTAATGTTCAAAGCTTTTTATTGTTTGGTTTCAAAGTCATATAATAAAATATTATAGTGAGTCAAGTTTACCATTCGCAAAAGGTAGATTCATATGGAGAAGAATGGACAAGAAACTCCTGTTACACTTTTCATTTTGAAGAGCTCTGTCTAACAATTTCACAACTAAATTGGGATTGGCTGATAGTCTAACCGAATGCTGCTCATTTTATGTATTTTACTACCTCCACAACCCAATAACGCGGTAGTTTAAATTAAAAAAAAACCGGCCAAGTGCGAGTCGTACTCTCACACGAAGGGTTCCGTACTATACACCGAAAAAAACATGTTTCTTGTATGGGAACCCTTTAATTTATTTATTTATTTGTTGTTATTTCGCCAAAAGGTTGCGACGGTTAGTTACCCTTTTGGGTACGGAACCCTAAAAATAACTTTTAATAAACATGTAATGTTTTTAAATAATTAATCTTATCATACATTTATACAGATGCTAAGTCTAATCAACGTTAAGCTTAGTCTAACAAAACGGTTATTGAAACATCAAAGTTCATTGACAAATATTGCTAAAACTTGGTTACTTAGGAAACTGTTAATGTACCTAATCTAATATGGAAATCAAATTAATGTAGTTTTTGTATTTTTGTAACAGCAACAGTGTTCGTATGGAGAATAAGAGAAACACTTCAGCCGAAAACGCAGGCTTTTTCGTTGAAATTATGATGGATGGGACCCGGAGATTTCGCGGTTTCGGCTTTGCGTGCCGAAGCCGAGGGGATCCCCTGAGCCTTCCCGTAAGACGCCACTTCCCCTAACCCTCGGACCAGAAGTTTCCCTTTCTTTCGAACCCGGGAATTGTTTAAACTTGTTTTGGTCTCGATGTCGGCCATCGAGACCAAAACAAGTTTTTTTCGTCAATTTGAAAGTTTTGGTTCTCGATTTCTGGTAATTTTTGGGCAATGTAGGTCTGGAGATAAAGTTTTTTGGAACGATATTAAAAGATGACTGTTTCATAAAATCACGAGAGACACGAACCTAATTTAATGCCTAAACAGTTATTAAAAAGTAGCAATATATCTTAAACCGATAAAGAACCTCAGAAACCGGACCTAAGTGACACAACTTCTCTGACCCTAATGAGTAACACTAGATAGTAAACCCTAACTACACATCACATAAATGCATGAACCAAGAATGCACATTCAAACAAATATTTTGCACAAATATTGATACGCCTGGGAATATCTCTCGCTTCGCAGAATAATCTTAAAGAAAAATAATGAGTGCATTCACACTTTCAATATCTCCACAACCATATCGATACCTACAATTTAAATGAGGTGCCGAGAAAAATGAATCGCTAGCAACGCGCGACTCTCCGAGAAAAAATAAATTGACACTTATTTTACAAACAAATAATGAGACTAGACATCTCCTCAGATCACGATTAAAAGAAAACTTACATAGAATATCACGTTCACAAAATCAGCAATAGCAAATCTCACGTGGAACAAGTGAACAGCGATAACAATATCAGCAAAACACGAAAGACAAATAGCGGCACGCCGAAATGAAATAATGCTAAATAAGCAATATGTAAAGTGTTGAAGGAGTGCAGAATCAATAGGATGAGCGGCTCAAGTGATGAGCTTGGCGCATAAAAGATGGCACAGGCGGTAGCGCCTACTGAGAGGGATACTTTTCTTGGATGCCATGTTGAGATGCTTTCAACATGACATAAGTCAAGTGCTCATGTTGGTATTATTATTAGTATTTTTGATTTCAGAAACTCATTAACAACTATCTACTTTAATACTTACCAATAACTTAAGCCATAAAGTATTCTCCCCTTGTTTATATCCAACCAGCCTAATGGATAAGTTTCTGGAAACTAGTTTCATCATAACTTTAAGACAACACGTTCAACCAGTAAAATGTTTAAGTGGGTTATAAAATATTTTTCGAACTGCAGTTTGCTGGGACATAAAAGATTCTCAACACAAATGGGGTGAACCTGCACAAGATGGGCAAAGTTTTCAAAACATTTTTTGGAGATTTAAATTCCGCTATGCTTTTATAACTTGCATACAGGCCCTAAAGGTTAGGCTAAGGGTAAAGGAGCAAACAGCTTCAGGGTAAGTAAATACGCTGACGAAGACACGGGTACACCGCGCCACCAAATCCGACGTTTTTATCTGTCACTGGCAGCCGTGGGCAGAGTTTTAGAAGAGTCCTTTGATAGCGTTGACATAACCAAGTTTCCCTATCGCTAGTTTACTTTACCTTTTATACCATACCTTTATTTCGTAACGCCTACATGAATCGCTAAACCATGCGGGAAGGATTGTTTGCTATTCGTAAAGTTGTAGGCGCTTATGCAGAGTTGAATATGTTTTATGAATTTTTAATCGTGTCGACATAAGCGGGTAGTATGTTACATGTGTTACATGTATGGTTTTTGTCTATCTTTGCATTGCTAAATGCTGGATGTAATCACGTGTGTGCAATGTGTTAGTGACAACCGGATGAGTTTGATGGCATGATTAGGCATACCGTGCTTGCTTAATGACATACGTGAATTGTCCATTATGGAATACAATCAAAGCTTGTAATAGTGCCCAGGCTATCGATTTTAAACCTCTATTTCTACTACCATCTTCGGATGGTAATCACAAAAACATGAGCACCTATTGCCTCGACCATAGCTCATGAAGTCGACTGAACTCATGGCCCATACAAAACACTCCAGCTTGCTATAAGGGGCCGTCAGTGGTACAAGCCAGTGTGCCACGTCAGCGGAGGCCGATTGAGAGGGCGTCACGAGCCCCTTGGCGTTTAACGACCAATCGGGTGAGGGTGGCTTCACGTCTAGTTGTCAATTTGAGGTTAGAAATATGAGTTTGGGATGCTGATTGGGAGAAGTAGATATTCTGCTGGCTGGTTGTATAGTGCAGTGATTTAAAGACGAATTGCTTGTTAATACACTAAGGGTAGGTATCATCCGCCAAGCAGTACTGCTGCTTTTCAGTTTGCAATCACAGACACCCGAAGCAGGTTTCATCTGCAAAGCATTTGTAAGCACCAAGCCGATAATTCAATTAACGTAAAACTTCTTAATCTGGTTAAAGCTAAGCGAATCGTGTTTTCTACTACTGAAACCTCATGCGCATCTTAGGCCAAATCAACCAACACAATACTTATTTCCTATTATGGATTCAAAGTTGATTATTTTGATAAGAACCTCAGTCTTGTTTCTATGGAAACAAAGCCCTGGTACTTTCCACATCACGGACCACAAAGCATGGAGGGACACGCTTGTTTACACATAAATTTGCACACACGCGCTTTCTTATATAATGCAGACGTAGACTGCCATACATCAGCATCACCGCACTCCCTGAATTTGGACTAAACCTAAAATATAAAACATATTTAAAAGCACTCGCAAAACTGTAACCATTTCTCAACATCGGAACCTCATTTTGCAGAAGTTCATCAAATATTTCACACCGCGGACGGGTCCACCAACTTTTGTGGAACAGTGACAACGATTTAACCGAAACTGTCCCGTTTAAAACTGGGGTGTTGGGGTGTTCCGATGTCCGAAACAATTTTCATTAGCGTGTGTTAGGGCGACCATGGGGTAGGTACCGGGGTACCCACGTCGGCCCGTGTCACTAAAAGTACCGGAGAACGTGAGCCTATGTCCGGATTCGTTATTGTCATTTCTAAATAACATTTAGGTATTTGAAGACTTTTTAAAGTTCATTTATTAATTAAATAGCTGTGTTTTAAAATGGCTTATGTACAGTATGGTATGTTTCATATTAGGTAGCATAATATTTTCCTGTTATAAGAATATCTCATTTCGGAATTATTAGTACCTAAGTACTCAAATTGTAGCATGAAATTAATAGGAAACTAAAATAGTATAATATGTTATTAATTTAATTATGTTGTGTCCTGTTTTTGCAGGTACTTAGGTAGATCTAAAATTATATTATTAAACCTTATGGTTTTCCTATGCAAATGAAATATAAATAAATAGTACTTAATAAATGTGATGTTATCTTTAAACTTAGAAAGATAAAACTAAGTTTCTAATAAAAAATCGTTTTTTGAATTTGAACTTTGATAGCACAAATATTCGAATTTCGTAAAACGCAACTCAAACATGTTACACTGAAAGACAAGTGTGTCATAACTCTTACTTCGACAACAAGGAGGGAGACCGCCGTCATTTATAAGTAATAATAGTATTTGTGTGCTGTGCTTAATTCCGGAGGAGATGGCCGGTTTTATGAACTCATCTTGTAGTGGCGGTTAGCTCCCGGTTGATTTGTCTTGGAGTTTTGTTTGAAGGGTTTTTTTAGGATGTGAAATCATCAATGACTTCTTTCGCTCTGGGTGAAGCGGAAGGAAGTGTCAGACTTCTTTCTGCCTTCCAGGGCGCGGTGACTCTTTCGAACAAATTCCGCAACTCTGGCCCTAGCGGCCCAGTCTACTATGCTGACATCCCTTGGAGGCGCGCGAACACAACGCGCCGTCGACCCGGGCCTGGTTCTGGTTGGAGGGCGAGTCACTCCATGCTCGCCGTCCGCAGGCCCACACCTACGGTGACCGGGAATCGTCCTGCGACTCCCGACGTCCGGGGCGTCTCCTTCTGTTGCGGCGGCTGGGGCATGAGGTTTACCTCCTCCTCACGCGGTCCGCCTCCTCCTTCGCTAAATCTGTTTAACTTGATCTAAAATAATTTTTCGTGTATGGGAAAAATGTATGAAACCTACATATTGAAACCTACTTAGTCTCAGAATGGATCCAAGTGTCTTAAATACATGTATTTTATTATTTAGCTACACTCAAAGACAATTAGGTGTGTCGTAACTCTTACTACAACAACAAGGAGGGTGACTGCCGTCATTTAGTAGTATAATATGTAATAGTCTATGTGCTGCACCTAATTCCGTTGGAGATGGCCGGTTTTGATGGCTGTTGTTTTATTGGTCTTGTCATATATTGGTTTTGTTTGGTAGATGCGAAGTTTACTTGCAATTTCCTTAAGTTGTTTTGAAATCTTTGTATTTTTGTTGCATTTAAAACAAGAACATGCTTTTTCAGTTCTCTACCGTAACCAATGGAACCGTATTACTAATCATCTGCTGTCCAACTGTTCGACTATCTATCTGTCAGCGGGCTGTGTTTCATGAACCGAAATGGGTAGACAGTTAAATTTATAAAGAGTGTGTCACAACAAATAATAAAAAAAATAAAGGGAAAAATTCATGTTCATGGACCCCGTGATTATTCGGTTTTTGTACAGAATGCTTTGTGTACAAGAGCAACTCGCAATTGGCCGGGTTTTTTTACACTAGACCTATATTATCAAACCTCACAGCCACATAACAAGGTGAAAGAAAAATGATTTTTGAAAGTACTAATATTCATCGTACAAACTAACCTTAAATCATGGAGTCACCAACACATTCCCTCGTCACTTGGGCGGTTAGTAAAACCATAAGTCTTATTGGAAATGCATTTAGCCGATATGTTCTCTACTGCTCAGATCTTAAGAGGGCTACCACTAGCTATTTACCACCTATTTAATGTTACATAAGCTTTTATTTGAATTACAGGTAAACACAACTTTAAGACTAAATATCGAGAGAATTCTAAACAAAGGCTAGAATATGATCGACTGTATGCTTTATTGGCGTAGTTGATTCACGTTACTAAACATAAATAGAACAATACTCCAGCTTACAATAGCAAGCACATGGGTTTCAATTCCAGTTGAACCACATTACAATTCTATATATTTGCTAACAACATTGCAGACAGATGGACAATTAATTACTAATCACATTCTTGAACTTAGCTTTGAAGGCACCTTCATTAACATGTGAAAGTAAATTAATTGGAAAACACATCGAAAATTAATAAAATCTAATTGATACGTGACAAAGACAGGCAAGGCGAAAATTTTACAACATATTATTACAAAAAGTTTCCACGTGGGGAAAATTAATTTAAAATTAATGAAACACTCATAAACAAGATGGTTAATAAGAGAGTTTTAATTAATTTTCTAATCATAAGTTACATGGTTTTGGAGTGGAAACCCGTTGTTTGGTTGGCTAACAACAATATTTGGTGATGGTAGCACAAGTTATTCTATCGTAGCGCTACGCCGGTCGCTTGTTTGAGCCACGAGCGCTACGCCGCTACGGACTTTGCTACGACATAGAATAATTTAGTGCTGAAATTAAAATGATTAACAAGTAATTTGCGGAATTAATTGTTTGAGTTCCTTTCTCAGATAAATATCAATCTACTTTAGTATTTGTTTTATTGAAAATCCACTGCCGAGTGAAACAAAAAAAAAAATACAAACATCATAAATTATCTGTTGACTCTCTAAAATTGTCAAAAAATTAGTTAGTTTCTTGTTTCATAATAAATCGTCATCATTTCAATGGAAATACGTGGACTCCTGAAAATAGGCCTCCCCCAAGCGTCGCCATATCATCCGGTACAGTGTTCCTCATATCCAGCGACTCCCGCTGTCCTTACCCATATTATTGATCCAGCTTGTGGCAAGCCTTCTTACGCCGCTTCTTCAAGTACGCGATTGTCACTCCAGAACCTTTCGGCCTCATTGACCATCCATTTTGCTTGCAACATATTCCATTTGGCAATTCAGTTGATCTCTATATTAGCATTTAAATAGCCTATTCTATAATCTTTTAACAACCCAAACATTCGTAATATAAAGCTGTTTTATTATTCCATAAATGTTACATTCTTTACAACCCCTAAGAATAAATCTTTTCCAAACTAAACGCAGTCAATTGCGGCCGGAATTAGGATAACATAAAACAGTCAGAGATTAGAATCTTTATGTGTTTGTTGAAACATTCCCCTTTGATATAGTCTGGGGAAGGGAAATATTACGAACGTCATGTGACGTATGTGTGTATGTCATCGGTTTATATGTCTGGCGGACAGATTAGTGTAATCAATGGTCTGGCGCCGTTGAACTAAAGATTTAATAGTGATATAGGACTTAGTATATTTGAAGCAACTAAAGATTAACTAGTTATAGTATATTTGAAGTCGCGGCTTATTATCTTTATGTTTTTGGTAAAGTACTGAGTTTACTTCCTCGACCTTGAGGCAGGTTTTAAAAAAGGAGAGAAAAAACAACTCGATTTTTTTGTTTTTGTTTTGTAGGTATCATTGTGCCCAAACAGAAAAATGTTATGTATATGGCTTTTTATAAAATCTACTTCCAATAGTGTTTTCTGCTTTCTATTGTTTAATTATTTGTAGTAATAAACTTGTGTGTTTCAATACATTATTTATTTTGAATTTATCATGCGACGGTGAACCATCATCAACTTATAAAATTCCCTTTGAAAAGGAACGTTGCTTTGCCTGCCACAATGAGTATTGAGTTAGGAACTTAATTCTTCTTTCACTGTATCCTAAGTAGCCATGCTCAGTACCAACCACACTGACTGTCAAATCTTTTCCAAAACACGACTTTTAACATGCAACTTAAGACTAAATTATAGGAAAATTATTATTTGTATCTCATCATTACCTAATCAGTTCTGTGCAATCGTTTCACGGTGTGTGATAACGATTAGCCCTGAGTTTCCTTATGTTATCATTCATACGTATTTCCTAATTATCCATAGGTAAATACGGCCGTAATTAGTGGTTCCGCGGTTTTATACATTTGGTTTTGCGGTTAGTTATTTATTTCTGACTTTATTATTTCCTAAAACAGATCGATATTATCATTTTTCGATAGAATATAAAAGAGTTCCAATTATGCAGTCATCTTGGAATACTGGAGCACCTTCCATTAATCAGAACTCAATGAGGCTGGGGAGGCAGTCATTGGAACATAGATCTTTTGGCGCTTTAATGGCATTAGGTATAAAGGTGGCAATTTCCGATACGTTCTGATTTTGGAAACGCGCCAAAAGATCCTTGTAACAGATGCAACACCAATTCAATTCCAAGACCTAGATTGGCGATCACCTCCAGCAACTGCTTCACATAGTGGATAGGTTTGCAAACTTGGTTCGCACTTGGTTCAAAAACGTATCTACTATGTGGAGCTGTTGCAGGAGCGCGGAACCCTAGATCTTCGGAGCGGTTCACGAACATAGTAGATACTCACCATTAGATCAAATCACAGCTCAATTTTTGAAAAGCCTCCACATATTACAAAAACAATTGCAACAACAAAATACCAACCAACAAATCAATGTACCTACCAATTTAATTGAATCAAACAATTAAATTAAAATTAGAATGGTAGTTGGACCTCAGACGTCGGTCATTAGTGATCTATAATGATCCGAACGTGCTTAATGCGTATCGGAGCTAACCTAATTGGATTTGCAAACCAATTAATGTTGAACATTCCCTCATTATACGTGTACACTGGTACATATTGTAAAGTCAATACGGTGCTGTGTTGATTACTAATTGATTAGTTTCCGGAACAATGGTGGCGGTTTCTAATGGGCTGGCAATTTCTTTTATGATTTGCGATTAGTTTTATATGATAACTAAACTATCAAGGATATGATATACATACCTATGATAGAACTATGTTAGATACTACGCCCGATACTAAGTTACAGGTTTTGCTGGTTGAAAAGAAGAAGTACATACCTACAGTAATTCTGGGCGTGCGTAAGCGTGATTTTCGTATCCCGATGGTGCGTGATAGTTGCTAAATTAGATAAACTTTCTTCTCTCATTTTTCTCGACGTGGGTTGTAAGACCGCGTTTCCACTTGCAAGCCACTTGCATTCAAGTTCAATAACATTAAGGAGCACAATCAGGCGATTGATTACATTATACTTTTGTAGCCCGCAATGTAAAGCAACCACGTTTTCACCTTGGGTTTCATTGACTTGTTCCGGCGTTTGTTCTAGTCAGATATCACGCTAGATTCTAAGTTACAGGGATTGCTTTGGTTTAATGACAGAGATTAAAACTATAGTCCTCTTTTATTCTAAAAGAGGGGGCCCTACAGTGATTACGCTGTACTATTTCGTTAAATAGAAATTTTGACAGAAGAGATTTTGAAGACTTGCAGGTTACCAAGTTAGAATTTTTACATTATCTTTCGAATATTCGCAATGAAGGCGTACCTACTCACTCTTAGCGTACCTACTCGCTGTTAGTCACTGACACGAAAGTCTGAAAATTGGTCTGTTTGTACGATATCTAATCGATACTTCTGTTTGGATGGCGTGACTCACTTGAATTCTGTTCACTTGAAAAATCAATAATTTCTGATAATGTAAGTGTTGACTTGTAGCGGGAACTGTGTTTAGTGATTCTGAAATAATCATAATAAAATTAAATATGGACAGTAATTGTTTGACTGGGTTGGGTATAAAAACTAACGGCCTCATTGCTCAAATACCGAGAAACAATCGGAATATTAGGATTTCGACCATACACGTTACATGACGTGCTTTGTCCTACTTTTCAAAGTCGTGATCTATTTATTTATTATTTATTATATACTTTATTGTACACCTCATTACAAACATAGTAAAAACTTTTAAAAAAACAAGTGTACAATGGGCGGTCATATCGCACAGGGCAATCTCTTACAGACAACCTTTGGATGGACTGAACGAAAGAAGTTAGATTTAGGGCGGTCAGTGTACAAACATCATAAACATTAGAAATTAGACATAATAATATAAAATAAACACAATACTAAATAATATACTAGTAAATATCAAATATATAAATGGGAAAGGAGAAGAAAAATTATAGTGAGAGGTAAAGCTCCTTCACCAATTTTTTAAACGTTGATAGCGTTTGTGCACACATCTAGATAGATGTGTGCACAAACGCTATCAACGTTTAAAAAATTGAACGTTATCAACGTTTAAAGAAAGAAGAAGATGTGAGGCGCGTATCTACGCGCCTCACATCTATGGATGCAAACGAGCAGCTTGAATAGTGAAAGATTTGTTAAAGAAGGATGTGGAATGCATACGAATACTTAATTGAAGATTTTTCGATGATCTCAAGGACCTAGAGTGTGTGTCACAGACAAAACTGAAACCCAGATATTCTATTCCAGATGTTAACGGATCCACTCCTATCTATATGTTCTGGAAACCTGTCATCGTCATCCTCGAAGACGTCCTCTGCTGCACCTCCAAGTGTCGCCACAACGACCAGTCCTTAGGCGTATCGAATCCAGCGGATCACCGCGTCTTCACCAGGTCACCGATGCCCCTTGTGGAAGGTCCACCAACGCTGCGTCTTCTGGTTCTGCGATCTGTTCTGCGAGCAATGTGCCCTGCCCACTACCACTTAAGTTTGACGATGGAACCCTGTGCTTCTGAGGAAGAAAATACTTGTATCAAAACCTGACCGCAAAAAAAAACGTACTAAAAAGTTATTCGTACAGACTGACGCAATTTCTCTTTTTTTTAATTTCTTTTATTTTAGAGTTTTTTTTTAAAGACTTCAAGTACTTTATTTCTTTACCCCACATGACTTTCCACGATAAAATATGACTCGGCGGTCACCACATACCGAGAGTATGTGGTGACCGCCGAGTCATATTTTATTTATTAAAAACATTACTGGAAAAGCTGGGTTGTTTGATTTTAAAAGCCCTGCTAATTTCGTATACAGGGTGTCCCAAAACTCAACGTCAAGCCGAAACGGGGTGACAGGATTGATCATAACCATCACGAGAAAAATCTGAAAAAAATCTATCCCATGCAGTTTAAAAATTATGGGCATTTTAAGAAAAACCTAGAAATTTGATCAAACTGTACCATTTTTCGGTTATTGTGGTTATTCTTTTTTATTTTTGTTCATTTGAACTTTGGAAACGTAATCCTAAATAACATTTCTAGAATCCCAATAAAAAATAATGACACAATTGCCTCAAGTTTCCGAGAATTGAGACTATTTGTTAAACTACGAATTTAAAATTTTCAAGATTCGTCGACTTTGACAGGCCCTCCTATAAAAAAAATGTACTAGAGTGCCTTGGCAAGTGGCATTAAAAGTTGGCGCATTTAATCAGAATTCTAAAATGGTACAATACTTGTTAGTTCCATACAATAGAAAAGAGTAAAAAAATTAAAACCTCAAGTAACCCGATTTTTGCTATCTCATTTTACTCAGTTAAAATGTTTTTAATTCACACAAGCTCTAGGTAGGTTCTTAATTTTAAGACAAAATGATGAGAGAGATGGATAATGGGTATGTTCGCCATGAGTGAGCGAGACAGATAGTGACGCCACTTTTACCAAAGTGAAAAAAAGTTAGTAAAATTAGTAAAATAATTAGGTTTGTTGGAATAAAAGTCAGATGATAGAGAAATAACGTTTTTTATTACAAGAAATGTTCAAATTGTTTACCATCAGCCTCAATACAAGCCCTACATCTTCTTAAAAAAGATCTACTTATTAGTCGGGCATATCTTCGAGAGTTGATCGCCTCAGCTGCTTGAGAAATGCGTTCACGCAGGTCGGCTACGTTCTCAATGGGCTTTGAGTAAACTTTTTCTTTGAGAACTCCCCAATAGAAAAAATCCAGGGGATTTAAATCTGGTGAACGGGCGGGCCACGAGATAGTGCCCGAACGTCCAATCCACCTTCCCGGATATTCCTGGTCAAGGAAATCTCTTACTTGCACTGCGAAATGCGCTGGGCAGCCATCTTGTTGAAACCACATGTCGCGAAGATCTGCTAGTGGTACGTCCTCTAACAGGGTTGGTAAATCTTCTCTTAAAAAATGTAGGTAATTAGTTCCATTCAAGTTCTCAGGCAGTTCAATAGGCCCAATAATTTTACCGTTTAAAATTCCGGTCCACAGGTTTACTTTAAAACGATACTGGGATCTATCTTCTCGCATTAAATGTGGATTCTCCACATGCCACTCGTGATAATTGTGCAAGTTCATGTAACCATCTTTTTTAAATGTCGATTCATCTGACCAGAGAATTTTTTGGATGAATTGGGGATTCTCATTATGCCTCTGTAGCATTGTTCTACAAAAAGAAATCCTTTCCTGATAATCTCGAGGTAGAAGACTTTGAACTCGTTGTACGTGAAACGGATGCATTTCGGCTCTTTGTAAAATACGATGAGCAGTGCTTTTCGGTATTCCCGTTCTTTCTTCAATTCCACGTACGGAAATACTTCGGTCACGTGCGACCTCTTGCAATACTTCTTCCTGGAAAGGAAACACAGGTCTACCTCCAGCCTGTATTTGATTCGGGAAATGGCCGCCCTCTGTGAGTGAACGGTGCACATTAACAAACACGCGGTGATCCGGGTAGCGCTCTAAATTTGGATATCTTTCACGATAAAGTCTAGCGGCAGCACTTGCGTTGCATCTGCATTCCCCATAAATGAGGTGCATGTTCGCATATTCTTGTGAAGTGTAGCGCGTAGGCATGGTAGATAAAAAGGATGCCAACACAAAAGTCCAGAGAGAAGCCAAAGTTGCCGGTATGTTATCAACAAGTCCAATTCACAAAGATTCAAGTCCAAAAAGAGAAGCCAAAGTTGTCAGTACTAAATCAACACAAGCGAATACGAACGTGCGCAGTAGACGAATGAGCGAAACGTACTAACTGGTTGGTGTCGGACTGGTAGCGTAGCCATTTGCTTGGCTGAAACTAGTGCGAATGAAACAGATAGATGCCATAGCATCTATCTGTTTCATTCGCACTCGTTTAAACGACGCATCTCCGTCTCAATGCGTGGCGTCACTATCTGTCTCGCTCACTCATGGCAAACATACCCATTATCCATCTCTCTCATCATTTTGCCTTAAAATTAAGAACCTACCTAGAGCTTGTGCGAATTAAAAACATTTTAACTGAGTAAAATCTGATAGCAAAAATCGGGTTACTTGAGGTTTTAATTTTTTTACTCTTTTCTATTGTATGGAACTAACAAGTATTGTACCATTTTAGAATTCTGATTAAATGCGCCAACTTTTAATGCTACTTGCCAAGGCACTCTAGTACATTTTTTTTATAGGAGGGCCTGTCAAAGTCGACGAATCTTGAAAATTTTAAATTCGTAGTTTAACAAATAGTCTCAATTCTCGGGAACTTGAGGCAATTGTGTCATTATTTTTTATTGGGATTCTAGAAATGTTATTTAGGATTACGTTTCTAAAGTTCAAATGAACAAAAATAAAAAATAATAACCACAATAACCGAAAAATGGTACAGTTTGATCAAATTTCTAGGTTTTTCTTAAAATGCCCATAATTTTCAAACTGCATGGGATAGATTTTTTTTCAGATTTTTCTCGTGATGGTTATGATCAATCCTGTCACCCCGTTTCGGCTTGACGTTGAGTTTTGGGACACCCTGTATAACTGTACCGTAAGCTTGTCTTCAATTACAAAACCACTTCTCTTCTCCATAACCCAAGCAGAATTCAATAAACCGTTTCAATCTGCGGCATATTAATAGTATATCATTGCACTAATGCGTTTGCTTTGTCCGATACGCACTCGTGTCAAACGGCGAGTAATTAACTCAGAATAGTGCCTTACACTAATGACTTGGGCTGAAAGCCGTGATCCCGGGCCATTGTAGAATGTGGCTATAGTTATCGTGTGAAAGGGCATTTATAGTTATGCAGATGCCCCGTGTGCTTGAATGGACGGCTTTAGTGCAATTTGTGTGACAGGATTGAAACTGCCGGTCGATTCTGTAAAATATCAACGTGAATACTTAAGTGGAGTGAGCTTGAAGTTAACTGACGTTCCACCTTGGTTGAATAAAATAGAACAGAATAGAACGGTACGGAACGGAACGGAACAGAACATAACAGAAGAAGAGAAGAGAAGAGTAGAATAGGAAACATTTATTCGACACAGACACAACACAACAGCAACAAACACATAGTACAAAAGAGAACATAATGTAACTTATGTTACATTATGTCACAATTTTACTATCTCATTGTTATCAATTCATGTTCACCTTAACTAACTTGTCATGGTGTAATTTTTAGACTACTGTAGCTAACGTTTTGTATAGCCTATGAATATTTACATAAATGACACAGTCGCAGTCGTTACAGATTAATTGTTCGATACCGTATGACCCTTTTTATCCCACTTCTTAATTTATTTTTAGCTCATGTACCTAAATGCTCCGTAATTGTGAGCCAATGATGACTTGATAAGTCCCTTGACTTTCATAATAACTTCGTTTACTCACCACAGTCTCCATGACAACAGAAAATGACACTCGATAATCAAAAAGAAGCTATAGGTCACAATTACTGTCATGATTCTAGAAGGAGTTTGCGTTATGGGCCAAAAATTGACATAATTGATGTCATTGATGTTGTAGTTAATCTATACTGACATAAGTAACAAAACCCTTAGATATCCTACACAAAGTCTCTAACAAAGCAGCAATTTACTTTCCGTGCGTAAATTATATATAATTAAAGCTATTCTAAAGCAACACAAAACTATCCCATATGACCCAAGCGTAACCTTGAAAAGAAGGAAAGACTTAATAATGGATGTTCCTCACACTAAAACCAAATTTGCCCGGATACAATACAAAAGACGTTCAGCACAACTTTATAATAGATTGAACAAAGAGATCTATTTGTATAACAAGAAATATAAAGACTGTAAAAAAACCGTAACTAACTGGATAAAACCACTAACATATGACGACACTGAAGCGCTGCTACAATAGAATAACATCCACCAATCCAACATCTCTTTTGACTCAAAAATAACCCCTACTGGAACTACTGAAGCATTCACAATCCTCACACACATCATCACCCACACACACACAACCACTTTCACACACACACATCATTATACTCACACACTTCACTTACTTCAACCTTTTGTTTTTTTTTTTTTAAGGATGGGAAATCATCAAATGACTTCTTCCGCTCTGGGTGGAGCGGAAGGGCGTGTCAGACTCTTACTGACTAAAACCCATCCGTGTTCCTTCTAAAGCCCTTTGCTTTCCAGGGCCGCGGTGACTCTTTCGAACAAATTCCGCAACCCTGGCAGGCTCTGGCCCTAGCGGGCCCCATCCTCTATGCTGACATCTCTTTGAGGCGCGCGTGAAACACAACGCGCCATCGACCCGGGCCTGGTGGTGATCGGACAGCGAGCCACCCAATGCTCGCCGTCCGCAGGCCCGCGCCTACGGTGGCCGGGGATCGCCCTGCGACTCCCGACGCCCGGGGCGTCTTCTCCTGTTGCGGCGGTTGGGACGAAGGCCTTGCCTTTCCCTCGCGCGGTCCGCCTCCTCCTTCGCTAGCATTACTGCTTCGCAGAAGGAGGTGACCGCTTCCCAAGCCTCCTCGCTCCGGACCATGGATTCAACCAGGGCCGGACGCGAGAGGTTGGCGCCGCCGATCGCCTCGACGAGGACACGGCGGTGCTCAGCCCAAGCAGGGCAGATCTCCACCGTATGCTCCACCGTGTCCTCCGGGCGATCCTCACAGTGCTGACACCCGGACTTACTTCAACCTACCACTGCAATCATGTTTATTAATTTAATTTTTTCGTTTATGTCATATCTCAAGTTGGTTTTTAATGCGCAAAAATAATATAAAGTCTATGTGGATACAATAAGGAAGAGCGGAGTGTCCTAACACGAGCTTATTTTTGCTTACAAGGATGCTTCAAACACTAGTTGTTAAGTAAGACTTTGTTGAAATGAATAAACCATTATTATTATTATTATTCTCTATTTATTTTCCTTACATACTAATTTACATTTTTAAATATTTCTTTAAAAAAAAACAATAAAAAATAAAAAACATTTAAAAATATAAAAAGTAGTAGTCCGCCGGTGTCAGGAGCAGAGTCCAAGCTACCGGTGGTTAGGGTTCCAGAGAAAGGAACCTCCTCACAATACGAGCCGTATCGAGGAGTACTGCCTTCTGTATCAGGCCCTTTACCCAACTGCGTAACGCCAACTTCGACAGATCGTCGTCGAAGCTTTTGGCCATCAGGCCATTGGCCGTAACGACAATCGGCACAATGACAGCCGATTCCACATTCCACATGTCGACAACCTCGTGTGCCAAGTCGAGATACTTGATTTGTTTCTCTTTCTCAGCCTTCACGAGGTTCTCGTCATGTGGGATGGTAACATCGATTATCATTGTGCGGCGCGCTAATCGGTCTATCACCACGATATCCGGCTTATTGGCAACAATAGTCCTATCAGTGATGATAGACCGATCCCAGTACAACGTGACATGGTCATTTTCGAGAACTGGGTCGGGCACATACTTGTAATACGGTACCTCAGAATCCACAAGATTGTATTTCAAAGCAAGTTGCTGATGGATAATCCTGGCCACTTGGTTATGCCTGTGCAAGTACTCGCCGTTAGCCAGACGAGAACAACCAGAGATAATATGTCTGATGGACTCACCCGGACGGTGGCATGCCCGACACATGTCAACCGTCCCGTCCTTCATAATATGTCTCCGGTAGTTATTCGTCAAGATAACTTCGTCCATAATCGCACAGACAAAACCTTCGGTTTCCCCGAAGAGATCTCCGAAACGTAGCCAGGCCACGGACGCTGAGAAATCTACATCGGACCCATGAAGAGCCCGATAGAAGCGCCCGTGAAGCTCCTTACCTTTCCATACCTCCTTGCGGTCATCTGTAGTAAGTATCACAGGTGTGCGCCAGTTCTCTTTAGCCATGGACAACGGGGTGAGTCCCTTGTCCACTGCGACCACATCTCGGTGCATACCCACATCGGCTTTGAGAAAATATTCTCTGAGACTGCACATCTCGCGGTTGTGGAGAGTCTTAGCATTTAAAAAGCCTCGACCTCCACACTTCCGCGGAATGTACAGTCTCATCACCGACGATCGTGGGTGATGCATCCGGTTTGCGGTCAGCAGTGTACGGACCCTTCTATCCAGGGCGTCGAGTTCGGTTTGAGTCCATTTGAGTATGCCGACAGTGTACATTAATACCGGCATGACCCAACCGTTGAAGGCGCGCACCTTATTTCCGCCCGACAAAAGGCTGTTTAAAACCTTTTTCAGGCGGCCAAAGAAGCGCTCCTTCAGCGATTGCTTCATGTCAGTACCGTTAATGCCCAACGCTTCCAACATACCCAAATACTTGTAGGTTTCGGTTGAGCTGAGGGATCTAACCTGTATGGAATCCGAGAGGTGAATTCCCTCAGATTCCATAATCTCCCCTTTCTTTACATGCATGACTGCACATTTGTCCACACCAAATTCCATCCTGATGGCACTACTGAAGGTTTCAGTTACCTTTAGTAGCTCCATCAGTCGCAAATTGTTGGGTGCAAAGAGTTTCAGATCATCCATGTAAAGAAGGTGAGATATGGCCTGACCACCTCTTCTCAACCGATAGCCTAGGCCTGAATCCTCCAGCAGTGTGCTTAGAGGATTCAGAGCTAAGCAAAACCAAAGTGGACTCAAACTGTCGCCCTGAAATATTCCCCGTTTAATCCATACAGGCTCATCACTCCCTTGGATCGGTCGACATCCTGGATAGCGAAGGACTGTTTTCCATTGCCTCATACATGACTCAAGGAAGGTGCGTAGAGTTGCGTCTATTTTGTACAACTCCAACACCTTCATGAGCCATGAATGTGGCACAGAATCATAGGCCTTCTTGTAATCTATCCAACATGTCGACAGATCCTTGCGGGATCGACGAACCTGTTGGCTTATGGCCATGTCTATGAGGAGTAGCTCCTTAGTGCCGCGGCACCCCTTCCTACATCCATTCTGAGAGGCGGACATAATTATTGTGTTACTCTCAATGTGCTCATTAATTTTCGCTCTCAGGATGGATGTAAGAAGTTTATAGAGCGTCGACAAACAAGTAATCGGTCTATAATTCTTGGGTTCCGTGGGACTACCTGTCTTATGGAGCAGGTGGGTAACGCCAGTTGTTAGAAACTGTGGTAGCGACCCAGAATCTAAGGATGACTGGAATTGAGATGCCAGGAGCGCGTGTGAGCTGCTATACCACTTAAGCCAGAAGTTGTGCAGTCCGTCCGGTCCAGGAGATTTCCAATTCGGTAACGGACGGACTGCTTTGGCTACATCCAATGTTGTTATGGTAATTTTTTCCATTTGTGGTATAGCTTCGCACACGCGCTCGACATCGCGCATCCAGCCACCTTCAGCGTGACAGATGGGCACCGACCAGATGCTGCGCCAGAATATACTCGTGGCGACATCATCCGGGCGGCACACGTCTGTCACACTTTGTTCAGGTCGCTCCCAAGCTCTGTATACCCACCTCTCATCGCTCTGGAACATGCGATTCTGCGAGTATCGATCAACCCGCCGCTTGTACCGCCGAATACGGCTTGCCCATGCACAAACTTTCTGCTTCAGGAAGTCAATGCGCTCTGTGACACGGGACGTGAAATCTCGAGGGCTTATTTCAGTCCCCGAAAACGCCCGCCTCACAAAGCGCATCACACGTGGTCGTGTATTGCCCTCCCTGAAGCAGTATAGTTTGCCGATGAGTGCCCTAGTCTCATCGATACGCCGCTCGATCCTGCGCTGCCAGGCTGGTGCAGCTGGCTTTGGTCGTATAGCTTCGTCACACCCAGGAAACTTTACGTTTGCTATACGACATGCCGCAACAGCCCCGCAATACAGGATTGAGTGCGTATCAACGAGGCTCTCGCTGCTTTCGAAGATGTTTTGCAGCAGCGAGTCCAAAGCACACACCAGCGCCCTATTCTTTTTGTGCATAGGCAACCGTGGTAATCGGGGCCGAAGTTCGGTCGGAGTTGATCTATACTCACGAAGCGCATCCTCCAGCGCGCTCCTCAGTCGATCGTTGCACTGGCTACTTACCGTGACAACCCTATCATCTACCTCATCGCTAACATTATTGGGCCGCGGTGTGATCCTACCATTAACTGGTGCTTGTACCGCGGTCTGTGTCGGGGTCGAGATGATAAGGTTGTTCAGTATCTCTGAGCGCAGCCTATCAAGTGCGGCATCGTCCAACCTGTGATTACGTTGAATGACCCGCACCTGATCCGACAATCGTTGGGCCGAGACGTTAACAGTTGGTTCCAAGTCCTGAAACAGAGTTATATTATTATTATTATAAGTGTGCCGTAAAATAGAATAAAAGATTCCAAATGTCAGGGAAACAAGGGATTGCTTAATCCAATCATTTCTGAAGGACTTAACTTAAGAACTTAACAATTTTGTAATAAATTTGCTTTTTGTTTATTTGAGATGTGTTTGCTCTTGACTCTAGTCTAGGTCATAGCTGACAGAGAGAAAGTCAACGATGGAGCGAGCTTACCCAGAAGAAACCTGTTCACTCTAATTTTGAAGAGATTAGGGTTGTAAGCGTTCGGAAACAGACGCAGGCAAAGACTCCTTTGCTGTGCGCATTATAAAAGACGTTTGGAAACGTTCAGTGCGAATTGGTGGAATAGCAACAAGTTAGGGATGGTAACTTGCAGTGCGTCTAAATGTCCGATGGTAGAAGGGGGGAAAATAGTCGCAAATACCAAGTTTAAGATCTAAACCCCCTCTTCCATTTTTTAAAGAGAATCGGCAGATTTTTTCTCACACGTAGACAGAATCCCATCCATACTTACATGCCAACTTAACCTGCGACCATGTCAACACAACTTCGCTAGTAATTCGACATACAAACTAATCAGTGAATCTGAGATCTAAATCAAAGTAATGTATTAATACCGTGGATGCAGAGCAAACTGCTCGCATGTTTGTTCGACTCCAGCGCCTATTTACTCGCTGTATTTGATTACAGAAGGCGCCCTTGCGATTTTCATGCTTGTCTTGCCAATGTATTAATGAACAACGGGATTACACGGTGTATGAGAAGTGTATAATGTACCTATGAGAATAACATCACGAATATATTAAATCTTTATATAAGATATGTATGTCAGGCAAAAGTGTGAGTAAGAAAGAAAGAATATAAAGTTAGAAAGAAAAGTAGAATAATTAGAATAGCATTTTCTTTGACACATTTGAGACATGATACATTTTCTTTTGTTTATTTGGCCTTAAGAGCCAAAGGCGTTATCTTTCTAGATACTTGCTTCTTGCGTCACCTTGAACACAACAAAAACAAATAAAAGACTCAATATTTAGGTGTGTTCGTCATGGCTGCGCCAAAAAGGAAAACTGTAAAAATTTTTCGTCATTTATGTTTAGAACTCATGCGAAGGGTTAAGCCTATTGCCATGAACCGGGAAAAATCCTGCCCAATACTAGGACGTTCCAATGCCAGTATGATTACTTTGAGAGAAAGAGACGGGACAGGTCGAATAGCACTCTCTTTTTGATAGCAGGATCTTGACGGCATTTTCATATCATAGTGGGTCACACTGGTGAGGGCCGCGAGAATCAGCTGAACGCAAAAAGCACAGGATAGTTGCCCAAACTGATCACCAGCACCATCTTAAACCAGTATCATTAACCTATCGCTATTTCACTTGTTCTGTATGATGGCGGACGTAAAAGAATAGCACCATCGCATCACTTCCCGTGGGTGTCGTAAGAGGCGACTAAGGGACTCACCAGAGAATGGGCAGCAGCATTCTCTGTACATTGTAACAGCTACACTGTGATCGCCAACCCCCCTGCCAAGCGCGGTGGTGGTGGTGGCGAATAAGAACCCCCCCTTTCAGGAGGCCTATGTCCAGCAGTGGACGTCTTTCGGCTGGTATGATGATTTCAATGATTAGAAATAGGTATGTATTATATTGTTTGATAAGATTACTGTACCCGGAATTAAATTCTTTTATACGAATGCAAAAGGCAATTATGTTCGCCTTACCTAAAGAAGAACAGTCGTTAAGGGTGAAGAAAATTTTTAGTATGAAGGGTAGAGGAAGACCGGCCAAATTTAAGTCGTGCTCGCGCTCGAAGTGTTCCATAAACTGAAAAATCACGTTTCTTAAATGGCACCTTTACTTTTATTTTGTATTATTTGTTATAGCGGCAATATAAATTAAAATATACACACTGAAATGTCAACATTCTTCCGATTGCGGTTCATAAGATACCAACAGACAGACAGATAGACAAGTAAGTAAGTAAGTAAGTAAGTAAATTTTATTTGTTTAAACATGGTGTACATGATACATTGAATGCAAGATAAAAATGTGTAAATATATAATAACACACACACAATATTTTCGCATTCATAAATAATATTCGTATTGCCCCTTATTTTTAAAGAAATCATTTAGAGAAATTACGGGGAATTCAAATTGCCTGTTAAATCTGCGAGCATATTAGAAATCATATTATTTATCATTTGAGCATTTTCCGAAAATTAAGTACCTACATTGAGGATTGTTTTATTAGTAAACAGTGAATCAGTTTATTACCTACTTAAGTAGGTGTAGTGTACATGACTCAATTATTTTTCACTGATAAAGTGCCAAAAACAGGATCCCTATCTATAACAATGGGCGATAACTAAGTGGTAAGACTTGCTTCTTAAATAATTTATTACTTAGTACACTTATCTTTCGGGATATCTGTGTGATCACGTTTTCCTACTTCTCGAAAATAAGATTTGAAAATTGTGTTTGTTAGGCCGCATTTCAACCTGCGAGCAACTCGCATGTAAGTTTCATTACATTGCGGGCTTAAGAGCTAAAGTTTACTTAAACTAAAAGTCGGTCATGTTCATGACCATGGACCATGTGCCATTGGATCAATAGTCAGTCTGTGTACTTTAATCAACCTTTCAAAGTTTTGCTTCGTTTTAAAACCACGCAGGCAACAACTAGCAATTTAGTCATTACAAGAAAGAGTTGTAGATAGGGATCCCCAATACTCCATCCCCCAAGTGTCTCCATCTAAGGAAAATAGATACGTTATCAAATAAGTATCTGATTCCACTCATGACTAAACAACACTCACCGTAATGATTTATATTGAAGTGGATGGTGTTATATGAGTGATACATTTCTCACTACAAAACACAATAGGTACTTGGATGTGAATCACGCGATATTGCGATACAACAATTGATAATAATTGATGTTTGCTTCAGGTCAGCTAAGGTCTACCTACATGGCAAGATAAATATTTAAATGTTATGAAACGGCCGATGGTAGAAAACCTTTATTCAAACTTTTTGGACATGGCAAAGAAGAATTTGCCGTATGTAAAACAATCAATAGCTAGACTTCTGACTCTATTAAGTCCCCTATTGGGCAAGCAAAAGATTCAGGCGGAGAAGCCGGGATGAGCTGATATCCTTTTATAAAGTTTTGTCCTTGGCAGTTCTGGGCAGAGATAGGTGGAAGAAGAGTAAGGAAACTTTTGGTCAGCAGTCACACTGCGACTGTACGATTGATTTTATTCTATTTTATTTCCTTCGGGAATTTTATGAGCTAGTTCGTTTAAGTTGGACATAGTTGGACATACTCAAAATATTAAAACTGACCCCGGAACTCTGAATTAAAAATTTGAAGTAGAGTACTGTTAAACTTTACTTTCTTCTGAAACGTCTAAATTTGGCCTTAAAATAGGGAACTATACACATATAGTAAAAAAAACTCCAAATACTCACACTCAATTCAGAAACAGGTCCTTACCTAATTATCAAGATTTTCTTAAAATAGTCAATAAATCGCTGCGGTAGTCGTAGGAGCGTAGATTTTGAGGCCGTTACAGTCTTATGCTGTTCGGATTTTAGTGAATTCAGTCAGACAAATAGGCATACTGAGAGTATGTGCAGCTCGCCGACTTTGCCTACTTTGGCCAACCATTTAACCAAGTCGAACTAGCAAGAAAACAGTTTAGGTCTGGCCATATACAATTCATCCGCATTTGTCTTCCTGGTACCACAATCAAACTCCTCTGCTCAACGTCCGTCGCCCGGCTAATGCTTATTGAATAATTCGCGTGAATTCCATTCAATTTTTTTGCCGTACGATAACGTCAACATTGGTTGCGCACAGTTTTTTCTCTAAGAGATTGTTCAAGGCTAGCCGACAATTTTAACCATCGCTTTGGCTTTAAGCCAAATAAAACAACTCGGGAATATTAGCGATGTTTGCATTTTTTTTGGTACCTATTATAAACTATTGCTGAGCTATGCCATGATTACGAAAGAGTTACTTAAGAATGATGAGGAACTCATGGCTCAATAATAACAGCCACACGAGTTGATTTTCGAGGTTAAGCAACACTTGCCGAGATCGGTTCGTGGATGGGTTATCGTCCATTACAAACGAGTCTCCTCCTCGCGCCGAAAATCACTTCAAGCCGCTAATTTCGGCTGTCATTTGAAGATCCTTGATGATGATGATGACAGGCGTAGTCAGAAAATCTGTAACCAGTCTTACCAAGGGGGAAGGTGTTACCCAGTAACTGGTTTACTACCGACCCCAACACAGTTGAGAAGAGGCAAGGCAGAATAATTGCTTTTTCTAAAGCATGAATTAAATCTGTACTAATATTATAAAGAGGTAAAGTTTGTAAGTTTGTAGGGAATAATCTCTGGATGTACTGAACCGATTTTGTATATGATAGCCACATTCATGCAGAATTCTCTAAGATATACGGAAACAGGATTTTTTTACGGGACCGAGAAAAATACGGGATATGCGCAGACGAAGTCGCGGGCAAAAGCTAGTTATATATCAAGAGCTGAACTTCTTCTTTTGAGGCCTTTTATTGCTGACGGCATTAACAATATTAACTATCATTATACATATATCATGTCACCCACCTGTATTTATCCCAAAATATTTAGTCTGTGTAGCACGTTTGCTTCTCGCATATTATTATGCATATTGCGATTATCAATAGTTACCTCCCAATTGACGCAGTTAAATTTAAATATTAGTAAAAAGTTTTTGTTGTAGCGATAATTGAAATACACATTCTGAAAACTGCAACTGTCTATCCATTACCGTTTATGAGAAACAGCCCGCTAAGAGCTAGACGGACTTAGTATTAGGGTTCCGTTGCGTATCGTTTGGGTACGGAACCCTTGAAATAAAAAATATAGTTTGCAAAGGGACTGAAAGTACACCAAAGCTCTATTGTTACCAGTGGTCACGTAGCATTCATTGATGTTTCGTACCCAAAGACTTCAACAGATGGTTTTTGTAATACATAAACACCTGTTTCCTCGGAAAACAAGCGTTTTGTATTTGTTTTAGTTGGGCGTTAACTGTAAACTCTTACCGCGTTATAATTTAAAGCATCAGTCTACTACCGAGGATCACCTAAAAAAACTTAACTCTATCGATCATTACTGAATTAATGAGATAGTAACAATTCATTATCGTCATTGTCTATCATAACACCGGTCGAAAATGCAGCGTGGAGCGCTCCATTTGCCAAATAGCTCGAAAATACCACTTGAAACTGTCGCTGTACGTTATGCACAAATACTTCACATCATTCAAATGGGTAATGTTGCCGTGCAAAACGTCTAATATGTTATTATTTTGTTTATTTAGCTTTTGTTTTCATTGACGTTTACAAAAGCATGTTGGGCGTAGTAGATGGACTTCGTACGTTACTGATATAGTAGGCGCCAGATAATCGTGGAATAACGGTCATTGACCCACCTACAATTATTGTCATTTTTAATTTGAAAAACGGAATTAATGACACAAAGCTGTCCCGAATCATCATCTCTCGTGATCCTTAACATTGTCTAATAATGAAAAACGATTCATATTTAATTGTTCAGGTACCTATGAACAGTTATTAGGGAAAGGTCAATATACTTTATTCCACATTTATCTGGCGCCTACTATAGTTGTTGTATCTCAACTCGTAAAACTTTGGAAGAAAGATTAAGAATAAAATTGTTACCACTACATTAACTCGTGTCTTCTTCCCATAGGAATAGGCAGAAGCACTACAGTAAGCCACCAGCCCCTCAATGACGTGATATTGCCATTTTGAAGCCGTTATGAAAAAGAGATAGTGTTATTAGGAAAAGAGATAGTATAGCTCCATCTCCCTCTCACAACGAAATCATGATGGCATTAGTACTTTATAGTAGATGGGCTGCTATGATCCTTACATGCATAGTCCAATCAATTTACACATCAGACTTTACTGAAAAAAAAATTTTCACCTCTTACCAATTGGCACATTTCGAAATGATTAAAAACCAGAAACTAAATTTAAAAATAGTCCACAGAGACTGGCTATTGGACTATCTGCTGGCCTAACATAATCCATGTGGCCAACGTTTGTACACGGACATCTAAAACTGTTTCTATTCTAAAGATAGAAACCGATAGCATGTGATCGGGTAGTATCAAGCCACGGAAGACCGGCGACGATGCAAATAATGTCCTTTGACTGGCAAAACACACGACAATCTGTAGTCATACTGCTGAACTGATATAAGAACTGATGCTTTATTCAGAACGTTGCTGTGCCTTTAGCGATATGTTGCTACTGCCTTTAATCACGGCACGATGCTATCCAGATTACCTTTGTAACAGGAAGGAAGTACATCGTATCCCAATCGTCCTTAAAATATAAGCTATAGCATTAGGAAATTGCGAAAAATATAAAGTATAGCGATTTAGTGAATAGCGGTGGTGTGGTCATAGAAAAAAAAACACTTAAAATGAATGCTGGTCTCTAGAATTTCAAATATGGGTACTATTTTTGGTGTGGTCATCAATTGACTGTTCTGGATGTAGGACTTCCTTTACTCTTGGCTGCAATAACATCCTCCTTTTGCTGGCTTTAAACTCTCCTTAACCATTAAAGATCGATAAGGTAAATAGGAAATAAGGTTTACTTGAATTTATAGTTCGAGATAATTAATTTGTATCTAATCGTCACCAACTCAAGTATCAACATAGTAGTGTTCAGTGTGGTCGCCATTTTATGTCAGTCCACAATTTTTCGGAATGACTTCGAGATATTATAGACTATCGAATTTTGATGCTTAAAAAGTATTCCAAATCATCAGTTGACAATTTATCAAGAGTTTACAATCTCTCAAGTTATTTTATGATCTTACAAAGTTTGAATTATTGAATTAATCCCTTTTTCTCATGGTCACGGCATCAGACGTGAACGGCGGGACCAATTTCGCTAATTCTTTTTTTGTTGTGTTTGTTATTGCCAGAAGAAGGTTCTAATGAAGAAAATTTTACATCTGGGCGAAGCCGGGGCGGGCCAATAGTAAAATATAAAACTGACCTAACGTAATTCAATCCACTCACTTTTTAATTGAAGGTATAATTTTTTTTTAATCAGCAAAATATAACTGCAATGAATTATCGTCCCTGTGCCCGGAAACCTGCAAATTACGATTAGAATTACAAAAGGAAATGACTATGTGAGTGGGTACTGTTGAATACAATTGGTAGTATATTTTTTTTTGTTTCAGGGGAAATACAGAAACACGTCATCATTATCAGTTGCCCGGATGACGAATTGTAATCTGACTAAACTATGAATTTGTGTGAGAGACTCCATTACATCCTGTTACATCATTGTTAATTAAGCAAATTAATATTAATTGAATAGAGGAGCTCGTGGCTAAATAATAACAGCCGCACGGGTCGATCTTCAAGGTTAAGCAACGCTTGCCGAGGTTGGTCTGTGGTTGGGTGACCATCTTAACATACCGAGACTCCTCCGTGCCTTGGAAAGCACGTTAAGCCGTCGGTCCCGGCTGTCATTTGTAGATCTTTGGCAGTCGTTACGGATAGTCAGAAGCCAGATAATCTGACACCAGTCTTGTCAAGGAGTACCGTGTTACCCAGTTAATGGGTGTGGAGGTCTGGTAGGCAGCCGCTCCACGTAAAATACTGGTATTCAGCTGAATCCGGTTTGACTGGAAGCCGACCCCAATATAGTTGGGAAAAGGCTAGGCAGATGATGATGATAATTTTAATTGAATAGAGGTTTACACAATGATGCAGATAAACATGTTCATCCGAATAGTATCAGGGATGGTCGAATTATCAGTGGAGCAGTATTTGATCTCGATTATAAAAGGTGAAAAGGTTCAAAATGTATTTTCACAAATTTTGTTTGAAGTTTTTTTGCCAGTGGAGTTGTGGTTGGTGAATGTTGTGTGGAGTTGGTGAACATCGAACATAGTTGTCCCATGTGAACATTAAACTAGTGGGTTAAAATCCTATGTTCTAAGCCCAGCCATGGTCAACCTGTGTTCAAAATGTTGGTCTGACTCCGTTCAGCCGTTAAGGTGAACATCTGAACATAGAGCCCATTAGTAGGATGGGAAGTATGATTGCATCCTGAAAACTACGATCCTTACCATTGGCGATGGAACTGGTGGTACCTTGACATGACACAAAATTGGTGATCCTTTGAACAGTGATCCTTTCAGTATTTCTAACAACATTAATGTTTGACTTTGACCAATTCTTTGATAACGCAAACTTTGCTCACACAGGTTGAGCATTACAATTCATTTGATAAGATAATTTTGTTTACGATTATTGCGCAAAATAATTAAAATAATTAAAATATTCAAAATATTTGTGCTAATCGATATTTTTACATTACGGATTGATAATTTCTTCGCAGCCAGAATATAATTTAGGTGTGATATTGTTATGACTGAGAATCATAACTGTTTACAACAAAATGTATTGAAAATCTTTTATAAATCGGCACCAGGAAACAATAATGTTCTGGAATTTGTTCGAAAGAGTCACCGCGGCCCTGGAACGCAAAGGGCATTACGAGGAACACGGATGTGTTTTAGTCAGTAAGAGTCTGACAATCCTAAATTAAAATTTGATGATTTACCATCCTTACAAAAAAAGACATAATAATAGATACAAAAATAAGGATCTTAAAATGGTAGCTAGACACTGGATAGACTGGATGCGGGAGATGGAGAACCGGTAGTTGAGGCACAGCTTAAAAGACACTGTGACAGGCTTTGGCCCATATTCCAAGATAGTTTGAAGGACCTCCACTCCAGTCGGTCGCCATGACAACGACAAAACCCATGATTAATGTCAACAAATAACCAGCTACAATTATCAATTTGATTATTCGAAGTGGAATCGATGTGAATTTTGATTGATTGATAGGCACAGTTGACTTAAGTAGTGCCAAAAATATCAACCACCAAAACATTCACAGCCAAAATGGCAACGCCAGGGAAGTTCCACATCCCTAACTAACGTCATTGTCCTCACAAACGTACAGAGATGCTCAACTTGCTAAAATCATTTCCATAGCCAGCATCGACCGTTGTACACTCCCCTTTGAACCAGCAATAATTAAATTGCATGGTCTCCTTGCAAGCCAGTTGCGGCTCCACTTCAATAGACAAACTTTATCGCTAACCGACTTAAGATCTGTGTAAGATGCACTACATGGTGTTTCAGGAATGTATTGAAACTGTTGCAAAGCTGATTCGAGCTGGTGGGGAGTTTGAGAGTGTGGTTTAGTAAGATCAGCAGTAAATAAGATTAGCTGAATATCGTGTGGTCAAGCTTGGACTATAGAATGGTTAATCAGTTTTGAATCTCGACTTGTCAGCCTTGTTTTTAGCTACCTGGATGTGCACTGCATTGTCATTTCTGGAGAGCACTCAATCGATTGCGCACCCAGTACCTGCGACTGCTACCAAAAACAATTTGGCGAAATAGGGTTTATAGACTCGTCGGATACCCAATGAGAGTGCGATACAGAACATGCATGGCAGGCAGCAAGTTACATCTGCCAGGGTTGCGGAATTTGTTCGAAAGAGTCACCGCGATCCTGGAACGCAAAAGGCTTCAGAAGGAACACTGATGGGTTTTAGTCAGTAAGAGTCTGACACGCCCTTCCACTCCACCCAGAGCGGAAGAAATCATTTGATGATTTTCCGTCCCTAAAAAAAAAAGGCAGGAAGCTACATGTTGGAGTGCCCCAAGTGTCCATAGACTTTGAGAGATTTCATTTTTGCCACCGATGCATAAATGGGCCCAAGCCCAATATATATATAGGTTTTAACCATGACTGGAAAAGACGAAGATCTCAGGCACTCAGAAACTAAAGCAAAAACAAAAAACTGCAAAAATAATTTCACGACATTAAAAGATTGTATTGGAATCTTTGCTTTTTGTGCACACATATATGATGATCATTTATTCTGATTACTAACACGAAATAAAAAATCTGTCTTTTGCCAACTGTGCCTCGTTTAGTTACTACCGGCTAGATAGTACCTAACCACATGCCAGTGCTCTATCTTTAGAATAGAAACCGTTTCTATGCAAGGGTTGTCCCATTACATTACAGTTGTCAGGAAAAAATATTTCCAAAACAATACTTGTCTCAAACTAAAGTCTTGCTATTCCTAATTCCTGACTTTTTAAATGAGTTGGTTTGTTTTCTTGTTACGCTTTCACGCATAATATCGCTTAACCGACTGTAATGAATTTTGAAACAGATATAGATGGAATCCTGGAGACAGTAAACCGCCACTTTTTTTAGAAAAAATGTCGCGGGCGAAGTTGCACTTCGGGCAAAAGCTAGTGTTCCATTTAAGTAAATGATAGAATAGAACTTACTAAAACATGACGATTGCAAAATCCAATAACTATCGAATAGTCAAATTATGGTTTTGAAAGAGCGACAACATTGAGTCATTCAACGATAGATCAGCTTAATTTTATCTAGTGTTATTTATTACACAACGTTTAATAGAATAAACTAAATACCTGAAAAGGAGTCATTGTACTCATCATTATGAACAGCTTTTACTATGGGAACAATCCGGAGTCTTTTTAAGTCGATTTTTTTTTGCGATTTCAGTGGTGGATTTTTTCGAAGGTTTTGATGATCTTGATTCAGACCATTGGTTTATTGCCCTGTGAGACATCAACTAATGATTAATAGAATTGAGTTTATTCCCGATAGTGTCATTTCAAGGTTATCGTTGTTTACCGCATCAATGTGAGTCACTGTTACATTGACACTGCTGTGTTTGACAGTTGCGATAAATCAAATTAAGATTGGTGAAACCACAAAAGGTGTTTTTTTTGTATTTTGTTGTATATGCAGCACCCGCATCTACACAACTCTGTTTCTCCCATAACTCTGGCCGCTGGAATGGCAATTTCATGTTTGTTTAGACGCATGCCTTTATTATGCTTGTACAACAGCTAAGGTCGAAATCACCATTGTATCTACTAAGTTCTTCTGTTTTCAATCTTTCGTTAAAATGCTCTACTAATGGGTAATGGGCTCCCCCAAAAATTTCCGGAAATCATTCTGCGGACACGTCTTGTTCATCTTGACCACTCTTACTAGACGGCTTGTCGCCGTCCATCTTCGAAGGGACTGTTACCATACTCACCTATTATATTCCAATAATTGTACTAATACTTCATGTTCTATTCTGCCAACCCTACCCGCCTCGATCGTTTACATAAACCTCGGTGTTCCGCCGCACCACTAGCGCTGCCCCGCGGCCGGACGGGGAGGCGCGTGACAGATATTTTTATGTGCGGAAGCACTCGGCGCAGTTTATTGCGGAACTACCCTCAATGCTGCCGGCTTCGTGACGGCACGTTCATAGAAAAAACTTTGATAATTACGCACGAACGATTTTCGCGCAAAATAAGCTGAATTTTTTTTCTTACATTTTTACTACATCAGTACTGTTTTTTTTTTGGTATCTTTTTGCATACCTTTCATGAAAAACTATGTTCTGATGAAATACCGTTTTTTTGCTAGATACTGCATAAACTAAAAGGATTTTGATACAATGACATAAGAGTATTCTGTACGATCACAAGTGATTAAACAGAGGGCCATTCTACTATTTTTTAAGAAACGTTCACATTCGCATCTCAGTCACAATCTTTAAAAAAAACTTAATTTTCCATACATTCGACTGAAATTTTAATGCCAACGTTGCTTTAAAATTAGTAGAATCCTCGCCCTCAGAGGGCTGCTAGTTTTATCGTTAACAACAACGATATTAAAACAATCGGCGTTTGTAGATCAACTCGGTTTGTCCACTTGTGAAAGAATTTGTAACCTTGGTTCGGATTGCTCTTAACTTTGGTCTAGACATCGAATTAACGTATTAACATGATGATTTCCTGATTGTTTTAAAATCTATGATCTCTTCAATGTTTTCATTTAAAAACTAAGTAGCAATCTTAGATCGGTCTTCTAATTTTGTAAGAGTATAGACAGATGATAATAAAATCAAAAATAAACTATTTCGCAAAATGTTTATTAAAAAAATAACAAAGATACAAGTATTCAAAGTTCCAATATCACAGCTTTAACCACTTCCTCTAGCGAACTAACATGTTTCCATTTTTTGAAAATTTGCATTGCTATTTGGTGTTACTCGTTGGCTAATAACATTTTAGCATTATAGATTTTATTTCCTTGAAATAAAGATCATAATACTTGGGTAACAAGCGTTGCTAGAATGTGGGTTAACAAGCTAGAGTCTTGAAGTAAGTGCGTGCGAGATATTAAACTTACAATATTTTCTGCATAAGCCTTTAAGTCATTCATATAATCTCAAAAATACCTTCTCATTTTATTCATTTTCCTATATTCTAAGTCATTACCTCCACCCGAATCATTTAATTTGACTGTTATGTTACTTTTTTAATTGATATTAATCGAGGATTTTTTTCCGAAGCCATGGCAACTGATTTGGAATGGAGGTTTTCCTTCAAAAGGACTTAGAATATCGAACTTTTTTGTTATTTTTCCTGCTTATAAGTACAACTTTAATCAATAGCATTAATTAGTTTAGATCATTTGATATCGTATCGTGAATTAAAAATATTTTGATAAACTTACTCAATGTTTTTGTTATCTTTCCGATAAACATACTGTTTGTGCTTCGTATTGATGGAAAATATGTGCAAGCAAACTCTACGACATTGTAGTAAGCGTAAAACTTTTTTGACTGAAATATTGATATGCTCACTACAATGTGATAGCCGTAAGCCGTAGGTCTAGAAGACAAACATGCTACGTTCAAAGTACACTGCACGCTGCGCGCTCTGCGCTGTTCAAAGCACGCTGTATTTACTATCAATGGGATACCATTTATTCAATTCGGTCAATTGTATCATGTTTGTCTCCTATCTTTGACATACGTTTGACAGACAAAATTGTGCATTACACAAAGATCGGACATTATTAGCAGGCACACGACTTATTTATAAACAAATAATAATAAAATATGAAAAAATACACAATTACCTACGTTTACATTTGCATTAAAATTACCGTTCCATTTTCCCCTGTTTTCCTTTCACTAGATTTATATTCGACGTCACAATATAAAGGGGAAAGACTGTTGAATGGAACACTTTGAACTTCTTTTTATAAGTACGAAATATGGTAAATATTTGCTTATACGATACTTAATTGTTATAAAATATATAAAATAGAAGATCTTGCGTGAACTATCGCTGGTAGGTGCCTAAGTAGGAACTGCAGTTGGGGCAATAGTGGTCGGCGTTCTGACAAGAGTTCGTGCAGTATGGAACACAGACGCAGGGCCAGCAACTGTAACAAAAGAAAAACACTTATTGAGGATATCTGTGAAAACGAAGCTCATGAGGAACCAAATACATAGGTACGTAAGTTCATCGTTCAATGTGTTTCCCGGGTGTTTGTTAAAACACTAGGAACACTATTAAAACACTAGGAAGTGGTGACGGGCGGGCGTTACGGGAATTGTCTTTAAGTGCTTTTGCCCGCGACTTCGTACGCGCATATCCCGTTTTTTCCCGTTCCCACAGGAATTCGAAAATGATTTCGAGGATCCCACATGCCAATTTTCAGCTTTCTACAACCAGTAGATTCGGCTGTGCATTGTCTGTCAGTCACTCAGTCAGCCAGTCACTCAATCACTCAGTCACCAGTCACGGAAAAGTTCAATATAATATATTGATTGATTCCGTTCAATAAGTGCTATCACTCAGCATAATTTGAATAAACGGCTTTTAAAATTATTTGATTCAACCTTTTTTCCTACAACTGAGATCCACCACGCAAGCTAAGTTCGAATAGGTCTCAGAACAGTTAACACTTCCCATACAAACAAAGAGTGACAGTGACTGCCACCGCTTTAATCATTAAGCATTTAATTAAATATATATAATATATAATAAAATTTTACTAAAAATGATCTTGATAATTCAAAGTATGCATGAGACAGGCGATACTTTTGCTCATTGCTATTTCCGCAGACACGATTATTATTAGTTACTAATGGTCTGGCTGGCTCAGCAGCGATTCAGAACTCTGTGGTTAAGCTAGTAAGGATCACAATATATCGGACACATCTCTGTGAAAGAGAATTGATTACCATGGACTAATAAGTACAGACCCACCGTGCAAACTAAGTGCGATTTGGTAGAATTTGATTTAGATTTTTCTTTGACATTGACACCTCGAGATAGCTCAGCTCTTGTCGTATATAATACCTAGTCAAAGTCTAAGTCAATTCATTTATTTCAATTAAACCATTAAAAGGCACTTGTGAACGTCAAATTTACAGTAAACAATTAAAATATAAGTGACTCTAGTTGTCCATTCGCAAAAAGTAGACTCTTATGGAGAAGAACGGACAAGAAACTCCATAGTTACTCTTTTCAAATATAAGTTTTACAATATTTTGTATACATAGGGTACATTGATCAATTGATTACATTATGTGAGCACAATGCACCCAACATTACACTAATATACAGCACACACTTATATAAATAGGTACAACAAAGCAATACCAGCAGAGATAAAATTAAGTTTGCTCGCAAGGGACATGGTACTCACATATTTTCAATATAATTAACAACAATGGATCAGTGTGAGTTAAACTACATATTAAAAAAAACTGAATGTACACCAGTAAATAACCTTATAACCTAATAATAATAATACCTGTTTACTAGAATTTTAAGGGGTTAACACGCAAAGCTACATCTACTTATAATTTCTAGTGGCGTCAAACTAAATAAGTAGGTATTATATCTACAGTGCGTTTTAAAAATAATGTCAATTCTCAAGATCTTCCTTGCCTCGCTAGTTGCCACCTACGCTCATCGACCGAAATATAAATTCGATATTATTAGATTTGCTACAATAGCTAGGTAGATAAGTATTTATTTTTCCTCTATCTCAATTGACGTCAATACGCAATAATTATATATGTACGTTTAATGGGTACCTATGGATCTGGTTAGTAATACCTAAGAAAATTATTGACAATCAAATATTTTTCCTGTAGTCTAGAACTACAGGAAAAATATTTGAATTGAAAATATAGAATTTTTCGAACCCCGTTAAAAATTGTAATCTAATTTAAAAATGGGATAGTTTGGATGTTTGAATGGATGGACGTTTGTTACTCAATCACGTCAGAACTGAATGGGCATAGAGATAGATTATAGTTTGGAAAAGCCCATATCACATACTTTTTTCCCAGAAGTTTGTTCCCTTGGCATAATTTAATGTGTTATTTAAGGATACGGTTTTAATCTTATATACGTGTGTATGTCACTGAACTCCTCCTAAACGGCTGGACCGATGTTGATGAATTTTTTTATGTGTGTTCAAGGGGATCCGAGAATGGTTTAGATTTAGAAATGGATCCGGTAGGTGGCGCTGCAATCGATTTATATAGTTTTTCGTCATATACAAAGCAAACGTTCGGACAAGACAACGTCTGTCGGGACCGCTCGTTTATTTATACAGGGTGTCCCAAAACTCAACGTCAAGCCGAAACGGGGTGACAGGATTGATCATAACCATCACGAGAAAAATCTGAAAAAAAATCTATCCCATGCAGTTTGAAAATTATGGGCATTTTAAGAAAAACCTAGAAATTTGATCAAACTGTACCATTTTTCGGTTATTGTGGTTATTATTTTTTATTTTTGTTCATTTGAACTTTAGAAACGTAATCCTAAATAACATTTCTAGAATCCCAATAAAAAATAATGACACAATTGCCTCAAGTTCCCGAGAATTGAGACTATTTGTTAAACTACGAATTTAAAATTTTCAAGATTCGTCGACTTTGACAGGCCCTCCTATAAAAAAAATGTACTAGAGTGCCTTGGCAAGTAGCATTAAAAGTTGGCGCATTTAATCAGAATTCTAAAATGGTACAATACTTGTTAGTTCCATACAATAGAAAAGAGTAAAAAAATTAAAACCTCAAGTAACCCGATTTTTGCTATCAGATTTTACTCAGTTAAAATGTTTTTAATTCGCACAAGCTCTAGGTAGGTTCTTAATATTAAGGCAAAATGATGAGAGCTCGCTCGGCGCCGCCGGCCGCTAGTGACGTCACATGTTAGTACTGACCAGTGCTAGCCCGGGCGCGCAGACGGTCGTTCTGCTCGCGCAGCAGCAGCAGCTCCTCTCGCGCAGCTCGCTCGGCGCCGCCGGCCGCTAGTGACGTCACATGTTAGTACTGACCAGTGCTAGCCCGGGCGCGCAGACGGTCGTTCTGCTCGCGCAGCAGCAGCAGCTCCTCTCGCGCAGCTCGCTCGGCGCCGCCGGCCGCTAGTGACGTCACATGTTAGTAATAAGTAGATCTTTTTTAAGAAGATGTAGGGCTTGTATTGAGGCTGATGGTAAACAATTTGAACATTTATTGTAATAAAAAACGTTATTTCTCTATCATCTGACTTTTATTCCAACAAACCTAATTATTTTACTAATTTTACTAACTTTTTTTCACTTTGGTAAAAGTGGCGTCACTATCTGTCTCGCTCACTCATGGCGAACATACCCATTATCCATCTCTCTCATCATTTTGTCTTAAAATTAAGAACCTACCTAGAGCTTGTGTGAATTAAAAACATTTTAACTGAGTAAAATGAGATAGCAAAAATCGGGTTACTTGAGGTTTTAATTTTTTTACTCTTTTCTATTGTATGGAACTAACAAGTATTGTACCATTTTAGAATTCTGATTAAATGCGCCAACTTTTAATGCCACTTGCCAAGGCACTCTAGTACATTTTTTTTATAGGAGGGCCTGTCAAAGTCGACGAATCTTGAAAATTTTAAATTCGTAGTTTAACAAATAGTCTCAATTCTCGGAAACTTGAGGCAATTGTGTCATTATTTTTTATTGGGATTCTAGAAATGTTATTTAGGATTACGTTTCCAAAGTTCAAATGAACAAAAATAAAAAAGAATAACCACAATAACCGAAAAATGGTACAGTTTGATCAAATTTCTAGGTTTTTCTTAAAATGCCCATAATTTTTAAACTGCATGGGATAGATTTTTTTTCAGATTTTTCTCGTGATGGTTATGATCAATCCTGTCACCCCGTTTCGGCTTGACGTTGAGTTTTGGGACACCCTGTATATTATAAACCAAATCCATAGGTACTATGTAGGTATGTTCTTCAAAGTTAGAGTAAACAGGCTTCTTCTGGGTAAGCTCAATCCATCGTCGACTTTGTCTCTGTCACCTCTGATCTGGACTAGAGTCAAGAGCAAACACATCTCAAATTATAAAAAAAAAACTAAATAGGTACTGCTTATTGACGTCAATGAAGATTGAGGATAAATACTTGAATACCTACCTAGCTAATTTAACAATTGTTAGCGTCATTTTTATTACATTTTTAACCGACTTCAATAAAAGGAGGAGGTTCTCAATTCGGTTGTATTTTTTTTAATGTTTGCTATATCATCCAAACTTTCGCATTTATAATATAAGGATTAGGAACAAGTAAGATTAACAATTTAAACATTTCTACTGTAGTTCTATTTAGAAACCCCACTACCTAAAAATGTATGTATTATCTACACAAAACTAGGAATGCATCCGATACTGATACCGGTACCGATATATCGGCGATATCGCGAGTTTTCCGATACACCGATACTTTTACTACAGAGTCTACCAGCGAGATCATACCTCTGTATTTTAAAAACCAACAGGAAAATATAATTGTACAAACGTTAATTCGATGTCTAGACAAAAATTAAGACCAATCCGAATCAAGGCCACATATTCGTTAACAAGTAGACAAACCGTGTTGATCTATAAACGCCAATTGTTTTAACATCGCTGTCATGTCAACGATCTGATATGGTAATGTGTATTGTCCATCTATACACCAAGGTCGAATTTGGAACTATTGACACCATATCGTGTGATGGTTTGACACAAAATAGTTGATACAGAAGGTCGGGTTAAAACAACGAGCAGAAACGGTTCGCCATATAAGATCCATGGATTCCTGATAGGGTTAGCCAAATATATGGGATTGGCATGCACAAACGAAATGTGACGTGGAATCTCAAACATTTTCAACTTTCACATATTTATCGCGAATGTCACTTTCCTAAATCTCCACGCTTTACGTACTGCCGAGTGCAAGAGCACTGGCGACTCGCATTCGGTTGAGAATTTGAGATAATTTAGGATCGCTGTACGTATGCGTCTGTGACCATGCGCCTAATTTCGTTGATAGATTTAAAATTCTAATTTTTTTTTCCGTCATCTAGCCGACATATAACGAAACGGGGTACTGCCTTTTGACTGCCCTAGCCGACTGATTCGATAGGTCTAGATATAAACGCAACTTCTCTTACTCGTGTATGTGTCTAAATTGGTGACAGGACAATCATGATATATACCTACGATTTTTAGCCAAGTCTGTAGACACAAATCCTTTGCCTGTTACCTAAGTGGCGTCTATCGGCTCTAATAGCTGATGTTTGTATCGAGCTAACCTTCTGTAGGTAGGTTTTATTCCGTTTCATTGTTATTATGGTCACGAATGTTTTAAACTTGTTTCCTAGTACCTTTTCGAAATAATAATGAATGAGTGACCTCTCTTCATGATCAATGGCCTGATAGCAATTGTATTCTGGTTTTATTTTAATTGCAGCTTGTTTGACTTGATTTTTGGTTAATAAAATTATATATTTTTATACTGTGTCCTGAACATACAAACAACATGTTTAAGGCCCACACAGTGTACAGATATGGAATTCTAACAGACGTCAGCCTAAATATCAATGTATTGTGGTCAGTGATGTAAATCCATATTCTAAAATAGCCATAATTTACACATGCCAGATTAAAAGCCATACTTTTGGTAATGGAAGGCTTTGATTTATGTATTTGTTCAAATTGTTTTCCTAACAATATTGACGTGATGATCTATCTATATATATTCAAAATAAATCCCTATTTCCCTTGGCACGTTACGGCATAACCCGTGAACGACTGGACAAATTTCTAAATAAAAACTATTTATCGAAATAAAATACCTACGCTGATTAATGTGTTATTGAGTGAGTGAATGACGTACCAAACGACCTTTACAAGATATTTGATACTTTCACCAAACCTGTGGTTGTGTTTCAAATTATGATAGTATAATATTTTTTTTGCAAACAAAACATTAATGTAGTTTATTGAATAATTAAAGGTTTTCATTGCCCGCTCTGCGTAGGGTTTCTGTGCCTTTTTAGGGATTATTACCCGAAGGGTAACCAACAGAACTGTTTTGCTAAGCCTCCGCTGCCCATTCGTTCGTCCGTTTGTCTGTCAGCGAGCTACAACCCGAAACGGTGAAACATCTCATGAAACGTAATAGGTAGACAGTTGAAGTTCTGCCCAATCTACTCTTTTAGATTCCTATAGAGCTGAAGTTGAAGAAAAAAAAACTATTTAACCGACCAAACACGATGTTTATTTATTTAAACTTTATGCACGATAGTGGTACATGGGCGGACTTAATACATCAAGGCATTCTCTACCAGTCAACCATATATTGCAACTAGTAAGTAGTAGATAACCAGAACATATTCTAGTTTCAATATCTTAAATTGGTGTAACAGCCAACACTTATCATCTTATTACCGGTATTACGAGGATTATATCAGTTTGTTCAGCACGTGTTTGTCACCGAAGCAAGCGTCGTGGTAAATATTGTTATCAAATTGATGTTTGTTTTGCGATAAAAGGTACGTACTTAACGTTTGCAAAACATTTTCAAAATGAAGAGACTACTGTTGTAATCTTAATTATTCTAGAACTTGAACAGGGTCGATTTGAAGATGCTAGGAGGGGGCCTAAGTACCAGTGATCGTTTTCGTGCTTCATTGTCGGCTTTATGGCCGAAAAAATGGTCACCCATCCAGAGACCGACCTCGGCAAGTTTAAATCAACCCTAGCGGCTGTTATTATTTAAGCAAGAGCTCCTCTCTGTGTTATCATCATCATCATCATATCAGCCGAAAGACGTTCACTGCTGGAAATAGGCCTCCCCCAAGTGTCACCACAACAACCGGTCCTGCGCGTCTCGCATCCATCGGCTATCCACGACCCTCACCAGGTCATCGGTCCACCTTGTGGGCGCCATTCCAAAGCTTCGTTTTCGGCTTGCCTCTCTGTTTAGTTAAAATTAAAAAAACAAGGGAACTTACAGGAACAAACACAGAAGGAGTGCGATCACATGAGTCTTTGTGGTGGACTTCCTCTCGACCCTCGTGACGATGGTGGCTCGGCACGACGGGCAGGTGATCTGGGAGGGTTCAGGTCCAACTGGTACGATATTCATGATGAATGTCTGTAAAGAAAATGTATGGTGAGCAAAATTATTGAATGACAAGAGAACAATACTCCTGACAAAATGATATGCAGGCTTTATGTAGGTTATGTAAATACAGATTTGGATTGAAAGACAAGTTGGCTCGCACGCAACTTGAGATTTGGGTAATGAATGCACTGGCTAAGTGAATAGTTTAGAAAATTGAGTAGTAGTGCATTCGCCTGTGGGAGTTTAGTGTGCAAAATATGAGGACCGCATTCTTTTAACGGATTTGTCATCAGAATGGACCAAATAGACCGAGATAGATCGATAGGAGGTCCAAATCCGTCAACAGAGAAGAGGAGTGGTCCAATTTTGTTTTAGCGCATTCAACTCCCTCTGGCGTCTCGTCTATAGGTACATACCAATGTAAATTGTCCGAATTTTTTATCTGATTTTTTAGACAGTTATTAAAAATGGCTATTACACAACAAATTGGTGTAGGCAAATTAGTAACACAATCCCTGCCTGCAGTGGTTTTTGTATCCGTCTGTTATCGTGTATTCCATTTTATCATTATTAAAAATAACTATGCGCTCATGTTAGTATAATTACAAAAATGAAGTATTTGCAATAAAAATAAGCTCGAACTAATCTGATAAAACGGCAATTTGTATTATATTGGTGTTGTTTGTAATAAATCAATATTTTCCCAATAAACGGTTTTTCCCTATAAAGGTGTGCCTTTATAAGGAAAATATTGAAGTAAAATACTTCTACTATTAATAATAATTTATTTATGACTGCGCCTCGCGCTACGCTACGCGGCTCGCGTTTAAGTTAAATTTCCCAAAAAAAGTAGCCTATACCGTCTCCAAGACTCCATCTATCTCTGTGACAAAATTGATCAAAATCAGTTCATTGATTTAGGCTTCAAACCATAACAAACAAACACTCACTTTTGTATTCGTAATACTACTTATAGATAACACTAGCTTTAGCCCGCGACTTCGTACGTGCATATCCCGTTTTTTCACGTTGTCGTTTAGCCTTCCTCATGAATATGACTATCATATACAAAAACAATTTTCGAAATCCGACTGGTAGTTCCAGAGATTAGCGCGTTTAAAAAAACTCTTCAGTTTAATACATTAGAATAGATCAGAATACAGGTACTTTATTGCTCACCTCATAACAAACATTCCACAGGAAAAACATGAACAAACAAGTGTACAATAAGCAGTATTATTGCACGGGGCGAACTCTTCCAGTCATCCTCCTCATTTTAGCATATTTGATTCACTACCAAAACGCAATGGTAACCACACTATTTAATACTCAAATCGTACCTTAGTATCTATAAATCAAATATTTTGCACTTTGAGATTCTATGCAGCGGGCAGTTAACGTATTACTTGTGAAGATCTAATTGATGTTCAAGAGTCAACAGCCAGCCATATTATAAATCGGGTCACAAAAAATAAATCTAACTAGGTCTTCTACCGACTTTATAAAATGCGGATATAATAAAAAAAATGCGTTTCGAACATTCATTTTTGGTGATAAATAAAATAGCTCAATGTTACAAAAATCGTAGACTTTTATGTTTTTAACGCGTCTCTGGGACTAACCAAATACCAGTATCTGGCTTATTTCGACTAACTACATAGTAGGCAAGTAAATTTGTTAGCGCCCTTAGTACGAATACAATTTTCAAATTTAACATGTTAGTATTAGGGTTTCGTACCCAAAGGGTAAAACGGGACCCTATTACTAAGACTCCGCTGTCCGTCTGTCACCAGGCTCTATCTCATGAACCGTGATAGTTAGACAGTTGAAATTTTCACAGATGATGTATTTCTGTTTCCGCTATAACAACAAATACTACAAAACAAAATAAAATAAATATTCAAGGGCAACGGCAAAAAAATCATGCCTGTTGTATGGGAGCCATACAACAGACATGATTTTTTTGCCGTTTTTGTAGATAATGGTACGAAACCCTTCGTGCGCGAATCCGACTCGCACATGGCCGGTTTTTTTTTAATTTGTCTCACTCTAATATTTGGTAAGTTCTTATATTATTTGAACTCGGAGGCTGACCTGAAAAGGGGATCAAGATAATGTAATCTTAATTATCATTGATACATACTGATTACGGTAATGTAATTTTTAAATGGTTTTCTAAACGTCATGATACTGAGTTGTTGCTAGATAATATAATTACGTAATTATGAGAATTGATTAATTAGAACATTATTTAATGAGTTTGATTTTTTCGACATTTAAATGACACCATATTGGATTCAAATAGGAGGGATAATGAAAGGAAGAATACTGATTTTTTTATAATGAATAAATTGTTAGTTAATTATTCAGCCAATTTATTTTGGGAAAACATCATTTTATCCTATAATCTGAGAAAAGTTTGATTGGGATAAATTGAGAGGAAAAGAAATATTTTCCTATTATTAATTGGCTGAATAATAGATCAAAAGAACGTCACGGCTCATCTCGTCGGTTACACATGCGTATTTTATTAAGCATTTAGTTATTTTTTAACCGACTTCAGACAAAAGAAGCAGGTTCTAAGTTCAACCGTATGCATTTGTTTATGTTCACCGATTTCTCAGCAAACTGTCGACCGATTTTAAAAATTCATTAAGTGCATTACGTTACTCGTCAGTAGCAGCATTTTAACATAACTAGATAGTACAAGTTTACATACTAAGCAAAACTAGTACAAGCTGGCATCTTCTATTGAAACTTTGTACTACGCTAGACAAGCTTATAGTCGTTACCGCCGACGACGTGAAGGCGACTGTACTACACCTACATTACGTCACATAAATTCAGCTTTATTAAAAAAAAACTATTTAGCAGATTCTTAATTTAATTTTTCTATGAATTTAGAACCCATCAGTTGATTTCCAATCAACGTTTGGGTTTCTGCTACTGCAATTTGAGCTATGAATTTATTTATGGTTTATGTTTGAGTCTCACGTGCCTAAAAGGGGTCAGTCTATTGCCATAAACCTGTCTAATTGACCGATTAATTACATTGCCGTCAGGACACGAGATAATTACCCGTCAAGGTCATTGCTGAATTGTTCATAATTTATATGGCAATGTCTAATCAAGTAATCAGACACTATCATATTTTCAAACAACCAAACGGACAGATAAAAATTGAATTTGGTTCATTTGTTTTTTTGTGTTGAGCTCCATTTTGTTGACTTCCTTTGGCTTATCATGACCATTCCCAGATCTACTTCTAAAACACAGACTAGGTCCTTATGAACATTTTAGTCGTATTTGAGAAAGAATATTTTAATAATTCAACATTGTTCTAATGAACAATGTTGAATTATTAAAATATTCTTATAAAATATTATTCGTCAGCAGGACAGTGATAATTCACTGTCCTGCTGACGCAAGAGCGGAATTAACCGGATGCTTACTATCATAATATTCATAGTACGTAATTATTATTTTTATGTATATTATTTAAAGGCCTACCTACTTAAAAAATATACATAAAATAATAATAACTTTGTAGGTATTTTGGTGCAAAGTGCAATCACTACCTAACTACTGAAAAAATAAATTAACTGCTGTTTTAAATCCTAAATACTGAATACAAAGTCCCTTACATTTTAGTTTTTAGAAGTCATTATTATGGTCTTGAAGTCTCTATGCGAAATGCAATGCAGTAACTTTTATTAACTATTTTCTTTAACTCTCTGTGGTCTATCCCACATGTCTATGGATCGTGGTCAGCATCGGGAGCGGGCGATCAGCCTCCACCAGTTTCTATCCAGCACGTCTCATAAGACCGTGTGGAATTTGGAGGACGACGAGTCTTTCAATTACTTAACTATGTACCTATATAACGTAGGTATCTTATTTATTCAGCTGTTACTGTATGTAAGTAAGCTACGTAAATTAGGATTCTACAACGTTATTAAATGATTTAATACACTTTATAAACGGGTTTTTAACTTTGTTAGATGGACCAACGCGAAACGATTCGAAACGTCGCAACCTTGTTAAATTATGAGTTCGAATATGTATAAACTAGTTGGTTGAGCTCAAAACAATGCGTCACTTACGTGAGTAATGATAATGACAACAAAGTAAATCATTAGGTAATGTTTTCAAAAACTTAAGCGACGTTAACGAATACATCGCGGCTTCATAGAATTATCGCTTGAATTCCACTTGCAAGACTTCAATGTATACTAATGCTCCATTATGACTGGCCTCTTGGTCGAGTGATTAGTAACCCTGACTGCTAAACCGTAGGTCTCGGGTTCGATTCCCATCCAGGATAAATCTTTGTGTGATAAGCATGATCATTTGTTCTGTGTCTGGGTGTAATTTGTCTATTATATGTATGCATTTAGAAATATATAAGTATGTTTATCAATTGTCTGGTTGCTATAGCAATCATATAGTTATCATATAGTTATCCGATCCCAAACTAGGCAGAGCCTGTGCTATAGCACAGGCTCTGCCTAGTTTGGGATCGGATAACCGTGTGTGAGTTGTCCTAAGTTATTATTATTATTATATTATTATGATAGCCAGTTGTCGCTGAAAGCCAGCGCTGTAGCTGTCTCTCTCACACGAGTCCTGCATGCTGAGCGATGGCCGTTTTACGCGGATATCTTCCTAACTTGCATAACTTATTAATTTAGTTTAATTCGTTTTCTTTTACGGATCGTCATGTTTCGCGCAAATAAACTCTTTTTCTTTCTTTCCTTCTTATAGCTTAACTCTGTACTATATATACCTACCTATATCCTATTAATAATATCGCTGAATAGTTTGTTGGTTTGTTTGAACGCGCTAATCTTTGGAACTACCAGTCAGATTTGGAAAATTCCTTTTGTATATATGATAGCCACATTCATGAGAAAGGCTATATAAAAACGGGAAATATTTTCAGGGAACAGGAAAAAACGGGATATGCGCGTACGAAGTCGCGGGAAAAAGTTAGTAATATTATAAAGTTGAAGAGTTGTTTTGTTTTGTTGAAGGCGTTAATCTTAGGAACTACTGGTTCGAATTGAAAAATTATTTTAGTGTTAGATGGTCCATTTATTGAGGAAGACTATAGGTTATATAACATCACGCTACAATCAATAGGAGCGGAGTATTAATGAAAAATGTGACGAAGACGAAGTTGCGCGGCTCAGCTAGTAACAACATAATGTTATGCAAATTAGTTTTGCAAAATAACACACAGGGTTACTCGTAGTTATTCAGTTCAATCTTAAAGTAATTTAGGCGAAGTGAGGTAATCTATTACGTGTGGCGGAATGGCAGATTCACATAAATATCACTTTTTATTTTAGATTAGATTTTTATTTTATTTTATATGAATTTGCTCTTGACTCTAGTCTAGGTCAAAGATGATTGAGACAAAGTCGACGATGGAGCGAGCTTACCCAGACGAAGCCTGTTCACTCTAATTTTGAAGAGAATTTCAGAATAGATCGGAATATTCATCAATTATTAAATAGTAAACACTAAAATCTAACAATAAACAAATAACTAACGAAATATGGATGCTTTTGCAAATATAACACAGGTTTACCATAGACACAAAAAAATTGATTGCTGCAAGAAAAAACAAAAAGAATTCGACCTTGTAACATTGCCTTGGAAGCCAATTGTAATCGATTTTTTACTGGCACATCAACGTAATCAGATAAAAAATTGCCGGTTGTAACATAAAACAAACTTCATATCGTTTGAAAGCGGAATATTCCAATTCTGTAATTACTATATTTTTCTCATATCGTGTTATCAATTAATGTGAAATACTAGTGTGGGACTGGGCGGGTCACACCAGCCGCATGCATAGTGACAGCAGGGCAAAAGTCTCCACGCAATGGTCCAAGAGGATGTAACGATGTACGAGGTGGCGTATGAAAATAATGTCTGGAAGGATATGGGGGAGGCCTTTGCCCAGCAGTGGGACACAATAGACCAAGGAGACGGAGAGACTAGTGTGGCGTAAAGAATGGGCAGCAGCATTCTGTGTTTCTGTGTATTGCAACAGCAACAATGCGTTCACCAACTCGCTTGCCAAGCGTGGGGTTCGCCATAATCGCCCCTTGGTGGAGGCCTATGACCAGCAGTGGACGTCTTTCGGCTGATATGATGACTGGTACTCAGCTGCATCCGATTCGACTGGAAGCCGAGCCCAATACAGTTGACAAAATGGTACGCAGATTGCTAGTTCAATATTTATGCCAGTTACTTGGCAATAGGCTGGACCTAATAAACTATGTCTTGCCACCCCCTTTGGGGAATATAATGGCCATGAAAATTACATTAAGTTCATTTTATATTTCAACAAAACAAAAATAATTAATATTCAAATGGGTCGTGCTAGACAGACGTACGAAAATTGTTTTTTTTATGTAATATCACCGGGTAAACACCACATACCGTAAGTTAAATTTAAAATAAATCGCGTGATATTGTAAACTTTTTACTCTCGATAAGATTTTGATATATTTCAAACTATCGAATTTGGATAGGAGTTACTGGATTTAAAATGATGTGTTCACAATACCAAGATTTATTACAAACTTTCGGTGTTTGAAATAACTCAGCCATCCACCTGGTGTTTCAACCGGTCCCATTAAAATTCCATTCATGTACTATACCGATTTATCAAGCTATATGTAGATCATATTATTCACTACCCAGTCTTCAAGGTAAAATTAAATTAAATCGCAAAGTTCACACATGTACACATAACGATAAAGACTTAAAAATTAAACAGAAAAAAAGCTAGCACTTCACCCGCGTCTTCGTCTGCGCAGATTTAGTACAAACGATTTCCCCCTTTTTACCCCCCTTTTTTTTTTAAGGATGGTTACCATCAAATGACTTCTTCCGCTCTGGGTGGAGCGGAAGGGCGTGTCAGACTCTTACTGACTAAAACCCATCCGTGTTCCTTCTAAAGCCCTTTGCGTTCCAGGGCCGCGGTGACTCTTTCGAACAAATTTCGCAACCCTGGCAGGCTCTGGCCCTAGCGGGCCCCGTCTTTTATGCTGACATCTCTTTGAGGCGCGCGTGAAACACAACGTGCCATCGACCCGGGCCTGGTGGTGATCGGACGGCGAGCCACCCAATGCTCGCCGTCCGCAGACCCGCGCCTACGGTGGCCGGGGATCGCCCTGTGACTCCCGACGCCCGGGGCGTCTTCTCCTGTTGCGGCGGTAGGGGCGAAGGCCTTGCCTTTCCCTTTCCCTCGCGCGGCCCGCCTCCTCCTTCGCTAGCATTAATGCTTCGCAGAAGGAGGTGACCGCTTCCCAAGCCTCCTCAGTCCGGACCATTGATTCAACCAGAGCCAGACGCGAGAGGTTGCCGCCGCCGATCGCCTGGACGAGGACACGGCGGTGCTCAGCCCAAGCAGGGCAGATCTCCACCGTATGCTCCACCGTGTCCTCCGGGCGATCCTCACAGTGCTGACACCCGGGCGTGTCCTCCCGCTTAATCCGAAACAGGTACCTCCCGAAACAGCCGTGTCCGGTGAGTACCTGCATCAGGCGGAAGTTAAGGACGCCGTGGCGCCTCTCCAGCCACTCCTCAAAGAGGGGCCTTACCGCCGCAATAGTGGCGTGCCCGCTTTTCACCCCCTTAAAGGTTGATTTTCCAAAAATCCCTTTCTAGTGTTCACCTACTGCACCTATTCTAGTTTACTGATAGAAATTAGCATGTTGCAATAAGTTTGCCTTTGGTACAAACGTCAGCACATCGAACTACCCAAAACTGTCAAATTTTCCTAATCAACCTTCAACCTAATATTCCAGCGATAAAGTTGAAAATCTATTAAAGAAATTTGACAGATTGCTGTTGCTTGACGTGTTGGCGTCTGTACCACAACAACTGTGAATAAAGCTTAAATAAACATAAGTCACCGCTGCAATGTTTCTTTAGTTAATTTTATTTGTCACTGTACCTATGTCAGGCATAAATAAAAAATAATATTTAAAAAAAAGCAAACATTTCTGACATACATTACAGCAGTTTTCCTTTTTTCATTTAATGAGCCAATCTGGTGACCGAGCACTCTTCCTAGATTAAATTTGAGTGAGCCGAAAATTATCATTTCACAAAAATATAATATGAAGAAGCAAAGACCCAGCCATCCATAAAATATTTAATATGACGTACCATTGAATAGCAACAAACCGGTTCTTACAAACAGGTCGTTGGCTTGTATACTAGGTATACATAGCTATACTTATAGGTAAACATCTTTAGTACATGTGTACCTGGAATGCTACAGTACTAGGTATTGACCATACAAACAACAAAAGAATAACGATGCGAAACGATAATAGTTTTGCGAACAACCTCGTTTTCAGAATTATCATTAGCTTCACTGACAACATCAATAGCGCTGTCGCTGTTGGTCCGCAGAGAAAAGAAAAGGATGACACAACGCTTGTAATTCATTGCAAGATATGAATCAAACAGATTATTTATCTATTTATTATCTTCTAGATGAGCCGGTGAAAGTTCACCGGCTCATCTAAAATTTATGTGATATATAAATCTTTTCTTAAATCTTTTCTTTTCTTAATTAAATCACCCCAGTATTAAAAGAGAAAACAGAAAAAAATATATTCAAATTAGTCCACATAGTATTAGAGTTTTAAAACACGCGGCAATTGATTTGCATAAGTACATATAGATAGATTAACGCAATGACATAACAATGGTTATCTCTTTACACTGTTTTTTTTTTAACAAGCTTTTAGTTGTTTTCTACTCTTAAAGTCCTTTCGTTTGATACCAATAAATGATTACAATAGGTATTGAATATTGCACAATGTATTGTCAGCAGAACTAAGGTGTATGCAAAATTTCAGCTCAAACAATCGGATACCAACAAATGTTCGAAAAATGGTTTGCAAATTATGACGGACAACTTGCATACATACGAACAGTGCAAGTTTAATAAAAGCTTGTAAAAACAAGTTAAGAACTCAAAAAATATACCTACTTAGTCATTTGACCAACTAGTGTAGATAAAATTAATGACATTTTAATATATTGACAATGTTACAATTATTATTTACAATTTAATTGATTGATATACATATTTATAGATTTATGAAGTCATAGTTATATGTACCCATGTTATTTACCATTAATTTTATAGGAGAATGTGGTTCGGAAACGTGTTTTAGAAACTACCAAGTTCTTAGAATAATGCTCAAGATTAACATAAGTATACTTTTCCTCACGCTCAAAGCAAATATTTATCTACATTTGGCTTTTATGATAACATGTCCATATTGAGCCTTTAACTCTTGTCGTTTCTGTAAGTAAGTACCTATAATTGTGGAAAGGAAAACACGATTCTCAGCAACGTATAACAAACAATTGGATAATTCCTCGTTCAAAACGAATGGCTGCAAATTACTTATATATCGGTCACAGAACTTCAACGGTGATTAACAAAGTTCGCAGAAGATATTAAAGAACAGTAGACAAGTGTGTGCGCAAAGGCAGGTGCACTTTGTGTTCCTTAACCCTCGTAGTCTGATGGGACGGCAATCCGAACCGACCGGGGAGAGATCAGGCCCAGGACCACAGGTTTTACTGCGTGCTTTCCAAGGCACGGGGTTATCACACCGTCTACTTCCAAACAACAACTGGGCTGCTATTGAGAAATTCCTAATGAAAAACCCCAATACCCCTATGCCCGACCCGGTAATCGAAACCAAGACCTCAAGCTCAGCAGTCCCGATTTGCGAGCCAGTGGGGCAATTACTATCAGTTGTACTTTGTACTTATTTGAAACACACATACCTACATATTTAACATAATCTAGTACAAGTAATATATAACTACTGCAAGAGAAATATGTACGTAATTATATTCTCTGATTGTACATAGATAAACAACACGTCACTACATACTCGGAACGGTTTGAAGAGTCAAGTTTTTCTAAAAATAACCACTTAACTCTCGGTATTGCAAAATATTGTGGGTACAGGGACATAGACACATCTACTACAGTAAAAAAATCCTATTCGTTTGGTAGGTGATCCGGAAAAATAAATATCTGCATGCCAAATTACATCCAAAACCGTTCAGCAATTGAGGCACGGTTAGTTGAGTTATGTACCAACATATTATATTGGTACATCTTCAATACAATTCACAAAATATATATATAGTAGAAACTTTCCGGATTATTGTTTAATGGTGACATTGCCACGGAAAAGACAACGAGGTCGAGACACCATAATTACTTTAATCACTTAGACGGCACTCCCGTCAAAAAGTAACATACTGTTGACGTCATAGAAAAAGGGAAAACAACGCATAGACATCCATAGACAACACCCTGCTCTCTCTCACTTTCACCACAAGCCGTGTGACAACCACAATCGCAAACCACGTAACTAAATTTAAATTACGTTACACGCGTCTAAGATGCAATAACCTCGTCCTCTTCCGCGCCGAACGATATTACAAATAGAACAAACAAAAAAAAAATGACACGTTTTCAAAAAATCTCTCTTAGAAATGTCGCTTAGGGAAAATAGGTAACATAAACACATCACTTACCTAGATAAACGTTAACACAACAGAAATAGCACTTGTTTGAAAACAATATGGAGCGAGTGGTCACCAGCAATATCAACACGACACTGAAAGACGAAAGAGCTCAGCACACTGTTGTAGTCGGCTGACGGGCTGAGCACGATTCATTTCATTAGTACTTACAACTAAAGTGAGTCATCGGTTACGGTCGGCCCACACTAGGCGAAGTTATCGCTGATGCTGGGTTTTTGTTTTCATATAAAATTGCTTACTTTAAAATCCCTACAATGTTTTACGCCAATAATATTATCAGCAGTACAAAATTAAAATAAAGGTCCCCAATGACCGAAAATTAATTGGATAGTAATTTCATTAAATATCCTTGCTTCGTTTTTGAGCATATTAAAGAAAAAGAAAAGAAAGAAAAAGTATTTGAAATAGTAATTGCAGTAAATATGCTAATATTGTAAATGTGAAAGTCTGGATGTTTGTTCGTATGTCTGTTAATCAATCACGTCTCAAGTGCTGAATGGATTACGACGAAACTTTATAAACAGGCAGACCGTTGATAAAGGCTAGTAATATCGTAAGAACAGGAAAAGCATGTTGTGATCTTGAAACCTTTAATTTTTCCAAAACACTTATTATTTTCTTGTATTTCTCAACTGGCACGTGATGTCATAAATTACACCACGAGTTCGTTGAAATCCAAGTGGAATTCTAAGTTAATTAGTAATAAAGTTTGTTAACCTTTTCTTTGTAATTTCTACTGGGAAATACATCCTGCTATTTGTTAGAGGATGATTAAAACTGAAAAAAAAACTTAAACTCGAATTGAGCACCTCCTCCTTTTTTTAAGTCGGTTAAAAAGTAACCCATTTCAGTGTAAATTTAGCTTTCCTTTTAATTAATTCTTAAGAACTGAACTGGTTTCATTCTGCTTTTTTACTATTTTCTTTAACTTATTTACCTTAGGTACTTCATGGTTTCAGTTCTCATATCGTGGTGACCGGCTTCACAAATTAATATAGTTACCTATATTAATTTGTGAAGCCGGTCACCACAAATGCTGGCGCAAATAAACTCTTTTTAACCGACTTCAAAAAAGAAGGAGGTTCTCAATTCGATTGTATTTTTTTTTGTTTGTTAGGGAACAAACAAAAACAATACAACCGAATTGAGAACCCGGTTCATTAATAACGGAGTTATGAGGGCAATTTCTTACTTTTTTAAATAAATTACTCACTCTCTTTCTTTAAAAAAGCTACATTGAATAATAAGCTACCTTTATCCCGAAAAATGCATGGCTGTTGATAATAACGAATACTGGAGCGAACCCACGACAAAAAAGCTAGTTTAAAAACTGTTAAAAACCATTTCATTCCACTACAAATAACCTTTTGCGTGTCTTAAGTTACACAGTTCGACATAAGAAAAAATGCTCCAAATGACTTAAGTCGGACAGTTACACTTAAGGGCTTGGTCAGGATTGGACGATAAAAATCTGTGGTAGACACGCAAAAGGATAAATTACATGTCAACACGCGATAGTGTGAACCAGCCTTGCCCCACTAATGTACTTCCACAGATAAAAAAAAAGATTAATTTTGTAAAAGAATGAATGTGTGACGTCACATTGGCGGCAGACTATCAGATGACGTAATTCCTAGTTCCCTAGCCCGTATTGCTCAGGAAAAACTTTATTTATAGATACCAAATCAGAACGGCTGGGTGGGTCTTCCAATTTATATATTTTTTTCGCCCATTACGAATGGTAATGTAATTAATGTTCTATTATATTTTTTCACAGAAAAATGTAAAAAGTTTTGTTTTGTTTGGTAATCGAACCCTGTAGCTACGACCTGTGATTAAAAACAATTTCAACCCCAAGCATGTCGGCGTAGTCTTAAAACTTTCATACCTACATTGTGTCAGTTGAATTCAGTCAACTAAGCAGTTTTAAAAACACCAATGTTCAAATTCAAGTCGCAATATTATCTCATCAGTGTCAATAACTAGACAAAATGAACTTAGAGGTGTTTTCAACTATTTGCGACTACGATACGAATGCGACCGCTCCTGGAAAAATACGAGAATTACAATCTAAAATACAAAAAAAAAAATACTGTAGGACCTATCCCGTGCCTTCTTTGATTTTTTTAAATAGGTTAAACCATTGGTACCGACAGACATTTGTAGATCTTGGGCAGTCGTTACGGATACTCAGAAGCCAAGAAAATATGACACCAGTCTTGCCAAAGAGTACCGTGTTCCCCAGTTAATGGGTTGTGGAGGTCTGGTAGGCAGCCGCTCCACGTAAAATACTGGTATTCAGCTAAATCCGGTTTGACTGGAAGCCGACCCCAATATAGTAGAGAAAACGCTAGGCAGATGAGGTAGGTGTCACATTTTTCAAGTACACAATGTATGAGATTGACAAGCGTCAGCAAAATGTCACGCCGTCAAACCCAAACATTTTGGATTTTACACCATCATTTTCGCTGATAGAATGTAACGTTCTCAAGTGCTCCGTTCTGGTTTTTTTTTATGATAGTCCAAACGTCAATCGATGGTGAATAAAGACACCGATAACATTAACCTTCGATTCCATTGTTGCCACGGGTCGGCCCCATGAAAACAAATCATTATCCCGATACATCAAGCTAAGTAAAGAATGACGCATCGCTTGACACCTAAATTGGGGACTACGCACCTTCCATGACGTCACAGTCTTCCGCGCCTGCGTCCCTAACCGAGGTCAAGGCCATCGACACTGAACAAGGAAGTTAAGTGGGTTCTATTATTTAGTTTTTGTTCCACTCAATTTTCTTACTAAGTATCCGTGTTGAAGACAATCACGATCAAACTTTACTTTAAAAGATGCGAAAGTCAATCGTCAGATTTATATGTATCAATTTCAATCATTTTATTTTGTCAAATGGTCAGTCACAAATCTTACGAATATGTACGATATGGATTAAAAGATCATGGGTGACCCATCGTCTTTTCCGTCCTTTTCATCTTGGACATCTAGAAACGAATTACAGACCTTAATCGAGCTGTTTTTTATGCGCCTGTTTTTAATAACCACAATAAACTTTTCCTATTTGCTTTGATGCGCACAGATTTGGCTTCAAAATAAAAGACTGCCTTACTATTCGAAATAGTTTATTGAACCTGATTTGTTTGTAAATATGTTCATTATTTCGTAAGATGTTTGTTGCTAAATTAAATCTGGCAGGCGCTTTTCTAAATTGCAATAACTTTATTAAACTGAATTAGCATTCAGCTTAATTGAATAAATAGCAATTTTCAAAATGTTTTCTTTGATAAAAACTTTAATGATGCTAGTTTTAGAAATCAAAGCCTTAATAAAATAACAAATTCTTAATAGAAAATCTGCCACGATAATTACTTCATACTCGTAGGTGGATTGGCAGACAACCGATCAACCAACCCCTATTTTTGAATTGGCAAAAATAGCTATTTAATGGTCAAATCTAACCCAACATGTAGATACTTAAAGTCCCTATTAACCTGCAAATCTCGCCTAATCAAATGAATCATATTAAATTCTACAACCAAGGCTATAAGTTAGAATTTCTGTTTCATTTAGCTGACTCGTTCTTTGCCCAAATAATTAATATTGCCATTCAACAATACTGCCAGTCTTCTGGGCATGTTTCTGGATGAAAGCGTTGTGCAGGAGTACTTCGACGCCTAAGTATAGGTATATTGTGTTTTCGTATATATATACGTAGTTAGGTTTAGAAGACATGTAATTAATATCTGTAGACATTATCCTGTTCATTCATCACGTTAATATTATCTATCGTTCTCTTCAATTTTGTTTTTTTCTAAGAATTGATAAAACAATTTTAAATGTACTCTGTCAAATTTATCTGATTAACAACAAGTCATTAATATTGGCAAAGACATAAATAATGATAACACAACAATAATTATGTCTCTCTCGTATCGAAAATTAATTGTTTATCAGAGGGTAAAAATATTGATGAACACCCTCATCCTGCCAAGGTTGCGGAATTTGTTCGAAAGAGTCACCGCGGCCCTGGAACGCAAAGGGCATTACGAGGAACACGGATGGGTTTTAGTCAGTAAGAGTCTGACACGCCCTTCCGCTCCACCCAGAGCGGAAGAAGACATTTGATGATTTCCCATCCTTAAAAAAAGGCACACCTTAATTGCTACTGTGTTTTTTTTATCTTTTCAAGATTGATATCAATAGCTTATCAAAACGGACGGTACTAATCGTTCCCTATAGTTCGTGGGTTGGTCTGCCAAACTGCAAGAGTGTTTGATTAAAAAGTGGCGTATTGCAACCAGCCTCACAATTACTGCCTTCTTGAGCATGTCACCTTAAACTATATCCAGGAGCTTGATGGATTCTCTTCAGTAAAGCACTTTACATGAATATACAACAAATCTGCTATTTACTGCACTAAACCTAGTTTGCGAGCAAAAATTAACCGTACAACTGATGTATTTTTTCTTGTTGTGAATGTGCTTTTACATAAATCTTGTCTTTCATTGAAAAATTATCTCTTGCCTGAAAAATTATATAATAATATAATATATAATAACATCTTGGGACAACTCACACACGGTCATCCGATCCCAAACTAGGCAAAGCCTGTGCTATGGCAACCAGACAACTGATAAACATACTTATAAATTTCTATATACATACATATTATAGACAAATTACACCCAGGGCACAGAACAAATGATTATGCTCATTACACAAAGATTTGTCCTGAGTGGTAATCGAACCCACGACCTCCGGCTTAGCAGTCAGGGTTACTAACCACTCGACCAACAGGCCAGTCAACCAATTGGCAAGTCATTGAAAAGTACTTATGTTAAGGGAGTTGCAATAAAAACAACAGTTTTAATTTTGAACAAGACAGGAACAAGCTGTAAATAAAATACCTACTACAGATAATAATACAATCATTGAAATTGCTTCACATATTAAAAGATTTTCTTTATTCTTCAGTTTTCGGTTTTTCTTGCAGTTATTATAATGTATTTCTAACATACACCCTCAGAACTTATTAATAAAATATATTTTCTATCGTTTGTAGGTCCCCAAATAAGTTTCACAGTTGGGGCAGTAGTGATCCGCATTTCTGCAGGAGTCCATACAGTATGGGATCCACATACACAGGAGGCCGCAACTGCAATAAATGCATAAAAATCTTTGTAAACTCCCTTCTTCCTTTATTGTGGCTCCTACTAGGACACTACCTAGCAATTAACTATTTATCGGCGTATACATAGGCACTTATAAAACGTCAGTAGTTAGTTCACAGTTCCAATTGGTCGTTCCTTGTGGAAAAGAAACGGCAGAAATTCCACAGTTACTCGATCAAAAAAGTATTAGTGTCAAGTGTCGAATGCGTTTTTCTACTATTTTTTTACCATTGTCCTTATTTTGTTGGTCTGAAGGATTTAGTTGCGGGCGGTTTCTAGTAAAAATAATTTAAGGTGTCAACAAAAATGTATGATGATTATGAGCTACTTTTGGAATGGACAATGAGCTAAATATAGGTACCAAAACAAAAGAAAAAAACGAAACAGCTGCTATGCATATTAGAACAACTTAGTGGAAAACGAAGATACAGTAGTAGTTGACAATTTGTGTCACAAGACTCATGTAACTTGTCTCTTTCAGCATAATTATTCTAAAAAGAAAATAATAATTAAACGTACCAACGTGTGCGCCACAAAAAGCGTTTTTCAAATATTTTTTTGCCATTGTCCTTATTTTGTTGGTCTGAAGGATTTAGTTTATCCACCTATTTTAATGGGACCTGATATAATAAATTAATAAACGATAATTATCCACTTTCCAAAAACATTTTTGTTAAAGATTATCTGTCTGTCTGTTTTTTCTGGCTTTCACTGGCATGTAGCTGATGGTATAAGGAGTAACTTAGGCTACTTTTATTTTAGAAAAGGAATAAGAGTTCCGTGTAAAAAAAATTAAAACCCATTTTACATTTTTTGACGCCGCTAGTAATACATAAAATCATAAGTACTGTCTCTACCGGTACTTACGCTTTCACACACAAACATAACGCCATGAAGTGGGTGTTCATATTGACTTTCTTGTCAACCTTCGTGATGATAGCTGTCTTGCAGGAGGGGCACGTGACCGGACAAGGTCTTGGACCAACGAGGACGGGGGCCGCTACGGGATTCATTGTTTATACCTGAAAAAAAATGTTGCTGTAACTTGTCATCTTCTAGCCATTTCTCTACTACCTTTTTTCTTTCTATCAATTTAGATTAGCAAAAGCCTCCTTTGTCAATTTCCACACAACTCTGGCCTTTGTTATTTTGGGTCAATCTTTTCGGTAGGAGTCGACTTCATTCCGCCATCTTCGCCTTGGTCTTTCATTTTCAGATTGCCTTGTTATTTATTAGCAGATTAATTTGGCTACTTCCCGTTTGGTCATCATTCCCGATTTGTCAACGTGTCAAAAATTGTAAAAACAACTGAACACAAGTGGCGTTTTGTCAAGATTTTGATCTTCGTACATCATTCCCGTTTTGTCAAACTTTTTAAGAGTATAATGTTTTTCTAGTGTAGGTAAATTCCTTGCGGCACGTTTGTCCATCATGTCTTGACTCTAGGGAGTTTAGACAACCTGTTTTATCTTTTCAGTGATTGTTGAAATCTTAAGTGGGTTTCAATTGCTACTGCCAATCTTCAAGAAATCCAGTTTGTAAACAAAGTTGTTGAATGTTGTTGATGCAAATGGATGGGTGAATTTGTTAGTTTTTTGTTTGTAACCTCTTCAGTCTTGACGGCTGGTTTTGGATGAATCTTGGCACATGGGTAGACCATGCCCATAGATTAGGACACAGAATACTTTGTACCGGGAATATGTTCACTTGGGATAATTTCCGACTTAGATGCGAACGATGCCGGGGGCGGTGTCTAGTAAAAATATTTTTAGGTGTCAACAAAAATGTGTATGATGATTATGAGCTACTTTTGGAATTGTCAATGAGCTAAATATTGGAATCAAAACAAAAAAAATGAAACAACTGTTATGCATATTGGAAAAACCTAGTGGAAAACGAAGATACACTAGTAGGTAGTTGACAATTTGTGTCACAAGACTCATGTAACGTGTGGTCTCTTTCAGAATAATTATTCTATAAAGTAAATAATAATTAAACGTACCCACGTGTGCGCCACAAAAATAAAGTAATATGTTGAAAAACTAGCGCGACCACCACCGAGTTGTACCAACTTGCAACTGAGGAGCTCCAAATGAAAAACACTTATGATTAAGTACATACAAATGAAGTGGTTCAGGTTTTTCAAATCACACTTCGAAATCTGTTTCGAAGTGTGATTTGAAAAACCAAAAATTTTTCGTATTCCTCGTTACCTGAGGGTAACGAGAAATACGACAAATTTTGTTCTCATTACTGACGTAATGAGGAATATGACGCGAGGAGGAAGAGGTGCTAATCATAATGAAAACTATGGGACCTACTGTAAAAAAAAAACAACTATTCAGTACATTTCGTCGAGTTGCGCAAACATGAAAGTATGGGGCACTTGATTTTTCTTGCACGATTTTAAGGTGGCTTCCATAGTAAAAGTTGTTCGAAATAATGAGAACAATGATCCTTTTTCAGGCATTATTTCTGTTACACTCTGTATATCTGATCACATGCTTAAAGTTCATGCTACAAAAGCAGCTTCTATTAGATCCAACTTCATCGGTGGTTAGGTATACTTTAGGTTATGGATTCAATTTTAAACATTCAAATTGAAGCATTGGCTTACTATACTTTTAGCTTTGAAGTTCTTTCCAGGGCGAAAAACGCACCTGCTATGCTTTCGGTTTTGTAGGTGCTTAAAGCGGTGGGCCCGCTTGTTTCATAATTCGCAAAGATCGCAAATATGCCAACCAAGATCTGATGTTTTTAACATGTCAATGATACTGGAAAATGACATTCCGTAAGATTATAAAATAACTTGAGAGATTGTAAACTCTCGATAAATTTTCAACTGAACATTTGGAATACTTGTTTTACGACAGAACCAAAAGGCCTATGAATTTTCAATAATTACTAAAATATGCACCATAGCTTCTAGACACGCAAAGTAAGTAAGTTCTATCAGCGATAACGGCTGCTGAAATTCAGTGTTATTTTTTTTTATTTGGGAGGAGTGTGCCATACTATTCCTAACCACTGCAACTCCAGAATCAACATTGGCGACCACCAAAAGCCCGGTTCAACTGACTCGGAGCCCGCAACGAAAGTAATCAGAAAAGAACAGCGAAGGAGTAGGAAAAACATAATTTCTAGTGAGTCAAATTAACATCATCATCATACCAGCCGAAAGACGTCGACTGCTGGACATAGGCCTCCCCCAAAGGGGGTTGCCATAATCACCACGCTTAGCAGGCGGGTTGGTGACAGCAGTGTAGCTGTTGCAATGCGCAGATCTACAGAGTCCCTCAGTCGCCTCTTACGACACCAACGGGAAGTGACATGCGCAACAATAATCCTATTTTTTACATTCGCTGTCACAAGTCGAATGTGACATTTTCTTGAACCCATACTGTTGCGTTGTCGATTATGTTACTTTTTGTTTTAGGTTCTTTTACGGTAAAGATACTCGAGTAATCCAACATTTAATTGATCAGGAACACCATACTTAGGGGTCGTCCATTATTCGTGGTGAGGTTTAGACTAAAGATACACTAGAGACTTTATACTAGAGATACGTGATTAATGAACGACACAAAGAATGGGACGAATTCATACTTAACCAATTTCATCAGGTTGAATATGCAATCCGAAAAAACCTACTAGGGTTCGCAGTCGATTCAACGATTTTGATAGGACACGCGGTAGTAGTAGTAGATATTATGTGATAGAGATGAATTAAGAAATAAAAAAAACACATTTATGTAATTGTCCTGTATTTTAATAATCTTACAAATTTTAAATTAAGCTTTTTGCATATTTATAAATTGATTTACTATCGCTTGTAGGTTCCCAGAAAAGTGCCGCAGTTGGGGCAGTAGTGATCCGCATTCCTGCATGAGTCCATGCAGTACGGAATCCATGTGCATAAAAGGCCACAACTGTAACAATAAATTATAAGGTTATTCTCTCACACGCCAATAATCTCGTTTCATTTTCATCGCCCTCAAGATATTGATAACAGCCGTCCTGAAAACATTTTTGCTCCAGCTAGTCTGAATATAGAAATACGTGACATATTGTTCACTGTATTTAATAAGTTGATGTTGGTTGTTGTGATGTTGGTTGATGAAGATGATGATGATGTACCGACTTCAGCTGAAAGTCGTCTACAGCTGGACATAGACCGTTCCTATGCGTCTCGCATTCAACGGTTTCCCGCAGCGTTCACCAGTCTTCGTCTCACCTTGTGGGACGCTTATTAAGTACAATTAGTCGTGATAATATAATTGACAAAAGTTCTGTTGACAAGCGACCGCGTCCAATAGTGGATGCGCGTATTAGCAACTGCAGTGTGCGACGCCCCGCCCTCCAACTAGGTGGACCAACGATCTTAAATTGATAGCTCAGAAGTTTGCCGACTGAATGTTCTTGAACAGCTGGCTCCTGGGAGTCCTTGGGAGGTCGCGATAGGGACAGTTGATTGGTTCTATTTTTAATTTTTGTAAGACTTTTTGTACTCACGCCAATGAGCATATAAGCAATGACATTAAGTGCGTCTTTATGGTGGTTTCCCGGTTGACTCTGGTAACGATGGACGCTTTGCAAGACGGGCATATGACCGGGCACGGGCTGGGACCGACAGGGACCGGAGCGGTCACGGGATTAGGCACGGGAACCATTTCCATTTTCCTGGAACAAGCGAGGTTTGTAGTAAGGGTGCCTGTGTGGTATTAAAGGTTCATAAACAACAGTCACGTCAACATCACTTCATGGAACAACAAAAAACAGTAACTGTTTTTGTCGAAAGACTATGACGCGCCGTGAGGCCGGGTCCAAGTCAAACCGGATTCAGCTAAACACCAGTATTTTACGTGGAGCGGCTGCCTACCAAACCTTCACAACCCATTAACTGAGTAACACGGTACTTGTTGGCAAGACTGGTGTCAGATTTTCTGCCAAAGATGTTTAATTGGCAGCCGGGATCAACGGCTTAACGTGCTCTCCGAGGCACGGAGGTAACTCGATATGATCTTTAGTAACTATCATCCTCCCTTATACCAATTCATTTGGGGTCTGTGGAAGAAGGCATGATGCAGCAATCATGCCGTCATATCAATAGCCACCTCCTTTCCAGCCTATTCGCTTTTCTGGTGCGCGGCGTGTGCAACAGTATCCTAAATATAATTGCTAGCTTGAACTGTGTTGTCATGGGTTCTCCCAACGATGATCCTCTGTTATTTGTTGTGTCTTTGACCGTATATCTCAACTCAGCTTTATATTAATTAACAGTTTTGTTTTGTTGATACTTTACGATTAATTTACCTCTTTTTTGTTTGCAAAATATTTAAGTCTTAAAATTTACCAAATTGTATCATTAATATCTGTGGAAAACGTGGTTGATTTCACATTTGTATCATTTCTGTATCCTATCTTTTTGTAAATCTTAATGTGTAATTGTTTGTTTTCCCGAAGAATAAAATAAACTAAAATAAAATTTCATGACAAGTAATCGTAATTATGATCCACGTGAACTTCAAAAATCTTACACTTGATTTTGAAAATCAATAAAATAAATTGCGTCCATGAATGCATTGTACATGGCCACCTAAATAAAATTAAGGAGAGCATTGTTTTAAGTAATTAAGATAAATTCAAGTGTTTACAATATACATAGGTACATATTGATAACTTGAAAATAGTCGTTGAGAGGTAGAGATAGTTTGAATGGCTACTTGACCTTGTTAAAAATGAATTAAATGAAATGAAATGAAAATGAAAATGAAATTGTTTATTGCCAGATTAATATCCAAATAATAATACACAAATAACAATAAATAATAAATAATAAAAATAATCTTAAATAATTAAAGGAATCTGGGAAATTGGGAATGGCCGAGAACGGGCATGTTGCGTGTGTTCTGTATTTTTAAAGATTCAGAAATGGTTTTCTATAGGCTCGAAAGATTTAAGACAGAATGGAAATGATAAAATAAATCTATTGTAAGAAAAACAGAAAAAAAAACTATGTTTCATGAAAATTCTTTTTTTTTTTCAAAATTTTAAACCAACATTGTCAAAATATTCATGTTAAGTGCAAATTTAAATTCAAGTCTTGATAAACTAAATACTTTTGTTGACCCCTCCTAGTGCTTTTTATGTTGAAAAATCACAAACATAAATTATACAGGGTGTTCCGGGTTTATAGATAAGTTGATCTACATTAAGAAAAAATTATCAAAACATAAAAAATATGGCAGTGTTCAAAAAAACGACCACAAAAAGGTCTCCAAAGTTCCAAAAAAAAAACTTTTATTTTGAATTGGTAACATCAAATCTGTTATTGAACTAAAGTAAATGTTACCAGATGAGAAACTGCTTCAAAAGACATTTCTTTGGAACTTTTTAGTCGTTTCTGTGTTTCGATTTCGAGTTTCGATTTTTTATGTTTTGCTATTTTTTCTTAATGTATTCTATCCAACATCACCCTTAAATATGACCACGCACTTCTGAAACACCCTGTATAAGGCCTGTTTCACCACCTACGATTAAGTTCCCAATAATCTTCGCAAATTCCAGAAAAAATCTGTTCCATTAAAATTACATTGTGAAACAGCCGGTCGATTCTGTAAACATATCGAAGTGAAGGCTTGGGTGAAGTGATCACGAGGTGAGCTGTCAATCTATATAGGTAATCAAAATGTCGGTCACTGATCACGAAGTGTGCTATCATTCCATCTTGATTATATGGATTAACAGCTCACCTCGTGATCCTGAGGCTCTAAACAAGGTGACAATTACATTGCGGTAACAACTGTCGCGCGGTGTGATATTTCGGTATCGCTAGTCAATCATCCCACAAATTTTGGTCTTTTTAAAAATCGTTGTCTTTGGTCAAATGTCACTTTGACAAGAATCTCTTAGGGTGTTACTAAATAAATTAAAACAAAAATCGAATAGTCCCCATTCGATGTTTTTTTTAACCTCGTATTAGCAACTAACCCTGAGTTAAGTTTATGGCGCAATTGGGTCTTAAGGTGCTTTAATGAAAGAAGTAAATAACAAAACTTACCTTTAAAAATAAAAACAAGCGACTAGTTTGATTACTGGCTCGTCTGCCGTCCGTGTATGCTCACATACAACTGAAAGAGCGCACTTCTGAAAGTACATAATTAAATGCACTTATAAATGAAGTGGTTCAGCTACTGCATTATTTTATATGCTAGAAGAAATTGTATTCGCTCTAAGGCCGTTTTCACAAATGCTAGGCGGAACCTAACTGTGCAACAGCGCAACATGTTAAAGTCGTATTGAACTGAATGTCGACTTAAGTCTACCTGAATCAATCTACATAGCCTTTTCCCAGCTATATAAGAGCCGTCTTCTGAAAATCTGACTCCAGTCTTGTCAAAAAGTACCGTGTACAGTTAATGGGTTGTGGAGGTCTGGTAGGCAGCCGCTCCAAGTAAAATACTGGTACTCAGCTGATTCCGGTTTGACTGGAAGCCGACCCCAATATAGTTGGGAAAAGGCAGATTATTTTTTCCACTCTAACCGGATGCAGCTCAATGCCTGTATTGTACATGGAACGACTACCTGACTACCTTAACCCAGTAACTGGTAATGCGTTACGCCTTGGCAAGACTTGTCTCAGATTTGCTGGCTTCTGACTACCCGTAATGGCTGTCAAAGATCTACAATTGACAGCCGGGATTAACGGGCTTTCCGAGACACGATGATGTAGGTGTGTGTACATGCATGTCTCCAGTAAAATTAGACAGCGTATAAAGCTACCCATTTCATAAAACCTTGAGTTTATTCCGAAAGAGTAAATTATAATTGTGTATTATTTAAAAAAACTTATGAAATCTTGCAAGTGGACATTATAAAAAACAACGTTTATAATTGTTTTTATAAACATGTTGTTTACAGAATTAAATCAATATAAAGTTATGTTACACACGCGTTTTCTAAAATATACACGGGATCTACCTACAATAACGCCTTGTTTTTTACCACCGTAATCAAACACGAGCAAGGGTGTTTACCTCTTATACCAATTAGGTACATCTTTTACGTCAATGGTAGAATGAATCAGTCGATGACAATGGGCAGTACCGCATTGATCCATATCATCGCTCGACTAATCGACCGATTGGTTGTAACAACCTCACTCGCATTTTCCGTTTCAGAGAAACTCACTAGAAAAGGACCCAATAATAAGCTTATAAAATAAATTGTATATTATTTTTAAAAAAAATCGTTCGTAAACTATCTTCATTCGTGTGCTTAAAAATTAAAGTAAGTTAAAGAAATTAACAGCAAAAAAAGAAAAAGTGTCGTGTTAAAAAAAAATCGTAAACTATCGTTTGTATGTTCCCAGATAAGCGTTGCAGTTCGGGCAGCGGTGAATCACATTCTGACAGGCGTCCACCAAGTATGGGATGCATGTGCAGCATACACAGATTCTGAAAAAAACAAACGTTTTATTATTTATCATAGAAGATATACTTAATTCTTAACCTCAGAATAAGTACACGACGTACAATTAAGTTTAAAACTGCACCAAAATCGAATATACATACACTGCCAACAATAGGTTTGGTGAGGATTCGTACAGTTACCATAATAGTATTGAAGCTTCCGACTTTCTTTACAGTCCACAGTTTTATAAATAATGTAGGAAAAACTAACGTTTATAACAAATAGAAATATTGAAAAGAAATTGCCTATCCCTCGGGATACTAATACCAAACATAAATGTTTTACATTTACTTACATTATTAGTAGGATAAAAACTTCAATCCTTTTTTGAAAAATCTATCAACCAATTAAAAAAAAAACGAACTTGAGGAATCGTTATTCACGATTCCTCAAATTCGTTTTTTTTTGTTATAATTTAATATGCAATATATAAAAGGTTAACTTACAAACATAAGAGCAATGCCATTAAATGTGTCTGCATGCCAGGTTCCGTTTGAACAACGGTGAGGACGGACGAGTGGCAGGACGGGCAGGTAACCATGCACGGCTGGGGACCCAGGGGTATAGTATTCAGAGGTACTTGGGCCATATTTTGAGGCATAGGGTTCGGCGGCACTTGGCCCATGGGGGGCATATAATTCGGTGGTTCTTGGCCCATGGGGGGCATAGAGTACGGTGGTACTTGGCCCATTTGAGGCATAGAGTACGGTGGTACTTGGCCCATATCAGGCATAGGATTCAGTGGTACTTTGGTTTCATTGGGCACGCCTTCCTCGGGAACATCCGTCATTTTCCCCGTTTTCTAGGCTCTGGAACAAATAAGGTAGACTTAGAACGAGAAGTTGAGGAATTCATTGGTTTATCTTTAATGTTCAACTTCCATGCAAATACAATATAGCTATAACTAAACTCAACGCAAAAAGAATCATCAAGATCAGTTCATCATCAATAACTTTATGCCCTAATAGATAACCTCAAAAACTTGTTAATTATTTTTTGTTAGACTGACATTGCATTGGTGAGGAACATGTGTTGCAGATGTCCTAAAATGACGCTTAAAACATTTAAAGCATGTACGTTTTTAACCTTGTCCTTGTTAAAATTTTGAAATATATGCGATATCAGTAGCCAATGTATGTCCACATGAATTAATTTTATTCGAGTAACCAAGCATGAGCGAATATAGATGCTCGAAACCTCTTGCTGTGACCATAATTACGCACTTAAAACGTTCAAATAACGCCTGCTTTCACATAGATTTATGGCTATGTTTATTGGGTTCCGAACCTCTGAATGGAAAAACGGAACCCTTATAGGATCACTCGGTTGTCTGTTTGGCCGTCTGTCACAGCCAGTTTTCGCCACATTCAGACACATATTTATTTCTGTGACCCAAAGACGACTGTGTCACAAAAATTAATAAATTTGGAAAATTGAGTCACTTTTTGGCGGTAAAACAATGAAATTAAAAAAAAAGTTTTTTCAACTGAACCGTGTGACATACCTATCAATCATAATATTTATTAAAATTGATCATCGGGTATAGATAATAGATAGATCGGGTAATAGATAAGTGACCCTTATCTCCGAAACTACTGGGCCTAAAATTTTGAAAAAAAATACAGATACTAGGTCTTTATAGATTACAGAAAAACTTATAAGAAGCCTATGACTCTACAATATATTTTTTTTCTATTCGTTCGAAACCCTTTGCACGCGAGTTCGACTCGCACTTGGCCGGTTTTTTCGCCAACACGTTTTTATAGTTTACCTACTAGCTTCTGTCAGAAGTTTCGCTTGCGTGAATGTCGAAAATTATCCCAAGGAAACACCCGGGATGAAAAGTAGCCAATGTGCTATTCCAGGCTATAATCTATCTCTGAGCCAAATTTACAGATCCATTCGGCCATTCCGGCGTGATTGAGTACCTAACGAACATCCGGATGGATGTTCCTTATCTATACATCCATTTCGCATTTATTATACTAGTGAGACAGACATTTAGCTAAGCATATACTGAGAATATTTACAACAATGAAACACAACAACAACAACAATAACAACAATGTGAGTTAATTAAACTTTATAACCTTATGTTTAAACGCAAATGGAAATTACGCGGGGATAAAAATACGAGCACTAACGCACTAGATCATATTTAAAAATAGGTACCATGTAATGTTATGATTAAAAATAACAATGCTTGCGTTTCAGGAAAACAATAAAGTAAAGTATCCCCATTGTTAAAAGGGACGAAATTATCTACTACTAATGACAATAGGTATGTACTCAATGTCAATATATTAATACCAATTGGATTTTCAGCTTATAAAGTTCTTAATAAACTTCTTAGAAATAATAACGGCCAAGGAACCAGCCATTGCCAGACAGTATTGACACCGTCGTCATTAATTGGTATCGGTTCCATGTGGTGACCGTAAAAGGTCTCCAAAGTCGTCCAAAGGACGTCCACTGCTGAACATAGGCCACCCCTAAGTGTCACAATATGCTACATCGACCAGTCCTGTGCGTTACGCACCCAACCGGCATAAAGGTACTTAATTCCAATAAAGGAAAAAACACTAAATAATGTTGAAAGAGAATTTCATGTCTGAGAAGAATATCCGTTCATTGCTCGCACAAAGACGACAGCTCGATTGTATTATGACGTAGTAAGCAGTGATTCATCTATGTTGTGTTAATTACTCTATGGTTGTATCCTATGCATCCTGTGTCGCAACTAACTCCGTCGTCGAGTTTAAAATGTAGAATACCCAAAATTAAATATTTCGTGTAATTTCGTCACAAGGTTGAACGGCTTAAGTATCCAGCTAGCCCGTTCATTAAATGTTGTAGTAGACGTGTTGGCTGGATGTCATTTAGTCCGCTGATTATACGGCGCCGATCAATAAATAGGCTAGGCAGCCAATCAAACGGCTGATTAAACCAGTTGGCTGCGACACATATATAAAAAATAAAGGCACAAACTTAGCTGCATATTTTTGACTTACGGACCGATTATAATTATGACATACGTTTTGTTATCGTAGTTCACGCAGTTCTTGAAAACACAACTCAGTTTGTTTTTAATACTAGACGTGACCGCTCCCGCCGACAGCCGATCGCGTGACTAGATCGTTTCGGTCTAGGGAAGAAATTTTTAGGAGTGGTCCTAACGCCACGGTCACCATGGTGGTTGCGTCATCGGAACGTGCGATTCGCCCTGTACCTAATAAATTTATGTCTGTCCCATTTAATAGGAAGAGCCTGGCCTTCATATGACACAAAGCCAGACTTCATAGTACTGAGATATCAAACACTTGCAAGTGGCATTATCATTACATTATGCGGCACGGTCGAGCGATTGATCGTATTATACTTCGGTAGCCCGTAAAGTTGTACAGCTTGCATGGGAGCTGGTTGCAGGTGGAAAGGTGGCCAAATGCATGGCTATGGTACACAACACAACTTAAGTATGGCATGCTTATTTATAGGTTTACTCAGCGTTCACTAATAGGTAATAATAAAAACCTAACTAAAATACAAAATGTAACGAACAACTTTAATGTACAAAAAATGTTCGCACATTTATAATTGTATATGTTGGCATGTTGTTGTTGTAATTAGCATGATAATAAACATAAAGAATAAAGTAAAACAACGAATGCCTTGAATAGCAACTTTGATAGAAAGTAGTTTCGATATTAATTAGGAACCAATCAAAGAAAGAAAGATAACATTTTATTTGTGAAGAACTTAATACAACTAACAATATACATAATATCTATATGCTTAAAAGAATAAAGCTGAAGAGTTTGTTTGTTTGTTTATTGGTTTGAACGCACTCATCTCTGGAACTAACAATCGGATTTGGAAAATTCGGATATTATGCACATACGAAGTCACGGGCAATAGCTAGTGTAGGTATAAAGATACGAAGGCAAAGAGTTGTAGTTACTCATTAATTATATTTGAGTTTACCCGCTTATGAAAAACAACTTAATTTTTATTGCATAGATAAAGACTTGATATCCACTTAGGTTAATTTTGTTAAACATGCTGGTCCTGCTCCATAGGACAATCAAGAGTGTAGACAAAATCAACTGGTTGATTTATGAATTAATTTTATAGTTTTTATTTTCTGTTTAATTAATGGTTATTAAGATTATCTGTAAATATGTGAGTACTATTTACCTAATTTTTTTTAGAAAATGAATAAGTACCTCTGCTGGTAATACTTTGTTCTTATAAGTAGCATACTCTGGGTGTATCGTCCTCCCATAATATTAAATTAATTTTTGTATACCAAATTTTGTAAAATCATTATTTGAAAAGAGTAACTATGGAGTTTCTTGTCCGTTCTTCTCCATAAGAATTTACCTTTCCGAATGGACAGTAGAGTCACTTTATTAATGTAATATTATTATTTTACTGAACTGTAAATGCTGACGTTCAAAAGTGCCGTTTAATGGCCTAATTGAAATAAACGTTTTGACTTTGACTTTGACTTTAAACTAACATAATAAGAGCCAAACTAATAACATTATTTATCCTACAATGTATATAGGTGCATGCCATTCCGCTACTCTTTCCTTATGAACGTTTATAAATTGCTAGCGTTTCTTATTGTAAGTAAGTGATTAGTATATATTCTAAAGGCAATTTCTCGGTATCAGCTCAGCGACAATCAATGTTACAAACTTGTCTTGTTAATTGCGAGAAATAAATATCTAAAACCATAAATAAGCTTTTAGTATATGTCACTTTCAATCATCATGCACTTAATAGCGCGAAGTATCCAGTCAAAAATATAGCACTTCGAAATTTAGAACGAACTTCTATCTCTTTCACTCAGTCCCGTGTGTATGTCTCATTCTATAACTCGAAATGCCATATTTACAACCGTGTTCTCCATGAAACTAAGAAATATATTAAAAGAATTTACCAGACTATGATTCACTCACTACTGCTAGGTGCCACAGTTGATCCAATACTGCTGCCCGAGTTTGCGTAAATAAAAACTAAAAATAGCGTGGTATCTCATTCTCAGCGGAACCCTGTTTTTTGCATACTCGTTATCAGGATTGGATTGTTGCAAAAAAACAAACAACGCGTTGATTTAGTTGTCTATTCTAATAATTAAACTTGTTTGTGACACAGGTGTTTTATTTACTGTGTTATCAATTTATCATAGAGACGCTCGCGGCAAAGGTCATAACAGGCCGATCTTCAAGGTTAAGCAACACTTGCCGAGGACGGTCCATGGATGGGTGACTATCCATTACATAAAATTGCGACTACTCCGCGTTTGGAATGGTACAGCAGTCATTTGTTGATCTTTGGTAGTCGCTACAGTTAGTCGGAAGCCAGAAAATGTGGCACCAATCTAGCCACGTCATGGTTCTTCTAGCGACTGTATTTTTAACCGACTTCAAAAAAAGGAGGTTCTCAATTCAGTTTTTTTTTAATGTGTTACATCATAACTGAGCCATTTATGAACCGATTTGAAAATACTTTTTTTTCTGTAAGTAAGTAGGAGTCTTTCCGATGGGTCCTATAGAAATTTCATCAAAATCGGTTCATATGTCATCTAAGTAAACGAAATTACTTTCCTGGGACTTTCCAGTGCTGTTGTTAGGTGTGGGGTGAAAAATAAAAAAGTATTCTTACAAAAAAAAAATACAACCGACTTATATACGAAGAAACAACCAAAAACACCGACTTCCGAAATTAAAGTTATTTTATACTTAGTGGTGTATTTTTTTATTTGGAAGACGGTTGTTTTTTTTGTAAACAAAGTTTTCGGTATGGATATTTTAAGTAGTCTGGCAAATACGAAATGCATAAATACCTACATGAAGAAAGACACCCTATTAGGGAAGGGCTCGTCCATGTGAATAAGTACAAAAATCATGCCTAATTCTGCTGCCAAGTAGCAATTCTGTTTAAGTTTACAGGTTTTTAGAGGTTTATGGTAGGTACATTAACATGTATCTATTTATATAGCTGTATATTTAACACCTTTTTTTTTAAGGATGGGAAATCATCAAATTACTTCTTCCGCTCTGGGTGGAGCAGAAGGGCGTGTCAGACACTTACTGACTAAAACCCATCCGTGTTCCTTCTAAAGCCCTTTAGCGTTCCAGGGCCGCGATGACTCTTTCGAACAAATTCCGCAACCCTGGCAGAATATTAAACACCTTACAAAACTGATATCAGCCGTACACTTATAGAGGTATGCGGTACAGAGAGTAAAGTCCCGCATACCTCCACTGAAAAATGAGAGGATCCTTCTGCCAGACGGTTATTGTGTCTGGTGGGCAACAGAGCGATATTTGATATTCGGACTGTTGTATATGTTCAAATCGCACGGAGAACTTAGCTTGCGCGATGCAGGATTTCGTTATTAGTTCGTCTTAGATGGCACTGCGGTTCTTTTTGTTGCCAAACAAATTTCGCTTCTTAGTTTTTTCATGTGGCGGCATTGATGCCGTTACACACTCAACGTAAGGTTCAGTTTTAAACCGGCCTCTAATATTCTGACATTTTGCAGAACTGAAACTATTTGGCACTCAATTTTTTTTTTTTTTTTAATAAGTTTCCTTTTTTGTGTTTCTACATTGTGTGTACCTATCTGTGGGCGCCAAATAAATATGAATACTAGAAATAAAAAAAGGATCTAAATGCCAAAATTCACGTTTCGTCTTTATCAGGTAAGTAATATGTTCCCTCGACCTAAAATAGGGTCAAAGCAATTAGCGTTGTTACTTGCTTGGTATTTACAGCTCTAAGGAGCGTTGAGGTGTAAGACGCGGGGGGCGTAATTCTTTAAAACGGTCAAAGTACGTTGACGCGTGATCTCAGTGTTATGAAAGTGGCGTTGTTGATACTGGCGCGGGAAGAAAAAGACGAAGAAAGTGCAGTGTTAAAAAGCATTAAAGGATGGCCGGTAAACAATACCAAACATCTAAAGGCAAGGTGTTTCCAGAAAAAAACCATAACAGATGAGGTACTACTCAGATAACAAAATACCTTTGCAAAAAGAGGCTTAGAACTAAGACTGTTATTAAGGACATAGCGCAAGGCACATACAGCCTTATTTAAGTTACTTAGAATAGGGCTTTAGGTTTTCCTCTAAGAAAATGTAAGTGTTACTAATTAATAATATAAATAAGGATACTTATTTTTTGTTAAAAAAGCATTTTATTGTAACAATAACAATGTGAAGTTTAAAATACAAGAAACATGTTGTTTAAATGATTTATTATTTGAAACATAAATTCCTCCACTTTTTGGTTTTGGTACTTAGAACCTTTTTTATTTCTGGTATTCATATGTTTTCTTATAATGAGAAGTACTTACATATTAAGGTATTTTAGCGTTATGTCTGGAGTGTCAATGCACCCGCAAATGACTCTAGTATTGAAGATGTCCATAAACAGCGGTAGCCTTTAGGTATCCGTTAGGTGGTCCGCAGCAGACTGATGGCCCAAGGTGTTGTATGGAACTTGGCAACAGTGTGTTTATTTTGCCTACATTATTATTCTTTTACAGGATAATGGCTTTGGTGTATTGTTTGTTATGTAGTATACGTATTTATTAATTAGTGTCAAAAACAAAAGATTTTCCTTATTTAATTCAGGCTGGTCACGTTTGTCATATCATATTTTTAAAAGTACATTACAATTTTTCATAAAAAAAGTTGAAAGATTTTTTGAGAACCCTGTCCTTACACATGTTCGAACACACCTATGTTTTGTGCTTCAGTAAATTATGTATTGTACCTAATAATGTTTGTCTACTGCCGAAAGAAAAAAAATATTTTATGTGCTCGACAATCAGACCCACTTAGCGAGACTTTCAAAACCATTTCATGACTATATTGAGAAAGTCATAAAAACCCAAATACATTATTGTGCTTATAAAAAAAAACATCGCTTATTAACATATTTATTTATTTGATTTTCTTATCTTTTAAAATTAAATTGGTATTCATTGCAAAAAGGTATTCCATAAAAATAAAATGTACTGATGAACTATCGTTTGTAGGTTCCCAAGTATGCGTCGCAGTTGGGGCAGAGGTGATCCATATTCTGGCAGGAGTCCATGCAGTATGGGAGACACATGCACAATATACATACACTGCAACAAAAAACATTCAGTTATAGATAAATTAGTTAGGGACCCATACAAAGGGCGCACTTGCACTCCAAGCAGCAGTTTTGATGTGGTTCAGGAGCAGTTCACACGTATTATCAAAGCGAATACGAAACAGGAGAAGTGTGTAAACCACCAATAGTGACGATCACGTTTACTCATGTGAGTATACAAAATATTTTATGTGCAGGTAACCTAGTCCTGGTTAAATCCATGGTCCGGAGAGAGGAGGCTTGGGAAGCGGCCACCTCCTTCTGTGCAGTAGTAATGCTAGCGAAGGAGGAGCCGGGTCGCGCGAGGGAATGAAAATGCCAACCCGGGCGTCGGGACTTCGGGAGTCGCAGGGTGATCCCCGGCCACCATAGGCGCGGGCCTGCGGGCGGCGAGCGTTAGGTGGCTCGCTGTCCGATCACCACCAGGCCCGGGTCGATGGCGCATTGTGTTCCACACGCGCTTCAAAGAGATGTCAGCATAGGAAACGAGGGTTGCGGAATTTGTTCGAAAGAGTCACCGCGGCCCTGGAACACAAAGGGCTTTAGAAGGAACACAGATGGGTTTTAGTCAAGAGTCTGACACGCCCTTCCGCTCCACCCAGAGTGGATGAAGTCATTTTATGGTTTCCCATCCTTAAAAAAAAACCTTCGGATGCACTAATTCTGTGAAATTCTGATAGACTGTTGTCTGTATTGTGTGGGAACCTGTCAAAACATGTTGCTAAAGAAAAACCTGAAACTGTTTAGGGGTTATGAGGATTTTTAGACTATACTTTTTCATATCGTGGGTGCATTCACATACTTAAACATCTAGAGCCGGTAGTCATACACGTATGAAGCATAGGAAGTACGAAGTACTTACCTTTATTAATATTGATAGCGCGTTTGACCACTACCTTAAAAAAGGTAACCTAAAGTAACTACTTACTAAATAATAGTTATAAACAACTGGACTAATCAATTCGTGAAATTATATAGAAACGCGTTTAGGGGGTTCCAGAAGTGCTTGGTCATTACTTAGGAGTGGTGTTCTGTAGCTGCTATACAGTAAAGAAACAACATCAAAATAAAAACATAAACTTAAAAAAAAAACTCGACCATAAATAACGGTTAAAAGTCCCAGAAAATTCACTTTTCGATGAAGTTCGTTGGCGTCTATTTTAGTTCAATCACAGATTTAATGCCACAAACTGCATCGGACTCCTTGAAAATTGAATTTTTTGGAAAGTTTTAATTGTTTTTTTGCTTTATAGCAGCTACAAAACACCACCCTTAAATATGACCACGCACTTCTGGAACACCCTGTTTAACAAAAAAAAATACTGGACATTTAAAATGATCATCATCCACATCGCTGTCAAAGGGATAAGTGCCCAGAATACTGGCAACATTGATGATTTCTGACTGGCGTTGCTGATTCTTTGCATGTTAAGCCGTTGATCTTGCGCCAGATCTCTCTCCGGTCGTTACGGGTTACCGTCCCATCGGAATATGAGAGTGATGGAAGAGGGAGTGCACCTGGGTTTGCGCACACACTTGCACTATAATGTGTCCCGCGTCGATGGCTAGTCTCAGTTGAGATTGGCCGCCATGGCCGAAATCGATCAAGAGGACTATATCACCAATATCAATCTACCTGGCTTTTTCCCAACTATGTTGGGGTCGGCTTACAGTTAGCCGGATACAGCTAAGTACTGGTATTATCCATAGAGCGACTGCATATCAAACCTCCACAACCCAGAAACGCATGACAGCCGGGAGTACACCATGCCTTGGAAAGTACGATAAGCCGTTATTATCGTACTTTCCAAGGCATGGTGGAGTCTCAGTATGTAATGGATGGTCAAAGTCAAAGTCAATGTCAAAGCGTTTATTTCGAATACTTAAACCATTTAAAGGCAATTTTTGAATTGTCGATGTCGGTCAGTCAAAAACATAAAGCTAGTTGCACTTTCCAAGGCGTAGATCTCTATGGAAAAGAACTTGCAGTAAACTTCACGGACACTCGTTTTTAATAAATTGTCACAAATAATTGTTTGTATGTTGAAATTCTTATTTATTAGGAAACTCAACAGCTTATTATTAATGTACATGAGTTATGAATGTTCACCTCCCCATCAATGAACAGCCAAATGCAGTTGCAACACAGTTACTGGCATCTTAGTGACTGTATACACTGAACATTGATAGCCAGGTGGTAACAATTATCTCTTAAGCCGATAATAGAGTTTCACGGCATCTAAAAAGTGGCGAAAAGAAAAAAAAAGGAAAAGAAATTATAAAAGTGCAAAATAATGTGGAATTGTTGACACATTCATAAAAATTATATATTACTAAAGAAATTGAATCTATACAACGCAAATGTCAAGCCATAAGAGAACCATGTCTGAGGTCGTCTTTTGAGGAAAGAGCCACACAGATTTGAGTGTACCTGTCCAGACAGTGTACCTAAGCATTTCGCACCTTTAAAGTAAAACCGTTACTAAACGAAATTATGAAATTTTATAGGGGAGCCAATATTAGAAAATAGTCACTGTTTTTAGATCGATGGCATTGATAACTCAATTCATGAAAATTTTCGTTTAGTAACGGTTTTACTTTAAAGGTGCGATTTATCGATTATCGTGCAGCTTAACTCAGAACTTGGTGAAACTCAACGATCCGACGAACAATACCAAAGTAAGGACATTTGGGTAGGCCGCATAGTAAACTCAAACTGCCATACAGATTTCAGGTTATTTTTTTTAGATTAAACTTGTTTTTCTACTCACCAACATAAAAGCAAAGCCATTAAATGTGTCTTCGTGGTAGGTTGTGCCACAACAGTAGTGATGACGGATGCGCCACAAGACGGACAGTTTACGGAGCACGGCTCAGGGCCGAGAGCCACTTGGGGCACGGGGATCAGTTGGGGGGCGAGGGGTTGAGTCATTTGGGGCATATGCATATGCTGCAGGGGTATTTGGCACGTGTAAGGGTTTTGATTCAGGGGTATGTTTGCCATGCTTTTAACTCTGGAACAAAAATACAATGATAGAAGTTAGTACTTTAGGTATCTAAAGAATAATACATTCATGCGTACCCAAAGGGTAACCAACGGAAGCCTATTTATTACTAAGCCTCCGCTGTCCGTCCGTCCAACGGTCCGTTTGTCTGTCTGTCAGTGAGCTGTATCTCAAGAACCGTAATAGGTAGACAGTTGAAATTTTCACAAAGTGTGTATAACCGCTATTACAACAAATAATAAAAGTAATATTAAATTTAAAATTATAGGGGATTTCTATACAAGAAACGGTTTATGATACGGAACCCTTCGTTGGAGAGCCCGACTCGCACTTGACCGGTTTTTGCTTGTTACGCTTCCACGCCTAAATCACTGAACCGATTTTGATGAAATTTGGTACAGAGATAACCAATCTATCTCTGTACCAAATTTTAATGGAGAGAGAGATTTCCCGGAGGCATATTTAACGCGAGCGAAGCCACTGTCCGGCAAAAGCTATAATCCTATATTATCTCTATTTCAGGCACATTTCTCGTAGAACAGATGGTCGATAAGACCGAGGAGTGGCGACCGCGTACCGGAAGACGTAGCGTTGGAAGGCCTCCCACAAGGTGGACCGATGACCTGGAGAGGAACGCGGGTAGCCGATGGAAGCGAGACGTATGATGATGATGATGATGATGTAATTGTAGACTAATATTTGGCCATTATCTCGTTTATCCGACGTTCCTTGTTGAAGATCGTGGGTATGTTCTACGTGCGCAAAACGGCTGGACTTGGATGCCTTGATCTTATCATAATAAATTTAATTGAACATGTATGACTGGCCTGTTGCTCGAGTGGTTAGTGACCCTGACTGCTAAACCGGAGGTCGTTGGTTCGATTCCCACCCAGGACAAATCTTTGTGTGATGAGCATGATCATTTGTTCTGTGTCTGGGTGTAATTTATCTATAATATGTATGTATTTAGAAGTATGTTTATCAGTCGTCTGGTTGCCATAGCACAGGCTCTGCCTAGTTTGGGATCGAATGACCGTGTGTGAGTTGTCCCAAGATATTATTATTATGTCGTTTATTTATTATTATTATTATGTCAAACGGTAGTTTGTTATTCATAGACATCATGGTTTTCCTGTAGTTTGATCAAAAATGCATTGTTATTGAAGAAACGCAGGAAAAATATTTTAAAAACCTACGGTAGACTGATATCACAGGTACGTGTTAGTACAGTATTGGACATATTATTCGAAATAAAATAAATGTAACTCGGACTGACATTAAAAATTCTTGCCTTCTATGCTATTGTAAATTTTAAGAAAAGGCTTCAATTCGATATTATCTACATTCGTTTCTATAGGTACATAGCTGAAGTTTTAGGCCACAAGGAAAAAGAAATGGGCACTAATTACCTAATAGGACCCATTAATGTAACACGAGTCTGTGTTTCCTGATAGCTACAAACTTGAGGTTAAGTCATGAGTGAAAGGCTCTAGACAAATTACATTCTATCACCGGTAGCGTGGCGAAGGCGATTGTCAATACGTCAAAAATGTATGGGATTGACAAACGCTATTGAATTTTTTTTTTTAAACTTTGACCCACACTAGGAGTTACTCATGTCTCGTTGATGCGCGACGCCTCGGGCGTCGGGAGTCGCAGAGCGATCCCCGGCCACACCGTAGGCGCGGGCCTGCGGACGGCGAGCGTTGGGTGGCTCGCTGACCGATCACCACCAGGCCCGGGTCGATGGCGCGTTGTGATTCACGCGCGTCTCAAAAAGATGTCAGCATAGAGATGGGGCCGGAGCCTGCCAGGGTTACGGAATTTGTTCGAAAGAGTCACCGCGGCCCTGGAACGCAAAGGGCTTTAGAAGGAACACGGATGGGTTTAAGTCAGTAAGAGTCTGACACGCCCTTCTGCTCCACCCAGAGCGGAAGAAGTCATTTTATGATTTCCCATCCTTAAATAAAAAAATCGGTGCGTTTACAAACATATGCATTCACACACATAAAAAGCCAGACCCGGAACAACTATTTGTAAGCGTGGAACCCAAACCGTGTCGTCATAGTGTCACGTGATCAGTCCCTGGGGCTCGAGACAAATAGCATAGATATCGGTGATAACGATTGACGAAATGCAAGAATGTTTGGGATTGACCTCGTGACATTTCGCTAATGCTTGTCAATCCTATACATTTTTGACGTATTGACAATCGCCTCCGCCACGCTAGCGCTGACGGAATGTTACTTGTCCGCTGGCCTCTACTAAGCCTCTGATATTTTGGCATTTCGTCAACCGCATTCGATGCTTCAGGTTACTTCTAGGCAAGCGTGCTCAGTCATCGTCGTTTCTTTCCATCTTGAGAGATTGTGGTTAAAATAAAAAAAACCGGACAAGTGCGAGTCAGACTCGCGCACCGAGGCCCAAGGGTTCCGATCGAGTCTTGATTATTTCCGAGTATACATTACCTACAGAAGTTTATAAACTATGAAAGCAAAATATAGCGGGTAAGATTGAAGGACAAACTTAACTTTGTTGTTGAAATAATGTTCTCCCATACATAAATGTACGTCACGGTCAATTCTTCAACCAAAATATAAGTTTTTTATAGTAAAATAAGATTTTTCATATGGTAAAACTGTAAATTCCCAATTTTCAGACTGTATTTGTACTCTAAGATAGGTTCTTGTCAAATTTCACGAATCTAGGTTAACAGGGAATACTTACCCTATAAATTTTGATTCCATTGAGAGTGTCGAATTATACATTTTTTGCGGCATAAACAGCCGTATCTTTTTTACGTTAACTTAGAAGTTTGATTTTTTCACAGCTTCAAGTGACTGTAGACCTGAGTATTTATGGTTTATACTATAATTTCAACTCAATACCACGCGTTTCCGAAATAAAGGGTCTTGACAGACAGACAGACTGACGGACGGACAACAAAGTGATCCTATAAGGATTCCGTTTATTCCTTTTGAGGTACGGAATCCTAAATCCGACATCGCGACCGAAGGTGAATTTGGCGAGCCGGTTCTAGTCCCGGGTTACTCAACTTATTAAATATCGTCCCGTTTTTTCCTGTTTCCGAAGGAATTTCGGGAAATCCTCACTTAGTGCACTCAGCTTTGTACGACCAGTAGTTTCGGCTGTGCGTTGTCTGTCAGTCACTCACTCACTCAGTAACGAAATAATTTTATATAGGGATACTGATTTCCATCTGGAATTTCTGTCTGACTCTTACATGGGACTTAAACATAACCGGCAAAATGGAGAATATAGGCGTGATGGTGTTCAACGAAAGATATACATAAATAAATAAAACCTATAACTGAAGCTTTTGACATTCGGTCAGCTTGAACCATTTATATATAGTCAAAATATAATTATGGAATTGAGCTCGTGACATTTCGATAGCGCTTGTCAAGATTTAGGAAGGTCAAATATGCATTTCGTCAGAAAACGCATATTGACAGAAACGCATCTCGTTAGATTTGCACGACGTCAAAGACGCAGCTCGATGAACACGCAACTTGAAACTTTTTAATTAACTTTTTAATTTCTTTTTTTTACTTTTACATTTTAATTAGGTATGTTTTGATGTTTCTAGTGATATGATGGCTAATTTAATAATTATTCTATACTAATGTAATTTAATTATACTAGAGAAATTAAAGTAACTGAAAACTCTTCTTCCATGATACACAGATCCGGATAAATAAAGTAAAAAAAGCAAAAAGTGGGCCTAAATATACATTTTAGCCTCTTGACAAATTTACATTCTAACAGCAATAATAGTTTTCGAAAAGTCTAAAATGTGAAATTGACACATTAACTAAAAATATAAACACCTACCTAAATCGCGAAGTCAAAACGGCTCTTTTAGAATATAAACACAAACAAAACATAAACCCTCTTACCTTGAAATATAAAACAATAAGAAAATTGTTACGGGTAAGGCTATCAACAGATACAAAAAATCACTTATTTGTGTCACAGAAGATAAAAAGATTGGTTAGGTAAGTTTCAGAGCCACGGTCGTTAATGTCAGGGGCATTTATAACACTGAATATTCAACGGGAAAATAATAATTATTAGATCAATATAGGTACAAAAAAAGGAACAGGAAAATCTATCCCAAATGATTCCCGAGTTGTTTTGCTAGGAATAAGCCTAATTAAATCCCAACATTCTGTTTGCGGACATACCTACGTGACTGTGACGACCAAATTTTCGTTTAAAAAATAAAAAAAGTGAATCATAATTTGTTCTCATACTTATATCCAGGTTGTTCCAAAAGTGCGTGGTCATGTCAGTCGGCAAAAACGGAACCCTTATAGGATTAGTTTGTTGTCCATCTGTCCATCTGTCAATACCCTTTTTAGGGTTCCGTAGTCAACAAGGAACCCCTATAGTTTCGCCATGTCCGTCTGTCTGTCCGTCCGCGGTTTAGCTCAGAGAGAGACGCTTAGCGCTATAAAGTTAAAATTTGGTACGGGTATACATTTTAATCATACCGTCAAAGTCGTAATATAAAGTCATGAAATACATTTTTTTTAGGGTGGCTGGCGATGTTTTTTTTTCCCGCCTACCTCATGGAGTGGGGTGTCGTTGGATAGGTCGTTTTAAAATATTGAGGGTTTGCTGAAACAATTTTTCCATCAAAGGATCCGTTTGCGAAATCTTAAGCTTTAAAGTGCTATTTTTTTGTTAGAGTCAAGTGTCCCCCCCCCTGCAAGCTAAACGGTTGTTTTTGTGGAGTGGTAAAAAAATTCATGGTAGTATCATAATATATAAGCCTGCCAGGGTTACGGAATTTGTTCGAAAGAGTCACCGCGGCCCTGGAACGCAAAGGGCTTTAGAAGGAACACGGATGGGTTTTAGTCAGTAAGAGTCTGACACGCTCTTCCGCTCCACCGAGAGCGGAAGAAGTCATTTGATTATTTCCCAACCTAAAAAATAAAAGGAAAACTATCACAACTAAGTAGGCTTTACAAGTGCATGAGTCTGCCAACTTAGAAAATGGAACTGGGTGAGTAAAACTTCCTAATAATTTCATAGAAAATGACTTAAAACCAAGTGCATTTCTTTGTAATCTAATATATAGGGTAACTACGGAACCCTACACTGCGTGGTCGGACACGCACTTGTCCGGTTTTTTTTCTCAGGACTGCGTGGAGGAATATATCAAAGATTTTTTTTTCACTGCTCCAAGAGGCAGAAGGCCTGAGCCTTCTACCTCTTGGAGCAGTGAAAAAAAAAGTCTACGCAATCTAAAGATCAGGCCGTTTATGCTCCGTTTATTGCGAGCATACACATTTTGGACCTGGAAATGGAACCCAGGACAGTCAGCAGTCCCGATTGTAACCGCGAACGCGAAACCAACGAAGCAGTATAATAAGTAGACAGGTAAGTGATTCAATTTATTTATTTCAAAACACAACAAGGTTCGTTGTTACACAATAGTAATGATTCAAGGTAAATTAAATATAATTCTATTTAAGCTGTCAGTTAAATAATAAAAAAATATTGGAAACGTATTTTTGCTGTATAATATGTAATGTAATTTTATTGATTTGAAAAAGAGAAAACATACCAGGTTCAGGAGTTGGGGGCTTGTGGCTTTCACGTCTACGTGACGAGAAATTTCAACGCACTGCATCGTCTTTATTTTTTTTTTTACGTGGCAGCAGAAAACTACGAACTTTTTGGTAAACTAACTGACGGACTCAAGTCAACAAACATTTTTTTTCAGGAATCTACTCCATTTAACAATACATACACATGTTTAAAAGTTTAATAAACTAAGTTTATTGGCACAAAATACCATACATAAAGGTATTTTGTGCACATTGCAACCACACCAAATGCAAAGTGTATTTGTTGTAGTTGTTATTTATTAAAAAAAATATATTGTTTATTAATGTTCCATTCAAGCAAGTTAAAACCATACAAGTAGATGATGCCGGCTTTTTTTTTCCAGCGTTTACTTTTCAATGGATGATTTTTTGAAGACAACATTTGGTCAGTGCAAATAACATCGGTAGGTTTATAGAGATGTATGGATAAAAATAATATTCAAAACTGATTAACTAATATCAACGGCTAAACTATTGCTTGTAAGTTCCCAAATAAGCGCCGCAGTTGGGGCAGTAGTGTTCCGCATTTCTGCAGGATTTCATGCAGTACGGAATGCATGTGCATAACAGGCCACAACTGTAACAATAAACATTCACAACAATTAGCTGACAGTATACATTTAAAGAGAGAGCTTTAAACGTAAAGAGGTTAAAAAAAGACTTATTCTGTCAGTAATAACGATTCCAATATAAAGGGGACGTTTTCTGCCCGGGTTGTGGAATTTGTTCGAAAAGTCACCACGGCCCTGAAACGTAAAGGGCTTTAGAAGGAACACGGATGGGTTTTAGTCAGTAAGTCTGACACGCCCTCCCGCTCCACCCAGAGCGGAAGAAGTCATTTGATGCTATGCAGAAAGTTTTCGTGCGTGAAGATTTTACACCAGCCCCAGCATCGCTAGTAGGTATATTGCGGTCTTTTTTGCGATTGTATAGTACTGAATTGCTGCAAAAACGACCTCCCTTAGATTTCAACAAATGTTTTCGCTGATAGATTATCCCTTTTTCTAAATTGTAGAGTCTCAGTTTTAAATTTAATCTAGTTTTAGAAATATGTATCCCATCAATCGTCGCCAGTTCCTTTTTCTTTCAACTTGGCTAGTTACGCTGCCGAGTATCCAGATCTGTGCTATCGTAATACAATAACAAAGTATAATCAATCTCATGACGTCCCCACTGCTAGGTCACAAGCCTTCGCTCTGTACGTCACTATGAATTCGGTTCTAGAGACATGTCCCGATCACCGGTTTGAGAGCAGTGGTGAGGATATCAAGCACACAAAGTAAACTGAATGTCTGGGTTCGTCTTGCGACACATACGAGTATTTTGGGCACGTCACTAAAGAGCCACCACTGCTCGAGGCTATCATAATATTGGAGTCTTTAATTACAAACACAGAAAATGTACTTACAGACAACTGCATAAGAGCGCTGCCATGAGGTGGGTCTTTATGGTGGTCCTCCTCTCAACAGACGTGACGACGGTAGCCTTGCAGGACGGACAGGTGGCCGGGTGCGGCCTTGAGCCAACAGGTACAGCGTTCATCTTTGATTACTGGAACAGGAAAAGGTACATTGAGTAAAAATAAGCTGAAGCCGAATACCCCGGTGAATATTTCCCGTCTCCACTACACCACTGACGCGGAAGACATCGTGATCCAGAGGTTGAAGTATGCGCCAAGAGTGCAGCTGTTGGAGTCGTATCGCAACGTCAACTTGAAGGCGTTTGTGGTGCGCGTGCCAACATGCTACCTGCATCAGGTGATGGTAGTAAGCTTTTGACCACAGGATGTGGTATTCTGCCGCTTTCGTGGACAAATGCCACCGGAACACACAAAGATTTAGTGCAACTAAATTATCCTAATTAATATTAATTGTGTTTGGAAATTGAACTTAAAACTACATTATAATTAATGTAGTTTTAAGTTCAATTTCCAAACACAATTGATAATATATGTATGTATGTAGGTATATTTATATTTAGGTATTTATCTATGAGTCTTTGTAACATGAAAAAACCGTTTTTTTACTATTAAAATATCCAAAGAATGCAAGATTGTGCATGGGCAAATCTGTCAATACTTCTAAAAGTGCTTCATATTAAGCGAAATTTCTAAGAGATCTGTAAAAGTTAGAATCAGATTTTGTGAAAGTTTAATAAAAGTTTGATTCTAAGCAAAACATGTTGGACCATATACTTATTGTAACAACTTTTTATACCGTGTTTTTCGCAAAAAATAAATTATTATTAAAAAAAAAGAGTTATAGGCTGATAATTTTAAGTCGGCCTCTTTCGACACACACGTAAGCTAAAAGTTACAAATTAAAAACAAATACTAAGAAAACGTTTGCATATGTACAAATGTAAAAACGGATTTGCACAAACCTTGCGAAGCCCAAGAAAAAAAAAATGTAAGGTTTGAATGCCAATTTTAAAGTAAAATTTAAAACATAGGAAAGCGTTTTGCTTTAATATCTTAGTTTCACAAGTTTTTCACTAAGATTTTGACGTAATTAGTAGAGACGAGTTCCTACTTATTCTATAAATACGTAGTTGACCCATTACTGGTTAGGCCTTGATTCCCTATGTGAGTATTGATGACCCGACTTCTCAGTCCATAACTTTTTAATTAGAAGTTTACAATATTAGAGGGCCAACTACAAATTTTTAAGCAACGTTCGCATTTTCAGGTCAGTCGCAATCTGTAAAAAAATGTATCAAAAATTAGGTTTGTTTGACAGATTGAAGTTGCTTAAAACTTAGTGGAATAACCCTCTGATTGCAAGTTGCACAATTATTTTAGAATGTTCACTGAATCCTAAGTAGGTACCTACATTTTCAAGGGTTATTTACAAAATTACCCCTCAATCCTTCCACGTAAGTTTTTTTCGTACGACGAGACGCAGAAGGCCAATTCCAATATTCGCATTCGCATCCATTTCTATACATTTTTGACAGATTGCGACTAAGATGCATAATTATGCGAACGTCGTTTCAAACTTAGTAGTATATAAATTGGCACTTTGATCGCGCCATTGCGCCGGTATCGGACGCTAAACTTGCTTTTGCCCACGGCATCTCTCCAGTCCTATCCCTTTGACATTAAGTGCATTTCGGGTATAATAATATAATCGGATCAGTACTTCCATAGATCGAATTTTTGTGGTTTTATTTTCCTGGATTAATTATATGACCTGGATTTTTGTTTAGATATTCAACCGAAAAATCAGCAAGCAAACAGCAGTAAAAATTCAACAGTAATGTGTTTTATTTATGAATTTTCTGTGATTCCTCCCGCGTCAGGCTATAAAGTTACTAACTGATGGTATGGTACGAGTATTAACTGTTTGAAAACGTTCTCCTATGTCAAATCTAAGGAGAAAAAAGCTTTTCCGTTAGAGCAGACGGCACTTGTTCAGTTTTAATACAAATGGATGTTTACCTACGTTTACGCGATCGAGTAAGTTTAAAAACTTATACTTAGGCCTTACGTATCCGCCGTGCCTAGTCTTTCAATTCATTACCTATTTCAAAGGGTCAAAGTACTCATGAACATTTACCGTGGAATCGACTAAAAAAAAACTGTTGAAGTGACTAAATGTAGAAAACAGCATTTTTTATTGTTGCAATTTCAATACGAAATCAATTCGAAAGTACCTATGGTGCTTATACCCTAGTCGGCTAGACTGCCGAAGGATAGAAAACCATTATGTTGTGTAATATTGACATTAAATCAAAAGCAAACGAAAGTTTGTTTTAAAAAATCAACCTGAGATAAATAAACTATAACGTTTGTACTTACCAGCTCTGCTTTGCACTTCCACACGTAACAAGAAATAACTTTACTATAAATAACTTTGACTTAATAATTTCAGGCACTTAATTTAATCCTTATATTTTGTTAATGAGTTAGCCACAAAAAGGTGACCGTCTTCTAAAGGGACGAACAGCAATCTGGGTATTTCGCCTCAAGAGTGGGGTCCCATGCTTAAATGTGTAACAGAGAAAGCTATTCAGGGTTCTGTAGCCGAATTGCCAAAATGAAACTATTATTACATTAGTTCTGTTCGTCCTCGTATGCTTGAATAATTATGACATTTCTAAGGAAAAAACTAGGATTAGATAACCGAGTATGGAAAAAAAAGTAAAATTAGCTTAAAACTTGTGAGAACGTAGGCACCTATTAATTGATCCCATACATCAAAATATTATGATTAAGATTGGTGAGATATATAGATACTTCTTAAGTCGAAATAAAAGATTCCCGAATAACATTTCAACAATACTTTAAAAATTGGTTGAGCTTAGCTTGAGATGAAAAAACAAACAAAAAAATAGATAGAAACGCCAAAAATAATTTAAGTGTATATTCTTTGAGAAAAACTATAAAGTACAAACGTCTTTCTGCTACAGACAAAATCAATACCCAGTAAATTAATAAAATTCATCCCGACGTCACTGCGGAACCTTCTACTGTGTGTGTCCGTCACACACTTGGTAATTTTTTGCCGTCCGTGAATTGTTTCAAAAGGTTCTAAGGAACTGTTAAATGATAAACAGATGTGGCGGAACTTATATTGTGCGAAGCTCTTAGGGCACTCATAGACGACCGATTGTGTAACCAACATAACTGTTTAGAGTGTAATAGTTATATTGGTCACACAATCGATTACCACTATAGACCGATCCGACTAAACTTTAGTTGAATCGGTCTTTAGTAGTACCTTTTCTCCAACCTAATCGTTGAGTTGGTACACTCAAAGTACATACCTAAGGACATTTTTGTTACAAGGTACATACTGTCGGTGTAACAAAAAACTCAGTACAACTATTTTGTTTTTTACTTTTTTGGACGCAAGATTTTTTTAAGGTAGTTTACACTCGAAGCATTTATTTGCATGTTTTATTAGGATCACTCGTATGTATGCCTTTCACAGGCAATTCGCTCGGAATCTATTGGACCGATTCCGATGGAATTTGATATCAATATGAATGTCAGTGACCCAAACAAGCATCCTTATTCAGAGTCTTTGTAATGTAAATAAACAAATTTTGAATTACGAATTAACTTTAATAGGAAAAATAATAATTAAAATGTTCGTCACTATACCTTGTGACATATCAAATTAAATTGTTTGTTTTTTTCTTTTATAATTCTAAAATGGTAATTAAAATAGAAGAAAATAGTTTTTACTTATATTTTAACGGTATAAAAGTAAATGATTCGTTCGAAAATTCGGAACCCTCTGCGCGCGAGGCCGACTCGCACTTGACCGATGTTTAGGAATAGATCACTTTATCAGGAATACCGGAGCGTAGATTCCTATGGAGAAAACCATCGCGTATGGACAACATACATCCAACGTTTCTGGTAACATTGCATTGGTGAACTGTCGACAGTCTGCGGGCGCCCTAAAATATAGTAGGTCATATCTTTATTTACGGAGTCCATTTACGTCTATTAAGCTTTCTATGAATTAAGCTCTGATGTTTATAAGCACCCACTATACAGGCTCAAACATTGTAAACAATTATTTGATGTATGGGCACTTGGGCTGTTCGTAACATGTTAACGTTTTGTTCTTATTAGAAAAGCTACTCTATAAGTAACGCTTATAGAGCTCATTTTAAACAAACCTTTACGAAAAGTAGGTTATCAATGCTCCTTTTGACAGAGGTTATGCGGGGAATTACCCAATCATTTACTGGTACTTCCCTACATATAGTCTATTTTCGCTGCAAAGGGCGTAAAGACTATTGAGAGGAATGTAAGGTTTCATAAATATAACTGAAACTACACGGTTTAAAATTCACTGATCGAAAGTTTTTGTACTGGCCATACTGACGGCGAAAATACGTGATGAAATAAAATCGGGAGACGAAATGTATTCGACTGGCCACAATAGTGGTGACAGTTCGGTGACTCGGGAGAAATCCGGCTTTGGTAGAGAGTGCATAGTGGATGGTAGCCAGGTGCTGGTATTGTTGTACCGTGGAGATTAATACTAAGAAATAAGTTTTGATAATAATAAGTTGTGAGAATATTAAATAAGTTTTGAAGATTAACTGTGGTTATTTCTGAGTTACCCTACAGGAAATTGACTTTTTTTGCAGTATATTTACACAATTATTTAAAAATTCGCTACAGTAATAATAATAGATCTCAATATCCAACATTTCCTTCATAAACATCAATTTTAAGCAAAACAGTATCTTTTTTTCTCGTTGCCAAAAGTATGAGATTTGGAGTTACGCCCTCAGTAGCGGAAAGGACTATTATACTATCGAGCAGCTGGAGAGGAGCCCGTGGCGAGGGTTCATAATAATGAACGCACTGTTGCATTTCAAATGCTGGACTCAGCACAGAGAGTTGAATTTCCAAAGTTGTTGTTTCAATATTCTTGTACGCAATCGTACAAAAATACTGAAACAACAACGTGGCAATTCAAAAACAGGCAATAACTCTTTTAAGTTACTATAATGGCTAAAATTTACCTTCGGCTGAATTGTTTAGTTCAAATGTAGTACAGTGATTGTGAATCACAGAGCAATGAATTGCGCCAGCGCGACTATTCCGGCGCGCAGCGACAGCTGTCAAAAGAAGGACGGGCAAAAATCTAAGGAGCCTAAGAGCAATAATATCGTAAGATTGTCGTTGGAAAGGTTTTTCAGTATTCTATAACTTTAACTACGACAGCATTGTATCGATCCGCTGTATCGAATTCAAATAAATTATTGTGAATACAGTCAAAACCCTATCCTAATTATATATATAAATATGAATTTAGGATCGTTAGGCAATATTTAAATTAAACGTATGATTAGAATATTTTTATGAATACACTAATTCATAGGGGAGTCCCAGTCCCGGTACTGGGTCTCAACTCTTGCCTACACTCCGTGGAGCACGCTGCTCAGTGCAGTTTTTTGAACAACATTTATCATGTCTGATGTGTAGAGGAATTGCAAATAGTGGCACGAAACTGGGAACAACGGGAGGAAAGGGTAGAGGGCTTTGACCGGGATAAAGGGACAGTTCGAGCTATATGTATATAATAAATAATAAAGGTGTGGAGGACTCGAAAAACAAATCTGATTAAAAATATTAATAAACTATTATTATATTTACAACTTATTTTATATTAATTATTTGTACTTTATTTACAATGTTTATAGATCATTTTATACTTATAATAAAAGCAGAGTATTGGAGTGTTAGTTGGATGTCTGGTGTCTTTACGGCTTGTTCAAATAATTTATGCTGTCAATTTATTCTCAAAAATAGTTCAATAAATCATCAAAAAAATTTAATACATGGTACATAATACATAGTAAATATATTTTCTTTTCACATTATAAAAGGCACATAGTATTATGCCTAGTATGTGTACATTTTTTAATTGATTGGCTCTGAATGATAATCAAGATATAATTACACAAAAATAAAAAGCAGTAACACAGCCTGTGTCTGGTTTGTTTAGTCTTTATCGCATTAAAATTAAAATACTTTAGATAAATATTTTTCCTCATAGATTAGCTAATACGCATAATAATTATCACGCTGAGCGCTCGAAAACCCAAAACCGAATTGTCAGAAGACATAGCCGCTCTTAGGTCACGTGTACACCTGAAACCAGCTTGCATACAAGTTGGTTTACATTGCGTGCTACCAAGGCATTATGTGATTTATTGCTCGACCATTGCCTTGCATGCGAGTTGGTAACGCAGACTTAGGGACTTAGGAAAGGGACCAGGGTCACTATGCTAGAATTCGTCTGCTACAGATTTAACTTGTGTCGCTACACGGATGCAGTTCGCTTATTAGCAGTATGATTAAGTATAGGCCACTCTAGCGCAAAGTTATAATGTCGACATAGTGACATTCTGTCAGTGATAACGATCGTCTAAAGTCCAAAGTGTTTGGGATTGTCCCAATCATTTTGGAAATCCCATTAATAATTGTTTTTCCGCTTTGTTTTCAGCTCTGATAAAATTTCACTTCGTCTTAAATAGCACCTTCAAATGTATCCTTAGTTATAATAAAGCTATTTCTAATTTTGATATTTCCCGACGAACGCGTTGCAGTTGGGGCAGTAGTGGTCCACGTTCATGCAAGCAGGTGTACAGTACGGTATGCACATGCAGGGCCAGCATCTGGAAAATAAATAAAAAGATAATGTTAGTTAGTTGCATGTTGTTGTTTTGAACGATAATATATGAAGTTGAGGAGCTCGTAGCTAAAGATTAACAGCCGCACGGGTCGATCTTTAAAGATAAGCAACGCTTGCCAAGGTTGGTCTGTGGATGGGTGACCATCTTGACATACCGAGTTTCCTCCGTGCCTCGGAAAGCACGTTAAGCCGTTGGTCCCGGCTGTCATTTGCAGATCTTTGGCAGTCGTTATGGATTGTCAGAAGCCAGAAAATCTGTCACCAGTCTTGCCTAGAACTACCGTGTTATAGCTATTAAACTTTAGTTTAGCATGAGCAATTGAATAGCTTTAGTATTGAAGTGGAATTTAAAAAGTTTCTAGCTTCAACTTGTTTGGATTAAGATTAACCTAACGCCTAAATTATTTTTGAGAGTCTCGTTCTATTTATTTAGAACTTTGTCAAATAGGCCATAGATACCTATAATATATACCTAATTATGAATTCATGCAGTACTTGGCTGGCATTGCGTCAGTTAACACACCGTGACATACTAAGAACAAATGAATAACTCACCCTATAAAAAGAAGACAGAGTGCCCAAAGATGCGTCCTCAGCGAAGGTCGGACTTCAACATTGGTTACAATTTGATGGCGACAGGATTGGCAGACGATCACCGCTGGGTCGGGACCTACCGGCTGACCAATCAGAACTGGAGCTGTGATGTAATGTGCTGGCGAAGGCTGCACGTGGATCACGTGAATTCCGGGTTCAGGACCCTGGTAGGGCCCTGAATAGGGAGGCGGGTTGGCAGGATAACTCATGTTTTCTGGAAAATAAAGATCAATAGATTATTTAGGTGCCAAATATTGAGTTGAAAAATAAGAATATAGTTAAACTGATGTAACACAGTAGTGCTTATTCTAGACAATTTAATGGATGGATTTTCCATAAATTCTAGAATTTCAGCGATCTAAAACTTGATGTAGGTTTGATGATTTCAAATGTCATGACAACAAAAAAATACAACCTTGGTAGTCTAACACTACCTACTGGACTGGACAGAAAGAATCGTAAGGCAAAACAAATCCCAGGATAATATGAATTAAATTGTCTATACCAAAATACAATTTTAAAAATTAAAAGAAAATTTTACACCTTTAGATGAATAGTCATTATGTCAAACTACGCAAAGCAATCAGTTCTTGGCTTGTAAAGATAATGCCAAATCTATTCTGCCCCTATCTATCTTATGTTCTTTCTGTCTGTCTTATTCTAGGACTTTTCCTATTTCATCATAACAAAGCCAATACTTACAAATTGTTCCTGTGAAAATAATCCAACTCCTAACGACGTACACAATCAATTAACTAATTCAATTTCAATCACAAAACCAACTTTTGAATCTCATACAACCAGTCTTAACACACAACACTGAAAAATGATTAAAATTTAAAATTCACAAAAAAAAATAATGCATGTATATCAGAACAATGCCACTGAGGTTAATGATGTTGGAATAAAAGGATAAGATAAGTTATCAGCTAACGCAACGACGTAAATTGTGTAAGGCTGTGTGTGCATGGATTTTGTTATTACAAATTGAATATTTGGCTATCGGTTAAAACCACAGAAAATCTGATCTGACCTGTCTTGCCAAGAAGTACGTGTTACCCAGTTTCTGAATAGCGCTCCACGTAAAATACTGGTATTCAGCTGAATCCGATTTGACTGGAAGCCGATCCCAATGTATTTGGGAAAAGGCTAGGCAGATGGTCAAGACCACAGCGCCTGGATACGTCTCTGCAGTCACTGCAAGATAGATCTTTATATATGTCAACGGAAAATGGCAAACTCCGTTAGATTATAAAATAACTTGAGAGATTGAAAAACTTGAAAAAGAGAGGACATACAAACGAAAATTATGTTACGACATAAAAATAGACTAAACTTACCAACATCGCGACTAAAAATGCACTCCAATAGTACCTTTGTCATGTCCATAAAAATTTATAATAAGTTACCCGAGCTAATCAAGAATATAGATAAATATAATGTCTTTGTCAATAAATTGAAGCATTTCCTTATGAACAAATGCTACTATAGTATAAGCGAATACTTAAGTGATAAATTATAAAATTCACAACTTTACTGTCTATTTATATCTATAAATGTTGTGTATTAAAGCTCACTACCTACTCATTAAACGTAAAAATTAATTTCTAAATAAATACGAAGCGTCCAATAAATGACTTACCTTACCGATAATAAATAATAATTACGTAATAAATAATAATAAGTTAGTAAAATAATAATAAAAATTGTTTTTACAATGTTACTAAATTAATTAAAATACCTATATAATTTATAAGACAATCATTATAATTCCTAAATTAAATTCTGCATTAATAAACCAGTAAAACTAACAAATATCTAATAAAAGTTATCACATTAATCACTCAGTGTTCTTCCTCCTTTCTCCTACTTGTTCTATGCTGTGCCCGATAGGGTCCATAATTGTGACTAATATAATTATTTCCTAACAACTTTATACATTATGGTACGCAATAAAGAATTGAGAATTGAGAATTGATTGTAAACTCTCGATAAATTGTAATTCAGTTTACAATTTATCGAGAGTTTACAATCTCTCAAGTTATTTTGATCATTTGGAATTAATTTAAACACATAAAAATGTAATAGTCTATAATCTCTGCGTGTTGGTTCGAAAAATTGTGGACTGACATAAACTGGCGACCAATCAGCACCCTGGTCTACAATTTATGTGCAGGATAGTCGCATACATAGTCTTAGGTTTATAGTAAATAGTTAGGCACGAGTTATTTTCGAGTAATGAATACCGTCTAGTTAACAACATGTTTTTAGAAAGTAGCCAAATGTGAGGGACTCGACCGCGGTCGGGCACTTTCGGGTTGCGTTGTCAATATTGTTATTGCTTAGGTAATGGCCGAGCCCCATAGTTAAGATCCCTTGTTTTGTATCATTTTTGTGAAAGTTTTATGTCTGTGCCCATTAATAGAATTGTGTAATTGTTTCTGATATTTCCTAACGGCCGGCAACAACCCTTGGTAATCCGCGCCGAAAATATTTTATAAATTTATAAATAAACAACCGTAGCGAGTACCGGTCTACCCCCACTACGCGGGGTGAAACTGACGTCAAAGACGCATATAAAAAAGGCCTGCAGGTCCAATCAGATCCCCCGCGTCCGATCACCATGTATGGCAAGCCGATCCCCTGGGAGAAGCAAGCCAAATACCTGGGGGTCATCCTGGACAGCCACCTTACCTTCGCTGAGCACATGGGCCCGGCAGGCCCGTTTTCGCGCCGCCTTCGCTCAGGTAAGGATTCATTACATCACGCCCGCCCGTAGCAAATTGTCACTCAAGTGCAAATTGCGACTCTTCACCGCGGTCATCCGTCCCATCATGACGTACGCTTGCGCCGTCTTTGCACACGCAAAGCCCTGTCATCTCCACAGGATGCAGACACTCTAAAACCGTTTCCGTAAAATGAGACAGCAGTTCATGAAACGCATAGCCAAACGTTTCTTCGACATTGCTGTAAAACACCGTAACCCCCTTATCGCATCGGCCGTCCGATACGAACCCTCCCGCATCTCCAAGGTACGCCGACCGAGGCACACCTCGTCACACCCAAGGACTCTACTACTCTCCTCCAGGAGAGTCGCCAAGAGACCAGCACTCTTCGCAAACCACGGCCGTCCTTCCGCCCTCGCCGCCGAAGCCCGCCGCAACGTCCCCGTCAAAATCCGCCCCGACCCTTGCTCGAGCCAGCCCGTGCCGCTGAGCCTGTAGTCTTAAATTCGTCCCCTAATATTAATTGTAGTTTGATCCAGCCCGTCCCTAGCTGTCCTCCCCCCAGCGACGCCCTAAGCCGAGGCCCGTACTCCACAGGGGGTGCCCTTAGCGTGTAGTCGCTTAGTTTGTAAGTTTTTTAGAAGCCCTGACTGGAGGCTTTAATATTATATTAAGGCCACCACAGTCAAGCCCGGTTCAGCAGTCGACAACCTCAAAGGTTGAACTGCGAGACGCCACTCAAAAAAAAAAAAGCAGATCAGTTCCTAATCGCCGTTCCTATTGAGAGTTCCTGTTCCTATTCACGGTTCCCATTCAGAGTTCCGAGTCATAGTTCCGACTCGAGATCTGCTACGAGACACAAGACGGCTGAGTCTGCAGGGACAGTACTCGCTGCCATCGATAGAGGAAAGAGCATTTTCATTTGAATACTTCCAACGTGGCACCTTCTTCACAGTAACAGTATCTTGTCGCTTTTCAACCCTCCAATCCAGCACACTTGTACGACGAAAAATTATCTGTTTTGGTGTGATAGTTAAATTGGAAACTCAGCCCCTCATTAGCCTTTGTTGGTGTGAGCTCGTATCTAAACAGACCAATGAGAGCCTTGTTTCCAGGTTTACTATCACACGAAAACGGATAAATTGTAGACTTGTGCTCTGATTGGTTGCCATTTTATGTCAGTCCACAATTTCTCGGAATGACTTCGAGATATTATAGACTATCAAATTTTGATGCGTGAAAAGTATTCCAAATGTTCAGTTGACAATTTACAAATATTGACAGGGCTTTGAACTGTTTTTTGGATAAAAAAACAGTTCAGACCGACTATTTGGTCGGTCAGTTACATTACCCAACACTTTGGAGACGTAGTATTTTGCGTTATCCAACCAATAAAATCTTTTATCATTATCAGTGATAAAAGTCATCAAAATTCAGGAATGGGGGCTTGTTACGGTATTTCTAGACCAATTTTTACGGAGACGTCACGGCACGAGAAATTTTATCACACTGTATCGTATACATTTTTTGTTTACGTGACAAAAGTAAAGACATATTTAACACTTTTTGGTTATCTAACTGACGGATAAAAGACTTTTAAAGTGTCCGTGGATGGCCAAAAATCTTTCTGTAATAGGATTTACGCGAATCTCCGATTCTATCGATTTACCTAGACCCTGACTGAGATAACGCAGACATCTCTTAACAAACTAAGAAGAGAGAGAATTAGTAATCAATTTATCATACAAGCTAGCGTTCGTAGCAGCAAGGAGCATTAATGTTGATATCAATGTTCCTTCACTTATTGGTTTGTTTACCATTAGGGACAAAACATGCTTTTGTTCCATTCCACATTGTTAATAAGATTGTCAGATAAAAGTCTAAAACTGACGACGATTGATTAAATATAATGGACGATATCATGTTATCGCTTGTGTTAATCTCATTAGTTTATATAAACAAGCTGTGCTCTTGACTCTGCCCGCGACACGTCCCTACTTTTCAGTTTCTGCTTTGGAAGATAGCCTAACATAACAGCAAGACAAAAATGATCCTGGTTGGCTAGGGTTTCAAACAGAGTAAGTACATTTACCTATTGCCAGTGGAGCAACTTAAACATTGATCTGGGGCGGTAAATGCGTTGATTCACCACCATAGAAAAGTGATATTTCCGCCTTCAAACACTGAAAAGCTCCGCAAATATTTTTGAAGGGAATTTGAAAACGGTTTGATGAATCTACAAACATCTGTACATTAAAACCGTTGATAAAGAACTATAAACTACTATGTTAATTCTAATATTATTATAATAAGTTGGGAAATACCAGCAGACCAAAATTGTTTATTAAATAAGGAAGGAAATGTCATTATTTTCTTTGTTAAAACAGCGATTTAATTCATGAAACTTAAAGTACCATCGTCTTTACTGATACGTATGAAATAACTCAAATCACTCTGTCAGACTTGAATTACGTTAGAACCAAGCTTATCTTGTTACCTCATAAGTTTTGGCTGGCTAGTCCGAATAGGTACTCCCAGTCAAACCGGATTCAGCTGAATACCAGTAGTTTACGTGGAGCGGCAGCCTACCAGACCTCCACAACCCATTAACTGGGCAACACGGTACTTCTTGGCAAGACTGGTTTCAGATTTTATGGGGGAAGTTGATTTTTTTTTCGCAATTTTCTGTGTTATGCCCATAGTGAAAGTTGTTCAAAATGATGAGTACAAGACCCCTTAAGAGGTTTATTCTGTTACACGTTATATAGAGGATAGCGTTAACCTACTATGACAGTTCATAGATTTCCCTAGCATGACCCAATTTAGGATATTTTCCTTTCAGAATGGGGAGAACCTTGCTCCTGCATAGCTTCGATCGGTCATACTCGCACCATTTTCAAGCCGCAGCTCAGCCCTTTATCCATGGGTTTTGTAAAATAGACTAAACACTTCTCGTTTAATTCTCAATTGCTTATAAAGGTCGGTTCCAGTGCTGTTTTTAATATAACAAGTTGTGGATGCATTCATTTGGGTTTCCACTTGAGCTATACTCGTAAATATTGCATTAAATTGACGTAAAATATTTCTCTCGAGCGGAATAAGTGCCAGTTTTGTCGGATAAAATAAAAAATGAATGGGTTTTTAAGAGGCCTAACAAGTATAGTGCGGCGGTTTTTGCAACAAAAACCATATCTATCATTCCACCACATCGTAAAATGTAGATTTTATTTAAATTGCCCGATGAAGCGCAACAGTTTACAGGAATAGTAAATAATAAGACAAATGTTGCTAGTAACAAATAATATAGAAAATATTTAGTGTGGAAGGCAAATCACTGACAATCTACACACACTTAGCTTAATCTGTTGTAATGTAGATATTTTTTTATCAGACGTGGAACGGTATTGAATTGCGCAATATTTCGTCAGGTAAAGGTTTTTTCCCTATAAACGATAAATTATTCCACTTGCATTCTTTATTGGACTTGTGTGCATCGAAAACAAGTAGGAAAATGCAAACAATATCACGGGATGCGCTTTTGTTTTCCGATTCCAAATACTTTTGAAATGTGTTGAAGTAACTACATAGTAGGTACTTAGTAAAACAATTATCGTGAACAACATTGACTGATATCGCAAGTAGCTGTTCAGTAGGTACATTTGGTCAAGTTATGTACCTAATTGAGGCAGCAAATTCTTTTTCGACGGCCTCTTCTATATCGGTTATCTTCATTTGAAGTATCTTATCTTCTCTTCCATACTTTAGTAATGAGTGCCGCTCATTTAATATACTTACTCCAATATTTTTATAAAAAGGTTCAACTAATGATATTTTTTTTATTATTTTCATTTATTAAATAACGTTCAGTCTGTAATTTAAAAGATTTACTACAGCTAACGAGCGAGCGATACGAGTTTGTGAATCTAAGGCACCCCGACACGGATTGATTTGGTTTGAAGGGGATGACGGCAGCTAGCGTGATCGGCAAAGAAATCAAGAACAAAGAACCTTCATCCTCTTTATGTTAGGTTCCTTTAAAAACTGCAGACAGAAAAAGGAGATCCGCGCGGCCAGGCTTCGTCGACTTACGACCGTTATTTAAGCCGACTTTACATATAGTTAAATAATATGAAGTTACAGTATAAAAGATACAATATGAACATTGTAGAAAATGCAGGTGCAGGGTGCGAAGAGCAAAACAAAAGTCGGAGCAAAAACACAATATATGAAATGAAAGACACAGACACAGAAATAAAAATACTTTACATAAAGAGGAACAATTATAAGCACAAGAATAAGACTCTTATTTATTATTTACATAACAACTATAAATTAAAGAACAACTGTTCAATTAATAAAAAGTTCCAAGCCTACATATGTCCTCCCACATGGGTGCAAGTAGTGATAGGCGTAACCTAGGTGACAATTCAAACTATCAATGAACATGTTTTTGATTTATGCCCAACTCTCGAACAGCCAATCAGGGACGACTGCCCCCCCGACAGGTCCCGACAGGTTTCGACTTGTTGAGACTTGTCGAAAGTCGAGCATGATCAATGGCAAAACATTTTACTTTACTATTATGATTAGTGACATACATTCAAAATACACCTACTCACGTATGAGAAGGCTTCTCTAACATAATAACATTTGCCATAACTGGCTTAGATGTAGTTAAGTACTATACAAAAGATTGCTGCGCTTCTCAACAAATATTATGACTTAAAAAATCCATTACCTACTTTAAGTGTAGTACAATATATCAAATGAAAATTATATGGAATGAAATTTCATAGATTCATATCATTGAGATAACTCCACCGCCTGTTTGGGGTTAAATGAAATTAAAGAAAACAAAATACATTGTTTGCCAATTTTCTTTATTTATTCATACACATAGTAATTATATTTCAAATATTATTGTTTTAATAAATACTTTAAAATACAAAGTATACCTAGTGTTACATCGGTAAAAGTAACAAAGTCCAAGGCAAAGTTTAGATTCCAGAGACAAGAACCTTCTCACAATTCATATCTGTAAATCTCGTGTGATATTGGTTAAGGCTTTCAGTAGAAAATTGGCAGTAACTACGATCTGCACAATGATAGTCAAAATCACATTCCTCATGTCGACAAACTCGTCAGTACTAAGCGAAACTTTTCAAATAATATTTATCTGGCTCCTTCTTGCAATTGTCACTATGCGGCATGATGCCTTCGACATTCATTGTGCCGCGCACTAGTTAATCTATCACCACTACACCAGGTTTATCGCTTACGATAGTCCTAATAGTGATGGTAGATCCGTCCCAGACTCTCAGTACAATGACATAGTCATTTTCGAAAACTGGTTCGGCAACTTGCCTGAAATACAGAACTTCACAATCAATGAGGTTGTATTTCAAAGCAGATTGCTAGGTTGCTTATAACTACTTACAATTAAGATATCCATTATTTTTTTAACAGTTACATCACAAAATGTATCTACATCTTTAGCCATAACACTTCATTCAAAGTTTGCCACAAGATAGGTTGTCTTTCAGTTAGCACTTCTCTAAGTCTTCGTGGGTAGACCAATTATGTATTTCCTATTTTTGAACTTAGAATTTGAAAACAAACTATAATTATCATAAAACCCCAGAACCCAGAATTTCAAGGGTACTGTTAATTCAAATGATCACTTAAATTTCAACTGTAAATTCAGCACAGTAAAGTTGATACTTGTTACCACGATTTCGACCCACATTATCTCGAATATATTCAAGAATAAGTTTATTATTTTTTTTGCAAATTATACTGACTTTATGAGTCCGGTGTTTGGGTTACTTAACTATATGGCATTTATCACTTTTATTATTTTCAATGACATTGGTTTAAAGCTATCATTTTATGAAACGAAAATATTATTATTATATTAAACTAATAAAATCTTATGTCTAATAGTAAAAATAGGTACTACATTGGTGACCATTAATACAAAAGACAAATGGACGAAACACATTTTTTTTCAAAATAAATAAGATGAAAAGGACAAAATTATAAAGACTCCGTGCTATTGGATATGAAACCAAAGCAGTTAAAAAACTGAAAATATTAGTTTTTAGATACGATCTCATAATTTCATCACTGACTTTGCTAAAACTTTGTCCATATTGCGCATACTATTTGATAACACAATCGTGTATTGACACTTATCTTATTTTTTTCAGCATATTTCAGATTAAGGAACCCGTTATCATTATTGATAAAGCTTAGCTAGATTTAGTTGGTGTAACTTCCGATGTAGGCGTTGCAGTTTGGACAGTAGTGGTCTGCGTTGTGGCAACTGTCGAGACAGTAGGGTAGGCAGACACAGGGCCAGAACCTGGAAACAGAAAAATAACAATTAGAATAGAGAAACAAAATCAAGAAAACGAAAAGAAATCTATTGAGGCACTACTAGTTATCTATAAGCAAACGTATCGGGGAAGTTGGATTCAAGTAATAGTCGATTAGTCAGAAATTGATGACGCAATTACCACTTACTATGATATATGTCATTGATCATAACTTTCCTGTACCAGATAAAATTTTGAGTAGATGTAACAGTGTAGAAATTACAAGTCAATGTTCCTTAACAATGATGCCACAAAATACATGAAGTACTTACACACAACAAAGCAAGAGAGCGAACAGGTGGGTTTTCGTAGAAGTCTTCAATTCAACTCTGGTAACAATCTGCTCGTTACATGACTTGCAGGTTATTGAGGCTGGTTTGGGCCCCATCATTGGAGTGACCATCACTGGGATGACGGCGGGGCCAGCCTGGTAGACCATTCCATGGACCGGTTGGTGCATGGGTTGTGGTGGCTGCATGGGCTGTGGTGGGTATGTGTGCGACGTGTGAGTGGTGACTGTGACCGGAGGTGGTGGGCCATCTGTGTATGGTGGAGGCATGCCCTGGCCTTTAGCTGAAATAAAAAAAAAGGTTTTTTTTTAACCTGGATGGCTATACGAATAACAGAAGACCAAAGAAATGGTGAATAGAGTGTGTGTAATGACATATCTAGAAAGGATGTTATTACTGATGTGGCGCTTAATGTATGAATACAATAGAAAAGTATGCAAAAAAGAGGATATAATGTTGAGGCAACCTCAAATAATTAAGACAAGAAAGATGATGAAGAGAGTTCTAATATTGTTATTTTGGTGGTACCTATTGGTTTGAAAAAATGAAAAACATACCTAATCGTAATTATCTACACTAATCTACAGTCATATAGATAAAAAAATATTTAACATGAAAAACGCGTTTCGTTTATTGTATTATTTTCAGAAAAAGAATATCTTATCTCTTGCATTACATTTGTTGACTTAGGAAATGTGATACCTAGGTACTAAATGAGTGCATCGATAATACCTACATGAAAGAGTTTTTTTTCTAGATTTTTGTAATTATTTATAAAATTTATTTTTATGTGTTCCGCTTTTGTTTTATTCAGTGTTCACGATCTCGAACGTTAGCAATATTTCCCTATTTCTTCCTAATAAAAATGTAAATGACGGAATTATTGTTACTATGGCAAATAAATAATAATAGCAGAAAGATAATGCATCGCTAGAGTACAGTTGTAATACTAAAAATATCGGAACGTTTTATTTTATAGTAAACTGGGAGGTAATAAGTTCCTTAATAAAACATCTAAAATTGTTATGTTTGATATAAATCAAAACCGATCGACGATAGTAATTAGGATTCCGATCGTAGGAATGGATAAACCAAAACCCTTATATGATCACTCGTGTGTCTACTGTCTGTGTGACTGTCACAGCCATTTTGCCCTTGAAAAATTAACTTTTGTGACCCCACTGTATCGTGTGGCATATAAAATATATTTTTTTCATAATTTTTAAATTTAAAATTTCTCTTCCTTAAATTCGGAACCCTTTGCGGACGAATCCGACTCGCCTTTTGCCTTTTTTTTATTTATGAACCTACTTAGATGTACTTCCTAGTTCATTGGGAGTAGGACATAGTAAGAAAATAATAATTCAATTATAATACTTACGATCAATAATTTCACTGTTGTGATTCATTTCACTGATTTAGATATCTCTTTTTTATCACAAAATATATGTACCTTTTACTGGTTACCGTTCGAGGTAAGTGATTATACTGAACTTAGTTCAACGAAAATTCGATTTATAGATAAAATAATGTTGAGTGTAGATAACAATACTTTGATAAACACTTTTATCAGACTTTTATGATTATCAGATCTTTTTGCTATTGTATAGTCACCTTTCAGGCACGTTATTTTTTGTGTTTAGGGACTTTAGTATCAGATAAGTACCTATATTTATCTTTATATTGCTGTGATGACTAATGTGGCAATAAATCAACAAAATCTTTATAAGTACCTACTTATTTAGCTCTTTGGAAAAAAGAAATGCTTCTTTTTGCAATTGATATCTATGTACTTAAAATATTTAATCTAATCTTTTTATTATATCCTTAAAAATCTATTAGACTTTGTTTGTTCCGGATCCGGAGTGTGATGACGTTTTACAGCAAAACCGGCCAAGTGTGAGTCGGACTCTCGAACGAAGACTTCCGTACCATGATAAACCGAAAAAACTCGTTTCTTTTGTGGGTATTTTTTATTATTTGTTGTTATAGCGGCAATAGAAATACACTCTGAAAATTTCCTACAATTTCCTACTAGTCCGGTCAAGTTAGCCCGAAAAATAGGTGTACCAGCCTTGCATAAATTCCCAAGCAGCTGAATATTTACATGAAAGTTAGGTACTTAGTATTAATTGAGTTTCCAGAGAGGAGGGGATTTCTCAACATTTGCAATTTTTTATCGTGAGGCTGAAAATTTATATCTTAAAACTTTTGCTAACTCGAAAATAACTCAATTTGGTTTTGGGGATCAAAATCGTTGCATATTAGCGCTAAAATGTCCAATGTCAAGAAACGCACTCAATTACCAGTCATCCTGTTTTTGCGGCCTACTCGTCCATGTTATGAAGAACACAAGTTTTTGAATCGCTTTAACTCAGAAATGGTGAATCTTAGGGGAAAAGTGTCAGGACAGCTTTTTTGACAGTTGCGTGATCTACAATTTTTGTCTGGGCTATTCTTATCATTAGACTAATTGTTACGAAAAAATCCAAAAAACCCTTTTTTGCGAACTTTGATCTTGCACAATTTTTTTACACACGACTCCTAAGGGGACTTTTCACAATTTCTTTATAAATGGTATCTTTAACGTTCATGTAAACTTTCAGCTTTCTGGGAATTAATGCAAGGGTGAATGTCTATTTTGACCGAACTATACCTATTACGGTTCTTGAGATACAGCCCGCTGACAGACAGACGGATGGACGGAAGGACCGAAGGATAGACGGACGTATAGACATCGGAGGCTTACTAATAGGCTTCCGTTGGTAACCCTTCGGCTACGGAACCCTAAAAATTACAGTTCTGCCTTTTCCCAACTATGTTGGGGTTGGCTTCCAGTCTAAGCGGGTACAGCTGAATACCAGTAATTTTACAAGGATTGACTGTCTATTTAGCCTCCGCAACCCAGTAACTGGGTAATACGATACCCCTTGATAAGACTGGTGTCAGATTTGTTCTTATGAATACCCAAAACTACCCAAAGATGTTCAAATATCAGCTGGTACCAACGGCTTCCTTAGGCACGGAGAAAACTCGGTATGTAATAGATGGACAGTGGGCACCCATCTACGAATCGATCTCGGCATCGAAGTTCGACCGAGCAGAATTCTGATATGTATGTAACCATTTCAGCTTTCCTGATTTTATTTATTACTAGCTTTTTCCAGCGACTTCGTACGCACATATCCCGTTTTTGTCCGTTTCCATATAGGCAGACCTTCCTCATGAATGTGAAAAACAAGATTTCCCAAATCCGACTGGCAGTTCCAGAAATTAGCGCGGTCAAACAAAATAACTCTTCAGCTTTAGTTTTTGTCGGAACACCATAGTGTAATAAAAAAAACGGATTTTATAGCAATCTGAAATCGAATAACGCAATAATCAACGATTATGACGTACATCTAATCCGATGTCGTCCGAATTATCGCTCGTCATGAAAGTCACGCATTGAACGGAGACAGCAGAGAGCGAAAGAGAGTATACCTCTCAGTCCACCCGCACCAGCAAGGCAGCCGGGCGTCGATGGGTGGTTAACGATCTCCAGTCACCATCCACCACCACCGGAGGAGACTGCGGGCGTCGAACTTTAGACTGAATCGTTACCTGACCAGTGAGGCCTAAAGAGGCGGTGAGCTATAATGTTCCGTGCGTGCCTTATATGGGAGTCTGTGCTGCTGCGGTCGTAGGATCAGCCGCATTAGGTGATGGTGTGGGATGGTGCTTGTCGGGGGTACGCGTGAATATCGTCTTCCAGACCCCAGACTTATGGCAGCAGAAGGTAGTCGGCAGAAGTCTCACATACAATTCATTCCCCCCAATTCCCCACAAAAAAACATAAGAAAAAGAAGGAACTTATGTGATGAATAGTGAAATGAAGCTATAAGAAGCCGTCCATCAACAGATATTTTGTCGTTCGAGATAATACGAATATAACGAATATTTATCAAGACGATGCAAGAAATGATTGAAGAGTTTTCTTAAATGGAGATTCCAGCAGCAGCTACATGTGAGGGTCGCCCGGAGGACACGGTGGAGCATACGGTGGAGGTCTGCCCTGCTTGGGCAGAGCACCGCCGTGTCCTCGTCGAGGCGATCGGCGGCGGCAACCTCTCGCGTCCGGCCCTGGTTGAATCCATGGTCCGGAGCGAGGAGGCTTGGGAAACGGTCACCTCCTTCTGCGAAGCAGTAATGCTAGCAAAGGAGGAGGCGGGCCGCGCGAGGGAAAGGCAAGGACTTCGTCCCAACCGCCGCTACAGGAGAAGACGCCCCGGGCGTCGGGAGTCGCAGGGCGATCCCCGGCCACCGTAGGCGCGGGCCTGCGGACGGCGAGCGTTGGGTAGCTCGCTGTCCGATCACCGCCAGGGCTGGGTCGATGGCGCGTAGTGTTTCACGCGCGCCTCAAAGAGATGGCCGGGGCCCGCTAGGGCCAGAGCCTGCCAGGGTTGCGGAATTTATTCGAAAGAGTCACCGCGGCCCTGGAACGCAAAGGGCTTTAGAAGGAACACGGATGGGTTTTAGTCAGTAAGAGTCTGACACGCCCTTCCGCTCCACCCAGAGCGGAAGAAGTCATTTGATGATTTCCCATCCTTAAAAAAAAAAAAGCAGCAGCTACATAATATCACCATGATTATATATTGCTAAAAATGTCAACAAATAGCCCACAGAGTTTCAAGACGATTCAAGTAACCATTGAAGAGTTTTCTCACATGGAGTCGATTCTAGCAGCAGCTACATAATATCATCATGACTATAATATATTGCTATGAAATAAAAACAAATAGCACGCGAACTATCAAGACGACGCAAGTAAGTGTTAAAGAATTGTCTCATATGAAGACGATTCCAGCAGCAGCTTCATAATATCACCATGACTATATATTGCGTTAAAATAACAAAAATTAGCACACAAACTTTCAAGACGATACAAGTAACCGTTGAAGAGTTGTATCACATGGAGACGATTTCAGCAACAGCTTCTTAAAATAACCATGACTATATATTGTTATATCACTTTTCCATTTCCATACGTTTGTCAGTTAAATTCAAATAAGGTCCTCTGATAGTACTTAAAACAAGAAATTGGTATGTGTGAACATAGTTGCCTACATCAAGATTGTTCAAATATTATTATGGAAAAATTTAAGTGTGCTAAAAACTAGTTTTGAAAAAATATCAAAGTGTCCTCGTTTTGTACAACGCCTACTCGGAAAAACGTCCTCGCATTATACAAGTAATAAGAAAAAGTGTGTTAAATTAAGTCCTTGCATTGGTGTCTCTGGTCAGATGGTTAAGGTCCTCGTTTGGCTCACACGCAGGTCCTCGTATGTTACTTCCCAGGCGGGTTTTCCAATATATGTAGGTCCTCGGATTGTTTATAGGAAGCCACACCAAAAAAAAAATGAAATAGCACTATAAGAATGGGCTCATCAGCCTAAATTCCGTTTTCTCTTTCGTTCATTCTGTCTTGTTAATAAAGTCGTAAGTCGTCGTTAACCTGGTTTTTTTAGGACGTCCTCGGTGACTTACACTATAGTCCTCGTATGGGTGTATGTACAAGTAATGGTGTGGAATGAGGCAAGTTTTAGGCGACCATTGTAGGTACAAATTCGATTTGCTGATACGTAAGATAGCATTGAGGAGAAATTGACACAATCTTTAAGATAATATGAATTAATCCTACCCACTCTTGTTGCTTAACTTCAACTGGGAAAATCAATGATGGTGGCAGGCGACTGATTCGTAATCTTTCCGTGTGACAAGCCTATTTGTGATTCAATTTTATTTATCAGGGTTTGAGTAACTTCGAACAGCGAAATAGGTCTAAACATTATCTTTGACTTATTTTCCCTTTTACATACGTAATATTTATTTGTTTCAAATTGCAAAAAAAAAGGTACCTATCATGAAAAATAAACAATGTTCTAATTTAACTTAATCTTTGAAATTCTAGTACGCCTCACCTGCGTCGGTGAATGTATCTACATTATCACAGTTAATAGGACATAACGCATGTATTTGGCTAATTAAAATTCAAAAATAAAATACAAATTATGTAAGGTATGTTACTTCCGTTACAGAGAAAGCGATTTTTTTTTAATTTGATTTACCCCTAGTGTAGCAGGGCTAAGGAGAATAACACAATTATAGTGATTACCGTTCTAAATTACAATAGGCGATACAATTTAGATATTGCCTAGCATAATTTTCGAAAAAATTTAAATCTATTGGATTGACATGCTCCATTAAAATGATACGTAATCAATCCCTTACGCTTTATTATTTCGACATTAGGCCAGTCAAATTAGCTTACAACATTGCAAAAATTTATAACTTTGATTTTTTTCTTGAATCGTGTATTTGATGTTAGCTCATCCAATAACATAAAAAAATAACATTTTCCATAGGGTCATTTAAAAAAAAAAACACAATCGCTTTTATTTCAATAAAAACTAGGAAAATTAAGTTATCTCTAATATTTTTTGACGATATGCAAAGAATAGATAAAACTAATTTATTTTGTCAGAATTGAACATTTCCGCCATAAGAAATGCCGTTAAAAATAAATACAAAATTTTGAAAACTTGACTAAATGTGTTTTATTTGTTTATAATTAAATTCAGACATGAACCGTTAAATGTAAATGAAACGAGCTTAATTCAGTTACATTTTTGCCTGAATTGCAATAAAAAAAATAAAACTAGATATAAATGAATGGCGGTAATGTTCAATTTTGTTGGTTAGCGAATTAAGATACTTAATTAAGTAATTTTATGAAAAGAAAGAAGTTAATTATTAGCTTGAAGAAAGAAATCAAAAAATAATATTCCTTATTAAAAAGGGATAGTTGCATGGATTATAATGTTTAATTTACTGACCTACTTGTAAAACTCGCTCTCTTCTACAAATTTTCAAAACAAACATGCCAGTTAATATTTTTCCTATCGAGTTATTATTGAAATTAGATGTTTTATTTAAAAAAACGAGCATCCGGGGGTTAACATTTTGCGGAATACATTTTAACGTGCTTTATTACTGCCTATATTTCACACGTTAACGGCAAAAATTTGAGTTAAGAATTATTGCAAACTTATGGCATAATTTTTGGCGTTTTTTGCCTGGACTATAATTAGCTTTCACTGTAGAGTGACATTTTGTTTAGAGCCAAAGGTCAGTGACTTTCTATTCAGCCAGTAAGTGTAAATTTGAAGATTAGGTGTTTATGGTTACAGATTTTGTTATTTCCAAGTGAAGTGCTGGGAGGGTGTTAAGTTGTGTCTCTGTCTACGGCTTTAGTGTTTATTTTGCTGCTCATGGGGGTCAGTCTACAGAATCCGTTTACATGTCTAGTCAATATACAACAAGAGACCAAGTTCACTGCCCTAGAGAACTCAATCACTGAGACTGTCCTGTCCGTAGGTCAGTCTACAGTAACAGTAACAAGTGTTATAAAATTGCAATGAACCAATTAGATAACTTCCAGTATAATAGTTAGGAACTTTTCTCTTAGTTTAGCCGTTCATGAAGCTTAGTAGGGATACATACCATATCAAAGGCCTTAGATAAGTCCTATTTTTTAAATCAAGTTGTCTTTTTTGAGTAAGGAATTCATAATGACATCCTGGGTGAAGCACTTACTCAAACTGCCGAACTTTTTTATTTCCTCAACTAACGTAAAAATAACCAAAGAAAACAAACATATAATTTTTAGATTTGAGTATCTAAAATTTTATTTATCTTAACTAAACAGTCTAATTATAAAAACATTACAATTTACAGGACATGTCAATTTAATCAGTCATTTCAATTCTTATTAATCTGATGCTAGAGATAAGCCGTGTTCCTTATACGTGATAAATTAGCTATACAGTTTTATTAAATAGTTATTTTTGGCAATTTGACATTTTGGACATTGCACATGAGCCGAGATTGCAATGACAAATGCATGAGAGGAAACAAATAATCTTGCGAAACTCAACCTTAGGTAACAAAATCTTTGACTGTCAAATACGTTAAAGTTTGAAAAGTCCGAAATCTAAATGATGATCTGATTTTACTGATAAATGATCAAAAGAAACATACTTTTGAAATATTCCATTTAGATTCAATTACAATATTGTCGCTGTACATATTTCCGTTGAAACTGACTTTAAGACTTAGCATTATACTCATAAATACATTTTAAATAATAAATAAAAAAAACTGTCAATGAGTGAAAAACCATCCACTACAAGACTTGCTCAGACCTCTCTGAACCACAGTGGTAGATTTCACCATGAAAAGTTTAAGCCAACCAATTATGGTTGATATGATTAAGAATACCAGTTAAGGTATTCAAAATAATATTATTACTCCACTTATTTCTAATCATAAAGGTTTAGTTGGTATAGCTGCCGATGTAAGCGTTGCAGTTTGGACAGTAGTGGTCGGCGTTGTGGCAACTGTCGAGGCAATAGGGTAGGCAGACACAGGGGAAGAATCTGTAAATATACACAAAAAAAAAGTTTTAGAATAAATCCTTATTTCATCCTTTGAACCAATGAAGTAAAGTTCTTCAAGATTACAAATTTTGCCACGTAAACAATTTACCTACGTGGCTTCTTTATGCATGATAAAATAGGAAAATAACAAGCTGATAAGAAGCTCTAGACAAATTAACACAAAACCTATAATTGATAACGACTGTCGAAATGCTAAAATGTTAGTGACGAGCATTATACCAATCCCATACATTATGAACTTTTAACAATCGTTGCAGCTGATAGAATGTCCTTTTTCTAGATGTTCAAGGACGTCAAATAAGATTGAATAGGTACTTACACTAAACAGAGCAAGACAGCAAACAAATGCGTTTTCGTAGAAGACTTCAATTCAACTCTTGTAACTATCTGCTGGTTGCACGATCGGCAGGTTATCGGCGCTGGTTTTGGGCCCATCTGATTTGCAACGACCACGGGCACTTGGTACGCAACCCCGGGTTGTACGATGACGGGAGGTGGACCGCCTCCTGTGTATGGTGGAGGCATGCTTCCATTTTTAGCTAAAGTTAAGAATAATAATAAAAAAACAATTACATTTTCTAGGGGTGTTAAATAATAAAATGTGCCTATTCTTCGCCACACCTATTTGTCACCTGACACTCAATTGTCATGTGTCATTAATTAACGTTGCTCAATATTTTCACACCTTTTCGCAAATAGTTCTAGTCTTTTCACAGTAGATTTACACTACTTAAGACTGAGACTTAGAAAAATCCAAGTTATTTTATTAAATTCTCAGAAAAAAGAAACGGTAACAACAGTGATAATATAGTAAACTGGATAAATATTGAAAAAAAAAAAACAATTTTTAATCTTCTGGGGATTTTAACACAATATTAAAATCAAAACATGCTTTTTAAAACTTACGGTCATAGTTCTCGGCCATTTCACTGGATTATAATTGTTCCTTTTTATCACTGTTAACTAGTTTCCGTATGAGGAAAGAAATTGTACTGATCTCTGCCCAACGTTGTCCATTTATATATTAAAATGACATCGAACGCTGATAACGTTGCTAGATTAATATTTTTATCGCACTTTTAGGCGGATCTGGCTGATAACCAATAGGTCACTTTTGAGTCATGTAAACTGTGAGCTCCAAAGCCTGCGATATAGATACGCAGAGATCGAACGATGTATTTTCCTCATTTCGCTTTGCACTGATTACACTTTGACTGACAGGACCTCCAGTAAACACTTACTGAAGGTATTTATTATTATATTATTGGTCCTGAAGCCAATCTGCATGCTAACCTACCTGTCTGGCAGTGTTAGCAAAGTGAAGAGTCCAACCTAACCTTTTGCCTTCACTAAGTGCACACTCGTACCTAAGCAGGAAGATTTTCCCAAGAAACGAAAATGGTATTCCTTTTTAATCGTACAAAATTTTACTTTACTTTTGTTATAGGAATATAAACACGAGCCACGAGCTACTCGTATTAAATTCAAGATTACTCGTGCTGTGGCAAAAGTACATTTTGGATACAAGTAGGCTAATTTCGTTAAATGCTACTCGTTTGATGATTTCCCATCCTTAAAAAAAAAAGTATATCAGACGAAAACTAAATACTCTTTCATAAAAATAATAGTTTGTTAAAAAAAAAGTGTGGGAAATGTTTTTTTTTAGCTTTTCGGTTGGAGTTGGGCAACCAGCCTAATATTGTAAATTAAATAGGTGGCTGCTACATTTCTCCACACAAGTGCAAAATACACGTCATATTAAGCCTAAAACCGGTGGGACAGGAGCCTGTTTTTAACTGAGTATGTTGACAATAAAAAACACAGATTCTTAAAACTAAGAATAGCATTGATTTCTTCAATAACATTTAAAATAACGTCAACCATCCATTGGTCCAGAATCGTAAAAATCTGCTTCGACACACACATTCACGAATTTAATGCATATTTACCCTTTTAAAGGATATACCAAGCACACATGCAGTGAATTGGTTTGACAGGTTGGTAATTTAATTAGTCTGTAGCTCAGTTACCTGGTTACTGGATTGTGTATGTAGGTCAGCAAGGTAATCGCTCTATGTTAAATCTGAAAATGCAGATTGATTGACGTTGGTTATTTACAAATGAACACTGTCGTAGTCATAATAGTAATTGTTTCCTTATATATTAGTTTATAAATGTTATTTTTGGAAGAAAATAAACATTATTATTATTATTATTTAATTTTGCTAGTTCAACCAATTTTATATCTTGCACAAGGATGTGCGGTGTCATCGCAACAGGCATTGGGCAGTTTTAGTATTACAGTTTACAAAAATACTTTTAAAAGGCTTTAAACAGCATCGGACTAAATACATTGCCTTGGGGAACTCCTGCACAAAGTTTCTTCTGGTCGCTGACATGTTAATCAGTGGTAACAAATAAAGGACTTCTAAGATATTTCGTGGACGTTTATAGATCCAGACTTCCAGGTCCTAACCGTCTTCGACCTATTTATAAGATAGTCAATTGGCATAACATACCATATGGTATCATAGCCTTTGGCCTTTCCTCCTTTGATATTTGCAAGCAACTTTATTATTATATTGCAAACTTTACATTTTTAACAATGAAATCTATTTATGCTTGGATACTTGGTCTCACTTTCTTAACCCATATTTCTCTTCTCATTCTTTCGTCCATACTGAATTCTAGAAGAATTATTTTTATAAGTTTCAAAATTACTAGATGTGAACTTCAGAAATTATCTCAAACAAACGTGGGTACTACCGGTATGGAAAGTACCTACCTACATAATTGAGGACATGGTCTACAAGTGTGCCATGTTTTATCCAAATAAGCCAATCATTGTTGGGTCATTGATCAACAAACATATGTAGGTATGTAGGCAATGATAGGTATGTAGGCAAATTGTTGCAGACAAATTCAGACAATTGTTGTAGTTTGTCATATACTTTTTATTTCTGTTTTGTTTGTGTGTTTTGTGTTTGTGTGTATAATACGTAAAGTATGCTTTCCGTATTATCTATTGCAGTCGTAAAGTGAGCGCATTTGTAATGACAACGCAACGATATCTGCCGGTCGATTCTGTAAACCTGTCACCATGAAAATTCAGGTGGAGTGAGCGCGAAGTGAAGTATCATTCCATACCAGTGAAGGCTTTTCACTTCGACATGTTTACAGAATTGCACTGCTGAACGCCGGCGCCGCTCAGTATGAACGAAGCGTATCTTTCCTTTATACCATCATTGTATGTAAGTGTTTTTGTACATCTTGCCAATAATAATATAATTATTAAATGGAAAAATAAAACTTGTATTTAATAAAATAGTCATTTAATTCAACCTTGAAATTGCAAACTTGCTTGTATGAAAACTTTAATTCACGAAATAAAACAAAACTAAATAATTTACTTATGTTTTATTTAATAAAATAGTAACTTAATTAAACTTTAAAATGACTAAGCAGTCTCCTGCTCGACAAAAGCCTCTTTCAATCTCGAAATTGCAACATTGGTTGTAGGAAAACTTGTATTAAGAAATGGCGACAGTCAAAATGTACGTTTCTTGAACCCTGGACAATCTGCCCGTCTCCAACAATGTATGCGGCTTGATTCGATCTATTCTTACATAGTTCGTGCCGATACTTGCGGGTTGATTACATCATTTTGGTCCCATCACTATTTTGAACCAACAATTTTATTCAGAGCTCAGAAACTTTCTTTTACTATACGAGTACTTCCCACTAACTCTCATTCGAAATATTTTTTATTTTTGCACCTAAGTAAGTTCTTCCCAAATTAATGATATTCTGAATTAGTTTAAACTGGTGAATGGATCTATTTATAAACATATATCATTTTGGCGATTTGATCAAATGTTTCACCGTCATGCATTAGACTTAAAATTATTTACATTTAAAAATGACAAAACACTTAGTCACGTTTTCCTTAAATAAGAATTCGATAAGATAATCTGGGTTTATCATATTGTTTCCTTTGTATTTCTGATAAAGAAACACAATATCAGGTTAGCCTATTTTTGGATTGTTGCTAGTTTTTGTAGCTCCCGATGAAAGCGCTGCAGTTCGGACAATAGTGGTCCGCGTTTTGGCAACTATGGATACAATAGGGCAAGCAGACACAGGGCCAAAATCTGGAAAAAAAAAATAGTAAGTACAAAGGCAAATTCTTGTATCAGGAAACAAATGATTGAAGTTGAGCAAGACGATGAAAGCTGGACTTTCTATCACCATGTAGTTGTTTTCAGTATTTTTCTGAAAAACGAATTAATACTGAATCTTCCTGCGCACATGCGCATCTGCATGAAATCGAACCTACGCATCCGCCTCCGCAATTTTTTAACATAGTTGTACCTAATGGAGATCTAATAAAGATGATAATGTGATGTGTCCAACTTGGGAACCAATTTAATTACTTTAATGCAGTTTTTCAAAGTCAAAGTCAAAGTCAATTCATTTATTTCAACTAGACCATTAAAAGGCACTTTTGAACGTCAAATTTACAGTTTAAAATTAAAATATAAGTGACTCTAGTTGTCCATTCGCAAAAAGTAGATTCTTATGGAGAAGAACGGACAAGAAACTTTCAGCCAGTTTCAGTACCCTGTTTAGTAGACGTGGGTTCTATGCGATTTTTTTGTCGTTAAAAATCGCCTAGAAGGAGACCAAGCACAAAACTATTTTCTAAATTTGCTCCTTTTAAATTTTCATTACTTACACCTAGGTGACCAAATGTTTTTTCCTAGTAAATGTTTGACTAATATTTTCCTAATTCGAAGTTAACTCTACAGCTACGCCTCAGCTTCCGCTAAGCTAGCTTCCGTCTTATCATCAATTAGATCGCTATGATATCCGACCAAAAAAATACTCACACTAAACAAAGCAAGACAGCAAACAGATGGGTTTTTGTCGTAGACTTGTATTCAACTCTGGTGACTATCTCTTGGTTGCAAGAGGGGCAGGTCATTGGCGCAGGCTTGGGGCTCATCGTTTGTGCGACCAGGATGGGGATGACGGTTGGGGTGGGTTCCGCTTGGTACACCACCCCTGACGTGGTCGTGACCTCGCCATCTGTGTATGGTGGAGGCCTGCCCTTGACTGAAATTAAAGATAAGATAAATTGAAATGTGTGATTCTTTTCTTGGCCTTGTGCTCTAAACAAAATGACTATATCAACGATAATGATTGTGGAAAATGTATGTCTCGTACCTAGTCAATCCCAAACATGTTGGCATTTCGACGCTTACTATCGCCGATACTTCATCTAGGCCTTTTTATCCTTAGACGAAAATGCTGGCCTTGGGAAAGCCTTTTGTACTTAGATATTGCTTATGATAAAAGCACAGTCCAGGTTTATTTTTAAGTGCATAATTTAGCTTAGAACATTGTTGTGCCCCTTTGTGTGCTATTCTCTGTAAAAGATTGTTGGCCTTAATCCGCCACGCGGGCTAAGTACGGGTTCGGGAACACATGTCTTCGACTTTTTGGGTCTTTACCATTTTAAGAGTTGAGCCACTTCCGCTCTCTATTTGACTCCTTGTTGCCAATGTTCATAATAAACCACAATGTTATCGGTTTGAAGTTCTCACAGGAAATCGGTACGTTTGTTAGTCATGACCAATATACCTTTTTATCAATAAGTATAAGTATTAAATAATATCTTTTGTTTATCTCAAAGGTAACTATTTAAGGAAAAATTTATTTACTGTACGATGTATTAAGAGATTACAGCATTGCCTCGCCCATTTTTCGTGATAAAATAACATAAATTACGTAATTCTATCATTTTATTTGATATTAACTTAAAATGTTATGTTAAATTAAGGCTAGGAATGCTTTCTAAAACTATTATCATCATGACCTATATAACTGAGATAGTCCTTTGCCTCACCTTGTAACTCATATAATAGTAGGTAGGTCTTTGCCTCACCTTGTACTATATATGAGCCTATTTATGTAAGCAGTAAACGCCCATTTGTAAACATATGGAATGCATGTGACTCATATCCTCTTCTGAAATATTGGTAACTAATGTGCCTGTGAAACTTTTCATTTCGGGCAAAGCATGAATTACACCAGGGGCCACAGGTGACAATCTTATAATCCGACAATTTTGAATGCCTTGCCTGTCTGAAAAGAGAAGGCAACGCACAGGTACCCCTGGTACCTATTGCAGATGTCCACAAGCAGCGGGTGGTGACCTCTTAACATTTGGTGGTTTTCCTGCTTGTTTATCACTCTATGGCATAAACATATGATTCAATTGTGAAGGCTAATTGTTTCGTACTTAAGAAGTATTCAAATTCAAGCCGCAATGTCATCTCAACGACAATCAATGTCAAACAATTGACAAAATACTACTACTTTTAACCGTTCGAACGCCGTTGTCACGTATGTCACCGGAAAATGGAAAACGCCGTAAGATTGTAAAACATCGCGTGAAATTGTTAAATATTTTTTCTAAATAAGACACGGATATATTGGAAACTATTGAATTTGGATGGGACTTATTGTATACTTAATGATTCTTTTTAACGGAGAGAATATGTCTAACGGAGTCTGCAGTTTTCCGATGACATATACATGACAAGCAAGCGCGTGCCTTGTACGCTAAATGTCACAAATATATGTGACAAAAAAGTACGGCAAATTTGTGGCTTGGCGTCGGGGGCACGCCGATGCGTTTATGCTCTGGCGTTCAAAACGTTAGCAGACTGCGATGAGAACGCTCCTTGAAAATACTATATGGAATTGCCCTCTTTGCTTTATAATAGAGCAATTATTATAAATTTGACGATATTACATAGGCTCAAGTAGGTCATAATATTATTAAATAGAACCCAGAGAGATGAGGCATTGACAGAGTGAACTTTTTGGTAAACTGTTTAACACATTATCCTTGTTACATTAATTAAAAAAAAATATATATATTAAAAGAACTCCTTCATGTTTTAATCTAGGTGCCTTGTCTTAAATTAGTTTTAAACTTTTATAATATTAAAAAATTCTTACGATGCATTTCTTCGGTGCTCATTTTCACTGTCTTATAGAATATCCTTTTACAACCAAACAGTCACCGTTAACTGGTTTTCGTATGAGGTAAGATATTGTACTGAACTCTTCCCAACGAATGGTCGATTTATAGATAAAAAATGTCGAATATTGATAACGATAATAGATAAACGTTATTATCAGACTTTTAAGCAGAACTTTTAGATATTGTATAGGATTGGTCACGGTATACCTACCCATCTAAGATAACGACGTCGAAGGTTGTGAAGAAGAAAAGGCGGTTTTTACAGCGTCGATCTTTTTCAGCCAAGAACATCAGTGCCTTCCATTAGATCCGAAGACATTTATGGAATTTAAAAGTAATCAAACTTTTTTAAAAACCCTTATCTACCAGACTCACAGACCTTATCCTTAAGTCCCGTTACCAAATCAAAGTAAGTGCCCTTGACTTCTTAAAATCAAAAAAAAAGTATTTAACATCTACTCGCCATATTTTTGTCTATATTCCATTAATTGGAATGGTAGTGCTATTTATTTGTTACCCGATTGTAAAGAAGCCCAATTATGCGTCCTTTAAAAGATTAGTTATTGGTTTTAAGCATCAAATAAAACAAAACGCATAATTTACGTACAATTTAATTATGAAATAATCAGATTCAGTTTATTTACAAAAATATTTCGTAATCCTCACAAATCGTCATTTTAATCTGCCTCGTATACACTGCACTTTAGTGCGCCTAAAATTGAAACATCGTCAATAAATGTTTCATATAGTCACGTTGTCAAAACACACGTCACTTGGTAACGTAAACTCATAATCATGGCACTTATAATTTTGTTTTCAACGATATCATTTTGTTTTCATTGTTTGAGATAAAGGAACTCATTTTCAGATGGGAAGTTTTAGTAGAGGTAGCTGCCGATGTAAGAGCTGCAGTGTGGACAGTAATGGTCCAAGTTCTGGCATTTGTCCACAAAGTAGGGGATGACTGCGCATGGCCAGCAACTGAAAATGGAAAGGAAAATTCATTTTTGAAAATCTTTACACGGCGCACGGGCTTCATAAGCTGCGCAGTCTTTTTCCAACTATATTAAGGTCGGCTACCAGTCAAACCGGATTCAGTTGAATACCAGTATTTTATATGGAGCGGATGCCTTTGTATGCTCTATCAATAAGGTTTGATTACACAGCTCACTCACAAAGTACCTTATTATGGTCATGGGTAAAATTTCGTTTAAAAAAAAACATTCTAGCTTTTATCCCATCGGGAATTTTTAAAGAATAGACGTCATTTTTAGATTTTTGGCAGTCGTTACGGATTGTCAGAAGCCAGTAAATCTGACTCAAGTCTTGCCAAAAACTACCGTGTTAGGGTTGCGGAGGTCTGGTAGGCAGCCGCTCCACGTAAAATACTGGTATTCTGCTGAGTCCGGTTTGACTGGAAGCCGACCCCAATATCGTTAGAAAAAGGCTAAGCAGATGATGAGACGTACAAGATAGTAGAGACGTGTGAGGTACCTACTAACCACATAAAACAAAACATCATAGCACACATATGAGTCCCTGTATTAGGTCTGGCTTTTATTGTTGTGACGATGACTTCTTTGCAGGATGGGCAGGTGATCGATGCTGGTTTTGGGCCCATCTGATTCCCGATGACCATGGGCAGGACATACGGGGTGGGCTGCACAATGTACGCTCCTGTGTTTGGTATTGTTCCAGACGCGGCCAGTGGTACAAGAATAGGTCCCTGCACTGCTATTGCATTTGCCGTGTTGGCCTCTTGTTGTGGATCGTTGGGTGTGTATGGCGGAGGCGGAACCCGTTCTTTGGCTGTCACTATAACAATAAAAAAATACAAGAATGTTTAAAAGCAACCGTTATGGTGCGACTTAGTTTGTCTGACTGTCACAGCTGCTTTTTTCGGGAAATTTTCACAGATGATGTATTTCTGTTGCCGTTACAACAACAAATACCAAAAAACTAAGGAATAAAATAAATATTTCAGGGGGCTCCCATTCAACAGACATGATTTTTTTGCCGTTTTATAGATAATGGTTCGGTTACTGCGTGGGCGAGTCCTACTCGCACTTGGCCGGTTTTTTTCCTTCATAATCTCTTGTAAACCGTCACGCTATCACTTTTTCCCTTTTCTTACATATCACGCATCACATAATTAATCTACCTCCCTTTTCTATGGCCGATAGACCTTGCACATGAGAAGTAAAAAAAACTATTAAATTCTCCTTGTTCTTTGAAGATCATAAAATACTCACGATTTTCTAATTCTTCGTTATTCAGACTCATTTCACTGTTTTATTAATTTCCTTTTATCACTAAAATCAGCTTTAGCTTGTTATCGAACGAGACAAGTGACTGTACAGAACTCCGTCGACCGTACTGACAATTTATAGATAAAAAGTCCAATAGAGATATGATCAAAATTCAAAATAGTTTTTTTGAATCGATAACTAGATACACAATTCAGTACTCGTTATTGCGTGACTTCGGAATCTGTTTGTTTATTTTCTCTTTTATTCTATGCTCCTAACAGGTATGGTCTGCTCATTAACACTAGGTCGTGGAAGCCGCCTCGCTCGTAGCGTTGCTGACACAGATCCGATTGCTGCCTACGGCTTGCCTGATTCAATGATGTTGAACTAGGTCGACTTCAGCTGCTAACTGAAAGAATAAATATTTATTTGGTACAAGCCTATGGAAAAAAGCGACATAATAAAAAAAATATTCAACAAACAAATATAAAACAAACATGTGGCTCCAAAAATGCCACTTTCTTTGCATAAACTTGAAGTACCCTGATAGCCTGACAAGGTCACTGACATACTAGAATCCTTTAAACCATAGTTCTGTGTGGTGTCGGACGTAAAAGAAAGCACCATCCCATCACTTCCCGTGGGTTACGACACCCACGGGGGGTGATGGGATGGTGCTATACTGAGGCGACCAAGCGACTCACCAATGAATGAGGCCTATGTCCAGCAGTGGAGGTCTTTCGACTGGTATGATGATGATGATAAATGAAACCACAGTTCCCCAAACTTTTGTTCCCAGTGAACCACTATTTTCTGTTAATATCCGTGTGCATAGATAAAAATAATAAATAACTGACTCAGATACTATACAATTGTCTCAAATGAGTCATTCGCAAAGATAACGACGTCTAAAGTTTCTAATCACCTAGAAATACTTCAGTTCGTTCCTCTTACCATACCTTTCATCAGATTGTTATGATAAAATATCCACAAGACACAAGTCTCTCGTCTACTACAAAGTGATATTCTATCAGCTATAGTGATTGACAATATCACGTGACATTTCGGTAGTGCGCGTCACTTTGAACACAAATATGAGCATCCCATTCGTTTTGAATTTTTAGTTAGTTCGTCGTTGATGTTGTTCGTCGGTGATGGGGCGTTATATTGTATGTATGTATGTGCAAGTTCTGTGTCAGTAAACAATTTTTCTTTTTTAACCGACTTCAAAAAAGGAGGAGGTTAACAATTCGGATGTTTATATTTTTTATGTATATTCGTGCATAGCTCCGTCATATTAGACAAATTTGCATTTTTTTTTTTTTTTGTTCAAGATCTAAACGAAACAACTGACGGGTCAGTTGTTTCGACTAAAACAATAATGATTCAGGTGTGAGAGTGAGATGGAGCTATACAAGACGAATAAATAGCACTATCCTCTTTTACGACGAAATCATGACGGCATTGGCACTTCAAAGTACAGCCGTGAAGATTTTTTGGTATCACTGCTGCATTGTTATGCGTAAAGGAACGTGTAAACCTTGAATTATCTGAGCCCCCAGGATACCAGTAGATACCAGTCCCAAGCAGGTCAAGCTCCCAATAGTGCGCCAAGATAGAAGTTCTGACTTTTTGGTTAACTGTTTCGAGGTACCCTCACGTCTTATCAATTACTTCGGGAAATAAACAAAACACATAATTTTCCTATGGTATATTAAACAGACAGATTCAGTATATTAAGGTACAAAAATATCTCAACGCAATCAACCACTTTATGCTTCGTGTACACACACGTCATTTGCATTTACAATCGAAACAAAATGGCCACATCAAGTGCTAGATAAACCTTCAATAATGTTCATTTGTTAAAGCTTCAAGTCACGTTGGCAAACTTCACACCCCTTTTTGACATACATAGCACTTATCTTTCTATTTACAACGTATTTCAGATAAACAAACCAATTATCCACTATCATCAGGTCTTAGCGGACGTAACTGCCAATGTAAGCGTTGCATTGTGTACAGTAGTGGTCCGTATTGCGGCACGTAGTCGTACAGTAGGGGATAGCCACACATGGCCAAAGACTGGAAAGAGACAAGTAGCAATTAGAACAATCCTTTTTCCAAGATATAGTTATGCGTAAGAGGTGTGTTCCCAGGGATAATTTGGCTTCAAATGTGTATATATGTCACCGGAAAATTGCTGATTCCGTAAGATTGTAGTAAATCTTGATTAGATTGTAATTTCTCGATATATTATGAAAAATCGTTTTGTATACAATAAATCCAATCCAAATTCAATAGTTACCAATTTAACGAAAAAAATTTCACGCGATATTTTACAATATTACGTCGTTTGCAATTTTCCGGTGACATATACATATATAGAATGGGGAATATTTTTGTCACCAAAGTTTATATTTGTCATCAACTTGTAGGTATCATCTAATTAATAGATCTATCTCCACGAAATATTTTCATTCTCAGATAAATAAAAATTGTCACCAGGTATGAATTTACCAAATTAATGTCAATATTTATGTAAAATAAGATATGAATTATCAATAAAATCGTAGTTCATTCCTTGGATAAAAACTTTTTTCTCAAAATAATAGGTTTATCTCAAAATGGTAACCGTCCCCAGATTGCGACTTGATTTTGTTTCTCACCAATACTACTACAATTTATTTCGTTCAGTCATCAAAATAACTAATGTAGGTAATAGTTAAGATTTTCAAATTAAAAAAAAATGTTTTCTTTTATTTAATAAAAAAATGGTCAAAGGGGCGGATCCAAATTGACGCGCTATGAAAATTGAAATAATATATTCATTGAATATGTTATGCATGGATAGTTTAGGTTTCTTTAAACCCTGCAAGTAGAAATAGTCGCCGTCGACTTTCCTTATTTACTACCGCAATTTAAGCCGAATGTTATTAAAAAAATAAAACCGAAAATAAAAATTTGCAAAATCATTCGATTAAATTATCTAAAGTGATTTTAATTATTTAAACTATGTATATTTCATTTTTTTAACCATCGTTTTCAATTCATTTGACTAAACAGTTATCCGCACAAACCTATTATAATAAATCCAGACCTATTTATATAATACTTGACAATATATCCCGAATATGTGATTTATTATGGAATTGTTTTATATTATTTGGCAACTACAATTTGGTGACAGATCTACTATTTTGGGTACAAACCCTATTATTTAAGAAATTCAAGACCAATTAAAATTAATTGGTTAAACCAATTAGCTTAAACCATACCCTATGGAATATAAATAACTAACAACAATAAAGAAAAATAATTATTAGATTGCTATACTGTGAACTCCTTGGCTGCAGGTCACTAGCAGACAAGTTAGTCGTTGGATCTTTGGAAGCGTCTGCCAGAAATATAAGTACATAGTGTTTGAATTATGAATGTAAAGATGATTTGTTTTATAAGTCAGTCATGTATCCCTGATAAGCCAGATTGCATAAATAATTATTCGTTTGATCATAATCTGTGTTTTATTTATCAGCATCTGGAAAACTTCGTAAACGTTTTCTAAAAATGAAACCTAGCTTGATCGATTTTTCGCCCCCGAAACCCCCTGCATACTAAATTTCATGAAAATTGTTGGAGCCGTTTCCAAGATTCAGGTTATACATAGCTGCCGCATGCCTGCGACTTCGTCCGCGTAGATGTCAGCTTCAAAGAACAAATACTTTCATTCAAAGTTCCCGCTCCCCTTAAAGTTGAAATTTCAAAAGATGCTTTCTTAGCGGATGCCCACGTTATAAAATAAACCTATATTCCAAAAGTCAGTTTTCTGGACTTATTAGTTTTGTCTGTGCGTTGATCAGTCAGGACAAACGATTTTATTAGTATAGATTACTTCTGTACTAATAAATGATAGCCAGAAAGTAAACCAGTCGAAACGACAACAATAAATCTGCTAGCCTTTTCCCAACTATATTGGGGTCGGCTTCCAGTATAACCGAATACAGCTGAGTAACAGTATTGTACATGTAAAATACTGGTACTCAGCTGTATCCGGTACCGGCTGCATAACTGATGTTCGTAACTAGGCGATGGATACCCCTTGGCGAGACTGGAAACGTCAACAATAAACGAATAAACTCACCACAAAAATCCAAAAAGGAGAGCAATTATATGAGTTTTTACGTTTGTTTTTGCTTCAATTCTTGTGACCATCTTAGTTTGACATAATGGGCAGGTGGTGTCCGCTGGTTCTGGGCCCATCTGGTAGCCCACTATCGCAGGGATGATAGGAGGGTTATTGTAGTTTCTTGCTCTAGGTTGTAATATCGTTCCATGTTGAATTTGGATGGGTTGACCGTTTGAGTCGAGTATTGGTTCTCCTCTTGGTATGATAGTGGGTAGGCCTTCTACATACCTTTGATTGGTGGGGCGTATGATTTTTGGTGGTTCTGGGGGCCGGTATTGCGGAGGATCGTGCGGTTTGGCTGAAATTAAAAAAAGATATGAATTTTCGAACTCACTTGCTAAGTTTTGAAATTACTGAGTGTTAAAACAGACATCACACAAGCATCTGCAAGTTAAACCTAAATGCAATATATTAAAAATATATTTGTATAGAAAGTGGTTGTCTGGGGTCTGGATCTGTTCACAGTTGATGGCAAAAGACTCGCCCCTTTTTCATGAAACTTAAACATTACTGGCAAAATGTGGCAAATTAGGCAATTCTGGGATATGGCTTCAACACGTAACATTCTTGTATATGTTTATATTTATTCATTAGATCACAGAATTCTTAATGTTTTGGCATGTCACCTTATTGATAGGGTACCATGCGAAGCATGGGCTGGTCGCTAGTCGTATTATTAATGTAAATATTTACTTATTCAACCTGACTCATACTTTTAACATAACATTATTATCTATTGTTATTGATAAATTGACGACGCTATACTACTACACCTTCAGGTTTTCGTACTTTCAATAACTACAGGATTTCAATAGCTAGCAAATTTGCACCATACGGTTAGGTAGTATATACATTATACAGTGTCTTAAAATAAGAATACTCACGAGCATTGTGTAATTCTGGATTGATTTCACTCATTTCACTGAATTCACTAAGGTTTCTTTTATATCACTAATATCGTCTCTACCTTGTTATCGAACGAGTCAAGTGACTATACTGAATACCGTCCAACGAACTGACAATTTATAGATAAAACATCACGGAATAAAGATACGGATACAAATTATAGTTTTTTTTTTAATATCTAGCTAGAGTACTCATGCCGTAGAAAATACGCATGCAAGTACAAAAAAGGAATTTATGACATGGAAACGTGTTCCCGTTTGGATTACTGTAGTGAGATCAGCGGCGGCTTTTACCATTGCGAGGCCCCGGGCGTCAGATCTTTGCGAGGCCGTTGTTCTTTTTGAAATTTATATGAAAGCAGGTATTTCTATTTGCAGTGTTTCCCAAAACTAAAATTTAAAATAATATCACAATGAGAAATTTTACATTGAAAACATTGCAAAACTGAAAACCGGTTTCGTGTCATCGGCTTCCTCAAATTCGATGGCACTTATTGCTATAAATATTATTAAATAATTAACTGTGAAATAACTACTTTTTTTGGTAAAAGTATAAAACATTTAAACCGTAACGGTTTTTTGACCTCGGGTAGCGCGAGGCCCCCGTAAGAGCGAGGCCCCGGGCAGTTGCCCGGCTCGCCACCCCCTAAAGCCGCCGCTGAGTGCGATTCTGTAAACATCTCATCGTGAAAGGTTAGGTGTGGTGACATGAAGTAAGCTGTCAATCCATACAAACAAGATGGAATGACAGTTCACTTTAGTTTACACGGAAAGAAGTTGACAGAATAGACCAGTTGCAGTGTTATTCTGTAAAGATTTCACTGTCAAAACTAAACTGGAGTGAAATTGGAGAGAGCATTTTACATTAACTGCTACAGATAGACAGCTCATTTCATCTAATTATTTAGATTTCACGGCGAAATTTCTACAGAATAGCACTACATTCTAGGCATTGAAGGCTTACTTCACCTAAATGACACGGTGAGGTTTTATAAAAACATACGACTAGGAATATGAACATTTTGTAAGATTTCAATTGTATTGACACTATAAAACTTTGAAGACAATAATTTTTAATTCTACTTTTAATGCAACGTTACAGCTAGAGTTGCAAAAACTAAATACGGTTATTTTCCGGTCATTTATATAAATTACGGTAAAATTACCGACGACTTAGGAAGTTTAATTTTTTTAATTTGTTTAAATCCCGCGCGCGTAAAGTATCAAAATCATTATGCGATGTTGCCAATTAGTGCAGTTCACCCAGTCTATGCGTGGCGTGAGCGTCATATGATTAAATATTTGTTTTATCTGCTTTTTGTGGCACTGAAAGTGAAGAATCAACAAAAAAGTACCATTTATTTTGTTATCAATTTTATACATATTGTTGATTGTGAGTGAGAAGTGAGAACCGATGCAGTATTTTGAATAAAACATTAAATGCTCTGCCGCTGCATATGGATGATATTATTATAATTCATGACATGGTGTGATTCACATCTTTAATTCTTGACTTGAGAATTAAGTTTTAAGTTCCAATCTCTGTCAAACTGAATAACACGATACCCCTTGAAAGTCTGATTTTCTGATTTTACTAGTCACTCAAAACAATGCACACTAAAGCGAATTAATATTAGCATGTGAGATTGCAATACATCTGTAAGTTTTTTCTAAGTTTTATTATGGTAATACTGGCGACCCGCCCATAGTCATACTCGAATACTAAAAATAAAAATTATGTCATCTAACCAATTTGGGCCACAGTCACTGCATTTGTTGACGTCTCAAGGCTCTTGTGAGCTTCGATTTGCTGCTCTTTTATGTGCTTTAAACTGATTATTGTTGCTATAATGTTGCATAGCTTAGTCTGTGACCAAGAGAGAGAGAGAGAGAGAGAGCTATCCAACATGGTAGCAATAATAGTCAATCTAGAATGATGTTCTATACAATTGGTAAGATTATTAAAATAGGTACAGTGGTTTCGGAGATTGTCTTTCATATATGACACAAACTCACTGTTTAAAATGTCTGTATATATTAATTTCGTCATTTCATCATTATCATCATCATCATTATTACAGTCAGGAGACGTCCGCTGCTGGACATAGGCCACACCCATGTATTTTACATATACACATATCGACCGGTACTATGCGTCTCGCATCCAGTAGATTCACCAGGTCATCGGTCCACTTTGATTTAGGAAACTAATATACACAAAAAAAATAAGACAACCAATTTTTACTGTTATTTGCACACGATCTTCGATCTATCACGAAGATTATGTTAACTCCCCATGGGGACACACAAGCTGATTTATAAAATCTCAAAGTTCTAATTTCACACTTAAGAAAAACACCGGCACCGGCCTTTTTTAGTCTGGATCATTACGTTCATCCGACTTTTTAGTCTATAAAATAAACTGATATACTTACTATAATTTGATTTATTTGAACCATTCAAAATGGTTTCAAGCAGCAGATTATTTTGTTTTTGTGTTTTGTACTGAAAAATATTTTACACAATAGTGTTCTTTGCATGGAATAAAACTAAACTCTTTATAACTATTAATGTTTCAGTATTTACGCATCAACTAATGTGGAACCTAGCTGACCAGCCCATAGACCAAGACCCAACCACACCCAACCAAGACCGAATGTATTATTAAATTGAAACAAATGTTAAATAAGGTACATACCTGTCTGAATACTATCCATTACAAAAACCAGCACTTTTACTTATCTATTTATAATATTTTACTCTTATTTTCTATATAACACAAGAGTATTTAAAAAAACAAGATACGAGCGATTCGTAACATGACATCACACGACTACTTTTGGCAGACGGCAACTTCGACCCAATCAATGGAACGGTCTGGCTGGCGCGCGATGACGTCATGGTGTTGTGCATGTTTGACCTTCAGTTTTAACAACTGCTAAGTTTAGTGATAAACACTATTCGCTGCAATGTTTTACTGCATTATACCACACGAATACCAAAGCTAATCAATCATCTTCCCGCCTTTGTTCTGTTCTACCTGGGTAACACAATTAACACGTTTTCTTTTTCTATTTAATACCGTCAGATAGAGTTGTAACGCATCTGCGTCTTGCGGAAGTGCGGAACTTCTTCTTGCGGATTCGATTTCTCAAGCAATCGTATCGATCATAGCGAAAATGGAGTAAATAGCGAAGGTCTCAGCAAATTACCACTACATTAAAGGGTTAGGAATTCAGATGAAGATATATACTTGAAGTTTAGATTTATTTTTCCTAATAGATACTATGAAAAATGTCATCTTAAAGGTGACAAAGCCGAAAAACTGTAAAAACCGGCCTCATCTAGTTTGAACTGACGGAAAAAAACTGACGCAAATATCATTATCATTTACCTACCTACTGTTTTTGTGTATTATCGTTCTTCGCTTGCCCCTAGATTATTATACTTAAGGTGGATTTATGGTTACTAAAATGTCTATTGTTTTCCTCCGTTTTTCCACCTCCTCTTTCGTCCTACATCAAAGTCAAGCTTCGCAATTCCGCCTCCGCCATCACCATCAGGCTATCACTAATTTCCTTTTCTTTTCGCTGACTGGACTTCCAGCGGCTTTATTTTTTTAATGGAATATTATCAAATGAGAAGTCCCGCTTTGGGTAAGGGGAAGAGTCAGCTTCTTAGTGACTAAGACCCATCCGTGTTCTTTTAAATGCCCTTTGCGTTACAGAGCCGCGGTAACTCTTTCAAACAATTCCGCAACCCTGGTAGGCACTGACCTTCAAGACTTCTAGAGGTTAGTATCAAAATATATACGTTTCTTCCGTCCCAAATAATTTCATCAAATGAAAATAAAACAAATGATGCGACTATTTTTCTATACTATTATTCTTTTTTTATTCAGAATTTTTTTATTTTATTCATCTATCATGCAATACATTTTTCACAATATTATGTTATCCAGAAGATGAAAAAACTCACTAGCGGCTCTGGTTCGCTCTTGAATGGGCCACAACTTAAACTTTTATTTCGTTCTCGTTTCCTTACTTTTGCACTCTTTCAGGGACTGTATGCCCATATAGACCGTCAAACAAAAAGAGGATTTGATATGACTGATTGGTCAGTATTTATTCATCAATATATGAGCCTCTAATTCAAGAATACAAAAGAATTTAGATAAAGAAACCCAGTATCGGTCATTCATAAGAAACCCATTTTAGTGGACGTAGCTACCGATGTAGGCGCTGCAGTTGGGACAGTAGTGGTCCGCGTTGCGACAGCTATCCGTACAGTACGGGATGAAGACACATGGCCAACAACTGAAAACAGAAATGAAATTGGTGTAAGGTTTAATGCGATCTTCGGTATACAATGAGTTTAGTGGAAATCCAATGAGATTTAATAACCTAGAACGGTGAAGATTCGAAAAAGGAGGGGCTCGTGGCTAAATAATATCAGCCGAACTGGTCGATCTTCCAGGTTAAGCAACGCTTACCGAGGTTGTTCTGTGGATAGGTGGCTATTCATTTCATACCGAGACTACTCCGTGCCTCCGAAAACACGTTAAGCCCCGGCTGTCATTTCAACGACTCATGGTGATTGTGATAAATACATAAAAATTACTAACATTGTGGGAATGCCTAATAAAAGTAATGTAAATCTTGGTTGTGATTTTGGTAATCTTTAATATGGTAATAAATAATTGGATGATTTAAAAGATTGAATGTAATAATTTGTTTAACTGTGACATTTAAAATGTAAAAATCATTGATTAAATCATAATAATAAGTACCTACGATATTTGCACGCCATAAGAAATGTCAGACATGTCGTGAGCCACTCTTATTTAAGATCTTGCATGCATGTATTATTTTAATTCTGTTTTGTATACACATATTTGAGCAAATAAAATTTCTTTCTTTCTTGAATAGTCGTTACGGGTAGACAGAAGCCCGAAAATCTGACACCAGTCTTGCCAAGGGGTATCATATTACCCAGTTACTGGATTGTAGAGGTCAAAATACTAGAAGCAAAGAGCAATAAATTTTCCGAATAAATACACAAAGAATCATTTAGAATACTGACCACATAAAACAAAGTATGGCTGCAAACAAATGAGTTTTTGTAGTAGCCTTGGCTTCAATTCTTGTGACGATGACTTCTTTGCAGGATTGGCAGGTTATAGTTGCTGGTTTGGGGCCCATCTGATTACCAACGACCATGGGGACCACGACCGGTTGGGGATGGTACATGCCTCCAGTGGGCTGCATCATTGTTCCATGTTGGATGTGAACAGATTGCCCCATTGACCCATCATGTATGTGTATGGAATGTCCCACTGTATGCGCTTGCTGTCCCACTGGTGCAAACAGAGTTTGTCCCGTTTGCACCGGCATCATACCTGTGGGGCGCATGACTTGAGGAGCTACGATTTGAGGTTGATCGTTGTGGATGTATGGTGGAGGCTGGCCCTGACCTTTGGCTGAAATTGAGAATAAGAGAAATAAGTTTAAATTGCTTGCTTGGATACTGCGTGTCTTAACTAATATTATAAATGCAAAATTAAGTTTATTTGTTTGTTACGCTTTCGCGCCTTATTCGCTAAATCGATTTTAATGAATTTTGGTATGAGAATAATGGGACCCTGGCGATTGGGTTTAATAAGCTATTGACGCGAGCCAAGCCGCAGGCAGAAACCAGGTTTTTTTTAATATTTGTTTTTTTTATGGTGTTTCAGCCATTATTATGTGTTGTTAAAATTCTGGTGTTTCGATAGGTATATTGTATAGGTATATTATTTTTGTAACATTGCATTAAGGTAAGATAAGATATCGATAAAGAACCATTTTTTACACACATTCGATGCAAAAAATATTTTTAAAATACCAAATTAATACTTATTAAATAATATCTTACTATACACTATTATAAAAGTGGAAGTTTAGATGGATGGATGAATGTCTGTTACTCAATAATGCCGAAACAGCTGAACGGGTCTAAATGAAATTTAGCTCACAGAAAGATTATAGTGTAATGGAGTATTAGGAGATTATAGGCTACTTTTCAAACCAGAATATGTTTCCTTGGGATCATTTTTAACTTGCACGCCAGCAGAAATTACGTTTTTTTTCATATTATTCAAACTACTGAGCTCATCGGGCTTACTGACTCACTTTTGAAGAATCAAATCATTTAGAAAACTTGTCTTTACGTTATCTATACTAGGGTAGTGAAAAGAATAAACAAAAAAAAAAACACTCACGATCATCTAAATTTTCATTGTACTGATTCATTTCACACAATTATTAATTTTGTTTTTATCACTAGAATCAGTTTTACTTTGTTTTCGAACGAGTTTAGTGACTGTACTGAACTTAGTGCGTCGAAATGTCGATTTATAGATATAATATCAGTCAATATAGATACGCTGTAAATTATACCTTTTATAGAAGGTAGATAACCGTGGTAGTGGTATTATGTAGTTTCTGCCTATCACCATGGGAAAAATGCGAGATAGTTTATGTACAGTCAACAAAACTATTTGGTATGCAGACAGCTAACTTGCAACAAATTTTAAACAATGTTGTTAGCATGCTGAGTAGACAATTATTGTACCCAACACTCGTAAGCAAATACGCTTAAAAAATCATAATACACACATTAGAAATAAATATTGGCAGTGCAGTGGAAAAATAAATATTTTTGCCAATACCAAATAGTTTTGTTGACTGTACCTACTTATGTAAAAACATAATCGGCCCTAAAATTTTCATCTTGTTCCCCTGTCAGGATGTTTCTGTCATTTTACTCGGTGATTATTGACACTGACAGTAGTCATTGGCAAGGTACATTTAATTGTGACTTTAGCTCCACAATTGACCGTCGCCCCAAGCTACGAACGTTCAAAGTACATTCTAACTCACATACTCTATCCAAAACATTTTGTCACTGAGAAAATACGGAAGGTCTGGGGATCTGGTTCTTGGACTAGCAAAATCTACTCAAATCGCTTCTTGAAAAATTATGAAGGCCTACCATTTCAGCTGAAACACTGTTGTTCATATACCTCTTCGCAGTGTCACCACATCGACCAGTCCTGTATGTCTCGCATCCAGCGAATTCCCTCGACCTTCACCAGGTCATCCACCTTGTGGGAAGACTTATCAGTGTTGTCGTTATTTCTTCATCAAGAAGCCTCTCACCTTACGCCGCGCGCCACTTCGTCTCCAGCGACACTTTCCTTAGTACACTGTCCTTCTAATTCCCGCGGAATTTGACTGACATAATCGCAACACCGAATTTCCCATGGATTATTACCTAATTCAAATATAATTTTATAATCATAATTTTGTTAGATATGAGATAAAAAAGAAATGCACCAATTAGGTAATTAAATATTACTTAAGCTTATTTTTTGCGTAATACTTACGAAATATTAGGCACACCTCATAATTAGGAAACTCCATATCTTTACAAGGCTAAAATGAAATGAAACCTCATTGATAGAAATTTGTTTTTTCATGAGGGCAATATTTTTGTATATTAGAGTATCGTTTCAGCTGTATTGGCAGTCGCAAACTTAAACACAACCACTTTTTCCGTACATTTTTACAACTTTTTGATATATATTACTGTCGCTGAGATAATTATGAGCAACAAACAATGTCATTTCATAAGATGAGAGAAGAAAATCAGACTTTAAGAAAAGTGAGTAATACTTAAATGTAACTTAAGCACCACAATTGGCCGGAAATCGGACCAAAGAAAATATGGACCAGGTACATCGTTGCTTCAATATAAACCGATAGATTCCCGATCCTAAGCTGAGTCCAAGAGAGCATATTACTAACCCGCTATTATATTATCCATACACAATAGTCTATCCGATAACAAAAATCCCTGATAACGCGATAAAGAACTGAGTCATGAGGATAACATACTTAATGCATAATCCTCAAATGAGTCATTTACAAAAATAGTGTCCTGATAACACGCAAAATACTTGTGTAAGTACTTATTTATCTTTTTTGTCAGGCTAAACTGTCCTGCTGTTACATAAAGATCTCTCCTCATTTCTTCCAGTCCTGTGCTGTGTTTGGTCTTGCCAATAATTCTCGAGGCAGTTATCTAATGGCGAGAGAGAGAGTTCCATAAACTTCTTTAGAATTTCGTCTCAGCAGCAATGCAGACAAATGTCGTTGTGATATTTTTATATTATTCAGAGTTCATGGTCTGCAAAAATCTGTATCGTGTGGACCCACTGTAAGGCGTCTTTCGAACTTTTTGAGTACTGCGACCCTGTTAAGGCATGGCCACGGTCAAAGCTTCAGATTTGCGATGTATAGGCCTAGAGTTTAGATGGCAGACAGGACCTGCTGTACGCCTACTTATCATCATTTTGTTTTTTAGTGTTCCGTTCCAGGATGGTACCCAACGGAGTCATAATTTTTTTTTGTTTTTTACTTCTTTATTTGAGATGAGTTTGCTCTTGACTATAGTCTAGATCATAGATGACAGAGACAAAGTCGACGATGGAGCGAGTTTACCCAGAAGCCTGATCACTCAATAATATTACTACGCTTCCTCTGTCTGTCCAGCCATCTATCTGTGCATTTCTATTGTCGCCTTAAAAATTAAAGGAATCTTACAAGAAACTTGATTATTTTAAATCTGGATAAACTTTAATCTGTTTTTGAGTTTAAAGCTTGTAAGCAACAGTTGCCCAACGAAGTAACACAATAAAAGGTTTGAGACGACGAAGTATTATTAACTGACTTCCAGAAAGAAGCAGGTTCTTAATTCGAGTCCAGAATGTATAGGATTGACATGCGCTACTGAAATATCACGTGATCAATCCCATATGGTTTCGCTTATTTTACCAAAGATGAGAACTAAGTTCGGAAAGAAAAAAATTACATTTGAAGGAGCACAGTTGTATAACAAAATACCGTCATGCATAAAAAAATTACACTCATTCAATGCATTTAAGAAGCAATTAACCCAATATTTAATAAATAAAACATAACGAATATCCTTCAATTAGTTATTACAAATAAGGGAATGCATTGGATCAGTGAAACATTCAATATTTGAGTTATTGACGAACTCGGTATATGATATTAAGCGTAAGGTAAACATTGTTCTCATGTAAGTGACTTTGTGTCTTTTTGTGAGAATTAATATCTTTAAACCAATATTTGATATTGGTTTAAAGATAAAGCTAAAATTGCAAAACTAAAACGAAAACTAAATTTAAGAAAAGGCCAATCTAATGTTATAGTGATTGGTTGTGGTAGCCCACGAAATTAAAATTTTCTTATGTTTTTAGCAATTTGCAGGTCAGGGTCAGGTTGTAACTTGATCAAAATCATGAATGATAGTTATTTTTTCGTTCGGAATAGTATTTTTCCATACAGGTCCCATTTCAATTTGGTGAAGATCTCCTGAAGAAGTTCGGAGATAGGCAACGGAACTTTTCAATGTATGATAGCAACCCTCCAGGGGTTACCTATTCATTCGGGCATAACTTTATGGTTTATGAACCAATCTTGATGATTCTTTTTGCTTAGGGTTTAGTTAGACTTTGAACTTCAAAGATAAACCAGAGACCTCTTCAACTTAAAATCAATAAAATCTAATAAAGTGATATTGTTAGGTTTATGTCAATCCCAAAGCAAAGTATATATTAACTATGAGCTGGTCTGTAGCATGCGGAGCTTTTGCTTTTTTACATCTGGGAGAACCGTATTTAATTATATCCATTCGTCCCAAGACAATGTCGCTGGGTTAACCTAAACCTACACCTAAACCTGACTGAAACGTAAACTCATATCTACATACAGTTAAACGAATTTAACTCATACACAATGTACACTCACGCAATTGCAAACACTCACGCACACACACACACACACAAACAAAACACCCTCACATAAATCACACAAGTGCGCTCCTTTTTGTAGTTTTTGTATTTTGTTTACTTTATTATTCTGTTTTCAATTGCATACTCTGTATAATATTAAGTGGAAGAGCGGAGACACCTAACACAAGCATCTTCTTGCTTAATTAATAGGTGATCTCCAAATTACGTATGCTGAAGACTTATGTAATTGAAATAAACATTTTTATTTTTATTTTATTTTATTTATTAGTTTTAGTTTTTGATTTAGTGCCTGTCTGTCAGACCATCACAACCTAGTTACTGGGTAACAGAGGCTCCTTGACATCTCAGTCAGTACTTAGATGCCAAAGAGCCTCTGTTAAATTACTCACTCCTACATACCACATACTTTACATCTAGTTTTTAATTATTTACTTTATTTCTCTTTTATTTACAATTGCAAACAGTTTTTATTATTTGTGTACAACTTTGCTCACGTGAACACGTTCCGCTACCTAATATAATATTGTAATAGATTAATAAGTGCGAGGGCCCTGGTACCCATAACACAAGTTAAATCTTAATTTGGGTACCAGAGTTCAACTAAATTAGCATTTAAATTGTGTTCTCTATAACTATTGTGTTTTTTATGTGTCCTTATTTGCAAATAAATAAATTATTATTATTATTATTATTATTATGTTACCCGGTGACTCCAGTGAGTCTAAGTGCAAAAATCAAAAATGGCAACCCAGTGAAGTTCGGACCGTTTTTTAATCAATGTTCGCTTTATTTTGATTAGAAGCTTTTGTAAGCGTCTTCGTTTGGTCGGTGTCACGTACTATCAGAATAGAAAGTAGGTATCCTATGTCTTAATCAAGTGTATGGTCCACGCGTGTTCCAAATAACATCGAATCGAGTTGTGGCGTGATTGAATTACAAACATTCAAACGACTTTCACATTAGGTGTATTAATAGAATATGATAGCATAGTAGGAAAGATAACGTCGTCTACATAACATAAGGCTTGTTTTCTCCAAAAGCGGTGGATGAAGTGTTATAAGAGAGCCTCAGATCGCTTCTTATGTAGTTAGGTATGTCCTAATAACTGCAATAGTGGGTCTTCTGTCGGAGGCATGTCATATAATTTTATAGTTGAATTTCCTGTATCTTATAAATTTTTGCCAAAAGGTACCAATTAAAACTTTCGTACATCGCATTCCTGTTTTAGTAAACGAATTATCGAATATTCCCCCAGGTCTCGTTAAAATCATTGCATATAATTTAATCCAGTCGATCGGGGGCAATTATTATGCAGGCCACGTTCCCAAAGATTCGGGATTGCAGGACCGGGTACAATCAACGGATATAATATCGTCAACGACCATGCAATTACCTAAATAGATTGTGCGGGACCGGAGAATGTCAATTTTGCTTTATTTAAATTCATTTACATTCGAATCCGGTTTAGGGATATCTAACCCTGTATTAGGATTACGTTTATTCGTCCCTTTATTATTTATACAGTTAAGAAATCTTGAATTAAGTTTTGTTTGACGAAAAAGCTATGAGTTATCTTTCTCGATATTAAATTATTTTCAGTTAGTTATGTGTATACTGACGAGTGTTCCTGCATTTATCTTCTTATTTCCTGTATTCTATTCTACTCAATGTTCAATAATTTAAGTCAATTGTATCTTTCCGTGTATAAAGATTATAAATACTGGAATGTAAAACTGAATATTTTACCATACTTTCTTCGTACAGATATCACAGACTAACAAATCCCTCATACATGTAGTCAAATGCGAAATAATAAAATACAAGCATTTCTCCATACGTGACAATAATACTTCATACCGGAACACGTTTGTGTATTCCTATAAACATGTGGAACATTTTTTCTGACTCACATACGTCAGTTGTATCCAAAATGTAATATTCTTGATCGTAAAGCGTCGAACTATTCAGAGCATCTGTGCTTGCGGGAAAAAACCGTTAGAGGTGTGTTTGTTTAGGTGGAGTACTCGATCGAGTATACTTACTTACTTTGCTTGCTATACTTACTTTACTTAGACGTGCGACACTGATAATGCGAGAAGTCTTGTCCACTTTCCCCAACCAACTGGCATATTCTGTAAAAATCTCGCCGTAAGATATAGGTTAAGAGAGCTGTCAGTCCACATGACTTAACGCAATGTAATGTAACGTGGGGTTCAGTTGAAAACCAGCTTCAGGATGTTCCTAGTGGTCTGGCATTTTGTTGAATTGGACATATTTGGCGCAGCCGCGGGGTATACAATTATATTGTTATAAAATTCAGTTTTTCTTTTATTTGTACCAACATTATGTGTGCCAAATTAACTAGTTTTCTTTCTTTCCTTTCTTTATCTCTCTGTATTAGTAATAAAACCCATATGTTTAGTAGATAGATCTTCAACGCAGTCACATCGTTTAGTGCTTTGCTTTCATAATAGGTACTAATCCATTCGCACCAGCTACTTGACTATCCCATAGCATCGTTCAAACGCACTTACCGCAGTGCGTAAGAAGGGTTCGTTTTACGTACAAAGGTTCTAAACGATCACCTTTGCGAACATAGAATATCATATATTCGTGAAAGCTTGCACACTTTGAAATTCATGGATTTTAAAGCTCCGATTTTCTGTACGTTTTTGTTTGAAAATGTTTTACAGGAAAAATCTGCCTGTGGTATTTATTATGGTACCTTTGACGTTGTTCACAAACGTAGAAAACTTAAAAGCTACAGCACGGCATGCTCTATCCGAAGTATTCCGAAGCCGAGATGAGTAGACGATATGGTTGGCATTGCGGGTTGAAACTGGATTAAATTGGCACGGGGCTATAGAGATTAGCACAAAAGCAGAGATAAGAGGCCCAACAGTGGCCGAAGTTGGGTTTTCATCGTAATGTAGGTACATTATTTTTATACGTAATCATCATTATCATCCGCCAACCTACCAGTCCGCAGGTTGTTGCATCCTCTAAATTACAAGCCAATAACTAGAAAACTGCACTAAAATTTACTTAAGTTTCTACAAAACGTCTCTTTCAATAAAAAAAAATAGCTAATATTAATTTATGTCCATCAAAATTTTACTACATCTCATCAAAGTATTGACTCATAACGCAATATAGGAATTTACAGAAGCTCCATTACTGAAAACATAACAAGTGATACTAAGATTTTGATGAAACTTTTTTAACTCCAACGAAAGGTTATGCTACTGCAATCACACTACTTCACACTAATATTATAAAGGCGAAAGTTTGGGAGTGTGTGTATGTTTGTTACTTCTTCACGCGCAAACGGCTGAACCAATTTTGATTAAATTTAGTATGCAGGAAGCTGACACCCTGGTTTATCACATAGGCTACTTGTTATATAATTATATAGATACTAGCTGCGCCCCGCGGTGTTACCCACAGTTTGTCAGATACTCCTACTCTTCACTGAATTTCAACGCATTTATTTTATCTGATAAACCGCATGTAACACCGCGGGGCGCAGCAGATAAATGTTTGAGTGCCTCTTCTAGCAGAGGGTGTCCAAGATTTTCTCCAGAGTTTCTATCTGCCATGTCGTAATTTTTTACAACTGTTCAATCTTAATATGCTGTGTCAATTTTACTGTATCATTGTCATCATCTGTCTAGCCTTTTCTCAACTATATTGGGGTCGGCTTCCAGTCAAACCAGATTCAGCTGAATACCAGTATTTTAAAATTGCAAACGCCGTAAGATTGTAAAATATCGCGTGGAATTGTAAGCAATTTTATATTGGAAACTATTTAATTTGGATGGGATTTATTGTATGTAAATCGATTATTTCATAACTTATCGAGAATTTCTACTCCCCCATACATTTCTGTGCGCATACCTCGACAAAATTACACATTACACGTTAGATATTTGCTGTACCTCATATGGTGTACATCAAAGTCAATCTGCCTAGCCTTTTCCCAACTACTTTGACATCGCCTTTGAGTCTAACTGGATGTAGCTGAGTACCAGTATTTTACATGGAACGACTGCCCATCTCCACAACCGGGTTCACGATACTCCTTTACAGGACTGCTGACAGATTCTCTGTCTTCTGACTACTCATAACGACTGTGGACGATATTCAAATGACCGCTGGGACCAACGACTTAGCGTGCTTTCCGAGTTTCGGTACGATCATCTACCCACGGAAAGACCTCGACAAGAGAGACTTAACCTCGAATATTGACCCGAGCGGCAGTTGTTTTCCATGAGTATTCCATCAAACCTGTGCTTCTGTGCTCATCTGCTCAGCGCTCAGCCTCATCGTCGCCTCGCCGAGCACCCGCGCCGTCGCTCGCTCACAAAGGCGCTATTTGTCCCGCAACGCTCCGAGCCAGCAATCGCCTAATTGAGATGTCGCGTCGCCCACAGTAGGCCCCGGATCTATGTCAACGGATTTCAATGTCTGCTTTTCAGTTTCACTTTTATCTTCGCTTTAAAACCTTGCGTTTTAATAGATTGGATGGGTTGAAATTACAGTTTTTTTTTTTAAGTGGAAGTGAAAGTCTGTGTTAGGATGTTTGCTAATAAAACATGACTCAACAGTTAAAGGAATTTGGATGCACACGAGTTAAACATAACCTGGAATATGATATAGATTTTAGATCATTTTTATCAGTAGTGCCTTCTGAAAATAAGAAAGCAAATATGTGGAACGATTTTAACTTAGTAGCATTATGTACCATATTTTACGCAAAATGAATATTCTATTCTATTCGATACAGAATGCCACGCAAAAATAATTATTGAGTGACTATTTGACCCGACATAAGTTGTCGTGTCTTAACTGAGTTTGTCAAATAATCCCATGGAAAAAACACATCCAGTTTTTCCCAAATTTTCCCATTTTTCGGTAAACTTTTAAAAATTTTCTTTTCCAGAGAACCTGACCTAAAATATTGAAAAAAATCCCTGACGGTCCAGCCGATCTCAAGAGATGCGCTTACTTACTTAATCAGCATTTCATTTTAATTACACAGAATTACAGACTGACACCATAATTCTGGCACAACAACGTCATTCAAGCTAATTAGGGAATTAGCATGTTGAGTGGCGACCGAGCTGTTTCCTCTGTGCTAATTATAATTATAGGTATTAACTGAGGACAAATAGATCATTACGGTGCTCTTCCCGAACGATTGGATGCACATGACGCCATTTTATACATGTGTCATTAAGGTATGTTTGGCTAATTGATTAATTAAGTTGGTGAGTACCTTCGTAATTTATAAATTTTTCTATTTTCTTTTTAGTGACTTATACTTTAGCTTTTTTTTTTTGACGTGGACCACTCGCAGTTCAGCACGCTAGGGCTGGTTACTGCTTAACCGGACTATCCTGTGGTGGCCTAAAAATTGAATTTAAGGCCCCCAGCCAGGGCTTACAAACTAGCTAAATTATACTAAATGATCGCTCGCTAGGGCATCCCCTGCGGGATACGGACCTCGGCTTAGCGGAGTCATTTCGGGAGGACAACAAGGTTAGCACGTTAAGAAAAACTTTTGTATGTAATGTATGTTTTGTATCGTAATTGTGAAAATTGTTTATTTTTGATAATCTTAAGACTGTTGGAAAAGACAAAGGCACATACTGGGTAGTGCAATGGTCTTAAGATTCATTGATACACATCGCGTGTATTGTGTGTGTACTATCAAAAACTATAATCATCGTCAAAGTCGGTATTCTACAATATTACAGCCATTTGTTAGATTAGAAAAAGATACAAGAAATATACATACTATATTTTTATCTATTAAATGTATTTTCTAACACAGGGTACAAATTTAGCACTCAAGTTGACAGATCGTGTAACGCGTAGTACCTCTACCTACCCGCATATCTACGGACTTCGAATCGTTTCGACGCAATAACAAAGTTAGGAAACATTCGAGTCCACTTTAGGGTCAGTTCGAGTGTGTTGCAAAAGTTTCGGACGCCAGTCTGACTCGCCACTGTTTATTTTCTGTTTCACTTTTCCCCCTAAAATATTGGGAAAAATTAAATCATATATCATGTGGGATGTTGGGAAGAAGCTTATATTTGTTTTTGCCATGAGTATTCCTGAAAAAGGAGTCAATAAATTAACGTGCAGTACATGTATGTGATATTCAAGAACTGCACGTTAATTTATTGAAAATATGATGTCAACTTGCAGGCACACGTACCTACCTACAAGTTGGGCCAGCAACTGCAGACAGATGAGGGCAGATGAGGTGTAGACCTCGTCCATTCCGTACTCTCATATTTTATGGCTCCTACGAGATCCTACAACGAGTGAGCCTGGAAGGTGCCTGTTTACTCTTCCTTTGAAGGCAGACGGGTTCTTTGTGGCAGGAAAGAGAGAAAGGTAGAAAGCAAAAGTATTGATTGTTACAGAACTGAAATGCGTACAAATTATTAACTACTTCTTTTACTACTACTGTGTTAGTGCAAACACAGATGCTGACAGAATTCCACACTTTAGCTAAAAAAAACATTTATAATTTGAGTTGTAACCCTTGATTCGGTAACTACTCAAATTATAAATGAATTTTTAGCCAATATCTTATTTTAGCCAAATACAATACCACAGCACCACCTCACAATATTATTTTAACGGTCCAATATAACAATATTCTGGTAAACTTAACTGTACACTCGAGAGTAAGTGAACCCACAATCGCATATGCAAATGTCGCCGACACCCGGGGGCAAAGCCATGTTCAGAATACGACCCTAAGGAGTTAATGTTTTCAGCCATTAACTCAACCAAGCACTTATGAAATTCGTGGCCGCGATCCGAACGAGATTACATGGGCTAGCTGACATGTTTCTGGTTTTAAGGATGGCAGGAGCAGTGTTAGAAAGTTTTAGATAGATAGAAGATACTTTATTAGGGTTCCGAACGTCTGAATGAAAAACGGGACCCTCAAAACCTATAGGAAAATCTACAAGAAGAAGAATTCTAAAATAAAATGCAAAAAAAATGTTTCGTTCAGACCCTTTGCAGGCAGTCTGACTCGCACGAGAAAAAACTGTAAAAAAACTCATTCACAATATTCCTAATTCTATGGGTACGAGGACTGTGTTATCGATAATAGATATCCCTTTAAGACACCTTCGATGAGATAAAGGATAAAATGAGCTTGAAGGAGAAAATATATTATCTGTTTGATGAAATGCTAGAACGTCGACACAGTGGCCATGTTCCTTTAAACGTATAAAATATTTACAAACATCATGGCATACAATCTTTTTGATGTTCGATTTTAAAATGAAGTTGGAACAGTTAAAATGAAGTACGCCTTATTTTTACATGTTTTGAGAATCAATATTGTCGAGACATAGGTACTTATAAATTATTTATTATAAATTGATTAACGCTTCCTCCATTGTAGTGACCGAGGAAACTGTGATCAAAAGGCATATGTCGTATGTTTAGCTCTAGAATATGTACCTAGACTAGACTTTGTTGACTACAATACCACGTCCTGGTGGACCAAGACATGTTATTTTTACAACATTTTACCCGAGTGAAACCAAAGGCACAGCTAGTTAAAAACTACCGATATATTACAACATTCTTCATAAACCTGCCAGCCCTATTCCTCACTCGTTACCTGCTTGATGGCACCTCAGGCGTTTGTTGCGTCTTACGTCACGTCCAGCCACATTAGAGCTCTGATTAAACACGACCCGACCCATAACATACCCAATTACATAACCAGCGCGAGGGGAAGGGGAGTTCGAAGTAACCTGGACTGTGTAAGGCGGGCTAAACCGTATTTGCCTCGTATTTGCTAATGGAATACAGATGTGTAGATGAACAACATTTTGTGGGATACCATAACTACGTACACCTTGTCGTGGCAATATATCTTAATATGTACCGACATTTTGCTTGAAATTATCAAATTACAGAAGGAAACCTCCATCGGGTTGAAGTTACACCAATGTTATGTATCCCTGGGATTGTTTTGGTAATAGTTTGTGCCACCATTAAATAGTGAGGTAATCTTCGGGGATTTTGGGCCAATAAGCTAGCGTTAGCCTGGATCCTCTGTATAATACCTAGTTTAAGTGGTTTCGATTCAATGTTAAGTTATTGTCGGTAGTGAGTGGTAACATTACACTAATAGGTCATTTAAAGGAACTTAAAATGTCGTTTAAATTATTATAAAGTAATATCATCAATGGTTCCATCATACACTATAAGTACATCAAAATAACTTTTTACTATTCATGGGTTTTCCAAGTAACATTTTTTTTAAGGATAGGTTATCATCAAATGACTTCTTCCGCTCTGGGTGGAGCGGCAGGGCGAGGTGTCAGAACTCTTACTGACTAAAAACCCATACGTGTCTCTTCCGAACATTTCCGCAACCCCGGTAGGCTCTAGCTCTAGGGGGCCCCGTCTCCTAGAGTCACATCTCTTTGAGGCGCGCATGGAATATGATGCGCTATCGATCCGGGCCTGCTGGTGATCGGACAGCGAGCCACCCAACGCTCGCCGTCCGCAGGCTGGCGCCTGCGGTGGCTGGGGATCGCCCTGTGACTCCCGACGCCCAGGGCGTCTTCTTCTGTGGCGGCGGTTGGGGCAAAGGTCTTGTCTTTCCCTCGCGCGGCCCGCCTCCTCCTTTGCATTACTGCTTCGCAGAAGGAGGTGGCCGCTTCCCAAGCCTCCTCGCTTTGGACCATGGATTTAACCAGGGCCGGACGCGAGAAGTCGCCGCCGCCGATCGCCTCGACGAGGACACGGCGGTGCTTAGCCCAAGCAGGGCAGAACTCCACCGTATGCTCCACCGTGTCCTGTCCAGGTTACACTTAGTCTGGTTAATTTGATTGTATGCTCATATTGCCGAACAAAAAAACCCTACAGACCTAATTAGTTATTCCAATCTGAAAAGACTTCAACTGTTTCCTTTCAATCATTTAAGCGATCCAGAATTTCCGAAATAACTTAAGTTATTGTCAGACAGACATGCGCGACGCGAAAATGCGCCAACGCTTTTTCATAGAAGATTATTCTATTCACAAAGCTTTTTTTAGATTAATTTCTACGAAAAGGCGTCGTCGCATTGTCTCGTAGTGATTGTCTGCTGAAGCTTCATTCATACTCAGTCATATAAAAGAATTCAAATAATACAAAAATGATAAGGTATATGGGCAGTAGTTAAATGTTACCATCCAACAAATATGACACACACAGAAATCTCTGACCTTTCCTGAAATAAATTGACGTCATTATATTCAACTCCTGACCTTTAACACAACTCGCTTCTACATTTACTCATGAAAATACTGAAAAGGTATTTCTATACTAAGCTTTAAACTTTATGACAGACTAAAGACTTAAGAGTTGCCTTTCTAACAGGCTGTGGCCACCCCTTTTAGGTGTAGCGACGCGAAAACACAAGCCGACAGAAGGGGTTCGTGTTTGACTCCTCATTTGGGCACAACAAGATAATTTGCTTTAACTTGGTAACACGTGCTGGAAGTATAGAAAGCGATATAATTTTACACTTTTTCTGCATTTTAAAAAGCAGCTAATGATGATTCGTTTTAGCATGGCGTTAGCGATCATTGACCCTCAATTATTTATTGACATTCTTAATTTCAAAACCACAAACAAAACAAGAAGCTATACTTGATATTTATCGAGAATTCGTGATCTCCAATATTTTACAGCATAAACAAAAATTCATGTTATTATCTATGTATTAAATTTACTATTATTAATTTAGGCCCGCATGTATGTCGACAATTCTTCTATGAGAACGTACTACTGAGAAAAATAAAGTGCCCTATTCCTTCCATCCAGGCCATGGTCTATCTGTGTTCCAAGTTCTCGTCCATCCGTTGAGTATAAAATATAATATTAGTGCTTATTAGAAAGTCTCTCCAAATATATAAACATAAAATGATTGCACGTCTTTAAAGTTCGTGTGTCCCTCTCAAAACTTCAAGACACATGGCTGCGAGCCAGGAACCGTTTAATTAGACAGTTATTCGAAATCGAGAACAGGAATTAATATTTCCCAAGTGGACAGCGTTGATTCAGATAACCAATTGAATTATAGTAAAGCTTCTGAAAGGATATACCAACTTGATTTTTTTAATAATAAAAACTTAAGGACTCTTTGTTGTATCGATTAGTACATCAAAAATGACATATTAATTAAACGTTACTACTACATTATTTTCGATTAGCCACACCCACATTATTTAAGTAAATTTCTAAATTTATGCTTCATTGCAAAAACAAAAAAAAATATCTAGGTAGTTATTTTCACATTAAACCTTTTCCATATATAAAAACGAACCACAGAAGAATAAACAGTTCGTCCTAAAACAACACTAAAGCTAACAAAATCAATAAACCCAATTCAAAAATTATTCCAAACAATAATAAAAAATTGTATCTAAGTAATTTATTACAAAAGATCTAAAAAAAAGAACCATTAAAACAAAAACAATATTGTCTATTCCCGAGAATTCGCGCGTAAAGTTTTTCCACGAATGGAAACGTCAATAGAAACATGCACTTTAAAAAATCGAAGCCCCTTTCACCGAAGCGAAAGGGCGCCAACCGGGATAGGCCGGGCGGAAGTGACGTTGCAGGTAGATAATAACCGTGGTCGGGCGCGTCGCCCTCGCATTGTGCAGCTTCCGGTCCGTGTGGGGCTCTGACAACGATAATCTTCGACGTACGTAATTTTGATATTGGATTGGGAAATCCGTTGAGTAGGTATTGCTCAATGTTAAAAAAATTTAATTAAAAGTTCGTCATTTTATGTTATTATTACGCTTATCTGTGTGATTAATTTTTATATGCATCACCACAGTGCCACTTGAGGAAATCTTAAGAATCTTGGTCCACGTCATAAGCATTTATCGCATAATATTGCTCAATAAAACGCCTTCATCACGTGTCTCTTTCATAACATTGTCATTTGACAAACTCGTAGTATACCATTAATCTCATCAGTACGCAAACCATTCGTCAATTTTTCCAACAAAAAAAAAACACCTAGATAAAACAAAGCCATCTCCACATCTTTCCTTGTCCTCGGCACCCTTCGCAATTCGGTGTAGTGACCCCGGGCGGCGACTAGTAAATAGTCGCGGGTGCACCTGGGCTCAACACTTACAGCTTCTTAAGTGTGTGCTCAACAGAACAAGCTAATGAAACATAAACACTGGCTGGTTTACGACGCACCAGGCTTAAGGTTTACCGGTTTACATTTCGTGGTTTTTGTAAAGGCTACGTATAAGGATCTGTTTGGGTATCAATCTTAGGTGTGGAGGTTTGTTAATCGTCGAGATTTTCTCTCATCGTGTGATTGGCATATTTTCGATGATTACTTGCATAGGAGCTCGTGGCTAAATAAAAACAGCCGCACGGGTCGATCTTCGAGGTTAAGCAACGCTTGCCGAAGTCGGTCTGTAGATGGGTGACCATCTTAACATATCGAGATTCCTCCGTGCCTCAGAAAGCACGTTAAGCCGTTGGTCCCGGCTGCCATTTGTAGATCTTTGGCAGTTGTTACGGATTGTCAGAAGCCAGAAAATCTGACTCCAGTCTAGCCAAGAAGTACCGTGTTACCCAAGCAATGGGTTGTGAAGGTCTGATAGGTAGCCGCTCCACGTAAAACACTGATATTCAGCTGAATCCGGTTTGACTGGGAGCCGACCCCAATATAGCTGGGAAAAAGCTAGGCAGATGATGACTTGCATAGGTGCATTCTTTCACCGATGACAACAAAAAAGGACAAGGAAACCGATTCCCGACATCCCCTCGTCGACCACATGTCAACCTAGGGAAAGTAGTCGCAAGAGCTTCCTTTGATACACAGAGGCGATCCAGGATAAGCCTCCTAAAGAGAGATCAAACTGTGGGATGACAAGTATCCACCGCCTCACAACATTATGAAACCCAAAGAGCAGTTGCCTCCAGATTATGAATTGCAGTGGCCTATTTGAAAAGCTCTGAATCGCTTACGCACCCGGGTAGGCCGCCTACTGGGCCCAAACAATATAAAGAGTTAACCATCGACTCGAAAAAAAGAACCGATGATAATTTGATGAAATGCCAAAATTGGGATTGTACATTCGCTACTAAAATATGATGTAGTCAATTCAACAATCACTATCGGCGCTTCGGCTATCCCTGTCGCAGAAAGACACAGGACCGGTTGTTGTGGCGACACTTGGGGGAGGTCTATGTCCAGCAGTGGACATATTTTGGCAGATATGATGATGATTCTTTACCAGTAGAAATAACAAAGAAAAGGTTAACAAACTTTATTATTAATTCACATAGATTTCAAGGAACTCGTGGAGTTATTTACGACATCACGTGCCAGTTGAAAAATACAGGAAATAATAAGTCCTTTGGAATTATCAAAGGTTTCAAGACCACAACATGCTTTTCCTATTCTTATATTATTAAGATATTACTGATCACGGTCTCGCCTATTATCGCCGCCGTATTAGTTTACCCGTTTATAAAATTTCATCGTAATCCATTCAACAGTTGAGACGTGATTGATTAACAGACATACGAACAAACACCCAGACTTTCACATTAAAAATATTAGCATCTAGAATATTTACTCATATTAATTTATTAATTTTGTAAATAAATATTGACAACTTGCACTAAATGGGCTTATGTACTATCTTCTTCCGCTTTGATGATATGATATTTTGTTAGGATATAATTTCTGTGTCACGGAATAGATAATAATTATTATCGTACGTGTTTGATTAGCTACCTTTGATATTGCGGATGACTTATAAGTCTGTGCTATCGGCGAATATCCTAAATATTCGCCTCAATACCGAAACACGCTCGCAAGTTATTTATTGAACTTAATTGTCACAAAGCCCTAAAGTCTAAACCAATAAAGTCTAGACTGAGTGTCGAAAGCGGTGGAGCGCGTGCTTTAGTTGACTTTGCAAACACTATCGACGCCTGCCAGCGTACCCTGCCCAAAATATACGAGATCTAAGCTCCCATAAATAAAAAAATCCAAAACACACATTTCGAACTTTAATTTTTTTTTTTTTTTTTAACTTTTTCGTCCGATAACGGAATAAATCCGTATATTCCCGTCGATATTTATGACGTGTTATGCTCCCGCCATATCTCTGACTTTCCACACACTTCCACAACATTGAACGGCCATAAACTAAACACAAAAGGGACACTATAGCCCTTTCCACAAAAAATATCGTTCGGACCCTTGGTTATTGCAGTTTAAAAATAAACCACGACCATATCTTCGTGAATAACGTCCATCGTCAAATAAAACAATGATTTAAGTTGAAACAAAAGTGTTTTCGTTACATCCGCGGATTAGGATGAAAAATGTTCAGTTTCAAATCTAATTCGGAAATAAACAGACTGAGGAAATGCAACATTAATCTTAAATAAAATTAAGTGTAATACAGCCTTATTCTCGATGGAAGATGAGCTCATAAATCAAGCAGTTCGAAGACTGGCATTCATCTTTCAGACATTAAGACGTTGACGGGAAGATTGCGAATGAATTCGCAAAGGTAGGTCGGTCGGTGGGTTCGGTAAGGTAGGTCTTTATTATAATAATAGGTAAACTGATATTTAACTTGCAATTAAAAACCTGTTGAGTAGTCTGAATAAGTGATGATCATCAATTCCATCACTGAAACAAAGCGAAATATTAACGATGGCATATCTGTTGATGCGCACTGGCAAAAGACCCGTTATTACTATTTCCTAACCTACTGCACTGAATAATTAGTCCAGATTATTTTTTGTGAAATAAAAGTAATATAGTATTACATAACTGAACTGAAATGTCGTCTTAATTTAAGCTCACTGCAATAAAAACTCCGATTTAAGTTTACATTATCGAAATAGTCTACATTATTATACCTTAACTCCTTAATTCCCAGAAGACACGTCACAATTACCAAACTGTGTTCATACACGGTACATAGTTTAAACTGTAGCAAGTACAGAACTCAGTCATCCATACTATCCCGTTGAGAGCGAACCAAATTGTTCTGACACGGTAGTAACTAAACAAGCTGGCACTGGAATCCCGGACTCCGGGACTTGATAATTGATCTTATACACCGACACTTCCAATTGTTGGGATTTCGGGGAGTTCTGCTTTGTCGTGATCCTATATGTTTAGTGGGTCACTGTGTGAGTGGGGGAGGTGGATTATTGACAGCTTGGACTGTTTGAATTGCAAATCTTGGATTACAAAGAGTTCTATGCTTTGGCTATTATGATCGCTTCATCATCTGCCTAGCCTTTTCCTGACTGTATTTGGGTCGGATTCCAGTCAAACCGGATTCAGCTGAATACCAGTATTTTACGTGGAGTGGCTGCCTGCCAGACCTCCACCGTAACACGGTACTCCTTGACAAGACTGATGTCAGATTTTCTGGCTTCTGACAATCCGTAACGACTGCCAAAGATCTACAAATGACAACTGGGACCAACGGCTTAACATGCTTGCCGAGGCACGGAAGGTTATGTCTCGGTATGTTAAAATACTCTCCCATCCACAGACCAACCTCGGCAAGCGTTGCTCAACCTTGAAGGTCGACCCATGCGGCTGTTATTATTTAGCCACAAGTTCCTCACATAATGATAAAATGATCCCTTAATCCAAATAACCTTAATATATGTGTGCTAAAGAAAAGGAGCTACATCTGCCAACAAACTTCAGTTTGGCAGAGGTAATCATTATATTGTTAGCAATGTATTACTGTGAATAAACACTTTTACATTTTTTTTTCATTTATTTTTTTATCACTGGACAGCCGCACATGTTGATCTTCAAGACTCGATCCGAGGGTATCCACGGGTCCATGCTGAGACGCATGCTTCGATAGCACGCTAAATCATTGTTCCAGACTGTCAAGCCCGTAAGACAAGACAAGAACCAAGGGGTAGAGAATCCTAGTGTGGGGTGTAGAGTCTAAATAAAGTTTCTAATCAGTATTATTTTCGGCATAATAGTCAGTTATGTAGGCAGTGGCTCTGTGTAGAATACTGGTATTCAGGTAAATCTGGATAGCTTAGAAACCTACAACAACAGGCGGGAAAAGATAAGTCAGATTAAATTTTTTACCAAACACCGAAACAGAAATTATTGCTTTTTCTTTTTTTCCTAAATATCCAACACATTTATTTTGTCCACCACAAAATCACAACCATTTACGAAACACAGTCATAAAGTTATTAGCTAAACTATGACACGCAATTTTTAGCCACCCCAATACTGGCCAGCAATTGGCCCCTGTAATGGCGCCAGTGGCCGGCACGTCCCGACACCTGTACAGAGGTAATCAGCTGATATTATTTATTCGGAGCACGTCCCGCGGTCTGCTCTGCTCTCCGCTAGAACACGGAATTACTGACTTTCACGCTTTCGGCCACATCTGATTGAGCTAATCTGTGGTTTTATTAACGTGGTTGGTTGCTGACGATTTCGGGGTTTTCTTGTTAGTTCTATATTCCGGGAATTATTGTGAGTGGTCACTTAACGAGTTTCTTTCTGACGTCTTTAAAGCTAGTTCATGTTATCAAAACATACTGATGTATTCAATGTTCACTACACTAAATGTTAATAATAATAATAACTTCTTTATTTCAGGCTACTTCGGACCATACACCTTATAGACTACCATAATATATTATTATAAAAACTTCACTTAGCATTTTATATTGCGTTCCAGTGGCACTTGTCCGCGGAACTGACGTAACACTGACACGTCCTGCGGCCAAAAGTTCTCCTCCATGGCGAGGCCGCGAGGTACACAAAACTAGGCTGACATTCGTAGGATATACGTACCTTTATTCAGCAAATGCGGTCGTTACGAATAAATGAAAACTTGAAATTACAAGAACCTGTCTATCCCAATCCTAAGCTTCACAATGACCAGAGCTCGGATCAAAGTAGTCAGGTACTGAAATTCAGCTGTTCGAATAAACCTCCCACAAAATATAAATAAAGCACAAAAATCCAAAGGTAAGCTTTCTAAATCTGGGAAAATAAGATTGGTAGATATGACACAAATAAACCTGTTATACACAACCAACACAAATAAATCAGTACAAGATGACCTGTAGAAACCTATTCCGTACCTTATAAAAATTACGCAATCCAAAATGTCAAAATCCTTATTTTTAAACAATCAGTAAGTTTCCAATTTGCCCATTTTCCCCGTCTCCCCGCCACATAGACACGAACACGCACGTACAATTTTATGACTAGTCGGGGACACAACGGACTGCCCGACAGTGCGACGTCGTTTGATAGTCCGGCTGATACCGCCTCCCCTCATTATGGGATTTTGTTTATTTATACTGAATTCCTTCGGGTTTTGGCTGTTAAACTTAGTTTTATTAAGGCTTTATAATGTTTTACGATTTTAGTTTGAACTAATGTCTTGTAGAAGTGGAGTTCGACGAATAGTTTTCCCAGCGTTCATAACAAATTATGCAGACGTGTGTAGTTCACCCACATTACACCTGTTATTATATATATATATATATATATATATATGTGCTATGGCAACCAGACAACTGATAAACATACTTATACATTTCTAAATACATACATATTATAGACAAATTACACCCAGACACAGAACAAATGATCATGCTCATCACACAAAGATTTGTCCTGGGTGGGAATCGAACCCACGACCTCCGGTTTAGCAGTCAGGGTCACTAACCACTCGACCAACAGGCCAGTCTATTATATAACCATACTAGCTTTTGCCCGCGACTTCGTACGCGCATTTTCCGTTTTTACCAGTTTCCGTAGGAATTTCGGCTAATCCTCTCTTAGTGCTCCTTTACGGAGTGTAGGGAAGCTATATGCCAAATTTCAGCTTTCTACGAACAGTAGATAGTTTCGGCGTCAGTAACGGAAGAGTTATATATATACGCTCGCCCCATATCAATATATATATATTATTAGAGCGTATAATTGGCCACACATCCAGAGCTTTTGATTGTTATATTCTATCTTTATTTCTTTGTGTTTATGTTTTTTTCTTTTACTGCGTCATTTTATCCCCGTAAGCCAGAATAAAGTGGCCACCAATGTAAATACACTCGACGAATCCTGGAGAAACGATTCAAGTGTTCAACGAAATTAAGAAATTAATCAATAAATCAAGTGTAGCGGTCGGGTAAAAAAAATCAGTGTTTCGGATTATATTTCGATCCTATTTATAAGTATAGTAGGCGCCAGATAAATGTGGAATAAAGTATATTGACCTTTCCCTAATAACTGCTCATAGGTACCTGAACAATTAAATATGAATCGTTTTTCATTATTAGACCATGTTAAGGATCACGAGAGATGATGATTCGGGACAGTTTTGTTTCATTAATTCCGTTTTTCAAATTAACAATGTCAATAAATGTAGGTGGGTCAATGACCGATATTCCACGATTATCTGGCGCCTACTATAGGTATTAATTTATTATTGTATCTCTAGTCTCTAAATAACTCCGCTTGCCGCTTCTAAACCACGCAACGTATTTTATACGGTTTTCAGTAATGGAAAAGGCGGGAAACAAGGAACGTTTGTGGGTATAATTGCACCCATCCAAAACAAACCCGTATAGAATTTAAATAAATCTTACCTTCAACAAATACAAATTGAGTGCTTTTCAGATGACCCACTCTTTGAAACTACACAAAATCCTTACCCGAAATAAAATCCTTCCAAACCAACAAAGTTGTTGCTTTAAATTTTATTCCATACAAAACAAACTAGATCATGTAGCCTCGGGTACCCGACGTTTCCATTTCCCGAATGTTGCGGGATTTTAAAAGTGTCTAAGGAAGTAATTGCTCTGCCAGTTACGCAACTGGATTTGTAAACTTTAGTGGCTGATGTGGTCCGTGGCTTGGGTACTTTGTCTTTTTGTGCGATTGGTATAAGGTATACCTACCAACCTAATGTTTTTGAAAGTCCCTCATGCGGATATGTACCCTTTTGATGTGTATGGTTGAAGCAACAGGCGATGTCAGAAGTGGAAAATAACGACGCCATCAGCCTGCTATCCATCATAAAATGGATATCTGGATTAATTTGTTGATTAAAAACATGTTAACCCTCTTTAATGTTGACTATTCGAAGTCTCTAGATGAATATTATGCTTCCATAAAAAGTTATCTCACACATTTTAAATGCATAACTTCACAATTTCTTACGAAACGACAGGACTCCACTATAAAAGTTACATCCATTTCGAGAGTAGCGATTTAATTAAACAAAATCTTCATTAATTTAAAATGTAATCATTTAAAATTCAATAAAATAGTTCAACAGTCAAACAACAGTCGAAAGTACCTTGTTAACCAATGAAAAGTCGGGCAAATTAATTAGCACAGCCTAGTATAAACACAAAGGCACACACTCAAACACCGCCTCGTTATTTCAATTAAAAAAGTTTAAGTCCCGAAGCCAGATTTCATTTTAAATTAAATATAAATCCCACTGACGGTCAACCTAGTATGTAGTTGCTGTCATTAATAAAAGCAGTTGGAACAAATATTAAACATTCCTCGTTTCAAAGCTTCGGACAAGCGTTTTAGTAGTCCTACTCATAAATGTTTTGTTGTGGCTTCTAGAACAGCGGTATTCGCTGTTGGCACCCCGAAATTGTCGTAACGCGTTTCCGGACTTATTATGAAGAGAGATTTTATTAGATAGTCCTGTGTCGCCTGCATTTTAGTACTTAAGAAAACTTTAATATTCTTCAACTGTTTGCTAAAAGTTAGATAAAAAATGATGCAATCAATGAGCAGTAAAACACTACAACGAAAAGTTGAGAAATCAAGCAAACTTCGCCCGATGCATAATTAATCGACGTGAACATGGACATTACAAGGAGAATTATAGAGAAGCCAATAATATACATAATATAAAGTAAGACTTAAAAAAATTGTTACTTAAACTAAATCAAAACAGATTAAACTAAATAAAACTATGTAATAAAACTTGGTAACATTTGCATTAATGCCTTCATTCATATAATGCAAGGCTAAGAAACTCAGTGTTCGGGGAGGTAACAGGGCTTTATGTGCCCAATGTCCTATTATAAGGGAATCAATTCTAAATTCCTTGACAAATATAAATGTCACATGACAATAGAAGCAAGTCAAATGGTAAAGTTACTTTGAACCAAAATTCAGAGTTACGAGCAAACACAAACTTTAATAACAAATATACATAAAGGGTGTTAGCAATATACCCGGGGGTAATAAGATAACTCTGGCTGGTGCAAGCGAACCTTAGTACGACAATCGCTTTATCTAAAACTAGTCACTGCTACAACCTGGGAATCTTTAACGGCCTGTTTCAATAACGTATCTATCTTTAATCAACTGCCAAATTAGCTACCAACAACAATTGTTACGTTACGTTTGCCTTTCAAACATGACGTTTCAGCTACTGTTGGTAGCTAATTTGACAGTTGCTTAATGTAGATACGATATTAAGACCGGCCGTAAGTCAATAAATAACTTCTAGGCGTGCTCCATCTTCTTACCATCAGGTGAGATAGTGGTCAAACGCGTGCCTATCAATAGTAAAATAAAGTCAAGTCCAACCCGCTGAGTTAGAAGCCTCACTTAGTTAAGTAACGGACTTATCTTCGATGACACGTGGCCACGCCCCCCGCCGGCCCTTTGATGTAAGCCCCTGTCCACCTAGTGTTGTCTCAAAGCTCTATTTAATTGCTACCTCGTTATTCCAGGATTATTTACACAGAGACAAACGTTTTTAATCACAACGTTTGTGGATGAATCGAATGATCAAACGATTTTGCTCGTATGTTAAACTTATTTAATTGCCGTTAAATCGGTGCTCGTATGCAATTTAAACGATTTCAAAGGGTTTTTTAGTGCAAATATTGGTTGAAATATGTTTGGTATTAGGGTTGTTTGTTTTTATGACATGGGGTTGCATGTGCGGAATATTTTAATCGTTATGTACGAAATATTATTTGACTTTTATTTAAATTCAAGTTCTTTTTTTACACTGCCCGCTTATTTCGTAGTCAGATATCAATGGGGATTATGTCCTTCTAAAAGCAAGAGTTATCAATATCTTTGTACACGATTCGTTGGTATACACTTGACGCTTGACTTCGCTCGCCCAATAAAAATAACATTGTCAACCCATAAAATTGTTAATTGTAACGTTAATGAACAAATATTTCACCTAAATAAATAAAATAGATATTAAACACGACCCTTTTCCATGTTTATTTTGAACGCGACTGAATCCGTAGTATACCTTTATTCCGACACATCTCTTTATTCTACTTAAACGTTAAAACGAATTTATTTTTCATAAATTATAACGAACGATCCTTTTTTCACAGGGTTGATCCTCCTGATCCCTACAACCTTCAGGTAATATTTACTCCCAGGGCCCAAATTAAATATATGTATACCTTTATGTCAAAAATTCTAATCATATAACCCTTTCATGTCCCTTATGAAAATCCACTCAATAGAATATTTTGTACAACTATTTTTAGTTTGAAAGCATTCTGTAAATATAACCTTTTGTAAGAGTACTCGTAGGCGTTCACGGAAAATTATGTCGAGGTAAAAACAGGATTTTCCTGAAATCGATATTCATTGATAAATATAGAATCTAAGACAATTGAAGCGTACAGGAGTAAATAGTTAAATACAGTGAATGTGTTCTTGGAATATGATTGATTGAAAAATAAATAAACCAAAGGTTGTTTACTTATTATGACACTTTCATATGACATTTAAACAGACACTTTTTATGTAGGCTACGCTCTACGCTACTACGCCACTGTCTACGATCTGGCTACGCTGTGCCTACAGCGGCTACGATTGCTACGAAACTTGAAGAAGACACAAGTATTAAAAAGTGTTTCTTAAAATAAAAAATAATTGCAGTTACATAAAGTACAAAAAAAAATGTTAATCACATTGACTTTCATTCAGTTTGTGTTAGTTTTATCTTAATATACATTTGTATATATTTCTTGTGTACGTGTGTATGCCACTGAACTCCTCCTAAACGGCTGGACCAATGTTCATGAAATTTTTTGTGGGTGTTCAAGGGGATTCGAGAATGGTTTAGATTCAATTGGACCCGGTAGGTGACACTGCAATCGATTTCTATAATTTTTTGTAGTACACAAAGCAAACGTTTGGACCGGACAACGTCTGTCTATTGTGTTATCTTATGATATAACACACAGATAAAATTGATTTCTTTTTCATTATGGGAGGTAGGTACCTCTAGAAGCACTGATTCGATTATTATAACATTTTTCACTGATAGAAAGCTACAGTATCTCCGAATGCTACAGTCTACCTTTTTGTTCCAGAAATTGCACAATTCCAGAGGATATAGGCCACTGGAGTAAACCCGAAGGAAAATAACTAGTAAGTTATCAATATTTATAAAATTCTTCCGTTACTAACTGAGTAACTGTCAGACAACGCACAGCAGAAACTACTGGTCGTGGAAAGCTGAAATTTGACATGTCAGTGTAGGGGAGCACTAAGAGAGTATTTCGCGGAATTCCTACGAAAACAGGGAAAAACGGGATATGCGCGTAAGAAATCGCGGGCAAAAGAGACACAATAAAAAATTTACCTCTTCTTAAGGATCAACTTTACGCGGCGGGCTTACAACGCCCTGCGTGTTCAATGACGCTCTGAGGCCAGTGTTGAAGAAACCCAGGTACTGCAGTGCTTCCGCAATGTTTGCGGATGAATATGATACAATAGATGATTTCTTCTCCATCATTTGGAAAAGAACTGCATCGATGATGAGCAGGGTCCGTGTTAGCACCAACACTGTCCTTAGAACGTTAGCGTGCAAAAAGAAACAGTCCGTTTACTGTGTACTGGGCAAGAGTACACCTGCACGAAATTAGGAAATAGTTTTAGTTATAGTGTTTAACTTGTTTTTGTTTATTAACAAATTACTAACACCTTGTTATTTTTATTTTTGTGTGTGATACTAACAACCCTACTAACACCTTCTTTGTAAAAATATGGACGTATGTCTTAAATAAAGATAAATTATTATTAAGGCCAAAATAAACTCAATTCTTTTCTAAAAACGACCTTAATCCAAATCTCGTGTAGTGTACCAACAAATGTCCTACATTCCATTCGCAGTTAATTCTCCCTCATTGTCTGGCATTTTTCGCTCTCCTAATCTTGTTAACCAAATCCGAGGGAGGCTGTGACACGGGTCCAGGGATTTTGTTCACACATACCGTTTTTCTAGTGTAACCTTACACATGTGTCTGTTTTCAGTGTAAATTAGAACGATCCATTATGGCTTAGAACCCTCGTTTGATTGTCCAATTGGTACGTTTGTTCTGAAAAGACAAAAAAAAATGGTTTGTTTAAACATAGGTTGGATTTACTCCCGATTTTATTAAACTGGCATTATTTTAGGTTTATTTCAATCCTTTTGTGGTATTGTATAAATTCTTTTAATCACACTTACTTGAAAAACTCGTTACATGAAAATTTTTTATTTTTTATTTTTTAGGTTCTAAAATTATTACCTATATAGTTTGTGTAACTACAACTTTTCGAAAATTATTTCAAAATTTGCAACTTTTGTACATTATTTCAGATGGAAATAGGCTATCTATGTATTTATATATATAACCAGGACAAAGCACGTCTGATTATAAAATTAATAGAAATCAAAGTAACAATTTTATTGCACAAAGTTTTGACTTAAATTATATTATTACCAGTACAATGTTGTTGTAAACTGCTCCAGGCTATTTTAGGCACCTCCACCCTTTCATACAGAATATTCCTTATCTACGTAACAGAGGTACGTAAAGAACCTTGCATATTATTTACTTATTGGATTTATGATTGGAAACAACTTCTCTCCACTAACGAGACTAACGAGGAAAGGCCCTACTATACGGCTCCGATTTGATTTATTTTGATATATGTTAGGTGGTGCTTTTTTTAGAAAAATATGAATTTTGACCGATATGTAGCAGGCTTAATGTGGCTTCCGAGGCACGGAGGTGTCTCGGTATGTTAAGATGGTCACCCATCCACAGACCAAACTCGAACCAGATTAAAGCAGCAGCTAATTGCCAGAAGCCTTTTTTCAAAAACAGTTTCTCATACAAAACTATCTACTTTTAATCACCCCCAAAAACAACAATTAGAAACATATATATTTACTATATAATGCACGTATAATCCTTCGAGGGCTGCAATACACAGGAAGGATAACTAAGCCGATTACAATATTCGAGAGACTGTCACCCCTAGCTCTCGGGCGACTTGTTAGCGACTAGACGCAAGTTTGTCTTGTTATAACTCTGCTCGACTTCGGAATATGACTGTACATGTCTACACATCCGGATTTTAAAACCGTATTGTACTTTAGAGATGCTACACCACTTCACTATAATTGGGATTCGAGTTTGTTTGGATCGTGGGATGTATATGATAAGTACCTACTGCAGGTTTGTATATATAAAAATAATTGAAATAATATTTGAAGTTGTAGGAAGTTTGGTTGTAGGATGTCTATTGTTATTGTTACCACACAATGTTTTTTTTTTTATTAAAATAAAAACTACCAACGGGTATTTAATTTTTATTATTTTTAATAAAGGGACAATAGAAATACACACTGTGAAGATTTCAAGTGCCTTCCTATTACGGTTCATGAAACAGAGCCCGCTGACAGACTGAAGAACGCCCGGACAGTGGAGGCTCAGTAATGGGGTTCCGTATAATCAATGAAACCAAAGTAACCATATTACTAAGTCAAAAACAAACGAACAATTTTGCCCCTTCTTATACTTTAGATGTCAAGAAAATATACCGTACTAACCCAGCGCTAATTTATCTTAGCCTAATTCCTCCAGCTATTTTATAACCTTAGCCATCACGAGCAGCTAGAAAATGTACCCCGCTTACGTGGACAGGTAACTGAAATATAGCCCATTAAGTTTTCACTGCATTTAGAATATTTTTCTACATAAAATATGAAGTTCAAGCTTAGTCCTAGTTACCTTTTTCAGGCAGTTGTCTTTCCATTTTGACGTTTTGGAAATACTTGAGATAAGGAATGGAATTCATAATTAAAACCTGGGGTTTTTAAAGTCTACAGTGAATAATAAACAGATTCGTACAAGACAAGCGTGTTGCATCGTCGACCATATCATCGCTTACTATCAGGTGAAATAGAGATCGAAAGCAAGCCCTTCTTTATAAAAAAAATATACTTAATACGTAACTGATTGTAACAAAAAATGGAGGCCTAAAATCATGGTTCCACTTTTCGATACCGTCACTTGAACACTTTACCAAGTAGGAGGCCATAAAACAATATTTCACAAAGCCAGCAATAACTTCACTTACGACAAAGTTATAAAAAAACTGAAACGACACTTCTTTAATTTAAGACAGGAGCCATCAAGATTTTACAGCAATCTTCCGAATTTCCGATACTTTTATATTGTATTGAGTCGTAAACCGTTACCTTGAAGGCTACAATCACAACAAGGTTATAAAAGCAACAACCTGGCGTCGAATCGATGAGGAGGGCTTGTCGGGACTCTCGCTAAATTCTTAATACCTCACGTAACAGTTAAGGAGGGTTCGCACTAGTGTTGCTACGCGACAAGCCCCGGGATTGGGATGCGGGACGGGAATATTGTAGACAGAGCTTAAGTGATGATGGAAGTTGTTGGGAGTGTATTTAGCTTTAGGTATGAGTGTCTTCCGTTCTATGTTTCCGTCCATGCTAAGAATAAATTTAATAAGCTGTGCTATCGTGTTCTTGAATAATAATGCACGTTTCTATTTTTTTTACATCAATGATACAAATAAAAACGATCGACGATGGCTATTCACTATCTCAAATGAAACATTTTTATTTTCATTCACAACAGTCATTTTCCAGAATGTATTTACAACTTGCGAAATCCCGGGAACCTATCCCGTAAATACCGATACCTATTTGGGCAACACTATGCAACAGCTACTTATCTTTTATTGTGCAGCCTCCAGACAATGTTGCCATGTCGGTGACGATCGATGATAATGCACTGAAGCTCGGAGATCAACGTGCCATGAACTTTGTACGAAGGTTTTAAACTTAAGGGAAACTTTGAGACGCGTTTGCTAAGGGTTTGTTATCCCTATGTATGATATACAATGTTAAATTTAATTTTAGTATGTATATAATCGATGCCTCCCGTGTTATGACCCACAAAATTGTGGTACAGGATTAAATTATATTTTCTTTAAAATTTAATAGACATTTTAATTGAAAAACGCAAATCACAATTTTGTGGGTTACTACGACTTGGGCCTCGTCGTTCGTGGGAGGCATCGCATACAGTTGCCAAAGATATCCGCTGTTTAATAAATATGGACATAAGTTTATTGAGCATTAATCTTTCAGTAGTCAAAGATGTCCCGGAAAAGTTCGGACGGTTGCCAACGCTATAATAACTACTTTTATTGCGAGACTTTGAAACAATGTTGCAGTCGTAAAATGCCAATGACTTTATTAACTTTTTCATATCTTTATTTCAACTGGTAAGCACTTAATTAAAAACTGGCACAACTTTTCTTAATCATAGCCCAACAAATACTAATTAAAAAAAACAACCCAATAAAACTACGTATCTTCATTAATTCCCGTCAAGTATTTACGCTGTTTAACAAGGAATGCAACGTAAATGCCAAATTACATACATAAACATCGCTTCCCTAACAAAGGTTACAATTTATCGAGGGGAGCAGACGCATTAAAAAGAGGAAAAAGTACGACACGATAGGTAACTGCATACGTACAATCGGTAAAGTGAATGATCAATGAAAGTACAGACGGGAGCACTGTTTGCTGTAGATTGGCTGGCTTTTTTAATCGTATGGAGTACATTCGCTGACGCGGATATGTTATCAATGAGTAACGTCTTTTCAGCCAGTCAACTTCGTCATTGTTATGTAGCTTTTTAGTTATATTTTCATGATTTTCAATAGAAATTTAGACTTTAGGAGGATTAGCCGACAATGGGCTCAATCAATCTTACAAAACTTCAGGCTAAACGATAAAAAAGGAAAGGATAATGATGAGGAGTGTTTTGTTACCTCTATTATTAAGTTCTAATCTATGTTTACTTATCATTATATTGCTGCTTGTTGTCCCTAAATAAATAAACTTTCCACCATCAAATAGACATGTCTGATGAAAAGTTTAGCCTGAAGACCACACTGCTTTTTTGATGTTTGAGACATAAAAAGGGCGAATATCATAAAACTATTTTTTTTCTATAAATATTTTCTCTCCACCGCCCTTAGTTGACTGGTAGAGAAAGCCTAAGGCATTAAATTAAGTCCGCCTTTATACCTGTGTGCAGCATGAAATTTTAATAAATAAATAAATTAGACTTATGACCTCTGAGGTCTGATGGCAATCTTTTTACACGGCTGCCCAAAAACGAGTAACTTATGTTTTTTACTAATTTTTTTGTGACTGCAGTAATTTAGACTGACAAGTTGGACGGTTATCACGCCATCTGTTAGTCTGCTGAGCCATATTGGTCGGCGGTAGGACGCGAAATGGGTACTAAATTTGACATTTTGGAGATTTGTTTTATTTCTCCATGCTTTTTGTAGCCCAAAAGGCTAAATCATGACGAGAGATACATTTTATGCCATTCAACACAATAATTATTGGTCATCTTTCGCCGAACTAATGAGAATATCCAAAACTCCCGAATATCTTCAACATTCATAAAAACTTGACACACAGATAGACCATGTCCTGGAATAGGTCATAGGGAAATTACGAATTACGGTTTTTTTAACTAAGTAGTTTACCACTTTTTTTTTGTAATTTAAAAAAAAGAGCTTGAGTCTTTTGTTCACGGGTGTATCTAATCACGAGTACCTACATACATACGTACATAAAGCATGATAAATTTGTTTTAGTTAACAGTAACCTGTATTATTGGATTACATAATCATCAATTAACAGACATAATAAATCCATCAAGACACTTTACAAACATTGTCCACGACTACTGAAAGGTTTATACCACTAAAACAACTACAGCAAACAATAAAAACATGCCACATAAAGTCTAGGCTCAACAAGACGTACTCGTATTCCGGATATGTAAAGCGTACATGACGGGCGAATATGTCACCAAGCGCTGATATATGACAGGCTCTAGCTGTTAACTTATGGAGTTCCTTACCTTGCTAGTGATGTGACTGAGTTTGACTCGATGTTGTTTTTTAATGTGTGTTTTGTTTGATATGTCGATAAAGGGGTTTACATTTACATATTGATTGAGCTTTGTTGTTGATTGGGTCTCTATTTTGAGTCCATGAGGGTGCAGATCTTGGTAATTATCTTGGTGATCAATTCCAGAGATGAAAATAACTAGTTTTTAATGGAAAATTAAATGTATATAGCTTTTGCCCGTGGATTTGCTCGTATTAAACTAGCGCATTAGTAGTACATAACTGTCTCCAGGGTCCCATTTCTCTCTGTGCCACAATTCAATGAAATCGGTTTGGTGATTTAAGCGTGAAAACGTAACTTGCAAACTCAATTCAAATATATAAAAGTCTTCCGTTACTGGACTGAGTGATTGAGTAACTGACAGACTGACAGACAACGCACAGCCAAAACTTTTTCGTGTAGCTTCCTTGAGGAGTCTAGAGGAGCACTAAGAGAGCACTCGAAATTCGCGAACGAAGTCGGGGGCAAAAGCTAATTTAGCATTTAAAATATTAGTTAGGATGGCAGTACCCTTTTCGGATCGGGCAGATTTTTTATATAAGTGTACCTGCATTATAGAGGGATGCGAAACAGGGTGTAAAGTCTCGCAAACCACCATTGAAAAGGGAGGATCCTTCGGGTATAGATACCGCTACAACATAATTAATGGAAGTTCTACCACTTATTTTGTTGTCACAAACAACATAATTTGTTAAATGAATAGAATGAATTGTGACAATATTTGTATCAACACTACGCTTGCACCGATTCCACTCAACCGCTAATTTACTTGAACAACCTTCAGTCCAAGCCCTCAACGACTCTCTCAACAGCAATCCTTCAACACCAAACTAATCTACCAAATTAATATTCTTATCGACACTTCAAGAAGCTTTCCCCACCCTGCCTATAACCACTTTACATTCAACGCGTTCTCGGCGGGCGGCAAACGACTAATCTTCTGATATATCGGAGCTCACCTTCCCTTATCTAAGGAGATCTTCGAAAAAGTGCCCCTTTATTACGCCTTGGATTACCCCCGTGTACCGGGGAACCCCATAAAGCCTCTGTGATCAGTATATAATGGAGTCAGGAGGCTCTGCTCGTGACAATGTTTGGAGTTGTTTTACGTAATTTGTCTTTTTGTGAGCATACATTTTAGGTGAATACTTACCTTTTTTGAGACAAGCCCGCCACACTATTCCCAATCCCTGCAACTGCTGAGTTAGAGACTACAGTAGTGACCAACCGAAAAAGAGTCAATGAAGCTCGACGAGTCCCGGAGAGAAGATTCAACTGTCTTGGATTTCCCAACGAAATTAATCAGCAAAAAACAGCTAAGGAGTTTTAAGCACCAAAACACGGATGCAGACATAGGACACCCGTTGCGAAATTTGTTCGAAAAAGTCACCGCGGCCCTGGAACGCAAAGGGCTTTAGAAGGAACACGGATGGGGTTTTAGTCAGTAAGAGTCTGACACGCCCTTCCGCTCCACCCAGAGCGGAAGAAGTCATTCGATGATTTCCCATCCTTAAAAAAAAAAAAGACATAGGTCACCCGTTCAAGTGTTTTATAGTCCAGTTAGCAAGCTACTCCCATATCTACTGATGTTGTTTGTGTTCTCATGCGTGCTTAAAAAAGCTAATCAGAAACAAGGTGAAATGCTGGACGTGGACTTTAATATTACGACCCGGACTTACCTACTTACATATTGTAGGTACATTGTCTACTCATTATAAGTCTAATCATATTTTAAATTAGCGTTAGATACTCTAATTTAAAATCTGATTAGACTTATAACTATAAAATAGATTAGACTTAGACTATACACGGAGGATAATCCCAATTTTGTTTCGAAGGCATGGTTCTCTGACGGCCATGGCCGTTATATCTTATCTAAGTAGGTATATATTGTTGTAATGGATCATAATCAATAGACTCTTGCGTCAGTAACCTAATGCGAAAACAAGGATGATTCAGAGATCATCGAGGCGATAACATTCCGTGAAATACGTCTGATAAGGTTAGTTTATACTTGAGGATGTACATCATTTGCTGATGGATTGTGTCAAGGACCAAGAGGAAAGAAGAATTTTAATCAATATTATATCACAGGCAGGCTTAATTCAATAAATTTTAGCACAACCGACGTCAGATGTGGCGAAAAGATTTAGCTAGTTGGTGTACCATATTGATTAAGATTCTTCTTTTAATTTAAGTTTAAAGCAATGTTTTGTAATAGTCTATATAAGGCATGATGGGGTTGGCGTATCCATTGATATAAAAACCCCAATTAAATCAAATAAAGATAGAAAAAAAATAAAGGCTAGTTTAAAAGTTTTAGAAAAATGGAAAATGTGTTAATGAATTGAAATATAGTGTAGCAGTAGCTTTAGTTTTCTCCTTTAACAGCGAGAAAACCACACAAGCAAGAAAAATACACAACTGGGACTTCTATGTAGAGTTATATTTCTTACAATTTGATAAACGTAATCAAACAATTTATTTCAATATAACCATTTAAAGACAGTTTTGTATTGTCCTGGTCGGTCAAATTGATGAAACTAATTGCACGTTCCATAGCGTATATCTCTATGGAATAAAACGTGCAATAGACTCCACAGACACTCTTTTAATTTAAATTTAATAATTGTAAATAATTTAAATCAGTGAATATTTACAAAGTTATGGTTCTTTTCAAATTATGTAAGAACGATGTAGAAAGACGTGCACGTTAAAATCGACCGGGGTAAACAAAAAACTTGTTGCTTCAACTTATAATATACCTACCACATATATGAACTTTCGAACACAATTACTGAAGTAAATGCAGAGTGACGATGTCTTGAAAACTTTCTAAAACAAAATGGCGGCTTTTAAACTGTTGGCTAAACAAAGTTGAATACATCCGATTTGGCCACCTTATATAACACGAATCATTTTATTATTTTTCTACTTTGAATATTTATTCTATTCAGTCTTTAAAAAGGTTGTTTAAAAGAGGGCAATTTATGTTAATATAATTTGCATGCAACACTGATTTGGTGGTTTGAATAAGTTGACGGGGTGTCGCTATATTCGATTTATCGTGTGTCACTTAGGTAGGACACGCCTTTCGAACTGTCTGAAATTATTGACCTAGGTTCTTATCAACTAACCACAAAATTCAACGTTTTTAAGCACTTTACTGAATCTACGAATAAAAATCATGAAAGAACACGACTGACAAGTTAGTTGGAAACAAACGCAAGCCGGTTATCTAGCCGGGTGGCAGGTCGAAGTTTGACAAAGCATTTATTGTTAGTGAAGAAGCCGGCTTCGGGCGACGTCGGGAGGCCTCGGCAAACTTCAGGCCCGCTCGCGCACGATAACGAGTTCTAAACTCAGGCACTGATACGAGTACGCCTGTAGGATTGCTCCTAATATGGTTTGCAACTGCTCATGTATGGTTTATTTGTGAAGATGATATAAGGTTCCCTGCAACAGAAAAGTTAGGTCGTGTTATTGCAAGATTTTATATTGTAAATTCAAGACTACTTTTCCTATTGCAGTTTCCGTTCATCTCCATAGATAACTACGCTTCGAGACGAGCAAATAGCGTCCACTATATTAATACTGGCTGAAATGTGGCTTTTTTTAACAAATCTGGTGAATAATGGGTAGGTACCATGTGATCAGTACAGTGTATCCAACTTGTAATACCTGTAGCGCCATCTACAAACCATCATATTTAGAAATAAACTGATGCATTCGAGTTGCGGTGACTGAGTACACAGAAAGCCGACAAAAACCATCAAAACCATTTACTTTCTTTCTTTCCATATCATCCCCTAATCTCCAAACTAGTCACTCAATGTAAATAACACCTAAACTTTCCAGCATATTATTCCCTGACACTACAAAACTCATTCCATTTATTCACTCATTCGCACTAGAGTCACGCGATGTGAATCCATCGGGCGACAGGCATTCATTATGAGCATAGACACTCGATATTTCATTCTCGATCTCTTTGAAAGCCACTGATTTTCAGAAAATACATTCGCATTTGAAACAGAATGCCAAAATACTATTCAGAGTACAGAACCTTATTGACTAACATGAGTTAGAAACAAAATTGACACCGACCAATTTTGTTAAAAGCTTTTTAGTGATTGTGGGCTTTTCATATTTGAAAATAGAGTACGGGATTAAAGTACGTATACAACACATATAAGTGTACTAAATAATTATGATTTCACTAATGGGTTTTGTCGCGCTATTAACTGGTGGTGGTCATCATAATAATAACCACAAACATAAGCCCCCGGCTAGAGATGACAAATTCCCAAAATCAGCAGGTTTTCTAGAATGATTTATTAAGGACATAAGGAAGCTGCTTCATTCTCTTGAGACAAGTCCCCGTTTATTTTACGGTTCTTGTTTATTCTTTAACAGTAAACACAGTATCAACAGCGGCGGTCTTATGTACATAGCTTGATAACCTACAATTATATAATTTAAGCAAATGAGCCACCAACAACAACTACTCTTGAGACAGGATATAAATATATTAAAAGTAGAATCGAACCTTATCGCGTCTGGATCGACAAATTGAAGTGGCAGTGGCCAGGGCATATTGCTTGCAGAACACATGGTCTATGGGGCCGAAAAGTTCTGGAGTGGCGACTGCGTACCGGAAGACGCAGCGTTGGAAGGCCTCCCACAAGGTGGACCGATGACCTGGTGACGATCGCGCAGCACAGCACGGGTTGTTGTGGCGACGCTTGGGGTAGGCCTATGTCCAACAGTGGACGTCTTTCGGCAGATATGATGATGAGCGTCTGGAAACATACCGCGAGTATCTGCGTGGTATCAAAATTCATGTTGTAGGGTACTGCGTAGCGGGAAAGACAAGGCCTTCGCCCCAACCGCCGCTACAGGAGAAAACGCCCCGGGCGTCGGGAGTCCACTAGGCCCAGGTCGACGGCGCGTTCTGTTCCACGCGCGCCTGTCAGCATTGGAAACGGGGCCCGCTAGGGCCAGAACCTGCCAGGGTTGCGGAATTTGTTTGAAGGAGTCAGCGCGGCCCTGGAACCCAGAGGGCTTTAGAAGGAACACGGATGGGTTTTAGTCACTAAGAATCTGACACGCACTTCCGCTCCACCCAGAGCGGAAGAAGTCATTTGATGATTTCCCATCCTTCAAAAAAAAGGGTACTGTGTAGCGACAATTGAACTTCATAGACATTTTTAAGTTTGAATGGACCCACACCCAGTCACAGGGTTGTGCAACGTGCATGTCAAATCAAATACCTATTGCAAAGTCCAATCCCCAGCATAACTGGGAAAACGCTGGAAATAAACTCGATATTTTTATGTCTTTTGATAAATTATCCACTTCTCCTTTAGTTCCTCTTTTATCCCAACTAAAACAAGGAAAAACTTAAAATAAATCCGGCCTATTAGTAACAAAAGCTCATTATTACTAAGTGAATCTCCAGATACCCTTTAAGAGCAACGATAATCACCGACGTACTCTTATCCCCACTCGAACTGAGTACGCAATACACTTGATGCCAAACGTAAGTACACCGTACATTTGAGAGGTGTGTATGTTTGTATTGTATATGTGTAGACGTCAGAGGGATTGCCGATGAATGGTATAGAGATTATTATCTGTGCAATCATGGGGATAATTATGTTGATGGGGTAATACAACGTTATTTATTGTGAACAAAGCGGTAAAAGAGATAAAATACTTGATTAGTTTGATTGGTTTTTGGGTAGAAATTATTTTTCACACGAAAAATCTCTAGAAAAGCGGTCTCGTTCAGGAAAACACAGCCTTGAAACTCCTTCCTAAGGTGGACCTGTGACCTGAGAAAGTCGCAGGAATATACTGAATACGAAAAAGACAGGACCGATCGATGTAGCGATGCTTAGGAGAGCCCTATAATGAAACACCACGTAGGCTACCTACAGTCTGTACTGCTTGACGTGCCTCATTTGAACAACTATAGATTAGATACGAGTATTACTAAACCTTTGGCTTTTACCGAAGTAATCTTCAATCATACGTACACAATAAGACAGTATTTTCCAAATAATATATCACAATCGCCACGCCAGCTGTCAAGTCACAGGTTACCCAATAAAATAACAAAGCATGTAAACCCATCCCTATGCATACCAAATAAATGTCAACCATGGAAAATATATGCCCGACTGCAAACAAGCTCGTTACTTTTTTTAATATTACAATAATACATATTTTATGAATACGCTGCAGTGATAACATCTTTCGGCACGAATGTGTAATTTTAGAATAGTTAAGTTTTGTTGTTTTTATATTGACAGGCTCGAGTTTGCCCACTATCTCACCTAGGGGCCAATTCTATTAATTTTTAAATAACGTTTGCATTCAACTCTCAGTCGCAACTCGCAATCTGTCAATAATCCCTCATACTACATTATGGCTGGGAGTTTATTGATATTGTTTGGAAAAGAAACAGGCTCAAATTTGTGGTCACACAAGCAACAACATTTACTATTTATGGTCCCATTAAAATAGATGGACAAACTTTTAGAAATCATTCAGACCACCAAAATAAGGACAATGGTAAAAAATAACGAGAAAAAAGCATTAGATACTCAAGAAAAAAAAACAGCTAACGAAAATACACTATAAATGTTCCACATCCATGTCTTTGTTATCTCATAATTCTGATACTACAAATGTGCAAACGCACGTGACCACGTCAAGTAGGTACCTACCCATAATGGATATGTTTATTCTAGTGTGTCGGCAATTTATTATTTTAGGTTAAAGTTAAATCACTTTAATCAGTGTTTTTTTTTGTATCTTTGGTACTGAGCGCTGTGTTAAAATGTTTCCATCTATTTTAATGGAACCTATAGCGGATGTATCCAAACGTCTCCCTGGTCGCACAGGTCGAGGTAAGGCACCTGAACGATACTCGCCGTGATGTGTGTGTATCCAAACGCACTTTCGTTCACGCGCCTCGCGCCGGCCAATAATAGCCGAGCCGGCGCGAATACTAGCCACTGATTTGTCTATTAGTTTGTTAGGTTGACAAATTGTAATCGTCGTCATACGATAAATATGGCGGCATTGTAATTCTGATTCTCGTGTCGTAATGTTGTGATTAGTTTGATTAAAGTTTATGCCAATAGCATAGCCCTTTTTTACTAAAGCTGACTCACCCCGACTGCAAACCTTAAATAACTCACCGTACCTATGTATAAAACTTTGCTTTTTTCTTTACCACATCCTTATTTAACCACATAACCCAAAAGATATCCCTCCAATTTTATTTACAGCTCCATCACGAACACAGACTAACATCAAACAGTTCAATAAATCGTCTTCATCCGTCGAGATGTTATCAAAGCGACAGAATTATGAACTCCAACCATTTTTCCGCTGAAACTACTGTTTGATTAATAGCTGAAGAACCCACTATATATTCAGTTAGATAAGGGCCGATGACTGAGTGTATCGCATTACGGTAAACTACAACCATTTCTTTGAAAACTATTCGGGGACTAGATGCTTTATCTAGTTTCATATTTCATGAAAACTCGCGCTTTCTGTGTTTGGAGACGGACTTTTTTAGTCTGTGACTGGTATCTGATGGGTGTAGGTACTGTTTTATTTTTTAGTTGGTAACGTGGTTTATCATTGTCTTTTATTAAATGCCTGAATACTCGTGACTTGGCACTGGTATGTATGCCAATTTGTTTTCAACGCTTAGATACTATTATGTGTAGAACATTTACGACGGTTTTTTTATTCATTGTGGACACACTCCCACCCGTGTCCCTCCAAATGCCCTTTTCAGCTCTCTCTTTAAGCCAATAGGGCCATACAATTAACCTAGAAATTAAGAAGATTGATTTTTCCTTAACTTACTAAGACCTACGACCGACTGCCACTACGCCGTAGTTATAATGGAAGAAACTGGTCAAATGGTAATAATAATGCTTATGCACTATGTTCAGTTATTTTCAATGAACTTTTACGAGATGTAATGAATAGTAAGTATTAATGTTAAGAGTTCATGGAAGCACTAGCACTTCGCACGTAACTTCGTCTGCGCAGATTTAGTACAAATAATTTCCACCCTTTACTTCATCCCTTTACGGGGGCAGTCTCTTTAAATCCTTTCTTAGCTTATGTCTCCTATTCATAATCTATCTACATGCCAAATTTTATCTTCATAAGTCTAGTAGTTTTTGAAATTTCGTGATTGATCAGTGAGTGAATGAATTTCGCTTTTAAATATAGTAGAAGATAGAAAGAAGATATAGACAAGGAAACATGAAAGCTGTACCTACTTATAAAATTGATCGCTTAGAACTTTAGACTTTCGAATTCTTTCGAAAAGAAAAATTTGTTTATTTATTTGTAGTTTCGAAGACTATTTTACTGATAGGAAATCACACTACTGCTTACCACAATAAATTCTTATCCCAGAAAAAATCCACGGTTCTTGTAGGTTAGTCCACGGAGGTGAAGTCGGGGTAAACAGATCGATTTATAAACATGCACTAAACAGGAAACATGCGAACTAGCAGCACTGTCATATTTACCGTGAACTAATTGCGAACTAAGGGCGTGCATACATTTGGTGACAAGTGTCTACATTGACTGACACTCAATTTATGCAACAGCAACTAGTTGTTATGTTATATTGTGTTATTTTACTAACTCGTCAGGTTTACTGCATGCCATTTTGGTGTTGGTATATTGATTTCTATTAGTGTTTTATTTTCTGCTAGCTGTTGCCCGCGACTTCTGCGTCAAACTCGTATAAAAGCACAAATGGCAATTTCATTTACTTTTTATTGCACCCTAATTATTTCTAAAAGTAACCTATGTAACTCCCTATTACATCAGCTATCTGCTAGTGAAGTCCCGTTAAAATAGGTTCAGCCGTGTCGGAGACAGACGGACTGACAAAAAGTTGTTTTTGTCATCAATATAAATAAAACTCTTCCGTTACTGAGTGAGTGACTGACATACGACGCTCAGCCGAAACTACTGGTTGTAGAAAGCTGAAATTTGGCATGTAGGTTCCTTGGGGAGTGTAGGGGAGCACTAAGAGATTTTCCGAAATTTCTACGGGAATGGGACAAAATCGGGATATGCGCGCACGAAGTCGCAGGCAAAAGATAGTTAGGTTATAAGTATCGTATAAACTTTCGTATGCATTAAATAGTAATAAGCTGATATTTTGATATACCAAACAGGTACTGCAATTTTATTCATTAGTATTTATAGGTTTAACGCAGATCAATTTACTAAAAAAATACTCAAACATTATCGAAGAATGTTTTCGAACTCGAACGGATTCACCACAAAAGAAAAGCATTTCCTGATGAAAGCGAGCAACAAACAAATTGCAGCGATCGCCCCATCCTGGCATCCTGCTGAACCGCGAACATTCTGCAGATGAATGGTTTATTTACAAAAATAATGATAGAAAGCTACACTATCGGGAAAAGATAGGACCTATCTACCATTCCGATAAATTGAAACGTTTCTGTTCACGCAATTATAAAAGCTGATAGTTGGTAGAGGCAAAATATTAAGGATTAAAATTCCTTGCGTTTTGACTTGTTCTTTGCTTATTTCTAGCAACGATACCCATACCTATGAATAGGTTCAGATTATTTTATGGGAAGCAAGTACTAAAACAATTACTGTACCTTGCCATTAGAACTGTATCTTGCAGACATTTCTCCAGGATTTTTGACAGACACATAAATTTTATTAAACAAAAGCAGAAATAATGCATAAATGCAGACTATTCCAAATTCATTCAAAATTGCAAAAGTCAATAAAAGTGCTTCCAATTTGAGATAACCATAAAAATGTCTCCGTTAAACAATAGTTATTGCATGCTTGTCTAGAACAAAACGCTCAAACTATCCCGCCGAGATTCCCAAATTATCATTCATTTCATTTTATACGAGCGAGACATTTATATGTTTTGTCAAAATTGAAAGTTTGAAAATGCATGAAAGCCATTCTGTGGGTCAATACACCGTAAGACCATAATTGCATTCTTTTATACACTTTCAAACGTCCTCGCAACTACTGATAGTGCACCCTAACTGCATGCTTGCTCCAAATCCATTCAGTTGACCTCGTTTGGTACGAAAGCCGTCAATTAAGCAAAATAATGAATTAACAGACGATCTTTTATGCGCATGAACGTCATAACCCTATTTCTATAAGCGACGCTTATCACTTGAGCAAGGCATTAAACATTTAATGAAGTTAAACCTTTATTTCATTCATGTCGCCACGACTCATATTGAAATCAGGATCTAAACTCTAGCTCCATTTAAAACAAACGCATTATAAATACCAATTTATAGCACAAAATTCAGCAGAAAATATCCTAATGATAATATCTTTTGAATGGAAACAAAGGCTAAATTCGTCTCGCTTAATTTGAAGTGTCATAAGCCACAGTATATTCGTAAAACAATGCAATGTTCGTGTAGAGCTGTCAGGTCGCGGGACGGCGGGATCGAGGGATGAGTCCCGCCATTGTACAGCCGTGCCTCGACGTCTGCCTCAAATCTGCTTTGCGAATCCCTTTTCATGAAAACGACGGCTTAAAACCTCATTTAGCTGGGTCTCGACGCCTCCACCACTTAAACGTTATGGCCCAAGAAAATTGTCGCGTAATTTAAATAACTTTGTCGAGACCTTTCCATTGTCTTCGGTTTGAAGCTCAGAGGACCTCGAGTGTATAAATCTTCCAGTTTCAGGGAAGCATCTTCATTTTTGTTGAGGACATTTATGTCGTTGTCTCTTTAGAAGCTCGTTGGAAGGCCCTCGGTGTTATTAAATGTTAAAGTTGCGTAAATCTTTTTCAATTTTGTTACGCGATGTTTTCTTTATTGAATTCGTACTTTATTTTTGGAGATTTTGATTTTACAAGGTCTAATTCGAATGACCGAAATGATACCGCAATGTATAAATACCCAATGTTAAACAAACCTATCCCCACACACCCCTCGATAACAGCTCTATCAAACCGTCCAAAAGCAAACAATCAATAAACTCCCCACAAACCATCAACTAAATTAGCTTACAAAATGAACATTCACAAAAGCAAGTTACACATTATAGTCGGACGAATATTAGAGGACATCAAAGGCAGGTATCATAGCTACCTCCAGGCTGTACCTACATACTACGTTAATTGAAAGCGAGCACGGACGCAGCAGTATTTACTTAGCGCTCACCGTGAGCCGTGACCAGACGGTGTGTGTCTGTTCGCTGTGTGTTCAGCTCTTGTACGACTTGTGTCAAAGACTGGGGCAACCGCGTGTGTACTCGAATGTGTTCAAATTGAAAAAACTTGTTTGTCTAACTTCAAGTGTAAATATAGAGATTGAAGGTCAATATTGAGTTTTATTTGATGAGAGTAGTTTTAATCAGTTTTTCAGGTGTTTTTCTCGTTTTGAGTGAACTTTAACTGAGCAAAAATGTACTGGTAAAATGGAGCTCTATATTAAAATAATCTGACGGATTTCCTCGTCCTTTAGTCCAAAGAAAATTTTAACATTTCTACTAAGTACGTCTACATTTTACTGCAAAAGTATAGCGGGTTTTAAGACCCGTTTAAAGATAGCATTATGTAAATGAGAATCAAAAGTTCAAAGCAACAGTTGACAGACGTCGCGAGTCGGCTAATCAACTTGATAGCTGAAACGCTATAAACTTTAAACCGTCTGAACTCAAACCAAATTGGTTAATGGAGCTCATTGAAATCTGCCTTCGTCCCGCTAATCAATAAACATAAACGTCGATTCAGAGATTTGAACACGTTAAGCCGTGTACCCATCTTAATACCCAGAGGGGAAAGTTCAAAGACTTTCCAATTTGGAACCAGGGACGGATTTAGATTAGATTGGCGCCACGACCGCCCTAAGTAATGGCCATATCATTTCGAAGATAAATCAGGTTTTTTGAACGTTTCTGCTTAACCTTGTTCTGGCGTTCTGCCAACTTTCAGGTGCTATCGATTACTGTGACGATTTTATTCGGACTCATCCTTGAAAATAACACAGCTCATTTAACAAAGGATGCGTTTATCAGGTAATTGGTTACCAATTCACATTAAAATAGTTTTTATCTATTGACATCAAAACTATAAAAAATGAACCCGGAAACTTATCCCAACGCGACACATTTCAAATCCAGCCCTGCAGCAAATGAAGCGAAACAGCAGCAAAGGTTAAACTGTGCAGTTAGACGAGGCACACGTACAGCGCTGTATGAAGCGCTTACAGCGAGCAAGCCTCTTCTAAGGCAGGGTATATATCTTTAAGAAAGATTAACGATCTTCAGGTAGTGGAGAGCTGGGGTCGGGCTATAATTAAACGCAATAGATGGAGCTTCCCCAAAGATTTAGCGAGAGGGGTTGGCGTCTTGCTGAGTTATGATTTCACACGAGACGATGTGATTGGCACCCCGTAATGAACACGGTGAATCAACTTTTAGATCGCGCACCGGAGAAGTCTTTATTAGAAAAGTTTGTTTGAACGTTAAGCTGACTTGCTCGAATTGAACTATCATGATTTTGAAAATTCAAGAATGAAGTTTTCACAACTGTTTAGGTAAATCAATCTAAACCTAGCCTTACCCTCACGGCCCTGGAACGCAAAGGGCATTTGGAGGAACACGGATGGGTATTTAGTCTGTAAAAGCCTGATACTCACTTCCGCTCCGCCCAGAACGGAAGGAGTAATTTGAAAAATTCTAGGTAACACTCCAGACACACCAGATTTTGTACATTTCCCGTAACGACTGTCAAATTACCTTACTTTGGTATTATTCGTCAAATCGTTGAGCTCCTTAAAGTTCTAAGTTTGAGCTAAACGATAACCGACAAAATAATGCTTGTACTGTCTGGACAGGTCCACTCAAATCAGTGTGACTCTTCCCTCAAAAGGCCACCTCAGACATTAACCTACATGGTTCTCATATGATTTGACCAGTACAGATTGTATGGACTTTAAGAGACTTTGACCTCTGAGTTTGTTTCGGTGTATCTTCTCAGAGTAGTCAGCTAGGAAACACCGGCCACATCTAGCTTAAAATGACGACGAAAAAAAATGACGTGTAAAAGTGTTATGTTTAACCTATTTTTTATAAGCATAACATACAACATAAAATCGTTTGACATACCACTCAAAAGATATAAAAACATAACTAGTAACTGATTACCACCTGCGCTAAGATAGTTCGACGGAGCCCCGCTTCGCGGAGCTCCTCCTATATCTGGGCGGTTTTAAAAAAAATAACCACTTCTAACCTAACCTCCGAGTCGGGGTACTCTGAGTCGGGGTGTTAACCATAATGACGTTTTTTATATATACATTAGACGTTAGACCAAATGATTTTCGATTACATAAACGTTATATCAAAAAACGTTATACTAAATAAGTTTAAGAAGAAATAAATGTTATATGTAAACAAATTATATCAACAGTTGGTATATCTCACGTGGATTATATCTTATGAACGAAAATAAAAAGAAATTAGACCAAATGAGTTTATACGTTATGAAACGCACCCGTTATTATGTGTTAGCAAATAGGTACCCATTTTCATTGAAACGGTCGAGTTAATTCTTCTTATTATGTAATGTATCTCGAGAACCATGTTCATACATATTAAAGGTCTCAAAAGGTTACATTTCTTCCCCGCTCCGCGAAGCGTGTCCATGCTGTCACATATTTTACTCGCCCTTACGTCCTCACCCTAAACGATGGGAAGCACTATTACATCCAAGTTTCACTGTTTGTTGTGTTTTCTCAATTTAACTTCTATCTAACTTTCCTGAAAGTTTAAGTCACATAATGGTTTAGTAATTGTCAAATATTGGGAGCTGTAAAAGTTTTTTCGATCACAAATAATCACAGTGGAGTCGTTTTTGCGATTTAAACGGAAAAGTTTTCCTAGTTTTTACAAGCTCATTCGTTGAACTTTCTTCATGAAGTTCAGTAGAATACGCTAACTAACATTACCATTAATATTAAACCTACTGAAATGCATCGTTTAATTTTCATTTACGCTTGAGGGACACAGATGAAAGATATTCTGTCTGTCACCTTTTATGCATCTTACGGTGAGTTTGATGATCAGGGAAGGAGTGAAGTCCAACATGCAATAAATAATATTTTAATTGGTAGTTAAGAACAATCTTGAAGTCAAAGTCAATTCATTTATTTCAATTAGACCATTAAAAGGCACTTTTGAACGTCAAATTTACAGTTTAAAATTAAAATATAAGTGACTCTAGTTGTCCATTCGCAAAAAGAAGATTGAGTCTGTTTAACTAATTAACTAGATATAGAGTGGACTAACATAGTGCGTGTCTAAAGGTGGTTGATATCTAAAGACAATACAGTAGGTCTAATCGTCTAAGTACTAAAATTACAGCTAATAGTACCTAATGACGCTGATAGCCTCACATAACCACGCAAATCTGTTGCGTAGTTATCATTCTACTCCACGATCACAAAGCACTCCTCAAACCTGCGAAATTTATCCCCTGCACACAACAATACCTTTGTCTTATCTTGTGACCTAAAAGCCGATCCACAATTCTGAACCAGAGTCAAACAGGGATAGTAAACCTATGGCACGTGACAGAACATTCGGGCAGGACAGTAACAGAAACCACGTCTTATTATCAATATACCTATAGTTCTTTAATACATCTTTTACTTTCTGTTCTTTCCCACTACTAGATAGGGAGGTTTCCTTTTTCTTCTCAAACAGTTTTTAGCTAATGTGGTGTCTTTAATCATTGGAATTTAAATTATGAGAAGGAATATTATATTTATTATAATACAAGATTATAATACATTATATTTAATCATAAAAAACGCACGAAGTCGCGGGCAAAAGCCAGTATCTATACTAATCATAATATAATAAAGCTGAAGAGTTTGTTTGTTTGTTTGTTTGAACGGCCTTATCTCTGGAACTGCCGGATTTGGAATTTTTTTTTGGCTATAATATCCACATTCTTGAGGAATACTACATATATACGCGTATAAAATGGGATATACGCGTACAAAGTCGCGGGAAAAAACTAATATTTTAGTACAACTCCAGAACGAAACTACAGAACGCCACCTGCAACACTTACTATGGTGCGTTTTAATTTTGCATTTTTTTTTTCAGGCACACGTCATGGTCACAACTTCTTCGACAAAACTACTCGCACGTGTAAAAAGGTTCGCCATCCCTGCAACAGATCAATGGCACAGTATAATACACGTGTCAATTAGGATATTGGAGCTCGATATAACAAATTGATGAACGGTCTGAAGTGCCCGCACCTACTGCAATCAATTAGCGAATTGTTTGTATAAGTTGAGCAGTCGGTCTTTATTGCCGTTCGAATATTGCATAATGATATTACTGTCATGGCCGCCGCACCACTCGTAACGCATTCGTCTGATTATGGATAAAATGCCGCTTTTAAACGTCTTACTTTTATGATTTCAGTGGGGATTTGGGTTTGGAATAAAAATGAAATAAATATTCCTGCAAAGGAACTATCTTTTGTAAGCCATGTAAACAAAATGTTACATACTTAACCCTTGCGGAAATAGTAATGTAAAACCAATCAATCAACCAACACCAAATCAAATCTTCTTTAAAAAATAACTCTTTGTCTCATACCTTTGGCTTTGCCTTCGAAGCAAGAGTGAACAGGCATCTTCTAGCCTCGTTCATTTCATCGCAGAACACATCCTTTTCATAAGGCGCGATTGCGGTCAACAGCTGGCTCAACACGAAAAAAAACATCAAACTCTTAACCCAAAGACAACACCATTGAGAAAACGCTTACGTTTACAACACTATTACGCTCCTCCATTGCTCAACCTTTCACAGCACTATACTCAATACAAACCATACCATAAAAGCGAGTACACACTGACAGACCGTTCGTACAGTCGCCGGCAGTCGCAATAATCCGGCCGGCTCCGGACGTCAATTACGATATTGAACACTATAACACACAGAAGCTGTTTGAAATGCAGACGAATGATCAGTCGATAGTCTGATACTAGCCTAAGTGGAAAATGGTCTGAGTACTTAGGGCATTCGCTGATGAAAATTTGGTACTTTAGTTAATTGAAAATGGGTGTACGGAGTTAGTTGTGCTCGCTTTATAATAGTACAAAATGTATATAATAATAAGATTTATTTTCTTCCACAAAGTACAATATTAAAAATAATAGGTGTTACAAATATTGGAGGTACAAAGGTTTGTGGGAGTCAGGAATCCAAACTAGGATACCCTGTGCTATGGACTCCTGCCCCCCTCGCCGAGATTGGGACTATCACAATAATTGTAGAACTGGTGTGTACACACACACACACGTGTGTGTGTGTGTGTGTACAAAATTAATCAATCATTCTGCCTAGCCCTCTCCCAGTCTAACCGGATGCAGCTAAATGCCAGTATGCTTCATGGAGCGACTGCGTGCCTGACCTCCACAACCCAGCATGGTACAATGTTACAAAATTCACAGCAAATATAATATTATTGATAAATCTGGAAAGGTCCTAGAAACTAAGTAGATAAAGTCATACTCTTCTACCAAATATTTCGATAGGTTAGGTTACATCGCTAAAGAAATACGTTTTTTTTCTTCTATTTCTTATTTTTGCAACTTAGTCGTTAGGTACATGTCTCTAGCATATAAACATACACCAATGAATTTAGCGTCCCCGAATCAAACGAAGATTCAAGTGTAAAATAATGATTTTAGTATTCATGAAAATATTACAACCATAGCAGTTCATCAGAATATCACAGCAAGATCGATAAAAAGTTCTAGAAATAGCCATAAGCAGACATGATAATTATTCACATTCCGAACTGAAATCCGTTAAAACTTTAATGACATCTCGGCATGCTCATCTGAGTACAGTTTATTTGCTCAGCGCGAGCACGGCAGGAGCACGTACGTAAATAGCCGACTAGTCTGAGTTTACTATTCGGCTCTAATTTAATTCGCGAAACACTCAGACGGCCTAAAAAAATATACTCATTTGAAATTCCAATGCAATTGCAGACGTGTCCTTTTTATAATCCCATTTGGATGCACTCCCGGAGAGCCTCGATTAGGACAAGCCTCTGTTTACGAAATTACACCGGTCTGTATGAATTCTCTGCTGTAAATTCTCGCAAACGAATTTAATTCAGAGATAAACTCTAGTACGTCCTGCGGGAATTGCGTAGGCACTCGGTTTTATGTTGCGAAGTGAATGAATATGATTCGCTTGTGTAAAGATACTGGTATCTATGATATTTTAATGTTGAAATGCTGCGATGTTTTGAAGTAGATATTTATCACTGCTTTCGCGTTATTATGATTACATAGCAACTACCTACATACCTAAGATCGCAGGAATGTCGAATCTCTATTCTAATCATAGCTGATTTCAGTCAAAGTTTTTCTTACAGTTCAAATTTTACCCAATCTGAAACTCAGGTGAATTGCGTAACTTCGTCGGCTTCGCGTCGTAAGTTAGCTCAAGCAGGTCCCAACAACAGTCTCTGAATGGATTTTGTTCATAAACTACGCACAATTGCTTCCGTGTTACATTTCATTTGCATGATAGCGAAGCTAAAGTTTCACGTTTCTAACTATATGCAAAGTACACACCGTGTATGTAATGAAGATTTCTGAATAAAATATATATCAAGTGTGACGTTTTAAAGCCAGACCTTACTTATGCCGTCAGGTAGTAGGAAATGTATTCACTGCAACACTAAGAATAAGTTATTCTGAAATTGTTTTTAATTTAAACTGTCCATGTCAAACTGTGAATGTTTCAATTTCAAAGCCTTTTGAGAGAGCAAAGGAAACTCTCCGTTTATGATACGATCTCTGTAGCGTAGTCTACCGTCCAGCACTTTCATAATATAATTCTTTTCATAAATCACTGGCAGACTATCTGCGAGGCAAGCACGAGGCAAGTGTTTTAGACTGCCGCGTTAGGATTATCACATAGTCACGTAGCCCTTCCGTCTTTCTCAGCTGAGTCTTGGAATAAACTTTAAGTATATGCAAACTTACATTTTTTGCACAAGGTTGGGAAACAAAAAAAATATTGTTTTTATCTTTGATGAGCTCGGGTTTGCCCAAAATCTCACCTGAAGGAAAACGATGATGTGGTCCACGATGGAGTACGCTTGCCTAAGAGCAATATTTAATATTAGTAACATTTACTCTTGACCGAACTCTGGTAGGTGATGCAATTTTGTATTAGAGGGAAATACAGTCATGCATACAGCTGCATAAATTAGATAGATATCCCACAACCATTAAAATATCAGAGAAAATAAAATCCAGTCGATGACGCTATCCTTACAATAACGCATAATAATGCAACAAAATAACGCAAATAGTGCATAAATGTTATGCTTATCATGTAACACGCATAAACAGGGATGATACACGAACATCATGACTTGCGTGCAAACGGGATTAGGGATGCGCCTGGAATACCCTCTGCACAGCCCTTAAACGAATACAATTTCACTAGGATACGGATTAATAATCGCGGCACGGGTCGATCTTCAAGGTTAACGCTTGCCGAGGTCGCTCTGTGGATGGGTGACCATCTTAACATACCGACACCTCCGTGCCCCGAAAAGCACCTGAAGCCGCTGGTCCCAGTTGTCATTTAATTTTGTAGATCTTTGGCAGTAGTTACGGATTGTCAGAAGTCTAAAAATCTGACACCTGCAGTCTTGCCAAAAAGTAACATGTTAACCAGTTACTGGGTTGTACCGGTCAGATAGGCCGCTCTACGTAAAATACTGGTATTCAGCTGAATCTGGGGGGCTACTCTCTAAGCCCGAAGTCCATAGATATGGGCTTAGTTACTAATCGTAAGTCCGTAGGTGATACGGAGTAGAATGCGCCAGCGACTAAGCCCGAAACTACGGACTTCGGGTTTAGAAAGTAGCCCTCCTGGTTTGACTGGATGCGGCAAATGATGACGGATATATCTTAACACTTTACAACTCAAAACATTCAACCAACTAAATAATTAACAATATCACAGCAATCTGAAACCCAAAATAATCTTGCACTTACAATAGCAACCTGCCATCCAAAATGACAAACCCTGAAGTGCTCCAAAAATATCCGCGTCGCTTCCACAATGATTCCGCACCGGACGGCGATAATGTGCGCTGAATAAGTGATGTGGCTGCAAATAGTGCAGCCGTGACACCACGCTTGTGAACTCAGCCTTAGTTTTTCATGTAAAGCCACGATTCATGGTAAACATGAGGTTCAACAGATTTTTGATGTTGCTGAAAATATGAAATGTGTGTTTTTGCACCAAAACGAAACGAAAAGGAGACGGGGCCCGTTAGAGCCAGAGCCTGCAAGGGTTGCGGAATTTGTTAGAAAGAGTCACCGAGCCACCGGAACGCAGAGGGCTTTAGAAGAAACACGGATGGGTCAGTAAGAGTTCTGAAACATCGCCCTTCCGCTCCACCCAGAGCGGAAGAAGTCATTTAATGATTTCCCATAAATATATAAAGGTATTGTTATCAAAGCCAGTGGTGTCTCACTGCAGGGCAGAGTCCTTATTACTCTCAACTGCTGGTTTCAAATTAAATGTTAGTCAAATAAAGCGATTGGCTGTTGAAAACTCATTCAATCAATTACAGCTAGAAAACGCACTTTTGGCAATTTGTCATTAAATCTCATGTGGCAGCAAATAGTGCAAACGCGACACCGCTTTTGTGTACTCAGCCTTACTTTTCATGTAATAGTGATAGCTTAAAAGGTTGTTTTCGATTGGACGTCGATTTTTGCAGTATTCAAGTCAAGAGACGCTTTTAAATGATCGTCGTTTAAGCTTGATATCAATGTTTTATATTCATTGGAAATGTATTTACAAAAGCTGCAGTGTTTTGTCTATTTTAAGAGCAAAGTAACTCGGAAATGGTCAGTGCTGCTTTTAGATGTGGCTCGCAATCTATCAGAGTAGACGGTAATATGTGCTAAATTGTTGATGTGGCTGCAAATAGGTAGTGCAACAGTGAATGCTTTTGCGAGTGCATTTAATAGCCTAGTGAAGTTCTGGGCAGTTAGTTAACTGGGCGGGACAATGTGTTTCACCATTATTTGTTCTTACAAAATTCGGCGCTTTGTGTCGACACAAGAAAAAGACTGGCTTTGTGTGTTCTACTTTATCTTCGTCATATCACCATAGGTTACTTTGGTCACTTTGCCCGAAGCAACCAGTTATCTTGGGTAATGGGAAAAGTGGATGGAAAAAGACCGCGCGGGCATTCACCTATTCGTTGGTCCAGAACCCCCTGTGACCACTGCTCTGAGAAGGCTTTGACAGGACGAGCACGACCTTCAACAATAAAGAACACGAAGATTATAAGGTCGGAAATCGATTACTTTGATTTTTATTTGGGTACTTTGTACTTTTCACTCTACTACACTATAATTTTATTGTCATAGGCGTTAGATTCTAGAGTAATCGGTGACACCCGCTGTCATGCTTGGCTTATATATGTCACCGAAAAATGGCAAACTCCGTAAGATTATAAAATAACTTAAGAGATTGTAAACTCTCGATTAATTAAAGACTATCAAATTTGATACGTAAAAAAGTATTCAAAATGTTCAGTTGACAATTTATCAAGAGTTTACAATCTCTCAAGTTATTTTATAATCTTACGGACTTCCATTTTTCGGTGACAGGAAAGTGTTGTCAATGCCGTCACTAGCTAGCAGCGGATGCCATGATGTCTCAGCGCTCATTGCTTTTAATATTTCTGTGGTTGTTATATAATAGTTTAACCATAGGTAAGCATTTAAGGTAATAAACGGTCATCACTGCTTGTAAGGGTAATCTATCACAGAGGACAGTAAAGTGCGCTAAATCATTGATGCAAGTGCAAATAGTGCACATCGCCGCTTTTGTGCCCCCTACTCTCTAGAGGTTTTTGTTACTTTTGTGGCACACCATTAGCTGGATAGACATACTGGACCATTTTGGCCTCGCACAGATAATTATTTTATTATACTGTTTAGTTATTAATTTTATTTTACTGGTTTGTTTGTCTTGTGCGAGTCCCAAATAAACATTTTTCTTTCTTTATTTCTTTCTTTCTTTTTAAGTTAAGTTTTCTTCTATACTGTACTTGTGTGAGTACATTATTCTGTTGATTATTCCTAACACACAATTAAACACGTAACCAACCTTATACAAATAAACTAAACGAAACAAATCATCCAGAAGGGATAACTCCCAAATCAAACAACATCAAATAAATCATCCAGCAAATTTGTAATAATTCTTAGAGAAGAATTGGGCTTAAATCATTGATTTATTACGTTTCCCTAAAGCGGCCTTGAGACGCGATAATAAATGGAATATTAACGTTCATTTCATTGAGAAATCAGGTAAGAAAGGGCAATTTTAAGACTCCCAAATACTCTATGATTTATACCTCGATGATATTTTATTATGGTTATAAAACATACCCGTATCACAAGGAAACCCTTCCTTTATACCTTGGAACATAATTTCCTTCAGCGATGACAATATTGCCAGTTGTAAAAAATATATTTTGTAGATTTCTTTTCACAGTTTGCTCGTTATTACAGACATTGTGAGCTCAATTGCGTCATTTTATATCGGCTTAAATGTTAATGTTTTTTTTTTTGGACGTAGGTACTATTGCGAACTGTTTTGTGTTTTTTTCTAATATTTTGTTCTTTTTTCAAGCTTGGTACTTGATAAAGAGTATCTTAAATCTGTTTGTACTGGAGTGCTTCTGTTTATCGCAAACTCACGTACCATAGAGTACACTGTAATGTATGTCAAGCTAAAAGAACAACAAAAGGAGCTTATTCGCGGTACCGTGCACGGTCGGTGCACTAAATATTTTGTTCAAGAAACAATTTGCGTCACTTTACCCGGTCGCCGTCTAACGTTCAAGTCCAAATTCCCAGCTTAAAATTTTCAAGTTCCTTTTAAAACAGAGCTATCCATTACAAAGCATATTTTTCTAAGATAAAACCCCACAACTAGAATAAAGGAAGCTGTACAATAAAGGCGTGTGTGGTGCCAAAATATGTATCTTTTTTGCAAGATTCCGTGAAGGAAGTTTAAGCGTCTGGCGCATCCCCGCCGCGGCGTCGCCGGCGGCATTAAGTTCCTTCTGCTAGGGTGCCTAAAATGTTGTGGAATACCTGGCATGGACAGACGAAAATATGGCCACAGAAGAGAAAGCCTTCTTTTATGCAGAAACTAAAAAGTATTTATTATAAGCTGCTAAACACCTTAAACCTGTCACAATGTAAAGTTCAAACATTTCAAATGACATTATATTTTATGTGTAGATTGTACGACTGGATATATTTCAGTAAGACAGAGGTAATTCCTTTTCTTCATTTTTCAAGCTGTTATTTTTGAACACACATTTAGCCACCCTGGACAATTGTACTTCAGCAGCATTTTAACACCTCTGCTTTGCCATCGAGCCCGTAATTGCCAAATTTATAGCACCCTACACTAACGTAATTGTGGTCTGCGACGGTGGCATGTATCACTCCAAATTAGATTCAGAGGAAACTGGCAAAATGGCTGTCAACGAAAGTGGGCACCGCGTTATTTATCGTTGGGTGCGATGCAAATACGTGGCCCGTTGACAACACCATGTTTTATGGTGCTAAGATATGGGCATAATGGCTGGAACACGGGTACATGGCACATTGGGTAGGGCCGGTAAAGGATTAACGTGGAGTCGACTGAATCCGGAATGTGGGGGGCAGTCATCTTTGGAGATGGCATTTGTTATAAAGTGACAATTAAAGAAGATCATCTATAATTCTATACTATACAAATATAGTTTATACTAATATTTTAAATGCGAAAGTTTGGATGTATGGATGAATGGATGGATGTATGTTTTTTACTCAATCACGTCAGAATGGCGGAACGGATCTTGATGAGACTAGCAGAGAGGTCGATTATAGTCTGGAATAACATAGAATTATTTTTATCCCGGGAGTATATCCCCTTGGGATAATTTTCCACATTCACGTGGGCGCCGCGGGAGGCAACTAGTGCTAAATTAGTACTAAAAGTAATAAGTGCCACCATTTGTGCAACTATTCTACCTATACAGTTCCGTAGTCAACAAGGAAACACAATATTTCGTAGAGATAGTAAGAAATATGAACATATTCAACAAACGCAGAACAAATAACTTCAATGCTCACAACACAACAGCAAAACATTAAAAAGATTCAGAAACAAAGCTCAAACCACCACTTGCTTGCTTAAAACTTCCCAAAGGAACAAACTCTAGTCTCTTTCATACAAAACTTCATCTGTGCGCTCAAAAATAGCTAATTATCACAATGAACGAGATAAGAACGACACGTACATCCCTGAGCAGGTGAAACTTTAGAACAAAAGCGGTACAGAGAAAACTGGGAAACAAATCCTTTGAAAATTTCATCTAAACAGCTCTTTAAACTGTGTTCAACATCTAACTGCCGGCTCGCCAGTTGTTCGAAACTCTGCCCGCTCGTGGCTCGGGGCGTCTTCTTTAATTTATTTTCGAAATTAACGTCAAGTCGCGACATGGCTAAGTTGTGCGAGATATAGTCTTACCTTGTTCTGGGGTTATCAGGGAAATAATGTTTTTAATGTACATGTTTTAATTATTATTATATTTGTCTTGCTGATGTCATGGGCCTGATGGTTGGACGTGAACGAAAAACGAGTGAATGATAGCGAGTCGATTGACAGGGGAGAATCAGTGAAAAAAACGGATGCCCTGACCCCGAGTGTCATGGGATTACAGTAGGAAGATGCTGATGTCATGCGTTGGCCATTTGCATACTCGTAAGGATATAAAATAGTCTTCATAAGATAGGTGCCTGAAATGGACGGCACTGTCGTAGAGGACCAAAAATAAAATGGTGAGATGACCTTGACACGAAATAGGAAGGCTAGTTTAATAACGTACAGATGGCGCCAGAAAGAAATACTCACATTGTCTTAGCCTAAGTAGAAATAACCTCAGAGCAATAATCTCATTAACATAGGTGACACGGACAGCCCACTCTGCAGGGGCTGCATTGACGCCGAAGAATCAGCCGCCCACATCATCCAGGAATGCGAGGCCGTGGCTCCCAACGTGAACAAATCCTCGGAACGGTGAGGTCGCTCCGCGAAGCCTGTGAAGCTCCCAGGAATCATTTGTGCTTCTGGGCTGGCTAACCTAGCCAGGACACCTACGCACAACGGACCGAATGGGAGTCTAAGTGCGGAAAATGGAGTGCCCCAACCGCCGCTACAGGATAAGACGCCCCGGGCGTCGGGAGTCGCAGGGCGATCCCCGGCCACCTTAGGCGCGGGCCTGCGGACGGCGAGCGTTAGGTGGCTCGCTGTCCGATCACCACCAGGCCCGGGTCGATGGCGCAGTGTGTTTCACGCGCGCCTCTAAAAGATGTCAGCACAGAAAACGGGGCCCGCTAGGGCCAGAGCCTGCCAGGGTTGTGGAATTTGTTCGAAAGAGTCACCGCGACCCTGGAACGCAAAGGGCTTTAGAAGGAACACGGATGGGTTTTAGGCTGTAAGAGTCTGACACGCCTTTCCGCTCCACCCAGAGTAGAAGAAGTCATTTGATGATTTCCCATCCTTAAAAAAAAAAAAAAAGTGCGGAAAATGGAGTCCACGCCCACTCTACTCTACTCTTGTCTAACAATGTTAAAGTTTCTAACTTTGAAAGCTGTTATTAAATTAATAAGACCATACTTTACAACGAAAATCTACAATCCATTTGGTCTCATACTTAGTTGCATACCAAGTTTTCGTCTTCAATTCTCAAGTAACATTTCATGCCAGTATTTTTCTTGGCTGCCTTATTTCTTTATTCCCTTACCTTGTTAAAAACCCTAATTACCTTACATTGTGTATGCTCTGGTAACACAACAGATACGTACTAACGGATGAACCCACACAAGTCTTACGCGTTGTAACAAAGTTCAGAAATTCTTAACTACACAAAGAGACTGTGCTCTTCTTACTTTGTTATTTAATTCTAAGAGAAATGAGCTTACAAGAAAGTCGTTTTCATTTCTCATTTATTTCTAACTTTACATATTATCTTAAACAAATAGGTATGTTATACGTTATTGTCTGACAAGTTAGCCTTAGAATATTTCCATGCTATTGACTAGGACCTGATAAAGTCCTTAATAAAACTCAAAACGGTTAAGTACTAAGAAGACAACCTATTCTCTTCGCTTCATCAGTTGATAATGTGGGTAGTTTCTACTGTGTATCACTTCAATTGCATATGCAAAACATTTTATACATACAAGAGCATGCAAGATGTAATATCTTCTTATCGCAGTCAGTTTGAGTCCAATCATGTTTACAAATATTTCCATAAATTGTATTGTTCTAAACAGTTTTCAATATTTTTCCCTCTTCTTTAATAATGTTCTCATTTTGCACAACCATAATCAAACCTGAATTATTCTTTAGAACTCACAAGCACTCAAGTGATTTTCGCAAAGAAATCTAGTGACCTAGTTTCACCTGATTCCCGTTTGAAGATTTACGTACAAGATAACATCGATTTACGGTGTAGTTACTAGAGATAATTTATTACTTTACACATAACACCTGACATATTTGAAATATCTTACGTGTTACATAGTTAAATTGGTTATTTAGTTCAAATATGTGGGATGTTTTAGCGAGTTTCGGAGCCGCGTTTAGGTTATTTTAGGATACGATACATGGAAATCTGGATAAATTTTCAGATCGTTTTCGACGTAAAATTAGCGAACCTTAGGCAGAGTTTTAGGTGATTTAAATTACATTACATTTTCTTCATTAAAATTTTTACTAATAAAGACTTTAAGTATACATCGGCAAGCAGTTAGTCGATCAGCATTACCATCCAACGTGGCAATGCTGCCAGTGTTTTGGGCACTTATCTCAATGGCAACGAACGAATTTTTCGATGGCCTATGAGTTCTTTCCCTCCTTTTATTATCCCGCTTACACATTTTATCCTTTTGGCTCATGGTCTATATGCTATTTTAATGTACTTATACAACGAATCATGTTCCCAATCAACAGTTTGAGGACATGATTCGTTCGGGGAACAAGCTCATTAGTCACCACAAAAAACCCAAGACCTACATTCCCTCCTTTTATCCAAGAAATGAATGCAGATCTCCAGAATCACAACAGCATCGTTAGCAACGATACAATCCTCGTATTTGGGCTAAGTTACTTGCAACAGGGCCGAGCATAAAGGAGCATGGGAAGATTGGTCCACGGAGCACAATGCGAGCCCATTGTTGGCGCAACAAAGGGATGGATCTATTAATTAACCCCGGACAGATCGCTCTTGTGTTACACTATGCAATCATAAATGTACTTCAGAACCTACGTTCTAGTACGGTATTGTGTTTTTGCTCGAATCGCATCGCTACGCTTGCATGCTCGTAGACTCGTAGCGGCTACGAAATTCGTAGACTTTTGCTACGGGAAATCGTAGCAGTGGCTACGTAATTTCAACTAGCTCAACGAATAAATAAAGTACTTCCCTGATTTAATAAACATTTTTCTTATTTATATATTGCCGGGCAAAGTGTGCCCGAAGTCTGGATTTGTGTCCGATTGATTGCAATACGCCACACACTACCAATCTGCCTAAGCCTTCAGAAAATATAGGTTTAATGTTATGTTTATAATATAACAAGATTCTGCAGCGCCTTCGCCTGTGTGAATGTCGGTTATCATGCTATGGTAATATACTCCAGGGCAAAATATTCTGAGACATAGTTAACCAATGTGCCGAGTTTCATCCATTTTCTTCAGCTGTTAACTGACATACAAAGCAATTTCCATATTTATGTTATTGGTATGGATTTTCTCATTTATATTTTGCTACTTTCAAATTCCATTATACTAAAATAACATTGCAAACATACCAACAATACATATAATAACTTCGAAACAGCTCCATAGTTATAATATTTATCTCTAGGGAGCTCCCTTCTCTAAACACGTGTTAACTGTTGATAGCTGTCGATTAAACCCTTTGAGCTCATATACGCGAGTCAGGAATTTGCAGAATGTAAATGAACTGGTTTACAGGGAAAAAAACATGTACTTAAATAGTTTTAACTTTTCATTTGAAGTTTAAAATATTTTTTTTTTAATGTAAAAAGCTACTAAACCTGATGTCTAAGTCCAAAAATCTAAAGTAATATTATAAGTATAAGTCAAGTGGGCAGACTCACATTCGAATATGTAGGTATGGGTTGGATTGTGGGGTGAGGCAAGGGGGGCTGAGCTCCTCCCGTCTTTTTAACCTATTCATAAACAAACTGATAGGTAGGCTCAGTAGCACTAAAAATGGGTTGTCACGTAGACGGTGTTAGCGTGAACAACATCAGCTACGCTGATGATATGGTGCAGGCTTCTTAAAAATCTGTGAAAGTTACGCAGTGGCTCAAATACAATACCGATCTGAGTGAATGGTTGGTTTTTAAATCGGGTACTTTAACCTACGTGCAGTTGCCTGAACTCTGACTCTCTGGGTCTCCCTTTAAGTCGGGTTTCGAAGTTTAAATATTTGAGCCACTGGGTCACTGATGACTTAAAAGACAATGTAGATATAGACAGAGAGCGCAGGGCGCTGGCCCGCAGGTTACACGCTGTACTGCACGCTGTACTGAATCGGTAAAGATAAGGCTTTTTAAGACCTTCTCAGTCTTGTCAGTCGTTTTACACGAGCAGCCTGTGCACTAGGTATACCCAGCGGGCATACAGCGACCTGCGCGTACAGTACAATAACGCATTCAGGGTGCTTTTGGGGTTGCCGTGGCGATGTAGCGCTTCAGGGATGTTCGCGGAAGCGTGCGTCGACGGGTTCGCCGCGATCATGCGAAAGCGATGCGCTACCATGATGGCGCGCTTGCGCTCCTCCTCCAATGGCATCCTGAATGTCTTTGCAGACCGGTGGGACTCTCCCCTCTTACGAAGGTGGGTAAGTGTTCAGACACATTTATCCAAATAAACTTGTGCCATTGAACGAACAGTTCAATGGTACACTGGTTGTTTATTATTGTAAATTTAATTTAATACTAATATTAGGCTAAGTTGTACTACTAACAATATATGGATGTAATTCTGAAATAATATATTTGAATTTGAATAAGAAAATAAAATTATTTATTTGTTTGTAGGCTGTAATATTTAGAAGTCCCGCTAAGCTGTCATAAACTTATTTTTAATCCGGAAATACACACGGTTCCTAAAACAAGTAGTCGTCAACATTAAAGTACTGACTATCTATAAAACAAATAAAAAATGGAAACAGCTTTATTCACAAAAAAATAATTTTTAACATGCTTACTTAGCAGTTTAAATACTGATTGGCGGACTCTACATTAAATTATCTATAGAACAATTTATTAAATAACTAGTGGTCCCGGCGAGCTTTGTACCGACTCAGAATATTTTTTGCCGTGTTTTGTTTTTGTCATGCAGGTTATCAAAAATGGCGTTGTATTCGAAAATGATTTTTGTTCCCACAACTTTTTTTCCTATGCTTTAGATGTTATTCTGCTATTCGGGGCAAAGACAAGTTATAAATGGTGTAACTAACCCGACATTGTTTTATATATTTAGATAAGCCAGTTTTTAATATTCCTGTACTAAGAAACAAAACACTACTACTAAATCATGCAAAAACTCTAAACAACGCGCTACCTAACAACTTAATCACTCGACAAAGAAAATTTCAAGAAAACATGAGCTCAAGCCACGGACAAAGTTTAGATATTCTACGTGCACCACTAAATCGTCGGCAGTGTTGGTATTTAGAAAAATAAAAGTAAGTAAAGAGTTCCTGGCATATAGGGGCATTACAGACATGCTACTTTCAACAACAGCGATTGGCGATTTTACGACTTTTTCAATGCTACAACCCGTTTTGGTGACTTTTGTGTTTGTTAAACTATAAGGTGCGTTCCAGTCATGATAGCAAAATTACACATTATAGCGATGCTACTTATGGATTTACGACTTGAAAGCCAATTCTCGTGCTTATATAAAAATCGTTAAATTCAATATCATGCTAGCGACAATCAATATCATAAACTCGTCAAAATATAATTAATTAAGAATTTTTGCTAGTTTGCTACTGATGCGAATGGTCCTTTAAAATACGAGAATTTCACCTTTGATTTGATTAAGCACAGAGTCAAAGCAATTGAGCATGCAGCCATGTTCGACAGAAATGCCAAAGCGTCACAGCGATTGGCAGTCGAGATGTGTGCGGAGAGCAGCTTTCAGTAGCCAGAGCTTGTGAAATGCGAAATCACTGGTCAGTCGCTGATGCTAAAATAATGCGGAATTTAGAGCCCAGTGGCATTTCCACTTCTATGCCACTTCTTGACAATTCCTAAGGAAGACATCCAATTCTCCCCGCAATCTCCTTCGTGGTCTCAAAGGCCGTGGGTTTGAGAAAACTGAAAAATCGTTGCGTCTAAAAGTATCATGTCTACTACACCCTTAAGAGTTCCCGGCATGTAGAGAACACTTTATTACGCTCCTTACAGACGGATCGCAGACGGTATCTATTTAATAAAGTACTCGTTTTTTGTGAAGCACCGAATTTTGGCTACGAGATACGAGTTACCTATACTTTGTTGTTCGAGGATTTTGCTTCTCGTTTTGAAGGACGGAGGACGTTTGGCGGATACTGTGGCTGGTTTTAAAGTTCATACGGGCTGTTAAATAAATAGTTGAGGTTTTTGGCTGCTTTTGTTAAAGAGAAACTCAGTCAAAGCATGTAGATTGGATACTTTAAACGCTGTCTACGCTGAAAATATACACGGAGATCAGAGATAACTATTCGATTGCTCAAGCCAGATTTTCCACTAAAAGCATTGTTCGGCTGAGACTCAAATGATACTGTAGATATAAAAGTACAAGGCAAGTCTATTTCAAAGTCTTTCATCAGTACCAACCCAACATGTCTATTTCTACATTAGTACAATAATAATAAAACATGATTTTCTATACTTTCCAAAACATCAATAAAACATAATATTACGATCATGACCCATTGTGTAGATACTACACACCACACCAGCCCACGTCCACTTGTATCCCACATAACAAAGCTGAGCAATTAATTTTATTGCAGGTTGATGGTTGGTGCCGGCGCGTTTGTGCGTGAACCTCTGGTTACGCGTCGCGGAGCCGCGAGGGTCCTTCGGGGAGACGTCAAATAAACTTTGCAATCTCTCTCATAAAGCTTAGCTACAGATTAGGTGGGAAACAGAGGCGGCGTGGATCGGTGCAGGAAACAGGTAGTATAAACCAATGTGCCAAAGTATTAACTACTGGTGTAGAGCACAGAAAAGCAGTAACTCATTCTACTTCAATTGCATCCGGTTAGACTGAAATCCGACTAAGCAGATGATGCTATACCTAAACTTGTCATCAGAATGTTTTGTGAGCTGGAAGCTGTAAGCAATCAAAATATCTATTGCTATAACTAGGGAAGTATATGTAAGTAGGTATGAGATAGATATACAAATAAAGAAAGAAAGCATAAAATTTCTTTAGCACAGGTACGTAACACACGCACGGTAAAAATAACAAGAAAAATATAGTCATTCCAAAAACTAAGCGTGTGTCACACGGCAACACTAAAAAGGCCCATTTCAGCGATATGTCAGACAGACTGGTGCTGTCTGCCGCTGGTTTTCTAATGAACCTTTCAAAGGACGAGTGGCGACAAGTTTAATAAATACATTCAAATAAGGAACTCCAATTCAAGAAAACACAACCTGTAACACCAACTTACAGTAAGATGCTTGCCTCTTTGCGAAAGCTAAAACACCAGGTCTTGATGAAGTATTTAGACAAACAGTTTAATTAGTACAATTTACTTAACTGTCACCTCTACCCCAACCATACTCTGTGCCCCGTACACACCATGCACTCGACAACAGGGTAATAATTAAAGGCAAAACGGCTAATCCTTGCCGACGAGCAAACACGACGCGACGTTGTTTACATGTACATGTATGTATATCGCTAATAAATATTAAACGGCTGCGAACTGCGGATCTCCGTTTTAACTGTACATTGTTTTTTCTGTTTTTTTTTTGTTGCCAATCGCGTTATAGATTTTTTTTTCGCGGATCTGCAGCAGAAGTTAAAACGCGGACAGCTCGCAATTGTACTCGGCTTTTTGCAGGTTGGATTTGATAACAGATTGTATTGTTTTTTATAAATGAATGGAGTTGTGTGTTGAATATTCTTTTGCAAATTGAGTGGATTGTTCATATACTACTCTGGCGTTGAAAGTTTAAAGTTTACGGGATAATATTTCCAACTAATATATTCAGATAAAACTTAGTAAGTAATACGACGAAAATGGTGACAGCAAAGCAGTCTGCATGACTTGGAAATTTTCATTTTCATGATTTATTTATTTATATTCTAAAACATATTCAAACTAAACCCAGCTCAACTTCAGAACGTAAATTCGTCCAAAACTCGTTACGGATGATTTCATCTAAAAATCAATTAGAATTTCTATGACAGCGACATCACTTTGTCACGCCAAGTGGACTGATTGATGGGACTTGATGGGAATTTATTTTTCAGCCATACATTCGTGTCATTCGGAATTGATTGCTTATGAAAAATGCCAAAAGTCGACCGTGCGAATTTATTTTGGATGTCGAATGACGATGTACGATGTCAGTGATACCTATAGAAAATTATTTTTTTTGTGACAAGACTAAAATGATTCAAAACGCCATTTACTTTTTTACCAACCAGTAACAGGCCTCCTGCAGGACATACAAAGAAGAGACATCGAGCATTAACCATAGACCTTTTCTGACTTTTCAACTATAAATCCAGGTTTTTTCGGTGTTTTCTTTCAGCGGTTTAATTGATTTGTAAGATAAACTTAGAAGTACATATGAAACGAAAAGTCACATAATAATATGTAAGTAGGTACTTACCCGGCCCGGATTTTAACGGCAATCTCGAAATGAGAGACATCACTTTTGCATGGACCATTGACCATTTTATTTTAGTAAGTAGGTACTTAAAATAAAGCTTATATGCTAAAGCATGAAGCTTCACCTAAATAATATGAAACAGACAAGAACGTCACGGAGTCTTAACAACAAAACTTTAGTTTAAAACGTAGCACGAAACATTAAAATCAGTCCACATCATACAAAATACCCATAAACAGGCAATTCCAATATACTGCCTGACATGGTACCACAGCAAATTTGCAAATGGCCGCCAACAACAAATAGATACGCAAATATAAAGCTGAGCTTCCAAATCACCTTGTTTAAATTCGTTTGTCGTCAACAGAAGGTGAAAAAAACAAATTTACTTCGGAATCGAATTGTCTTAGTTCTATATTTTGAGACACGCAACGCAATCGGAAATAGGCCAGGGTCTTACGTAAGGTTCTACTGAGCTACAGCATGAGGTTATTGTGTACCAAGTTTTCATTTTAAATATTTTCTTTTTCAGTTTAAACCGTATAAAAACGCAACTTTATTGATAACAGTGACATATTAATACATTTTATACAAGTGCAGCCCTAACTGCACATTTGAAAATAATTGAAACGAGAAGTGGTTTGTTTTTAGAAAACCTAACAAGATAATACAGGAGGGTGAAGGATATGATAAATGAGAAAAAAATATTTAAAAAAAACGCACGTTACGTTACTTGTTACTTACACATCATCGCTTATCATCAGATAAGTTAGTGGTCAAATAAGGCTCGATGACCATCTGTCGAATATGTCGTTTTGCGGTTTGGACCCAGATACAGAAGACAGTATTCCTCGATGCGACTCGCAAGGCAAGGATTCTGTCAGTGGAGCCCAAACCATCGTTAGCTTGGACCTTGCTTCTATCACCGGTTGCCTATTTTTTATAATTTGAAGTGATAATCCATGTTTTGTTTTGTAGAAAATATTAAAATAGTATAAATATATGTGCAGAAAACTGAATAAACGAGTAACAAAATAATAGTTGGCCACACATTTATGCACGCACACACTAAAGGCGTCCCATTTTGTCGACAAACTACTGTACCCTTAATTGTCCTTAACCACTCAATTTAATAAAGCAACAACCTATATGAACCCCGGACATGTATGGCAAAATATCTTCTTGGAATCAAACCGATTTCGCATGCAACCGTGCGACAGGCGTTTTGTGAAAAATGTTAGTGGAATGACACGCTAATGTCGACCCGACACGATACCCTGACCGACCTAGATACCGATTGTAGAGGACAATCGTATTTGTTGTTAAAACAAAGGCAGATTATGATTAGTTAATTGTTAGGAACATTAGGCAGTTGCTTAATTAAGAAGTTGGAAACTTCGATTGAAAGATTCGATCATTTAGATCAGTGGCTCCCAACCTTTATTTGATCCAAGACCACTTTGATTTCTGTGTTGACCAGAAATCAAGAAAAGTTAAAATTATATTATAAAGGTATTTAATTCTTGTAACATAGCTATTCTTTGAAACCAAAAGTAAAAAGCATTGTTCTAGAAAACACAACATTTCTAATAGAAACTTAGAATCAGTTTGCGTCACTGACATTTTGAGGTGAAAAGAATGAAATTTTAAACCTTTCGCGGACCATGTTTTGGCCCTTGCGGACCACCAGTGGTCCGCGGACCACAAGTTGAGAACTACTTATTTAGATTGAAGCAATCAAATTTGATCACATCTAGTTTCATCTAAGATTGCGAGTAACTGGACACCAAAGTATGAGCAATTTTTACTCTGAATTTCCTGCATCCACAACCCAAATATAATGGCAACATTCCTTGTGTTCCAAAAATAAGTCTATTTAAATTCATCCCTAGCATAAGACATTTATAAACTAACCGCAAATCTCAAAGATGCGGCCACAATAAAAATGTTCAACCACCATAAAATTACCCTAGTCACAATCAAAAACCGTCTAAGGAGCAGTAAACGCGCGATGTTCCTGCACACACTGAGCACGCCTCACATATGCCCGCGCGATTTATAGCGAACCTTTCTAACCGCCATGTTGCGTATATTTAAAAAAAAACCTCCACAAGAAAGGCCAGTGAAATATGTTATGTATCTTCCTAAAATTGTGATTGGGGTTCAGGGAGCGATAACTCCCACTTTATGACCCAATTTTTGTCGGATAAACAATGGAATTTGAAATTTTATCTCGATCACGCATCGGGGGTCGTTATCGACACAAGCTTTTTGAATATTAATTCTGTATGGATGTGTTCTTTCCCCATAATTATGGATTTCCGATACAAACGCCGCGATTATGCGCCGCACATAAATATCGGAAATGACGGTACGTGTTTCAATGACTTTTTGAACTCGAAATTGTTGCCCATTGTGTTTATAGAACGACCTGTTACGATAGCATGTGCTCGTCGATTCGTACATAATACTCGTAACTATAAAGGTTTATGTCTTTTTCATAAGAATATTTTAACACCAAAGTGCCACAAAAACAAAAAGGGAAACAAGACAAAACGATCATTACCATCAACGCAGCACTTAGAATTTTAAAAACAACACTTGAATATTCATTCCATTTACACTGAGACCGCAAAGAATAGTTGAGCCTATCTTTATTGCTGAAGGGTGCATCTCAATGTCCGAGCACATCCGAACGTTGTCGAACGAACCGCCCTAAGGAAATGGCACTGTCATGCAAATTTAATGATCTTCGGAACTAATTACTCCGCTCCGCACATAGAAGAGATAAAGCCTCCATGTTTGTATAGTTGGGTACATTCTAGACTAAGTTAGAAACATTCTAGCGCTTGTTTAAGGTAAGTTCCACGTAATACAGAAGTTTGTTCTGGAGTTTATTATCGAGTGTATGAAATGTTTGAAGTCTGCGTCTTTGTCTTATACGTTTTTAGAGTGGGATGTTTTAATATTTGCTTTTCTAATAGAAGTCTGGTGAAGAACTTGGTTCTTACTTTATTAAGCTAACAGAAGGATTCAAATAGACACTGGAAGCTTCAGCATGTAGGTACTACTAGGTAAATTAATGCTAACGACATTATAACTACTGTGACAATAGATTTGACTAATAATCTTGATAGTAAGTAAGTTATGATAATGGTTAACAGATTGATTGATCTTTGCCCCAGTCAGAGTTCCTTTTGTAGTTGTTATCTGGTAATTAAGTATTTTACGAATGAGGGTTTATATGTAGCTTAGCTTTTTCTGAAATTACGGTTTGATTGATTTATTAATTTAACCCTTATATACGATAGTGGTTCATACACGGATTTAATGTAACAAGGCATTCTCTACCCACACTGTGGTAGGTTCTCAACAAACAAATAATATTTGAAATGAAAATTATTTTAGTAAAGATTACCTGCACTAATAACATATATATAGGCTAACACTTATAAATATTATGATACACATACTTTTCTTATATGCAGAGGAACGCCAGCATTCAGCTATTTTGAACCATCAACACCTTAAATTTTGCGCTGCCACAGACAAATAGATGGTTAACCCTAAACACCGTGCTTTCAACTTCAATCCAAACATTTTCACAGCCAAAATCCAGCGTGCAGCGCACGGGTTAAGCTCAAAATGCTGTTAGAAACTTTATTCCAAATTGTGTGCAAATAACTTCGGGCTACATTAACGTAATTAATTTTCCATATAATTAATGCTACATTTAATAAGGCACATCGTTTAGATCCGGGTTCCTATTACGAAGCTCTTGGTCTTGTTCATCATTATGTTTAAGCACCAGAAATACTCGGAGTGTGGGAAATGTTTTGGTTAATTACTTGTTTACAGGATATGTAGTTTAACGTGCTGTTGTTTTGGTTGGTATACTATGGCAGTGTTCCGCATAGTGTGTGCCGCGACATACTGGTGTACCGTGGTCATAAGTTGGTGTGCCTCGGAAAAATAAAGTTATCTCTTAAAGTTAAATAGACAGATGGAAGAAAAATACCTACCGCAGAAACTGATTTAGAACATTTTTGGATATGAGGAAAAACGAATATCCTCAGCTTTCCAAGCATTATTGCAACACTTATGCCATTTGCAACAACCTATTTAGCCAAAAGAGGGGAACGCCTCACGACGATCGAAGAAGAGATGAGAGCAACCCTATCAACGATTACTCCAGATTTGGACCGCCTTTGCTCAATTAAACAAGTTCATGTTTCGCATTAAATACCTTTTCTGCAATATGAAGTTTATGTTTGTTGATTAATAATAAATACATATTGGTTTGTTGAATAAAAATAGTTTTTTTTATTTATGGTGTACCTTCAAAATTTTCGATTTCCTAGATGTACCTTGAACACAAAAAGTTTGCGAAACACTGTACTATGGGACAGTCTTACCTTATGAGAAATTTGCTTCGTTAAGAGTTGTGGCATTAGGGTATTTGCAGCAAGAGCGACTAGAACCTAAACCAGGTCTGGTTTCGGAGATATTGGGTAAGTATTTTCCATTACATTTTTCTCAGGAATAGCCCGGAGCTATCCTTCCAATCCCCTGATTAATGGTAGGTGGCTCACTATGTAGATAAACTTTCCTCTACTTACCGACACACCATTCAAGTCTAGGTGTCATGTCATGATACATATATCCTAAAACCTATACTCACTCACTGAAAATAGTCTGCCTCTACGCCACATGTCATGTTCTCAATAATCCTATCGCAAAAAAGCCACAAATTAAAACCACACACCGGCAAAAAAGTGGCGATATTCAAAACTTTCGCTCAGATGGCTCTCAATATTGCACTGTACCACAAATAGGTCAGCCGCACATTGTCATTGTTGCAGCTCCCCAACAATAGCTAAATGGAACTGTTGTCAGCTCCCGGCTTTGTCCGATGTCTACTCGATGTAGATCTATGGTTTCCGTTCAATGTTGCTTTCAAAAGAAAATATTACGACACTATTGTTGCATTGATGTATTTTGTTATGTCAGCGTCTCTGGTTTTTGTATGATGTGCAGTGATCGGCATAGGTAGTGCTATACCCGGGATATAGTGGCCGTTGTCTTAACATGGATATGCTGAATCCCGGAACCAGTAAGTATTATGGCCAACAGCACCGCGCGGGACCACCTTATACCAGAAATTTGTTCATAATTTGATATGTCGTAGTGCGTACTCATATCTTAAACAGTTTAACTCCAGAAAAACATTCCCGGGAATTCCGAGGCATGTCCATGTTAACATTATCATTCAGGTTCATTTACCTAAAATAGCACTTACTACGCCGATCACTGATGATGTGTCAGTCACGTTTCGTCTTGATGGACTAAGATTAACCTAACGTACAAACTGAAGTAGGTTTATTGAAATTATATTATGTAAGCCCAGAAGTAAAGTTCATGGCTCCATTTTCCAGGTCATTGTTGTAAAAGAAGCCATGAGGGTTAATCCACACTTTCATATCCATACTAATATTTTAAATGCCAAAATTACTGTCTCTTTCAGTCTCTTTGTCTGTTTGTTACCTCTTAACATCGCCCGTCGTAAAGGATGAACGAAATAAAAAGGCATGGATAAAACTTGGCACACGGTTAGACAATGTCCTGAAATAGGACCTAGGCTACTTTTCATCCCAGGAGTATGTTCCCTTGGGATAATTTTCAACTTCACGCGTTATAACCATAACTTTGCGCCAAGAATTCTATTGCGCCAAGAGTCGCAGATGCAGGTCGCAGTTCACTCCGCGTTCCCAAAATTCAAATAGCGTCAAATCTCATTCGGTAATAGAACGTCAAAATGCAGGGACTACCAACCTAAATACCTTTTGACTGTCGTCCAATTCCTATCGGCAAACTATCCAAATTTGTAGGCTACCACAGATAGCCGGAGTTGCATGTCACCAGCTACTAACATTAGCGGCAATAGCAGGGTTAAATCCAATCGATGGCCAAACGCGATTGATATCGAAATAGTACCGATAAATCAATCGAATATAGGTTTATTGTTAAAGAGTCAGATTGTGTATGGATTTTCAATGCAAGCTCTTTAGGAACTAAATTTGCATGTGTATGTGACGCATATTTTTCCAAACTATGTATGTCACTAATTTAATTTTGTATGCCCAATTTTTATTTCATATTCTTCTTTCTTTTTGAGCAGTTGCATATTTCAATCGCTACCTTTTATCTAATGTTTACTACGTCTATATCACCTTTTGCAAATAGAAAATATTTAATAGTCAATTCAGCAATACATTCTCAATTGCCAATATCGTCATGGGGCAAAACATTTTGAAATTAACACAATATTTGAATATTTTCGATATTAAACCCGTTATCGTCGGCTCACAGACTCGAGAATGGAATTTATCTGGGAAATGAATACGTCCGCCGCTCTCATATTATTTGTGATGCAAATAAATATATAACCCCTTCGGTGTTTGAGGATTTTCATATTAACAATAACTTTCGATGTGTGAACTGACTGGCTATCTGAAATTAACTGATGTTAGATTCGGAGTTCTTGTTGACACTGCCTTTTGAACGGTTTGACCAATCCTAATCATGATTATGGTTTAGCTGCTCAAATACCTTTCTTCGCTTTATTTAAGTACGTTATTTTGTTGCTTTTGAAATGTATGTACTACGTTGTAAGATTAATCACAATAATAATAACAATATCCCCACCGCCGAATCTCTACGTTGACGTCGTGGTGGGGCTTGCACGCCTCAATAAACCTTAGGTGTGGTGATATAGGGCGAGGGCCAGACAAAAAGAGATACCATCCCCAAGGCAGTTTTGTGGCGAGCTCTTGGGCAGTAGCGACCCCATCTCCCGATGACCTGATCTCCCGGGAAAAGTCTTGTTCCGCATCTCTGGCTTGCCACCACTTGCACCAACCGGGGATTGTCCTTGGCTATACTTTCATAGTGCATACAGGGATAATCGTGGGTTGGTGCCCCAACCATTTTTTTTTTAAATTACCTAAGAACCGGAACCTCAGGGCCCCGAGATTGTCAAAGGCATACAAAGATAACAATTTTTTTATTTGGAACACAACCATAAATTACAGAGTTTTAATAGCTAGAACAAGGAACAGTTAATTTAACAAAAGTACATAGCCTGCTGTCTCCCAAACTAGGCAAAAACCTGTATCTTGGGAGGCAGTATATTAAAAAGTATACGTTCTTTGGTTCATAGCCCATGTAATACGGCGTGAACTTTAAAGAAAAAATAAACAAAAACAGAAAATAAAAAATAAGTTTAATATTAAATAGACAGATTTCCATTCATCAACTTGCATGGTATGTGTGTGTGTGTCAGTGCGTGTTTGTGTGAGTGGGTGCGTGTGTACGGATGTGGAATGTTATATTAGAAGTGACTCTGTATCAGTATAGTCCAAAGTGAATAAGCAAACTTTCAACTTACTTTTACATTAATTCAGTCTGTTTAATGTATGGATGTTAAGAATTTTATTTATATTATTGTATAGTCTGGTGCTGACAAAAGGATAATGTTTACGCGTAAAGGCGGTACTGTGAGGTTCTGAGCGAAATACTATGTCAGCCCGTCCATTCCTGTTGGTAACAAGAGGACTGCGATGTTTTCTTAGTATAGAATGAAGCTTAAATATTTTCCGGACAGTTAATACTTCACTATCATAATACAGTTGAGTTGTTGAGTACCTATACGTTTATGAAACATAACTTTCCGAACCGCTCTTTGTGTTCTTTCAAGCTTTAAAAGTGAAGTTTTATCAGAACCCTCCAACAGACTATATAGAAAGAAAGTAAAGATTGGCAAAGAGCGTAGTATACTAGCTTAAGAGTGGTTTTTTTTAAAGGTTGGGAAATCATCAAATGACTTCTTCCGCTCTGGGTGGAGCGAAAGGGCGTGTCAGACTCTTACTGACTAAAACCCATCCGTGTTGCTTCTAAAGCCCTTTGCGTTCCAGGGCCGCGGTGACTCTTTCGAACAAATTCCGCAACCCTGGCAGGCTCTGGCCCTAGCTGGCCCCGTCTTCTATGTTGACATCTCTTTGAGGCGCGCGTGCAACACAATTATTGCTTCGCAGAAAGAGGTGGCCGCTTCCCAAGCCTCCTCGCTCCGGACCATGGATGCAACCAGGGCCGGACGCGAGAGCTCACCGCTGCCGATCGCCTCGACGAGGACACGGTGGTGCTCAACCCAAGCAGGGCAGATCTCCACCGTTATGCTGACCGTGTCCTCCGGGCGATCCGCACAGTGCTGACACCCGGGCGTGTCCTCTTTTCAATTTACGAAATAGTCATTCTTAAAGTCCTTTTCCTACTAATATTATAAACGCGAAAGTTTGTAAGTATGGATACATGGATGGATGTTTGTTACTCTTTCACGTCAGAACAGCTGTACGGATCTCAATGAAATTTGGCAGAGGTAGATTATAGTCTGGAATAACACATAGGATACTTAACATTTTACATCCCGGGAATATGTTCCCTTGGGATAATTTTCGACACAAACGCGGGCAGAGCCGCGGGCGGTAGCTTGTACACAATATAGGAAGCTCTCTAGGTACATGCGTTTAACCTGGGCGGTGATATGAAAACCTGTATCATTTACAGGGAAACCCGACTGAAACCAAGTAGGATTATTTTGGAAAAACAACAATTTTATCAGTCTGGGTAATTTGCGAGCAGTCATGTGCCAAGTTTTAAGTTTTTTAACTGAAAGAAACTTTCATACAAACTTTGATCCATCGTAAATCGTCTTCTGGGGGTAGTTGCGAATAATCACAACTTTTATTATTTACTTTGATCAGTATTTGTACCAATTTTCAAGTGTATTGGACTAAGGAATAAGATTTTTCATAAAACTTTTATCCCCTATTTCTCCCCCTCAGAGGACGAACTTTCAAAAGTCCCATCTTATTGGATACCTAAATCATATAAGGAATAGATCCTCAAAATGTCAAGTCCCTACGACCCTCTGTTTAGGCTGTGCGTTGATCCATCAGTCAGAACAAAGCATTTTATATACAGAGATTACTGCTACCTAAAGGGCAATTATAACAAAAGTAGGCCATTTGTTTAAAAATACATCATAAATACATAACTTTAACCCATATAAAAGTAATACACTAATAAATTTTAATTTTCATCAAATAAATTTAACAATGACACAAAAAAGTTGGCGACAAAATACAGCGGATTTTTATTATTGTCCCAAGCGTTATGAAAAAACTGGGACATACGTAAATTATTACAGAACCAACTGTACTGTATGAAACACATTACAAATGGTTATATCATGGCTGAAGATCGTCAATAATTCAACAAAATGGCAGTATCGTCAAACAACAGGCGGAAATAAAAGGAAACAGCATAAGGGAGTACGGTTTACGCAAATAAATGAAAATTCATCCGAGCAAACAATGGCGGGAACTCATGCTCGCTCGTATGAAAGTAAACATCTTAAAGCGGCCCCTCAAAATGGCGTCCAATGGTATTAACATTGTCATGGAGTTTTGTGCGTTAGATTAGCGAGGCAAATTCTAATTTCGTCGATGTTCAAGTATGTGGGAAAATGCTTTCGGGTTAATTAAAATTTAAAACACTCATGTTTAATGTTCAGTACCTACTTATTTCTTACTCGCCACTCTTTGACGATAAAATAAGTGAATGTTTCTTTTTTTGCAAGTCTTTCTGAAATAAAATACAACGAAAGATTATAATCGGCTATAAACTTTTTTGAAACTGCTGCACTTAAAAGGCCATTTGTGATTTTGTGAATTAAAAATTGATGCAGAATCACCCTGTCGATACCTTTTCCACCAATGGCAACCGAACAAAATGTGGCCACTTAAAAGTTTAAGATTTTCCCCTATTATTATTTAACGCTTAAAAGCGTGCGAACAGGCATAATCGCCTTTTGTGCTAAGACTTATTGCCGTGAAAGCTTTCACAACCTTTTGAGGCGCACTTTTATAATAAAAACCGCAACATTCGAATTATTTATTGTTTCCATTTGGAATTTTCACGTTTTAGATATTCAGAGATGGAGATTTTAGTACGTAACAATACGAGCGTTTACGACCGAAGAAGACTTGATCTAGCCGTTTGTTCGGGATCCTGGTCTCAATGCTAGCTTGGAAACGGAAAGCATTTTCTTTTTGGTTTTCTTGAGTTTCTCTTTTGTCGTTTCACCTGAGCTTTGTCGAATGGAATTTAGGTATCGTTCACTGGTTTTCTTTTGTGCGTACTTCGTAAATATGGCTTGGAGCGGTATCTTCCGTTCTTTGAGTGTATGAAGAATAAAAATATGTACGTAAGGGATTATAATGTTTCGTTAGAGTACCTACTGTATCATTTTCTTAAACAATGATTGATGTCATTTCTTTTGTTTATTGTGCCTTAAAAGAAAATACAAACAACTACTAAGTACATACCTACGGAAAAATAACTATTTCACAGTACATGTAGCTACTTGTACACATGTACACTCATACAGTATTCACACTACCTACTCGTAGAAACAAATAGTCGAAATCAGTCACTCACATGTACAAACGTGTTTACACGAGTGACTATATATAGGATGATAAACAACTAGCCATTTAAAAATAGGACCAAAATTGCGAAAAACGATCAAACGAAAATAACGAGACAAATTTTCTAAGAAAAAAAAAGATAATCAAACCATAGACTACAATATAAAATAAGATTGGTAGGTGCAACACGTCCTTATTTCATCTGGAGGCAATTTAACGCCACGTCGTCGCAAGCCTGCCATGTAATTCGTTCCCAACATGCAAATATGCCTAACGCGACACTGAAAAATTTCACCCATTTCTGTATTGAAACAATGTTATATGTAATTTAACTTATGAGACAGTGAAACTGTAATAAGGGATAAAAAACCGTCTCTTTGAAATAAAACCACATATTTCGGATTACATTACTGTTTCTTATTTTGTTCCACTGTATTAAGAACACAAAAATAATTATTTATTTAAACTACATTCATCAGAAATATACAAAGGCGGCCCTTTCGCCCTAAACATTCTCAACTAGTCAACCAAGGATGAAGGAGAAATAAAAAAAAATGTGGAAAGCAAAAAGAAAACTAAAAAAAAGGCGTTGCATAATAATCCATTAGATTCTCGTGTTACTAATCGTAGCAACAATCGTAACTTTTGTTTCATATTTACATTTGATTGGGCTATTGGGTGTCAGCTTATTTATTGTATGTATGTATCTGTTTTTTATTATTATTTATATATATATATATTTATAAATGTTGCATATTTACCCATATTTATACTTATTATTTTATTTGTATATTTCTTTCAATATGTGCTCCGTGGTACCATTGACTGGCCCTATCAGAATACCAGCGCTGCGTTATTTATTTTTTACATCTCGCAGCATATGCTGAGATAGGGACCATTTTGGCGTCGCACAGATAATTATATATCCATGTTTGTTATATTAAATTACTGTTTAGTTATTAATTCTATTTACTGTTTTGTTTGTCTTGTGCGAGTCCCAAATATTTTTATTTTCTTTCTTTCTTTCTTTGTGTGTGACACAACTAGTTCATATATCTAATAAACGCTATTAAAAATTCTAAAGTAATAGGACGCATCAAATTCACTAAGCTCTCAACTAAACTTCAAACAAACATTCACGAACAACAATAGACAAACATATTGCTACGAAATTTCAGCCATTACCTCTCAATTAGTTTAGTTAAGTCGAATACCCCACGTTGCAGGCATCCGCGCATAAATTAGTCTTGTTAAGTGCAGTACAGGAATTTAATCCTCATATTTCGTCTGCACCCGGTTCGGCATATCTTTTCAGGTCTAAAATGAATTGTACATGAGGTGGATCACTCAAGCCAGTTTGGACTGTAACACTGATATTCAAACTTCAAATTCGCTTGAGGGGTTGAGTTTTCTATACGATTTGCAGTCCGATATCTGGATGAACTTCGATGAAGGAATTGCAACTGTAAAGCTTGTGGCATAAAGTTGGTTTTTAAGTGTGTGGGGTAAGAATTTAATCCCGTTTCAAATTATAAAGTTGTATGTTTAATGGTGCTCATTACTTGGTGAATGAAATCGGATTACCAGACGGCAACTAAGCTTGATCTCTGACTAAAACATGAAGGGGGTTTTAATTTTGAATGTGTAATAATCAAACTTTTTGGGGATATTGAGATCAATACTTTATAACAAGGAAGAGTTACCGTGTTACGTACATTGTGCTCCGTAATAAAATGGAGTTTAATCTTTTTTGGTGTGCTTTGAATGGGTGGGTAAACAGATATTATTACCTTTATTTTTAGATTTTAAAAACTGATGAACTGGATAGGTGATCAGATCAGATTAGATGTGATGTTTATAAAACATAACTTCATCACATTGTGGACGAATCATCATACAATAGATGATGTATGGTTTTGGTTACTACTTTATTAGGTATTTTATTAAATCCTCTAGACCAATACATACATATATCATAGAACACAATATCATACGACAATACCTACTCGTATAGTAGGCTCCAGATAATCGTGGAATAACGGTCATTGACCCACCTACAATTATTGACATTTTTAATTTGAAAAACGGAATTAATGACACAAAGCTGTCCCGAATCATCATTTCTCGTGATCCTTAACATTGTCTAATAATGAAAAACAATTCATATTTAATTGTTCAGGTACCTATGAACAGTTATTAGAGAAAGGTCAATATACTTTATTCCACATTTATCTGGCGCCTACTATAGTATCTTAACACAGAATTATCTTTACGAAATAATATCCTCATTTTCGAATTTATATCCAATATCCAACAACAAAGACTAATAACCCTAAATGATTATTTTATTACTTCACAAATACTTGGTAACCAGAAAATGAACGTGAACATTTTAAATGATAATATTTCGGAAAAGCATTTTGTTTCCGTGGTTTTATTTCGCCAAGCTTTTGCACGTAAACGGGCAGTAATCTTTATAATCGTCTCACGTCTATCAAATGAAATCCTTAGCTTTTTATTGTTTACCGCCTTTTATACGATTGGGACTTACTGAAATGTTTTTTTCTGCTGCCTGTGTTTTTAAGTGTTGTTGTATGTATTGGGACGTCTCGTGACAATTTGTGTTGACAAAGGCAGCTGATGCATTCGTTGGGTACAGACGCGTAGGTACCTAGTTCACTCAGATGTAGAGTCGAAGCACCAATCTAAAAATCCACATAAGTAGGTACTTATCATATTGACCCCTATCTCCACAAAGGACCATATTTTCTTACCTAATCTTCTAAATACCTATACCTAATCTTAGATTTATAAAATAGAAGCAAGTACAATTCGTAGGCCTGACTTAGTATTATAAGACCTTCGGATAATAATATGGTGATTGAACATGTGAAATAAGACCACAACTACAATTTTTTTTTTTTTTAAATTACACAAATTGCTAATTCGTAAACCAAATACTGATTGATTGAATCAGTCAGAAACTCAAGTCTAACCCCAAAACAGTTAAAAGCCATACTCTACTACCCCCGAACATCAATTAATTTAATTCAAAGTCAATCTCTCCGAGAACCCTAAACAAAACTACGAACCACACAAAACTAACCAGATCTACCTACATTACCGCATAATCCCGCGGAAACTTCCGAATAGAAACGTAGATGCTGAAGCCTCTTTGTATTATACTAGTTGTAATTTCCTCGCAGACGAGGCTTGCGACAATCCCGACTTATCCTTGTTCCTTGACAACACTTTCCCTTGGGCCTGTGCCCGCTGACAAACTTTACAATACTTTACAATACACTTCCTAAAACTCTTTAAACAAGAAACGTAGAGTCTATTTTCAAATGGTACGGGTGTTCTTATATCTTTGCCAAGACATAGCCTGGATTTATAGCGCAACTTCACAACTCTTGTAGTCGCTTTCATTTCACACACTAGTAAGTAGACTGGTTTGTCTTTACTCTTATTGTGTTTCGTTAATATTTCACGACCCTTGACGGTTAATGTCAAGTAACTTAGTTAGTCTATTTACATTTAAAAGGGATGGTCCTTTGTGTTCTGTTTGGTCTTTGTTCAACGTTTTAGGGTTAAAATCGCCGAGTACAGTCCTACTCTTCATTGAGCCGTCATCCGAATCCGATCCTATCAAATTAGTGCAGAGTTCTCCCCCTAGTTACTAATGAATGCGCCAAATTAATAGGTTGTTAGTAACTTATCCTTTAAAAGTTCGTTAACGGGCGCACTCAAAAAATCGATAGGCTTTTGCTCTTACACTTTTTGAACGACTGCAGATATATCAAGTTCCGTACCTACTAATAGGCCTAGAGGTCAAACAATGAACGAATAAATCACTAGGTACAATTCACTGCGTGAGTGCTTATTATTAGGTGTACAATAAAGTATATAATAGATAACAATACATTTACACAAACAAAACTTTAAAATTAACCTTTCACGGACAAAAACACAACTAACACAGTCTCTCATTTCCCACACTATCGTTCCAAATTTGAAATCAAAATTAGAATGGAGCCCGCCATTTTCTCGTACGCCGCGTAAATTAGCTCGCTAGTGCGGACTATCGCGGTCGTCCTAATGCCAGTAATGTATGAGTGACTCCCGCTGCGAGAGACATATAAATTGCTCGCGACTGTACCGCAGCTCGCGTTTGAATAGAAATCGTCAGGATGCAGTTGTGAGGGAATTCCTGGTTTCCTTTGCTACGAGATATGACTGTTTTCGACTTTATGCGCATATTTCTGCTATAAACAGACTCCGGGATGGTCTCGTCGGGCTGTTAGCTAGTGCGCTAGAGTTGGTAGAAGTTTTGAGCCAAAGCTATAGGCTTCCTGTTTTCTTCTGCGGCAACAGAACATTTTTGTGTTCGATTTGTTGAGTAAAAATATTTTTAGACCTTAAGGTTTTAAGTACTTACTTCATTATTAGTTCATTTTCAATCAAATTATGTTTGACTATCTCAAAGATATAAGAAACTTATATAAAAACAAAACCAAGCAAGATCTGTGCGCACTATTTTATACCACAACCCGGAAAACCGTAAAATATTTCCTACGAACCATCTACGAACCTTAATCTTATTGTAGCCTTGTTTAGTAATTACATTTTAATATCAACATCACATTTTGTATTTTTTTCTTTGAATTATGACTTCAATAAATCAACCGTCTGCTCAGAGCGTCTGCCCACTAAAACAAAGACATCACGTGCCAAGAGATGATAAAATAAATTTTGAACATCCCCCCATTACAGAGCTAATGGGCTGTATCTCGAAAGCTAGGGAATAAAAGATCCGTCGATTAGAAACTTTATGTTTGCAATTTTCCGGAGTCCCCCAGAGCTTTGCGAACCTTTTAGATAAACGTACGTACTACGGGGACTTGGTTGAATGGAACATCTGTACAGCCTGAAAATAGACCCTCAGAAATAAGTACTTATTTAAAAAGAAGGTTTTGAATCAGTAGCAAGGAGGTGACGTTAAAAAAACGGCAAAAGCAATAATAGCTGGATCAAACTGACTTAAAAGTTGAATTTAAATTACGTACACCAAACAAAACAATCTGCAATTTTCTCAATCGAACACTCTTTCAAATAAAAATTAATATTTCAAAAGAAACAAAAGAAGTCTCTATGTGCGAACCATTGTGAACCAAGTATGAACGGGTACTGCGAAAAGCAGACAAGCGAAACGAACTTATAGGTATCCCATAATGACAGTGAAGTCAGGAAATAGACTCAATTACCTACCTACGTATCGATGGAACATTAATCTGATACCATAATCAGGAGGTCCATAAACGTAAAAAAGTGGTTTAATCTACTTTTAATCGTTTTAATTACAAACGGAAACATAAAAGATGGAAATAATGATGTGTGCGTGAACGTAGCTTAAAAAAAACCTGAAATTGTTTATGTTAATGATTTCGTTATCAATATATTTTACATGCAATAAAAAACATCAAAGCAGGCAGTTTTTACTTTACAGGTAGGTTGTGTGGTAATTACAATCGATAAAATAATCTTATTGATCAAACCGCTCATTTTAACTTGATTTCAGCACTTTCCCTAAATTACACCACCCTAGATTGCATAGGTAATGTGATCAGTCTTGTACATACATACACATATAGGAACGAATATACACAGCCTACATTGAGTAGGTACACACTGGGCAGCGTTAGTCAAATCATCCATTACACGGATCAAAGGGGTGTTCCACGTGACTTGGAGTTATTGCTCGATACAGGTAGGTACACGAGATAACCATTGTGAGCAATCGCTGGGCTATACGTATACGCAAACAGCTTCATGTACTGATGAATGATATAGAGATAGTGATGTATTACTTAGAGTAAGCTAAGAAAGTGATGAAAGTTTGACTGTGAGAGAGAAGTGCGGTGTAAAGTCCCGCATCCTCCAGTGAAAAGGATCCTCCGACCAGACGGGTGTTGTGTCTGGTGGACATCTACCCGATGTTTGATTTTGGACTGTTGTATCATTTCAATCAAAAAATCTACATCGCACTATAAAAGTTATACAACTTTGATAGTGCGATGTAGAATTTTTATAACGTATAGTCTTTTTTTGTAGTTCATATGCAGTGGCACAGATGCCGCAACATAAATATTAGTGAACAGTATCTAGATATCATTGTTGAAAGTACGTCTTGTTGACTACTGATCATTAAGTAATTTTTTTACCTCATTAAACGCAGTCAGTGCGTATCTCATTTATTTTCACCACCACAACAATACCGCATAAAAACAAACACTTTACCGCAAATCTTTCCCAAAAAAGAACAAACAGACGCAGCACTCCAGGAACAATTATCTTTAAAACCATGAATCATTATAAAAATAAATCACAAAAAGTGTTAAGAACCGCCTTTTGGAGCCATCCTACCACTTAAATTAAAAATCGCGAAAATTGACGGGCGCACCGAAAACATATAAATCTGAAGGCTAGCGGAAAATTAAAAAGGTTCCCGAGGCAGTGAGGCGGGCCCAGTGTCGTTTGGCACACCGTCGAACCGGGAATAATCAACCAATCTCTCATTACTTTACACAGCATCAGTCTTTTTGATTTAAAATCCCTGCAGACGTCTCTTTGTCAAAGGACCTTTATAAAATTAATTGATGATCGTGTTGAAAGCGAAGTGCGCAATTCAAGCCCTGAAAGTAAATTGCTAGTATTTTTAGTTTCTTCTCTTTTTTTATACTAAGAATTGCTTCAGGTGATTGGGAGACTTTATAGCACTGCGATCACTGTTTCTGCAAGATAGATTTAAAACTCCGTGCTGGATATATGCCACAATGTCTTTTGTGCCATTCTCCCGGGAATCATGGTTATTGGTTGTATTGTACGGCGTCGGCCAATCTTGAAAGAAGATTTCAGAAACATCATGATATCAAAATAACCAACATTTCATGATTTCAGAAACATTCTTTGTTACTAAGTCATGAAATTCACAAAGCAATTCCAAATACCTAGTTAGCAATCGGAATCGGAACCACACGTACTTAGGGTCGTTCCGCTAACGCGCCATTTCTTCAAATTCCCGATGGCCGTACAATCGTTTTGGTTAACGATGCACTAATGCGTTTGCACTGTTCCCATTACCGGGTGGCCGCCGACCACTCATTAATACCATTCGATTAATATCTACGTATGTGTACTAGTAATGTACAATTACATCGAATAGTTTCCTAAATTATAGTCATAGTGGCTGTAGTTCCAGAGTGGATAAAGCTTTTTTGCTCCCATGCAATTCCATGCAAACAAAAAGTACAGCCTCGGAAACAAAGTGGTCATTTTTCAACCAAATAATAAATAGATCATTCGCGGAATACCTGACCACATAAAATCATATTGTGCATGCATGAAAATGGAATATGCATTGTAGAGTGCCGCACATTTTCAACAACGATAAAATAAATCTGACGTAACAGAACCTATAAACATTCAAAAGCAATTTATTTTCCTCAATGCGCTCTGAACTAAAGCTTGTATCCCTTCATAAAGAATTCTAAACGTGCATTCTCGCATTACGCCATCTTGAGATTTATGGCAACCCGCTGTCCGCCATATTGTTCCAAATTTAAAAATATTTATTTCCCGCCGAATCCTATAACGGTCGTATCTGAATTGTTGTTTCGATAAGCATTGAGTGGACTTTGGAGACTTGGTTGGGTTTTATATGATCGGCTCGCGTATTGGGTACTTTACTTGCTTTATTACTGAGCGTTTTTACGTATTGAGGTTACAATCTGCATCATTTTTCATATTGCGGAAAACCTTTTTAGAGGAATCGTATTTCTTACAAACTCATAAAGATAGTTAGGTCTCCTGTAATAAGCTCAGCTGTAGTTTAAGGTACTTACTAGATTTAATTAAACGATCAGTCAGTTAGTATTTTTTGAGATTTGGAACATCTACAACATGCGATGAAACAAATTCGTTTTACTGTAGACAATGAATTAGTAGTAAGTAATTAAAAACAAATCACGTACATAAACACAGATTCACAGTTCGGAACATATAAATTTAAAACGTAGCGGAAAATTAAAACGGCACCCGTGGAGAGGAGACGCCTGAAAATAATGTTATATACAATAACAACGAAACAAACAATGTGAAAAAATACAATATTGCCATGAAAAATGGCACCAAGACGCTTTTAAATTTATCACACATAATATCGGGCTAACGGGGACTGTTATCATTTTTATTTATTTCCGTTAATAATATCGCGGTGTGATCATTAATCCTGGATGTTTTTTTTTTGTTTAGTTGAGTGTTTTATAGGAAAAGTTCGCGTCTAAAAATAGAAGCTTCTGATTTTTCTATTTCTGAGTCGATCAATCAACGGAAAATTGCAATTTTATCTGTATGCTGAAGGGAATTTAGAGATCGCTTGGCGCAAAATTGTCTGAACGCATTATTTCAATTGCCTCAAGAATATTCTCGACAGCCTCTTAATCAAAAGGACAGAAGCTCAAAATTCTGTCAATGCTCTAGCCCAGTGGTTTTTAACCGGTGGTCCGCGGACCACTAGTTGTCCCTGGTTGTTCCCAAAGCCGTCCTAAAATCCGATATTTTCGCACAGATTAATGAATTGAACCTTCAACTGCAAAGGTCAGAAAAGAAGAATTGATTGAAATTCAATACGATACTAACTTGTCAGATACACTTGAGACATGAAATTAGTCTTGACGATTTTTGGAGCCAATAAAAATGTTTATCTCAAAGATTCGAGAAATTGCTACACATTCATTGTTTTTTTTCATCTTCAACATAATATTTACACGAGCAGAGTCTCTTGCTGCTGCTAATAATTTTAAAAACAAGCACCGAAATCGGTTGAATACTGCGGTGCCTACATGTGTTTCGACTTTTAACGGAGCTAAACTTGATAAAGAAAAAGTAAAGAGTAGGTAGGGATGCAGTTACAATAAAAAAACTGTATTACTTTTAGATACCTCCAAAAAGTTGAGTTGGTGGTCCAGGAAAAGACAAAAATTTTGTGAAATGGTCCTTAATGACTTAAAGGTTAAGAACCACTGTTCAAGCCATAAAATATCAATATTACTACATTCATATTTCGGTTGTGCAAGCCAGATTGCAGTCACCCGACAACCACATGATTAGGTAGCCTCGACCATATTGATTAGACCAGAAACTAACCCAAACTAGTTAGGACAAAGCTGGGCGGCTGATAAGCATAGAGTATTATTATTAGGTAACAGTTATTTTCTCTCCACGTCACCTCGACCCGATTTAACTAATACAATGACGTCAGAGGAAGGCTAGTTCGCGAAGTTTTGACGTCAGAGGTTTTCACATATTACGTGGATATTATGTACTAAGATATAAGCTATCTCATTTTGTTGTCTATGAAGTAGGTATGCTTCTGATACCTATCTGTGTTGTCCAAATAAGATTGATCTGTTAATTTGAGAATGAAGGTATAGATAGTTCAATAAATAGCTTTAAGGCATGTACTGTCAAAGTTTTTCATGTGCTTGTAAACCAATCTCCATGGATAATTTTAAGTTTTTTGCACATCATGGAACAATCATTCGGTAGGTATCTCAAAACTCTCGTCTGTCATCCCGTCTCGGTATAAGGACTAGACTGGTCCTTGTCTATGGTATAAGTGTTCTGTGCATCTTATCACCTTTCAAAGTTCTACTTGACGACACAGTAACTCTGTAAGTCCATGCTGCCAACCAGTCCATGTTACCGACGAATCTCATAAACTTATTTTATTTTCAGAAAAGTTTCATGTAAAATGGCAACCATTTTTCATAAATTAGCATCAAACTCTTCCCTTAGCCTTTTGCCATCCACATAAGAGTGTACCCTCGAAAACAATATGTAAATATACGTTATTAAGTTTAGTATAAGACCCGTATAATACAATAAAACGAAACAGATAAGGAAATCCAGGGAATTTTAAATTGTTACGAGAGAATCTAATAATCCCGGCTCGGGATAGACACGGCGCGGGTCGGATCAGCCAATTGATCAATGACAGGAATTCTCTGAATTATTGAGAAATTGTTCTCATTCGATTATAGGAGGTGGAACGAGGGAGGATCACTTCGAATTGTTTTTAATGCTTTTTGAACCAAGAAGTATAAAATCCATGTCACTATAAGAATCGATTCTGTTTTACAATAGGTTCCGTAAACAAATAGCTTAAGACCGTATTTGATATTTTCATGTAAAATAAAATAAAATTTATGTACAGGCTGAGGTTTTTTCGACGGGCAAAAACCGAAACTACCGAAAAAACTTACAGAAAACAAAATACGAGTGATTTCGTACAAAAATTGAATTTATCCTACGAACAGGCACAATTACATTAGCAACTACTAATTGCGGCCGTAATTAAACACCTTGAATACCTAATTAAGTTAAGCAAAGTAATAGTGCTGAAGGTAAAAAAATAATACTTACCTAGAAAAGTAACGAACGTACGTGAAATATTACCTTAAACCTGAACGGAATACGTATGAGCTAATTAAAAATATTTTAAAAGCATAGCTAATTACATTTCTGCTATAAAATGTAGTTCTGTTTTTCTTTTACTTTGAGATATTTTGTACCTAACCTATTTTGTAATAACACGAGTTTTCATTTAGGTGTATCAACGTGGCCATGCTGCCAGTGTTTTGGGTAGGTACTTTTTCCATTGACAGTGATGTGGACGAATTTTTTGTCCCTTTTGGATTTTATTTTGTTAGTAGCTTGATGAGTGTAAAAAATGTAATTGTATGTATGTAATTTTACAGTCGGCATAAATCTGTAAAAAAGAAATATAAAAGTAATAAACTGAACCTACACATGAGAAGGATTTTTCTCTACAATATTTCTAGGCCATCTTCGCCCGGTCGGAAGGCTGGAAAACAAAGCCGGAAAATTACTGAGTAATAATTCTTCAATACCTCCTTTCATCTCAAAATTAACGTTAATTAAAATTTAAATAACCCTACATTTTATAAATTCCTTACAACAAAACCTGTCTTCGAAAACTTCAGAACAATAGGTATACAACATTTTCTCAACCCTCAAAAGCCGTCAGATCTCAAAGATTGGACGTCTAAGCTTAAAGCCATAAAGTTAACCGGCCGCGTCTACCAAATAACTTAATTGAGTTAACCTGTAAACGTCATGTCACAGCCAACCCTTTTCCGCCAACGTTATTGTGTTTCTTCTGCGGTCATTTTAAGACTGCGGGTTTTGTTTTATTACAATTTCATATTTTTAGGTGTTACGTTCTAGGTAATCTTTTGGAAGGCAGCATACGTCATGGGATTTGAGTTACCTCATCATTAGCAGACGAAATAAAAAGTTTCATATGCCTGTAAATAAGTACATCACTTTAAATTGGTTTATTATGTACTTTTTTGTAAGTATACCACATAATAAGCAGTCTTATCGCACAAGGCAACCTCTCGATTTTTTCATACTATTCTTTCTATAAATCTTTCCTGATATTACCATGTCTGAAAAGTGCTCTGAGTGAAACCTTCTTTAAGTTACGTTATAACAACTTATTCGCCAAATTCAGCCTTCCAGCCTCAAATTGCATATTATCTGATGTTATTTCAAGCTGGTCCGTATTCTGTAAAAAAAAGAAATGCTTTTCCAACCGACCCTTACGTTCCTTAATAGCCGTTTAAACTGAAATTAAACGGAATGCCTGCATCGTAATCCTTTTGTACGAAAAAAACACGCTGTATATTTGCAGCTCAGGTAAACATGAGATCGTACATTTCCGTGTTACAAATGAAGAAATATCAGTTGTGAGTCCATAATTTCATATTTTGGGAGCGTTTTTCCTTCATTACACGTTTTCCGAGACAAGAGTCTAATCTCCAACGGGCTCGACCCGCCCCGTACTGTCTCGGGGAATTAAATTATGCCTTTCCATGAATATTATACTCGATGTCGCAATCTTTTTGCGTTACTCAACCGAGACTCGACTGAAAAAATCTCAATGAATCATAATATAAAATCCTCCAGAGTGCAGGGGTCTTGAGCTTAGCGGCCAGGTAATATGGATCATCTTTCTTCTAAGATGATGTGGAATTTTAGTTTCAATTTTTGCTCGTAACTTGATGTTGAAGACTGGAATTGAATTTAAAATCTGCTCTTGGGTTGCTAACGTGCGCTGTTTGAAGAAAAGTGGAGTTGGATGTGCATTTTATTTTGCCCTTCTTCGAAAGAGATTAACCTCGTAGTAAGTGTAGTTATGCAACTTGTATAGCGAACCGTAACAAACTCATACTCATACATAAATCATAACGGAACGTTGGAATAGGTCCGAAAGTATCAATAACTCCATGAAACCTCTGCTTACACAGCTAGCACTCACTGAAACAGCCTTCATTTAAATGTAAAAAAAATAATGATGGCTCGCATCACAGTTCAATCTCGTGGAAAGCAAATAATCACGGCAATGTATCCGTCCATGGCAGGTCCCCCTACGGCGCCGTAGTTTTTTATCGTAGAGCCGAGATAAATGTCCGGTTAGCGGGGGTCCAACGTTGATTTATACAGGACGTCCGTCAGGGCAACGAATTACGTAGGCTACGATGTAAATCACCTAACGTTGGAGGCGAATCGATAGCCTTAATGCTATACCGATGTGGATGCTTTCGTAAAGGTGTTCGGTACTCGGTTGAAAGTTTACGGTCTGTCCAGTCATTCAGTTCGGTGAATTTACAACTATTCAATACCAATATGTAGGTACATATCGAGGTTTTACTTTGCATCATAAAGGCATCATGTATGTTGGCGTTATTATTTTAATCCACTAGACCGTGTAGGTATATCCCATGCATGTGTGAATAAATCCGAACAGAATTCTGAAGGTAAAACCTTTGACAACTTAATTTCATCTCATTATAATAAGAACTTCACACAACTCATTAAACTCGCCTTACGTCAAAAAGTTGTCATCATTTCCCGCGCATTTTCCACATGCACCACGCCACAGATTTAAAAGGTCAACAGACCCTTAATAGATTAAAACAATAAGTAGCTCAGTAACAAGGAACGGGGGCGTTCATTATACGAATGTTTATTACTGGCTGACTTTAAACTTTTTATAACGAAAAAGTTGATGATCGTAAAACACGTACAGGTGGATTAAAAAGGGCAAAGTTTCGCAAGGGCTGTGTCCCTAAGGGGTCGGATTTAGGTAACGAAGTACGTAAAGTGCGACAACTTAGAAGTCTTTACTGTGAGTTTTTATTTTGTTTCTGTATTGTAACAGCCTGTTTGGAAGTTAAATGGGACGTGGTAGCTTAATTATGTAAGGTGTCTGTTTGTTGTGAAAAACAGACCTGCTTTACTTAAAATCCATACCCTTCCGTAACTTGGAACTTAAGTACATAAGTATATAGCTACAAATATATGTAAAGATATCCTATATTAAGATACACGCTTAGAACACTGGGCTAAAATTGAGACCGAAGTCTGCCATTACTCCTAGAAAACTACTAAGTCACTTTCATATCCTGCATTACTGAGAAGTTAATACCCCACATTCCTAGTACGAGCTGACGTCTAAGTTACCTACGTCACAAACACGACAAACACATAACATCAAACAAGGCAGACGCTGAACAAACCAAATGGCTTGATAGTTATCCGCCATGAATAACACTATGTCACCAAGTCAGTCTCACTGTCTTTCATTACTGAGACACTGCTAGAGCGTTGTCTCGGATACTATAATTGGAGTAGGACACCCTACAACATGAGAATGAACCCTCCACATCCGGCTTTATGGTTGAGATTTCAGTAGAAAAACAACACAAACGTTTCACTTTTAAAAACGCCTCGGATGTCGAGTGGAGGCTTGAAGACTTTAAGATCGGAATGGGTGTGAAAAATGGAAAGAATACTCGTTCCTCACTCAGCATAACATGAATGTAACGAAGAGATTATTGTCTAGTTTTTTCTGGATTGTAGTGTAAGATTCTTTAGTGATGTTTGAGAAAGGAAACATGCACTTGCCTTGGATAAAGTAGGTACTAGATTGGTATGATCACACAAGACGTATGGCGCAGGGGATAAGTTGGTATTTTCATATTTTATGATAATTGTGTCTAGCACTCATTAAGGTACTTTTTTTGTTTTTTTTTTTTTAGGTTTGGGAAATCATCAAATGTCTTCTTCCGCCCTGGGTAGAGCGGAAGGGCGTGTCCTTACTGACCGAAACCCATCCGTGTTCTTTCTAAAGCCCTTTGCGTTCCAGGGCCCTGGTGACTCTTTCGAACAAATTCCGCAACCCTGGCAGACTCTGGCCTTAGCGGGCTCCGTCTCTCATTAAGGTACTTGCAAATCCAATCTCTGAAACTCATAGGTACCGGTATTAGATATAGTTACCTACCAGTTATCAAATCCAATATTAGGAACTGAAGAGATACCGCTTTAATGAAAAAGTGTTTCCTCCAAAGAACAACAAAATATATAACCCTCCCCAGAAAACCTCGCCGCGATCGAAACACCAGAAATAATAATCAGATTGAAACAAACTAATCCATAAAAGTCATTCGCACGTGACAACTTACGTTTTCAAGCAAAAAGTTTAATTTCGCCCTTGCGTTATAACCGGCAACTGGTGTTATTTAGGGTCGCCAGATCATAAAAAAAAAACTAACGAAAAAAAAGAAACTTCCAATTTCAATTTTTCATCCTAATTTTCAATAGTATTAGGTATTTTTCTAAAATTTTAAAACTATATTCTTCCTATTTTCTAAGCCTAAAATATGAATAGTATTATAGTAAAAAGTGTTGTATGACGGCCCTAACGTTGGGTGTTATTGGGTGAAAATTGCAATATGGCGGCGGAGAAAAATTACAAGTGGGAAAGGCTGAGCACAGTAAGCACCCTTCAAACTGCAGTGAGGGGAACGGAGGTCTGAGGTGACGAATGAAAATGTTTTGTGATAATGAAAATGGCGGATTTTGGCGTTCACGTTGCGTGTGAGTAGATAAAAGGCCGAAACAATAATATTTTCCTTTTGTTGGAAAGCTTATTTATTAGCTTTCACTAATAAAAAAGGAAAGCTAGAATCAACGTGAATCGAAGATTTATATTTAGGATAGAAAGTCCACTTTCTAAGTAGAGAGATCTGTCAGTTTTCAGTTAGTTAACTGAAAAGTGCCAGATCTCTCGGTGAACTGATAAACCCATTATTTTCAGTTCATAGAAAACATACCTATGGTACCTACTAAACTTATGTAGATTTAGGTAGAGCACACTTGAAAATAAAAATACTCTTCCAAATAACAAAATAATCATCCAAATCGGTTGGCAATTGGCGAAAATATCGCTGAAGAAACATTTTTCCTGGGATCCCAGCATCAGATCCTGACTTACAACTTCCATCATCAGCTCAGCAAGATGAGATGTTGATTACCAGGCACAATTATCTGAATTGCGTTAGAAAAATAAACATGAAAAATATATACATTTAAAAAATATTATTAAAACCTTTAAAATTTAAGGGTGCCCTCGATTTCTTTGGGATTCCATCATCAAATCCTGACTTGGTGCCAATGGGACCACCTCAGGAGTATACTCTTTCAAATAAAAAATAATTTTGAGAATCGGTCCACAAATGGGGGAGAAATCGTTGAAAATACATAAAATAATACACAGTCGAACATATAATTTCCTCCTTTCTTTGAAGTCGGTTAAAAAGCATGTTATTCAGCTGAAATTAGTACATCCGCATCCAACGAAGGCATTAATTTAATTACCTAACCTACTTACATAGGTCCCTGTTACTAGGTAGCTAGTCCCCATACGTTGGTCTCGTAAGCCTTAACTAAGCGTCGAGATCAACATCGCACCTAATATGAAAAGTGGTGGAAAAGAAAAAAGTTCCCGTTGTCGACGTAATAAAATTGTAGGTAGGTAAGTAACTAGGGTGGTGATTTTTCAGAGAAATTTCTTGTGTTGCATGAAGGGTGCTACCGCCATGCTTTTAATCTATTATTATGCCCTTAAATTCGGGTAAAAATCACTAAAAAATACGTCTCTACGTACTACTCTAAAAACGTACCTATGGGGAAACTTGCGAATATTTATAGCAATACAAACTCTGTGAGCATTTCAAGCGTCTACCTGTTGCCATTATTAAGAGCAAAAAACGCCAAAGAAAACTCGTTTCTAGTAGGGAGAAGGAAGGGAGGAAGAAAGAATAAAATTAAAGGGGGTTCCCCTTTTATTCTTTGTTGTTAAAGCGGCAACAGAAATACACACTGTGGAAATTTCAATTGTCTACCTATTACGGTTCATGAGATCTCGACTGTCTGTCAGGGACGGAAAAATAAAGAAGTGCAAGCCAACGATTTTTCAGGCCGTAATATTTCAAATCTTGCTTAACAGGTAAGTACCTACCTACTACTAATTAAAGCATGAACTTTAAATTCCCCTACTAATAGTACCTATCTAAATTAAACGTCAAAACACGCATTAACGATTCATACTGGCCTGTTGGTCTAGTGGTTAGTGACCCTGACTGCTAAACCGGAGGTCGTGGGTTCGATTCCCACCCAGGACAAATCTTTGTGTGATGAGCATGATCATTTGTTCTGTGTCTGGGTGTAATTTGTCTATAATATGTATGTATATAGAAATATATAAGTATGTTTAACAGTTGTCTGGTTGCCATAGCACAGGCTCTGCCTATTTTGGGATCGGATGACCGTGTGTGAGTTGTCCCAAGATATTATATTATATATTTATACTTCATCTTAAGTAGGTAGTAACTCTCACTCTTAACGTCTCCTAAAATCGTAAGATAACTGACAAGTGTTCGAACTTACCAGAATGTTCCATTGAATTTTAATAAGCTGCGATGAATACCTTATGTGTTAAATTCTAACTCGAGATAGTTATGGATGGTAGACTAACCAACCAAATAATTTTTAAACCCTTTGTTCCTACTAGGTAATAGGGGTTTACCTATGGTTTAGGTAGGTACTAGCTATCAGTGCCCAAAGAAGGCAAAATACCATATTATTAAGAAGAAATCGAAGCATCTTAGTCTCAAAACAATAGGAAGGAAAGACCTACGGATTCTACCTGTAACTAATGGTCATACGGAAGCCTATAAGTAATAAAAATGTCTTATTTTAACGTTTCTACCACCCTTACCGTTCTGTGAAGGAAGGCTTACCTACGGGTGATAACTTCTCACGTTACAAAAGAAAGAAACACTGACTCCGCGATTCAGCTTTCGAATCTCAACTAGGTTAATTCTACCCTACTGTCCTAACCTAATTCCAAGGATACAGTTTTCACCTTTATCCAGTCGCTGACGAGAGGCGCAGCCCGGTACGGTCAACATCCGTACCGGCCGGACGTCATTTCAGGACCGGAAAATCGCCAATCTCCTCTCTCTAGGGTCCTTTTTTTATTTTACACGCTCGCGTTACTGACATCTGGTGCTGAATGTACTTTATACAATTTAGTAGTTTGTATGTGACTGTATGTGTCGTTTTCCGATACTTTAGCTGCAATAATTTTATAAGAATATTTTTGTTCCAGTTCATTTATCCCCGGTACCTATAAAAAAACTGATATTTGAGACCAACAAGCACTTGAATGAATGAGACTAAACTTGGACTAAACGCTGCTGAACTCCGATTCCTGACCATTTTCGAACAGCGAATTCCGCTAAATCAGCTCAAAGCATGCGTAAGTAATTACCTAAACCGAGTAACCCTGGCAAGAGTGCTTATTTCTGTGGCCTGTCCAATGTGCAGGGGTCATTAAAATTTTTCAGGTAAGTTTATCAATTTAAGCTAGGCAAGAAACACTTAGACCTCCACAAATCAGTAACTGGCTCGTCTAAGTTCTTAACCATCGTAACGACGCGAGTCCGCGACTATTACCTACCTAACCTACCTAGGGTTAGGTAGGTACCTATCCTAGATAAATAGGTTTAATAATAATGTACAAATGACAGCCGGGACCAACAGCTTAACGTGCTTTCGGGCTTTCCGTGGTAAATAGTAGTCTCAGTGTATATTGGATGGTCACCCATCCACGTACCTACCGACCTCGACAAGCCGTGCGGCTGTTTTTATTTCGTCGTTCCTTTACCTACTGCTGAGGATCGCGACTACATACGACACATCCTCAAGCTATGCGGTTTTCTGTAATGTGGACCGCTCTGTCCAAGCTGACACTAACAGCCTTCTTTATTGCGTCGATCCATCTTATCGACACTGCTCAGTATCATGAGCCTTTCCGGACTATGCTTAGTTGAACGCATATTATCTGCGAAAAGGCTGAGGGCACGCCCTTGGCATACTACTTATTGCAAATAGCTGTGACGTAGATTTCCACCAGTAGGTACCTATAGGCCCATTCGTTCGCATGGCGGTCCATGGTAGGTACCTAGGTATAGTACCTACACGAAGAAATCTTCGCTAAACCCACATTTCGAAAACGTCGATCTTTCTGCTTTCGCGAATTGTTATGTACCTATTTACCTACCTACCATGTTTCTGTGCCATACAAAAAGATAGAAAAGACCAGTGCATGGACCGATCGTATCCTTCCTTATATTTATCCTTCGGATTCCACGGTTTTTCCAAGTTTTTCCTAGATTAGTTTTTTGCATTTTTGCCCATACGGCTTTCTTCAAGCGAATTTCTTTAAGGCCCTCACTCGTCATCAAAGATACCTACATGAACTCATAAACTTTCTCATACTCGCCAAGAGAATTGGAGCTCGGGAGAACTTGAGCAGCACGGTCTATACACTTACTTTGGTTTGGCATTAGTTTGACGACACGATTGGCGCAGTGGTTGAGCGCTTGACTGCTGCGGCGCGTGTCGCGGGTTCGATAGTTGTTCCGGGTCTGGCTGTTTGTGTACGTGAATTTGTATGTTTGTAAACGCACCCACGATACAAGAGAAATTCCTAGTGTGGGGCAACGTTTAAAAAAAAAAATTGTTTATCTTTAGCCCAAGCGTAGCGCTCTCTTCTACCTAGGCGTACCTACCAATTTTAACAAAAAAAAAAACAAATAAAACCAACTCAAGTTAAATGGAATATTTCCCTTTAAATCCACGGTTCCCGTTGGCAATATGCTATGATTTACAGTCGCGGGATATTTATACGGCCAATAAAATTTGTCCTTAGCTCTCATGAAGGTGTTTCTACTTCTCCATATATCATGGGGCACTGTTTCGTAAAGGTGTGGAATATGTGTCGACAGGCAGAATTTCAACGTGAAAGGTACTTAGGTATTTACAATATTCTGTTTACTTTAGCGTTAAAAACTTATGGTTAGCCTTTAGGTACTTACCTTTTTTTTTTTTGATTTCGGGGGGTAATCCTCATGGAAATCCTCCACCCTGGGGCGGGTGGAGGGGTCTGTCAGACTCTTACTGACTAAAACCACCCCGGTGTTCCATCTACCACCTACGCCGGGGATCGCGGGAACGTATGCGACTTCCGCAATCCCCGACTGGTGCCGCCAGTGCGGTCCACCTCGCGTCGGCGGAGGTGTTTGACTCCCCTCGCTACGTCATCCCACGCACAGGAACACCACGCGCCGCCACCTCGGGTCCGGATGAATGGGGGGCGACGGACATCCCCAAGTCCGTCGCCCTTGGACCCAGTTAGGGGGGCCGGAAGAGGGCAGGGTATGCCCTCCTCCGACGCCCGATGCGCCTGCTGCGGGCCGGGAGAGCGGTCGTGATCTCCCTCTCCCTTTCCGCAGCCTCCTTCTGCGCGATAGCTGTCTCGCAGAAGGAGACCACCGCGTCCCAGGACTCCCCACCGCCGACCATAGCACGAACTACGGCCGGCAGTGAGAGGTCACCGCCTACTACAGAGATGAGGGCACGGCGCGGCTCCTCCCAAGCTGCACACTCTGCAAGCGTATGCCGTGCCGTGTCCTCCCAGTGTCAGTCCCAGACAGTCGACGCAGTGGTGGCATTGAGCGTCCGGCTCCCTGCCTATGCGACACAGGAACCTCCCGAAGCCGCCATGCCCCGAGAGGACCTGAGTCGCACGAAACGACAGGGAGCCGTGCCTTCTCCCGAGCCAGAGGTCGAGCACCGGCCGGATGGCCTCGATGGTGATGAGGCCGGCGGAAGGGCTCGAAAGCCTGTCCTGCCATTCCGCCACCAGGACCTCGCGCAGCTGCGACCGACGCAGCTCCAAATGTAGCTGCGTCAGTCGCTCGCCGCGCGCCCGTGCGTACTCGCGCCACCGGTGCAGTGACGCTTTCGCCTCCAGGTCCCATGGCGGAGATCCGGCCAGTGCGCAAGCCGCCTCGTAGGAGATCGTGCGATATCCCCTGATGACTCTGACGGGCATCACCCTCTGCGGCTTCCGCAGAACTGTGATGGTGCTGGCCGTCAGGTCAGCCGCCCAGATCGGGGCCCCATAAAGGGCCATCGATCGCACGATCCCCACGTACAACCGCCTGCAGGCGGTGCTCGGGTCCCCCAGATTGGGAAGCAGCGTTGACAGCGCCCCCGCCGCGCCCAACAACTTGGGCGCCAGCCGCCGGAAGTGGGGGCCGAAATCCCACCGGCTGTCGAGCACCAATCCCAGGTACTTCATGGTGGACTCGACAGCGATACGGGCCCCCCCGACCACGATGTGCGATCCCGGCGGCGGCGCTCGCCGGGGGCCATGAAAAACAATGGCCTCCGACTTGTTGAGGGCCACCTCCAGACCGAGGCGCCGTATGCGGCTCACCATCTGTGAGACCGCAGCCGTCGCCAGCAACGCTGCCTCCCTGTGCGAACTCCCGCGGGCAGTGACCAGTGTGTCGTCAGCGTAACACACCAACTGCACTCCCGGCCGGAGCTCGCCCCTCAGCACCCAGTCGTACCCGATGTTCCACAGGAGCGGGCCCAAGACCGAACCCTGTGGAACACCGCACAACATGGGGCGCTGGTATCTGCCATTGCGTCCCAGATAGGTGACACACCTTTCCGCCAAATAACACACCTTTCCGCCAAATATTAGGTACTTACCTACCCCAATTACGTAACTATAAATAGCATATCGTCGGTCGAATCACGAAGGGGCGCATCCAACAAAATTTCGTATTTTGAGCTATTTACACCATTGAATTCTAGATGTCAAGTTTTATTATGTCACGAAAAGGCGTAACCAAAATCTCAGTCATTAATGACTTAGGAGTAGTCGCGAAGAGCCCTATCTACTATTCCTTTAATTTAAAACCTCACGAATAGGCGTATCATCAGTTACGCCTGTACATGTATAGTAATATTTTTTCACGAATAGGCGTAACGTAATTTGGCGCGAATGAAACAAGGACCTGTCAAAACTTGTTCATTGTCATTCAGTCACTGTGCAATTTGTAAGCTGCAAAGTTTGTTTATAAGAGGTAAAATAATTAATTTCTTTATTGAAAGTGAATAAAACCGCAGATAAATAGTTAGTTGCAAGTGTTCTTTGCACAAATCACAAGGTAAGTTAATAGTCACAGTAAATTGTTTCTTTTTCAAGCAGATTAGTCTTAAATCTGCATTTTTTTAGGTTAGTTTTTTCTAAACACTTTTTTTTATTAGCTACACAAAATGTTAATGATATATTGGTAAAGTTTGACTATTCATAAGTTATTGAGAGTGTGATTTGTAAATAAATTGGTTATTTCAATAACAAATTTATTGTTTCTTACAGATACGAACTGTATTTGTTCCTGAAGGATACTTTTCGTAAATGATGGATGTATTAGTGACGTGGAAGGATGGAACTCAAAATGTAGTCAGTACACGAGAATTGTTGCCGATTAATAAACGTGACAAGATAACACTTGGGACGAAAGTGAAAATGTGGTATGAGCAAAGATGGTGGTATGGTACAGTAACTGTTATAGAAGCATTGGAATCAACTGGAACCCATCATACGATTGGCACGTAAAAAGCCTTATGACGTCAGACTTCTGAATTATGATGATTTCAAACATTTCAAAGACCTCGCCTCAAAACTGAAGTTGCTACAGTTAAAAAAGGGAGATGACCAAACTGGTGAGTCATTTAAGTGGACAGACGTCATGGAGTTTAGAGTATTGAGAAACCAACCTACTACCCTGTTCTTTAAAACAAGTCACATGGAAACACAATACAAATCTATATCACTGAAACGAAGTAATGTACATTGGTTGAGGACAAACGTCGAACAGTTAAACCACTCTTTAATAAAAATTTCCAAAGAGAAGTATAATGACCTAATGAAAATGTGCAGCGGAGATACACCGGTAATAAGGAACCGAGAACATGTTTTTTACTACGAAAACTTACCCCACGATTGAAGATTGTTTTAGTACCTAATAAATAATACAACTTTAATGAATGAGTATAAGAATTAGGTACTATGATTATTATTTTGATTGGTTTTTCGACCCTTTTTGATTATTTTATGTACAAGTATTTTTTTGGAGTATTATAATATTACAAAATAAGATTAAGCTTCAATTTAAATCCAAGATACCGGGCGTAAATGAAATTAATGATATTAATTGTACATCATAAAGGGGCGTAAGTGAAACTTTTTTCAAAAAAAATCGAATATCTCCACAGCCAACTGTTTTACACAAAAAAGTTAATTAAATATATAAACAGAATTAACTATTAATCAAAATGAGTATTCTATAAATCTCATATAAGAATTAGGTAAAATGTTTCGACGGTACATAATTGTACATTTTATTAAAAATCGCTCTCCTGAAAAATTTGGTAAAACTCAGATAAGCCCTTTCGTGATTCGACCGACGATATAATCAAAAAGCACTCCACATCCATTGCTAAACATGTTTCGAAAATCGTCTGCTCGTCAACGTAAAACACGCAATAAATACATGGGTGCAATGTCAAATGAAAGCTTAATGTAGGCAAAGCAATCGCCGCCGAAAAACATCAGTTGCCGATGCGTTGCCGACATGTGAGCTTTCGTTGAATTCGATTGGCGATTCGTACCTATAGATAGCCCCAGAGTCGTAGCTAAGATTTGGCAAGGGGGCGGCTGCCAAGGACGCAAGCCTCAGTCAGGGGGCGCACTTTGCAGACTCATAGCCTATAAGCCGCTTGGTACAGGCATAGTTACATAATTATATCGTTAAAATACTTGCGCGCCCCCACAAATTCAGAACAGCGCTTCTTACTTAAAAATATTTGTGTCGAACCCTAAATAGCAGATTTGTCATATTTGGACGACCAAAGTAAACAATGTCGTTGTTGTTCAATGGTAGTTTTTCGAGTCAACGGACTCCGTCTCGCGCTAATCAAAGAGTGGAAGAGGGCGCAGCGCACGGAACTAAACCAGCCAAGGCCTATGTCAGAAGATGGCTCTAACGAAATTGCAATTTTTCATTACGAAAATAGGCTGGGGTACAGAGTCTTAGGGGGCGCAAGCTGATTGCCATAAGCGGAAAATTATATAGCTTATAGGTCTGTATCTACTACCCCAACAAGGACCAGTTATTCAGTCGGAGAACGGGCTGTCTTGGCGCCTTAACAAAAAGAGGGCGTTGAACCAGTGGCTAGTGAGTGCTTTTGTGGTAAATTATATTTTTTAAGTTTCACTTCGCGTAAAAGGGGCTGCTGAGGCTAGTAAATTAACTGCTTATTATATTTATTGGTTAGTTGTAAAACAGTACCTACTAATCTAGCACTGCACTATTCTGGCAGCAAAGCAGTGCCAATTAAAATTAAACCGAAAAGGCGTCCTGCAAAAATCGATTTTCTTTATTTTTACCACAGAGGTGCCTTTTTCAGACCCGATGCTTTAGTTAAGAGTCCCCGTCGGATTAGACTGAAAGCTGGGATGAATTAGGCTTCCTTTGCTCGTAGTTGGTATTATATGTGTACAAGGTTGCAAATAATTCAAGGTGGGGTGCTAAAACGTTTGAGCTTGAGTACCTAAGTCCTTTTCCTGAATGAATTGTTAACTGATAGGAAAACCTCACCTCTTCAAGACTGAATGCAGTAGTCTTCCAGAGCTCGCTTCGCTCGCCCTTGAAGACTACTGCATTTGTCTCATTCGTAAGCACCGTCCAATATACGTATCAATAGACAAAAATAATTTCCAACCTATCCGAAGATTTATGGAAATTTTCGAGCTCGCTTCGCTCGCTATTGCATGGCGTTGCGCTGATATATTGGGGAGGGTTCTGTATTTATGCTTTTGCGGTTGCAAAACGACATGCTTTGCTGGCTTGGTAGTGTAGATACAGGCCTACCCTGCCTAACGCCGAAGAATCAGCCGCCCACGTCATCCTGGAATGCGAGGCCGTTGCTACCCAACGTGAACAAATCCTCGGAACGGTGAGGTCGCTCCGCGAAGCCTGTGAGGCTCCCAGGAAGCTTCTGTGCTTCTGGGCGGAACTAGGCTGGCTAATGTAGCCAGGACACCTAGGCACAACGGACCGAATGGGAGTCTAAGTGCGGAAAATGACTCCCTACTCCACTCTCTACTCTACAATAATATATTCGGCGGTATTTGTTGAGTTCAATCACAGGTTTGATGCCACCAACAGCATCAGACTGCTTGAAAAGTGAATTGTTGACACTTTTTAGTTGTTTTTTTGCGATCTGGATTTTACATACAAGTATTTTTTAAATACTACAATTTAGTGTTACATTATGAAATCGTCACTTCGAGCCTTTTTATTAACTGACTTAAAAAAGAGGTTTTCGATGAATACGATTCCCGCGATAGAATTTCAACTTGAAAATGTCGTACTAAAAATGTTGAAAGCTTTTATGGAACAGTTTTTATTTCAAAACAAAATACAGAAACGCAGATTTATTTTTTGAAAATAATTGAAGTTAGGTGAATGTTTACCGCGAAGACGAATACTAACACTCGTTTAAACGACACGAGTTTTGTATAGGGCTTTCCAAGAATATACATTAACAGACCGCGATTTATTCGTCTTCGTTTAGTTTCAATATCGCAGGAAACGTGTAAAGTTATTAAAAATACGGTTTTTACCGCGAAGACACTCGTTTAAACAAAACACCCTGTTTACTTTTTTGCACGCTTGTTCACAAAAATTCGTCGAAACTCGTCTTTGCGGTAAACATTTAACTAAAAACACAAAAAACAAACAGTAACAAAACCTTTCAAGATTATTACTAGATACCTACTATATTTTAAAGTTGAAAATTCTTTCACGGACACTTTCTATGTAATAATATTATTTCAGTACCTACACCATATGATTACGTCAGGAAAATAAACGACTTCACATGTAACGGCGGCCGCCATCTTGTTTACCCTTTATAAAATTCATATTTGCCATGACATATCGGCACCCAAGGCGAATCCAAAGATACCTCATTCGTCAAAATCTATCCAGTCGTTTAGGCTACAGAGCGTGCCAAAGAAAAATAACATCACCCTTCTGGGGCAGTAAGGCAGAAATAAGAATTGGGGCCTGGTTGCAATGACGGCCGCCATGGCCCACGCACAATGGTCCAACATCAGGACTAAGTGCGGAAACCATACCCCAATAATAGATAGATAGAAGAATTGGGGGCGCAAAATTCAAATCTTTCCAAGGGCGCTCAGGACCCAAGCTACGACACTGGTAGCCTGAGTAGCGTTGCCAGGCGTCCGGATAAAACCGGACAGTTAGGCTTTTTGGTTGCGTGTCCGGCCAAATTAGACGGTGTCCGGCCTATCTGGCTTTTTCATTTTAATTTACATGTGTCATGTGTTGGTGTCCACTCCGCCCGCATCACCTTGCATCGTTATCGAATGCGAGCGGACTAGCACTTTTTCATTAAAATTAATGTTGTAATGAATATTCAATTTTTTTTTTTTTTTTTTTTTTTTTTTTTTTTTTTTTTTTTTTTTTTTTTTTTTCGCGGAGTCTGTACGCGGCACAGAACATCACTAATGTTCGTACTGCAGTGCCGTTTCTTTTTTAATTAGATACAATTCTCTACTCTCATTTCTACTACACTAGGAGCATCTGTATCCAGATCCAAAAGAACAACAGGCGCTAACTTAACTTCTGGCATTCAGGTAGCGCCATCTACATTTTCTACAAAATGCTTCCTACCACATTTCTACAAAATGGAATGAGTTATAGAACCCCTTGAACATTTTCCATGCCATAATTTTTTTTTTCTTGTAAATTTACACAGAGCATGGTTTCATGTAGGAATGCGCTGCTGTGATTTTTTTTTTGTGGCGTCTCGCTGTTCAACCTGTTGTTGACTGCTTAACCAGGCTGCGTTGCAGCGAGTTGCTTCACATGTATGTATGTAACTCGGGCTGGTTTCCGCAACTCCACGACTAAGCGCGTATTTTGCGTGCAGGTGGGACAAATGTGTCATTCGATCCACCCCAGCTCCTCAAGGAAGGCCAGCAACGCCTTGGTGTTACTAACTATCTCACAAAGGGTACCTGGGTTACCGAAGTACTTAGCCCTGTAATCAGCTACTACCGGGCAGCTTAGTAGCAGGTGTGCTGCTGTCTCGTCCTCCTCCATGCAGGCTCTGCAAAGTGGGCTGTCGGTGACTCCTATGACATAGAGGTGTTTATTAAAAGACCCATGGCCACTTGTGACGGCTGTGACTGTACGCAACTGCTGTTTAGTAAGTCTTAGGGCTTTTTTCGTGAAACGGCCATCAATAGAGGGAAGTGCCTCTTTGGCCTGCCTACACTCACTATGGTCAACCCATAGTTGTGATGTTTATCATTAGTGCGTTTTCTTACCAGATTGCGTAGGTGACCGAAGGGGAGTGGTAGGTACAATAGGTTCAGGTCCTATCGTTGTCATACTCGACCCCCTTCTGGCGAGTTCGTCCGCTGCATCGTTGCCTCGGGATTCGCTGTGTCCTTTGATCCATTGAATGGTTACCTTGTTGTATCTACCAACCTGGTTGAGACGTTGGTGACACTCGAGAATCAGACCAGAGTTAACTGTGTGACTGTTCAGAGCTTGCAGGACGGCCATGCTGTCCGAGAGTATGCGTATTGAGTGGTCCCTAACTTCCCTGTTTATGATGGCTGAAGTCGCCAGGGAAATGCCCATGCACTCAGCTTGAAACACTGTGTTGTGGACCCCCAATGGTGTGGCTATATGAATGTTGAGATCCTCCGAGAAGATTCCCGCACCCGTGCCAGTACCTGTTTTTGATCCATCGGTGAAGACCCGCAGCTCTGTGGGGCACAGCCCTTCGCAGCGGTGATCTTCATGCAATTGGATTTTGTATTTTTTTATCAAAGATAAATTGCTTGGGTATCCGGTCATTGATTTCTTTTGTTATGGGAGTTCATTGTTGAGCCCCTCGAGCAGAGCAGTGTGTAGTGTTTCTCTCTTACCCCAGAGATCCAGTGTTTTAAGACGGACTGCTGCCATCGTCGCTTCCTGTTGTATGAACAGGTGGAGCGGAGGGAGTCCCAGTATGGCTTCCAGCGCCGCAGTCGGAGTAGTCCTCATGCAGCCCGTCGTTGCCATGCAGGCTAGCCTTTGCATGCGCTGAAGTTTGTTTACGGCTGTACCTAGCTTTGTGCGGGTCCACCACACCACGGCCCCGTAGGTGATCATGGGCCGAATTATTGCGCTGTATAGCCATAGTATTATTTTGGGAGATAGGCCCCACTTCTTACCTATCATTTTCTTGCAGTGCCAGAAGGTGATGCATGTTTAGTTTGTAGTCTAGATGATTGCTCCAGTTTAACTTACTGTCTAGGATGACCACCAGGTACTTAACCTCGTTAGATAACTGGAGTTCAGTGTTAAAGAGTTTAGGTAGGCGGTAGTGGCCTAGAACTCGCTTTTGTGTGAACATGACTAATTCAGTTTTAGTGGGGTTTACTGATAGATCATATTCTCCGCACCATCTCTCCACGATGCGTAGTGCTTGCTGCATTAGGTTGTAAATCGTACCAGTCACCTTCCCAGGCACAAGGATTGTGAGGTCATCTGCATAGCCTATTGTATAGTACCGATGTGCGTTGAGTTTGGTGATAAGGTAATTTATCACCAGATTCCACAGAAGAGGGGAGAGCACTCCTCCCTGCGGGCAGCCTCTGGCTATTAAGGCCAACTGCTGCTCTTCCTCAAGTCGAACTACTTGTTGCTTCACATAAATAGGTATGGCATTTCTCTGCTCTATTGTGTACTGTTACTGATAATACTATCTGTTATGGTTATCATCACTCATAATACCTAATTGTTTTACTTACTTTAGGAATAGTTCATATAATAACACAACATACAATCAACTAAAAATATATTTCCTAATACAACTAAATAACACTAAAACACATTCAAACTTCATTGACAAGCTTAAATCTCTGATGTTGAGGTTCAGGTAGTATGTTGAAGTATTTCTTAAATATGGTCTGTTGTTCCCGTCCTCCATATATTCTCTGCACCCATGTGTGTTCCCAATCAGGGTCAAACTTCTCACAGGTCACTATAACCTTGCCAGCTTCCATTGCAAAGAGGGTGCCGTTCTTGCCCATACCAACCTGAAGATAAACAAATTATAAGGCGATAAGAACAAATACGTAAATAGGCCTACTAATAGACCTGTATTTAAAATTTTGCCATAAAAATAATACTTGTATTTTAAGCATAACAAAATGATGTAAAAAGTTATTAGAATGTCACAGAGAAATTGAATAACTTGTTCAACTTTACAAGATTCTGGACCTGTATACCAAGAAAATAGATCTTGTCATTTAATAAGAATTAAGGTACACTTACATTCAATCCTGGGTGGAACCTAGGTGTCCTCTGGGTGGCTAACATATGACCAGCCTGAACAAAGTGTCCGTCTTGCACCTTCCACCCTCTACGCTTCGGCTTCACCGAGCAGTTTGTGTTGGATGTACTACCACCAGTCTTTTTACTAGCGTTGCGGATAAAATCTGAAATAAGATAGGTAGTCATTAATTTTCAATAATAACATAACCTCAAAACTTTGTTTTAGTAATTCTTACCTTTCATGACTGAATTTGTTTTGCCTGTGTTTAGTAAAAAATTTAGAGACATTTTGCTTCTCGTTAATACACTATTTTAGCTTGAAACAATAAGTTTTAAACAATCCGGACGTAAACTATTTCCTACCAGTGTCACTGTCAATTGTAAATTGTGACAGCTGATCTGACCAAACCCCAAAGTTAACAGATGCGTTCAGTTGCAATAGCGTACAGACCAGCACATCAAGCTAGTACCACAATTAGCTTTTCAACTTTATCGCTAAAGTATTAGATTCAAGGTTGATTGTGATAATTTGACAGTTGCGGGTAGCTTGAAGGGCTGGCGTCTATTCCACTTGAATGAGAATCAAATGAGCAAAAGTCACCCCGGTGACTTGGTGGTTTTTTTTAAAAGAGTGTCGCAAAAAATTTATATACTCAAAGGGAGTCGCAGTATAAAAATATTGGGAACCCCTGAGTTAGCGTATTTTGTTTTCTTTTTCATTTGGCGGGATTTTGTCGAGTGAAGTTTAGCGGCAGTTTTAATTATTCGTATTTTCTTTTGATTCTTAGTGGATATTGTGATGTAAATTTGTGTAGTTTTGTGTCTCAAGTGTCCACGCACCTGGAAAATATGTTGAATAATTGAAACAGGATCGATCTCGGTTGTGAGCTGAGAATTTTATTGTAGTATTGACTACCTCAATCAAAACTTGCTGAATATTGATATTTTTGTTACCAGATACTCCAAAAGCCATTAGAATGTGTTACATCCGCATTCTAATGCAAAATACTAGGACGTAATACTAGGCAGTATGGTTAAAAGCTTTTCCTTCGGAGTAAATGAAAAAAATGTAAAAAAAGTAACAGTTAGGATGCGCCGCGCCGTGTTGAAACGGTTGCTAACTCGAGATGCAACTTGGGTTGACTCGACTCGGTCTTATGAAAGAAATGGATTGATCGAGTCAATAAATAGTAAACTCGGCGCATTGCTGCCCCCTAAGTCAGAGGCAAAAATAAAATCGAGTCGAGTTACTCGAGTTTAATAACTCGATTGAACTCGATTCGCCCATCACTAGTGACAGAATCGATCTACAGTTGTTAATGTCAAGTGTGGTGTTATGTTTGTTTCTTTGCAAAAGAATTGAACCCAAAACTTTTTTTAGTTTTAAACAAACTGAATCATTTGCAATCGAGAACAATGTCATCTGACCCATTAAATACTTGTAGGCGCAAGCTAAACGACGTGCTTGGTGAAAAATCAACAAAATATTTCAGTCACATGAAACAATGGTTTCGAATGAAGTTAACTAAAGAAGAGTTTGATGTTGAAGCTCGAAAACTGCTGTCTTCCGACCAAGTGCACTACCACAATGAGTTCTTACTAGCTTTGTTGAATAAAGTGGAGGGTTTGGCCGAAGCGTCTATATCCATCGCTCAAGAAAAGGCTAGTTCACATAATAGGAACAGTAGAAGGCATAAGAGGAGTTCCCGAACGTCTGAAAAGTCTAACTTCGAGCCTGTTGACTTGCTGGAATATTTGCCGCCTAATTCACCACCAGGAGCTGGCAGTGATGGTGTCAAATATGCTGCTCAGGTAACATTAAAAATCATTTCCCTTTATTGTTTGTTTAAACTTTACCTATGCAATAACAGTGCCATTCTTCAACCAAATATTAATTTAATTAAGTTATTGCTTCTTAGGAAATATTCCTACCAGATCATGCCCTTATAGTGGGCCGCTTCATGTTGGCGGCATGGGAGACTGGACTTGAAGGTGCTGAAGATGATGCTGCTGATGCAATTGTTGTTGCCTTACAACATTTCATGAAGAATGTAATCACTGCTGTTGTATCCCAAAGAAAAGGCTACAAGATGCACAACAGAAACTTTATGTACGATGTTGGTACGGATGTGCCCAACATGTGGTTGAGGAATACAGCAAAGCTGTATGATCCACAGAGAGAAGGGCGAGTCAGTGTGGATGAAGGGATGACTGATTTGCTTGGACCAAGATGCCCGCCCACAATAGATGAGATGGAACACTCCGCAGCTTTTGAAATTGCTTGCAGGTGAGAACTGAACAATAACAAAACTTTATATTTGGACTGCCTAGTTTATGTCCATTCAAGTCACTTTAACCTTTTGAACGCCAGAGCATAAACGCATCGGCGTGCCCCCGACGCCAAGCCACAAATTCGCCGTACTTTTTGTCACATATTTGTGATGTTTGGCGTACAGGGCACGCGCTTGCTTGTCATGTATATGTGACAATGGCGTTCAAAAGGTTAAAATTGATACTATAAATGGCCTCCAAAAAGGCCAAAAAATCATAACATTAGTCAGATTAAATTTGCTGTATTAGCACCTGAATAGATTCTTCCAACCTATTGACAATACCCCTCTTACAGGTCAGCACCCTTTTATTAATTACTAGTGGTTCTAGCAAACTTCGTACTGCCTCAGAATACATTTTTGCCATATTTTGTTTTTGTGATGTATCATAAAGGGTGTTGTAAGACAAATGCATTAAACCAAAGATCTTCAAAGTCTTGGTCCAGCCGTTCTTGAGTTATAAATGCAACTTTGTTTTATATGTATGTATAGATTGATAATGTGCATTTTTTTTATTTTCAGTGCCAACACAGAACCAAATGATGACAAACTGACAATCGAGGAGTTTTACAACACACTTCTCACACACAAAAATGTTATATCCTGCCATTCTGTATATTCCGTAAACATGGAACGACTAGCTGCTATGTTAAACCATCCCAGTATGTAAACTTATGAGAAAACCCTTTTAGTTGGTATAAAAATAATCATAATTTCTGCATACTAGGAGCATTTTGTGTTTAGGCATAATAAATAATTTACCTGAGTTAATTTAATAGTCATATATTTAATTATAATCATAACAAAATAATAACAGTTTCTCTTATACATTATTCATACAATTCCTTAACTACATTAATTACTATTTAATTTGTCTTTTTGAAAAACACTAAGTATTATCGTCAACTGAGAAGATCATTATGAAAATATGTAGAAAACAATGTTATTCTCATGCAATAACTTCCAGCCTTTTATCAGTTCACTACTCAAATATGTGTAGCTGCAAAAGACTGGCTTATGTGTTAGGTGGGAGTCTTGTTTAATTTCTATATGGCAGTGTGACAAATCAAGTTTACATTGATTATTCCTTTTGTTTGTTTCCATATTCATAGTTCCATTCAAAGTTAATGGCGGCTGTAAAGTGCACTACTCGCTGCGCAGTACCGCACTACTCACTCTAGCTATCACTGCGTAGCGATTCGCTTCGTGTTCCGAGCCGCCATTAAATTTGAATCGTACTATACGACACATATTCATGCCTCAGACTGGCGTATCAAGGGAGACGCGCTAGGCTCTGAAGGCGACTCGATAACGACTCGAGGTACACTCCCACTGGGTGTAGGACTTCTCCGAGGGCTTGGGCTAGTTGGTAGCTGTTCCAATTCATGACCCTCTGCTTCCTCAACGTCTGGTCTTACGGCGCCTAGGAAATGTCGCTTTTTCCACGCGAAAACGCCAAGAACTCCCAACAATCCAAATATCCCAAATGCACCGAAAGTTATGCCTGTTGCTGATGCTGTAGTCATGGCATATAGTCCTGAAAAGAGTGATAATCTACATGTTTTTGAAGGCATGAAGTACAATACTAAAAGTATTAAGTCGGTAATGAATGTAGTTAATAACAATTTTCGAGGGCGATAAATTGCCCTCGAAAATTATGTTATCGATAACTTGGCTCAATTGCAGTAAATTATTTGGTTATAAGACAAACTTGTTGCAACGACACATTTTTTTTGTGGATTGCTTTTTCTGTCGTCATTTCCTGTCGTCAGTAAGAAAATACAACAAGGCTCGGAAAACAGATGATAAATTAAACTCTGAGCTCTTGGGATTACCAGGGAATAAACAACCCTTCTTTGTTGATGAATATCTACCGCCTTCTAGCAAGTCACTTTTTTACCGTGCCCGCGAGTTTGCGAAGCAGAACGGATTCAAATTTTGCTGGGTATCCAACGCTAAAATATATCTGCGTAGGGAAAGAGGTCAGAAACAGTTTCTGGTAAGCTCAGAACAAAGTCTAATAAATTTGAAAGATAATACCATATGACTTAGATATGTAAAGCTTAAGTACTGTGTACCTCTATTCTTGTTACAATTTTCCAAATGTTTTTAGATTATCAGCCCATCTCCATTACAGTTATGACACTCTCTCACTCAATTTCACTTTCACTCACCATTCCCAATCATACAACTCACATACATCACAATCATACACAATTCACAAACTCACTCCGCTCTAAAAGTACGTTCCACCTTTTGAAACTTTGTCCCCTAAATACCACATACTCCATTCGTCAACACACCATGATATGTACGTACCTGCGCGTTTATAATAGTACACCTTGCATTTGTTCCTACCGTAGATGTATAACTATACAAAATGACCAACACAATTAACATAATATCTGAATTAGATAACTTTAACATATCCCATTCAATTCTATGCTCTCCGAACCAGTGCCTCACACTGATCAAGCATCCTACTAATTATTTAAAAATCATCCACCAGAATATCAGGAGTATTAAAAAGAATATTGAACAATTTTTGGCTACGATCGCACTTCTAAATTTTGACTGCGACGTCATCGTGCTCACTGAATGCTGGTTAAAAGTTACGGGTCCACTTCCTAAATTAGACGACTATGACACTTTCTTCACATCTAACAACCCATTACAAAATGATGGAGTGGTTATCTTCATAAAGAATAGTCTAAAAGTTAGTGTATCTGAACCACTTTTCCTGGACGGAAATTGTTTAGTATGTAATTTTGACAACAACTTATACCTTAATTTCATATATCGCTCCCCGTCTTACCAAAATATAGACAATTTCATGGATAGCTTGCACAACATAGTGAGTACCTTTCCACCTAACAGAAACGTAGCAGTAATTGGTGACATAAACATAGACATACAGGATAATAATGTGGATAGATTGTCTGATCAATACCTGACATTGACAGCGTCTCTTGGTCTATTGCCCTCGCACAATATACCTACCAGGCAAAATAATTGTCTTGATCATATACTCTTGAAATCCAAAGAAGTGGCAATTACCATGGTTATTGACTCTCCAGTTACAGACCATCTCCCGGTTCTGCTATGTCTGAACACTAAACGTGCCGTACGGAAACCCCCAAAGTTGACTTACCACATTGACTACTCATCTATCTTGCTAGCTTTAGAAAATACCGATTTCACTCCAGTATTACTTTGTACCGATGCAAATATGGCCACTAATCAGTTAATTTCCACCATTTCCTCAATAATAAATCTCCATTCGAAACCAGTTCGTGTCCCAAAAAAGCAGAGGAATATCAAGCCGTGGATCACTGCAGGCCTGCTGCGATGTATTAGAAACCGGGACCAAATGCACAAAAACCTAAAAAAATCACCAAATAATGCAGTTTTAAAAATTACATATCTACGTTACAGAAACTTCTGTAATAACTTACTACGTAGGCTGAAACGCAACTATGAAAAAATAGAACTAGATAAAGCCAAAGGCAACTCTAAAGAAACATGGAACGTAATCAAATCAATCACACATACCCACCACAAACCTCAACCCCCTCTCGAACTCTTGAACATTTCGTTTGACCCAATCTCATCATCTAATTTAGTAAATAAATACTTCGTCAACGTAGGTAAAAGGCTCGCCTCGCAAATCCCGCCTAACCCGAATACCATCCCCCTAGAAAGTTCAAATCTGCAACCCAACTCCATGTGCATTTTGGAAGTAACACATGAAGAGATAGAAACCATTATCATGAATCTTAGAAACAACTGTGCAACAGGCTGGGAAGGCATCTCCTCAAAAATTATAAAATCATGCAAAAACCTCCTTGTCCCATCAATCACCCACATTTGCAACCTATCCATACAATCAGGAACTTTCCCCCGCGCGTTTAAAAGAGCTCTCGTGCATCCTATTTATAAGGACGGGGATAGAGACGATGTCACAAATTACAGGCCAATTTCAGTTCTTCCCACTCTCTCTAAAATCCTCGAACTTATCCTTAAAAATAGTTTAACTAAATTTTTCCAGTCCAATAATACAATAGCTGATAATCAATATCGATTTTGCCCGGGAATCTCTACGGAGGATGCCGTGTTGGGCTTTACAGAAGCAGTCACAAAGAAAATGGACTCTAAAATGCCTTGCTTCGGTATCTTTCTGGATTTATCAAAGGCCTTCGATACAGTCTCCATCCCCATCCTCCTCCATAAAATGGAAGCTGCAGGCATTCGTGGTAATGCCCTAAAGATCTTTGAAGACTTCCTCTCCGATCGGGAACAATGCGTCCAAATTGACAAAGTGACCAGTAGCAGTGAAAAAATTAGCTACGGTGTGCCCCAAGGCAGCATAATCTCCCCCTCTCTCTTCCAGTTATATGTTAACGACTTGTGCAAACTTAAGCTACAAAATTGTGAAACGTATATGTACGCAGACGACACCGTTCTCCTAGCATATGGTACAGACTGGAAATCGGCTAAACAAAATGCTGAGATCTCGCTAAAGGCAGTAATGGCTTGGCTTTCTGCGAACTTGCTCACGCTAAACCTCTCTAAAACAAAAGCAGTCGCCTTCCGTATTAACCCGAGATCAGCGCCTCCACTCGAGGAATCAGTCATTAAGGCACATGTATGTTCGGACCCACCTCATAATTGTAATTGTTCTCCTCTGACACTTGTCACTAATACAAAATATTTAGGTGTCTACGTGGATGAGAAATTGAACTGGCATACACACTTAGAACATTTAAAAACCCGAGTTAGACTTAGTTAGTTAGTCTTCTGTATATTTTCAAAAGCCTCCGGGAATCGGCAGATAAAGACACCTTAAGAAATGTTTACCTCGCCCTATCCATCCTCTTATACTGCATCCCAGTGTGGGGTGGGACTGACAAGACGGCAATGCTAGGCATTGAACGAGCCCAAAGGACGGTTCTAAAGGTAATGATGCAGAAACCACGTCGATATCCAACGTCCGCTTTATATTTAGAATGCAGTATCTTATCTGTGAGGAAACTTTTCATTTTGCGAACTATTCTTAGGAAACACGGCTCCGTTCCATACGACAGAAATATCACTCTTCGCACCGGGAAACCGATATGCAGAACGGAGCAAATCAGATCTGGTTTCGCGAGACGGCAATTTTCCTTTCTTGCTTCTAAATTATATAACAAATTAAATAAATTATTATCCTTTTATCCCCTAAATAAATTCGAAGTAAAAAACAAAATAACGAATTACCTACTGCACTTATGTTATGACGAATCAGAAAATCTTTTGATTTGTATTACATAAATATATTCATATTTCATACAGAGTTCACACGTAGACCTCATCCCACAAACATGTTTCCACACACACATCTCTCTCTCACTCAACCATCACACTCACCCCACACTCACACACACCATAGAATACACACTCTCACACACTATTTAATATTATTACCCAAAAAATGTAACCCCTACATAAATTAGCTGAGTACAACTACCCGTCACATCCGTGTCCTTGTTTAATTCAGGCTGAATTTGGAACTTCTAGAGGAATCACTGTCTCTGAAGATACAGGTTTTGCCTAGTTTCAGAGCCAGAGTTTCAAATATTGTATTTGAATTTAACTGTAAGCCCTACCTCATACGTTACAATGTATACCTACCAGTAATGTGACCCCCACTATCCATTGTATACCTAATTATTTATTGTAAACCAATCTGTTTTGTTCTGTTTATGATTAAGGGTTTTTTGTTGAATAAATTATTATTATTATTATTATTGGAAATCATCAAATGACTTTTCCCGCTTTAGGCGGAGCGAGTGTTAGATTTTACTTACTAAAATCCATTCGTTTTTCTTCAAATGCAGAGGGCATTTGGGCGTTCCAGGGCCGCTCTCACTCTTTCAAACAATTCCGCAACCCTGGCAGGCACTAGCCCTAGTGGGCTGTGGGCCCCTTCAATTAAGCTGACATCTCTGAGGCGCGCGTGGAATACAATATCGAAGCTGCCACAACTCGAGATACCGTTTAGAGATTTTTTTTTAGAATACCATAGTATTACCAATTCGAGAATAACGCACCTTCAACCTCAAATTGTATAAAGTCAATATGCTCCTGACCGTCATCAAGGCCAGCCCCGCAGGTCCATGTACCCAAATCCTCGTATTTCACCTTCCGAATGGTCACAGCACAGTCACCACGATCTAAACTCCTGTTGGCCGGGAAATAATATCTTCCCAGGATTGGACTGAAACGAACCAGGTACAAAATCAGTTTTTCTTGCTTGTAAAAACTTAAAAATCGGGTTCAAACTTCAGAGACTGAAAACCTAATACGTAGACTGTTTCCCTGTTTAAAACAATGAGCAAAAAAAGTTATACACAATTGTTAAGATAATTTAGCTTCACGGAGGCCAGAAGTTTTGATGACTTTAAAAATATCTCTTGTAAGTTGTGCCTCTGAAGTGCAAAATTGTGCTATCATCGATAGGAGACAAACTAATAGGTACCTACTTACTTTTTACTAGTCACATCAGAATTGATGCTAAACGGTTGCCCATTGGGCGGTTCAAATCTGCAATAACTTAACGGCACCAATCCTTTCGTAGTCGCACACGCTATCGTCATAGGTTTGCCATGAACTGCGGTAATATTCTGCTGGACTGCTGCAACTTCCATCACCACCCTAACTTGGATGGTCTGCATCATTTCCAAGCCAGTGACTTGCGTTCCGATGTGGCACCGCCATTCTCCTGTGTCGTGTTTAGTGGCTTGAATTTTTATGGCGCAGTGACCAGCGTTGAGGGTTGTGCCTGAAAACCTATTGGCAATAGTTTTTTTGTGTAGTTTTCTCGACGAAAGTGTTGAAAAAGACGGAGGTTTTTTTTTGTTTTAGGTATTTGCAATTAGGTAGTTTTCGAAAAAACTAGTTAATTATATGCAACTTATTACACATCATTCAAATAAACAGGTAAAGCATAGGTTCCAGCTTTCACGTAGCCATAGTAAGTACAGACGCTAGACGCCAGCACATCAAGCTACCCGAAACTGCCAAATATTCCCAATCAACCTTGAACCTAATGCTTTAGTGATAAAATTGAAACACTTTAAAGAAATTTGACAGATTGTTGTAGTTTCATGTGCATGTCTGTACTTAAAAATACGAAAATAATAAATACATGAAGTGCATGCTGCATGCTGGTCCTGCTCCATAGGACAATCAAGGGTGTAGACAAAATCAAACTGGTTGATTTATGAATTAACTTTATAGATGGGTATACTGTTTCTTTTTTGTGTTTTTATTTTCTGTTTAATTGGTGGTTATTAAGATTATCTGTAAATATGTGAGTACCATTTACCTAATTTTTTTTTTTTTTTTAGAAAACGAATAAGTACCTCTGCTGGTTATACTTTGTTCTTATAAGTAGCATACTCTGGGTGTATCGTCCTCACATAATATTAAATTGATTTTTGTGTACCTACCAAATTTTGTAAAGTCGTTATTTGAAAAGAGTAACTATGGAGTTTCTTGTCCGTTCTTCTCCATAAGAATCTACCTTTCCGAATGGACAGTAGAGTCACTTTATTAATATATTTTACTGAACTGTAAATGCTGACGTTCAAAAGTGCGGTTTAATGGCCTAATTGAAATAAACGTTTTTGACTTTGACTTTGCAAAAAATTACATAACAAAATTAAGATAACCTCTGTCTGTACCTAAGCGAGATTGGAAGATCAATAAAAATTACAAATTTTAATTAGCTGCCTGATAACAATATATTATACTGATACTACCTACTACAATTACTTAGGTACCTACCGTACCTAAGTAATTTTAGTGTCGTGCGAATTTTATAGCTTGAATTTTTACTTTCCGTAGTCAACAAGGAATCGTTATATAGTTTCGCCATGTCAGTCTGTTTAACTCAGCGACGCTTAAAACAAATTTTTTTTTAGGGTAGGTACCCCTACACGTAAATGGAGATGTTTTTTTATCGTCTATCCCATGGTGTGGGGTGTCGTTGGATAGGTCGTTTAAATATTGACGGTGTGCCAAAACCATTTTTCCACCCAAGGATCCGTTTGCGAAATATTAAGCTTTAAAATGCTATTATTTGGGAGACGTGAAAAACATCATGGTAGTTGCATAATTAACTAATTTAAAAGGTAAACTATCACAGCTAAGTCGGCTTTACAAGTTAATGAGCAATAGCTGCAACCGCAAACTACAATACTTATAATATAGGATGAAACTACGGAACCCTACACTGCGCGTAGCCCGACAGGCACTTGGCCGGTTTTTTAGATAGTGTGGCCTAATGATGATCCATGCCAAAACTTAGGGGCCACTGAACTTCCACTGCACAGAACCGGTTGACGTGGAGATTCTTGGGGGATGCCGATGTCAAGTATTTTGGCTGAAATCGTGATATTAGAGGAAGTGTAATTGTCGAGGAAGTGTAAGTGTGAAATCATAGTGCGGAAGAGTTACGAAAATGTCGTGAGGATAATTTTGAGAATGGCATTAACAGTATGGAGACTTATTAATAAATGATAAATGGGACTGTATGAACGATGATATGGCAAGACTAGGCATGATGACTACTATAGAAGTATGGAAGAAGATATGTGATACCGATCCCAAATAAATTGAGATAAGCTCAAGGGAATGATGACTAACACAACTAGAAACACTATTGAGGCGGATAAATAATCTCAAAATTGCTTGCGATCCATGAAGATTGTGAGATTATAGGTAGTGTAAACCTATTGTGCTATTTATTCAAGCAGAACTTAAGGTCTAGGGCGGCTTCGGCGAAGTCCGCAGCTATGCAGCAACCAAGATAATTTGAACAGAACTATATTCGTAGCTACAGGCAACTTATTTCCTACTACCATGAAGTACTTACGAATATCGCTTCCCAGAAGGATGTAAGAATCCACAGTAAGTCATAGGCATATCCGTCTTACATTCTATATTAATCTGCTCATTTTCAAGCGCCAGTATAGTTTCCACACCTTTCACATAAAACACTCTGAAAGCTGTTCAAAATATTTTAAAATTAGGTTCCACTTTTTGTATCATAACTATAAATATTATTGATTTTAAAACATCAGATAATAAATACCTTGTATTTTGAATGGTAAATTCACTGTTATTAACACTAAAATCACGAGAAATAGATTGTATTTACACATTTTTAAGTGTCAGCACAAAGCTGGGTTGACGACTACCACTGCAAAGCGTACCGACCCATTATAAAATCGACTACCCTCAACACTGAGATAATTGCATGTCATAGGTCGCCGTTTACGTGCACCGGCGATAACTTGATACAAATACTTTACTAATAAATATAATTAGTCTTAAGGTTTAATTACTCAAGTAAAACTATTATCTGTCGCTATGTAACGAATCGCGTGCTCCCTTAGCCTGATTGACCGTCGGCGGCGTATGTATCAATGATAACATAACACGATATTGTTGTTATTATTTGTGTTATGTTAATTTCGGCATTCAGAAGTGGGCTGTGAAATCTTCTATTAGCTATAGCATTGGTGTCTTATTGTTGTGAATAGGAAACCAAAGGGTTACGGTACGAATGGTAATTATTTATGTTACCTACCGTGATAAAAGACGTCACGCATTGTTGACTTCAAAATATCTTAAGATTGTTGAGGAAACGACCGGACCTATTGTGTGAAATGATTGACTAATGCCCGGTTTCTGAGGTACTTTATCGGTCGTTTATCTGTCCTTTAACGCTAAAAGTCATACAAAAATACAGTTTTACTAGACATAAACGACCGAGAAAGAACCTCAGAAACCGGGCATATTAAGTTATTTTGTAAGTATACCAACAAATATCGGATTGGTTTCTGTATTCGTTTTTGCAAGATCTACTTACTGTTTAGTCAAGGCTGCTGATTTAGATAACAATAAATAAATTTTTGTTTTACTCTCAGTAAGTTTACAAAGAAACGCAGATCGGCTAAAATTTAGTAGGATATAATACATAATTAAAATAAATAGAGTAGGTATATATTCGAGACCGAAAAATAAATAAAAAACGTACAAAAGTAAACTAGATCTCGGGAACATTTTTATTGCGAGTTAAAAGTACTTTTTATAATTTTATACTAACAGTATTTACAAAATATTTAAAGCCTCATTTCCTCCTATTTCTATTCGGTTTACTTCTTTCTGGTTTCTTCTCAGAAGTCAATTCTTGTTGGAGTTTCTTCAACATCTGCGGCGTTATTAAGCCCTGTAAATAAATGAAACCTTGTCTGAGTCATTGTTAGGGCCAAAAGTTGGGGAAGACTGGCTCATTAATATTATTATAATTTTATTTTATTTATTTACAGTTTTTTGGTCAATCTGCCCAAACTTATCTTTGACAAAATAGCCAAAATACACGAATAAAATTAACAATAACTCCAAAAATAGCGAGAACGCAGACGACCCCTTTTTCCCGTTGTTATATTGAATATAGTTTTATTATGTTTTAAATACTTCTTCTAACCGAGTTTTCACGGTCATGTGCCATGCCACGTTAAGAACCCATCATATAATTATGCTTACCCTGGCCACGAGCATTTCCGATAATCTAGGCTCATCCCCTTTGGTCTTTGTGTGTCCAGAAGCAACGCGGGTCGCCCTCTTCTGAGTTAATGCTTGAATTTGTGGATCGTCACGGAGTACTTGTTCTGAGTTTCTTAGCAACCTGAGGAATAATTTATTTTGTAACTATGTACGTAAATGGTTCTGTTACGTTTCTTATTTAATAGTGTATGTACATTCAACAAAGCTATTTGGTATGCAGGCAGCTAACTTGCAACTACTTTTAAACAATGTTGTGAGTGTGCTGAGTGGACAAATTATTTTACACCACACTCGTAAGTATGTCATAAGTTTAAAAAGTAATAATGCACACATTAAAAGTTAATATTGGCAGTGTAGTTGAAAATTAGTTATTTTTGCCTGTATACCAAATAGCTTTGTTGACTGTATATAACAAAGAGCAAGCCATACTGCTATTTTACCTGGTAATTTGGAATATTCCTTGTTGAATGATGGCGTCTAAGTCAACCTCCATGCTGCGCACCTGTACCACGTCAGGGAACATGTCTGGAAATCGGTAACTGTGAACAAAATAGAAGACTTAAAAAATGGCTACGATTACCAGATTCAAACGAAGAATACACAACAAATACCCGGTTCAATTTGCGAGTCGACATTAACCAAAAACGCGGATTACTACTTACTTTGTTACCTATTACTAAGGCATGGAATGTGCCGACCCGAACAAATATCAGTTTTAACAATATTTTCTCATTCGAAACCCTGTCTTTATATAACTAAACTAGCTGATGGCCGCGACTTCGTCTGCGTAGATGTCAGATATCGCGGTAGAAAGTTCCACCTCCAGTTTCAATTTCCAAAAATCCTTTTTTAGCGGATACTTACGTTATACAATAATATACTTTATAAATTGTAAAAATATATTCCAAATCTCAGCTTTCTAGACTTAGTAGCTTTGCTATTTTTTCTTGTTTTTTTTTAAGAAAACGTTGCCCCACTCTAGGAATTTCTCCTGTTTGTAACGCACCCACGATGGGTGCATATACAAACATACAAAGTCACATATACAAACAGCCACACACCTGGAACAAAACTATCTGTAGACCATACAAATATTTGTTCCGTGCGGGAATCGAACCCACGACACGCAGCGAATCACAATCAACAATCGCTCAACCACTGGACCAACCGTGTCGTGTCTATTCTTAATGTAGAATAGTTTCGGATAGTCAGTAAGGATCAGGATAGACGATTTTATAAGTATAGATGACACATACCTCAACCAAAGATAAAGCTCGAGCACATCGAACACGGCCTCTAGATGCACCAGGTCCATGATAGTCTTCGGATGCGGCATCGGCCACTCCACCGCGTTGCACATCCAGTGCTTGTTGATTGGCTCGTTGCGACTGTATTGTCGCACCATCTGAGGATACGGATATGTAAATTTTAATTTAAAGGGCATCGTTTATCTGAGTACAGTAAGGTCGTATTACTTTGGCCCTGAGGTATATTAAATGAAGGTAATAAATTTTTACATGAGAGATTCTTGAATTTGTAATTCGAGATAATTTGAATTCATCGTCTCCAACTCAAGTAACGACCTTTAGCATTGTGTATTTTAAGTTGATTTCAAGTCATCATATGTTTTAAAATGGTTTAAAAAAGTATGAGTTGCAATGGAATTTGGACTTTGTTTTTTATAAGTTTATAACAAGACAACAAGTCAACAGAGCTTGTTGTAATTATCTCGAGTTCTGAATTAAAATACAGGTAACAGCAAATTCTACACAAACCTTAAGGAATGTAGCACAAACAAATGGCAGTTTGTTATTGATAGGCGCACAACAGAAGACGTAGCGAGCCCGCAGCGGTAGAGGCACATGTTGTATCATCTCCGCTAGAAACTTGAAGCCTTCCGTGTTGCACATGAAGTACAGTGACACGTCCACGGTGCAAAGGTGGACAAATATATCCTGGAAACAAAATGGAGATGTATGGTGGTAATGCCTGTACAATAAAGAATGTTTTACGTATCTACATAATTATAATTACTCAGGTTAGCGTTAAAAATACAACAGCGCGATTTTTTTAGACATCCATTTAGGTGTCGCAAAATCATAAAAACAGACATAAAATATACCGGTAATGTGTTTTGTGTACGTTTACTATCTTCGATAAATTCAAAAACCTAGACTCAGCCGGCTGACCGCTCGTTTTAGCCACTTTTGTAACTCCATTCAGAAATTGCTTTTGCTTCAGAAAAACACAGTTAAGGTAGGGAGTAGTAGTTTAGAGGTTTGTCAAAATTCTATTACAATAATAAATCAGTGGGTGATGAAAGCAGAAGAAGATTTACTCGATTTTCATAATCGTTATTTCGGCACGATATGTTGTGTTTTTACGGCCGATAATTTTTTTGGGATCTTATTGCTGCCATTTACACGATTTTATCAAATGGATCGATCGTCAAAAATAAAAAAAATATGACAAGCTGTTACTGTTGTGACTATCTAGAAGCCAGTTTCCGGAGCAATAGTGATAACAAGCTCATTTGGTCATGTCCACTGAGGCAAGCATTTGCCACTTGAGCCAGATTCAAGTTGTTCACATCGAAGACTTACCATTAAACTACTAAGGCTGGCATGAGGTAGATGATAAGCGTATAGCTCCATTTGTTCGGCGGTGGGGTGCAGGCCTGCTTGTGAGACGGGGTCGGGCGAGTTGGACAGCAGTTGTTTCAACGTGGCTAAGTCTTCAGGCTTGTACGTCGTAACGTAGCCAGTCTCCCACGCACTGCCGTAGCGGCCCGCTCGACCTGGTATTCAAGAGTTATGATTTATGGCAACGCTGGGTAAAAAACCTAATTATTTACAGAACGCAATTCTTGGTAAATTGAACCTTTTAACTAAGATTGAAACTTTATTAGGAGTTTTTATTGTTATTATTTTAAGTGTGTTTAGTATTTCTTGGTAATACATATATATATAGATGAATACCATGTTTGATAACTTAGAATGGCTTTTAAAGTCTGTGTTTGTATTGCACACTAACGTTAGAAATGATTGCATTTACTCTATAGAGCGATTGTATTTACCCTATCGAGCAATTGCATTTACCTTATAGGTAGAGCGTTTGTATTTAACCTATCGAGTGATTGCATTTACCCTATAGAGCGATTGCATTAACCTTATAGAGGATGCGGAACAGGGTGTAAAGTCCCGCAATCTCCATTGAAAATCCTCCTGGGGCGTATTTTGTGGGTAACTGCCTGATGGTTGTTGTATCTGATTAAATCGCGTGGATAACTTTAAAAACACGATATAGGATTTACGTGATGTCACTTACCAGCTATTTGTAAAGCTTGAGATATACTTATTACATCCATCTCTTTATCTCCATCTTCATTTACAATTGGCTTTATTAGCGAGTAGAATATTATCCTTCTTATACTCCTAAAATAAAATAAAAAATAATTGATTTCTATATTTTATACAAAAAAAAACAACAGAGGAAAAGAGTGACAGCGAATTTTGTGACATGTGGAGCTGTGTAGGGTAGGTAGTCTCCACAAACACTGCACACTATTAAAAACATAATTAAAAGGTACATTATTCCAGAAAAGCAAAGGCTATATATTATTTATTTATTATATTTATAAAACCCGGAAAATCCCGAACGGGCCGGTAGTTAATATAGTTTAATCACTGAAAGTGAAAACGAATATAGAACATAATGAATAGTGCCAAAGCATGTCATGTACATTATGTATATATAAATATATATATTTACTATGAATGACAACATTGCATTTCATCTGCATTAGAATTGAAAGGAAACACGATTTGGCCCAGTTTCAAGGTTAAACATGACAGATTACTTACAAATTGATACCAAGTCCGATAGCGTCCGTGGCGACCATCACCTTACACGAGCTGTTGGGGTCATTGAACTTGTTGGCTTGAGCTAGCTTTGTGCCTGGCGGTAGACTACCATATATTACAGCCACTTCTTGGCCCCTGAAACAATTACCAGCTATTTGAAGATAAAACACGGCTTTTAAATTTAAAAAGGCAATTCATATTATATTCTATGTTGATTTATCTAATGAGACATGTATAATTCCTATACATGTATTAAATGACTTACATCTTCTATTACATGAATGCACAGTACACACCCAAATTCATTAATGAAATAATGACATTATGTTTTTACGTTTGATTTGAACTAAGTTCCAAATAAACATACACATGTACGATTCCCAAAAATTGTGAAATATTTACTCTAATCGACAACCTACATGCAACTTAACAAATAAAATACAACGACTCTATTACAACCAGTAAACATAAAACTAAACTGAACTGTCAGAAAATATATAATACTGTAGGTATCGTGATTTTAAATGTCTATGTATACTTTAAAATAATTACTCCCGAACGAATACCTATATGCATGCAACGTGAACAAACTCGCTCTCGCTCAAAACCGCGTCTTCATTATTTTAAGGATCTATGTGACATCCACCAAACCACACTGGACCTGAGTGGTATATCACGGCCCAATCCCTCTCACAATGAAGAGGCCTGTGACCCAGCTGTAAGAACATTATAGGCTGAGGCGTCGTAAAAAAAAGCGATAATCGCGCGAATACGCGATCGACGCGATCGTTTGTTTGGCAAAATCGGAATGCGCCCTCTGGTCTGGTCATCCCTTAGTTGCCACTGCCTCATTTTAATATTTGATACTATAAATTGTTTTTTTTCTTTCTTTACATTGTTCAGAAGCAACAAGGTTAATGTAACCAGGTTTTTTGTAAACATAAAATGATTTAAAAGAGTGTCCGTGGAGTTTCTTGCACGTTCTTCTCCATAGAGATCTACGCTTTCGAACGTGCAAATAGCTTCATGTTTTTGACGGACTGACTTTGACAATTCAAAAGTACCTGATAATGGTTTATTTGAAATAAATGCTTTGACTTTGTCAGGGCGTCAGCGCGATCGGGTTTGTCATACAAATGATCGCGAAAATCGCGTATTAGAGTGAACAGGCTTCTTCTAGGTAAGCTCGCTCCATCGTCAACTTTGCCTCTGTCATCCTAGACTACCTAGACTATAGTAGGCGCCAGATAAATGTGGAATAAAGTACATTGACCTTTCCCTAATAACTGTTTATAGGTACCTGAACAATTAAATATGAATCGTTTTTCATTATTAGACAATGTTAAGGATCACGAGAGATGATGATTCGGGACAGCTTTGTGTCATTAATTCCGTTTTTCAAATTAATAATGTCAATAATTGTAGGTGGGTCAATGACCGTTATTCCACGATTATCTGGCGCCTACTATAGAATCAAGAGCAAACCCATAATAAATAAAAAAAATAATAAAAAAAGACGATCGCTTCGTATTATGACGACGCCTGATTGTGTTGATGTTTAATATTATGTTTGGGTCGTTCATATTTACAAACTCAACATAGACGTTTAAAATCACATTCCTTCCTAAATACTTTAGTAATTGGATACCTGCCTCAACGTGGGACTGACCTCTGTTCAATGGCTCGACTTACACTGTAAATGTCATTTTTATTGAAACACACTATACAGTCGCCTGGTTTCACATTATCCAGCGATCCAAGCGGGGTGTCCTCCACCTTCAGTTCTGTTAGCCTTTTGTAATTGCGTACCTGTCGACGGAAAAAGGTAAGTTATTATTTTAGAAACTTAAAAAAAAATAGCAATTTATCTGTCCATAAAAATACGACTTTTTCCATGAAAAATTGTCTATGAGGCTTGAAACTGGACTAGTTCCAAGATTTATTTGTGACGTAATTTGTTTACAATTCTTATCGAGCTCTAAAGAATCTTTTTAATTTGGACTTATACCAATTATATTGCATGTTATTGCAATAGGTAGCGCATTGTCATGCACACGTCAATTTATTCATATTTATTTCAGTCTTATGAAAGTGAGATTGGTTGAAAACAAATGCCACAGTGCAAAGTAGAACAAAAGGTTCACTGACACTGAAAGGCAGACAGGCACACAGAATCCCAATCTATTTATCTAAGCTTGTGCCTAAATAAAAAGTGTATTAGCTAACATTATAATACAAAACTAATTACTTCTAATTCTTCACCAGTCGTGTTACAAATTTCTTCTATGAGATTTATAGCACCAGATTCTCCGCACAAATGTATTTCGTCAGCTTGTAGTCCTACAAATTAAACAAATTATATTATACTTTATTTCCATACAGTTAAAGCGCATTTTGGTTTATCAAAATTGGTACTGTAACTACCTAATATCGCTCTTGTCCACGCCCAACCTCTTCCTCTATCACCAATCATTTGTATTTCATCAATAATTGCTACTTCATCTGTTGGCAACAAAAATAAATGTAAAAGAAATATATTAATAATTTAAATATCAGATTATGTTTTTCTTATTTGTCATATTTACTAGGCATATATCCAGGGTAGCAATGGCAGGGCTAGTTATTGAAAGTCGAGCAGACTTGCAAAAGCCAAACCGTAAACTTTCTCTGCTGCTCATATCCTAACAAGTCAATATTTATCCCCAAAGAAGTCATAAATGTCCCAATCATATTTAAAAAAAACCAACATAGATGTCCCAAAAAAACGTGCCAAACAGACACTGAAGCTGATAAATACAATGTGGATACATTGATATGACAATAAATGAAAACACTGGCAATACTGGTTCATAGGAATATTTTGAAACTATTATAAATCCTGTCACCGAAATTAAAAATAAACTTTCCAATTACACAAAACGTCAAAAAAACACAAACTAGTCAAGGATAGTGACTACTATTCTGACGAATATTCCAAGAAGTCAATTACAGTTAGTGACATCAAATCAGTGAGACTACATATTCGTATGAACTAGTATTGCCAGTGTTTTGGTTTATGGTCGTATCGTCGTCTCCACCTTGTAAACAGAAGAAAAAAGGTTTCAAACCCATATGACCAGTGGAAGGTATTTTCTTCTAGTAACGTCTGAGATTCAGTACTATCAGAGTAATAAAAGCAACAGTATTAACTCACATCTATTATTAAGGGACGTCATTTCCACTGTACAAGCGACATGATTGGAAGCCGTTAGTTCTGTAGCGTGATGCTGTAACATGTTATCCTCATCTGGTGTTTCGAATTTTCCCTCATCGGGGTTTGTTATCGATGAGTACAACGATGCGTGCCTCCTTTCTTCGCCTGTTATAAGGTCGCATGCGGTGCCCTGAAAAAATATAGATTAATAGAAGATAAGCCAGACAATATACGATGCACAAGTAGAATTAGGGCCCAGCACAAATATTTTATGTGTTGCTTTTTATTTCAATACATGCAAGGTTTATATTTATTTGCCAACGAAAACAAAAACTGCTTAGTTTGTTTCTGATATTATTCTGTTTGTAATTATGTTGGTCAATGGATAAGATGCATTTTCCCAACTATTTAGCAAAAGTAGTCCCAGTACCCCAATGACCTGGCACACATAATAGGGTATTTGACTAAAAAAATCTAATTAGTCCATCAAATAGATTTCCAAAAAATATTGGGCACGTATTTTCCCATTGTCACGTAAATAAAAAATGAATACGATACAGTCCGTTGAAAACTCTTGTGACGTCACCTACCAGTACACTTTTTACTGGAAAGTGACGTTACAAGCTGGAGGCTCCTTATCTTTTATGCGTTTTACATTCGATTTTTTATTGATTTGAGAAAATAAAAAATACGTATCCAATATTTTTCGATAATTTCACTGACGAACCATTAGTTCGTCAGTTCTTTCGTCAGTCAGTTCGACACATTCATATTTTTTAACCCAGGCCACATCCCTATTAATTTTTCTAAGCTCCCAGCTAGCAGTAGTAGCAACTGGCACAAAATCACTTATAACAGTAATGTTGACAAAGCAAAATGAAGTGCAAACAGCATAGAATAATACAAAACTATCATCCACCATGTCTATTTAAATTTCGCCTTGCATTATTACACTTTGAAACAAAAAAGATGAAATAAAATAATAATTAAATTACTTACCTGTTTATTAGACTTATGGTAAATTTCAGTAGCTAAAAGTTTTAACGGGCCACAGTAAACACCAGATTTCGCACTCAGGAACCTCTCCAATGCATGATAAGTCTTGCCTGAGTTTGTTGGACCAGCATGGAAGACTATTTTTCTGTTTATGGATCTAGCTTCGGGATACCTGCATAATATTTATAATTTTGAATATTATTATTTTTGTGCTGATCCACAATTGCTTTAATTTAGCAAGTAAAAGAAATGGAACAGTCTAATAAAAATGGACTTAGTTATGCTTAAAACAGCCATGTCGGAAAAGTATAAACAGAGATTTGAGCATATTTCTATCGTTTTCTGTCTATGGGTGCAACATACAATAGTCAGGAACTCAATAAACAACCGAAGGACACCCATTGACAGAAAAAAGCTCATATCTCTGTTTGTACTCTTTCCCGACAGGGCTGTTTTATGGATAATAAGTTCCAATTTATTGTTGAAAATAAAATAAAAATGCTGAGCAAAAACACGGACACCTTTAAATCACACATCAGTGGTAATGACTTGTCATGGAAAGCACCTTTATGTCATAAATGTAAAAGTGCTTACCATAGTGTTACAATTGATGTGTTGTTGTTTGTACCTCTTGGATACTCATGAGTACAAGTTAAAGATTAAAGATCAAGAGAAGAAATTGAAAGTTGAAGCTGAAAGAGTTCAATAAGACTACACTTGCCAGCGCCTTGGCATCAAAAACATTGCCTGACCTTGGGATTAGTGCTCTTCATTTTTACTAGGTATTTTTAGCTCTGATACTCATAATTTAAGATCAAGTTGAACAAAACAGAGTTGCAGCAGAAATAGTGACTACACTTGCCAGCACCTTGGCACCTAAAACATAATACCTAACATTTTGAAACAATATTAGGTATTTTTACTTTGGAGATAAAAATAACATTCTGATAACATAAAAGTCATACAATAACAAAAGAACCATTGTCAATAAACTCATGCGATAAAAAGTTTGACTACATAAAACAGCGGCATGTTTTTGTCTCACTGCTGGGCCTCGTATATAAATAAAATAAATAGTTTTACAAAGATAATAAACAAACTGGAATGTATCATGTATTTTAAGAGTCAGCAGTCTCAACCCTCCAAGAACTGAGTATCAAGCAGCGTCTTTCTTCCATCGTCCAATGTTGTATCCTCACTTTCTTTGGACAAATCACATGTCCAGAAGACACATCAGTGGAAAGACTTGTAGTGCAGCAGGTCACCAATGCTTTGGATCAACCAAGTCAAAACTGCACTCAATGGTCCACACCACAAATGTATAATAAGAGCTACAGTACTGGAGGAATGGCGACAGCTTGTAAAGCTTTCACTACCCCTAATATGGCCCCACCACCACGCCGCCCACACCCATAACCACTGTGCCTACAAAAGCTGTTTTTAATTTAAGTTTAATCCAAAACTTTGTTTTGCTTGTTTATAGAATAAAAGAACAGTGACATTCTGTACATATTTGTAGAGAAGATGTAGCCATAAATTGCAAGATGGTTGCTTTGAAAAGAGTATGGAAACTATGGCATGGCATAGCCAGCACTGGGACACAAAGAGAAGCCTTTATTTTTAGTGGTTTGTTAACAATATAGTTCATGTCATAAAATTTATATCCAAGCAAATTCAATAAATAATATGTGAGCACAGCTGAGGTGTGGATTTCCCTGCCTGAGTCTGTGTTTCCTGATAGCTACAACCTGGGAGTCTTTAAGTCAAGAGTGAATGGGTTACTTCTAGGCAAGTCTGCTTCATCTTTTGGACTACATCATCGCTTACCAACAGGTGAGATATTGGTCAAACAAGTGCCTATCAAACAACAAAAAAAAAAGAAATTAATTATTAGAAGTCTTAAATTTACATTGCCAAATAAAAAGATAGACTACAAACCAGCTAGCAGGTGTTCTAAGGTCAGAAATCTTTTTCAGGTCATCTAAACAATCCAGGTGGGGAAATGCCTGCCTTGAATGTCTCAGGAAGTAAGGAAACAAATCATCCACATGGCCCGCTCCTAAAACAATAATAAAAATATTTTTTGTAAATTTTTTAATTTGAATTATCGTTTCTGATATTTTTTTCTTATTCAGTCTGCTTGCATCTTTAAATAATGTTCAAAAATATTTTACTTGTTTAAATAGAGTTCATAATACCTACTAGTATGTATTGTTACATTAAAAAATACCATACAAGAAATTGGTAAATAAATGAAATTTTTATTGTTTTTAAAATGTAATATTTAAAATAATGTAAAAAAAAATTAAAATAATGAGATAAACAAATAATCCCCACCTTGTATGATGTCACTTATTACTATATGTAAATCAGGCGGCAAATCGTGTTCTAAGCAATGTCTCCTGAACGACAAAAAAGCCTGATGCAACAGCTGGTCATCTAACCCATTGTTTGAAGCCAATTCTCTGACCTCTGGTTTCTGATAGAATTTGTTGAGAATCTTCAGAAGATCTTGCTTCTTTAGACGTCCTGTGATTTCAGCTCCAATGTTTATGTCATCAGGATTGGGTTTCACTGGTACAGGAACAAATAGGGCCGCAGGAGCACTTTTGTCGTGTTTCTTCGTTCGTAGAAAAATATAACCTATATTATAACCACCTTTTCGCGTACATAACACATTTTTTCTTAGAATAGGAGGAACACATGGTTGTACTTTGTCTGCACAGTGGAGAGAGAATATTCGTGTAAACCCTTTGTACATATTGATTATTATGAAACAAAAAATAAATTGACTAAAAATTTTATATCTTCGGCTGTCATTCCCGTTGATTTTTGTTTTTTTATTTCCTCGTGTGTAAATAGAGTTTTCTAAGTTTGAAAACAAGTATTTTAAGCCATAAAAAGTTTTGAAATAACGTTGTTTCCATTTCCATAGACTACCAAAGCCAGATCGTCGATCGTCTTAGTTTCTCCTCAGTTGTGATCTTTATTTTCGAGTCAAGGAAATACATACGTTTCAACTATTTAGGCCCGGCCTAAGGGCGTACCCAGCTAGGGGCAGGGGGGGGGGGCGGCTGCCCCCCTAGAAGTAAAGTAAAATAAACGTCACTTTTCTTGGCAATTTCTATTACTGGAAAGTAGAACGTGAGAATACTAGTAAACATCTTTTCACTCGTTAAGTTTTTTTTGTGAAATTTATTACATGATTTTATCTAGAACTTCACCCGCGACTTCGTCCGCGTGGAGGCACTACTAAGCCTCCACAAACTTCAACCCCTCTACCCCCTTTCTGCTGCTGATTCTGTGGTCTCAGGATCAGCACAACTATTCACTCCGTTCACCGCGTCAAGGGTTGATTATACAAAAATTGTCAATCATTAGTTTGTTCTTACCAATTTCCACGTGAATTGAAGCAAGCAATAAAACTTCGCCTAAAAAAAAGTTTTGCTACTCTGAGTTCTCTCTCAACGCGTCCCAAAGGTTCATGGCCATCCGGCTGGCCTGGGGATACCGCACGGTCTCCGGCGAGGCGGCGAGCCTCCTTGCCGGATTACCGCGCGTGGCGCGTGGAGGCGCTTCGCCGGGGCGAAACTCCGCTGCCGCGGCAAATTGCGGTTTGGAGACTGCAACTATCGCGACGCAGCGCTGGGCACGCCAGAATTGCAGCAGTAATGCCTCTCTTTGGGGAGTGGCTGGAGAGGCGCCACGGCGTCCTCACCTTCCGCCTGACGCAGGTACTTACCGGACACGGCAGTTTCGGGAGGTACCTGTTTCGAATTAAGCGGGAGGACACGCTCGAGTGTCTGCACTGTGAGGATCGCCCGGAGGACACGGTGGAGCATACGGTGGAGGTACGGCCCTGCTAGGGCCGAGCACCGCCGTGTCCTCGTTGCGGCGATCGGCGGCGGTGACCTCTCGCGTTCGGCCCTGGTTAAATCCATGGTCCGGAGCGAGGAGGCTTGGGAAGCGGTCACCTCCTTCTGCGAATCAGTATTGCTAGCGAAGGAAGAGGCGGGCCGTGCGAGGGAAAGGTAAGGCCTTCGCCCCAACCGCCGCTACAAGAAAAGACGCCCCGGACGTCGGGAGTCGCAGGTCAATCCCCGGCCACCGTAGGAGTGGGCCTGCGGACGGCGAGCGTTGGGTGGCTCGCTGTCCGATCACCACCAAGCCCGGGTCGATGGCGCGTTGTGTTCCACGCGCGCCTCAAAGAGATGTCAGCATAGAAGATGGGGCCCGCTACGGTCAGAGCCTGCCAGGGTTGCGGAATCTGTTCGAAAGAGTCGCCGCGGCCCAGGAACTCAAAGGGCTTTAGAAGGGAACACTGATGGGTTTTAGTCAGTAAAAGTCTGACACACCCTTCCGGTCCATCCAGAGCGGAAGAAGTCATGTAATGATTTCCCACGCTAAAAAAAAAAAGAATGGGCTGAATACTCCCCCACATAGATTGCTACCAGGGGAATAAAATTCCCAGTTGCCGCCGGGTGGTGACTGAAAAGTCTAACCGCCAACCCCCTCATTGTGGCCATAAGACAGACAGCGATGAAGGGGGTTAGCGATCCACGCCGCAGTGTACATCGATTTCAAGCGGGGACAATAACTTCCCATTCGCCACCCGGTGGCAACTGGGAATTTTATTCCCGATGCCACCTGGTGGCATGGTGGCAATCCATGTGACTGGGAATATTCGGGACGGATGCACCCGGACTCGTCGACGACATAGTGCAGAGCCGTCGGCCATGGAACACAACAACCCCCTAGCTCAAATCCTGAGTACGCCCTTCCCGGCCTAGTAGATTATCGCACAGCTTCTGCTGTTATCTTTTTGTGGGGCTCACAAAAGCCCACGTCATGTCAACGGACACTTCTGTTATGATATGACACACAATAATACTTGTCCAAGTATTCGTGCACAAAAAAGTATCAGGAACAGGTATTTAGTTATATTATATTTCAGTTATTTTCGCTGGACTGTAAAATATTGGCATATCATCAGTAATCTGTGATATTGGCTTACGGACTGCTTTAACAGCTCTATTTTTTTTCTCGCTGCTTTTCCTTTCCTTTTTCTGTGGTGTGACGTGACGTGAGTGCAGGACGGACACGACGACTACTTGATCGTATTAATTTTCGGCTGCAAGGGCTACCTTGTGCATTGATCACGTTTCACATGATAGAGTTCGCTAAATATACGATAACAGACCATTATATCCCAGGCATTGTGACTTAGTATAGCATACTAACAAAATGGGGAAGGCTAAAAAGGGGAAGAAGAACTCGACAGTAGATGAGGGGTAAGTTTCGTCAATGGCATATGTTTTCAATGATGTTTGCCAATTTTCTTCCGGAATATTCACATTGTTTGTTTAATTGCAGCGACAGTGATGTAGAAACTACAAATATCGATAATGTTAAACCGGCGCAGAAGGCTAAGAAGTAAGTGGTTATAGGTTAACCAGCCACTATTTTTGATTTATAAAATGTAGTGAATTCATGTGGTTTTCATTGTTAATAATTACCACCTCGACATGTTTACGTACAGTAGTAATTTTTCCTCTGTTGTTTGTTATTACTCTTCTGAAATGGTTAATTCTTTAATGTCCTGTAAACATTATTTTATGTGATTGCTTTGATACTGCTATTATCAAAATTATCCTCTCAGGAATCTCAGCATTTGTTTACTAACACTATACAATAGGTACCTAAGACCAATTTGGGAAGGAAATTATTAAAAATAAATCAGGTTTTGGCTCCAGCTGGTATTAGGGCTCAGTAAAATGATTTAATACTGCTCAGCGGTTGAATACTAAAAGAGTTGTTTTTAAGATCTATTAACCATTTGTATAAGTATTGCTGATTTCAAGATATAACTTTTGGCTAATGTTATGATAAAATATAAAAAATAAATATTTTTTCTCATGCACTGTACTTAATGCTGACTCATGCAATAATACATATATCTTAGATATTATTTCACATTATGCTGCAATGTTCTCTATCTCAGACTGAATGTTTCAGAATAACGGTAGAGTCCGATAGTGAAGAGGAAAAGCCTAAAGCTAAGGCCAAACACAAGAAGTCTGTTGATGAAGATGTCAAAGAAGTCACAAAGAATATAAAAAATGTCTCAATCTCGAATAAGTCTGGCAAGAAAAAGGATGTTAGCAGTGATGATGGTAAGAATCCTGCTTCCTCCTAATGTTACTAAATTTAAAAGTCCATGATATGTTTGTAAGGCCCAATTGCAACATAAACTTAATTTGGAGTTAGTTGCTAGCACTAGGTTAATTAACAAATCTAAATCTATGTATATATTATTATAAATGTGAAAGTTTGGATGGATGGATGTTTATTACTCAATCACATCAGAACGGCTGAATGGATCTTGATGTAATTTAGCACAAAGATAGATTATAGTCTGGAATAGCACATATGATACTTTTTATCCCAGGCGTATGTTCCCTTGGCAGCTAGTATTTTATACATATTGAGCCCATATTATCACTAACCCGATGGATTTAGTCCCCCAACTGAATTTTATTTGGAACACTGTTATATGATTACTTGAGCATATTAAACTACCAACAAGACTAAAATTCAAATATATTTGGAGCTGTTTGTGATTAACACAGTTGTCTCTTTCAAATAACAACATCTGTGCTGACTGTATGGTATAATTGATTTTATTCATATAGAGGGCATGCCATGTTTGCAAAAATGAAACATACTTTCCTGTGAGTCAAAACATTTCGTCTGCAACAGATATTTCGAATGCATATTCTAAAGAAACACAGGTCTTAATATCTGCTTCTCTACAAACAATATCTTTGTTGGCTGTAAGGTATAATAGCTATCATAAACAAAAAGGGCATGATATAACATATTCCTTTATATGCTTTACATAGTAGGTAGTATACTACACTGGACAGCAAATAAACCGAGCCACCCGCTACCTAGGCACTCTAATTCGATTTTCTCAAAAACTAAAAAACCTACAATTATCAAAGTTGTACCTACAGAAAGTGTGTTTCATGGTGATTAAAATGAAAGGAAACTCATTGGGTTTAATCAATATTGATTTTACAAAGAAGAGTCGTTTTCCAGTCTTGACAATCGTTAGTAATGATAAAATCAAAAAAAAGTTTTTGATCAATATTCCGTATTCCCTCCCCTTGCTCGGATAACTGCCAGCATCCTTGTATTCATCGACCTTACGAGCCTGACAATAAAATCATGAGGAATTGTATTCCACTCCTCTTCAATTGCGATTCGCAGCTCTGGAAGCCTTGTTGGAGCAGGTACCCGGGGTCGAACCCGACGTTTCAGCTCATCCCATAAGTGTTCTATCAGTTTCAAGTTCGGGCTTCGAGCTGGCCAGTCCAGTACTGGGTCACCACATGAGCAACATGAGGCCGTGCATTATCATGCATCAATTGCATATCCTGTCCGATATATCCTGCGTAAGGTACCACATGGTCTGCGAGGATTTCAGTAATGTAGCGATGAGAAGTCAGTCCACGTGTACGGCCCGTCGGTTCGATGAAAACTAACGCTGTATGTGCTGTTAACGAGATGCCGCCCCAGACCATTACAGATCGTCCTCCATAAGCAACAGTTTTCTCGATGCAACACTGAGAATAACGTTCTCCAGGGCGACGATATACTCTCTGACATCGATCACTTCCATGTAGACACACCCTGGTCTCATCAGTGAAGAGTACATTACTCCACTGCTCTAATGTCCAATCCCTATGCTCTCGAGCAAATTCAAGTCGTGCTCGACGGTGTGCTACCGTTAATGCTGGGCCTGTTGCAGCTCTTTTTGGGGTCAGGTTCCGTTCAGCAAGTCTCTTTCTGACGGTATCTGAACTTATGACCACTTGGCGTTCGTCACGCAGACTTTGTTGGACTTGAACTGCGTTGAGGTGGCGATTTCGCAGAACAGTAAGGTGGATATAACGATCATCTGCTGCTGATGTAGCCCTAGGTCTGCCCGTACCTGGACGGCGATCGAATGATCCAGTCTCTAGGTATCGTCTGTAAACTCGTTGCACCGAAGATCTGCTGATTCGAAGCCTTCGAGCGACTTCACGTTGCGCAATGCCTGCTTGAAGTAATGCTACAGCTTGAGCTGCTTGCTGAGGTGTTGTATCCATTATTAATCGAAAAAAGTAGCAAAAACACACGCGTCTGAGCAAACGATGGACAAAAACTAAAGAAATGATAAGAAATATCCGACTCCCTCATTGTAGAGAAAAAGAACGCTAATTTCAAACTCTGGTGAAAACAGAGCAAATCGTTAGTTGTGTTTGTTGCTTGATTACAATGTGAGTTGACGGTACTTTCGAATTAATTTGTAGTCATTTTAATCACCATGAAACGCACTTTTTGTAGGTATAACTTTGATAGTTGAAAGTTTTATACTTTTTGAGAAAATCGAATCAGAGTTCCTAGGTAGCGGGTGGCTCGGTTTATTTGCTGACCAGTGTATGAGTAAGTTTTTAGACTAGACATGGATAGTCTAAAGATATACAGGTCATATTTCATTTGAATATAAATCTACAGATGATTCAGAAGAAGAGCAGCAAAAGCCAAAGAAAAATAAAAAAAAGGAAGAAGAAAAGAAGAGTGCCTTCTCTATGTTAGAAATAGAAGATGGCGATGATTCCCCACCTGAAGCTCCTCCATCATCAGACGACGAACAACCCGTGCAGAAACCACAGAAGAAACCCACCCAAGACAAGAAAGAACCTGCGGGCAAGAAAGGCAAAAAAGGCAGACGAAATAAGAATGACAGTGATGATGATATAGAAAAAGTATTAGCTGAATTAGAAATGGAATACGCTGGAGTAAAGAAAGAACCCACTCCTGCTCCTGCTGAACCTGAAAAGGTAGAAGAAGTTGTAGAAGAAAAGCCTAAAGCAAAAAAGAAGGGCAAAAAGGAGGAGCCAAAACCAGAACCTGAAAAGGAGGATGATAAAGAAGGAAGTGACAATGAAAATGATGTCACAATAAAAACTGCAGCACAAAAGAAAAAAGAGAAGAAAGAACGAGAAAAGCAAAAGAAACTAGAAGCTAAAAAGAAGGAAAAAGATCCAGAAGTTCAGAAAGAGCCTACTGATGCCAAAGCTAAGGCTCCTGAACCAGTTAAGAGCAAACCTGAAGAGGAAGCTAAAGAAGAAGTTGCTGCCAAGGAACCATCTGAGGAAAAAGATCTAGATGCCGACGCCCCTATAGAAGGAAAGAAGAAGAAGAAGAAGGGCGACAAGAAAGAAGAAAAAGATGATAAAGGAAAGAAAGGTCCAACAAAAAAGACCATTGCTGCTATGCAAGAGGCTTTGAAGAAGGTCCAAGAAGAGGAGGAGCGTCTTAAAAAAGAAGAAGAGGAAAGGATAAAGCAGGAAGAGGAACGTGAAAATCAGAGACTGGAAGCTATAAGGTTAGAAAAGGAGAGGAAAGAAAGGAAAAAGCAGAAAGAAAAGGAGAGGAAAGAGAGATTAAAGGCTGAAGGAAAGTTGTTGACTCCGAAGCAGAAGGCTGAGAAAGCGAGGGCTCAAGCTTTGTTGGACTCTCTTAAGGCGCAAGGTATAGAGGTTGGTTCGGCTGAGAAGAAACCACTCAGGCCTGGAACCAGGGTCAAGCCTGGCAAGCTAAAGACACAGATGTCACAAGAAGCACCCGCTACTCCTTCTGAAGAAAAGAAGATTGAATTAAAGGCTGAAGATAAAGACAAAAAGGTATGGAAAATTGTAAGAGAAAATTGCTCTCTTCTTATTCTCTCAAATATTTATTTTATCTTGTAACTAAACTTTGAGATGGCTGCATAGGGTTTTGATTATAATAATCCATTTTAGAACTATGAGTTTCAAATTAGTTAAGTATTAACAGTACATCAACTTATCTTTAATATAATTATTGTAATCAACCATAGCATAGCATATTACAGCAATGTTGGTGTAGTACTAGACTGATACTAAAATAATTTACAACTAGTAAGATAATAATGAACAGAGTATCTCTAACATTATATCTGAGATTACCTTATCTTAATTTTTATGTCCAAACGTTTTTAGCCAATTAATCAATTCAGCTTATTATTCTCCTGGACAAAGGTATATTCCTAGTAATGCCACAACACCCATTTCTTCCAGTCTAAACCTTTTTAGAACTAGCGGTTATCTAACTGGGGACCCTCGCCTTCCACAATCATTTTTAAGGTCACCTAATCTCTTCAAAATTAGAGTGAACAGGCTTCTTCTGGATAAGCTCGCTCCATCGTTGACTTTGTCTCTGTCATCTATGACCTAGACTAGAGTCAAGAGCAAACCCATCTCAAATAAAAAAAACATCTGGTCCGCTAGCATATCACTCTAAAAAATATTTCACGAATCTAACAATGTTCTAGGAGGACTCCCCTAAAGTTGAGGAAAAAAAGGAATCTGATACAGAATCAGTGAAGGACGCTTGGGACGCCGAGTCTTCGGAAGATGAAGAACCTCAACAGCCTGAGCCTCCACAAACTCCTGTCAAAGTGGAGAAGAGAGCGCCTGCCCAGGATAAGGGTAAAGATGTATGTAAAGGAGCTCATGCTCTATTTAGTTTCACCACTACTATTTAAGCAAATCATTATTGGTCTGAGTAACAGCTGTCAGCCGAAAACTATGTGCTGACCATCCCGAGCTTCGCGGATACGGCTGGTCTTGCGCTGCCCATCATCATCTTTTCAGCCGAAAGACGTCACCGGCTGGACATAGAAAGTGTCGCCGCATCGACCAGTCCTGTGCTTTTCACGCAAGCGGTTTCCCGCGGCCTTTACTAAGTCACCGGTCCACCCTGAGGGAGGCCTTTCAACACTACGTCTTCTGGTACGCGGTCGCCACTCCACAACCTTTTGGCGACATCGCCTATCTGTTCTGTGAGCAATGTACCCCGCCCACTGCCACTTCAGTTTGGCGATTCTTCGATCCTTCAAAGCTTGATTCTCCTGCGGATATCATTATTTTTCATTCTAATCACCCAAGGAAATCCAGAGCGTTGTTGTTTCCATTGCCTTTAGAGTGACTAAACCTTTCCAACCATTTTCGCAACGTTCAATAGATTGTCGGATCAGCATCTGAAACTTGTATTACTTTATATTTACCAAAAATAAATATTCATAGTTAAATCAAGTCACACAATATTTTCTGATATATTATTTTATTTTCAGCTTATTCCGTCCCACTGCAGGGTAAAGGCCTCTCTTTCTTCCTTCCATTTCTCCCGGTTTTAGGCAATACCAATCCTGTCCATAGGCGTCAAGCTCGTCTCGCCATATTTGCCTGGGACAGCCGTGATGTTGTCGGACAATTTCTGGGACCAACTTGTAATCAAATGTTTCCTTTTCCAGAAGGTAGAAGAAGAAGAGAGTTCAGAAGAGGAAGACGACAGCTCAGATGAAGATGATGATAGCTCTGAAGAGGATTCAGTAGATGACGACGGCTTGACTGATGCGCAGAAGAAGAGGGAACTTGTCTTGAAGAGATTAGAGGTAAGAGTTTTTTTTACGACTGATTAACTTTTTCAAAGATTTGAATCTTAAGCTTTTACCACCAACGGGGCTCCCATACAAGCAACGTGTTTTTTTCGGGTTATGATACGGAACCCTTCATGAGAGAGTCTGACTTGTACTTGGCTGGTTTTATACCCTAAAGGGTGACTGATAGATCTACTGCACATAAAGATTACATACATAAAAGGAGGTAACAAGTGTTACTTGACACGAGATGGACAACCTGCTTGTTAAGAAACCCAAAGGTAGCACATTGCACAAAAAACTTGCAACTAAAAATTCCTTTGTCCTAATCACAGGGTAATCTATCTAAGTTATCTGAACTTTTAACTGAAGAATAAATATGGCCGTTTGACACATTTACTGTACAGAAACTGTCAAACCTCAATTTTTAATTCCTCGGTTAAAAGTTACCTGACTATTGAAAACTCAACCCTAACTTGATTAAATTAATCAATATCTTCCATTTTCATCCCCAGAAACGCCGTCAAGACAACGAGGCGAATAAAACCAACAACCCGCTCCGTGCCGCCGTCGTCTGCGTCCTAGGTCACGTCGACACAGGCAAGACTAAGATCCTGGACAAGCTGCGGCGTACCAACGTGCAGGACGGCGAGGCGGGTGGTATTACCCAGCAGATTGGAGCAACCAATGTTCCTATTGAGAATATTAAGGAGCAGACAAAACATGTTAAGGGGGTGAGTAAATAAATGTTTTATCATCGTCCTGCCTTTATCATTATTACTAACCCGTAAAGCTACGCGGACTGGGAGAAAAAGTGTGGATCGTCCGGCAGAGAAAATGTCATTGTGGGTACAACCTGGATGAGTTTGGCACCGGAACGTGGGGATTGGCACAAAAAAAAAGGCTTGGGCCCCGGGCTAATTAGTGGACGAACCGTGGATGATGATGAGCCTGTGCTGTCCCACTGCTGGGCAAAAGCCTCCCTCCATTCCTTTCGTGACCATCTAGCCTTTAACCTTTTTTTTTTCCTTTATTTGGAGAAGGACTACTTTGATACTGTAAGATCTCAGTTTCATTAAAACCTCTGAGGTCTATGTTTTGCTACCGGTGAAATTTTTTTTTGTATATTTGTTAGGATACACTACAATGACCAGATATAAAACAACATAAGGCAAAGTATGGTGTAAAGAGAGCTTATTAGCCCACAAAAATGAAGTAATCAATGTCTCAAATCAATTGGTTTTTTTTTATGGTCATATTTATTTTCCATTGGTCACAAAGGTTTTCATGCTTTTGGAGAATATTATGTAAGTATAATATTTTGAGAAACAAATCGATAAATCTCGCACCGGTTTTTGCAGATAAGGCGCAGTTTTGTCGTTTGTAATGGCTATTAAAAATGTTGTTTTTTGCAGGTAAACGAGATAGCATTCAACCTGCCTGGTCTGCTGATTATCGACACTCCTGGGCACGAGTCCTTCAGTAACTTGAGGAATAGAGGGTCTTCGCTCTGCGATATTGCTATTCTCGTAAGTAATATAGTTTCATTTAAAAGATTTATTGTTGTTGAAGAACTGGGAAAAGTTGGGAAAAGGCTAGGTAGATTAATTTTTCCATTTACTAAACAGACCATAGAAAATCAAGCCCTTTCGAGAGTATGTTTATCTATTTCTTTTATCCATAACAATATAAAGAAATTATATGTGCTAAAATGTTTCATAGTTTTGATTTAACTACGATCATAAATACTGTGCCATGCGGCGCTTAGATTTTGACAGTATAAGTTTATTTACTAAAATTAAACAAATTTAAAGTGTAAAAAAATAATATCACTTTCTGTGTGAAACTAACGATATCTTGTTTTTTTTCAATCCACAGGTAGTAGACATAATGCACGGTCTGGAGCCGCAAACCATAGAGTCAATAAACCTCCTGAAACAGAAGAAGACACCGTTCCTAGTGGCCCTGAACAAGATCGACCGCCTGTACGACTGGCAGAGCGCGCAACGCAAGGACGTCCGGGATATCCTCAAGATGCAGCATCCCAACACTCAGCTGGAATTCGAGAAGAGATGCAAAGATGTTATGCTGCAGTTTGCTGAACAGGTAACTCGAGGATTCAGATAGACGATAAAAAAAACTTGGTTCAGCAGGAACAGACTCACTACCACTACTATTCGCTTATGTAGTGTCTGAATGTAAATCCGGCTGGTTTCCGCAACTCCACGACTAAGCACGTATTTTGCGTGTGTATGTAGTGTTATTAGATAGAATAAGCAGTGTCGTCGAATCGTCGGATGTTCTCATATGTGTTTACTGATTTAATTATATTTATATTGTATAAAATAAATGTCATGTCAATGTCAGTATATACTTGTGCCCTTTATTTTACAACAACAGGACTCACGGAAAAATCCATTAAAAAAGGCAGATTTGAAAAGCTTTCCAATCCAAACAAAAAATACCACATAAATCTACTCGATATCCGAGGGTCTAAAAACCCTATTTATGCGCTAAAAAATGTTTCTTGTTCTTTTCCCAGGGTCTAAACGCCGCCTTATTCTACGACAACCCGGACCCGCGCACGTACGTGTCGCTGGTGCCCACGTCGGCGGTGACCGGCGAGGGCATGGGCAACCTGCTGGCCATGATCGTGCAGGCCTGCGAGGGACCGCTGCACAAGAGGCTGGTGTTCTCGCAGCAGTTGTTGGCGACTGTGCTTGAGGTATGTATGCGAATATTCTAAGTTTAGGGACAGGTACAATCAAACCTATTTTTGCGACTCGGAACACTGCGCCAGTCGCTGAGCAATTGTAGCAATTAGATGTGTAATCAGGGGTAATGCGCAGCAAAAAGCGAATTTCAAACCCGTCATAAATTGAATCAACCTATACTTGGCAACTTATATGAGTAGACTTGGTCATTTAAAAAAATAGAGGTTCGCCTTCCGTTTTTTGTTGGCATGTAAACTGGAACTTAAAACTAAACAGCAAACTGGTACTGTGAACTAAGTAGCAAACACATAGGCCCGAGAATATTGTGATAGCAGATCAGAATTGTACACTTTATTGTCATTGTCGAATGAAAAGTTGTTCAAATATCGATTCAGATCATAAGTGGCGTCATGTGTGTGGTGATGAAATCTCAAAGTGTATCCCTCATGAGCTCGAAAGAACTCAAAAGTCGAGTGTATTAACGCTGAGCTTACCACTGCTCTTCTATACAAAATGTAACAGAATAAACAGACACCAACACCACTATACAACTTTTAAAAATCAGCTATTCAGTACATTTAGTTGAGTCATGCTCACATAAATATATGGTTCAGTCGATTTCATTTTCGCAATTTCAGTGTTGGTCCCATAGTGAAAGCTGTTCATAATAATGAGTACAATGACCCCTTAAAATATATTGCGTTTATTCTGTTACAGGTTGTATTTATTGTGTTTAGAGCAATATTTTCGTTGCTTATTTGTACTTCCACAATGAGTCCAGACTAAATAGATGATGTGAATTCGTCGAGAACCTGTTTTGAAATCTACCAGCGACTTTTTTCGACAGGTCAAAGCAATCCCCGGTCTGGGTACAACGATAGACACAATCCTGATCAATGGAACCCTGCATGAAGGCGACACTATGATCCTCGCTGGTACCGACGGGCCAATCGTCACGCAGATTCGATCTCTACTCATGCCGCAGCCTATGAAAGAGTTGAGAGTTAAGGTAAGGAACACTTTTTAATACTATGTTGTTGTCTTTGACAACGGTACGCTGCACTAAGGCGACACTTCATAGTCGCTGGTACCGATAGACCAATCGTCACTCAGATGCGAACTCTACTCATATGCAGGAGAGGTTATAGTTAAAACCCTACTTTTCAGAAGGTACCAACCAAGAAGCCAATATTGACAAACCACTACATGTGGTAAATTTTGCACAAAAAAGAAATAATATACTTCGTTTGTGACAGGAAAATGGTCGTGTGATACCCCCGCAATATTTGTTTAATCTAACATGAACAGTTTGGAAGAAAATTATGACAATAATAAACGAGCGAAATCTCTATAACAATCTTTCATTTTATCCAGATATTTTTTTTGTTTATAGAATGCATACATTGAGTACAAAGAAGTAGTGGGCGCTCAGGGAGTTAAGATTGCTGCTAAAGAGTTAGAAAAGGCCATAGCTGGTCTGAATCTACAGATCGCCCAGAAACCGGACGAAGTCGAAGTGCTCAAGTAAGTTATTCGTATTAAGAAATATGATAATTTACTTATGAAACAATTAGACAAACAGAGTCTAGTGTATGTAACGAACACTGGAAGCGACAACTAGTTTTTGATCTGAAGTATCTGCTATTTCTTAGTCTTTAGGCTATCATAAGACGAAAGCAAATTTATGTTAAGGCGTTCAATATTTAATTGCCTTCTTTTCTGTATCAGCTTCAGCTGCCATAGAAAAATATTAGCCGAATTGAAATCTGGGCTGTAAATTTAATTTTTATCGAAAACTAGCGACTCGCTCCGGTTTCGCACGGGTGCAATTTATTTCTTTCATACAATCCTTGTTCTGGCAATAGGGAATTTGCATGCATTTTTTTTTATTTGCAAAATAAAATATTAGCTCTAGTAATCAATTATGAAATAATTTTTAATTTACCTTCATCAGCAATGAAGTTATAAAGCTCCAAAGATGACGATTAGATAGAGAAGTCCGATACTAAATGTGACGTCAAATACTATGACGCCTATACTGCTGCCATAGAAAACAGCGTTTTTGCGAGAGGGACAGATATATTTGTTTTAAATAGTTATATCTCGTTTTTTTTAAATAAATTTCTAGATAAACTGTTTAGATAATAAATGTTTTTTTCATACATATTCCCTATTACGAACAAATCGCGAAGAAGAAATCAGCCAAATCGGTCCAGCCATTCTCAAGTGAGGCTTCGTCATAAATGTGGCAACTGATTTTAAATGTCAAGTATAATAAAATCCTATATCATAACAAATGTATTCCTTCCAGAGAGGAGGTGGCCCGCGAGCTCAAGTCGGCGCTGTCGTCCATCAAGCTGACGGAGCGCGGCGTGTACGTGCAGGCCTCCACGCTCGGCTCTCTAGAGGCGCTGCTTGAGTTCCTTAGGACTAGCAAAATTCCCGTGAGTATATTTTCGACAAGCACTGCCACTGCTGTTCATAGCATCATGATTCCGTTGTTAAAAGGGACAGCACTATTCGTCCTGTATAGTCCCGCCTCTTACTCACACTTTATAATAATGGCATTAACACGTTAGGGTTAGGCCTCTGTACTTCCAGTGAGAACTTTTTACAAACATAAATAAACAAATTTATCTCTATAAAATATCAGTTTAGAAATATAGGATAGAATAAGCCTAGTCCATAACTGAGTCGGTGCCTGGGGTTCATTCATCAGGCATCGTCTCAGTCATGCGTTAGGTTTATGGTAGTACTGGACCTTTTTGGAGGATATGGGTATATATCTCTGTTTTGTCTCCGGGTTGGCCAGGGATGACCTGTCATGCTTTCTTGTATTACAGATGTTGGTGTATGTACAGTACTTGTTCTAGTATGATCTAGTTGCCATCTTGTTAAGAACCATAAATGATAAGAAATAAAAGCTTTTAATGATATTTATTTTGCAAGTAGGTTAAACACTTTTAAAATTCAATCTTTTTTCGTATTTTTAAGTTAGATGATGCCGTTGTTTCTTAGCTGATAGCATAGCTCTACATACATAGTTCATAGAGTAGGCATACCTACTTTACTAATGCTACTAGACTTATAGTAAGGAACGTGCAAGCGTCGACAGCGCCACCCAGCGTTGCAAATTCGGAACATTTATCTCATTACCACACCTTACCTATGGTTCCTGCATGCTTCCCTATAGTCACCATAAAATCTAACATTTTGATGTTATATATTTGTTTCAGTATTCTGCGATTAGGATAGGGCCGGTTGTGAAGCGTGACGTCATGAAAGCGTCCGCCATGTTGGAGCACGACTCCCAATACGCAGTCATATTGGCGTTCGATGTTAAGGTAAGATTGATGTGCTAGCTTTTAATATTAAAACTGATGTATGTGTTATCAAAGGTCGATATGCAGACTCTTCGCGGAATGACTCGTTAATCTTAGGTTTGACCAACGCCTTTCGGCAAACCTCGAAATAGGTTCCTATTTCGGTCTTTGACTGATTTATTTATAGTCAAACCTAGAAGTACTTGCCTATATTTTTAGTCAAACGTTGTAAAAAAAAAATCTGTTTCGGGGTTTTCTTAGTCTATCCTAGAAGTGACTAAGGCAAATTCGGTCAAACGTCAATTTGTACTGAACTTGTTGCATGTTGAAACAGATTTTTGCATGTGAGCCTAACTCTGCTGTATTATATCGTTGAATGACTTGCCTAGCCAAGTAGCAGAACATAAGGCACGCCGACACGCATAGATTAGGTTTGAATGGTATGACGGGTGCTAGAGTGAGCGAGCGAACTTATCTCACGTCATGCCATTCATGTTAGGTTCCTCTAAACCCTCAAACCCCGATTTCATCAAATTGAGTGTCGGCGTTTGACTGTCCAAATTAGTCTCTTCTAGGATTAACCAAAACTTCGTTAGTCAAAGGTAGAAAAGCGCTATCCGTTTGGACTTTGACTACGACGTTATGTCAGACCTGAGGTTTGACTAGGCAAACCTAAGAGCGCCGGCGCGGGATTAAAACAAAAAACATTGCCGTTCTAGTGGTTTGAAAATGTGGTGCAGTAAAAAAGAGTTACTCTATGATCGAAACATTACTTTTCTGTCGAATCTAATTTGAGTACATTCACTACGTGTAGGTTTTTCGGCATTTCGGCTGAATACAGAACTTCTAAATACAATATGTCATGCCCATATAGTTGTAGAACGGCCCATCCGTTCTACAGCAATATAAACTCTTAATAACTAAAAACGAAATATCTTGGGAGACCAAAAAAACAAAGTATTTTATTTTATATAATTTTATTCACTAGTAACAAATGTTTTATTTGATGCAGATTGAACGCGACGCTCAAGAGATGGCCGATAACTTAGGTGTGAAGATATTCGCAGCAGACATCATCTATCACTTGTTCGACAAGTTCACTGCCTACCGCGAGGAGCTTAAGGCAAGGAAGCGGGAGGAGTTCAAACACATTGCCGTGTTCCCCTGCAAACTGAAGGTATGCTGTCCCTTTTAGTTGTGTGTGTTAGAGAGAGACAGCTTTACTGCCTACCGTGAGGAGCTGAAGGTGAGGAAGCGGAAGGAGTTCAAACACATCGCCGTGTTCCCCCGCAAACTGAAGGTATGCTGTCTTTTTTTGTTTTGTGTGTGTTAGAGAGAGACAGCTTTACTGCCTACCGCAAGGAGCTGAAATTATAAATATAAAATATAAATTATAATATATGCATTGTACGTTTTATGACCGTGTCAGCCACGCGTTTACGTACTCGAAAAGCTAATAGTTTTACCAAGGGCTATCGTGTTACCCAGTTACTGGGTCGTGAAGGTATGATACGGCTCGACAGATTGATTGCCCTGCCATTTATTAAAATAAATATTCATTGCCCACAGATTTTGCCTCATTACGTGTTCAACTCGCGTGACCCGATCGTCGCTGGTGTCATGGTTGAAGCTGGCATCGTGAAGGAGGGAACACCTATCTGCGTACCTAGCCAAGAAGTAAGTACACACCAGGATCTAGACCAATATCGGATATGCCAGTTATTAATAAAGTTTTCGTAACGCGACTTTTTCATCAAAGAGTGTACAATAGCTCCCTCAATATTATATGAGTATTTTAAGCTAGGTTCGCATTGTTGTGTTGTGTCGTGTTGCCTTCTGACGCAGTTATGGTAAATGATATTTATTTTGCAAATAGGTTAAAAGTAACTCTTTTGCACGTCAAACATGTTTTTTTTTTGGTTATAATAATCTAGATGAGGCCGGTGTTTCCTAGTTAGATTACCCTGAGAAGAAACACCGAAACAAACTCAGAGGTCATAGTCTTTTTTGAAGTCCAAGTCCAATGGTCAAACACATTTGAAAGCCATATAGGTTAACGTCTGAGGTGGCCTTTTGAGGAAAGCACCACCCAGGTTTGAGTGGACCTGTCCAGACAGTGCCAGCATTAGTCAGTTATCGTGTAGCTCAAACAATACCAAAGTAAGGACATTTGGGTAAGCCGCATAAAGTAATGAAACTGCCAGACATCATGAAATGAAATGAACCCGACATATAGCGACCTACATAATTCTCACGATCACAATACCGTCATATGAGAACCACGGAGATTAGAGCCTGAGATGGTCTTTTAAGGAAAGTATCATACAGATTTGAGTGGACCTGTCAAGTCACAGCAAGCATTTGTCAGTTATGGTGAAGCTCAATTCAGTGTGATTGGCTACAAAACTCGTTGGGATATGACGTATGCTTGAAAAGATTCGTACGACACAGTAATGTGAACCTAGCTTTAAACAAAATAATATTAATTCTAACCTCCACATTTCCCCAACAGTTCATCGAGCTGGGTATAGTGACATCTATCGAGGTAAATCACAAGCAAGTGGAGACGGCTCGCAAGGGCCAGGAGGTGTGCATCAAGATCGATCCCATCCCCGGAGAGTCGCCCAAGATGTTCGGCAGACATTTCGATGAGGCTGATTTCCTAGTCAGCAAGGTAAGTCTAGATTTTGTGATTATAGGATAATACCTTGTCGACCGCGTAACTATTTTACTCATTTCGATAAAAATGAGGAATTTAAAGATAGATTTTCAAAAAATATTGGACAAGTAATTTTTGCTTTAAAAAAAAATACAAAAATAAAGTGCATCAAATTTCAGAAATAGAGAAAATTGTGAGCCGTCACGGGACGCCTGGCAGATTTGAAACATCGAAATTATTTTGTACAAGTAATATGCATAAAAGAACAGATTACGACTGGAACTAAATATGGCATAGTGAAAAAAATACATAATAATATAGACTATTAATATATACCATCGCGTCTTATAGATGCGTCGCCACGCCAGCAATCGGTTTTACCCGCGGCTATAGATGTTTCACATCAAAAAGTCCCAATGCTTCATTTTTTTAATTATGTGTAGATACGTGAAAAAATGTGTCCAATAGGTAACTCAGTGACTAAATAGATTTTTTCTAGTTAGTTATATTGCTAGGTTTCCGTTCCGTAATGAAGTGGTTGACGATGGACATCGACCATTCTTTTGTGTTATGACATGCAACCTTAATGGACCCCCCATTGGCGCGTGAATTTATTTGTATCCTGGACCTGCCGCTCATGGTCTCGGTAGGTAAAAGTACGGTTGCAATCAGTAGGAATCCGACATAATGTCTGTTCTTCCCAGACGGAGGATTTTCCCACACTTTGACGACATTGACATACAGAGCAATTTGTGATCCCAAGTTCCGAGAATTCGGTGACACGTGTTTCTAAATTCTAGCAGCCACACGTGGCCGGAAATGGTCGAGGAAAACGCTCTATCGCCCAAAATCACGCTATTCTTCAGATTTGGGGCATATATTATTATGACCTACTTATGATTATGCAACAAAAATAAACTGGATACGAAAAATGGATGCCTATACTGGACACGGCTGCGTCCTCAATAACTTGAGACCATATTGAGCTATCAAGTACCTGTATACTTGACAACTCAAGTCTATACACAGTTTTAGTTTTCATCAAGATCTGACCTGAGACTATTATTTTGCATTTTTCGTTATTTCTCATAGTTTTGGATTTTTCCATCCACGCCCACCTGAAAAACAATTGCCATCGCCACCCTGTATACGCCGCGAACTTGATGGCAGATATTTACAAACTTATCCTGATAATATTCCTTAATTCTCGGTAAAATCATGACAAAATGATTTATCACTACGATAACAAGCCACCACTACCATTCAATTTAATACACGGAAAAAAATACGATTATGATTCATAAGGAAAATTCAATTCAACGTATCAGGATTTTCCAGAAGCCCAGTCAATCAGAATTACAATATGTACAAGTCAATGAATCAACGTGCTCTCTTGATAGTTTTATCGTTGCAAAATATTTATGACGACGATATGTGAACGGGCGCCGGTGATGAATGAAAATTGCGCCAATAGTTTATGTGTTAAGTAATAGATGGCAGGGCAGATGGTGCGCGCTTGCTTCCGTGCAGAATTATCATTCAACTGTGCCATGGTGTGAAATTACTTGAAGAGTAAGGAGTGAGGTTTTGGGCAGCTGAGGACCTTCAATAGAAAGTGTGCTGGAATGACGATATATAAAACTACTTAAAATAATACTCGTATTTGCAAGTTTATACGATATATATTTCTATATAATAAAAGTATTTTTAATGCCTTTATAACGGGTCCTAAATCTCTACAGAGGTTCTGATGCTCTACTACAGTACCTACAGAAAAACATTATGATTGTCTAGGGGATTACATTTACAAAAACTTTATTTTGGTGTTTTAAAATGGGGGCTTTATCTGTTTTCCTTGTGTCCTCCGAGGCGAAGACCGCTTGAATCCATTTTCTGTATAATTCAGCACATTTTATAGTTCTCTCACCCAACCAAAAAGTATAAGACTTCATTCTCCTTTTGTATCATAAAAATAGAATAATAAAAATCCAAGATTAGCAGACAACGGTAGAAGAAATTTTAGTAATGGCTAGCTTTTGACCGCGACTACGTACGCGCATATCCCGTTTTTTCCCTTTCCCGTAGGAATTTCGGGATATCTCTCTTAGAGCTCCCCTACGGAGTGTAGGAAAGCTACATGCCAAATATCAGCTTTCTACGACCAGTAGTTTCGGCTGTGCGTTGTCTGTCAGTCACTCAGTCATCAGTAACGTAAGAAATTTATTTAGATTGAAATTGATTGCTATACATTAAATTTCTTCTAACGTAGCACCTACATAATGCATCCCTAGTTAAATGTTAATTTACTTACCAGATTTAAATGCAAAGCTTCGATTTAGAAAGTCTTAATTTAAGTCCTAAAGGACAATGGAGTGGCTATTATAACTACAAATTGATGCCGCCAATTGATTAATCTGTTGGTACTTGGTAGACACCCAAGACACAATACAGACGGGCGGTTATAATAACTGCAGTGACTTTAAATATAAACTGTTAGGGTAAAACGTTTTTTTTTATATGAAGAAAAGATTATACTACCAAGAATTACCTGAAGAATTCGTATGAATCAGAATAAACTCCGCAACAACACAGTAAATATTTTGAAAGGAACACGATAACCTAGAACGCGATTCAGATCTAGATTCTAAAACACTTAACAAAAAAGTTTATATCTGATATTGCAATGAAAATAAACAATACATTTCACATGACGTGTGAAAGTTTTATAGATATTACGAATTCTTTTAGCACTCGTACATCAATCGTCAAAAACTCCTACGTTTGAGCGGCGGTCTTGAGCGGTCGGCCCGTGTGTAGAGCCCGCTATGTCACGGGTGACGCTTTAATGAATGGGTTGCGCATTGCACAAGATATCGGTACCATTTTAGCTCTATAGACAAATGGCACGGATTGATACGGCTATTATTAGAACGCATTGCATTCGACACAGAGGATTATTTACCTAGGCATGTCTTGCTTGACTGGTGACTGTATGGGAAGTCGAAGTTTCAGATTTCCAGGCACTATTGAATAAAGTTTAGCAAACTGATATACATAGTTATCGATGTATTTGAATGCATGTTTGCGTATGTATTGGATTAGGTTTTCCTCAAATTCTGAAACCAATTCATTCATGAACGTGAATAATTCTCAGAAATTTTCAATAAATTTGAATATTCACGAAAACACAATGAATCTAATGGAATTCATCGATATTTTCCTTTAAAAAGCTGGAAGGTGAACAGAAACTAAACAAATAAATCATGTATCGTGTTCTCGTGATGGCTCCCTGGCCCGTGTTGTGTGAAAATATTTGTATTCTAGACGAGAACGGAAGCGCTGTGTCGACTCGTGATTGTATACGTTTTGTTGCGTTTCGGCAACATTGTATCAACTATTGATAGTAATGTATAAACAGAAGCTGCAACAGCAGTCGGCTACTGCCAATCAAATGTTAGCGCTTCAGTGATATGAGCAAAAAGCATGAATACTAACACCCGACTGTTTACATGTTGATTTGCTAATAAAAACAAGCAGCGTCAGTCGCTTCGTCTCCTGAATATCAAGAAGCAAGTTACTATGATGCTATATTAGCAGACGTTCGATAACGTTTCTCTACACGTGTATTTTTGAAAGATATCAGTTTAATTGATGGTCTGTTTACCTCGTAATGGCTCAGGATTTCCGATAAACTCGGTTTAGTATCAGAACATCGAATACGTTATTTCTATTAGTAGTTCTAAGCGGTTCCCACTGACTTTGTATTAGAATCGATTCTAGTCGTGTTGTGAACGTGAACGATACATACATACTCTTACATACATAATTTGGAACCGTGTGACACAGTCATTAAATGGCTCCAGTAGAATACCTAAGTCTGCTTGCAGATAAAAGTTATCAATCCGTAATGTGACAAACATTAGTATTCATTTATCAGTGTCCATTCAGTTAGAAAATAGCAGTCTATTTATTCTCGTATCACATTATGTTCATAGCATCGACCTTTCTAACCGATACGATGTATATTCTAAACTCGTACGTCGTTCTGCACGACGAATTCAACAAAATGCGTCGACGTGCATTTTGTGAATGTGCGTATCACATTATATTAGTGTGATAAGAGCCGCGGCCGACAGAACTAACGTAAAGAAACTCATTGAAGGATTTTCATTCATACCTACTAAAGCATTGTATGAATGCAAGTAGAAGGTTAGTATCAATGGTGAAGGGGGGCTCGCGGCTCCATTGATCGCCTGCAGCGGGGGGCGGCCGGGGGGATGCTCAGGTCACTAGGTCGAGGGGAAGCTGGGCTTATAGCTGTTGCAGTTATACGATATCAGTAATATACGAGCGGTCTGTTGCTAAGCTTGCTCTCACGCCAGATATTCCAAGTTTGTTTATGATTACATTTTTCTCGCTTCTTTACTTTTACAAGAATTAAATTATACAACGTGTCAGAAAACGCTCTGTGACATGAAACACGGCTTTTTGAAAAATGGTTGTTCTTTTTTTAAATATAAGACGATCACGAGATTAATATTATAACCTAATTTTGTGAGGATTATACCTTGAATTGGTTGAAGGAAACATTTTTCATATCATTAATTAGTTTACTGTAGTATGAAGTCACAAATTGTTATACGTTACATTTAGAAACAAAAGAATACATTGGTCTGATGAGGAAGACATTGGAATCACTCGCTGCACCAATGGGTATTTAATTTTGTAACCGTTACTTAGTAAGATACTCGTGAACACACGGACAAGATGAACTAAGAGCACGCAATAATCACATGGGACATTTAATTGAAATACACATGTCGTGTTGCAAGATATTGCTTCATTCTTATTTCGTCTAGGAGCAAACATATTGCGTTACTCCTAGATATACATAAAGCAGCAATGTCTTCTCGAGTTTCCTTGAATGATACTGGCGTCAGTTCACTTTGAAACCTCGAAACACTATATAAAAAGCTTCCTGTTTTGTTTTCGATTAGTGTAAAACATCAATCTTTCCTTTGCACAATATAAAAGCACTCAATGTGAACTCGACGATTTTCCGTCAACCGAGCGAAGGCCGGTGTATTTTTGGATACTTTATGACGTCATAGTTTTCCATACGATCTCTTGACCACTTGTACGAATTGAATCACTTTGATGTCACTCTTATACTCATTATGTGTTTTGAAGAGTTTAAATAGAAAATAAACACATTTGTTAGGTCATTTAGATATTTTAGAGGATTTTCTTATTCTTTTCTTGCATTTTTCATCGGTGATTTCGCTATTGTCATCCAATTTAACTCGGCAATAGTGTTGCCAATCAAGAGAAACTTAAAGTAGAAGTTTCCATCTACCTCTGCCCTCGATATTCATCCGGGACAAGTTCGTGAATGAAACTGGTGTTCTGATTCGTAGACCTTGGAAATAGCTGTTGGCAAACGCAAATTCATTTCAATTTCTTACACAACAATTTTATCCCTGCTTACACATTCGAGATAGATGCTATCTACACTGGTCGATAAGTTGCTCAACTGATTGTCCCTATAAGTAGCCTTCCATTTGCGTCTTATTTATAGTTTTCCTCCTTGAAGTCTGGACAGGGATCACGTAAAACTTTCCAAGTCCAAATAGAGAGGAACGTCATCGTGATGCAGGACTTGTGTCGTTTTGTAATTACATTGATGTCACTAGACGTGTAATGAGTAACGTTTATGACTGGTGTTGTGTGTCGCAATTCCGGCTCTTCATTTCGTTTACGGCTGTTTACGACTTAAATGTATTATTTAATTGTTACTCTAGAATTCGCTTTTCTTAATTATTTCAAGGCTTTCTGAGAGTTGCTATCTTTTTTCGTTGATATTTTCACTCAACTGAACCTGAAAATATACTTTGATAGTATTGTTTATGTACAACATTATACTATTATGAAATCGAGGAAAACCTCACAAGAATTTGAACACGAAACAGCCACTCAACTCAAAGGTTGCAGACATTTAATGATTACAATCGACATAACGAAACATCGCACAAAGTGCTGGGTACTTTATAACACTTGGTACTTGTACACATTTTAGAAGGGCCATGCGTTTCGTCGTACTCTCTGTACAGTCGCAAGGAGCCACACACAGACGTATCGTGTTGGCGGAACGCACACAGGCGCGGTGACCGGGTCAGGCCCATTCTAGAAGCGCCATTGATATTTTGCTGTGCGGTTTCATTGATGGGACTCACATTGTTCATCTGCCGACTGAGACTACTTAAGAAAAGTTCGTGCATATTCAAGTGTTTTAGTTAAAGGTTCTGTGATATCATCAAATATATTTTGGATTAATTTTTACTCGTTTTAAATTGTCGTGTATTTTATGGATCGACAATATAACTTGTCATAACAATAGAAATCTTAGAAAGTTACAGAAAATGTATAAAATTACAACTACCTAACACAATAGAGCATCGAAAAAAATGATTAAGTAATCAATAAGCTTTATTTCTATAAAATTTTCCCAAACACCCAATACCTATATAAATTTGCCTGACCTTCGGGTCTTCACCTTGCACGTCTTATTTATGGCCCGTCCCTCAGTCTAAAAATACACGCCGCAATTTTCCCATATTTTCCAGCGGCTGTTAATATGATTTCCTAGCCGGATCCAATGTCGTAAGCTCGAGGCCCGGGCAGGCTGCACCGGGGTCGTCGCCGCCATGCCAGAGGGGCGAGGGGTACTTCTGACCCAATTTCTTGCTTGCACAACCTGTTCTATTTTCCCTATGACGTCAAACCCCCATTCACCCCGGAGTGCTGAATCGATGCGCCCCAAACTGGGTCGACCTGAATGAACCACTTGTACATTCAACATGGAGTCGCTATTTTTAGCTTCGAAGGTGTCTCGATTGGGTCTCGCTTCGAACCAGTTTTTACGGATGTCTTGGTATCAAATTCTGCAATTTTTTAATTAATTGTGACGTTCGATGAGTTTTATAATTTGGTTTCAATTAACTTTTTCCCGCGAAATTATTTATGAGACCTATTATTATGCTAAATATAAATGGTTTTAACCGTTATACTTATAACGGGCATTCTGAATACTGTTTATATAAAGTTGGTTTAGGATCTGCAATGCATTTATACATCTAAATTAGTGACAAAGTTCGTTAAAGTTAATCTAGTTGAGTTTAATGATGTCTTAAATGTTTTTATATTAAATACGAGGATATCTTTTTCATGCACACAATTAGAATACAAAGGTTCAGTTTATACCTCATTCAGTCCAATTTTTTGCTATGATTGTTGTTTGTATGATTGTGATCTTGGTAGATGGGCTTGCAAAGACTAGGAATTTTAGCCCTCAAGGACAACGGAAGTTTTGTATTCTAGAACGATTACGGTGAGTTATTGAGCACCTTTGTATTGTTCCAGATATCCCGTGCCAGTATCGACGCGTGCAAGGACTACTTCCGCGACGACCTCATCAAGACCGACTGGCAGCTGATGGTCGAGCTGAAGAAACTCTTTCAGATATTGTAATCCCACCGCCCCCCTCCCCTCCACACGGTGAAGCTCTCCAATTAATATATTACGACGTAGATACATTTCGTCAAAGCTTTGTCTGTTCCATCTAACCCTAGTCCCCTCTCCGTTGTATAATAGAATCTCACCGCTCCACATTTTGTTATCATTTTTTTTGTAATACTAACGTGAATTTATCCGAAACTGTTTTAAACATATTGGTGGGAAAATGCGAATGTCAATGTCACGGCTAAGCCTTGTATTTTATTTTATCTTATCTGATGATTTACCTACTGCCAAGTCTTGTAACTACCGTATCATGAATGGCAAAATTGTCGAATATCTCATACTTCGAGACGCATTGTAAATAGTATTATACATGTTTATTTATTTTTTATCAACGCCACGTGTTCTTATGATTTGGTTGGAACGAAAGGATTTTTGGACGCTGGATGTCAAATTTTATAAAAATTAACAATATGTCTTCAGTTAATTTTAAAGAATATTTCATGATGAAGAATGATCCTTTGTACATAAAATGTTCACATGAGTTGTTTACAATAAATTTTTGTAGTTTTATGTAAATAAATATAATGAGAAATCTTTTCATGTCTTAATTATAACGTCAAGTAGTGCAATAAACGATCTCGATGTCAATAATGTCGTTGTGAGGATACACCTTCGTACGGTGCTTCTGATGTAGATAAAAAGTTTTAATATTCACTGTCTTAATAAATATAAGTAGCTACGATACCTACTGTTCACTCCACTAGGGGCACTGTCTACCTATCCGTTAGAAAGGAGGTCGTCTATTGTACGAAAAAAGTATATTTTCGTTGAAATTTGAATGCGGTTTGGAATATTTTCCTCGTATGTAGTACATACAGGGATCGAGTACTGAACGTGATGGTAATCGGAAAGAAGTCCATGGAGGTTGTATTTTATACGTAGGTATTTTTCCCTTTTTGAAACGCTTTGTATTATATAGATGGAATCGGACATATTCTTATATTGAAGAACTTTTATTAAATTACAAAGTAATAAAAAAATTCCTTGTATTATTTTGCCTGGTAAAACTACTTCAACTTTTTCTCCAATTTACGAATTATTTATAAGCTATCTAATTCATTTGAATGCATTCAAACCCAAGACCCAAGTAAAATCCATAGTGAAAGTATTGAGACTGGGGCAAGCCTGGGAAAAGGCGTTTCACCACAATTATAATCAAAGACAAGGGTAAGTTCCTAGAAGTTATAGGATACCTAAGTATATGTGGACTAATGAAGTAGGTAAAGAAAATCTGTTTGATGAGAAAACAAGAACTATTGGAAAACACGAGGGGTACCTACCCAGCGTACTTTCCTTTCCGTGTTCAATTCGAGACTGGTTGTGTAAAATCCGTGCTGTTTGCGTCAATTACGTAGCCAGAGGGGCAGTTCTCCTATTTTTAACCTTTTGAACGTCATTGTCACGTATACTTGACAAGCAAGCGCGTGCCCTGTACGCCAAACGTCACATATTGTGACAATAAGTAGGTACGGCGAATTTGTGGCTTGGCGTCGGGGGCACGCCAATGCGCTTATGCTCTGGCTTTCAAAAGGTTAAGGAGTTTTTGGATTCGCATCGCAATCGTAAACTGTCAAAAACTCACTAATAATTTCCCTACATTTTGACATTAATTATCGCCGAGATGATAATTATGTCTTGAATTTGAACGGGTTTTAACCCTTAACTAAGAGAATACGAGTACAGGAATAGTTGCCATAAGAAAAAAGTACGAGAATTAGTCTTCTGATGAAAAACTAACCATCCCTGAAGTACATTTAAGGTTGAAATCAACACAGTTCAGTTTCGCAGTCTAGCCTTACCACAAAGGTTTCGTAACTCAACAGCTAATGTTAATATAGGGTATACCTATGTAGATAGGTATCAAATCCTATTGTTATTTATTGGGCACGGTTCCAATCCCCGGTTATAATTAAGAAATTTCTAACAGTCAAACTCTTGTTCTATTCTTGACTAAAGATCGAACGGTAGATATAACTGAATATTCACCAGCTAGGCGTAAGAAATAAAGACAGAATCTAGATTTTCACGAGAAATCTATGCCACCTACACAAACAAAAGCACCAACAAAATTACTTAGGTCTTTGAAGGAAAACCTATCTACGATGTTACGATACCTAGTTACAATGTTATTTTGAGCGCTACTTTTGCAATGGCTCATAGGTTTTGGCAATCATTATCGGCGATATAACGTAACTTTGGGCCATTAGATTAAATTTGGGCGGAAGGACAAGTTATCATAATTGGTAATAATTGAAGTATGACAAAAACTGGCTATTTATGCCTCTAGTCACGCACAAGCTTGATCAGCTAAAACTTAGCAGAAGCAGCTATGACAGAAACCCAAGAGCAGCGGGAAAAGCTTATGATATGTAGGTATAGCCTTTTTTTTTTTTTTTTTTTTTTTTTTTTTAAGGATGGGAAATCATCAAATGACTTCTTCCGCTCTGGGTGGAACGGAAGGGCGTGTCAGACTCTTACTGACTAAAACCCATCCGTGTTCCTTCTTAAGCCCTTTGCGTTCCAGGGCCGCGGTGACTCTTTCGAACAAATTCCGCAACCCTGGCAGGCTCTGGCCCTAGCGGGCCCCTTCTTTTATGCTGACATCTCTTTGAGGCGCGCGTGAAACACAACGCGCCATCGACCCGGGCCTGGTGGTGATCGGACAGCGAGCCACCCAATGCTCGCCGTCCGCAGGCCCGCGCCTACGGTGGCCGGGGATCGCCCTGCGACTCCCGACGCCCGGGGCGTCTTCTCCTGTTGCGGTGGTTGGGACGAAGGCCTTGCCTTTCCCTCGCGCGGCCCTCCTCCTCCTTTGCTAGCATTACTGCTTCGCAGAAGGAGGTGACCGCTTTCCAAGCCTCCTCGCTCCGGACCATGGATTTAACCAGGGCCGGAAGGTAGGTATAGCCTGCAGTGGATGATTTCGGGCTGTAACGAAAATTAAGTGAACATAATTAGATAAGTATGAAAAGGGTACCTATGTAAACGTTAGGTTGGGTGGGGACTGATGAGTAGTTAGAAATAGAGAATTTTATTCATGGGTAGGTATGACCAAGTCATTAGGTTCGGTGCTGTGATTTTTGTATTTGTTTTGCTATGCCTTTCAATTGACATCAGCGTGTAGGATAACAATTCATAAAGTGTTTCACGGACTAAAAAGTAGGAAGTCCAAGATATTCATTCTAGACTCAATCATCACAGTTTGAATCATCGATTTCATGAGACATCTAACAAGTGTCTCATTGTTAATATTCTAATTAATGACTGAAGAAAACTGCCTTCTCAATAATAGAAACAATTTGTTGCTAGTGAGCTTCAGAATAATTAGGAAGCTAGACTTTTACCTGCCCTTTGGGACGTTATGTGATTAATTTAGTTTTCATTTTCAATGGCCAAAAACCAGATACCGAAACCTTGGACGGTAACATATTTTCTTTGTAGTTCTCTGTTCTATCATTTTCGAAATTACCTTTGCATTTCTTCAAAACATATTGGTTTCGGGAAGTTGTTTATACAGTTATCATGATAAATTAATATGCACAATCATACTTAACCGTTGTTACGCGGAAGGCATTAAGTTAACTAACTTAAGTTTCAGGGAGCTAATTAGGTAGATACTTACATTAGTTCCTAGGTCGTTATATTAATGGGAGAGCTCTATTACCTTCTTAAATATAAGAAGGTAGTAGATATTGATATCCTTAGGTAGGGTTCCAGAGCGGTAGGAATTGAAAAGCTCGTCTAGTTAGTCTCCATCAAACTCGTTACATCATTTTCAATTTATTTACCTTGCCCTTATCTTCACATGCAAAAAACGTCGTAAGGTCTGCCTGGATCGATATCAATTATTATTACTTTGTGGGTACGTTGGTAGGTGATAGCTCGTGTGTTAGGTACTTAAAACGAATGCACTCTACTAACGGCAGAAACTGCGGCAGTGTTAGTTTTAGCGCAGATTGAACTAACTTAAAACTTTTCATCGTTGTCGCCGAATCAATTCCTGCGCTGGTAGTCGCGCTCTTAAATTCTAGCATCAGTCAGAGTAGAGGCAATGCGCCAGATTATGAGCTTCTTGAATTTTTAACAGTTACACAACATTTGTTGTGTGAACCAGTGGACATTGCTCGCAGAACAGATGGTCGATAGGGCCGAAAAGTTCTAGAGTGGCGATCGCGTACCGGATGGCGTAGCGTTGGAAGGCCTCCCACAAGATGTCCTGGTGAGGGTTGCGGGTAGCTGAGGGATGCGAGACGCACAGGACCGGTTGTTGTGGCGACACTTGGGGAGGCCTATGTCCTTGTCCAGCAATAGACGTCTTTCGGCTGATATGATGACACATTTCTTCTTAACCTATAGATAAGTCCTGTTACTGTCTGTGTTCTATATACATTTGTCGCTCAAATTGTATGCTTCGCTATCATTGATCTATGGCAGAATACATTTCAGGCAACATATTTTTAGTTTCCTTATCGCAGGCTCCTAACATTTAGATAAAAGTTTAAAAAATGCACAATATTTTATGTACCTGTACTATTTATGCTGCTGGTTTATATACGTTATTTACGTATGTAGCCACATGTGAGGTAGGTTTGGTAGCCACAGTTATTTTATTGGCCATGCTAATTTAATAGGCTGCAGTACTATCTAGGTAGGTCTTGTTTGTCGTCAATAATTCACCAAGAAGGTAATCATTTCTCATACCATTCTAGGAAACACCAATGCGAGGCTAGCAGCGTCGTTGATTGGGTGGAGCCACCAATGTAGGCACCGATCTACTTTCTTCGCTGCGCTTCCGTATGACGTATTTTGCATCGACTATTCCTTGGACAAGAGAAGTGGACTGTGAAAAGTGAACCACAAAAATATCAGGATTTTTAATTGCTGTTGAATCACGTTAGTTTTTCAGGGGTATTTTTGCATGTTTTTAGCGGTTTTTTTGGAAGTTTTTTGAGCCCGTATCCATGGAAACATGGTTTGCGTGGGCGAGGGGGTGGTGTTTTCAGGGTCTAGGTCACGCCCCGGAGCACGGGGCGCATGCGCGGGCCTGGTAGCTCCCGATCAGGAACTGTCCCGTTCAAAGCTCATCGGACTTCCTCATGGTAGGAACAACAGTTTCGCGCGCTGCCGCGGCGCCTAGCCTGGAGAGTGACTCGTTATAAGTGAAGTGTGTGAAGTCGTTGAAATAGAAAGTTCAGTGGTTTTAAGTGATATCTGTGACATTAAAGATCATTAGTGCGTAAGTATTGGTGATTTAAGTAATAATTGTGTATTTTTTGTCGGGATTTTATGTTGTGTTCATTTGTTTTGGTTTAAAACAAATATTTAACTAATACGGGATAAGCCAAAAATTACCTATTAGCAAACATTATTTATTAACGGAACGTAGGCCTAAATGGGACCGTCGCACTATTGGCGATCTCTTTAAAATTTAGTTGGAAATATGAGGATACATAAATAAATTAAATTTGAAGATCTTAGTCAGTTGTTACGGATACTCCGAACCACCAACCAGAAATCTGACACCAGTATTTCCAAGAGGTTTCGTGCTATCCGGTTACTAGGTTCTGGAGGTCAGGTAGACAGTCGCTGCATGCAAAATACCTATTCAGCTTGATCCTGGTAGACTGGAAGTCGACCCTAGTTTAGTTGGAACAAGGCTGGACAAACTGATGAACTTATCTAAGTACATACTCATATTAGACACATGTCTACTATTAGATTTTATGATAATTTATCTGTGTGAGAACAACCTTTTAAACGAAATAGTACTATTCAAGTTACTTAGCTCCATTTATACAAGTACCTAAATGACGCTAAAATTTGATTTGAAGCAAGCATTTAATTTTTTCAGGAGACCCACACTAGCTACCTGTGCAAAATATTCCTACTAGATTATAAATTTAAAATTCTGGATTTTTGTTAAACAATCACACCTAAATACTTGAATGAATTTGGACACAAATTAGCATTAGCACACGGGTAGACCTGGATTAGCGCATAGAAACTTTTATCTCGGTGCCTATTATTTTCCCTTCGGATGATAAAGCAATTTTAATGAGCTAGCTCATAATCACATAGTTTGTAATAAACTATGTGATTTAATTCAGCAATTATTACCGAACTAACATGAACCCAAAGAATCTTCTTTAGTATAAACTGATAAGAAATATTTATTTTTAACTTCGAAAGATCATGTGTTAAATAAAAACATTTTTAATACTGTGTTCATTTATATCATATCACCCATTCATTGGAATTTGGATGTTGCATTACAATAACATTAAGACTCAGTTAAACCAGTTTTCCCTGTAAGTTTTCCTGGCAGTAATACTGGTGAGTATTACTGAAACTAGTAGGTCTTACAGTCTAGCCACAAGGTCGGTTCTATATTACCGTCGTGCTAGACGACAGTTTCAGTATATTTTTTTTCGGCCACGTGCTAAACGTCGTTCATTCATGCGTGCGAATGAATGGGGAGCATTGAGTGTGGCGAGCTGAAACAGTCGGCCGCCGAACGGCCGCGCGCTCCACGCGGCGCAGGCGTCTGCGCACCGCGAGTGACACTCCCCACGAACAAACCGTGCCACTGCTTACCACCAGCACACTGAGCACACACACCGGATCTCCTCTCGGTGCGTCATCTATTTATACCACTCTTTAAAAACACGTCCCGAACACCGACCTTGAACAAATGTGCTTTGGTTTCATTCATTAAAATTATCACTTTCAAACGTTTATCAGACGCAAAACGTTTTCTTAACATGCGATGACGGACGATTCGCTAATTGGAGATAATTTTACTAGTTATATAACTGTTGTTAAGATCATATTAATTGGGTGACGTTCAACCATTTCGTCAATTTAACCGCTGAAGTCATACTTTCCTACGCGACGCGTTACTCATTTTCATCGCAGCCTCTTCCTGCAGTCAAGTCCATAGTCCACAATCGTATATAAGTAAGCGTTATCTAAACCTTGTATATTTATTCTGTAAAGATTCAAAGAACATTGACAGAAAATTATAAGTCGTCAGCAGTCGTTAGGTTAGCAATAGCGGTGTCCCGTTGCACGTAGGTTGCTGTAAGTACAGTCCGCTAGACAGCGCCGGCGACGGTGTGCCGATACCCTACACCTACTCCTTGAATACAGGAAGCGGTTCTCCTCTTTCATCGTTTCTAGGTACGAACACGTCACTATCATGTCGAAACAAACGATCTTTACGACACCCGGCTTTCAAACAATACGACAAAACACGTGCCAAATGGGCATAAAAAAAAATCTGCTATCCGGATACAGTTTCAGAGATAAGCATCGATTTAAGGGCTCCCAATGAGATACCGTTGCTCTAAAAGAATTAACGTTATCTCTCTTAAAAGCCAATACGATGGGCTTTTAAAAAACTTGAGTAGTTGGTTATCAACGTGGCGCCAGTCTTGTTTTTTTTTTGCCAAAGATAATGTTGAGTGAATTGTGAAAAAAAAGAACTGACTAGCATCGATATTTAAAAATGACGACAAAGAAATATATTGTGCAAAAATAAACATTACTGTACAGTAAAATATTGAGATGAAATTTTAGGTAGGTGCATACATAACATCTCATAAATTGGATTGGATGTAGCACGAGTCAGCACGACATCGCTCATCGCTCACCAAATGGGGAGGTCCTTTTCGCGGAAACTGATTTCGCTGAATGACAACAGCGCACTGTTTGTGGCAGCGTCGGCCTTCCGTTTATAAATATTACTTTTAGATTGTTTCTGTTGAAAGACTGCAATCAGATAGTAATTAATTTTCAGAAGGGACTGCCTCTACCTAAATGTGTCAGCATTGACATACCTACTGTTGCGAAGGTCTGCTAAGGAGTTGAGTAGTTTGCGCAGTAGCGAATGCTACGTGAATCGTGATGTTTTGCGCGAGAGTGCGCGCGTGACTAGTGCGCTGTGCGGATCGAGGAGCGGACAACTCGACCTCGTCCAGATAAATCTATCAATGACCACGATAAGGGGGGCGCGTGTCACGCAACCGCAGGAAGTGCCCCAACTCGCCTCCTGCACTCTGAACTGAACTCAACGCACCATATCGTTCGCAATACATCATTCACGACTTTTAAATGCGTCCCGGTGGATGTACTCGCGATGCATAATTGATGCTACCGATTGAGAACGTTGGCCTACGGATTCCCATTTTGAAAGTTACAATTTCTGTTCAAAAACGTCTAGTTATCTAGTTATCCAATAATAATCACTAGAAGCTTGATATATTGGCTTCAAACAAAAAAAGCTTAATAACCAACGTCATTCTTAAATTCTCTAGACTACTAAACCAGGTATAGAGGATAGACGTTCCTGTCACTTAGGGCACAGAAAATATTCCCAATTTCCTAAACGACAAATTGCATGATCGCAGACAGCTCTATCATCCATTCTTTGTGCCGACCGTATTTGGGTCTCCGTTTAGTATGTTGCATTCACCAAATTTAGATTATGCATGTTGGTTCTCTCAGAAAAATTTAACGATGTCATATTATCATTTAGCTCGAAGCTCCAGGACTATTGGGTCCTGGAGCTTCGAGCTGAACGCTACAATAACAGTAAAGACTCAATTTATGCATGTCTCTTCAGTATGTAGGTACATCGGCTTACATTACATAACATTAGTTTAAGATTAATTCAGATATTTATCTACCTATACTTAGACCTATCTTACCTATACCTACAACTACCTTAAGCCTATCTTATTATTGTGACATAATTAATTACCAGTAACAAACCTTTCTCCAAACGTGGAGAATCCTACTACTAAAATTTTGTGAGGATGGATGTTTGTTATACTCTTTCACGCAAAAAGGACTTGACGGATTTTGGTGAAACTTTCAGTAAAATAGCTTATAAGTACATCAGAATAACGCAGGCTATAATTATAGAAACTTTTTAGATCTAGGTAATTCTCTTTTGCGTTTTACCTACCTACCTTCCTAGGTACATTATTATATCTACCTACGCTTCTTGCAACCGATAAAGTAAGTAGGTACCTAGATACCAATTTTAATACTTAGGATATTTTATTAATTTGAGTTCCGGTGAAAACGTTTTGCATAATTGTGAAACAATTTCGAAATGTAAAAAAGCAATGATGCAAAAAAACAATAAAGTCCATCGAAAGCATAAATAAGCAATTAATTAACAACGTTTCATGAAATTCACTAATTGTCGAATATTTATTGTGAAACTTTACAAAGTAAATGTACTGTACGTCATGGGCCGACGGTATATACCTTCTGATAACGAACTCATAAAGGACTTCTGGGACGGGCGTAGGCAGCACTGCTGTTTACGGCAATACGGCAAATGAAATAAAAATATCAAAGCGTAAACAAATCGTTATTCTCGTTTTTATGAAATATAACAACTCTTGAGACTGCTAATTGAGTCGGAGGCGTGGGCAACTTAACAACTGAAGGATACCTGGCCTTTTAAACATTATAGACCTCATTAAAATTAAGTCATAAAGTATAATTCAACGATTTTATGGTTGACTTAGACATGGTCAATAGTTTTCCTATTGTATCCTGATGACGGTAGGCTTGGTTAGCTATGTAGGTGGCTTTAACGAAGACCCTAGTCACTAGTGGGTGAATGTGGGTTGCTATGCTAAGGTAGATTGTTCTGGAACATCACAACAATAGTACTCTATGATCACAACGTTGATCGCAATCTACCCTGTAAGACGTTTGATTGCTTCTAGAAACTTAAATACCTACTAGTTGGCTACTTATTAAGCTAGCATTAATACATCATATTATCGTTCATATCATATGTTCGATAGTCCCCTGATTCAACGAGATATTAACTGCAAACTTTAAATATTAGAATTAAAATTTCAGCTGCTATTATTTCTCTCAAAAGGTGTAGGAAACCTAAACATATGGGGCCGAAATCAGAGGGTAGTCAGGCAAAACCAAAATGCAGAGAATACTAGGTTTACGGCTTTCCGAGCTGGACTAAATGCCATCGCCTTGTGAAGGACGGTGCCGTCAACTTTCGCATCCAATAAGGTGCATGCCATATTGATGTGTTGCATAAGTCGAGTATCGGCTCGGTCCACTTTCCACCTGCCCACGGGTTACTCTGTGGGTTAAGAATTTGGTACTAACAGCCAGGCATGGATTGTGTGGCGTTGCGAAACGATACGACAAAATTGGAGGTAGAACAGAGATACGTAGGCGCGCTGAATAGCATGCTGCCCACGACTGATTTTAATAATCAAGACCCATATTATTATAACATTAGGTATAGGTGCTTAGGAAACTTTAAAACAGATGGCCCTCTTACTAAAATGGTGGGAAACGGTACTAAAATGGCCGCCATATATCAAGTTCAACTAAACAATATCTGATTTATAATAATATCTACATCGTTTGTTTGGCGCATTGTTAGTGCATAAACTGCTTTTGCTAAATCTGATTACGTTATGTAATGTCCTGGATGTTTGGTAAACGATTCGTTCAGTTTGATGCCGCGTGATTAATTCAGCTGAAATTTCGCTTACACCAGAGAGCAAGAGTACTGGGTGACATCCCTACGTAGTTACTTTACTAACATAATTATACAGCCTTTAAGAGTTCAGAAACGTTCTAAGCGATTCCCGGCTGTTGCTATAAATAAACTTAAAGGTATCGTCGGTTGACAACAACCTGGCTATTTAAATATCGATTCAATCCCAGACCAGAATGCAAATAACAGACCATACAAGTTGAATAGCGGTAGCATATGCAAAACCAGGAAATTTCCACAAATTAATCAATGCATTTAATCATCAGTGCGGTCGGTTCCATTGTGCGACAGTTATCATGTGATTACCTGTGAATTGAATATCAATGCTTGTGCAACCGTAGTAGGTGGAACCACATTCTCTGAATAGGGATACGCTGGTACAAGTGTTGTAGGTGTGGGTACCACTGTGGGTGCGGCTGCACGACCCACGGAGATCATTCCATTTATCATCTACACATTAACACACACGCATATATTGTTATTGCATTGTAGGAACTAAATAAACACTTTCGCAAAAAACAAGCACTTTAGATTTCTTTCTTTATCTTAAATTAATATTACAAGAAAGAGGTTTTATTATTTTGACGATGTAATTTAGCACGTTATTTGATGGATTCTGGCTGGAAAACATACGTTTAATTTTTTTTTTAAATTAACAAAGAAAAGTAATGATTAATGTAAAATTAATTGATGAATGGGGCGAATTGCTGAAACTGTTACTAGCTTATTATTACAATTTAAAACTTTTTGGATAATTTATGCTAATTAATTAATTTTATTGTTCTTTTTACATTCAATACCTACCTGTACCTACTACTTTTTAATATGGTTGATAAAGCGCTAAGGGCCGACAAAATTATAGCGTTACTTAAAGAAGGTTGTTCGCAAACTTAGGAGTCTCAGTATTTTTTAATGCAACATTGTAAAAATATAAAAATGTCCAAAAATACAAACAAAATGTTAGGGGTCCTCACCTTCCGCCTGACGCAGGTACTCACCGGACCCGGCTGTTTCGGAGGTACCTGTTTCGGATTAAGCGGGAGGACACGCTCGGGTGTCAGCACTGTGAGGATCGCCCGGAGGACACGGTGGAGCATACGGTGGAGATCTGCCCTGCTTGGGCTGAGCACCGCCGTGTCCTCGTCGAGGCGATCGGCGGCGGCAACCTCTCGCGTCCGGCCCTGGTTGAATCCATGGTCCAGAGCAGCAAAGCAGTAATGCTACCAAGGAGGAGGCCGGCCATACGAGGGAAAGGCAAGGCCTTCGCCCCAACCGCCGCAACAGGAGAAGACGCCCCGGGCGTCGGGAGTCGCAGGGCGATTCCCGGCCACCGTAGGCGCGGGCCTGCGGACGGCGAGCATTGGGTGGCTCGCTGTCCGATCACCACCAGGCCCGGGTCGATGGCGCGTTATGTTTCACGCGCGCCTCAAAGAGATATCAGCATAAAAGACGGGGCCCGCTAGGGCCAAAGCCTGCCAGGGTTGCGGAATCTGTTCGAAAGAGTCACCGCGGCCCTTGGAACGCAAAGGGCTTTAGAAGGAACACGGATGGGTTTTAGTCAGTAAGAGTCTGACACGCCCTTCAGCTCCACCCAGAGCGGAAGAAGTCATTTGATGATTTCCCATCCTTAAAAAAAAAGGGGTGGAAAATCCTTATCACTTAGGGGTATGAAAAATAGATCGTAGCCGATTCTCAGACCTACTGAATTTGCATATAAAATTTCATAAAATCGATTAAGCCGTTTCGGAGGAGTATGATAACTAACATTGTGACACGAGAATTTTATATATAAGATGAGACGCACCCCAAAAATTGCCAGAATTCATTTCACGCATATTATTTTACAAAATTATAAATATACAGACTACGTCTAACATTTAAATTAAATTGACCGATATCGGCCTTGGAATGTAAATTTCCATAGGTGCCCGTTTTTTTTGTAAAGGAATGTATAATAAAATTACAATATTAAATTATGTTAGCTGAATTCCGGAAAGACGTCAAAACTGCCAACTTGCTCAAAAGACAAGAACAGGAGCAATGCATTTTCAGAAATGAATATTTTCGAAGAAACAGCCAGTGTTCATATTGAAACTGGTTTGCCTGTTGGATTTTTTAGGTAAACCCTCCGGATTATTAACATATTTACATATCCAAACTCATACTAACATAATCCATCCATTCTAATTTGATAAATGCGAAGGTGTGTCTGTCACCTCTTCCCGCTTAAACCGCTGAACCAATTTATATGAAATTTGGTATAGAGATAGTTTGAGTCCCGGGAAAGGACATAGGATAGTCATATCATAAATCATCCTTTAAGAGGGGTGAAAAGAGGGGTGGAAGTTTGTATGGGGAATCAATAATAATCACTGAACCAATTTAGATGAAATTTGGTAGGTATGGAGCTGGTTTGAGTTGTGGGGAAGGATATAGAATATTCCCGAAATCATCTCTTAAGGTTGTAAAAATGGGTAAAGGGAATCAATAAAAAGGACTATAACACTTATATCATTTAACTTTTCGTTCAAAAATCAATCATTTGTAAGAAATAAAACTTACTTTTTTTTTTACTTTTCCTAAGATTTAACCTTTTGACCGCCAGAGCATAAACGCATCGGCGTGCCCCCGACGCCAAGCCACAAATTCGCCGTACTTTTTGTCACATATTTGTGACGTTTGGCGTACAGGGCACGCGCTTGCTTGTCATGTATACGTGGCAATGGCGTTCAAAAGGTTAAGGAATGTTACTGCAGTTTTATAGATGAGAAACTTTAGTAAAGCCACTGTTACATGTAGTTGGAGACGTTTCAAATAGGCATTTGTTTTGTTTCTGTTAGGTCTGGTACACATTTTATATATGTAACTACTACATACAATTTTTTTACCTTATACCTTCCATATACTTACGTTAAAGTGAATGTGAATTGACAGCTATTTGATTTCCATATTAATCGCGGTCTCATAATCCTTAAGTACTAATATTATAAAGTGTGTCTGTCTGTCTGTTAACTCTTCACGCTTAAACCGCTGAACCAATTTAGATGAGATTTGGTAAAGAGAGTATAGTTTGAGTACCGAGAAAGGACATAGGATAATTTTTATCCCAGAAATCATCCTTTAAGGGGGTGATAAAGCGGGTAGAAGTTTGTATGAAAAAAAAAACATGGTTAAGCGTTTTTGAAAAATAAAAATGGCTGCCCAAAGTAACTATTTCACGCGGACGGAAGTCGCGTGCAAAATCTAGTATTATAAATGCGAAAGTAACTCTGTCTGTCTGTCTTTTACGCTTTCACGGCTAAACCACTGAACCGATTTTGATGAAATTTAGTACATAGATAGATTAGACCTTGGAGAAGGACATACACTTTTAAGAAAATGGCTTACAGAGTTTGAAATAGGGGATGAAAGTTTGTATGGAAGTCCGTCATTATTGAAGATAAAAATATGAACCTTTGTATTTCGGCACTTGATAAAAATTAATAAACATAATGTTCAAGCGTTTCTGAAGAATTAGTATCTTAAAAATAATAATGGCTGCCAAAAGTAACAATTTCACGCGGACGAAGTCGCGGGCAATAGCTAGTAGCTAAATAATATACATATCTATGTAAAAGTAGCTCTGTTACCTTTTCACATCTTAACGACTGAAGGGATTAGAATGAAACTTGGCACACGAGTAGACCATGTTCCGGAATAGGACAAAGAATACTTTCATTCAGGGAGTATGCTGCCTTGGTACAATTTTCAACTTTTACGCGGGCGACGCCGCTCGCAGGAGCTATTTATTATTGAATAAAACAAATGACAATTTACTATTAATTTTGGTATTTAAAACGTGAACAAATAACTAACCACATTATATAAACTTTACTACAAAAATACTTTGAGGCCGATAGACAGGCGCGAGACGCTTGAAAGGTCGACACGGAAATATGCGCCAACTCATCGATCTAGTCCAGATCAACGGGTACCTAGCTTTATTCTAGACATTTATTGACGAGTAAAACCATTTATTATCAACATTTATTTCTGTTTTTAGCATGCAGTTGAGTTGTCTTCTGTAAAGGTGTCGATTTTGAAAGAAAAAAGATTTTTAACGGGGGATTATGTTTAAAATATTAGGAAGGATGTCTAAAATCGCAAAGTTAGGAAGGATGTTTACTTCTTTATATTCTGATTGTAGACAGTCGCATATCGGATGTATCTGATCAAGTTTGAAACGTTGTTATTATTGTCTCTGAAGGGATGATGCAAAGTAAACATATCTCAACTCGAGAGCGAGACCAATTTGGAAAAAAGGTACCGATCTATCATTAACAACTTATAAAATGATGCACATATTTTATCGATAAATTCATAGTCACTCCGAAAACATGCCATTACCAAACACTATTTCCGATAGTATCTATGAGTAAGTATCCTCTATTTCTTGGAATCTAAAATTGAAAGTCGATTGGAAGAGTTAAATTCTGTGGTGTCTACAAGAATAAAATGTAAGCTCGTGCCGGAAACGATATAAGTATCATATGAAAACTAAGAAATGCCATGTGGTAATCACTAGGCGCCGGAAACAGGAATGTCTTGTGATATAACGGCTTAAATATGCATATAAGAAATGGGAGTCACACAAGGAAAAGCCGCAGACCTGAGGAATGTGGGGCTGTATGCAATTCCCTTGTCGGTATTACAACGTAAATTTCTACTAAGCCAAATTAAAGAATTTATGGAATGCTGAATTTAAAATTATCACAGATTAGAAACTGCGTTTTAGGGATTTTAAAAAAGCAAAGCTTGCACCAAATAGCTTACAGAATTATTAAAAATTATGCAGAAGATAGAGGAAAGTAACCAAATATGGAATACCATTTTGTTTCATGGATATTTAAAAAAAACTAAGTAATCACAAATCAGAAGCGTCTGGTTGAAATCCTAATCAGTCATCTATTTGAAGTCAGTAATTGATAATCTGATGTTAAATATGTTAATTAACAAAGTAATATCTCCATTTTGTCAAAGTAACAAATGAGGAACCGAATATGGAACAGGGTACCAAAAATGAAATATGGGCATGAGAATCTGATAATAATGGTCAATAATATAAATTACTTGTTTTCCAAAATAACAAACTTAGAATATGTTCAACTCTGAACCATCGAAACCCAGGGACCTTCAACACTTGATTTAATCTCCTCTCCTTTTACTACCCTCGGAAAATGTAATTTTTGGCAAAACATATATTCAACATCATCCGAGTCTAAAGATTCTCGCTCCATGAAATTAATCAGGTTCACTGTCAGTGCCAAGCTGGATAGCATCCCCTCTTCAGGTTATTTTCTTCAATTTCCAAACTTGGTCCATATTTGGATTTTCGCACCGGTTCCATAATGTGCTCATGTCTTGTAAACTACAATTACATCAATAGTAAGATTTTCCTAATTATAAAACAAATATTTAAACGATATGATTTATAGTGTAACATATGGAAATATATAGGTAGCACCATAAGGACTTGTGTTTTTTCCATACCCATTAAAGTTATTCGGTGGAGACAAAACAAAACACGCCTGTCACAAGCAAGGCTCCTTTCACTGCAACGGTGGTGGGTGTGCGATAGTAAGATGTGCTTCTCAAATAAAAGATAGTCATGTATTTCGTGTAGGTAAGTACAAGTTAAATCTTCGGAGAAATCATGGGATTCCATATTAGGATACTATTCCATATTTGGTTACTTTCCTCTAATATTACTTAAGTAGAACTGCGATATTAAATTGAACAGGACCTTTGGACCGGTATACGGAATTAAAAAGAATATCAGCGATTTTGTTTAGACTTCATGGACATACGTACAAAGGTGGACTTAATGCCCAAAGCATTCTCTTCCAGTTATCCAAGGGTGGTGTGGATTTTGGAATCGCAGATCGGTATGGTATAGCTACCTATTGATCAAATACTACCACAGCACCCTTATCTGAGAAAAAAAACATCATAAGGAATCAAAGCAGACTAAATAAAACGCATTAAAGTCACGTCTTATCCCATCTCAACGTGCAAATACCGACGCACATGGGTTGGTTAGACACAACGATTAGCCATGAATATTAATCTGTAATTCACACACAGACTCGACGTCAAGTGTCTGCGATAACTAATTATACCTAACTCTGGTAACTAACATCTCAGCTCAATATCTGGTGTAAAGTTCCGAGAAATCTAAACAAAGTGATGACGTTTTTCGTGTAAATTTCAGGGAAAAACCGAGAGCGTTTAATGTTATAAACAAAAAAATATATCATTTTTTTATGTTTACGAGTTGTTTGTTAATAGACGATGATTTGATTTTGATGATTGGTAGGATCTACTTCGTTTATCACTTAAAACGAGTTTATATTATTAAGTTACCATTGATTATCTGCGGTTGTGGAGGTCAGTCTGTGGATTATCAGGATTATCACATAAATTAGAAGAAGCATTCATGCATTTACTAACAAACTACCATCAGATATGAGGAAGAAGCTCGAAGTCGTGGTTTAGTGTATTGGTAGCTAGAACGATAGTATCTCTGTTCAAAATACTGACTGCAGGCTCTGACTATCTAGTGAATAGTCCCTAAAAGGTTTTGATGACTTTCATTTAAATAAAAATGTGCAGGTAATTTGCAGAGACACCCTAATAACTCAAACGATCTAACAATCCGAACCTAAAATCTTACGAATATCATTATAGTGCTTATCACCTATTTATGGTTAGTTTATGGTGCGAAAGAAATAAAGCTCTGTTTAGATATTAATATAATTCAAAATATTTTAAGAAGTAGTAAAAAAAACTATCGATATCTTATAGATGACAAATTCATGTCCAAACAAAGTATTCTACAAAACAAATTAATGTTTTAATTAAATTTGTAAGAATAAATAAGATCTATACTTACCTAAAGTAAATACAAATAAACCATAAAATTATAGTTTTAACGGTTATTATTATTACACCCACCTTCACCAAAGCACCTCCAGATGGCGCTGTGATGATTAGATATTCAATTTATAACGTATGTAGGTAGGAAGGAACACTTTAGGTTGCAATCGTTATCATTTATTTCCAAGGATTATTTTATTACATCCATTGCTATTTAAGATAATGGGGATCAGGACAAGTATTTATACAAGTACCTACGCTTTAAAAATATAATATGAAATTAAAACAGGAACGTTTCATATATACTCCAATATTAAGATTGAACAGGAAGTACGTGTGGTAGCCGAGAGCATTAGTGACCTGTATCGTAATTAATCAGGATTGAATCGCAATATAGTTCCAATATTTCGGTGTGGCAGGGCGCAGGGTCGTCGACCGCACTCTTCGGTGCTGGTGCCGTGCTATTTCGAGGCGGCGAGCGATGGCGAGCGCACCCGACTTGAGCCGACCGTGCGATGTGCTGGGCACGCGTAAACAAACATGGCCGAACTGTCATTCACTAATTCATTCATAAGCGATCATTGTATTTGACAAACTGAGTCGCACTCATTATCTGTGCCTCAATAAACAATGTACGCCGCATGAAATTCTTTTTTATGAGCCTATTATTATAACATCTAAATCTATGACGTGGTAACGTAATTTGCAAAGTACCACAGTCATCAATGTTAAGTCTGTTTTAAAAGACAGCGATGAGTTCGAAATGTAATTGCGAAGTGTGAATTAATATTTAGTAGATAGAATTTATTTTTAATTATAAAATAAAAATAATATGTTTCTGCTTAATATTTCATTTATTTTTTCATGGATAGTAGAGTGTATGAATAGTTTCTGCTAGTGCTATACATATTTTATAGATAAAAATCAGTGAAGCAGTAGAGTAGCTATAGATATTTCTGTTTTACTACTATTTTGAGGCCTTAGATCTTTAAATAAATGCAACTTAGCAAATTTTGGCGACATAATATGGTAGGGAGTTGTAAAAGTATTTTACTTCTTCGAAGAAATCAATTCAATTCAAAATCTGTTTTTTGTTCATTTTTAGTTTTAAAACATTATTAAGATTTATTTAAGAAGCATATCGAATTATTACTGTCTTCCTAACGAGTGTAATGTCTCGCGCTCGATGAAGGCAAGCATTGTTCGTGACATGTGGACCACATAGCACATCTGTAGCGCATATTCTGATGTGCCTTTTGTTCCAACCCTGACCATGTGGCCCGCGAACGGAACGCGCTAGTTTTTGTCGCATTTTTTCGGTATACGAAAAAGTACTTAAGAGAATACCAGATTATACATGTGGCTATTATAGAAATATACCGTCACTAGTACCGGTCAAGACCGGAGTCTATTAATAGTGGAATTGCAGTAACTTACTATTATTAACATTAGACAACAATACAGTCATACTACAGTGGTAAAAAGGTCTTTCTACAAACATTGTGCTTAGTTTATCATTAAAGTTTTTGTATATCTATTCCTATTCTTTTCTGTATCAACTTTATTGCTGCTAATTTGAATATACTGATATTTAGTTGAATGAGCATGGAAAAGAAATTCCGTTCAGCGATAAAAAAGTATATAAAATTCCTCATCAGCGTAACGTTAGTGAAATATTGAGAGTGCGCAACGCGTCGTCAGCGATACCACGTGGTACTTGAAGAGTTGCCAATGCTCGCTTAGCCGAAACCGCTTCCTGTTTACCGCGCCGTCTGTTCGACACTACGCCTGTACGGGGACTAGCGGAATTACCAAAAGCTATTTTACGTCACAACTGGGAAGCAGACAGTGTTACGAAGAAACGAGAGCACTCGCAATAATGTTATGGTCACAGGAGGTATGATTTAGTAGTGAAAAGTTTCTGTTAGTGATTAGCTTAAAAAACTGCGGAACCAAAGATCAGTAGTTGGTATTCATAATGTTTGTGTGGGTAGCTAGGTATATCTAGTAATGTTGTCATCTTGATATACTTTGTATAGAAGGAATAAAAAGGGAATTTCGTAAAAAGTGAGCCATAAGAAATCTAGCTCGCAGCGGGAAACAACACGAAGCTTATTATGTCGTGACTTGCTCTGGGAAGAAACTGACTCAAATTGAAGCCCATTTTCACTGGCTGCAGCCAATGCGCTTTAAGTTTCGACTTGCCAGAGACGCCGATAATCTAACAAGCCCAACATTTTGGATTTCGAATAAATGCGCATTAAGATGAACAAAACAAAACTGCTATTTAATTGCCATCAGAAACCCGAACGAAACATTTTATATCAGCCAAATTTTACCTTAAGATAGCTGATAGACAGTAAGTAGCAGATACCCTTTAAATGTCCTCACTAACTTATTTGACATTGTCCAACTTGGCGCGTATCAAATGTATCAAACCTTACTGTAGAATCGAGAGTTCCGCGTAAGGCATGGCCTTGATATATTTTGACTAAATATTTTTTCTCGTTCTGGTGTGGCGTGCACAGATAATACATTGTGTCACCTTATCAAAGCGACCAATAAGGACTGACTTTATGCTTGTGAATTTGGCAAAATTCTTAATACCTATATAAATAACGTAGTTTAAAACTACGTTATTTATATAGGTATTAAGAATTTTATATTTATCTACACGCAGAACTGTTAAAACTACTAGTTTTAACAGTTCTGCGTGTAGATAAATATAAATATTGGCATATTATTCAACAGTGATATTTAATTTCGATTCAGAAACCATTTTATCTCTACGACTTCAGAAAGCTTCATTCATGACTTGGGTTATAAAAACAATCGAATAAAGATAACAATCTGAATCTCAAAAATAATGTTTCATAAAAGTTTGAAATGGAGTTGAATAGTGTCATGTTGAGCGATACATGTGTGCTCTCGTCTCTACCACACTCGAGCGCGGGATAGGCTTAACGGAGGACGCAATTATGATGATTAAATGAAACTGGTTCTTCGGCGACCGCTCCGTTGCCGGGATGTCGATGTGTAGAAGACATTCTACACTTACCTCCACTGAATATCGAATGCCGCGCGACGCGTTCCTAACGCTGAAGTCATAAGACATAAAATAGTTTGTGAGCATTATTTGTAACAGAAGATACGTAATATTAAAGAGAAACACAACCTCACCCAGGTGGAGCACAAAAGCGACTGTTAAAATGTAAAATAGCCGATTATTATCGATTACTCCTTAACAGTCCGTGACGTGGCGAAATTAATGCATCAGCTGACTACCCCAACTGAGCCAGCTTCAATTCTGTCTAAAGCTACAATCATATACACCTAGTAGCGAGCAATAAAGATGTTTGTAAATATGTGAGTACCATTTACCTAAATTTCTTTAGAAAATGAATAAGTTTACCTCTGCTGGTGATACTTTGTTCTTATAAGTAGCATACTCTGGGTGCATCGTCCTCACATAATATTGAATTAATTTTTGTATACCATATTTGTAAATCGTTATTTGAAAAGAGTAACTATGGAGTTTCTTGTCCGTTCTTCTCCATAAGAATCTACCTTTCCGAATGGACAGTAGAGTCACTTTATTAATGTAATTCTATTATTTTTACTGAACTGTAAACGATGACGTTCAAAAGTGCCGTTTAATGGCCTAATTGAAATAAACGTTTTGACTTTGACTTTGACTTTGTTTAGAAAATAAAGGTTGTTCCACATTCAGATTTAAATACTAGATATCAAAATGTGTTATCGATTTCTCATGGTAGGTACCTATACCCACTATACAATCCGATTTAAAAACGAAAGATTAGTTATAAAATCGAAACCAGGTGACTAGCACTCAGATCCTGAACAACTTTCGACATCCGCTACCGCAACGTTAATGGTATTTTGTTGGCCTCTGTGATGATACTAGGAAACGTCCATAGTTATAGAGTACCTTTTATACAATTAGGTAGGTATTGTGTTAGAAGCTCCGCAAATTGTCCCGTCCCTAAAGTTGAAAGTTCACCTACTTCGACACCATAATGATCGAATCTATACCAAAACCTTGTACCTACCTGTAGAAATGTTAGTACACTGGCCGCCATATAATTACCGCTTACGATGCATTTTACCACAATTAACATTTAGGTGCATAGATATTTCCAGACTGCCATTGTATTACTTAGTTCAAATTCAAGGACTTACGCAAAGCTTATGATCACAAAATGTTAAAAGATTTCTAACCTATTCGGGACCGTTAATGGATAGGGTTCGTCTGTTTTCAATATTTAAAACAGAAAGGAGTTACTATAGATTAAGTAAACTTTAAAAGCTAAAACAGAAGAAGCGGCCGCTTCAAAGGGATATAAATACTCGTCGGCGCCGGTCCGCGACAACGTACGGAACTCTTCATCTTGACAGCCAATCTTTCAGTAAGATAGACGATGTAATAGGTGCAGGCTGAGTTCCTATAACTTAAGGAACATAGGGCCATTATCAGCAATTTCTGATATTTCTAAAAACGTACGTTTCTTTGGAAGCGGAGTCGCAATTTTTGCTCGGCACAACATTAAAAACATAACTTTGGTCTACCACAAAAACGTATCGGAACCTTTATTACAGGGTTTAACTGAATGGACGGTTGAGCTTCTAAAAAATTCGATTTATGTAGTAATACAGGTCTCCTACCCTATCCGATTTCTACAAAATCAATTTTGAATTAAGTATCTAAGTACACATACATACATTATAATTAATTAATTATTGCTTTAGTATTTCTTGCACTGTTGAATGTCATTATAAAAAGTCAACTTTGATTTGTAACATTATCAATATCATTCATCCTTGAAGTTTTTTCTTGTCAATATTCCAAACAATCTATACGTTGTGCGGCCGATTGCGACCTTCAGGTAAGCTTTGATAGGGAATTGCGCAAGATCAACTCCAGTTTTACTATACTTCCTATGAAAACAACTTTTATTGGTAACTTAAAAATGATTATGATTTAAAAATGTAGGTATCCTATAAGCTTAAAAACTGTGTGATTTTTCGATGGAAGTCGGCTTTAAAATAAGCAATTACTCACAGCTCTCTTGCACAGTATTAAATTGATCATTTCCAGAGTAACAAACTTGTGCTTTCTAAAACAATTTCCAGTTTTAAAGGAAGCGATGTAATTTTTTAGATAGAGAACTAACTTAGTTGGACCTGCGACGTCCAGCGGACACATGCTCGAATAAGAATATTTATCTGTAGTAGAGTTCCTAATATTCTCGATGGTCCGGGTGGGCGTTGAGAACGTGGATATTTCGGGCCATTATCACGCGCCCACGCTTCGCTATTGGCAGAAAAATGTTACAAAAATACATCGTCGCAATTTATAGCAGTCTTATGCGGGGTCAGCTCTGACATTGATACCATCTTTGACCGTCTTAGCTGCGGCAGTTAAGAGGTCCCCCATGCATGTCTATCGATGTCATGTAGTGATCCTTTTAATTAGAACGTGTTGTAAGTTTTTCCCAACCATTCTTAAATGAAACCAAATGTCGTAGATCTTGTTTTAACTTTGAGTGTTATCTGTATTCCTTATCATTATTACTGAGAACCGAGAGACAGACGTAATGGAAGATATGTGTTCCAGAGCAGTGCGTTCTCTAGCCCGTTTCCGGTGGTTGTTTACAAAAAATATAATATAAACTCTTGTCCAAAGCGGCTATACGAACCGGCCGGCCGAGATACTTGCTACGATTAAAAATCGTTACAACTTCCGTTCGGGTCCGAGACGCGGAGCGGAGCTCCAGATAAAAAAGATAAATAAGAAAAATAACTTAAAGATCGATACGGTGGAACGGCGCTACCTGTTTTTTCACTGTGCTTAGCTTGCGGCCATCGTTCTTCTCTTGTACGTACAGTCCACAACCATCAACGAATTACCTACAACAATCGTTTCTTAAATATTTTCTGGCGAATGTCTGGATTTTCTGGGCACCAACTGTTTCTTTTCATATCAATCAATTAGGGTGTTATGATTTTTCTTTTTTTTATATAATCGTTTATGACTTTATGAGACTCGAGTTGCTAATGAGCTTCGCATGTTTCTTAGCTTTCTCTATGTAAATAGATACGATGTACATTGCTAAACTTTTTGGAAAATCCTACATGATAGGTCACGTAGAATTAGCTAGATTTAGGCATCTAGCTATATTACCGTCGCTTTAGAAAATTCATAATACATACATATTTGTATAAACCGAGCGTACGTCGGTAAAAAGAAGAATCCAAAATATAAGCACATTATTAACCAACGTATTGGATTCTGGCGACGATATTTAAGTCATTATTTTTCATATTCGAGCTAGACCAAATAAAGGAAAAATTAAATCCAAGTAGGTATAGAAAGAAACTTAATTAAGCATATTCATCAAATCAAAATTTGCTGAGGAACTCTCAATGAAACGATCGATTCTTAGAAGATTTATAATACTAAATGATAGCGCCGTCTGAGTGAATTAGCATCACATGATGTCATGTATCCGGCTGCATCCATAAGAGAGGCTATAAATCGAACGGGTTAGATGTTTTACTTCAGTGCAACCGGTAATGGAAGATATCGGATTAATAAAAGATGTCGATGAGACCAGGCAAGATGCACAGCGATTTCACGAGTGCTGCGCCATGATAATTAAGTGTTCGAACGGTGTGTCGTGGTGTGCGTGTGCTCGGCGCTAAGTCGATACGGCGCGGAGCAGGCATATCAAGTCTGGTAACTATGCGGCGTAACTCCGGTAGCGGCGCAACAGGTCTGTGGCGGGACGCGGGCGCGGGCGCGGGGCGGTAGGAAATCCTTCGCGCACGCACGCACACTGCGGCAGCGGCGCGAGTGTGCACCATCCGGTTTTGTTTGCGTGTGAGCAATGTGAACAGACGCCGCGCGCCTGTAGTGCGCTGTATCGAGTCGATCGATCAATGAGCTCGACATCGACTCGGACTCTTGCCTGCATGCAACTCATTGATTAACGCTATGAACGTGGAATTGTTTATTCATTCATGATGAATATTTTATATCAAATGGACGTTTTTCTTATCCGTATTCTAAGTCTTCAATTTTTTCCTCATAACACAAAGCTGCTTGTATCTTTAACCATTTCTCAGGCTAACACTGTATACGGCTTTGGCCACTACTCCGTCGACTTAAAAGCCTCAACAGAGTATAGGTGCATTGGGCTGTGGGCATTAGTCTAGTTGGGACATAAAAAATACAATCTAACAAACCTTTTTAAAATAAGTACCTACGTAGTATTCGTTTTGACTTGCCGATTAAGAGTCTGGCAAATAAGTTATTATAAAATCGATTGGTTTATGTCTAACGTAAAATTGTCTTTCCAGATGCTGATTCCGTGCTCCACGTAATATGTAGGTGAGTAAATCAAGCCGGCAATATTAAAGTACATAATTATGTACCTATATTATTATTTAATTATATAACACAAACCAAACAATCTTACGTACCTACTGTGGCTGATGCTATGAGTACTGCCAGGATGGCACACGACTAACGAACCATGCACAAGGATGCGGAAAATAATATATTAACAGTTACTTATTTAAAAAGAATCCGACTGTTATAGACACAAAATATTATCATTAAAACCTCCTGTCTTGTACTGTGTAAACAATACCAAAATTTAAATTATGCCTTGAAGACCTATTTCGCATCACAAAACTTGGTACTTCTAATATCTATGTCTCACAATCTCAATTGAACAAAGCGAAAATGCAAATCATAAAGCGATACATAATATCGATTTAGTGAAATTTTGCAGAAATATCGTCTAGGAACACCCGAATACCGGTTCTGCTACAGTCAGAAACGGTTGTTGCGAACGGATAACAGAGAGCAAAGTCGGGTGGCAACCAATATTGTCATATGTCATATGCGAGTACGTCGTCGTGATTTTTAAGGACCTTATCCACTGATAAGGAAAACCGCACTCCAATTTAGCGACAAAACGCGTCAAAAGAAAATGTTTTAACTTACAATCTTCGCAGATATCAATGCGCATGATCTTTGCATCTGATTTAATAACTAATGTACCTACAAGGAAAAAGCTCATTCATGATTTAAGCTCAAGAGCTTGATTATGTTCTGAGTATCAGCCAAAACTTTCAGTTTAAAAACAGGAAAACCAAGCTCACTTATTTGTTATCTATATATAAACTGTTGGAAAACCCCAAATATTTGTAAATATAAACCCCAAATAGTCTTCACTGGTCGGTGGTGTGGTAGGGCAACGTGAGTAAGCTAGTGAGTAGCAGATAGATTAAAAAGCGGTACACTCCTTTGACTAAATAGACAAGCTCCTTCGACGCTTGGACTAACAACGACACATTGGTCAATCGATGTAGACCTTAACGGCACAGGTGTGGGACGCAGAGTAGTGGTGGGCTCGGAATTTGCGGCGACGCTGCTCGACGCCCGGGCGCGGGAGGTGCGTGGGCAGAGGCTGGCCCGTTCGCCCACGGCGCCGCACCTAGCCGCAACGCCGCCAAGGTGTAAATCACGACACCTCCGTACAGCATCGCCAGTTACCACTACTTACCACTACCTACCACCAGCCACAAGCAGGAGTCAGATGGCATTTTATCCATTAAATGCTCTATTTCAATTGGATACGCATGTTACCAAGAGTAGAACTCCTTTTATAGCTTGTTACTGGGTTTAGAGGTGTAATTTATGATGACGATGCAAATGCTTTCAAAGCATCACAGCATTCTGAATAAACTTAATATTCTGGTTATTCAGAATTAAGGTACTTAAGTAGGTAATATCCAATACCAGGTCCATGGTACTTGTTCTAATTACTGAAAGGATATGAAGCATGATTTTTAACATGTTTCAGGTTTGATAACAGTAAATCTATGCTTTTAAGTCTCAATCAGTACAAGATGAAAAAACCAAAAGATTCCAGCATAAGAGAAAAATCGGAATAGTATGAAATACATATTATAAGTATGCTAAATTGACGAGATAAAGATTTTTTTAGTTCGACTGAGTTCTACAATGTTGCATTCAATTTTATTTACCGAGTAGAAGAAATGTCATTAAAATGAGCTAAACTGATTTAACCGAGGTTGTTGGTAGGTTCAACGTAGTTAATAAATTACCTATTATTGTTTCTTGGAACATTATCTCGACTGTGGGAACAGAAGAAAAAGTATCTTCGCAAAATTGCTACTAAGGATTCTGGGATGGCTACACTATTATCAGGGAAATCTCTTCGATTATTAACCTGGATCCTAATCGCCCACAATCAGAATGAAATGCTCTAAATTATAGGTGAAACCATGCGAGTTTAGAAACGTTTCTTAAAGATCATTAAATAGAATTCTAAACATAGGAAGACAAGATTGCAGATACAACACGAACTTTTGTCTGATAACTTTCGTCGTATTTGATTCATTTTCTCTCACTGAAAAGCCTGAACCGGATATACCTGCCAAACCACCCACATAAATAGATAAAACAAACAAAGGCGACTATATCCTTTACATTTCAAAGTAACCAATGAGCGATGTTATGCCATTACACGTTACATACTAGTATTTTAATTTTTCAACTTGGACAGATAGGACTGTAGAAATAATGGTACATGTATCCACCGATGGAAGTAATGGAGAAAAACTATTGGTGTCGGAAACGACTTTGTGATCTATTTCGTGAGTCATAAAGTGTAGTATCAAATGACGCAGCGGAGATAGTTAAGGCATATTCAAGGTGGAAAGTGATGTCATTGGCCCTACTGCGTGCTGTGGACGCTCCACTCGCTCTCTGTCACAGCTACTTTTGCTTTTCGAGTGAACATTGTCCATTCTGGCGGCACACGTCATTACTTTGGTATTTTCTAATCACGAGTTTTAGAATGTAGAATACTGACTCAAAATTGTTATGGGCAAGAACAAAAACTGCTATCCTAAATTCACCGTACCTATATGAAGAATTTATAACAGCTACGAACAAATAGCTACAGTTTAGATTTTATTGTGATAAGTTTTTGTAAATATTGAGAGTAACACAACGCTAAAGGACCGTGCCATTTCCGTGCACTTTGTAAAGGTGCGTTTTGCCTATGTTTAGTGTACTTATGTATTATTAAAATAAATGTATGGTGAAATGACGACAAGCTGAATTACTTAGGTTCACGACTAAGTGTTACAGATAATAAGAAAATGAGGCAAGATTAGCAAACGGCAAAAAGTTAAAAGAGAATGAATACCAGGGTGAACGAGGCTTTTTTAAATTACTGAACACTTGTTTGGGTGGTGATGTAAAAAGGATAATGTAATTTAAAGGTCGTAAACATGTCTTCAATTTGGTACGTCACTGTTAGTTTGGCATGCGGGTCGAGTGAAGTGGTGTGGCTTCCTGCGCTCGGTCGCCGGGAGCTGTAATAGTCGTCGCGATGGCAAGCAGCGGAGTGGCACGGAGGGCCGCTCGGCGGACGACGACGCGGACGGACGGCCTCACGGAAGGTCGACCGCCTCGTCCGCTCCGACCCCCCCTCCCTACACCTCACTTGCACGCCCTCACCCGACCGCTACGTGGAATTTATATAATTGCCTTCAATTAAAACAAGAATACACCGAATACCATCTTTGATACACAAACATAGATGTAGCCATTTTTAATTACTCATACACCGTTTAGTGAAACACTGAACGAATCGCGAGAATAATGTTTCATCATCTTAATTAGACGGCGACGAATATTCACTACTACACATCACCGGTGCGGCGCTCGTACGCACAATAACATTTTAGTATCCCATCTGCCAATTGTGTACGCTATAACAGTCCTTACGCAAAAGCAATGGTACAATATTATGTACAGAAGTTTGATACACGATGTAAATTATCGTTTGCCGTGTGTATTAAATAACCGCATGGGATAGGAACGGCTAAGGTCACCGACGATGAGTGTGTGCCATGAATGGACTGAGTCGTGTACGATACTCGACCATTCAATGAGATCCTTCATTCTAGCTTTTGTTATGACGTAATAGTCCGATCATGCTGGTCAATTAATTAAAAATATTGCCGGTAAAACTTGTGCCCAGACCAGACGCAAGTTTATCTCTCAGTTGTTATGTAAGCACAGTACATAGGTACTTGTCGATATCTACCTACAGCCAACACTTGGCAGAAAATAATTACAAATTATACTATACGTATTATTTATTGTGTAGGTGGGTTGCAATACGTGGGTTAAACTTCGTAAGAGATATTGTCCCTACGCTTCGCACATACATTAGAGATGAATGCGTTTATTTTTATATATATATACCCACGCATATGGAGCGGTTTTTACCTTTTAACTTAGATGACTTAGTATATTATGAGAAATCTTATGAAAGCTTAATATTGTTAAGAAAAGAAGATTCGTTTTCAAAACACATTAATATTAAACCTAATCTAATTCATTTCTCCGAAATAGGTCAATTACGAGATCGACACTAAAAAAAATGTTTAAACTAACTTGTCAAAGCCTCCAAAAGCTACATAATTGACGTAAAAGGAGGTTGGCTTTGTTCATATTTATACAAAATAAATGCTGGGCGTAAAGTAGTTTTAGATGATCTATCCGATAGAAATTATTCGGTCAAATTCGAAAATATGTTCGAAGCGCGACGACTCAAGTCGAATGGACGCAAAATATGCGCGGATCGCACCGACATTAGTCGCAACGCTCTCATTCACGTTTCTTTTATCTGTGACAAACATCCGGTATTATTTTCAACGCGTCCACGGCATTAGTACTCTAATATTGACAAACGATTCAACCATACAATACGATAGTACATTTCAGACAAATAACTACCTACTTAAATAAATCGTGTAACAGCTCTTAAACTCGCAAAAGATAAATTTATGTTCAAAACAGTACTAATATGTAACTAGACACGTTATTTCGTAATATAGGTATGTTGATATGAATAATAATTACTTGAATTCGTTTAAATATTATACACTTATCTGCAAACTATTATCTTTGCAATAACTGAAGTTTTTGAGCATAAAGAAAACGAGATAAAGTCGTTCGACGGTAGCAGGAAGTTCAAAGATTAAATATATTTGAGAAACAATGACAATGGAGATAACACGTAGCGTCGCCAAATTGTGGAAAATTAGAAACCAAACTCCACTAGACTATAAATTCAAGAATAAGAAGATCTATTATGATCATATTTATTAGATAGACAAAATATCTTGAACCTTGATTTTTATCAGAAAATCGTCTTAACAGGCGTCAAAAGTTATTTTAATTCCTAAAACAGCAATGTAGCTCCATAGTTATAAAACAGATGGGACCAATTTAGCTGCATAGGTGCAAGCAATGGCGGATGGAAAGTGCGGGCGGAGGCGAAGGCGGCTTCCGCTTCGAGTCAACTCGCAACGCCTTCAGAATAACAAACGAAACCTGATTTCTATCGACTGGGCCAACGATTACACCGCCTACTCTATCATGAGAACACTTTTATCCATAATGATTCAAGTAAAGACTATTATTGGCACGGAATTTTGGAAAGAAATCGTACATACACCATATAAATCAATATCAATACGATAACATGAAAACGTGACGAGATATCTCGAAGAGGTGTTGAGTTAATGTGCTTGCATCCAATTGAAATATAACAAAGGGTAACAGGAGCCATGTACGGCGAAAACTAAATTCTTATTAACCCCATTGTCTGGACAAGGCTCCAGAATAGTGGGTGGACTATTACATTCCATGAAGTGCGGCCATACAGCGTTCAGCTTGGAAGGCAATGGTGTCGTTTTCACTAACGATGTATACCTATTTAGGCCACCCATTGTCATTGTTCTTCCATGATTGGCATCACTTTTCGTAACTTATGAATTCAATGAGTGCTGCTTGAAATTGATGGAAGAATTGAGTGCATTAACAAAATATATAACTCGCAAACAATGAAATGATAATATATTTAACATAAAACACGAGAAACCATATTTATTTTCGTACTACTCGGCAAAAAGTGCTACTTAATTTAGCGTTAATGACAGTTTTGAGTTATTTGGCATCCAAGGCACAGAATTTACATAGACAACATAAAACAAAACGGTATCAGTGATAGTGTGACGGTTGACAGGACAGAATGGAAGAAGGAAGCGTGCTGCGTGGGCCATGTAGTAGTAAGTAGCATAGGACAAGGGCAGGAAGATGATTAACAATTTTTCTTATCGCAACAACATTTATGTAGAAGCATAAGCTCGTGAGTAGCAATATAGATACGCTCAATTACAATAAATACATAAGAATACAATGTAAGGAACAGAATATAAATTTACATGAAATTAGTAGGTATATAATAAGTGAGCTACTTATAGGTAACTACAATTATGTATTAATAAGCATGGGCGAGTCGAGAAGCAAAACTGGATCTGTGCACAAAATTCGACTTTTCTAAAGTGCCTGTGTCATGGAAAAGAAAAAAAATCATCAATTCAGCTGGTCAGATAAATTCTTTGAATCGAGAGTAGACCCAAAACTTTACCCAAGCAACACATGTAACAATAGAATCTGAAGCGAATGTACAGCCTCAGGTAGAGAAATATTTTTTGTTAAGGTTTAGTCATTCTTTAGTCCCATCCATTCAACGTCACAGTAATTGCAGGTTCTTTTGTTCTAATTTGGTTATTTAGTAATGTACGTGAGTGTCAATGCGATAAAGTTTTTTTTGTTTATTCATATTGTTCATTGATTTATTATAAACCATTGGCGGTAAAACATGGACGAATGAACTTTTTGCGGTAGTCACATTAGCTTCAGTTGATCATAAAAAAATTTGGGATGCTGGGGGATGTAGCCTAGCTAACAGTGGAACTGCAATTTGCAACATGTCACGGAAAATTGTAAAGTATCGAGAAGAGAATATCGTTTATAAACAAAAAAAAAGTTTTCAAGAATGGGTGAGATACAGCGCTAAGAACATATTTCTAATCTGCGTGGGTCGTTTTATAAAGTCGTAAGATTTGTAAAATCTAACTGCGTGTTAATGGTGATAGGTTGTAATGTGACATCCGTGGCGGTGTGGCGCTGCGTTATCGCATGTCCTTGACACAGAGACGCGGCGTGCACAACGCGCCTTATTGTCGCTGCAACCTTGCGAAAATTACCGCTCGCGATAACAGATGCCGTCGTCGTCGTCGGCGGCGCGTCTCTCGACCACGCGCTTACCAAAATATAGTAGTGAATGGAAACGTTACGTGCCCATGAATTTCAAAACATCGTTAATCTGAAATAGAATGCTAATGATGTTTGCTTCTATATAAATAAAAATATTGTTGTGCGTGTTCATAAGGCTTATACATAACGTTATACGGCATTTAATGGAATTTGCATGTTATTTCGACTTCGATATTGGATATGAGGTTCGCAGATTTCTACAACTGAAAGTACGGTGCAGTTGCAAGACGAATGTGGGTGGTATCCCGGTGCTGCGACTCTCGCCGACCGGAAACCCAATTCCCGGATGCGGCTGCGCGGGGGGATCTCGCCGGAAGCTTGGTAAACGAGCACATCCGCTGCCGCCGCCCGCGCCGCAAAATTTGGCACCGCGAGCGCTCGCAGCCCGCTTCCGGCCTCCACCCCCCGGACCCCTAACGTCGCTCTCGCCCGCGAAAATAGCGGCCAACCGCTCCGTGTACGCGGTTCATTCAGTATGGCCGCCTTCCATTCATAAAAAGGCGAGGCGCGGGCGGCGTGTTGCGCGGCGAAGGGAGGGCGGCCTCTCCCGCCGACCCGCACCCGCGGCCGACGCCAGTGCGGAATGTGCCATCGAACGGAACGGTCGTTTCGTCGGAGCGTAGCCCTAGCGCTCCCGGTTTTCCATTAAAATGTGTATAAGAATAAGTGCAGTGAATCCGCACGAGTTCGGAACGGTTACAAAAAACGCCGTCGTCGAGATTAGGAGTAGAAATCAACGAAGAACTTCAGCGAGGAAGTGAGTAGCGGCCATATTGCAGTGATAACCGCGCGACGGGCGGACGAGAATCGAGGCCGGTGCGTGGGCCGCCCCCCGCCCGCGCCAGGTGCCGCTCCGGACCGCGCCGGTCTCATGAACCTTCCCGTGGATTTGCGCGGCCGAAATGCGGTGGTTCTGCCGTATTTTTGTGTGTCAGTGAATCTTCCGGCGCGGTTTCGGTGCGGTACGACCACTTGGTCGCTAGGCGACAAGTAGCCTCAGTGTTGTGTGTTGGGCCGCTTGGCCCGAGTGCCCTTGTGTGTGGAGCGATGTGTGTAGGAGACGTGTGACCGTGGAATGTCTGCTTCGTAAGTACACACGGTGTCCTGACGTGGGACTTCTCGCCCACCGATCGAACCGTCTGTTTGTAAGGACACAAAACTCGCAGCAGATTCGAGAAGCTGCTTTTTGCATGTAGATCACGTAGTCATGCGTAGGAAGTTATTACATGTGGATAGCGAAGAAATCAAGCTAACATGAATGACGAGAGGCGACGCCTCGCATCGCCGCCTGGCGACCGGCACACGTGCAACGATCAGCGCTCATAGCGAGAACGTTCTCAACAAACGAGTTAATAATAATGCTTTCATTTATTGTATGATTCAAATCTATTTATACGGCGTTTGTAATTTATACTGAACAAAAAATCTAATCGTATAGTACTCAAAAACAACATGAATGTTATAAACGTTTTAGATTAGTTTTAGACAAACAATAACTATTTAAGTAAGTATTAAAAACAAATAACGCAATTAAGCAAGAACCTATAGTAATAATGAATATAACCGCATTATTATAGCAACAGAGAGACGAATTTCGACAGAGAGTTGATAACTGTGAACGCAGATAAAGAATAAATTGTAAACAATGGTCACATAAACTGTTAATATCTTGTAACGAACTCTACAGATAAGAAGTATATTTAGACAAAACAAAATAAGAATATTATTTGTAATGTAACGGCTAGTTTTACGTAAATCTTGTTAGATTATAACCGCAATTGAGTAAAACACCTACTTGTATCAATAGCACCCATGAGAATTAGATGGAATTAACTTGTGAATTTTACAGAAAGGTATTTGAATGTGAGTAGGCAGTAGCATCGCATTCATCAAGATTACAACAATGTACACATGTACGTTCTTCTTAACGAAAGACATGTCTTTGTATTTGTAGTCTTCAATTATTGTACTAACAAACGAAAACTAGCACAACACCTTTCTATTTTTACGTTTAATAATGTTAGTCATTCTTCATTCGTTTTTGATATTTTTCCATGAATAAAAAGGATGCTATACTGTGCAAGTCCATATCTCATTTCTACAGAATTCAGTTGCATTCCTATTGAAGAACTCGGTAATTAATTGATATTTCATATATCAGAAGTTTATAATACCAATAGTAGTTAGACACATTTTGGAAAATATAGGTACAGAATCAATTGATTTCTAATAGTTCTAATGAGGGAATTGTCCCAAATTGTGTATTTTGTTTAGAAACCTCAAGACAACCTGATTATTCTTTAAACCACGAAAAACAGCAATAGCCACAGTCAAATTGATAAATATGTAACTGATAAATATGAAATTGATATATTTCACATTCATTATATTATGCATTAATATAAAAAATTGACTTCTGAATGGTCAATACTTAATGGGAACCTAAGCAAAATATTCCAAAAATGAGAAAAGGAACCTTCGAAGAAGAAGAACACACCACAGAAAAATTACGACTTATATAACAAACCATTTTAAAATAATGGTACTAGAGATTTCCCAACATTCACAAGAGAATTTGAGATAACGTGTCGATTGAGAACTATTTATATAATGAGTATAAAGTTATCAATTAAGTGAAACACGCATATGTAATTAAAACGACTTCGATAATTAAAAACGCTTGATGCATAGATTAAACGTAAAGTGCGCCAGCTGCCTGGAAGATTGAAGAAAATGTAAAATTAGCTTAATGGGTGTAATAATGAATACATTTGAGAGCTAAGCAGGTTAAACCAGTAGTATTTGGTATCTGTCTACTATTTTCTTAAATAAGAGATAAAATATATTTAAATTCGTATTGACTATTGACCTATGACTGAAATCGATAAGGTGAGAATAAAATAACGCTAAAATATTGTTGACATAAATCACCGTATGCCATGACTACATTGAAAAGATAAAACTGTAAAAGGAAATAATTAATGCAGCAAAACTATCTTTCCAAAGTGAATAGTCTCAATGCACAAAATCCTATTGAATGGATGAATCCAATCACTTAAGAAACAAGTCTGCTAGAGAAAAACGGTCCTACACTATGATGACTTCAACTACGTGACTAAATTAAAAAATGCGTAGAAAGTTTCAACCTAAGCAATAAGGCCGTGAAAAAAGGTTTGATAAATCTGATGTTCATTTGAATTAAAAGACCTTATGAAAAGCCAGTCTCAAGAAATCTCCATTCTAAAACACTACTTAACAATTTCAAATTTTCGTTAATACTGTAATGCAGTACTTGCACTTTTCACTTCTTGCAAGCAAACGTTAGGTCCAAATCGGTGTGAATACTAAAAACTCCAAAGCGAGCTTAGAAATAAAGAACAGCCTTAGAGCAGTTTCGACACAAGCCACCTACGCAGTTTTAATTAACCAGAATCTGACTGTTGCTCAAGACCACAATGCATTTTTGCAATAATTTGATTCATGAATATAATGCAATGTAACTTTTGTCTTAAGCACGCAGAATAACTATTTGCCGGATAGTTATCATGAAATAGTGCCTAAATGGGGTGGAAACAACGTTGTTGATTAATTGAGGATCTTTACGTCTACGTGTAATGCTAATAATAACTCGGCTCGCCTTTGAACATGAACTTTTCTACACTGTAAAATATACAAGTTGCTATGGTGTACAATATAAAATTAAATAATAATAATATGTTTTCTAAAACGATAAGATTAAGTCTCCTGATTTCCTCAATACTGCAAAAAGTACTTATCTCGTTTGTTATTAACGATTCAGACACGAAGCAGGCAGGCATAGAATATAAGTTTCAGTCACTGGACTGTACATGTGGATGAAAGTGACAAATGTCTAGTGATTTAGTCTTGTTTTATATGTTTAGTGTTGTGATCTGTTATCTAATGTGATTGTGTGTTTGCTCGGCAGGTGGGGACGATGAGGGAACAGGAAGGCGACGGCCCGGAGAGCCGTTAGCCGTACTCGATGGATGAGTATGGCGGGCCGGCGGCGCCGCCCCGGCCGCCCAAGCCGGCGGCGCGCGTCCACAGGCCGACGGGCGCGCGCCAGCCCACCGTGTCGTTGCTGCGGCCGCGACCAGAGGCCGAGCGCGAGCGGAACGCCTACGTGGAGGCTCCGCGCCGAGCGCACGCCGCGCCCGCGCCTGCCCACACGGCCGCGCATCAGCCGCTCAAGCCGGTGACGACGCAGCCGGCCGCCGCGGCCGACAAGCGGCGCGCCGGCGCCCTCGCGGCCGATTCGATAGTGTGCGACACCTGCGGCCGCTGCCGCTGCGAGCAGTGCGCGCGCCCGCGCCCGCTGCCATCCCGCTGGCTGTGCGGCTCTTGCTTGTGCAGCGCCGAGGCGTGCGTCGACTACGCGTCGTGCATGTGTTGCGTGAAAGCGCTGTTCTACCACTGCGGGAGCGGCGAGGAGGAAGCGGGCGAGCCGTGCGCGTGCGGGCCGCGGCTGGCGTGCGTGGGCGCGCTGGCGCTGCCGCTGCCGTGCCTGTGGCTGTACTGGCCCCTGCGCGGCTGCGCGGCGGCAGGCGCGGCGCTGTACGCGCGCTGCCGCCGCTCCGGCTGCCGCTGCCCCGAGCCCCCTCCGCGGCTCTCCAGTATTATCTAGTCCCGCCGCGCGCCGCCCGCGCCCTCCGAAGCGCCGAGTCGAGCGGCGCGACCGCGTTGTACAAATATTTATTTGCGAGCGGAGAGCTTCGGACTGCGCGGGGGTGGACTCAGTGATTGCTGTGCCTGGTGCGAGTGGTGTGTGGTGGCGCGGGGCCGGCGTCGGACGAGCGCCCCGCGCTCACTGAGTGAATCGTCTACGAGTACCTTGTAAATATAGTCGTATAGTGTGAATGTACGTGAACGTGTCGCCCGAACGTCGAAAGTCTCAAATTTTCTTGAGACCGTAACGTGTCATAAGAAAACGTTAACGTTAGTATTTTGGATTCCACAAAAATCCAGAGAAGATTAAGAAATGAGATATAAAACATACTTATTAAGATGTAGATAATTTACCATTTATTTATTAACTGAATTTGTATTTATTTGTAAATAAAACGACAACATTATATTATAAATACGAATGTTTACTACATTATGTTTGTTTTTTTCTATTCCTTGGGTATTTTTAATCGGCCGCAGTAATCTGTTCTAATAGTGTACTAAAACATAATCTTGAGAATTTGTTACTTACAATTGCGATGCAGGTTTCAAATTCAAGCAGTCACTGTAGGCGGGATCAACCCTCAAAACATAAACTGCACACCAGCTTTTACAACTTTTTAAGGTCTTTTTGCACTTTTAATAAACATATTTGAAACACAATTTACATTTATGTACAAACTGCACTACACATAAATTAATAACATTTGGAGTTATCACAGAATTCACACAATAAAATTATAATAAATACTATAAATCATAATTGAAAAAAGGGTATATACTAAAAAGTAATTTTATGAAATAACATTTACAAAATTTAATCTAAGCAATTCTCTAACTCTATAATTACTTGGGCCGCTCCTATAAGAGATTATGGCAAATATTTGAGATCTATTTGGACATGATGCAATATGAATTGTATCACTCTAATTGTAAGGTAGATCCACAGGAGATAAATAAATACTAAGAAACTTTTTGGAATATGTTTTATAAAATAAATCTGAACAGTTGCTAAACAACAGCAACTATTTTATTGATGATTACATTATTATTTTGTATCATAAGTTGTTCAAATAAGTATTTGTATCATTTATTCCACATGTTAATAACATGTGGAATAAAAGATACAAATACCTGATACCAAGACCTGTTACCTATGTGCTTTCTGGTCTTCACTAGGCTCGGCCCAAGTACAAACAATCAGGCACAGACAGAAAGCAAAGGAAAAATAAAGCAAGTAAGTAAAAACACTAATATTTCAGTATCAAGCACTTCTCATTGAATAAAACTTCAAGCAATGAATGGATGAATAGGTAAGCAATGCTAGAGGGTAGTTTTTATTCATATAAAGCACTAAAAGCGGCGGGCGTCCCCACTCAATTTGGCAACGCGGTACTTTTTGTTAACTTGCATAGCACAGCATATCACAAATATCTAGATGTATCGTTTTTTAAAGGAAATTACAAAAACGAAGAGCAAAGTTTGGAAAAAAAACAAAACTTCGCAAAAAAAAAAAAATTTCGAAATGTCAATCATCAAGACTGTCAAAATGTCAGTGATTGTCTATGAAGGGTCAATTATTTTTTTGTTACCATGCCAAAGTCTCTCAGCCTTTCAATATATATATATATGCCAGTTAGCATTGTTATAATGTTTAGAGATTTTGTCTTCAATTAACACTAAAAAAATCTCATAAAATTAACACCCAACAAAAAATAGAACTTATTGACGAAATTTCGACCCGTGAAACAAAAATTGTCATAATAATCTTGTCAGTAAATTGGAAAATTGATGTTTACGATGGTACCTACTATCATGAGAATGGAATTTCTTCACACAAGTTGTGAAGTAGGAGGCGTTCGTTTGGAAGGAAGTAGCGACGGCTCGACGCGTCATCGGCGGCGGTGCCGCGTCGCGCCCGTTTCCTTTTACCGTCACCATCCGGGATGTTCGGAGCACGCCTCCTGTTACTCTCTTCCTTCTTCTATCACGTACACAAGTAATAAAATACTGTCATGCGCCTTTTGAATCACAGACATTGATAGGTTTTACTTTGTGAATATTAATTATTTAAGGCTTCAATGAAACAGAAGATTTGAATGAGTGTAATTTGTGACAGGAATAAACTGCGAAATAGTGTGGTCGTTCATCTTTATGATCAAAATAAAAGCTAGTGACAAGTGGCCTTGGCCATTTAACCTTAACACACAGTAGTCTACTTATTCTGTTCATTACAAAGAAAGTAATATTAAACATAACATGAAAATTAAACAAGATACAAAACACATTACGTTGCACAAAGTGTAACTATTTACTAGTATTGTTGAGTTGAGTAAAGTAGTAACTTTACTCAACAATACAATAGCTTCCACTACAATTATATTTTCCCCGTATGGCCTGGATTGTTTCCCGCTGCTAATTTAACACGTAACTAGTGCGTACGGCCACTGTTATATCGTTTTAAATTGGAACAACAGATGTTGACAGGCTGTCGACAACGTTGTTTGATGGCCGGATGAGGCCTGGCGATGTGGTTAAAGAATATTATTGGTTATTGGGCGTAATTGTAAAGGGAATCAGATATTAATAAATTTGTAATCCTAAAACAGGCAGGCAAAGATTTTTTATTATTGGTAATACTGCTGAAAATGTCATCTTGTTCTTTTAATTTATATTTTACCCTACCATAGATAATATGATCAACAAGTGTATTACTAGTTTAAATTTATGGTATTTGTATAATAGGTATTTGTTTTCGTTTTTACTATTTCTTTCTAGAATCTCAATACGTAGATAGATTTATAGAACTTCTCTTCAAGAATTCGACTCAGCCTTAGGATTCAGCAAATTCAAGGCTTGGCAAACGCGGTGACAGATGGAACTTTATTTATGAACTAAGTACTTCCCAATTTTATTCATTCGCAGCGAACGTTGATTGCTATCAATTCCTAATTTTAACGATTTTTTTTAATGAGGCCCTCATTTTTTCCAAACTTTGTTTTGACAAGCTTTGCCACTTTATGTCCTGGCATATCCTGCTTGCATCAATTTTAACATCAGTATTAAACGCTGGCCATGTATTCATGTTGTGCTTACGGCACATACGACATAGGGAATTTTAATGTTCTATTTTGCATCACGCATAGGTAGGTCCTCCGTTCAGTTTTTTATTCAAAAAACACTTTTCGATTTCCTTTGTAATAAATATGTCAACGTTGATGTATTATGAATTTATGACGGACCTGTTTGATTCAGATGAACTAGTGTTTTTTTTATAAAAAAAGTATCATGAAATGTGTCGGGCTGCGCCGGAGTCGGTCGGTTGACCTCTGCTACGGAGGAGATGGATCATCCGCGCCATTGTCAGGTTGATTTGTGACCACGGCTGCCATTTGTGGTACATTCTGGTTTGATGTACACTTTGTACAAGACTATCGTTATTTCACTGTCAAATCTCGCCAGTTATCGAGCGCATTCCTTGACCTGTGCCCTGAGATGCATCATGCAGTGCCAGTTTGATTTCTTCGATGTTCGCTTTGTATTCTTGAGGGTCTTATTCATATCTTAAAGGTTCAGTAACTTCATTTCCTTTGCAAATTATTTATTGTGGTCTCTAAAATGTTTTCATTACCTGTGAGTACGCACGTTCAACATTCTAGTAGCTACCTATTTACAAAGCGGGTTTATTAAAAATACGACTGGTGTGCCTTCATAAGAATCCCTTATAAAGAATATAATGGGCCGAACCTGACAGCTTTCGATCATTGGCTGAACATTCCGATCCAATGACACACGCTATTGTGTTTTCTAACGTTAAAATATTCCTTATAAACGACAGGTTTAGAAATTAACAATTGAAATGTTTATACTCGTATGTGTGAGATTTTCAAACAATGAAGAGTACGTACTTGTGCGTGTAGCAACATCGATTATAATCAATTGATTTTTATATTCCTACATAATATCATCAAAGCATTGTTGATTCATTTTTTTACCATTCAGTTCCTGTCTGGAATGATTTTTATAGGTAGATATCTTTATCTACCTACTACTTAGATATCTTTATCTACCTACGTTATTAGATATCTATGTATTTCTTACAATTAATTTTTTGATATTAGGACTTGATCCCACACTTTTCTAGGGTCGTGGCAAGGTCGTAAAAGATAAAAAAAACGTTTAAAAAATATCCTTTTTCTTCATTAACGTCTTTTTATCTTTGGAGTCCAGCACTAGGACCTAATTACAGGTCTTGGGAAAACAAGGGGAATAGGTAAAGTATCAATAATTTTTTACTTCAAAATAAGAAAGCCGATTTTGAAGTCCGAAATTGTCTTTCCAAAGAAACCTTTCTCAGTTACCTATTATGATTGTCCACTCTACGTTTCAGTTCTTAAACCAAAATGAATAGATAATAAAAAAAAAACTTTTTTACAAAAAGAAGACAACCGATTTCCAAATAAAAAACACTTTATTTTCCACTTTTAGTGGTGATACCCCACAACTTAGTGACATTATTCCCATAATGAGTGGTTGTACTATTTGCCGTTAAGGTGTTACTTTGTGCCCCTTTTCAGTCCAAGTCCAGACCAGCTCATAGTTAAGTAAATATCTACATTGCTTTGGTACTAGATTTGATTGATTTTCAGTTGAGGAGGTCACTGGTTTATGTTTGAAGTTCACCGTCCAAAGCAAATGCAATATAGCTACTTATAACAAAACCCAACGCAAAAAGAATCATCAAGATTCGTTAATGAACAATAAAGTTATGCCCTAATAGATAACCCCCAATAACATGTTAATTCAGATTGACTTGTTTGCATCTGCGTACCCCTTCACAGGGTACCGGCGTGAAGTTATATTATGAACTGGTGAAAACAATAAACAGACATGCGATTTCAGCAATCCCGGGAGGTTTGCTACGTATCATTTATTAAAGAGTTCAAACAAAAAAAGAATTATCCAAATCGGTTGACAATTGGCGAAAATATCGCTGAACTAACATTTTTTCTGGGATCCCAGCATCAGATCATGACTTATACCTTCCACCATCAGCTCAGAAATATGAGATGTTGATTACCAGGCATAATTATCTGAATTGTGTAAGAAAAACATTGTAGATATGTGCCTTTAAAATTCGAGGGTTGCCCTTGATTTTCCTGGGATCTCGTCATAATATTTTGACTTGGCAAATGGGACCAATTCAGGAGTAGGTATAGGCTTTCCAATAAAAAAAGAATCATCAAAATCCATTCATAATTGACGGAATGATCGCATAACAAACATACAAAAAAAGAACATACAGTCGAATTGAGAACCTCCTCCTGAAGTCGGTTAAAAATCGGGCAAGATGTTTGGCGATTGTTTGTACGCATAGCTGCAGTGAGTCGGTCGCGAGCGCGCGAGCGTAGCCGATAAAGTGGCAGGTCATCGCGCAGGAAGTCGCGGCGCTTCAAACAGGCCACATTCTGCCCAACGAACAGATAACAACTGTTGGGTAATCACTATAACGACCACCGACAGTTGCTAACCTATCTCATCATAGGAATTAGACTACAAAAATTAAAAGATAAATTGGAGACAACAGCATAGTGTCATTTTTACGAGTGTCTGTCTTGATGTTATATAAATTATGTCACGTAAAATTTATTAGACACCCAATCTTATTTTTCCTTGTTTACGAAGTTCGACGACTGCGTGTAAGATAACATTCGTACACTCTGACGAACTTTACCATTTCTTATGAATAAGACAATGCGCCTTCGAGTAGGGAGGAGCCCTGTCATTCATAGTGCGCTGCGCAACTTCGGGGCGGACTATAAAATATCGCCTACTGATTTTATGAATTCGAAGGGACTTTATCCTTTCCTCATTTAAGATTATTGACGTCAAGGCACATAAACAGTTTCTGCTCAACGAAACCATAAATCGATTCATTCATATACGACGTTTCGCTTCATCAATCAATCGTCTATAAATAAAAGATTCAGAAGGAAGCGGCTTCTACTGCGATCGAATACTGACGTCAGTTACAATGGGCGAGATGTTTTTTTATTTTATTTAAAAAACATAATGTAGAGTGCCTCACTCGCGCAAGTTTCTCTCAGGGGATATTGTCATGTTTCTGAAATACTTAACTGTTTGCCACTTAACAGCATCTCTAAATCCAGGTTTAGAAGGCCTAACAAAAATAACTTTACCGCATACTTTTTTAAATAACCAAATAACCTTTAATTTTTAGAAACTCTAGTTTGAGGAAAATTATTCAAGAAAGACGCGACGATTAAAACAAAAGAACTCAACACCGAGTCAATAAAAATGAAAGTCATTACAATTAGAAACTGAAATAACCACAATTAAAATATACCACTATAATGTGTTTTAGTCAAAGCAAGATAGGAAGCCAAAAGTATGGCGAAATAGAAAATTGTGAGTTTGTCATGAAATGCCACAAATACTTAAAAGATCATTTCTTGAAAGGGGATTTCTGTCAAAAATGATAAGACAAGAAGTGCAATTTAATTAAATGGAAATAGTATAGTTACGTAATTCAGCATATCAAAAAGATTCTACCGATGGCGATTGGTGTAGCTAAACTTATGGGCCCCTTATAATAAATAAGTTTAATGCAAGGACTGGTAGTGCGATACCGTGCAGTCTCTTTAAAATCATCATTCATTCTTAATAATATTTTGCGTTAAATAAATGATAAGTATCATAGACTACATGAGTCATCAATTTCACTTCCAGAGTTTATTACCTATCACAATCGTTAATAGTGTGAGTGGGCAGCTGAGTCGCTTCGACGCCATTCATTTTATCAAGTCCGACATACGTGTCGCTCTACAAACACATAACAACAATGATCTTTAATATTCTCGAAATACTTTCATTACGTACTTAATTATATGTGATACTACGCTTGTATATGTCACCGGAAAATTGCAGACTCCGTAAGATTGCAATAAATCTTTATTAGATTGCAATTTCTCGAAATATTATGAAAAAAACGTTTTTTATACAATAAATCCCATACAAATTCAATAGTTTTCAATATATCCGTGTCTTATTAAGAGAAAATCGTTTACAATTGCACGCGATATTTTACAATCTTACGGCGCTTGCTACTTTCCGGTGACATACTTATACATTTCGTTTTGACGTTAAACATACTAAAATATTGTACTCAATTCTAATAAATGGTCAACTTTATAAATCAGTCAATGAACGAAAACTTCGATAAATATGGTAGTATTTTACAACCGACTATCAATCATAGACTGCTAATTTACTGAAGAATAATCAAATTTGGAACACGGCACAAAACTTAAAAAATATTGTCTTTAGTTGGAATATTATTGAGATTTTCGTGTCGCGCGGCGGCTGTAGCGAGTGGGTAGCGAGTTATCATGTGCAAGAGGCGGACGATATCTCGTACAAATTGGCGACGTTGCAAACTACGGTCATCGGGTCATGCGTCGGCACAGTGTAGATAAAAAATCGTCCTCAATGTAGGCGTCGTCGGCATCGTAACTACTGGCACTGTCTATACGAGTCTGTAGTGGAGCTTGCTGCTCTCACCCATTCATATCAGAGTACCTTGTTTGTTTTGATGTCGCTAACGCCCTTATTGTGTGTATTTGTTTACGTTACACTGAATTTGTGGTTAGGATAATAATTTACCAATCTCATAATCTAAGTAGTTATTCAGTGTGGGGTTCACCAGGGAACCCATTTGGGTTTCTGTATGTACCCAACTACTGACATCTCCAGAATTTAATTGTAGGTACATCCTAGAAAGAAAGTATTGGTCATAAAACAATATGAAATAAAAATACAGGTAGTTGACACGTAATTTTTCCTAAAACTTACATAATTAAGTAAGTATACAAGTGTACCTAGTTATGAATTCATTTTAACTTGACGTCAAAAAGTCCTTGTTCGTACGTAGGTGTAACTGCAGGCGAAATGAATGACGAAACTAATAAAATATAGCGAGACATTTTCTACTCTAAAACCTTCAGAGACTTGTTCTTAAAATGGAATTAGTATATAATAATTCTCACGAAGTCTCTATTTCGAGCAAACGATTCAAAAATATAAAAAATAAATGATTTTCTTATTCAGAATCGATTAAAATCGAAGGAAAGGCGCGAACTCAAAGGGCAAAGAAGACTCGAATGCGCTAGGACCGCGACTGTCACCCTTTCAATGGAAACGTCTTGGTGCGAACAAGTTTTTGTGTGGGTTGTCTCGTGGGAGCCACCACTTTATCCTATTATATGTGTTATAGACGTAAGTAAGTTCGCTATTTAACTTGTGGTAACTAGTTTTAGCTGAGATTTTAGATACAGCACTCTATGTAAGAAGTACCCACTTAGATACCTACCTTCCTTCTTCACATTTCGTCAGTTTGAGGTATGCAGAGTGGGTTGAAGTTTGTAGTTTGAATTAAACGCGAATGAATCAACATTTGACTCTTGTTTCTTTCGTTTAATTCATAATTAAGGCTTAAATACAACACGTTTCAAAGCTGGTTGGATTGGTGAAAATTTTCAAAACTAGGAAAACCTAAAAACTAGACGACAGAGTTATGAGCTTCTTTAGAAGAGAACAGTTAATTTACTCCTCTAGTTTGTCCTCTTAAATTAGCTCATTATTCACTACATAACTAACTCAAGAATAAGCAGTACCACGCCATGAGGTCTCTTCAACATTCTGGGGGACAATTACGTCTTAGTTATGGTTATGATGAGTAAGAAGTGCCCGTTTAGTTAGCTTTCTCACGTGCATTACCTCATTTTGCTTTGAAAACACTTCATCAGCTATGTCCACTATATTATCGTCCAGTTTTAGGTAGACAGGTAATATTACTTAAGTGTTTAGTTACTTTTTGACAGAATGGTAAAGGAACCAACAGTTGAATTTAGATAGATAGAGTTAACCCTATCTTTACCTAAAATCAACTGTGCTAGAGGTTATTTTTAAAGAGGTTATTTTTAACTTTTTAGGGTTCCGTAATCAACAAGTAACTCTTATAGTTTCGCCACGTCCGTCTGTCTGTCTGTCCGTCCGTGGTTTAGCTCAGAGACGCTTAGCGCTAGAAATTTGGTATACCTATTGGGTATACAAATTAATCACGCCGACAAAGTGGTAAAGTTAAATCTTGAAATACATTTTTTTTAGGGTGGCCCCTCTACATGTAAACCGGCGATGATTTTTTTATCGCCTACCCCATGGTGTGGAGTTTCGCTGGATAGGTCGTTTAAAAATATTGACGGTTTGCTAAAACCATGTTTTCCATCCAAGGATCCGTTTGCGGTTGTTTTTGGAGACGTTAAAAAATCACAGCAGTAGCATATATACTTAACGAATTTAAAAGGAAACTTTCACCGCTACCTAGGCTTAACGAGTTAATGAGTAATAGTCGATCAACTTATAAAATGGAACTGTGTAAGTAAAAAAATTCTAATAATTCCATAGAAAATGACTTAAAACCAAGTGCATTTGTAACTTTGTAATGTAATAATAGTTAAGTACTTTTTACTATTTTTCTGGCATGGCTTAGGAGACGAGTAACTACGGAACCCTACACTGTGGGTGGTCAGCTTGTATATAGTAATTATAGACACAAAGTTAAAATATAACGGTACTAAGCACCTCATTTTCTCCACGATTTGTACAGAACAACCGGACGCATAACAGTCATAACAACAACGAAATAATTCAAATATGTAATGATACCTACTAATGATTAATACAATATTATAAATTTCACGGTACGGACAACTTTCACGCGGACCTGTGTTGTCAGTTCCACTCCTGCGCAATAATGTAGCAACACTGGCAACACCAACGCCATGAGACGTTGAATTTATTTTATTGTGTACTTATAACAAGGTTTGTAGGTAGGTACTTTTAGATTCAAGAACACATAGGTACGGACCTATGTGGATTTCACTCTTGAATTTCTCTCCTAAACAATTTGGTACGATCTTGATAATCTTTGACCGATGGGTACTAAGTACAAGATGTTCCATGAATTGAAATTGACTTTCCATGTAGGTAGAATGAGCACTTAAATGATACAATACCTACCTACCTGTTCTGTCCAATTCTGGTAAGATTAGAAGTTTAATTATTTCTCGATCTAAGATGAATCTCTAGAGCTTGTGATAAGTACTTACTTGTTCGGCCATTTAAATCATCAAGAGTGATTTTGTAATACCTAGTGAATAGGTGTATAGATGAAAAATTAAAGAGAAGATATTTTGGGGATGTCCATCTATAGCATGTTTTTTTTTTATTTAATATGGGTTTGCTCTTGACTCTAGTCTAGGTCATAGATGACAGAGACAAAGTCGAAGATGGAGCGAGCTTACCCAGAAGAAGCCTGTTCACTCTAATTTTGAAGAGATTAGGGTTGTATGCGTTCGGAAACACAGAGCTTCCTTAGCTTAAAAGTGAAAATATAACCTACCAACCGAAGTATCTGCTATTAGAAATAATAATAAAGAAGCTATAGGCATACGCGCTCGGGGTTATCATCACATATCACATATGGAGTACCTACTGTTCTAATAAGTATAGTTACAATGCATTAATAATATCGTATGAACACAGGAAGAGCTCCGGTTACGACACCGCCACGATGATAATGATAACTACCTACTTGATAAGTTTTTTTTTTATAGACGCTGCATTCGTTGAAACAAAACTTGCAGTTCATGGAAAAATAATAAGTAGGTATATTCGGAATGAAAAAGTTCATCGAAAAACAGTCGGTAAGGCAGAAACTCACCATCCATTTTCCAAGTATAAACTCTATATTTGGAATATTATGATTTCTGGAGCTTGAAATTCTGACAAGCAGTCTTTCCAAGGGGCCTGTAATTGAGTTGTGGTATAAACGAGTAGGTACCTACTGGTACCAGTTGCATCCGGTTAAACTGAAGGCGACCCCAACACACTTGGAAAAACATGATGACGTTGATATTGATAGAATTCGTCTTGAGCTTCAAGAACAAGTCTTTTATCCAAATCATTCGAACATCCAAGTATCCAACTTTAAAAATTGTATCTTTGAATTTATTCTAGTCCTACTGATTCTGGTCTTACACATCCTTACACTTTTAAAAGATCCACAATCCCCGATACAACAATTCTTCGTCCAGACTCTTGTGAAGGATCTGCATGAAGAGTGCTCGGATGCTTGAGCAAGCATATTCTTCTACTGATGCCACACCAGGGGCATGAGATCACGTTAAAATATTAAGTTATATCCTATTTAGAGCTTTAGGATTTTATCCCAAGCTCAATAACAAGAAAAGAACAACGTTCAAGTTTAAAACGTAACGATTCTAACTAAGTATCAGTACCTAGGTTTTGCAACTGGTACAAGTTTCTTTAATGAAAACAATATCTATTATATAACACATAGTTGGCATGGCCGTTTACGCAAACAGAAATTACTACAAACGTCCCAAATCACTCAATGGAGGAGGAAACCGACAATTTGACCGTCGGCGTATGAATGCGAGTGCAAGTGTAATCGACATTGCCATTACATGACAATACACGAGTGTGAATTCCATCGTAATCGGATGTGGTGGTACAAAGCGGACGCGCGTCCGTTCTCGTCCGGCCGGACACCGGCCCGATGCCGAGATACGGACCGCTCCCGCATCCGGCATCCCGTTTGACAATGTGACCTTTGTTTGCGGAATAAACTGACTTCGGAAATATGACGCACGGCCGGCCGTGGCCAAACGTATGCAGATTTGGTGATGAATCGGTCGGCGACCTGCCTCAACGGATTCTGAGACAGATGTTGCGTTTAGTTTTAAGAATATTGATGTTTACCTCTCAACTACAGCTGTATATCGATTGTCAGGACAATGATCTTCGCTCTTGCAATGAGATTTTTCAGAAAAACACAGACACCTTGGCCTTCTTTCTCAAATTTCATCTCCTCATCGGTTCTAGAACTGAAATTCAAGTGACATTTAAGTTTGATACTATTCATTTTCTCAAGACGCTACATCTCCAACCATCTAACAAAAATATTACTATCGATCTCCATCGTGTTGAAAACACGCAATGTTCGCGTGACGTTCTCCGTTCATTCATACAGCGGCCTACGCGCCACCCCAACCCCTCCCCTAGCCTTTCAATGATTTGTAAGGGTTACGTAAACTGCTTTAGTTAAACACGTATAAAGCAAGCTTGCTGCTACACTGACTCATTCAGCACTACTATTATACGACTTGTTTAAACTGTGATTACTTTTAGATGTTTTAGAAACGTTATTTTGTGGCTTGAGATTAAACCTTTAATGAGGATATTTCGTCGTAGATAAAGAGCACCTAAATACTGCTGGTCATCTAGGTGGCAATAGTGCAACAACAAAACTGTTTGTACAATTTAATTCGTATTTCTGTAATTATATTTGCCTATGGTAGATACTAGCTAAAAATAGAGTGCAGTTCATCCGAACTTGGACGTTAAGTTTACAAAGCAAGTTTCCGATAACAAAAACATCCAGAAATCAGACGTTCAGGGATTTCCAAGTTCGCCTCCTGAATATAATTATGCAAATATCCCTCTATACACAACGTATAATCTCCCCCTTAGCCTACGTAGTGAATGGAGCAGTAGTGTGGGAAGGAGAGCATTGAGGGTGTGGGGAACCTCCCTCTGTTCTCTTAGTTAAGACCTAAGCCATGATAATCCGAAGCTCTTTCATAATCGTGCCCTGAGTGTAACGTAATACCAACTCTGTTTACCTAACTCGTGAGGTAACTGCTAATACATGTTTAATGATATGTTTGTGCTTACTACATTATACATAACATTTAAATAACATCGGTGCATTTCAAATTATTGTTGATTTTGTTGAAAACGTTTGCAATGATTGTGTGACGTAATAGAGTCCATTGATTTATGTTTTGCGCGTATTGATTCATAATCCTAGGTACGTTGTGCCAACACGAGCAACTTTTCAATGTCGTGATCCGTGGAATCTTGTAGTACTTCTATGGTATTGTACGAATCAGTTTTGTTAGAATGAGTGTTTGTTACACAAGCGATTGTGACGATGACGTCCGCTAGAAAAGTTGTGTCATTAGAACACAAGAGGTACGAGTAGCGAGGATAATAACAGTGGTCTACAATCTAATTAATGCTGCGTGTAAGTCTAGAAACAGTGTTGTCCGTGTTGGCGCAATTGAATCGGCTTGTCGCTAGCCCCTTGTTCGACATAAAAGGATAATCGCAAAGATTAGAATAGTCGCAGATGTGCCACACGGCTTCACCGTGTGTTTGTATTGTAGAAAGGTACCCTCAGTTTGCTCTTTTATAACATATGCATCTGGGTGGATCTTTAATAAAACAAAAAGGACTTGAATAGAAATGTAACAATAACAACACCTGCCAGCGAAGAAGGGTTCTATAACGACTATGAACACATAATGGGAATGGCTGATATTGCATCAAATAAACTAATTAAGGTACTAGACTAGAACTAGAAAATTAAGATTATGGTCCTCTTACTTTTATAACAACTAGAATAAATATAAAGATATCCATAGGACGCTTTTCACAATGCATATGAATGTGGAGACCAGTAGTTTTGGACTTTTTGGGACCATCATATCAACGAAAACCTTCCTAGTTTCAATTTTAATCGACTCTTGTATGCTAGATGTTTGACATAATTATATGAATTGAAAGATGAATCTGCAAAAAGATTTCCATTCAACTGTTGAGAGTCGCATTCATGAACATCAATGATTTGATTGATTGACCTTATAAATTAAGTGTTCTGGTCGATTGATTGATTGTATTTATAACTCACGAGTACTTTGTTGCCACGCTGAATAACACCATATGGCCGGGATATTACTTTATTATTTATCATAGGCAACGATTTCAACATTATTGTCATCTACATTAAATATTATAAAGTGACAGCGATGCGGATGATTTTTTTTATGGCGCCGTATTTTCGTTAGGGAGTTTTATTAAAGTGTTTATAGTTAGATTAGTGTATATTTAAAATATAAAATGTACATGTTTATAAAAAAATAAGTTCAACATTAACTGACGGATGAATTCGATTTTTTAATTTTATTATAATTTAATGTTGGATGTTACAGCGTCTTCAACAGAAGTTAAAAAATCTCAGATAAGCATTAAAAAGCATTTTTGGATGTGCATATATTTTATAGTGTATTATAGTATAGTTAAAGTGTAAGTACCTACCTATAGTTGTTTTTTTTATTTTGGTTTGTAAGTGAAAACTTGTAATTGGCCTTCATTATAATTAGAATAAGTAAGCATGCCTACTAAATAGCTGTAAGTTTTCCGAATAATATATAATAAGTAAAACAAGTTAAATAACATACAGGGAAAACATGTCCTTTGCTTTAATTAAATAAAACACAAGTTACAATCTCGCATGTATTTAAATACGAAATACAAAATACTTTTAATTCGTGTATTTGAAATACAAAATACAGTACTTATTTTAAATATTTTCATTCACAATATAAAATATTAAATATAAAATACAGTCAGGTTAGGTTAGCCTTTTTGCTTATGAAAGCTATAGAGCGCTCTTTTATTTTTTGAAGCCATAAGTAGTTGAAATACTAACTACAAAATACCTCAGCGTCAGGTATTTGAAGTACCAATTACAAAATATTTTTTTAAGAAGTAATTGAATTACAAATACTTACCAAATTCGTACATGTATTACAAGTACATAATTCAAATACTGCCTAACCCTGACTGTGACTACATAGAACTGCTTTGAATGAGGTGGTAAAAAAACCTCATGCCTTAGTAAGATCACTTTTCAACGAATCAGAGATACCTATAACTGCAGGCTGAACATTGTCTAAGGTGATACATTATTTTACAAATTTTTAGTTTCCAATTTGATGCAGAAAATCAAAAAATCGTAACAGAAAACTGGAACGAGGCAGAAACATACCTAAGTACCTATGTATATATTACTTTGAACACGTGACATTTCGGTACCGCATATCAACCCCATACATTTGGACGCGTTTTTATCACTGATAGAATACAACCTTATCGAGACTATCTTTTCGATTTCAAACGAAGTGTCGATTCTGTAGTTCTCATAATCTCGCACCCACAATACGAGCCTACGCTACTACGTCCGTCTGCTCCAAGAGGAGCCGGGGCCGTGGGCGCTGCGTAGGCGGCGGGCGTGTAGGCGAATCGGCAGCTATATACATACTTATAACAAAATGTTATTCGCATTTGGGCAATTAATGTGCGACGCGATAGGGCTTTGACGTCATCACACTTTCAAATATGGAAATTGGAGGTCCGTTACGACGAATCTGTCAAATCGGGAAAAAAGGTATTTTTATTTTCGAATTTTTATTCTGGCAAGATAATGTATTGAAATAAAAAGGAACAAACAATTGAAAATTGTTTTTCTGGAGGCTTTAATATTTATAAGGCCGCCACAGGCATGTCCGGTCAAGCAGTCGACAACCTCATAGGTTGAGCTGCCAGAGAACACTAAAATAAAATAAAAAATGTTTTTCTCCCCAGGAAGACGAGGCTTTTGATGTGGCAACTGCTCTTAGCTAGGTATACCTAGCTACGAACAAGGGATATTGTTTAATGCTAGTTGTCAAATACTTTAGAAAGAAAACAACATCGAGTAGCACAAGGCGATAACGAACAAACAATAAAACGACCAAAAACATGAATGAATTTTTCTATCGATAGAATGATATTATTATTTTTACTATTATTGATATTGACTAAACCCTGATACAAGACCACTACTATCTACTTCCAACTCTCAAATATTTTAATTTGTTAAAATGTTGATACTATGTCGCCATTCTAACCGGATATTGTTAAACTCGTCCGATTTTAAAAAAGTGTGTAGGTTTACTTAAAAAAAAATCCTGTCAAGAAGCTACCTACTTATCTACGTAAAAGTTAAGGTGCCACCTGGTGGTTTTTCCTACATCGATTTCATCTTTAAAAGGACAACAAGAAATCAATGTTTAAATAGAGCTCTTAAAGCTCTAATGTACTTTATTGCAATTATGCATTTTGTCAAAGGAAAACTAATTTGTCATTGTGGTTAATCAACAGAACAATGGGGATTTCTCTACTGTGAAAAAAAAAGTAGCTAAACTGCAGTACCATAAAAGTGCTCTTAGGAAGTGTTTCTCCGCTCCGTCATAACTGTACCAATTCTAACTGGATATTATGGTAATGATGGGGGTAGTCTAAGTAGCCGATACTGCGATGGTCAATTTCCATTAGGTATGCTAACTCGTTTGTGTAACTTATCGAGGTTTAAAATTCTTCTACGCAAAAACATGTCCCCATAAACAACAAGTAGAATATCATACATAGAAAATAGGCTGTTCAGCGAATCAATTTATGCACTTGCGGCAGAAGAAGATTTTCCATTTTCTCGACGTGAAGATTTTCCATTTTCTCGACAATGAAAAATCATAGCGTGGTGTGGCGGTACGTTGTAGCTTCGGCGGCAGTCGGAGTGGGTCGGGCGTGCTCGTGTTAGATCGGCCACGGTCGGGCGCGCTCGGCTGCGCGTGCGTCGCTCTCGGCCCTGCAGGAAACAGGAAGTGGACTAACCGCGGGCTTCCGCTCCCATTCGCGCCGCTCACCGACCCGCCGGACGCGCACTGTTTCATTCACAACTCTTGTATTTTGTGCCGTTGAAGTAATATTATCTAGTTGCTTGCTAGTAATGTTGTGAGCTTTAAATTACACACCGTGTTATCCGGAAACCTGAGCGTAACACGAGAATGTTTAAACTATCTCCGGCTGGCCTTACCGATTTATATTGTGATTGTAAGTTATTATACTTAACTGTATTCTTATGACGAAAATATTTTTATGTGTAGGAACTTGTAACATGAATGAATATTGAACGTCCATTAATGTTGACGTAATCGCTCTAATTTATGCCTGATGGTGGCTGTATAATTGAATGGTTATTTATTAATCACAATATATCCGAGTAGGTATGTATAACATTTAAACACAATATTAATACCAAACACACTAAAGCTCAGAAAATACGTAAGCAGCCTTCTCGTCTACATTATGTTTCTCCATAGTGTCTCTACCATATCTGGAAATCACAGTTACCGGGAAGTTACTAAGTGATTTTGGTTGAGGATGTTCGACGAAACCCTATCTAGCGCACTTTTCGACTATTGAGCAGAGATTCAGCTGCTTAGTTACATATACAGCTTTTAAACCACTATGCCACTGCTTGATGCTTTATAGCAGTTAATTTTCTGGGAAGAACATCCAGTTACCTATGGATAGAATAGAATAGAATCAGGCAAAAGTCTTTCGTGACAAAAACAAAGGCTATATGCAAGTCCTCTCAATTTGGACAAAATGCATTGACCCCTGTTATAGCTACGAAGCCTGGAACAGTGACGCACTTGGTGACGTCAAACTTTGGGCCCAGACGCGATCGATTGGACTCAAATGTTTCGTCATTGGTGCAATGGATGCTAGGCTAGCATTACATGACCATACCTACTGAAAATACTTAAATATTATTTACATAACAGCTTCTGCGTCACAGGCGTAGACTAGAAGTCTAGTAGACGGATAGTGATCCATTACCTTGAGGATTGGCTGGACTGCCGAAAAGTCAATATATGTATTAGGGATTGAAGACTGCATGACATGTCGGTAGCGCATATTCCATTTTTTTTTATATTGATCATGTTGAGTGAATGTTTGCACTATGGTCTTCAGGAAGAAAGTTTGAGCAATTGGAAGACCTATAAAACTGGCATGAGCCGAAAACTGGTATTTGTCAACAAAACAGTAGCAGTATCAATTATGTTATGGAGGAGTTTTGACCATCGTAAACAAACAACCCCATAGTTCAATTTTACTATTATCTTCACAGGAAGCACAAACATAATTAGGTATAACGCACGCAGGCACATGATAAGAAGGTATGTACAAATTGGCACCCATTTCCAAGAGAGACACAATCTTCCTTTGACCAAACTCAATACCAAACTTGATCCCAAGCGACGCCGACGTCAAATAATAAAGCTAAAAAATTTACCACGTCCAAAACGTTATCAGAAAACTAATCTAGAAAGTGGAATTTTATTTAGTGTGACGAAATTACCCCTGACGTCACAGCGGGAGGGGTAATTAACAGGATAAGGGGTGAGGTTATAGAGAGGGCTGCGGGGTTGCGACGTGATATCTCAATGAACGGTCGGGTACTCCCGTTACGTCAACAGTAACCAAGCTAGCTTTATCGTCACTAGCATAACAAACAGACTTTATTTGAGCGGATTAAGGTTTCAGTTTGCCTAAATTTCAGTGTTGCAGCAGCAACGTTATCGTGTTTATTGAATGACGTGCTTAGTTGAGCGACCCTCGAGATTGTTTGGATGGATAAGTACTTATTTTGTTTTCATACACGTTTTTATTAAACTCTGGAATTCAATTAAATTCTATTTAGTTTCAAGGCACTGTGACGTTGTTTTGTTTTATGATGTCTGTAAAAATACACTTCTGGACACATCTATTGGCCCACCTTAGAGTTTAGGTTTCGATGGCCCCTACCGAAACATGATTGCTAGATTGAACAAAAACTGTTGATGCAGTTTTAAACCTGATACATTTTACCATCTTTTTCGATCGTATTGTTTTAAATTTGATTTCAGAATACCATACGACATGGAGCTACGCCTAACAAGTCGGATATGCGCCTTGTTAAAGGCAATTGATTTTTGAATAAAAAACATGTTTTATCAAATAAAGGTTTAATTTAATAACGCGTGTTGCCTCCATGGGCATCTACCACAGCTCTCATACGATTAGGCATAGAGTTTATCAACCGCTCTATGCAATTTTGAGGGATCATCTCCCATTCCTCTTCTATGGCAGTTTTCAACTCCTGCATCGTCTGGGCAACTGGCTGACGAGCCCTAACACCTCTTTTTAGCTCGTCCCACATGTGCTCAATGGGGTTCATGTCTGGGCTTCTGGCTGGCCAATCCATAACTGTGATGTTCACATCCCGAAGATATTCCCTGACGATGCCGGCCGCATGGGCTCTTGCATTATCATGCATAAAAAGGAAATTTGGGCCCACATAGTCCGCGTATGGTATCACGTGAGGTTCTAAGCACTCACGAATGTACCTTTCAGCATTTAATGTTGGCAGCCGTGGTCCTGTAACAACCTCAAGTTGAGTTTTGCCGCTCGCGGATATACCGCCCCAGACAGTCCATGAGCCACCGCCATAAGCAACCCTCTATTCAAAGCAGCATTGTGCGAAACGCTCTCCCTTACGTCGGTAGACCTTCTTCCTTCCATCATTGCCATGTAACACAATTTTAGACTCATCAGAAAAGAGTACACGGCTCCAATCTTGCTGTGTCCAATTTAAATGACTGCGTGCGAAATGAAGGCGCGCTGTTCGGTGGGCTCGCGTTAGTTTGGGCCCATTAGCTGGCTTGTGTGGTACCATATCGCGTTCTTTTAACCTTCTCCGAACAGTTCGAGCGCTCACAGATACTCCGTGGAAGTCGCGAAGTTGGTTTTGTATCTCAATGGAGGTAAGGTGACGATTTCTCAAGCTGGTCGTCACGATGAATCGATCCTGCCTTTCAGTTGAGACCCGAGATCGTGGCCTTCCTTGGCGACGAACAAAGCCGCCAGTCTTTAGGTACCTCCGATAAACATTTCGGACCGCAGATCGACTTAAATTAAGTTGAGCACTCACGTTTCTTTGGCTGTGTCCGGCCTGAATAAGTGCCACAGCTTGGGCGGCGACTTCAGGTGAAGTATCCATAGATTATTGATAGAACCTCACCTTAATGTTAAGAATAAGTAATGTTTGTTGCAAAACCAAAGATATCAATCACTTTTTCAAGAATTAAATCCAAGTAAACCAATAAAACCAAGTTTTCTTAGCATTCGATTGTTTGATATCAACAAACAGGCTCCAAATTGTCTTTTGTTTCTTTAAATTCTGTGTTCGAAATTCAAAAAAAGACTATTGAATGAAATTGTGAATTTGCCAGGTTCAAAACTGCATAAAAACTTTTTGCTCGACCTAATATAAAATTTTAGCTAGGACCAAACGAAACTGAAAACACAAGGTGGGCCAATAGATGTGTCCAGAAGTGTATATTGTTTTTTTTTGGCTATTTGAAGAGACTGTATACCTATGCGGGTTATATCTGTTCTGCACACAGTTCAAGTGTACTTCGATACTTCTTTTACCATTTCAGGGCCAAATGATCTTATGAATACTATTAGTGTGAGACGTTTTTCACAAGTTGTTGGACTGATCACAGTTGACGAGAACTATTCCCTACAAATGAGAACTACAGTCATAGATTTTGCAGTTAATTATTATATGAATAAAGAAGTCAATCAAGCAATCCTTGACAGTAAGCAAACGTTAATGCGGCGAAAAACCTTCATAACAGTTCATCATACATAACATACCTCCTGCCCTCTAAATGCCTTAATTCAACAACGCGGTGTTTTTCAGCTTCAGTGAGCCCTACCTTCATTAAACTTATCTAAACAGAGTCCCGCAAACAAGCGACAAATGGTATTGAGTGGTTGCACTCATGTATCTACCTACCTATTACAACGTAGATAAGTTACAGAAGTATCTATGAATACGATACGGTAGTATCGTATTGATACCTCACCTCGATACTTGCATGACATCAAACCGAAGTACCTATTTGATGATCTATTCCGGTCATGGTCTGAAATTAAAAGTATGGCACATTTGCGCGATTTTAACTTTTTCTATTCTCCGTACCTATAACAGTGGAAATTCCTCTTATCAATAAATTTTCGTATATTTTTGTCTTTGCATGGCTCTCATTAGTAAGTGATAATTGTATGTTGCTAGGCTTGTATGCACTTTTAGGTCAGAGCCTTCTGTACTCCCTTATTTTGTGACCACCCATTGATGGCGGCGGAAACATCAATGAATGAACCCCGACTCCATTCTTATTTCACTTCCGCTATCCGTCCTTGTCACCCATTTCACAAACCCAATGTCAGACAGAGAGAGAACGGCTACTTACACAAAGTGCAATGGCAACAATTTTATTGACTGTGAAAGCGGTGCCGCCAATGTTTAGTTTGAGCTAGCTTCCGAGAAAACTAATAATTTTAGTAAAATTTTCTTTATGCATCATTGTATGTGTATTTCTATTGATTGACCAGGATTTGAAAAGCGGAACTGTGGGAGGAGTATCTGGCTGGTCTGACCCAATTCCTGCAGGTCAGGGTCGGGTAGCAACGTCACCAACCTACGTCATAGCGAGGGGTCCAACTTGGCGGGAACCAATCGCGTTGCAGGAGCTACTGGGCAAGGCAATTCAAAGAAGTCTGTCCTGTTGTGTTGAAATAAACTGGAACAAGATTATTGGTCAATGGCTTGCAAGGCAAGGATGAAAATTAGCATTGGAAATATAATTATTTACTTGAAATTATATTATTTTTCTTGATGAGCCAGCTGAGTGACCTCGGTCTTACTTGATTGAATGAGCGGGTCCAGAAGATGCGAGTTCACTGCTGCTTTGAAGGCTGACAGGTGTTAAAAATCATAGATGCTGCTTTAGGGTTTCACAATTTGGCATATGGAGGAGAATTGCTGAATATAAAGTATACATTTCTTCCTACAAACTGGCATTGCAGGTAGCACGTCACATCCGCACGTGTTGAATAAATTGCAACTTGTGTAATTGGACTCTGCTTAAAGGACCGTTCTCAACACGGCGTAGATTTAAACATACTACGGTTTAAATCTAGGCTCTGTTGAGAACTGCCTCAAAACTATCTTATGTCAATCGTATCACATGCCCATATTGACAGAGCTTTTCCTTTATACAAGCAACAATGTAAACAATAGTCTATCTAAACTGAGTGATTACGTGGTGCAAAGCAATTTCGCACGAAAGGTGGTGTAAAGTACAAAGGAGTCCTTCCTGCTGTCTAAAATTTAAGAAGAAAAATTATATAATGTAAGGTATAGTAGGCGCCAGATAATCGTGGAATAACGGTCATTGACCCACCTACAATTATTGACATTTTTAATTTGAAAAACGGAATTAATGACACAAAGCTGTCCCGAATCATCATCTCTCGTGATCCTTAACATTGTCTAATAATGAAAAACGATTCATATTTAATTGTTCAGGTACCTATGAACAGTTATTAGGGAAAGGTCAATGTACTTTATTCCACATTTATCTGGCGCCTACTATAGTTAGCATATACCTTAGGGTTAGTTTGTTGCTTCTCGCTCGGGCGTGGAATCGAAGGGAAAACAGGATCGGTTGCTATTGTAGCATAAAATAGTTTCGAAAACCAGGCAAGGTCCGAAATTCCCAATGATATAATATCAATTTGGTTTAAAAGTAATTTTCTGAATTTCTGAATGCCTGATAGGTCTCTGATCTGGTATAAATATATAAATTCTATATAGGTATATAGCTGCTATGTTTGGCTATCAGAAAAACAATGGCCAATCAGATCGCCTGGTTGAAACTTTATTTGAAAACGGAACAGGGGGATAGTTGTTTCGGGGAAAAGCTCTAACGTGGGTCAATTTGATTTGAGCATCAGAGTAGCTTGTTTTATTTTTATATGGCCGAAGCGTATCGTGATCAAATATGGCGTGATGTGAGGCGCAGTAGGTACAGTGAATAAAGCCTACGTCCGTCTGAAAGTAAGCTTAAACGACAAAGCTGTTTTGGCAAATTCCAGTTATCGAGCCCACGTGTTTTCTTTTTAAGGTCTGCCTACAATGTTATTTATATTTAGATTTCGGTTAAGGAGAATTTTGATGATTGGATTCACAAACACACTGTTAATATTGAATATCATTCATTTGGCGATCATAATTCAAGAAACGTTTCGTGTTTTTTTTTCAAATTTCTAACGGTCTCTATTTCAAAGACGTTAAAAATTAAGCTTTTATGAAAGGAAACATTAAGAAGGAAATAATAATTGATGCGAACAGGGAACATGCGTATCCGGTGACGGCCGGAAGTAGCGCCATACGCCTCGCTCCGGAAGTGACGCGCCCCTTTCTTTCGCTCCTTGAATCATGTGCAAGCGCACTTCATTCATACAGCGTGGGAGAGTTATAAAGGAACTAACCGTAACTTCTAATTCATGAATGAAAATAAAACGACAATTTACAAAGGTATGCTGGCATTTAAATAAAATAAAGTGTATAAAACTATTTTTCATTTGGTCGGTTAATGCCGTGTGTTCACTGAATGAAGCCGAGGGGAGGGTATTTTTATATACCGACCAACTGTGAGTTTCTGTACTATTTTTATTGCGGTATTATCTAAATGCATGTTTCTTGAAGACATTTCGGTCTCATAACAAATTAGTATTAGCTTAAATGCAAAAAAAACTGCATTATGATAATAATCTTGAATCTTAAATTAATGGGTCTGTCGATAGATCCTATCAAGAAATATATTTAAAACAGTTGAATGAGAAACGAAGTCTGCCTAATGTAGAATCTTAAAAATACTCTGAGAAATTTTCAAAATCAATTTCATCTAAATGTCATCCATCAAAAATAGAATGTGGCCAGTATTACAGATACTAAAACATTATTTCTCGATTTAAATTCGACAGAACCAAAAAGGTAATCAAGGAGGTCAATAAATAAATAGTTTCGTATTGATAGTGACTGATTTATGGTTTTAAATGGCACGTCTCCGTAATTAATGGGTCCGGTAGGCTTATTTGGTATTCGTGGCATTAACATTGTGAGTGGTGTAGCTGGACAATCTAGTTTTCCATTACGATTAATATACATAATTATAACATAGAGCTTAGATGTACATACGTACGGGTAGGTACGGAACTCGTTGCGGTCGTGTACAGACTACAAATGAGGTTCTAGCTAAGTACCTGCCTGTCTTAAGATGTGACCTATGTCATGTGTTGGCAGTTGAAATAGATTTGTTTACAACGACGCTGACATTTATAGAGGCGAGCTTTATGCAATATGCAAGAAGCGTTACCTTACTTGGTATGTAGTATCTTATTGCTTACATATCCAATGACCAGTGATTTGCACTTTTGTCCCTTGATGTTCCACAATCTCCAGATGTCTTATATAAATGGACCGTTATTGTGGCTATAACAAGCAAGGAGTTATCTTGAATGGAGGCCCATCTGCTACAAAATTGCTGCTAATTGATGATTCAGTTAATTTTCAGTAACGTAGTAACCTCTCACCTAACAATCAATGAGTGCTAGCTTTAAGTGCTACAAGTATCTAATTCTTTGTGGGGCCGACGTTCCTTTGGTTATGAACTTATGAATCACTCTGGGTTTTCAAGTACTACCTATTTAGTCCAGGGTTAACTGGCCGGGTACAATAAGCACCCTTAGCGCTATCATATAATAGATAAGTACAATAAGCACTCTAAAGGCTCATCATTGAGTCAAATCTGAGGTCCTGTGGGTCTGTCGACTGCATCTTGTCTTTACTGCAATTTAGTTCCACTTAGACTGTTTGTCGAAATTGAATAGGACATAACCTAATAGAAGTACGGTCAGCAAAAAAAATCGATGAACACTACTACTTTTACACAAAATGTAAATAATTGAAAAATTATTCGATTTCGCGTTTTGCCATTTCATATGACATATTAAGATTTATTTCTTAAAATGTTACCTACTCTTTTTCGATCTATTTTCATTATTTTGCTAAAAAATTACGACTTAGAAGAGTTGACCAACTTTTGTCGCTGATTGCCCCTTGGGCTCTAGTCTAAAACGTTTACGATTGACCACGTGACATTAAGAACTTTGACATTTATGATCGCTGATAGGATTTCATTTTATCAAGTCTCTCTTGTAGTTAGCGTTACTCTATCGTGCGCATGAATCACAGTTTACCAAAAAAACGGATACTAATTTTAATAAGTTTCCTTCCTGCCAAAAAACTCAATACCTCTTATCTGACCTGATTGAACCCTGCTGGACCGCGGAACCAGCGAGGCGGTCAGCTTCTATGATTAATGGCTCTTATCTCGAGTATCAGCAGCTATCGATAGCCATTCAAAATATATTTTTATACGCAAGTTGTATCTAACAGGAAAACACTAACGAATAATGGCGGTAGTAGACCATTAAGTATAGTTAATTGCAGAAATAAAGGCATACTTTTCTTGTCTTTTTAGCGCCACGCTTTAAATACTTAGTCTTCGTTCAAGTCTGCATTTCTTTTAGCTGTTAGGCATGCAGTAGGTACCGAACTACCTCGTATTAGGAATTTTTCAGGTTTCACCATCATAAGTCTAAGGATTTTCAGCTTCGATTGGGCCTTAGCCTGGACAAATATTTACTGTTGTGAGTTCTGACTTTTACTTTTCGCCAACTGTTCTTAAATCTAAGTCTACGATATCCATGTTTGTGACCGTAGGACCAGCCGCGGCTTCGGCCTAAAACTTCCATTTCAAGGAGTTGAATTATTACTGGGCAGCCCTTTCCAACCTAATGAATTATTAGGCTATTTTTGTAGAAATTCTGTCAGACGCTAAGTTCAAGAGAAGTTTAAAGGGATTCGAACATTTTTGTATGGTAGCTGGCATAGCCACAAGCAGGGCCCGATCTAGCTATTTAGCCGATCCGGGCAAAGATAATTTTCAGCGCCCTTTACATACACTAACACCATATAAGTCATGAGCTTGTACCATATACGTACATACAATATATGATATTGTTGGCATTATACCTACAATATTCACGTCAGACTTTAAGGCCTTCTGAAGAAGTACCTATACGAAAGTTGATGAGTGTTTTCATGTTTGTAAGTATACAATGTGTCTTTTAAAGAATTTCACAGAAACTACTGAATTGATTGAAATATTTTTTTTTCGACATACCTAATTATATATCTTTCAACTTCATCATCATCAGCAACCTACTTCGACTCACTGCTGCGTATGGGCCTCTTTTCCCTTGTGCTATTTTTCCCTGTCTCGGGCTAATCTTGTCTGTGTATGATGGATGACCCTTTAACTAAGTGTACTTATAAAAACATTTTTCATCAAAATCGTTTCAGGACTAAAAAAGATTAAGACCAAGCTGTTAATATGAAATCGGTTCGTATGTATTTAAGTTAAGGTTCATACGTTACTTAGATTTCTTAAAAAAATATGCAAATTTTGTAAATAAAATTTATAATTTTCTGAGTATATTAAATCCTGTCGCACACCTTGTGTTCTATTGACATCATAGCCGAAACCTGCAATAGGCTTGCCAGTTCAGAAATTAAAACCGGCTGAATTTCGAAAAAAATCGGATGAATTTCACCAGATAGAGGAATTAAATAACTTTGTTTCGGGCGACGAAGTGAAGTTGTGCTGTGAAGACTGTTCTTGTCTTCACAGCACGGGTCGGATATTTTGTTTGCCCGATGCGCGATCTCCATTCAAAAACACGTATTCCACAACGATCATCAGTTTGGTTTTTTCAAGTCCATTCGGAGACCGATGCGTAGGTACCTACCTACACTAAAACTATGACTTGCCAATTCCGTGATCCGTCATGATTCTGAAGCTACATAGGACGAAATAAGCGAAGCAGACGAAAAACAACTAAGTAATACATGTGCTAATATGCGGTAGATTGTATTCTAATAAGAGTTCTCGGCTTGATTTAGCCATTAATATAATTGAAACACTTATTTTGCGACGATAAAGTGGTCTTTACGTGTTCTTATTTTCACTTCCTTTCAATAAATGTTTAAATGAAGCTGGAAATTATTATTTTAATTTAATGTAATGGATATAAGCACGTAAGTAATTAATTTTTATGATAGCCATTGTTGTGTTTTAAAGTTTTTTTTAACTTTCCTCTACCCATATAAATGTCACCGGGAAATTGTAAACGCCGTAAGATTGTAAAATATCGCGTGAAATTGTAAACTATTTTTTCTTAATAAGTCAGGGAAATATTGGAAACTATTGAATTTAGATGAGATTTATTGATATCTACAAAACTATTTTTTTAATATATCGGGAAATTATAATCTATTAAAAATTTGAAGAAACAGTCTGTAATTTTCTGGTGAACTATACTTGTTTAACGGTGCACCGTAATTTTGAAAAAAAAAAGAACATAATGGCGGCCGGGTGGCTTTGCCACAAAGGTTCTTTCCCCTTTATATAAACTAAATTTGATGTTGGTAGTGGGTTCAGGCTCCTTTGTGTTGATTTCGCATATTGAAAGAATCAAAGTTCTTTATTTCCTTGCTGTCTTTACTTAGCTGAGTAAACAAAAATCGGATGCGAACTTAATTTTCATAAGCATTTCACAAAAACAAAAGTGCTACCTACACATACCTACCTACATCAAATTACATAGTATACCTATAGACATTCAGTTAATACCCATAATTGCTACGCCCATATTAAAATTATCCACTCAAGCAGTTTCTAGAAACTCTACTTTATACCTACATACAACATGCCAACGCATTTCCACTTTAATACAGAATTTTGTGTAACAATGACTAAGCTAATACAAAAACTAAATCCATTGATATAATCGACTGATATTTGCGAAATACAATGCCTTTTAACGCACAGTGTGGGCTGACTTGCAACCGACAGCTGGTGCTTCATTCACTTCATAAAAACCCCGTAGCAAAACAGCACTACAACCTTAACAAACTAAAACAAATGAAGCTCTATTTTCAGGCTCTAAAGTTGAAACTCCTTTGTTGCAAGTGTAGATGCGTCGTTTCTGAACAAAGGCAGACGAGGTTTACCAATAATTATGTAAGTTCCGTTACAGGCAACGAATGCCCCACCTCCGCTCTTTCATTAATAAAGCAAGTAGTGTGTCCAACTGAATTAGTTTCGTTTCGGCGTAAACAAAATGATGGTAGCACGCGAAGGTTGACTCTGCACGCAACTATGCTAATACGGTTACATTATTGATGCAACAATCACGCTGATTATCTAGTCCAGATACCATGCGGAGCAAAAGCAGCTGAAATGACAAAAAAAGGATTAGTAGAAAAAATGAATAGATAGGTACTTTGGAAGTCGTCCTCAAAAATAAAGACTCAGGTTTCCAACAGCAAAGGCATCGAATAGACACAATATTAATATGTATTCAAACTTTACAACGATAGTCTGAAACCTTTAGCCCAACTCCACTTCTTTCAAGTCAAGTCGATTTCAAGCAGTCTGATGCAGTTAGTGGCATCAGAACTGTGATTGAACTGCAACAGACTTTAGTCGTTTTTAGCGGTCGTTTTTTTGGCAAAGTCAATATTTTTAATTCCTTCATTTTAGTGAGTTCTATTTTTAGAATCGTCTCATCGAGCCCTTTATCTTGATACTCAACCCGATAGATGATGACTTAATATGGCGCCAAAAATCTCAGCCATTTTAATTTTTTAAATCCCCAGTATCAGTCTCACAATGAAGACGAATCTAACGACACCTCTCAAGCTAAAATCCATCAAGCTGTTTAGGGTATAGAGCGTGCCAAAGAAATATACATACATTCATACACTCAAAAAACATGGCTTATTTTTTTCGAATGTATGTTTATTTTCTTCTGGCACAGTAGGGTAAAAAAGTAATTACACTATTAATAACAAGTCCACAGACAATCGCGTTCTTATTATTGCAAGTCTGCAGGCGCAGACTCTGTTCCCTTTTGCGCAAAACGGCCCATTCATCTCTCGTAATTAAAAATGGTAGCGCCGAGAACATTATTTTGCTTTTTACTTTTTACATGGCCAGACAGTTAATGTAAAGCCAAGGTACAGTTGCTAACAGTTTCCTTTGGGAAATTTTTCTTCAAACCTTCAATTTTTTTCGCGGAATACAGCGGCATCTCACAATATGTGATAGTTCACACTGCATGGCATTTATTGCTGCATTGTCGTGAGAGCTTATACCGTTCAGTTTGAGACAATCCAGTTCAATAATTGTCTACAAACGTAATTTTCAAGTTCATTGTGCAGTACCTACTTTGAAAAATAAAAGAGGAAGATAAAGAGTTGGAAGTCCTAGATTCCCAGGATCTGATAATATTAACGACACACTACCGAACAATGTCTTCTTTGTACAATTGCACTGCTGTTTCATCTTTAAGAATAAACAGCCGATCCTAAACTTAAAAGAGTGAAATTATTACTTATTTGGAAAAAGAGTGAAAACAAGGGCCAGGAAACCAAGAAACAAACGTCTGCTTGAGCAAATTGATTATTGAGCCTATAGCAATTTTTCAGTTTGGGTAAAAACCGACTATAAGTAAGTCCTAAAGTTTCCACATTAATTAAAACAAAAATCAGAGTGAGGTTTTCGTTAAACAATCTAAAACTAATCAACTAGCTTCCTGACTTTTCGCTAAGTGCTTTAAAGGGGTTGTAAAATAAAAGCGTTGACCTTTCCACTCTCTACTGCATTAAAACTAATGCAGAGGTGCAGGGAGGACGGAAACAGGGCGTGTGCAGGATGTCTATATTTGTACAGGGTCGATTTAGTCCAAGAATAGATGTCATAGGTCAATAGGTCACCTGCTTTCCTAAAGGTGTGGCGCGGTACGTCACGGGCGGCACTGGTAACGTCATAGTTTGTAATCTCGTTTGTGCCTACGTCACAGGCCAGGCCAGGCGTGTGAAACTAAAATGTCATGTGAGTGATGGATGATGGAACGTAGGTACTTTGTGTAGTATTTATGAATTGATTAAGTTCAGAGAAATGTGAAGGTACTTATTCCGTGTTATCGGCTGCTGCAGCTGACAGCTGGGTTGAAACTTTGGAAGCTGCAACAAACGGACACATCTAAAGACCAGAGTGTCTCAAAAGCCACGTCCAATATTTGTAATCTAAATTCAATCCACCAACAAAGCCGTCTTCTATCTATGTGTAGGTAGAGTTAGGTATATCCCATTGCAGCTAGGTACTAGTACATCGTTTTCATCCCCATTTCCCGTGTTTCACGTTTGACCTTTAACAAAACTCTATAAATACCAACAGGTCCATGTTTCACAACCTATACTGTGAGTTTGATATTTGTGTAGTGCCTAGCCATCGTCATCAGCCTGCAAGTGTACGAGGATGATTTCCTGTTTACGAAATTCAATTACGAGAACGATTGTACGACGAACACCGGCTCTACCCACGCTTACCTTTGTTTTTTTTTTTTCAAATCCGCCGATCAGCCATCAAGTGACACTTACAGCTTGCGGGATGCCAGCTGATACCCAATTCTCATTATAATACACCCAGATCGGTACACAGAGATAACATAATGGATTTATTTGCTAACTTATCACTAAAGTTATGAATGAACCGAACTGCGATAAGGCCAGTTATAAATTGTCATTAATTTGTTTTGATTACAGAAACGAATCTTGTTTATCCTGAATAGTTAATACAAATATTATTTGAATATGTTTGATACTTAGTTCATTTGTTCCGGTTCTGACTGAGATAAGCCCTTTAAAAGGTCAATTGGATTAATGTTTATGTTGTACTACAACATTGTTTAATATTGATTAATAAATAATGACCTCATTATGACTTCCTGTGCTGATACTAAAATAAACACTACCAGACTGGAAAAATAATTGACGCCTGCCTGTTATACATTATGTAGATTGAAAGCACAAATTTCAAGTAAATCCTAGTAGTAGTATCCTACTCACAATCTATATACATATATCCTACTTCAGTGCTTAATCCTAGTTGGATCTCACAATCATGAGATTCAAATGGACATAGGTAGGGCATACCTAGAAACCGCAGACCATGTGCGTTGCTACTTTGAAAATCCCATGGCTCTACACTCTATCTTGTCTGGAAAGGCACTTTAGCATAAGCCGTCAAGTACTTCTAAAATTTCATCAAGAATTTCACTTACTAAAAACTTAAAACCCTTCGAAGTGTGCTCCAAGCTCAAATTTATCTACCTAGCCACATGTTGTACGAAATAAAAAATATGTAGTGAATGGGCCGAGAGTGGAACGTCGGCGATTCATAAAATTCAGCTTCGCCCTGAATGGAGCATCTGGCTGGCCAGGTGCGTCGACATCTTGCCTCTTGAGCGAACAAAGGGTGAACCACTTCTGCGAAATGTTCATGTATAGATATCGATAGGTATAGTCGATATACTCGATATAGTGCCGGCCGATACATCGACTCTTGCATCACACGAAGAGCTTCCAGCTTAATTTTCAAGAAGTTTGCCTTATCTTTGAGATTGCAGTTTTATACTTCAATTAACTTTTTCGGCAGGTGCAGTGGATGAAGATAATAGTCTACTTATGGCCAGCAGCAGACTGCGATCGTCTGGAAATAAATGAACCAACATTTAACATTGTGGAACCCATGAATTTTAAGCTGCAAGTTATTTGAATACAGAAAACAATATTTCAATGAGACAATAAATTAAATCGTTAGCTGAGACGTAGTTCTCAGCAGTCTCAGTTAATAAACTTGAAGTAAACAAGAATTGGTTTCTGAAATCAGGTTCATACATACAGAATAGAGCAACTTTGCGCGCGTAAAGTGGTTGGAGCAAGTCAATAAGTAACTACAAGCGAGTAGTTAACAACTCTCCCTGCTGTATCTAGCACGGATCTCTATTTTTACATGCCGCAAACTTAAATTAATTAGTGCCCGTCATTTAATCCGAGGAGCAGTCTTGTAGGTGGGTGCGCGTTCCCACGCTGCGCCCGCGCGGCCGGAAACCGTACCCCGCGCCCCCCGCGCCCTCCGTGCCCCGCCGGCCCACGACGCCCGCGCACTGCTGCTAAGCCCCGAATCGATCCATCGCTCACGCACTCGCTTCCCATCAAAACTAAAAACCGCCTGATTCACTCATTCAGCTGCGAAACCATGCCGAAGGCACGAATAGCGAAATATCTATTCATAGGCGACACCCGGCGGTCCTTTTACAGCGTTATTGCGCTTCCTTCCGTTTTATACTATTCACAATCATCCCAATTATGGCAAGTATTCAATCTCGCATGCTTTTATCGTATTTACGTGTCAGCAACATAGATTAAAATAGCGTACAATTTCGGCTTCTAATCTGCAGTCGTGCCGAAACTGTCGTACGCACATGGTCATAATTTAAGCGGATTTGAAGCTTTGAATGGCGAAAAAAGCTTTGGGCTTCCACAATAGGAACTTCGCAAGGGTCCGGAAGGAAGTGATTCATTCGAAAGTTATTACCGTGGCTCGTAAAATATTGTCCTTGTTTGTAACTGCGGAATAACTTCCGCTGTATCATTGTATCTCATTTTGGTTTTTAATGCTTGCCTGATGAACACAATGGTACTCATATTCGGTAGAAACTATGCTAAGTTCGGCCGACAATGGGTGGAAAAGAACCAAGGCCGATATCGTCATTAAAGTATTGTGATGATAAGTTTACAGCACAATTGTTGTTTCAATATTAAAGGATAATGGTCTTCTGTACAGCATTAGAAACAAGGAAGTACACAGATCCGAGAAATAAATAATGAGATATTAAACTTGACTCAAGGTTTTTCGATAACCTTCAGAAGATCTGATCCATCACCGCTGAATGAATGAAAAACTTGAAAAAATTGGCCTGCCACAATAGTCCATTACAGCAACTGTCCACTTTTGGACTTGACTACATTATGCAAGAAGATTTGATAGTTACGGATTTTGGAAAGTGCCTATGGAGGAATGATTCCAGACTCCAGTCTCCATGAACCTACCAAGAGTTAACTTGGGATGACGAGACCCAAACCATAATATTCTTGTTGATCATTAAGATCCTTTCCTCCTCTTCTTTTTATCGTTTCCCCATCCTACTGATGAGCCAGGTACTTATCACGCGCAAACGGCTGGACCAATTTTGATAAAATTGGTACTTAGGAAGCTGACACCTTGGATGGACACACGCTACTTTTTATATATATACTAAAACCGCAGGTAACACCGCGGGGCGCAGCTAGTAGTTAATAAATCCTAGCAAACCTTTGTTCATCTATTACATTATGGCTTAGTGCTTTACCACTCGATTCATTATTTCAAAAAATGTTTTAGCTCGTAAAAACATTCGTCCAGAACCGAACACAGCAGTGGCCACAACATATGCACAAGTAAGTACCTAACCACGTATTGTAAGCTCATTTCATTTCACTCAAGGACTGAGTCGCAAGTCTTGTATGGGTAAATAAAGGGGCTTGAGGCCGCCCGCTCGACCTTAAAGGTTGCGAGGCGGCCATCGAACCTCGTAACTCGTTATGTAACGCGAAACGCAAACTGACGCGTTTATGTACACGGTTAACAGCGACATTGGTGCAAACGTGTAGTGGTGATGCTGAGCTTTTTGTGTTTTTGAGATTTGTTTCAGGATTTTGCCAAGGATTTGTTGAGGTAACTTTATGAATGAACCGCAATGGGACCAAGCTTTAGTACATAATTAGTCAGGTACCAGAAGATGACAAAGGGAAACTTATTTAGCGGTCCGTCTCGTCTTGACTGAGAGGAGAGAAAATGATGGAGCTTCTATCCATTTCCTACCAACCATGAGGAAAATAAATGAGAGGACTGAGTTTTGAAATGGGCAACAACGCAATCCTTAGGAAAAAGAATCCTAATATTGAAATCTCGCCGAGTGGCTTTCATGCTGGCTAAATAAATAGGCAAAGCACACCATGACGAAAACAAATACGTATGCCTCTAGTCCAATTTCAAAATAGTCACGAATGACCCAAAGACCTTCAGTTAAGCTTAACAATAAAACGAAAAAACATGTACCTACGTTTTAAAAGTAAACATTCAAAGATTGACCAGGCTTGCGCAGGAGTGGGTCCTTCGAGGCTGCGCGCGTGCCTGCAAACAAAGCGAGCCCGCCGCCCGCGCCCCTCCCCGCGACACCCCGTCACAAATAATAAGCAAATACACTTTGTTCCCTCACATGCTTTATTTTTTATTTTAACAGTTGCTTAAATGTAACGAAAAGAACGTTTCTTTGGTCACAGACGAAGAGTTTTGAAGTATAGATTTAGGAATGATCCAAAATTATTTTGCAAAGACTTGTTATAGAGAAGTTGTTAATCCGTGCTATTCATTGCATTAACTAAGTAGCCATGTTGAAAAAAAATCCTTGGCTTCAAACTTGCCAAATGAATTCTTACCCACCTACCTGGTAAAGCAGAACTTAACCCAGAAAAAATTAATAGCATAGGTACCTATTCGGTTTTGCGATTTGAGCTTGTTTATGACCCCAAAAAATAAGGACGTAAGTTACTGTATGATATAAACCTGAAGGGAGAATTCTAGTATCCATATAATTTAAGTACAAATCAGGCAAAAACATAATAAAAGAATGGTCCAGGCACAAGTCTTTTTTCGGTTTTAAATCTTAAACTATGTTCTACGTACCTACTAGTCTGCCATAAGAATCTACTTTTTTCGAATGGACAACTAGAGTCACTTATATTTTAATTTTAAACTGTAAATTTGACGTTCAAAAGTGCCTTTTAATGGTCTAGTTGAAATAAATGAATTGACTTTGACTTGACTTTGACTTTGCTAAACAAGATAGCTGCCTGAGCATACAATTGAATGTAGCAAAAAAAATCCTCCATATTCAAAATTAAGTTTCTATAGAAACAGTAATGAATGAGGATCCTAAAGTCTCAAGAAAAAACCGATTCACATCGGATAACGTATCCGAATTCAAACTAAACGGCCATAAGGCACCTAACTATGATTTACTATAAAACAAAACGCGACTCAGGCGCAGACTGCAAGGTAAACTTGATGAATTAAATGTCCATTGTTGTTATCCGGGCTGAATGTGGCGGGAACCCAAATTGGTGGGGTGTATAGTGCCGACGTTTGGGAGAAGGAATGTTTCGGCAGGTGTGCGACCCATAGCCAGGTAAGGTTTAGCGTGGATGTGATCGTAAAATACATATATCCGCATACACCAAATCGGCATGCTTTCACACGTTTAACCCAAAAAAGTTTGAGCAGTAGTGGTTACAACAAAATTTAAAGAAAACTCAATGTGAACGTATAGTTTCTATACCATCAACTTATGTCTAACATATATTCAGTTATAGAGAATCCGTGATCAAAAATTTAAGATAGAGATCATTGTTTCATTAAAACTAGCAAAAATAGTGCGATGGTCGAATGGCTCACACTAAAACCAAAACAGTACAAGTGTTAGGCTGACTGTCCACTGGAGCCGAGCGGAGCTTTGCCAATATTAACCAATGGAATTGCATACAATCTCCGCTCCACTTCAGTGGACAGGGATTTACGAACTGGTTTAAAAATTCAAACAAAACTGAGAAGCGGAGCGAGACAATGGAGTGGAGAAGCAGAGCGGGGTAGCGCAAAAAAACTGGCCACCCGCTCAAATTTCTCCGCTCCGCACTGCCTCGCTTTACATCAATGGACACAGTCCGCAACTCCGCTCCGCATTACGCCGTCACTCCGCTCCGCTGACTCACTTCACCATTTAGGCAGAGCCAGGACACTGGACAGGCAGCCTCATAAAGAGAAGCTGAAATCTTAAATATCGAGAAAAAAAAAACATTTTGACACAATCATTTATGTAGAAGACTCAGAAACGACCAGAGGCTTATTCAGACTTAAAAGAAAAGTAAAATAAGAACTTTTTCTTATTTTACTGGCAATAAGAACTTGTTCTTATTTTACTTTTCTAATTCCAAGAAGGAAAGAGATTTGATAGGTAGGCGAGGCACAGTCCTAATTTGGTAACAAAACAGTAAAACCATGTTATATAAATGCTACACAACAGTGTAAACTAGAAGAATGTCTATGCTATGTCTTACTGCGTATAATTCGGGAACCACATGTCATTTCCTTTACTGCCCCTCGCGGGGCGGATTGCATGCAGCGATTTCAATTAAAAACTATGTTGATTTGCTACGAATGGTTATGTTGCGAAATACATAATACACAGTAGCAGCTTTATTCAAATTTTGAATGCATTCTAGTTCTATCAAATTAAAACGAATCGTTTTTGAATTGGAATAAAACTTGTTTCAGTCCCTATATTGAAATTTTTCGGTTTCTTTAGAATATACCAATGAGATTTTACCAATAGAGACGTCATACGCATTATAAAAAAAATAAAAAAATATGGCGAAATTCTACAACCTCCAGCGTCGTTCAAATTTCGAAAGGACAACACCGCGCGCCATTTTCTCGTTCTCTCATTACTTGTCTCTTTCGTCTAGACGGCAGAGCGGCAACAGCGCGGCGGAGATTTTTGAGTAAAATATAATTTATGATTTTCCATTTTAAACAGATTAAATAGTACTTACAAAAAATTAAAAGACATCATTTTTGCCAGGTGGAACAGTCGTCGCAGTGTAATTATGATACTTTCTAAACGCACAACTTGTTTTTTTTTTTTAATCCGCTATCCCGCTAGCTACGTACGTTTGAATCGCGGCCAGACGCCAAGACGGACTGAGTTGCCTCAAGGCATATACCCTGTGTTTGTATTGCCAAACAGACTTTGGTAAAACGTACCTTACGTGTATAGCATCATTGGAAGTTACTTATTTATTTATTTAATTTTACCTACCTACTATAGTGGTAGTCAGTGTCTAGCTAAAATTTTTTTTTTACACTTTGGAAATATTTTGGGGTAATTTATGGACTTACAAAAAAACTATATAGTATAGCCTGTATGTATGCCTTAACTGGCTCAAATCCATCTAAAATTAAGTTTATCCTTGTGACTCTAGTCAAAACAAGTGCGATTAGATCTAGGTACTACTTTACATCCTACTAAATAGAGATGCGGCAAAATCAAGGAACAACTTTATATCGATTTGACAGAGGACCAACGTGCAGTGCATCCGTATTGTTTAATCCTGCATTCAAAATTTGAATATCATCACTGAGCATTATATTTTATCTTGAATGATGAATGACAGATAATCTAGTAGGTAGTGACAGTCGGAAATGTCAAAAATACGTTCATACCTCTGTCAAAATTGTTTACTTTTTTACCCATTACATTACCCTTCTGGGGCGACGGGAGTTTGTATGTAAAGCACGTATTTCTTTGCACGTTCTGTAACCTAAACGGATGCTATATTAGATTCGTCTTAAATGCTGAAGTGTCATAGATCAAATTTCAAAAATATATTTTTTTTTTCATGTCATAGTCATTAGTGGTACCTACCTTCATCAATATAAAGGGACTGTTGGGTTGAGGAGACTTAAAAATGTTACTCACTTTGCTTCTAGCTAAGCATTGCATGGCACAAATAGATTCATGTCGATCTCGATTTTTAACGAAGCTAAAATATGCCTATGACTGGGATCACGTCAATCATGCAAATATATTTTCTTCTACATTCAATAATATCAAACGTAGGTACCTATTTCCAAGTAGATTGTATAGTGTGAACAAAGCGATTGGCACTGAATGAGTGGTATTATCTGTTATTGATGTTGGTGAATTATGTGTTTGCGACGCCCCGACAGCGCCTGCGCAGCCGTGCAGTCTCACTTGGTCATCACTCGTGACGAGAATACAGCGTGTATAGAACATGTTAGGCAAAAACTTTAGCCTTGAATAAACTGTAAAATCGAAAAATTTAAATTCAAACGATATTTTCCATTTTTGTTTGGAGAGGGGCTCCTGTTCAAATGGGTGAAGTAAGCTAAGATCGATCATTGTTGGTAGTGTATAAAATAAAGATGTTTTTCTCTACCTGCACTAGTAAGAATTGCTTATGGTGTGGGTCAGCATGGTCATTATCTGCCTAGCCTTTTCCCAACTATATTGGGGTCGGTTTCCAGACAAACCGGATTCAGCTGAATACCAGTATTTTACGTGGAGCGGCTGCCTACCAGACCTCCACAACCCATTAACTGGGTAACAGTCCATTAACTGGGTCAGCATGGTAAACGAAGCAAAAGGATTATTTAAGGACCGTAAAAGATGGCGTGTAGTTTCTGCTTACCAGTATAGGAGAAAGACGCATCTTACATTACATACATCTTAATTTACAGCTTTGTTAATTACCTAGCCGAAATTCTATCAACTTATTCGATTAGGTACTTACCTGGCAACTAAGTACCTAATATGCAAAAAATCGAGTGAAGTCTGAATAATTGACATTAGTTTCAGAGAACTTTGCAATACCTAGGTCTAGCTTTAGGAAGGATGCGATATGAATTGCCACTGTATGGGCCAGTAACGGCTTTTATAATCAAAAACTACGTGAACATTTTTGAATTTCATACGCGTATCGCCTAACAGGAAACTGCCAACTGTGAGCACCATTAATAATGCTGTCGGCTGGTAATGTGACGGTAGGAACTGGCGTTCAGAGATAACTACGAGGAGATGGTGGGTAGGTAAATACGTACGTAGTTTCTGAACCACATACGATGATATACATATACCAAATAGTGTACAGATATTCTGTCAAGAGTCCGCCCTATGCTGATGAAACAGACGTCGAAGTAGAACGCACATGCGGCGAACAGGACACGGCGCATGCGCGAACATTAGCATGCAGGCGCACGCACGCGCCGGAAGCCGCGCGCGGGAACGGCCGCGCACTTACATCCAAGATGGCCGCGCACTTACGATGAATCGATAATTAATCGATAACCGATTTCATATTTCATATCCATCGCACCTTATTAACAAGTTGTGATGTAACCTGGACTATACCAGGAAGACGATGTCACGATCAGAATGCGCACCGCGCCAGATCCTTGAGACGACCAAACCTATCCCACAGAAATGATCAGTTGAATCATTAAACTGTTTTGTTTTATGGGAGGTCGTTTGAAGTACATGTGTACGTTTTTATTGTTTGATTGTTGGTTCTTAAGGTATTCGGTATCTGCTCTTTCAGGTAGGTACGTATACGGATGAATAACGACCGATAAAGTGAGCAGACGGGAAGTTCGATTTCTTGGAGACAAACCTATTAAATGCAGGTTCTGTGCGTCATTCATTACACCATATGCACTTTTTTTAACTTTATAAGTAGGTGTTCTAATATTATTGTCCTGAAGTGCTGACGTGGAGTAGGTACCTATAGGTATTTGTTAAGTTTCAATCTCACTTCAAAGTTAATCAATGGAAGTTTCTCGTTATATCGTACATTTTCCAGCCATGGCTGTTCACGATGTACCAACCACATGTTTCTACATAGGTAACAAATCCAATAGGTAGAAATTAGGTTATTGGTACGTTTTTGGAATCCTAAGTTAGGATTTTGGAACCTCAAAAGTATATTACTTATAATTTTACCCAGGATTTTTGGCAGTTGGGTCTCCCAATCTAAACTAGTCAAAAACCCAGGTATTGTAATGTCATCTAGGACTAGTATTTTAGAAATGGTTATGAAGTAGATTCCCAAGTAGCAGGACAATGAACATAGGTAGTTAAGCATTAGATATGATAATTCCATGATAATATCTTCGCAATTTATGCAACAGCACCCAAATGAAAAATACAAGTGTTTCTAAAATTATCTGATCATTAAAACTTCCATTACAATTTACGAATTTTAAAAACAATTACGAAATCACACTACCTAATCTTGCAAAAGCATTGTTCGAAGATTTATTAAGTAAGTTAGTGTAATATATTTTATACAACGTCGCCTTTGATAAACTGCAGTGTCTAATTGTACTGACAGCATAAAAATTTATATTCAGCACTCAGCAGTCTGATGTTTACGACATCACTTTATTCGTATGTATTGTCCGTTGTCAGATTGCAATGGCTTTAATTGTCGGTTAAAAGTATATTTATTTCTTATAACAACATTTTTTTTATAGATCCTTTGTTTTATGATATGTCTTCTTTAGTGTTGTATTCACTGGGAGTTTATTTTCTCGCACGCGCCAGTTTTGCATGTAGAGTTGCCAGGCGTTCGGATAAAGCCGAACACAAGCTACACGTTCTTCGGCCAAATTAAACGTTGTGTGAAACACGCAATCCAACCGAGCGATCTTTTCTGATCTATGATCATCCCAAATACCCAATTCAAAATCATGATCATTGACATCTTCGAAAATCAAAATAGAAACAGCGTCGAAAGTACGAACAGTATCTATGGTTCTTTTTGGACAGTGTCATAGTCGAGCGCGCTTAGTTTTTTACAGCTACCCTCGGCAACGGTCCGGTGCGTCCGCTCCCGTGGTCACGACAGCCGCAACGCTGTCATCTCCAAAACATTGATTTTGTATGACTTTTATTGGGACATCAAAAGGCTTAGAAGTTTTTGTTCTTGTGACTCTTTTTATCATTTTAAAAATGTAGGACGATGAGTAGGCTAATCTATCTATGTGCTTGATTGCCCGAATTTGACCGAAGAATGTTTTCCCAAAAGATCGTTTATCGATAAAGTTGTATGGAGTGATTACTGTTTTACCCGCAAATAGAGGGACTAGCTGACCCGCGCAACTTCGTCTACGTCACACTTTTCATGAATAGTCCACTCCTATTGATCGTAGCGTGATGTTATATAGCCTATCCAACACTAAAATATTTTTTCGATTCGAACGAGAAGTTCCTGAGATTAGTGCGTTCAATCAAATAAAAAAAACTCTTCAGCTGTATAATATTAGTATAGAGACATGATGGGATTAGCTACTGTAGGAAGAAATAATAATAATAACCCCACTCTCAACGTTGACGTCGTGGTGGGGCTTGCACGCCCCAATGAACCTTAGGTCATACATGGGGAGAGGGGCCAGACAAAGAGAGATACAATCCGCAGGACAGTTTTGGGACGAACTTTTTGGAAGTAGCGACCCCACTGACCTGATCTCCCGGGAAAAGTCTTGTTCCTCATCTCCGGCTTTCCTTAGTTGGCTGACCGGAGTGAACAATGACGAGGAACAGAGCTCCCACCTCTTTCTTGCCTTAATTGGCTGTTCTGAGAGGAGATTCGCAAGAGCGAACGTGCTCGGGAGAAGGATGTATAATCCAATAAGATGCTGGTAGGGATCTAGACCGTACTTCTGGGATTGTCCTGATAGACGTGGTACACCTCTCCCCTCTACTAGCAGCTCAGGATATGTTGCTTTGGCGCTACGTCATTTTGTGCTAGCGACCGTTTTCGGGGGCTCATTTATTGAGAGTGCAAGTCACCCCCTGCCATTTTAAAGCCGTGTATATTGTCAGTGGTCAGGTAGCGGCCAATAGTTCTTCCATAGTATACGATAATCAGTTAACCACCCAAACCCATAGCCTCTCATCTTGTGTTTCCATAAATCTGCAATAGTCACACCAACCGGGGATTGTCCTTGGGTATACTTTCATAGTGCAAACAGGGATAATCGACGGTTGGTGTCCCATTCCATTTGAAATGTCTAACGGGGCCTACCAAAGGACCGGGACGCCAGGGTCCCGAGATTGTCAAAGATACCTGACCCAGATACCGGTAGGTACCTTTGGTTTTTACAGCTGCGAAAGTTACTACTCTACTCACATTGGACTTACCTGTCCCAAACTTGATGATCCTCAAATATGAAAAATTCTATATCTACTTGTGTGTAACTAAAAGTGACTGAAAGTAGAATAACAAAAAGTAAAATGATTAATTCCCTTAGTCCTGGGCTTATAGAGTTATTGAACTGGACTGGTCATTGAGTGTGGCTACAAGAAGAAATTTTCCTAGCCTATCAACGTCATTTCTGACGATATCAACTGATATCAACTAGGTAGGTACTCTTAGATAGGTTATGCAATATTCGCAAGCGAGGAATTAATATCTATCAAATTGATCTGTTAAACGACATTTCCAAATGGAATCTTCCCCCCTGTCAACTCTGATTAAACTCTAATAAACAATTTTGATATCAATCCTACTACTAACATCCATCAAGATACTTGATTTCAGTTCAAAACACACTTATAGGGAAGGTACTTCATAATAGTAATGATAGTATTGGTCATCAAACTGTCACTATCAGATAAACCTCTGTAGCGAGTGACGTAGCAGTCGTGACGTAGTGGGGGACGCGGGAGGGGGCCGCGAGGACGCTGACCCGCGGCCGCTCGCGCAGCCATCGTCGCCGTATCCTGTCCAAGGCGTTATTTATTCTGCCTTCTACTGACAAATTACACCTTTCGCGCTTTTTTACTGATTAACCGCGAAAATCGTTCACTAATTTATACGGCCTTATTGATTTTTTATTATTATTAATTAGCTCTGTTGTGATTCAGCCGTGTAACGAACGCGAACTTTTTGTGTACAACTGAATCGTTAGTTAAAATTAAATATTTTTAAGCAACCCATTTTTATTCTGGGTAGGTACATGAAAAATAACTCACGAGCGGAACAGTTAGACAGTTATAGGTTATTCGGAGGTAATAACTTTAAATGTTATTCATGACTTGAACTCAGTTTAACTACATTTATGTCAATTAGGTTAGAGCCCAGTTTGTTTTAGATAACACCACTCATAAGTAAGTTGAATGAATTCTAAAAATAGATAGGTAAATAACCTTACCTACCCTATCGAATGGCGTTAGATATTGATGTTCCTCGCATGTTTATGTCCTCCATTTGCATTATACAGCTTCATCAAGATGACTGTGTTATGGTGGGACTAGTTTATGAGCCTAGATAATGTACTAAACTACACCGAACACGTGGCTAGGAAAAGACCTCGTCTACGTACGTACTTTCATATCTACGAATGGACGTATATTATTAATAGCAATATCTCTGGTACAAACTACCTACTCTAAGTAATTGAATTGACAACTAATTAGTAACTGAAATGAACTTGAATGATCCATGATCTATGTTACGAAATCCATCTTAAGAAACGAACGCCAATTTGGATAACCACTGAACGAACATGCCGGAAGAGACACGTGGCTGGAAAAGACTCTTCTTTTCGCCGAATGCATGTGCTGAACTAACAGAAAACACATGTCTATATCTGACGGAACTTTGGGCTGGTATCAACTACTTGAACGAACTTTGCGGGTATCTACTGAACACGTGGAGTGACAGGAGAGATGGGAAAATCATCCTCTATTTTTACAGAAAGTTGTAGAACCAAGCAGTTAACTAACTTGTATGTATGGTGTAAACCGTTTATATAGGTTGATCACGAACAAATGAAAACTTCGTTGTTTCGAATGATCTAAAACCATGTGTTCTGCAAGATAATATAATAATATTACAGTTCGAACGAACTTGACCATCCCGTCAGTCAGAATTAGATATTATCAAAGAAATTTATCAGTCAAGCGGGCTGGGTCGTATGATACACAAGACATGGTTAAGTGTTAATGCGAAGTTCATAAAATTTCCGGTCCGCGTCGTAGATGATATCATTACGTTGGAATTGGGAGGGTCACAGGCTCGTAGCTCTGTTGACGAGGAACAAGGACGACTGAAATAGATCTGTAGGTATCTGGATGAGTTGCGGAATTTGTACAAAAGAGTCACTGCGGCCCTGGAACGTAAAGGGCATTTCGAGAAACATGGGTTTTAGTTAGTAAGAGTCTGACATTCCCTTCCGCTCCATCCAGAGCGGAAGGAGTCATTTGATGATATACCATCGAAAACAAAAAAAAACGGTATCTGGATGAATTGGTCACGTGTTTTCATGTTGGACCCAAAGTTCTTTGGGGACGCGACACACAATGCGTGTTTCCGTGAAACATTTTTGGGCAAATGCAAATCTTTTAAAATCCCTACTCTTGTTACGTATTTCATACAAACAATATATTACGTATTACCCAGAATTCTCTATTACTTATCTCTCCATCTCTCTCACTACCATAGAGTCAGGAAAAGGAAGCCCGGTAAGTTTAAATCACGTTCAACCGCTACCTACTGTTCTGCTGAGCAGGATTGCTAAATCCCGGTAGGTATGTTCGAACTGCAATATAAATTAATTTTACGAGTAGACCACTATAAGTAAATACAAAACGAGTAGGTATAGCAAGACAGGCACACTATCAAACAAATGTGTGAAAAAAAAAGGTTGAATATCCATAAACAGGCAATCGTTACAGTTTTTATCACGAAAGATGCTAAAGCAGCGGCCCAAATCAAATTATATCACGTGATTTACATGTCATCGAGTTACTACTATTAATTATTCATCACTAATTAGCAGTTTTGTATGAGAGCTAGTCGGCAGATCAGAGCGACTCGTTCATGCCGGAAACAGGAAGACGGCAATCAACATTCCTAAAAATATCACACATTTGGTGTTCATCCGGCGAGCGTGGAGCTGCGCCGGCGTCGCTACGACTTTAGAACTCAATGTGGACTAATTTAATACTTACCTGTCAGTAACATTACAAATTATAACACACCAAACTAAGTGGTTTACTTTTGCTTCTCAGTTAGAATGCCAACACAATTAAATAGGAAATTGATTTTCAAACAAAATACAATCACCTGTCTTCAGCTCTTGGATTTCAGGAGCAGATTTACAACGTCTCTACTTCTATGATTAAGACACTACATTTTTGGTGATTTTATCATTCGTACCTCAGTACCCACCTACCTAATCTTACTTATCTAGTTTCCATGGTTGGTTATACCCCACAGTTGCTTTAATTTTAAGAATTCTTGTAAATAAATAACAAGGCAGCATATCAACTGCCACCTAAACCTAATGTGTACATACTTAGGTAGCTTATCGTTACATTACAATGTGTAATAGCTGTAACCGATAACATCGACCTTCCTATCGAAAAAAGCGTTCAATATTTATCATAATGTCATCGTAATAATTATTATTGTTCGCTGGCCAGCACTAATATTACAATTCCCAACAAGTCCGAGTCTAGTACTCGCCGGCACATAATTAGATAATTTCTATTATTTATATGCGAAGTGTTGTGTGTGATGCGCATCGAAACGACTGTGCTTCCTCCGGCGTCGGTGTTGTACGAAGAAATCCGACAAGCGGTTCTTACTAAAGAGGATGTAGGTACGCCTCGCCAGCAATGATTTCATTTACAAAAAGTTCTTGTCGTGCTTACTGCTCAGCGCTGGCTTTTCCTGCGACGACGCGTCACTTAAAGCGCTTTTCATTGCCTGTATGTTAATATTATTAAACGTGTCAGCGTACTAATGAGATACGGGATCGAGTCACGATTTACCAATAGCAGAACACACTTTGATTGTTATAACTTGTATGAATGGCATTATTCATTTATGAGAAGATGTGAGATTCTTGTATGGGAAGTAATTTACGTGTGGCAGGGAAGCGCCTTCTATTGTATTTCTAATCAATTGAAGTTATTATGAGAATATTATAAAAAACCATCAATGAAAATGTTTCCCTTAACGCTAGTATTGAGATTTAACGGCCTCACTATTTAACATCGGTGTCTGATATTCAGCCATTGGCAGTCATATTTACCTACTCGTAGTCCTAGATCTCAAAAAGGAAGGGCACTTAATTGCGGATCCGCGACACACAAGCTGTAAGAAACCTACCCACCATAGGTAATTCATGCAAGAGCATAATGAATAGATCTTGCAACTAAGATGACTTGTATCCTAAACGAATACACGAGTAATCTCATATGAATATGGAAATTGATTATGTGGGTAGTACAATAAGAACCGCTCGAATGACAAGCAGTGCCATCTATCGGAATAAAGAGTTACTAAAATGCAAAGCTCAAAGCCATGTTTTGGAAAGCAGCTATCAAAAACACTATAACTAATGCTCTTGTCACTGAAATATGTTTTTGTGAAAGGTTCTATTATTTTGCCAATTAACTAAATAATACAATTTAAATTTCTTACAAAAAAATAAAAGTAGTCTACTCGTAGCGACATCTACTGTCCCAGTTTTACACTTAAAAGCAGGTCACTTTGAATGGATATATCTTTTAGCACGATAGATGGCGTATCTTATGTTTTTAGCATCGATTTTTTTATTATTTTTTTCAAAAAAGTCCCAATAACACGGTAATTTGGTTGTACAGAACGAAAAAGCTTTTTGTATAATGGTTCGGACTGCGTTTACAAACAGGCAATATTAGACGACGACGGAAGACGTGGGATTGTGTACTCCCTAGATGGCGCTTGTAAATGCGATTATATTAACGTGTAGCTTCGCAATGTTATCGGCAGCGGATTGCCTTCTCGAAACTTCTGGCTTGATTTAAATTGCTGTATGTACCTCGACCAATTTTAAATTAACCCATCATCAGTCAGATGGCAAGCATTATTGGTTAGAAGGCGCCTGGCCAAAATTTGTGCTTTGTATTTGCTCCGTGGTGATGATGATTAGGATATGTTGGAATAGGAAGGATATTAATATTATTTGGGATTTTAAAGCGATGACAGCCAATGAATATCCTCCGAAAGAAAAACATTTTTAGGCGTACCTTACTAATAAATGTATTTAAAACTTATAAACTAAAATACTCATAAATATTACATTACATTTTATTCCTGTAATCTCAATTTTCATAATATGATTATGTTTTTGATAAACTGAAATACTTTGTGCCTACTACACATACAGAACGTCAAAGTGTATTTACTAATTCACACAAAACCTTTTTCTCATAATATTTCTTAAAAAACTTTATCTTCTAATCTAAAAGTGCCTTAAAACAAAGTTAGGATTTTAGATTCGTATATTTTTGAAGTAGTACTTAAGTGTATTTTAAAAATCAGTAAAAATAGAACACACTTGTGAAGATTGTTGCATACAAAATTTGTAGGAGTTACATAGAACCATAGAAAATGCGTTTTTTTATAATATTAAAAGCTATAAGTAGGTGTTAATACTAGGGATATTATTTCAAGTGACAATGTTTTACTACATTGGCGGATCCAGGGAGGGCTATGGGGCTCAACCCTTCTCCTCCCCTCCAATGGCCGAGATATCTTTGGTCTTCTGCAACCTAACGAAGTCTGAGGATTTTACGAAAAGTAATCCAAAGAGGCTTGTTATTTGTTAAGCTAAATAAAATTTGTTGCACTTTGCTTAAACTTACCCTCAGCGGGGTCAAACCCCTCTCAAACGAAAATCCTAGATCCGCCGCTGTTTTACTGCAAGGGCTTACATGAGTATTTGTCAGTGTCACCGGAAATTTGACTCCGTAAGATTGTTATAAATCTTTATTAGACTATAATTTCTCGATATATTATGAAAAAATCGTTTTGTATAAAATATATTCGTATATATATGTCTTATTAAGAAAAAATAGTTTACAATTTTACCCGATATTTTACAATCTTCGTGAGATTGTAAAATATCGCGTAAAATTGTAAACTATTTTTTCTTTTCATTTGCAATTTTCCGGTGACGTCAATATGTGGAAGGCTTTTAAGGGAATGCATTACGCGTGTTTTTTAATCAAAATTCGACCACCACAATAAATACCTGTAAGCCTTTAACGAACTATTAATAGGGGAGCGATTCAAAACCTAATCGTAAGGTCACTTGTGATTTTGAATTAAACGGGACGAAGTTTCAAGTTATACAGTAACAAATATAATAGTATTGTAGAGGAAATGCGTTAAATTTATGTCTGACTAGTAAATGCTTTGTTTGCGTGGTTGTACATTAAACGTAGAATAGTCGTACGCGCGATGTGGTTATCAGAAGATCTCCATCAAAAAACTTGGTTTCAATGACGACGTTTCCACTGAAAAATAATAATTAAATACGTTTTTAATCATTTAAAATAAAAAAAAATGTATAAGTATGTAAAAGGGACAAGCAATATTATCATGATGTCGCGTTACTCATTGCAGTTTAAACCTTACATCTACGGCATTAAATTCACATGGCACATGCTTAAATGAGGCTGGCAAGTGAAAGCTGATAGTAGATGGCGCCTTCATAGGTCTGTCCGTTTTCTATAGTTGTTGAGGTTATGTTTTGATTTGATGCTGGCATTTTTTTTTTGTATTACTAAGTTTCTGGGTGCTCTATTGAAGTTATTACTTTTGTATTTGATAAATAACATTGTCTAATAATTATTCGACGTGGTCAGTTAAAAATGTAAAGGAAGAATTAAAGAAACGAGGTGCATTATACGAGGAAGGAAAACAGACCTCATCGAAAGGTAATAAGTATTCTGCTACATTAAAAGTTTATTGAGATGCTGTTTTTTAAGGCAATACCATAGTTTGATAGGTTTTTAATACTAATATAACATAAATATGCTTTATTGTGTATGATATCCATTATAAATCAAGTTGTTTTACAGATTGGAATCATATGATAAAAATTTGAACTTTGGAAAGATTGAAGCTGTAGAAAACGATGAACCTGCTATGAACCTTCCTTCAAATGAGTCTTACCGTGACATAAATAGTAATACGTCGTTACCCCCGTTGAACAAAACTCAAATAAGACATTACTTGTATTTGTAAGTATTTTTCTTTTGTTATGCAATTTTCAGCTAAAGATATAATCCTAAGTTTGAAGGGCTAATCTTGCTAACCAAAACTAACCTTAGGCTAACGTACGAGTTTTTCAGTCTTTATTCTTTAGCCATTAGCTTATCTTGAAATTTAAACTGGTTTATTTTTTTTCAGCTCTAACAAGAAAATGGAAAAAATACTGCAGTTATATGAATCTCATCACTTCTGTTATAAAATTAAGACTAATAGATTACTAATCAGATCATAAGGTAGGGTACCCTGAGTGCTAATTTTGTTAAGTTATAACAAACTTTTTAGTGGGAGTAATATTATACTTGTGAAAGGAATTAATCCCATGCAGTAGAATCTTATTCTATCTAGTAAGTATAATGTTTTTTTATTAAAAATGTCATTTACCCGTGTATTTACAATCAATTCATAGTCGCTTTCCTTGAAATGATTCCGACATAACCTCGAACTAGCTTTAGGTATGAAATTTACTCGACGAATTGCTTTAAGCCACAGTTTTTTTAATTTTATTGTCCTTCGGAAACTGGTGAGTAGCATTTTCTGAGCAATTAGGTACACAACAACGCGTCATTTTTATAAAAATCAGTTTTTACTTCCAACTTCAATACAAAATGCCTTTGTTTTGAGACAGATCGACGAGTGCGCCACTTTGACAGTTGCCAGCCCCATTGGGTAACAGGTTCTAGATTAAGCTCTGCAAAAATAAATTCGCTCGCACCAACTAAGTCAAACAACTTTAGTGAATGTGGCTAAATTCGCATTCACGTTGCACATTTGCTTGTAATTCGCCTCAATTTAAACAGCCTTTTAAGCTTTCAGAAACTATTGGTAAGTCTTGAAACAACCAGCAGAAGCCAGATCAGATTGATATGTATTTATACAGATTTTATATTTATACTCACTTGAGGACATTAGCAGGCATCATCTGAGATTCGGGAGCAGATTCAATAACGGATTGCCAAGTGTTGGTAGAATTAGGGATCACATAACCAAACTCGAAGAACCACTCCTCCAGACAACGGCCTTTGAAGAGGACTTTCTGAAAAAGGACAGCAGTGTTTTCTAAGACATAATAACAGTATTACAAGGTCAAATAATGCTAGGCGCTGTTTCAATGAATGGGTGAAACAGCGACTAGCATTATTTGACCTTTTCTTCGTTCTTAGAGGGCGTGTCTATAGTGCATATTGACATTACTGAATTTATTTTTTGTATTTGTATAAATGTTATAATGGGAATGTAATCAGCCTGTTCATTATCAACAGATTTTTGCATTGTTCCAACTTTAGATATTATAATAATACATTCAAAAGAGTTGGCAAACCCAAATAAATCAAGTCTTAGTGTTTTTACCTGCTCAATCCGAAATCGCTCCAAAATTTCAACAGAGCTGAAGTTCATTTCTCGGGACACAACTCGGCACTTCAGGATGCGCTTGGGGACCCGAGCCTCGTGTTCCACATCAGGGTTTGACATGTCTTCATTGTTCTGCCAGAGGATCTTGCCTGGAAAGTATATCAGAGATAATTTATTAATTGTATCTGTATTCTTTCTGATTCCCATTTTTATATTTTGAACTAATGCAAAATAGAAAACATTCCCATCTTTTCTATTTGGAAAGGTACAAACTTATCATTTAAGTCATCTTAGATTTATGAGTAGTGTGAATAAAGATCTCATACACAGTTTGGAAGTAAATTACTAACACTGTAATTTTTGTTACTTGAAAATAAATGGCTTATTATTATTCAAACAAAATGATGGGTAAGATTGAACTAACCTGAATCAGCATCTCGCAGATTCATCCAGTTACTGTTGGAAGAGCTTGTTAAGGAATATTTTATACACTGTGGTTAGAACATTTTCTAAAGAACAATTAGGTAAGTAAATATTTAATTATGTCAGCAAGAGTACATATTTTATTAACATTTAAGTATGGGCATGGAGTCTCACAGGCTCCGCGCGGTTCTCAAGTTCTTAGTTTAACACAACAAGCTTTTTAAGTGTTAAATTTAGTTATTTTTTTAGTTAGTTAAATTTAGTTAGAGTTACGAAATTTACCCCGAAGTCTGATTTGATGATGATTGTGAATTTTTCATAATTTAGTCTTTATAACCCAAAGGTTGACTGGTAGAGAATGCCTTGATGCATTAAGTCCGCCCATGTACCACTATTGTACATAAAGTTTAAATAAATAAATAATTTCTATAATTAAGTATAATAAAGAAAGTTGATTACAAATACCCGTTTTTTATCTTATTAGAGACCTATACTCAGATATAGATAGTGTTTTGAATTGGTCTGGAATCAGTTTCTTAAAAAAGAATGCATGTGAATATAGCAGCCTGAGACTCCACATTCGTACCAGTGTTAAAAATATTTGACGTTCATACTTAAAGGTAAACATAAGAAAATAAGCATAGAATCAAGAAATTCAGTGAAATGTGGAAACTTAAACAGTTTCATTACTGATGATAGTTTTTGGTACCATTTGATTTAAAAATGGATGACTAATGGATTTAAGAGAGCTATACATTTTTATGTTACTTTCAATTTCTAGCTTTGATTGTTTGAATTAGAACTCATGAAAAAGCAGGCCAGAATTGTTTTTCACCTCAAAAAGGTCAAGATCATTAGCGCTTTATTTCTTTATACCTTGTCATGTTGAAGCTCAATATTATATAAAAAATGTGGCCATATCACGCAACATATTGACCCAAAGTTCATAAAAAGGATACACTTGAAAGCCTTTCAGAATTTTCATCACACGTCTTTGTGGATCTTCTTCAGCGGCTATAACCTCCGCCATCATGTCAGATGTTTTGAACTGCTTGATTCTACGTGAGGCACGTAATTTGTACAACCTATAATTAAATTTTGATTAAACACAACAAACACTCGACAAGCCACAACATTAAACACAAAATGATGACAGCACTGACAGAAAACTATTGACAGAAATCGGAGCAGAGACAATCCCATAGAGATGTCCAAAAAAAATCACTGTTCCGGAGAAGTAAACCCTGAAAAATAACGTTGTTGTATTGATTATTTTAATTTTGTTATCTGTAATCATAACCATAGATCTGAGCCATAGAGCAAGAAGAGTTTGTTTACTCCATTCTACGCTAAATTATCAATTTTGAATGTAATTTTGTGTAACGTTTAATTATTATTTCAGAAAGTAGTGACAAGTACTGATAAGGAGGTCCATATCAATTAACTGATATGTTTATTTTTTAACTTTATTGGAAAACTTCAGTGAGAAAAGTGATTAAATGATACCGACTGCACAGTATATTTTGCGTTTAACGAAGTGCAGAAATTCAAAATGGTTGACAAAATTGACAGAAAATAGAATAGAATGGAAGAGAATAGAAAAGTTGTTGGTGAAGTATATTAAGAAAACAATAAAAAAGACTAGATTACTGGTGGATGTACAGTTTTACCCAATTGCATTTATGTAACACATCGATTAGGGGTTGTTTTGATTCGGAGAGCATTAATTTCTATGAACTCGAAAAGCGAAACTGACGAAGCTTCAAGGTAATTTTATTTGTCTTATAATTATTTCTGCAAATTTTCATTTTATTTTTGTTTTCATGTCTACTTCAATAGGTTTTCATAATGAAAAACATTTTTGGCTAAAATTAACTGATGCGTAATAATAACAAAGGTTAGGTCAGGCATTACTTGCTATTTTCGTTCTTTGTTTTGTGCTGAAATTGCGTCGCATCGACAGGACGAACCGTGTACAATGTTTGTGTATGTATTTGAAGGGGGAGCGAAGCATCATCGTCAAAAAACCCTGCCCCTAATAATACTGAAGAAGAAGCTACATCGAGTTTATGCACTGGTACAGGTGCCAACCGAACACAAGACATTATGAAGCGCGCTGCCGCTAGACAGCTGATCGAGAGGTATTTTTACCAGCTACTTGATGGCTGCGGCAACCCCAACTGTGACAATCAGTACTGTGCATCAAGCGGAGAGGTAAAAAATCTTTTTTATTTTGTTTTGTTTACCTGTCATTTTGCTTGACAGATAATCAATATTCACTCTTAGGTGGTCGAGAGACTAAAAGTAATAGAAAAAGCTAAATTGATTATCTGATGTGGCACAAGCTGGTTGGTATAATCTTTTTTTATTTACCTGTTGTTAGTTACTTTACTTTCATTAATTGATATACATTTCTAACCTAATTTGGACAATTGCTTAAAGTATATATACAGCTATTATCAAAAGAAAAATATTTTATCAGTATGACCTTATTTTTGGACAAGATAATTGTATTTTAATTTGTGATGTTTACCAAAATATTACTGAACTTGCAATCTGTAAATCTAATGAAGGTTTTGCGAGAAGAAAATAAAAACTGAATCTAAAAGCACATGATTTCATAGCCTTTCCATCTCTTTTGTTAATAAACAAGATAGATTAAAGCAAAATAACCTTGTTATGTTGTATAAACAGTTCACAAAAGCATGTCACTGCCTAATGTGCCAAAATCATCCATCTAAGAAGCAGACAGCTACCAATTCTTCAAAAACCAGTAGTTGGTCTATATCAGAAACTAGAAACTGGATCACTATTTCAACATTAGGTACATCATTATTATCTGTTTGTGGTTTTACTTGAAGCAATGTCTCCAATTAAATTTGGTAGAATGGCTGGAAATGTAGAGCTGGGTTATCTTAACTACTTCAGTTAGTAGTCTCAATTGTAAGATGCTAATAGAGACTAACTAAAAATTAATAACAGCAAATAAATTTACTCTGTTTTCTTCTCTCTAAATTTAATCATCACAATCTCCATAGGCCAGGAATCTATCACCAAATGAAGCAGCTGCTGAGGCCATCAAACTGTTCTACAAAGAGGCCCGCCTCTGTGACACACTGCCCAACAAAGTCCCTCGAACTGAGGCAAGCGGTTGTGATTCTAGCGCTAGGTAAGTTAAATGACTGTTCTTTAGTAAAGTGGTTACCAAAGGGGTTCGAAAATTTTTCTATGGGAGCTGGCAAAGCCTCCCGCCGCCATTTTGTTTTCTTTTTAAAAATTGCAGCTCATGATGAAATATTTATATATGGATAGAGGACACTTAAAACAAACAAAACATGTTGGGAATATGGTGCCCCAAAGTGTCACCTTGGTGAGATATTTAAAAGTAAAGATGCCATGTGAGATCAATAAAAATCAATAGTCAGCTTGTGTGGCACAACTTTGGAATAAATAATTTTGGGGGACTATGTCACTCAGGTTCTATCCCCTTTGACTGGATTGTGGCCCATCTTACAAAAACTTCAAATTGGAACTCATCTCTAGGCTGTTATGAAAATGTTATTCTGGCCTATTCAATATTTATTGCTACCTGACAGTGGGTTGCAACCCATAGATTGGGAACTACTGCGCTTGCATATTTAAAAAGTAACTGGTTTATAAAGTCTCTGACAATGCATACTGATTTTATGATTTTTCTACAATACAAATAATATTTTCATGTTCATATTATAAACAGTTTCTGTGCCTAAAACATAGAAATTTTAAAGTGCTGAAAACAAAGCTTCTGTTTTATTTTAGCTTGATGCTTGATCAGAATTGCAATATTCTTGATGAATAAGTATATAGTAGAACTATACAATAACAGCTGGTCTCAATAATGTATCTACTGGTATATACATATATCAGTTACTATTTGTTGCTTATTTGACAGTTAGTCAAAGGTGATATGTTGTTGAAACCAACCGTGAGGCTCTTTAGTCATTATTCATTCCAGACCTTACAGTAATCCTGTATCACACTGGAAAATAAAGTCGTTACAAAAACCATTTCTACCTGCCATATGTGTACTCCACACATTCTATATGGCCCTGTTGATCATGTGGTCGCAAGAACGACTGATAAGTCGGGTCTACTGTCGGGTAATAATATCTCCTTACTAACCTCCAAGGTCATGCTTGGCCAGAGTACTACTATATTACTGGCACTGGTACTACTTGCTTGATCGCAGTAACGTAAACGTTAACATATGTCAATTTGTGTAGAGAAAAAAGTTTTCCACTGTTGTCACCAGTCGGCACTTATATAGTTTCAATACAAATTGACATTAACATTAATGCGATCGAGTACGTAAAAACTGTTGAACAACCGTGACGGAAATTCAGTAGGGAGGATTATAATTTGTATGTATGTCAGTTCTGTGACAATAAAAACATTTTCTTTTTTTATTCTTTAACGCAAGTTTACATTGTTCAGCACAACATGTAATACTGCAAGCGGACGAGACAGTGAGGACAACAAGGACAAGGAGGCGCCGCCCACCACTTTGGCAGTGAGGGAGAGCACCTCCAGGGAGGAGGAACCACAAACTAGTCATAACTTATCTCACCAAGAGGAATCCAAAACTCGTAGTCATAACAGTAAGATATTCTGCTTATTCTATCGTTTTCCGACTTGTAAAGGTTCATACACACATCAGTCGCTTTGTCAATAGGCTAGAGTTTTTTTTAAATTACATTTCTCATCTCATAACAGTGATCGGAATAGGCTGAGAATATTTACCTACAGTTTGTAGAACAGAGACAAAAATGGGAGACTTCCCAATAACTAAAAATTTTTTTACTAGTAAATTTACCAGAACTTTTTATTCTAGGAATTAATCGCTACTTATGCGAGAGTAAACCAATTTCTCGTTTATCCAACTACAATCCAAGGAATAGCGAGTCTTTTCGGGAATACTCACTATACCACCGATATGCATGGAATACGGAGTTATTCCAAGAATGACAAAATGGCGTCCTATTGTTTTATGCAGCTGTCATTTCAACTCAACAACTTTAACTCAAAAACTTAACAATACAACGTCTAAACGATTTGACTTGTCTAAACGACAAGATAGTGTTAGTTATGAGGAAGTTATACCTAGACTTCCAAGGTGGCTTAAAGAGAGAATAAATTTATCTGAACACCATGATGAAAATCACGATCATCATAGTGTTCAAATAAATTTCACATCATGACTTTCTTAATAAAAAATATTTTTTTATTAAAAAAGTCATGCTTAAGAAGCAACCCTGCAGTGATTTTAGAACAGCTACGCTAAGTTACTTAGCCTTTAAGTAAGTTTACCATAGTAACAAAAAAAAAAACGGAAAAACGGATTTGTATTTTGTTATGTGATTTCTCCGGAATTATAAAAAAGAGTTTATAAGTCTAAATAATAAAATTAATTGTACTTACGGTGTATATAGAAAAGTTTAATTCAACGGTATCCAAATCACAAAAAATATCGGAGTCCAAGAAACGTCAGCCAAACACCAAGAGAACAGAAAACAACACGCGTGCGCAAGACAAAAGTCAAGGAACGAGTGATAGGAAAGGGGTGGGGCCCGGCGGGGGGTGAGTGTGTTACTGTGCGTACGCGCGGATCCCCCGCGCGTACGCTGGCTAATATAACTCTATCCCGATTACCAAGCCTATTTGCAGTTGAAAAACACGTCGCTCATATTTTCCGTAAAGAACACGATAGCATCAAGAACTTGATAACTAACCTGTTGTTGCTTTAGTTAGTGTCCCTTGTGAAAAATCATTATAAAAAAATCTTAATATTAGCCTACTAATTCCGGAGAAATCACATAACAAAATACAGATCCGTTTATCCGTTTTTTTTTCTGTTACTATGGTAAACTTACATAATGCTATAAGTAACTTAGCGTAGCTGTTCAAAAATCACCACGGGGTTATTACTAAATCATGACTTTCTTATCTTATCCAGAGAAACCCGCATAACAAACACAAAAAATAAACAGTCGAATTCAAAACTTTCTTTTTTTTAAGTCGTTAAAAATGTAGAACTATGTGATACATTTTGTAAGGAAGAATATTTAAGCGAAACACTTTTTTATAGAATTAATAAGACGTTTAAATTTGCGTAATTGAAGTTCTGGTAAATATACTGGTAAAAAAGTTTTTAGTTTTATAACTGTAAACTGTAGGACATACCTACTCAGCCTATTCCGATCATTGTCATAGCATAGGGAAAAGACAAGGCGCAGTAGATAAAAAAACTGGCCAATTGGCGAGTCCGGACTCGCGTGCAAAGAAACGAACGAATAATTTTTGTAACATGTTATTTTTAGACTCTATAGTGTTATAGGTATTTCTTATAGGTTTTCCTATAATCTTTATGTAAAGAACTATTATCTGATTTTTTAAATTTTTTTGTGCTCAGTTGTTTCGGAGATAAATGTGTAATTTTTTGTTTAATTACTTTAATAACTACAAAATCATTTCTTTTAAACTTAGAATTGATATGTAACGGTATGGTTTGAAAAAACTTTCCTTTTTTTTTAATTTCGTCGTTTGATCCTCAAAACTCCCATACTCAAATTTTATTTATTAACGTAACTCGTCCGTATGTGTCAAAATTTCAACGAAATAGGTACAGTAGATTCGAAGAAAATTCGCTGTGACAGACGGACAGACATCCGAGTGATCCTACAAGGGTTCCGTTTCTTTCGGTAGTCCAGAACCCTTTTTTTTTATTTAGGGGTTTTTGTCCAATAAGGATATGTCAACCCCATCATACTTTATAACAAAGTAAATAATATAAAAAAACAGCAAAAAAAGTAATTTTAGTAAAACCAAAAAAAAAACTGCTGCTCACTGCTGAATGATTAATACCAAACTACATATTTTTTTAGCTGCTTCCGATTTAGGGTTTGCTAAAATGCTTTGAATCAGATCTAAATCCAGCCTTTTTAACTTTAATTCGTTCAACAGCGAGTCGCGTTCATCTTTATTCCGAACACATTCCATCAGCAAATGCTGAACATCTTCAATTTTATTGCAAGTGGAACATAGGAGAATCAGATTTTTTCACTCAGAAAGCAAACTCTGCTGATGGATAGTGTCCGGATCTAAGTCTAAGGGTTAAGTAGCCTCCTAAAGGAACACGAGGAAGCTCACCCTGTATGGTCTTATACCATATGCCTTTATCTATTGATTTACTTTCAAACCGTTGCTTCCAAGCATCAAAACATACTGATTTAAATCTAGGTATTAATTCCCAATGATCTGGTAAGTAGTCGATTACCCTACCCTCTACAGCCGCCAGCTTAGCTATACGGTCAGCTTCCTCATTCCCTTTCAGGCCAATATGTGCTGGAACCCATTGCAACTTCAAATCAACTAGTCAAAGGGGGTACCCCTTTCGTTAAAACTAATAATAGCTTTCAGGATATCATAGGCCATCGTTGCACCTCTGAGACCAGAGGCGCATCGAGCTACATGTTGCAAGGCACTCCTGCTAGCTGAAAAAATAACAATTTCATTAAAGTTATGATTAATTCCCTAAGGCCTGATAAATTGCAATGAGTTCCAGCGTCGTTATTGAAACATCACAATCGATTTTAAATCCTACTTTATGTTGTAAGGTTTTGTCATAGAATCCAGCTCCTAAATCCAGATTACTTTTAGACCCATCGTCAAATATTCTATGCCAGCCATGATAGCTCACGTTTAATTCGGCGATGAAATTGTTCTCTAATATTTGGGTCATTACATGTTTCGTAACATTGAATACTCTCCAGATTTACACAAATTATTTTTCCAATATCAATTCCTGTAACCCATACGTCTAAATTTTACATATTAAGATTACGAACAGAATTAGTATTCAATTCCCTATAAGTTTTCACAAGCAAAGGTTTTCTCTTGTTTTCCCAATACCATATATTACAAAGAACACTTAGATCCGAAATATTATTAATTTATTAGCAGTTACATTATTGACCCACGAAATTAATTTCAAACTATATTAATATGCCAAGTATTGCCTTCTCAAGCATAACGGTATTATATTTAGCTCGCTTTCCATTACGTGAATCGGTGTACTTTTAATAAAACCTCCTATTATCCTTAAGGCCTGGTTTTGCAATTTATCTAAATAGAGTATGAGTTTTCGCACAGCAATCATAAATAAAACAACCATAATCCATTCGGCTTCTAATTAACGCGATATACAGTCTGCGCATGTGCTTTGTATGCATTCCAAAAGAGCTACCAGCAAGCACTTTTAAAATATTTAAAAGTTTTGATCATTTTTCAATTATTTCATTGATGTGTTTGCCCCAAACTAAACTTCTATGTAACCACATACCCAAGTATTCGATGCATACCGAAAAACCCAAATTACAGCCATATATCTCAGGGTAATATTCTTCTGCGACCCCTACTAAAAACACAGTAACTTGATTTACTTGATCAAAAGTCTAAGAAAAATCGGATTTGTCAGTTTTTAAAAATCACAAACAAAACAGCACTAATTGCATGTGATATCTACTCGCATGTCAAGCTATAGTGAATGTGCGTCATCAACCACAAACGAAGTTTTCGGTGACAATGGTAGAAGAAAAACTTTAAAAGTGTATAACGTCTCTATTCTTCCACCGATTTCATTTATTTTTTCATGCTCGGCGCAAATAAACTCTATTTCTTTCACAAGTCGTACTATTTTCCGAACATATTTCAAATAAGTTCATTATTGTAGATTTTTGATAGTAGTCAAATATTCGCCGATTTTTTACAAATTCTCGTTAAAAAAATAGTTGACGTGACTGACGTGTTTATGAACCATAACTATTTCAGTACTCTTTTACAGTTTACATTGACTCATTATATTATATCACATAGTAAATTATCCTTTGGGATTGTACCCTTGACAGGGAACAAAATGCTCTCAAATTTTTATGATTCACCTATTACAACATATTGTTCATCTATGCTAGCATATTATTATTAATACACAGCCAGTGTTATGGATTCGGCGAAATGGCGTAATTGCACCATCGCCTAAAGCTCAATTAACTTATTCATGCACATTTGCTAATACATCGAAATGTTCAAAAATAAATAGATTCTTGGAAACCTTAATGAGTTACCTCAAAATAGAGTTTTCTCTAATAATGTAAATTACCACACTTTAATTATATAATTACTGTCATTTTATCCATAATTAAGTAAATTACTTTGGACGTAAGTTACTTTCATATAAAACATCATATCCACCAATATTGATCATTCATTTACTTATCAGTTTTCATATTGAGTACTTGCTCCTAGCTAATCCAATACTCCCTCCATGAATAAGCTTATCAAACGGAAGATGAATTTGAAAAAGTTTAGACGGTTGTTGAAGAGGCTTGACGAACTCATAACTTCTTTGCTAGATGGTGCCCCGTTGACAGAGGAGCGTATGTATGAGTTGTGTGAGGAGTGTCTGCAGACTAAAGTGCGAGAGCCCCTGATCAGGGCGCTGGGTGAGGCGTTCACACAACCGGCCATACTGGCCCGTTGTTTCGCCAGCAAGGGCGGCTGCAATAGTGATGAAGATGCGAACATGAATGAAGGTGAGTTTGCTTTGTTGGTTTTATTTTTATACATTATTTCTTGTGTCTTCTGTCTTTGGTCAAATTATTTATCTTTAAATTAAAATTAAAATATTTGTAAGAAAAACGTATCTTGAATAAAAGCAATATCATGGGTAGGAGTCGTGTTTTTGCACAATTTTGCTATTCAATTATTGTTCGGGCTCACCCACAGACACGCCTCGACGGCCACTGCTAGAGACGGCATTGTCAGAACTTATCTATCGAACCGAACGTGTCAGTGAGTCAGTAAAGGATCAGTTTACTCCTAAATTGTTCCTTTACTAGCTTTTGCGCCTGCGATTTCGTACGCGCATATCCCGTTTTCTCCCGTTCCCGTAAGAATTTCGGGAAATCTTCTCTTAGTGCTCCCCTACACTCCCCAAAGAACCTTCATGCCAAATTTCAGCTTTCTACGACCAGTAGTTTCGAGTGTGCATTGTCTGTGAGCCAGAATTTTATATAGAAGGATTGATATCATGTTTTAGATAAGGAGTCAAAAGCAATGTGTTTATCAAGTGATCCAGACAAAGACGTGGATAGCGTGGCGGGGCCGGAGTTAGATGTGGCCTCATGTCGCAGAGCCTTTCAGTACCTTGCCAAAGTAAGTGACGCCCATTCAAACTTTGCGGAATTCATACTCCCAAGTTTCAACCGAAAATCATACTCCTGCTAATAGCCTCCTTTTATGTCAACATAAGATGTGTTTGTAGCAGTATGTGGAACAAGTTTGCCAGTAATGGTTATTTAAGTAAACTAAAAAAGAGGATTCCAGTACTACATAAACGAAATTCATGACGCCTCACTCTCCTCATTTCGTAGGGTTCCATACGCTAAAAACACGCTGACTAAGAATTTGATGGTTTCCGTTGTTCCTTATTATTTGTAAATCAGAGTTCCCTGTTCTGCTTCAGAAACTTTGGTTTAACTTAAAATATACAGAACTACCAAGTTTTCTAAGCCAAAATTACCCTTTTATTGTCTTCTAATCCTGTAATGTATTTTAAAAGCAACAATATCTCTAGGTGCCATCAGAATATTACAGTTCAGCGTTAGTGACGTCACTGAAGACGCTGGCAGACAACATGTGTATTGACCTGCGAATAACAAAGAATATGAGTGTGGAGGACGCGGTGAACTGCTTCGTGATCGCCTTTGAGGTGCCGGACCTGGGCTGCAGCGACTATCTGGAGATAGCGCTGCCCGCACTGTGCCAGGCTGCTGAGCATCTTTCGATTAAAGGTAGGACCGTAATGCTGACGTACGTTTTACCTAAATCATAAACAAAGTCGATTCCCGCCGCCTGTCCCTCTGTACGCTTAGATATTTTTAACTCAGCGACGGATTTTGATGCGGTTTTCACTATTATTTTGTAGAGAATTTCTTCTGGGAGGTTTATATGTATAATACATTATTATTAAAATTATAAAATAGTGTAGAGAAGTCGATTTTTTGTCAAGAGTCCAAAAAACTATTTTCTAGCGCACATCGGTTAATATTATAGTATACTTGCGACGCCGGGACGGATCGCTAGCTATATGTACTTTATTTGATTGTACACCTATAATAAGCGAAATGAAAACATTTATAAAAAAAAAACAACAGTCTACTGTGGGCGGTTTTATTACACAGGATAACGTAATCAACTTTTTCCGCTTGACTTTTAGCAGGACCTTCGAATACACACTTTGTGCACGTGGTAAAAATATCTGAAACTAGCTTTGCCCGCGAATTATTACGCGCATATCCCGACATACAAAAATAATTTTCCAAATCCGACTGGTAGTTCCAGAGATAAGCGCGTTCAAACAAACAAACAAATTCTTCAGCTTTATTATATTATAAGTAGGCGTTTCGTTATTTGTGGTGCTGTTAAGCGTCGATTCCGTTTAGACAGAACTCTTTTTGAAGTTATTCCTCTTGATTAGTTGTGGTCTTAGGCCTGCCTGATCCTTTTCTGTCTGCGTTGGTTCTAGTTTCTTGTTTTCTAGCATGAGTGTAGTGAACACCTTTACAAGAAATTCCGAGCCTTGCTGCGATTTGGCGTTCACTGTATCCTTCTTCACGAAGAGTACAAATAGCACTTCGCTGTTCAAGCGTGATTCGCTTGCGTTTAGCCATTTTCAGAAGAAAAATTATGGGAAAAGCCGTAGTCAACAATTTTCGTATACTGATAATGTAAACATCACAAGTTGCGCGTGTCAATGCTCAAGTGTGACTAGGTGTAAATAGGACCCAAAAATAATTAAAAACAACAAATACTACCGATAGCAACACGTCAAAGTACAAAAGAAAGCAACCGCAGGATTAAGTCATAAATTATGTGTCTCGTCATAATTTGGGAACTTGTTTAATGAGAGCCGATCCTTTTGTTGTTGTGTAAACAATAGTACAAAGATAACATTTGTTAAAAAAATTTACCGCATTGTAGGTAATGTTTCGTTTTTGTCAAAAATAGGTATGCTTCCAAACGTTTGGACGGTAGTGTAGATATTAATATTATAGTATAGATAGATAAAACTTGCGTGCGTCATTGCAATTTGTACCTTATGGAATTGAATAGTAAATCTTAGGGGTGTGTTTCTAAGAGCGAACGAACCCGTGCTTGCATGTTTGATGACTGGCCTGTTCTGTTGGTCGAGTGGTTAGTGACCCTGACTGCTTAATCGGAGGTCGTGGGTTCGATTTCTACCCAGGACAAATCTTTGTGTGATGGCATGATCATTTGTTCTGTGTCTGGGTGTAATTTGTCTATAATATGTGTATTTAGAAATATATCAGTATGTTTATCAGTTGTCGGGTTGCCATAGTACAGGCTCTGCCTAGTTTGGGATTGAATGACCGTGTGTGAGTTGTCCCAGGATATATTATATAATATGTTTTTGGATGCCCAAGGAACCATTTGATATCTGTTGTTGACTCAATTTTACAATTACTTTTTTTTTATTTAATGGACATGGTCAATGTTGGCAGGTCAAGCAAGGCTGGCACGCATCTGGGCGATACAATGCAAGGACAGTCTGCGTCACATTCTGGAGACGTTGCAGCAGCTCATAACCCTCAGGGTTATATCCACCAACTATACGAGGCAGTTCCAAGTGCAAGATGACGAGGTCGTCACCATGGCAACCAAGTTTATGAAGGTAAATTGTTTTTCTATTTCCTAATTTGACCTGTAATCTTTACGATGTTATCGAATGAAATATCTTTAGGCAGAGCCATATCCATCTAAAAGTATTGATCGTCATTTTGAATTAATTATCCTGTTCCAACAGCTCATATTGAGTAGTAGAGCTAATCTGTAAAATATAACTGTGAAAACTTAAGTGGGGTGAGCTGTTGATGTCGAACGATTGTAATTGATTATAGGTACAAGCACCCCATCAGCCTAAACCCTGGTTTGGCCTTATCGAATCTCACCTCAGTAAATCAGCTAAAATACATTAGCTTCTGTGATTGGTCACATAAAATTACATATTTTTATTGTTCCTTTCCGAAATAGGCGAAATTTACAAACTGTGTGGCAAAGTGCACATTTATTTTGCATCATTTTCAAAATAGCAATGATCCTTATTGTACCTAGTTGCTGTAAGATTGCTAGTGGGTGGCTGGATTTTGCATCCTTTTCGAAATAACAATGGTCCTTATTGAAGTTACTATAAGGTTGTTAGTTGATTGCTGTCAGAAGTAAAGTAACTGAACCGACTGCACTTCATTATCAAACTTCAATCCACAGATAGTATACTACGCGAACATGCTGGCCGGTCGGATGGAAGCAAACAACTTACGCGAAGAGCCGATAGTGCTGTCCAACCAACAGGACCCGCTGGAGAATGTGCTCGGTCACTTATACCCACCATCGTCTATGAAGGCCTCGAAGAACTTGCAACCTGAAGACCCTTTAGGTAAACATGCTCCCGTATTTAGCATTGTGGAATTAAACATTATCTGGCATGGACATTTCTGATAACACAAACAACACACAAACAAATTCCAACTTTAAAGACACGACAATAAGGATGATTTTAGGCATAAATTGATCTGGAAGCCATAGAATTATACATACCTGCGGCATGGACGAGTGTTTATGCACTACATCCGATCCAAGTTCTATCCGAACTTGTAAATGAGCTGAATTCGGACAGGCCGCATCTAGTGTGCAACCCGTCCTGCAAGTAATGACGACGTCTCGTTTTCGGATCGGATGTAATGGATATCGCTCCAAGTGAATGCATTATATAGTACTTACAGCATTTATTTATCATGCATGTCTGCTATGTCTATCAGTATTTTGCGCTTTTAAGAAGTATTTGTATATAATAATCGAGCCTTCTCTCCCCTTCTTTGAATTTTTGAAAAGTGGCCTCTATTCTGGAGAAATAATATGACATGATTTTATATTGTTGAAATGCCTTATCTGCAACACTTGCTATGCTACATGCTTATTGCACCGAATATTAATGTAAGATTGTTTTGTTTCAGCCATTGAATTAGATATAAATGTTTTAGATGCTAGAAAGCCATACCTGCCATTTGAGGAATTCTACAACGAACCTCTTAGTGATACTATTGAAATGGACATAGACTTCGGTAATTTTAAGACGGAAATAAGTAAAGGTAAGCTGTGTTTAAAGATTGTTATGATATAAAACTGACCCTTATAAAAGAGTTTTACGTAATGAAAAAGCGTTAAACAGGTAAAGAATAAAGGGTTTTGCAGTAATTGTAGTACTTAAGTTTAGCACAAAAGCCCAAATTTGGGTGCATGGGTAGACTTTTTTTTTACAAATAGTCCTAATCGTTTATACATATTTTTTTACAGACAAACATTAATTCACTTTGGGAGAAGGAAAACTTAAAGACAGACTACCAACCAAGATTCTTTTACGAATTTTGTAATAGTATTGTTTCCAATATGATCATTTTCATCACAAAATACAGCTACAATACAGAATATTGATATAGAGCACCAACTTGTACATTTCAGGTAAAAAATTCGCGTTCCTAAGGTACCCGTTCATCCTGACCGTGGCCACGAAGTCTCTGGGGCTGTACTACGAGAACCGCATCCGCATGTACTCGGAGCGCCGCGTGTCGCTGCTGCACGCCGTGGTGGGCGCGGCGCCGCCCATGCCCTTCCTGCGCCTCAAAGTGCGCCGGAACAATATCATTGATGACGCTCTTGTTGGGGTGAGTTCCTACTTGGGGTACTACCGACTTCATCCGCGCTAATTTAGTCATTTATTCTGCAAACTTCGACTCCCTCCACCCCGACGCCCTTTGAAGGGTTAAAGGCTAATGCTGCAATGTTAATATTTGGGATCTTTATTGTACCTACATAGTTATTTGCTCAAAGTTTATAAATCGAAGTTTTTCATACATTCCATTTTTACCCCGATGAACGGATCTAACGATTTTTTCGTAATTAACCCCTGATTACGAAAAAATAGATCCGTTTCAAATATTCCATTTTTAAATTGTTTTAACCAATTTCCAAGTAAATAGAGGCAAGCAGTAATAGACTGTTCTCGACAATCGGGAGAGCTCGCATTTTTTTTATCAGTTGTGGCGCCGGGGTTAGCGGATACGTGGGGATTCCAGATTAAAACTCAACAACTTTCAATACAGCTTTTACTTATTATCTTCACACGCATAGGTACAACAATTAAAATAACGACATGATTTTTTTGTGAGTGGCGTCTCGCAGTTCAACCTATGAGATTGTCGATTGATTGTGTGTGGCCTTAATATAATATTAAAGCCTCTAGCCAGGGCTAAACTAAGCAACTACACGCTAAAGGCACCCCCTGTGGGGTACGAGCCTCGGCTTAGGGCGTCGCTGGGGGGAGGACAGCTGGGGACGGGCTGGATCGAACTACAATTATTATTAGGGGACGAATTTAAGACTACACGCTCAGCGGCGCGGGCTGGCTCGAGCAAGGGTCGGGGCGGATCTCGGAAGTTTTCGAAGGTCTGCTGCTTTATTATGAAGTTTCAGTGTAAAAGAGAGAGAGCTACACACGTTCTCGAATCATGGACACTTACTACTACTATTCTTCGTAATAAAACTACTTTTGTATTGTCATTATTTTACCATTGTCGTGTTAAAACTTGTAATTAATTGATTGTATGATAAATATCGTTTACCTTATTCTTCATACACTGAAAGCATGAAACTAACCCATAGTTCTAAAACTGCCACTAATCTTTCAACCCTCCACTTCAGCTGGAAATGGTAGCCATGGAGCGTGCCCTTGACCTGAAGAAGCAGCTAGTGGTCGAGTTCGAAGGCGAACAGGGCGTGGACGAAGGAGGTGTCTCTAAGGAGTTCTTCCAGCTCATTGTCGAGGAGATCTTCAACGCTGACTACGGCATGTTCACGCAGCAACCCGATTCGCTTACTGTATGGTATGTTTTGTACTACAGCTAGGTTAGTTTGAACTTGGAACGCTGCTCTGCATTGCAAACGTCGCAGTGGTGACACGTAGGCTTATGTTTTTTTAAGCCAGCAATACAAAACAGCCACTTTGCTCGCCATGCTTTACTTTCAGAGGCATTGCTCCTATGTTAAAACGCGCTATACAGAAAAAAAAGCTCTGTGCCAAATTTCATCCATATGCGTACAGCCGTTCTGGCGTGATTGAGTAAGAAACATCTAAGTTTCACATTGATAAATTAGTAAGACGACTACAAGTGAAGCAAACCCCCGTCTCACCTTCCAGGTTCAACATGACATCATTCGAGACGGAGGCACAGTTCACGCTGATCGGCATAGTACTGGGGCTCGCCATATACAATAACGTTATACTCGCCGTCAACTTCCCCATGGTTGTGTATAGGAAGCTCATGGGCAAGAAGGGGTCCTTCGAAGACTTGGCGGATTGGAATCCTGTGAGTATTCATGCTTTAGTTGTAGCATTTCGCAATCGCGCGATAGTAATTGGAATTTGAACTTTAAAACCATCAAAATAAAAGTCACATGGCTCGTGACTTTGTACTGCTTTAGGAATCCTTATATATTATTTACTAAAAGGAAAACCACTAGATTCGTGACTCGATGGCCTCGAGAGTCAATCTGCAAAAGCGTTTCTTCTCGTCTCACACATTTTGATATAAAAATAATTAGTTGCTTAATTACGATAGTGTACATAACAAAGACTACGCTGTTTGACTGACACTAGTAATGCTTTTTTTTCCAGACACTTTACAATGGTTTAAAAGACATGCTCGACTACACAGGTAGCGATTTAGAAGAAGTATATTATCAGACGTTCAGGATCTGTTATCAGGACGTCTTTGGAAACGCCATCTTCCATGATCTCAAAGAAAATGGAGATAACATATTTGTTACTCAGGAAAATAAAAGGGTAAGAACAATATGTCAATAATCCTTGATATTTTAAAGTCAATCATTATTTTATATTTCCTCCAGACATGTTTCAATTCTCCTTTTACATTTTCTCTTTTACACGCTCTTCTTTGAAATTTAGAATATCGCCTTGATATTTAGTTGATTCCTCTTTAGCATTTTTGAATTATCCTTAATATATTCGCATTCGCCTAGATATTTTCATATTCCACCTTTACATATCCACATTCATCCTTGATAATTTCCCTACACTACAATACCATCGTTCAATTTCAGGAATTCGTAGAAATGTATTCAGATTTCTTGCTAAACGAGTCGGTGGACGCTCAGTTCAAGGCGTTCAGGCGCGGCTTCCTCATGGTCACGGATGAGAGCCCTCTGGCGGCGCTGTTCCGACCTGAAGAGGTCGAGATGCTGGTCTGTGGTAGCAAGGTAAGTGGGGACCATTAGCTAAATATCTTTTTCGACCCATTTGCTCAATACATGCATTTACGAAGCTTATATACATTGATAGAAAGTTAAAAATTACGCAGCATGCAATGGAACGTCCGGTAAAATAGGAACTCTCATCTAAGTACCTATTTTTCCGCACTCCTCGTTGTATAGCGCCGTGCGTATCCTTAACCGTTTTTTTAATTTGCACAAAAATATATAAGAATTCCAACAAGGAGTTTCACATTACTAAAATAAAGAAGCTGAATGATCGAACCTCCTTGAAAGCGCTTTTGCTCAATACGTTTGTCTCATTTGAATACTAAAGAGAAAATAAGGCGAAAGATGTAGTTCTGATTTTCACCATGCGCACGTGGCACCATTTGCAACTTCGCGCTATTTTCAATAAGAAACGTCAAACAAAGATTGTTGCGACTTTCCGACTGATATCTAAAAACAAAAAGTTGGTTTCATTACCTATTGTACTGTTTTCTCGCAAATTTATTGAAAAACGTTGCAGAAACACATGCAGAAATAGTTTTTACAAACTCGTGACTATGGTGAGCCCTTGAATTATGCGTCGAAAATACTGTTGAATAATATCCACGGTAGCTACTTGTTTGACTTCATTGATTCGCAGCATCCATTACTAACTTTTCCTTATTTGATTGTTGATGATTCTAAAGTTCTGTTTATGATACCTAAATACTTATAGTGAAACTAAGTACGTCCCTGTTTTATTTCTGATGACAGAAAGATAAGTAAAAAGCTTACTTTATCAACCACCAATTGTACTGCTAAAAAAATTACCAGCAGAGGCTAAAATATCTATCCCTTTACAGAACTTCGATTTCAACGAGCTAGAAAAATCAACAGAATACGACGGCGGCTATACATCCGACTCACAAACAATAAAAGACTTCTGGAGCCTCGTTCACAGTTTGTCGCTGGACGACAAAAGGAAGCTTCTCCAATTCACGACTGGATCCGACCGCGTGCCAGTCGGAGGCCTGAGCCACCTCAAGCTCGTGATCGCTAGGAATGGTCCGGACTGTGACCGCTTGCCCACCGCACACACCTGCTTCAATGTCCTACTTCTCCCCGAATACGAGACTAAGGACAAACTACAAGACAGACTGATGAAAGCAATAAGCTATTCGAAAGGATTCGGAATGCTTTAATGTGACGCGCTTATAGTAATAACGTTGAACAAACGAGTATTGTTGTAAATGAGCCTCTTACGGTCTTTGTAACATTAATGAATAAAGTTTGTTTTATTTATACACAGTTTTTTTGTTTTTTAATTATTAAAAGTTAGGATCAAGGCTTGTCTCTGCCTTTTTTTATCTCGATTTCGTTACGCCATGGAACTATATGCTTTGTAAGGGTGTTACCACACCAGTCGATCGATGGTAGAATGGATTAGTCGACTTCGATCGACAGTATCTACAATCTTTCTTCGATCAGCCAAAGATATCACACCAATCGATCTACGTCGATCGAAGCATCGACCGACATTGGTCACCTTAAGACGGTGAATTGGAATGCAAGGGTGAATAGAAACGAAACTTTAACAGGGATTAGAGATTTACCATATTATAAGTTTCTAACAAACCATCGGTTTTTTTAATATTTAAATATTTTTCGAAAAAAAGAGTGTCTGGAAGAATATGGGAGAGGTTTTTGCCTAGCAGTGGGACACAATAGGCTAAGAAAAAAAATACATAATTTAAATTGGAGTTCTTAAACTTTAAACGCTGCAAATAATAATATTTGAATAACGAGAAAATTCTCTTTAAAGTTTTGTTTCGAGCCACTCCGTCCTAAAGTAACGTTACGTGTTAAATAAAACAATAGTTTGTTATGAAAGTTTATATTGTGGAAAAAATAATAGTCTAAAGAGAAAATAGTTTCAAACTGATCGATAAACACGTGAGTCTCAATATAAACAGTAGGTATATTTCATTAGTAATTATTTACGGGTGAGTTATAACATCAGACGATCGTAATCTCAATCGTCAGAGTTATACAGTGAATCTCAGTAATAAATCTATTTGTCATCTCTGATAATGGAACAAAGGAAAATAAAAAAAAAGTGATTTTCGACTCATACGACTATTTCTGAACAACTGATATCAACCAAAGTTAGAGCGGTAACGCACTGCATCCGATCCGAATCCGTGAAAATACAGATATAAAAAAACGGACCGGAAGCTACGCAGTGCGTAACCGCTCATATGGTACACAAACACACACGTCAGTCACATAAAAAAAGATTGTTTAGTAGAAGACCAAGCGGATACCGAGGTGGGGGGCAATTGCCCTCCTCCTTGGTTTTGACCAAACTAACTACGAGGTACATATCTAATCTAAACTAATATTATGAAGAGGAAAGATTTGTTTGTTACGATTTGTCTCAAAAACCACTCGACCGATTTTAAAAATTCTTTCATCGTTAGAAAGCTACATCTTCACAGAGTAACATAGGCTATATTTATTTCCAGAAATAATTAGGGATCCCTACTAAAACTTGAATATTTGTTACATTATTCATACAGTTTTAGTAGGGATTCCTAATTATTTCTGGAAATAAATATAGCCTATGTTACTCTGTTGTCAACCCTCAATATTGTCAAGTTTTTACGCATACAAAGAAAGAATGGTCGACAGAAAATCAAATCTAATTTTTTTCGACGGGTTGCTACAACTGCTACAGTGTTTTGTGCTCGCTTCGCTTGCGTGCTAAATTCTCTTAGCTCTGATGATTTTTTGTATACGTCGATCGAGTTAATTCTGTTTTTGTTCGAATAGAAACCTATACTTAGTGCAAAAAATTTCGAACTTCGCTCGCTCTAATCGTCGTTACGACAAAAATTTTGAAATAATTCTGTGGGAATATTGTAACGTTAAAAAAAGGAAAAAAACATTTAACGCCTCGTTAATACGTATAATTTTATACAAACAAAATTTAAAAAAAAATATATACAAAGGCACAAAAAGGTAAAAAAAAAACTTGATTATTTAAAATAAAAAACCGCAAACAACGTTATCGAAATTAGTTATGTATGTCCAACGTTTAGTAAGGAAAAAAACTTGGGAATGGAATTTTTTGTAAGATTTGACAGCAACCGGTTAAATTCTGGCTCAAGCATTCAGATGGAAATTAATCTTGCGTTTAAAAATTTAATTAAAGTATAAAACTACTTCGTAATTGATAGGTTAATTCTTATACGAAAATAAATGTTATAAAAAATAGGAATTAATAATAAAGGTTTCAGTTATAGTAGCAATAATCAGTACAGTCATAGTAATTTCAGCTAGCGCCAAAAAAATTGTAGCTACAATATTATGGCGTTTAGAACCCGTTAACCGAATGATTCGTTGCGTATCATTCGGTTTCGTTTTAGTTTCTTATTTCAAGGGCTGTCAATGGTATTTAAAAAATACAAGTCTTCTAAATTCGTTTCATACCTTGTTGTTTGGTGATGTTCTGCAGGATTATTTGTGATCGTCGCAACTGCAGATGCTGGTATTTACATTCGGATTTTACCTCAATTGGATCTGTCTGGCAAATTGCAGCCGTGGTGCAGGACCCGGGAACACTACGCTTGGGAAGTCGTTCGAATCCTGGCACAACGTGACAGATGTGGATGCCGACGATTAAAACTATAAATGCTTTAATTGCTAGTTTTAATCATACCCAACAAATAAATAGGAAAAGCGAGGTCATTTCGCTTCACCCCATGTGTTCTTCATGGTTTCCATAAAATCTGCTGACTATTTAATTTTATATTCACACCGTACTTTTTAACTTATTGTTTCCTTGTTAAATGAACCTTTAAATTTCGAAAAATGTAACCGGCCAGTTTGACAACTTAAAAAAAACTGACCGTATTCGTTTCCACCTGAATGTTTAAGGCAGAATTTAACCAGTTGCAACTGCGTTGAGGATTGGCACGTAAATTCAGTGTAATAATTACTTTCAAACCTACCTAAACTTCCATTCCTTCCTTTTTTCATTTTTTTTCATCAATCTTCAATTATGACTTTTTTCTTACTAAACGTTGGAGATAACTAATTTCGATAATGTCTTTTGCCGTTTTTTTATTTAATTTAAATAATCGAGTGATCTTTTATCTTTGGTACTCTTGTATAATTTCGGTTTATTTTTAACTAAAAAAAAATCACACGTATTAACATGGCGTCCTTTTTTTAACGTTACAAAATGGCGCCCTTTAAGCTTCGTTTTCGTCAGACAAACTACTAAAAAACTGCTAAATGCAGAAACCGCACTTTTTAAATTCTTCTCTCCCTTGTGGAAATCATTCTTCCCTCTCCATAGCGAAAACTTGACCGCGCCTGGTCACGAGTCGCTTCTCAGATATTGACTGAGTGGTCGGGGAAGTGACTGATGTGTGTGTCTATATAATCCTTAAGATTAAAGTTTCAGTATCATCATTCTAGTCTAGTACAAAATCAGGAAGCGAAAATCTTATGGTGGAGAACGGCTTTGAGTCTTAGCTCGTGAACGACGAGCGGGAACGGTTGGCGGCACGGCGGCTCCGGCAGGCGCGGGGGCTCGCCCGGCGCCCCTGACGCGCCACTCGCCGACGAGCGGCGGTATCTACGGACGAACAATTTGAAAGCAAACATTGCAATAAAGGTACAATTCCGAGGAGAAGGCAGACGGTAGCGGCAGTGCCGCCCAACCGCAATGAAACACCTGAGCGACTAGTAGGCGCTTTTTTGTGATAAGGTATTTGACTGTACGTGTTTTAAATATATTTCTCAAAGATAAGACGATAAAAAACGACATTTGAAAATTATGATAAGTAAATAGAGACAGCACTACATGCGTCTGATGTCACACGCCAGTAACGCCATACTGACTTTTAATAGAAACGACGTTTTGTGTGACAAGGATAGAAGAATAACTCCAAAAATGTACTTAGAACTTTTTGTTTTTTCCAAAATGCTATTTTTAAGTAATATCTTTAAAAAAGTATACATCCACGTACTTACATTTTTGATGGTAGTCAAATACCCTATTCTTTGAAAAACGTTCCGAAGATGGCGACAGTGCCGCTGCCGTCTGCGGTCTGCCGTCGTCTCCGGAATTGTACCTTAACACTGATATATACGTTTCAATTTAAGTTTTTAACCATTTACAAGTACACTTAACGACGCATGTAACTCTAGCCCCTCGTCCTTCAAGCATATCTTGTCTGTGACGCATGCGTCCCCAGCGCATTGTGACGCGTTTGGCTTCAGCCATACGACGCTTGAATTTATATTTGAACAGATCGTCCACATACTACGCCAAATTATCTAAAGTTGTCAACAAAATCCCGGAGGCATAGAGTGTAGGAGCCTTAAATCGGTTTTATGAAGACAGACTGTAAGGCAGGGATTATACTGATAAAATGAGACAAAATGTAGTAGGTACTCTCCCGACTGAATATCTCTGCAAAGCGCGAACGTGCGAGTTTTCTGCACACCTTGAGGATCGATCGTTTGAAATGGAGCGCTATCTTTAACGTCTCATAATAATATGGAAGTGAATCGATGAATTTGGAACGTCACTACCATACCTACATCTTTTGACCACCATAAATATAACAGCCCGATCAGCCTCAAGATCTAAATCGTGGGCTTCTAGTAGTTCAATAATTTTGTGACACACTTTCAATCACAAAAGGATTTTGGAGGAAATTCGTTATCCATTGCGTCATATGATTGAAAAATTAATCTGCTCGTCAGCGTAAAACATCAGTGTGCTTAGTGCGAATTTTTTAACGTCTTCGATCGCGTTAAAGTAAACCAAATAAGCGCCGTCTGGTGACACTCACGGAAAACCTTTTTTATTTCATACAATTTGACATAAGCGAACGCGAACGCAGACGCGAACGAGAACGTTAAAAAACGAGTGGCATTGGTACCATAAGCGCGATAAACAATGACCGTGGAGGGCGCTTCTTCTAATCGATATTCAAAAGGTAAGCCCACAGAACAAAGAATTCTGGTACCGGCTACTAAAGACTCCATTACAGACAATACCTACCTACTACTGGCTGCGCAATTTTCTACGTACATTGCGGGTCTACGAATACCTACCTACTCAGTATCAGTAATGGCACACGTTTCGGTTGTCATAGCAATAGTTAGAAATGTCACGGTGACACTCACTGACACGCTGGGTTATAAATGAACAGTTTTGACAATGCCGTCTGTAGCTGTAGCCACTAAAGAGTGAGGCGTCGTCCTAATACAAAGCGATCATCGCGAGATTACGCGATCGTTGCGTTCATTTGTAGGTATGGCAAACCCGATCGCCACAACGAGAGGTGTCTTCCGGTATTGTCGAACAAACTTTATTAAGACGACGCCTGTCGGTCCTCTGTGGTTAAGCCAGCAGTGCGATTCTGTAATATCTCACTTTATAAAATTAGGTGAAGGGAACATGTACCTAGTTTGCTGTCAAACCATACAGACAAGTTGGAATGACAGTTCACTTCATGCTCACCCCACCTAAGTTTACACGGTGAGAGGTTGACAGAATAGAGCGGCTTTACTACCTGTGTCTAGCGTTGCAGGTACACGCGGCGGCGGTGACGGCGGCGGCGGCGGCCTGTTGTCTCGCGTGTCGCTCGCAGCGCACGGCGTCGCAGCGCACCGGGGTCAGACTGCCCGGCGCGCTGCCGCGACGTGTGGCGCGCGACATTGACGCGTATGTCGGGGCTGCTACTCGCTCCACCTGAGAAAAATTTGTACATCTATTGATAGAAATCTCTGATCCTCAATAGACAATTAAGAATCTGCTCAAAGGCGTTAACTTCCCACGGTATTGCATAAAACTTTTTTTTTATTTTGGAAGTGAATGAACCGATTTCAAACTTTTCTGAAAATGCGTTCAGAGGGTAAGAGGGAGTGATATTTCACTTTCGACAGAAAACTTATGAACTCTTTTTAGAAATCTTTTTACACCTCGGTATCATGCGTTACCGCGAGTTACCCCGGCCCTGAAACGCAAAGGCAACTGTAGGAACACAGGTGGGTTTTATTTCGTCAGTACGAGACTGACTCTACGCCCAGAACGGGAGGAATCATTTGATGATTTGATTTCCCAATCTTAAAAAAAAGTTTTCTGGCGTATGAATACCAAGTTTAATTAAAACGAATTCATTCATTTTCTCTTTATAGGTTCTAAACAGTTAAAGAGATTTTATGAATAATACTGAGTGTTATATCACCTCAAAGCTAGCCTTGCGCCGTCTCCTCCTGGGCGAAAGCTGTGCAGTCTCTACCCGCTTGCGTCGCTGTGGCTGTGCCGCGCCCGCGCCGGGCCCGAACAATCCGCGGTCTTCCGCCACGCGGATCATAAACTTAGCGTCGAGCCTGGTGATCTCCTGCGGGCAAACTAACGTTGTTCTCGAAACCAAAATTAAGCAGCAATAGCGTCAAATTGCGAATTGTTATCTGATGTAAGAGGCAGATACGATTAAGCGTTCCTAACCATGCCAAAATGATGAAAATAATAACCTTTCTCTGGATAAGGCCTAGGTAACATCCGTCTCTGTCCAGTATATAATTGATATCCAAACCATTCCCCAGATTTGGCAGCGTCCTTATTTCAAATAAATCACAACTTGGCACCTGGAATAATGGAGATATAAATAATATTTCCGATTAAACTTGTATTCTGGGTGCCAGGGCTCACTCTATGAATAATGTCCACTTATTAATGCAAACAATTTTGGCGTTACATCAGAATATTAACAATTGAGAAAATAAAGTTAAATGTATTTTATTGTATTGTATTTTATTTTACTGTATTTCCAAATTTGGAATGGCTCTCCATTATAAACAAAGTCCATTTTATATTTTATAGAGCCACAACAATTTCAGTGTTCTATACTTACAACAACATTAGGACTATCTTTGTCAGGGTCTCTTGGAACGTCATAGTTAGGCATTTCAGGGATAGGTCTTGCTTTAGAGGTCCCCAGCCGTGACTGTGCTTCCATACTCTCTGCTTGTTTCTTCAGAACAGCATCACTAGTCTTGCTCTTGGCTGTGCTAGGTGGGGAACCGGAGGATGGGATCGTTTCAATTGTACATTCGCAGATGGACTCCTCGTCTTGATCGTCTTTATCGTTGGCAGACACCGTAGTTAACGAAGTCATTGATTCGTTTACTGCGGCTGGTTCATTCGTGACGACAGCTTCGTTCACAACAACGGTTTCATTGACAATTGATTGGGTAGCTTGTTTTTGTGGGCTCTGGAAAAACGGTAGGTTTGTTTGATTAATTTGGCTACAGTCCAGAACTAAGTCAATCTTTCAGTTAGCTCACAGGTTGCCGGTGCTTCCTTTTTAAGAACGCATGTCTTTCCCGTGCCAGTCTATTCGCTTCCGCCACTGCCCGCGTTATTTGCGCCTGATTTTCTGCTTCCAATGCTGAATGAGTCTCGTACAATATCAGTTGGATCTAAAATGAAAATAAATCAAGCAGCTCGATTCAAAAATAAGTTTTAGCATAAGTTGTTTATAAATTACCTGGGGTTTCGACATGAGTGATTTTAAAGTTTTCTTCTGTTCTTCCAATATCAATTGGACGCGCTCTTTGCCTTTCACATCTATTTCCGATTCTGTGAGAATCTGGAGCAAGAAAAAAGGTTATTTTGAGATAACCGAAGTCTGCCTGTGTCTTAACATATTAAAGTAGTATTTCCTCACCTCAAGCATTGTAAGGTCTCCGCCGCGTCCGCAAACAAGATCAATAGGATCCGTAACGGCTGAGTAGGAGTTGGGTGGAGTGGCTAATACAGCCACAACTCCGTCTAACGCGTTTATGACTGCGGGAGTGTCACAATGTACGGCGTCACTGATGACGCACACGGGAGCCCCGGATTGTGAACCCTCTGAAGCTTCGATGCCGAGTTCGCGTAGAGCACACAAGTAGCTCTCAACCCTAGAAGGATAATTAACGAGTGGATTTAAGAAATATCGCAAGACAAGGCGGGCCAGAAAATACAGAACTCGGTCTGGAAAAATGTGCATGAGTATGAAACGAACAAAAAGAGCCAGTCTTACAGTAGTCGCATATATGTCGCATAAAAGTACAAACTGACAGCCAACTCGATCACTGCACATGCTCATTGGTCAAATCAAATAGGGCGCGCTCATTGATCAAATCAAATAGCGCATGCTTCCTCGGCTTCCTGTTACACACTTCCGTCCCATTTCACGAAATCACTTCGACAGATTGCAGATAAGCGAGAGGAAAGATGTTACACATCAAAAACTTTCCAGAATATTCGATAATACAAAAAACCCTCACCGAGAAATATCGTGTATGATGCATTTACGTACTTGTCACCAGCTCCAAACACGATTAGTTTCCCGAGTTCAGGTGTGGCTGGTGCTGCTGGCGCCTTTGCTTTGAGGACTGCGGCTAATTCCTTCAGTTGAGCAGCAAGGTATGCCGAACAGCGAGGAGAAGACGCGTGTGTTTGTGCCACCACGCCTCGGAGAGAGTTGGCGCGAAGGGCGCGGCATAAAGTTGATGCACCCTCGCAGAATTCACGCTCCTGATGCAAGAAACAAATATACAAGCACGGCACAAGGCTAAGAGGGGTTCTGGATTGTTGGTCCCGTAATCGATGAGGCGATAACAATACACATATTTGTGTAAGATATAAAGCGCTATAATTATATTATATATAATTTGATTAAACTGTATTTGAAACAGAGACAACGCTCATGATCTAGCGTTTGATATAATGAAGTTAATAGAAGTAACTCCGAAGCATACCTGAAGCACAATAACTCCATCCCTAACAAGTTCCATTTGCCCAATGCTGCCATTTTCTGGTGGACGCAGAGTGATAAATCTGGAAAAGAAATCAAATGAGCTTTGTTGAAAAATTTGAAAACTATACTAATCTCTGGAACTACCAGTCGGATTTGGAATATTATTTTTATATATTATGATGAGGAAGGCTATAGGGGAACGGGAAAAGCAGGAAATGCGCGTACGAAGTCGCAAGCAAAAGCTAGTATTATACATATAAAGCTGAAGAGTTTGTTTATTTTGTTGAACGCGCTAATCTCAGGAACTACTGGTTCGAACTTCGAATTAAAAAAAATATTTTAGAGTTGAATAGCCCATTCATCGAGAAAGACTATATAACATCACGTTACGACCAATAGGAGTGGAGCATCTATGAAAAATGCTGCAATATGTGCCGCAGACGAAGTTGCGCGGGTCAGCTTTAAAATGCAATAAAGAAAAACCCACCTTGGACAGACACGATCAAATCTGTACTCTCCAGCACAAAGTTGACGAGAGTTGCTGTACGTGTAGCCCAACTCATGTAATCGCTTCACTAACAACGCCACTTTTCTGAAAAATATTTCCTATTGAATACACAAAATAAAGAAATCAGGTCTTCATATTAGGCGGATAATAATCAGCACTCTTATAAAAAGTACCACAAAACCCTCACCCTACACAACTTCCAAGATTCTTAGCCTGGAAGAAGTACCTACCTAAACGCTCAAAACTCGACAGCAACTTCTGTCTGTTAAAGTTACGGAAGAACTCAAATCTGATATCGGGCTAGATGCCATATCCACGTAATGATATCTTCGACATAGGAAGACGATCCTCTGACCAAAGATGGTCCAAGCACGGATTTCGTAGAGTCACTATTCGAGAATAAGGCTGGAACTTATCTTAGACTGAAAAAGAGAACTAACTTGGCTTTAAAAGTGTTGACCCATCCAGTCACAGTGTCCTTGTTGACACAGGCCGACACACGCTCCTCACGCAGATGGGCTGGCAATAAATCCGATAGCCTGGAGACAATAAAACATTGTACCTAATGACCTTTATACATCAATGTTTGTTATGCTGGCCTTCGATTTTTGCGTAAGCATGGTACACTTTATTTGGTAAATCAAAATATTCATGACGAGCTTCGTATTCAAGGAACGAGTAAATCGATTGATATAATGTTTACCTTACCATAGATCCGTATGTCAAAATGATTTTGGGGATTTTACCACTTACCTACCACCTCATTCTAAAGCGCTCTTACAGGTCTTACATTCAAATTACACTGTTCTAAAGGTAAGGCTTTAGAACAGTGTAATTTTTATGTGAAGCTACTTAATTTATAAAGAAACCTTTCAGATAAATTCATTCGTACAACTTACGAGAATGCCCGATTTTTGATACGGATCCGTGCAATGGCGGCTGCGAGGTGCACCCTTTGCTCCCATATTACACGCTCTATGTTATTGAAAGGGTATCCGTTCTCTTCCAAGAGTCGTGTGGCTCGTTCTATCTCGCTCCTCGGCCGTGCTCGCCATCGCCGCCTTGCTAATTCCATCAAGAACAGCCATACTGTGTGTCGGTGTTCCAAGAACTGGCAATAATATTAGACTGTTGGTTTTTCAATATAACGATGACGATGAGCTACAACGTTCACATCATATGTGAACAGTAGGTAACAGTACCTAGCACTAGCAGATGAATTGCTAAAAGCTGAAGAATCTGGGATTTACATAATTCTGATAACCTACCTGCCTAAAGAAATTAAGCAGCAAATGAATTTTGAAATAGCACTTTGGAATTAGGATTTATTCCCCATTTTGTATAACACCAATTAAATGGTGTCTCCCCAAAACGTCTTGAACACGACGATTCGTGTTTTTATTAATAGAAACATTTTATCAGTCTCGAAATCTACAAAATTCCGAATTTTTCGTTCGCTTACAAGAATAAATGATCATAAATATAGAGCTCATTTTCGTGAGCATTCTCAACATTCGAAAAAGAAATGGTTTTGGTCACGAGAACGCCGTAATGCGAGTTAGATGGGGCATACTTTTTATTGTAACATCTTGTTGAACCTACCCTAACGGGGAGTTATATAGCTCGGTAATGAGGGCTAAATATACAGCCTTGACAACCGCAATGGGTAAAAAAGACCTGCGTCAATCAATATCTTCACAAGTTCAAGAACGGCATTACAATAATTGAAGTCGGCAACATTTTTGGCCAACTGTTACGATTTAATTGCTTACAGTCTGTTTAAACGCCATTGTCTTGTACTCGTTGATTTATTCAAAAGCTAAATTTATAAGTGTAAGTCATAACCGGATCTAGTTTCCGATTCAGCCACCTATCTCATTCACATCCAGTATTTGATAAGATTTGTTGAGCTACCTCGTCACTGTTAACTTAGGGATAACCATTTCTCTCGTTGACAGCATCCAGTGGATGGATCAGGAACCTCATTCCCACTGACAACAACGCGGAGTTGACTGTTTGATCAAAACCACCATAACTCACCCCACGATGACCTTGCAAAAATCCTATGTCTTCCAAAGCTTGATCCAATATGGTTTTATCTGAAAACATAAACTCTTTAAGTTACTTCGCGACATAAATCTTACGAAGGCGAAGTTCAAATAAAACCGCAAAAATAAATATGTCGCGTGACAGTAAACTTCTATATGGATAGACGTCCAAAGAAGTGCTGAATAATAAAAAGGGCAAAAGCATAGAATTCAAGGCATTTTTATTTCGGCGAATCCAGATCAGAGGCCTAGAGGCTTTATAACAGCTAAATGTTGTAGATAAATCTTTATTTGCTCTAACTATAAGAATCTAGAGTTATAATAGGATTTTCAGCAAATCCAGAAACCGAATCGAAATCATACCTATAAGTTTAGAGTCAGACCTCAGTTTAAGGACTTTGTGGGTCAACCTCCGAACAACGGGAACATTAGGTCCTCGAAAACTATCAACGGCAAAATGGTTGCAGAGTCACCATAGTGAGACTTCAGTGGGTAGACAGCTGAACTATCCCTTTGATAGCTAAGTGTTACAGTATGATATTTGCTACGGAAGATTTGAGAAGTCCCATTTCAAATCCATCAAGCAAAAAAGCAGCTTGCTTTTGATATTTTCAAGTTCCATCTCATAAATTCAAAAAGGAAATACTTTCGCAGTTTATTTTACGTGACTGAACTCTTCCGGTGTTTCGTAGGAATTTTGAGCGAGTTCCAATATTGCAAATATTTGGCATAACTTGAGACCTACAAACAAACAATAAGTTATTTAGATCAAGCGAGCTGATAGGTAGGAACACCGAAATGAAAATAGGTAGCCCGTACCCGCTATATTAATAGCAAAGAAACTAGTTTAAGTTAACACGCTATTTATCGCAACTTTATCGTGTAGGCATCAACTTGATAAAGTTGAATAACGCTTTGTAACTGCAATAAAGTGGCTTAGCATGGCGTTTGTTAATTTACAAGCAGCAACCATGAGCCTACTTCCGAACTTCGTGACACTTCACTTTTATTCGACTTTCGCTTCGCCGTGATGTTAAATGAACGCTTTACGACTGATATACCTATATGCTATTTGTCAGTCATTTACAAGTAGGTTCACGCAAGGGAAGTTTTTATTTCGTGTTATATGTGGGTTTTATAGGTTTATTTTCTATTTTAACGTCTTCGCTTATGCAGAAAAGTAACACGCGAGGGATTTGTGGTTGAAATTTTGACATGGCATCAGTAAATTGAAAACTTTGCTGTGTTTCGAACATAGTAAATTGAAAACTTTGCTGTGTTACGAACACAGCAAATTTAGTGGTGCATAGTTTCGAATTACATTCGGGAAAGAGACTGAAATACTTGGTAAACTCACATCGGAAAACTTCGTAGATGAGAGAGTAAACGCAGCGCATCTCTTGTTCGTCAATGAAATCAACGGGCCGCGGAGGCTTGCAGAGTAGACGTGCAGCTTTTAGCACCTGCAAATAGATGTAGATGACATCTGATAGTTTCATATAGCTGATAGTAAGAACAAAGAAAGAACGCTTTAGTTTTAATTCTTCATACAAAACTCAACAACGTGAGACTAAATTCACGGAGAAACCGCTCTTACAGCAATGAGTTAAATCAATCAATTGCTTTTATGATAGTAGATCACCGTAACAAAAGTCGGTAGGTCCGTTCTTACAGAGTGCGAAGCAAATAGATTCTTTAGCCAAAGTAGCGCGTGTTTAGGAGCGATGAATGTGGAAATATCAACGCCTAAAATATATCCACAACTGAAACACCATTATTGCCTCGTAATACAGCATTACAAGGCTCTGCTAATGTTAGCATAGCTCAAGCCTTGACTGTTATGGACTTGTTTGAAATCTTAATAGGGATCTCTTTTAATAGTTTTTGTTACAATGAAGACCTCATTATTGTGGAAAACCTTTGCTTATATACACAGCCATGCAAACTTTTGCATGGCTGTGTTGGAGTAGGAAACAGCTACTTGATTTAGGACAAATGGTTTTAAGCAGGACCTAAAATAAGTTTGTTTTTCTTAGCATTTCTGATGGATCCTCTCACAGATAGTCTTTGGGCAGTTTTGATATTGGACGCGCGAACTTCTAAAAGCTCGAAAGTGTAGGATTTGTAGATTCAGGGTAGGTAGTGAACTTATTACTAAAGGTATGTATCTACCTGTCCAATATCCCAGGCTGGTCCGGGCGTTGTCTTGACGGCAACCGGTGGTGGCGCATGTGGGTTCTTGCTGGCGACGACAAGTGACCATGGTGCCCATTCTTCCACCGGTTCCTCCAATGATGGTTTTGCCACCTTGTTACCATGTTCGTCCCTAGGGAAGGATGAGGCTTTAGGTATATACAGAAGTACCTATTATTTCAAGTTTAAAGATATTTTGTGGTTAGTAATCCAGTTTATAATAGATTCGCGCAGTGTACTTTTTTAAATCTCAAATCGGGACAGACAATAGGATCCTGTTCTGTAAAAGACATCTGATTCATCAACATTTAGGTACGTGTCAATGGAGGGGTAAGGCCGCAGAAAATCAGTTATAGGTACACTTACGAATCTCTAGGACTCTCCTGCTCTAAAATAGTCTCCATTTGTTGTATTGATCCATTTTCTAAAAAAATATCACCTGCATTTTGTATTCTATATGGAATTTGGTGGAATTTATCGGGTTTTTATACGGATTTATTAAAATTAATTAAAACTAAATAATAACATAAATAACGCTAAATAATTTAAATATAATTCTTTGATTGCTTTTTTTGGGACGTGATCTGTTCAATGTTTCTGTTTTATTTGTTTGACACGGGGTGACAATAGCAACTGTTTTGACGGGATTTGTTTTATTTTTTTATTGCACAGTTATATTTTATTTATGGCCAGCACTTTGTTTAAGGACACGCATAAGAGTTTGCCGATCAAAAGCATTATACGCAAGTTGTTGTCTGATCTTTAGGAGGAACACGGATGGGTTTAGTCAGCAAGAGTCTGACACGCCCTTCCGCTCTATCCAGAGCGGAGGAAGTCTTTTTTGATATACCACGCTTGAAAAAAAAAGTAGTTTAATGAGAACCCGTTTGATCTCATCAAGAATCTTCTCTTCTTTCGTGTTTAACTGACCATGAATCAGTCAGATAGACTAATAGGTACTCTTCATCAGCTAACATTAACTTTGGGAACATTCAAGGAGCCACATAAACGTCTACGATCCTTTTATCTTTCTGCCTTTATAGTCCTTACTTTTGCGCTTGAGCAACTTGAGTTTAACTTTAGCAAGTACATGCAAAAAAAGATTGCTTCTTTGTCATAAGTAGTTACCTATCTAATAGTATTTATTACTTGCTTTTCATATTTGATTATTATCTAAAACATGATGTCTAAAGTTCTTTTGTAGCGTGAGCGATGCACTTCGATTTGGCATTATCTGCCAACAGAACAATTTAGTGCTATCGGTACGAGTAGTTCGATGCATTCGCTGAAATAATGGTATTGTGTCTGTACATGCAACGTATGTGATTATGTGGTTACGTAACTCAGGCACCTAACATTATTTTGACAAACAAAATTATTTTGGCAGGATATTAGTAGTGCTGATTATTAAACTAGGTGCTTATCTGAAGTTTTGGATTATGACTATTTATGTAGGTACCTTTATTATTTGTACACTGGTTCCACCCTCAATGCTGATCTCTTTATCACTCAAAGAAAATTTTACTATCAGTTAAGCTCACCTTTGTACATGAACTTAATTATGAAAGTTGTTTTGGTGTACCTAAGTACAATTAAGAATTAAAGAACTGTTGGTACATAGGTACCTATATATAAGTAATTCCAATTTTATGATATGTACAAAAACGAAGACTTGAATTAGGCCAGTAGGTAATAGCTGGTAAGACGTACCTAATAAGTAGATTTTTTAATTCTGTTCTTTGAATGCAGAAAGGCGATTCAAGAATCCATACATTATCAAACAGTTCTTAAGCTGTTCGGATACTATTATATGATACTTTAGACATTTTTTCCTATATTTGATTCAAATTTTTTTCGTTATTGAAAATCGAGCCATAGCCCAGATACCAATTTAGATGAGGGATATCATACAGCAAATGACTGTTACAAATAACCAATTAAACAATAGACTTGACACCTATATTTAGAACTGTCGAGCAAAGGTGTTTCATCCAATTAATGGAATGTCATTCACATTACAAGGTGTCTGGTACATTCAAGCGGTTTACGGTGTTATTGTGTGTGTAGGTCAGGGCCAAGCCATATGGGGCTGCGGGACCACGCAATCAGGGTTGTAACAGTTTGTTTTACGTGAAGCTAATCTAATGGTTAATGAGTTTTGTCTCGGAACTTCCTCGTTCTGCGATAAGTGAAAAACTACTTCCGACTGCAGAGCTGGTTTCGAAAAGTACCTACCTACATCAGAGGAGAAAAAGAATTGTGGTGTTTGGGTCCCATTTAGTGCAAGGCGACATCGTGGCAAGATGGACAAGACGGATTTGACCTCTACCGAAAGGAATTACCCAAAATGGCAGTCGGAGACAATCGTTTGAGGAAAAGGAAGAGAGAGCCTTTGCCTAACACTGGGACAGAAAAGGCTGGATAGATAGAGTCAGTTACTTAGTATATTATTTGTGTACCTTTTTAGTTTGAATGTTCTAAAAGGGGAAGTTACATTTTTCACAAATTATCAAGTCTAAGACACATAACATTGGATCGTCGAAACACATTTTACATTTTTCAAAAAAAAAAAGCTAGGTATGCTGAAACTTACTCTTCCAATTCCTTCTGTAATTCGACAAGAACAAAGTATTTCTGCAGCCTATAGTCCTTGTCGCTAGGAAGGACCAGTTTCTCCGCCTCACTGGTGTCCCCATCTTGTCTGGCAGCCTCCTCCTGCAGGAATAGCTGGGCCAGTAGCTTAGGATACACCTCGAAGATGTTGCCATCACTGTACTGACTGAGAGCCACCCACAAAGTGTTCGGGTCATATTTGACCGGCATGGTTTCGACATTTCAACGTTAGAAAATTAACAAAAATTGTATATTTTATTTTGTTAACACTTGACATAAAAAGGAATGCCTGCGGTTTTGAACATTGCGTATAGATTTTTTAAATGTATTTATTAAAATAATATTTCTTAGTGCCCGGTTTGTAGGATCATTTTATACTTAATCCAAGTTTGCCAAAACAAAATTTCTAAAAGGATTTTTTTTATATTGTGAGCGCGTGTGTATTTTTGTTGGAGGAAAGCTTTCGCCAAGAGCTTCCCGCCTACTGAACGACAGTCAAGGCGATCGACAACTTCGTAAGTTCGTAACTACCAACTTGTTGCGTTGCCTGGTTTATAAATTTATACCGACGACAATATGTTGGAGCCATTGTCAGCTGTAGATCTTAACTGTTTGTACCTGTTTGTTCACCTAGAAAATTGTCTGCCACAATTAAAATGCAAGAGACACTAATAGATACTGTTATACGGGACCGTAAAAATCTTAAATCGAAATTAAATTTGCCTATAAAAACCAATAAGGTTGATTTAGGTATTTATTGTGTCACCTTATGGTCATCTTACATGTCAGCGTGACAATGGTGATATTACATCATCAATCCAATAATTCAATCTCAAAAAAAATATAAATTAAGGAAACTAAAAATAAAACAATAAAAAATGCATCCAAAATAATATGAAAACAAAATAAACATAAATTAGTACCTATTCCCATAAACATTACATGGGCAACTTGTAGCACTGAACGCCAAGAAATTGTGCCTGACATGATGGAGATCATGACAAAGGAAGAAAGCTATGCGGACAGGCGACAACTCTTCAAGAACATCTGGGACACAGCCATGCAGATTGACGAAAAGGACGTTGACAATATCATGGCCAAACCAAAAGTCATCAAGTATGTTTAGATCATCCAATTTAAAATTGTGTGCCTCCTTGACACAGAACACTAATCCCTCTCCTTGTTTAATGTACCTACTTCATTGCTCTTATATAACATTTTGTGGAAGGGCACGCAATTTTAAATTAGACGATGTATACTCAGGTACTTATAATAGTTGCTCGACTTAAATCTAGGCATAATTTAACGCACGTCAGGAAGTGGTACAAAAGAAAGGTATCGTCAAAGTCAAACTGTACCATTTAGATATTATAATTGACCAAATACGTTACGGGCAAGGTAGACGAGGTACCTACTTATACCAATGGATAAGGATCACCTCAAGTTGAGTTAATATTATCGGTTGCCCACGCTAGTGTTGACGAGCCAAACCGAATTTGGAGCATGTACGATCTCAGACCAATAAGACAAAACATCATCTTTAGCCTATTTTTGTCTAAAGTAACCTTCTTGGAGCCGTCAGATCCACACGTTTTCTACTTAAGAATGTACTAAAACCTACCTTCTTAATCATTTATTTATTTCTAGAACACTAAGACTAGACGAAGTGGACAGATGTGTAATAGGTAAGAGGAAGAAGGAAAGAATAAGGAACCTACGGACAGTCTGCAAGAAAATATTAGACTTCTGCGATCGACAGGATGCGAATGATATGTTTTATGAACAGGTTTGGTACTTCTTATTAAGTGTGTGAATGGGTTTTCAGAATTATATAGGTTTCTGTAGGTACCTTTATAGTAGGTAGCGCTACCTACTATAAAGGCGTATAGGACGCCCCTAAGCTATAATCTTCTCTCGCTCTATGGTCGTCGATCCTTTAAAAGTCGGGAAAAGGCCGGGATAGTCTGCAGAAATCAGGGAACCTGTTGTTGTAACGCAATTTAAAAGGTCTATACTAAACTTATACCTACTGTTTATTTTGCAAGGGCAGGTACCTAATGCACTTATTATTTTTTATGACCATCCATTTTTTTCCAGGCATTAGGACACGATGTACCTATGCAAAACCGATTCTTAAAAAAATCACGTTTTATGTCAAAAGCGATTCGTGGATTTACACAGAGAAATTTGTTTCCTGTTTCCTGTAAATAACAGACTCAGTTTCCCCACACTGTTTTATTTCAAACCAAACTGATTGTATCAGGCGAAAATAGCAACAGTGCTACCTTTTTAATTTTAATTATAAGATAGACATTGCTGTCGAACAGCTGCTCCTACCAAAGTATAAAATTAAGTTACGAAGATTTTAATAAAATATTTACAGAAAACCGAAGGGAAAGAAACTGGCGAAGGTGAAGAGCAGCCCAAAAATAAATTGGATGTTAACCTTAAGAAAGTGAAAAAGTACCATAGAAGGAAGAAATTTAAGAGGGCTAAGAGTTTATTCGTGCCCAAGAAGTCCTCTGAGCATCGAGCTACAACGTCTGGAAGAAAGGATGACTATCCTAGTGTTTTCTCAAATTCATCTAGAAATAATTCGCCTATTAAGACAAAGAGGCCCACATTTAATTTTGTCCAACGGACTTCAGTTCCACACAGGAGGGCGTTAAAGGCTAATTCAAATCCAGATGCGGAAGGAAGCAATTCACCGGCTAAAGGAAGCGTTACTCGCCGTAAAGTTGTGAGAAAAAAACGTAGCAAGCAAAAAAAGTCAACCGTGCCGCACTTGTCTTCACCAGGGCCCTCAGGTATTGGACTCGCCAGATCCACCAAAACGTGAATGTACCAAATGAAAGTGGTGTGTTGAAGAAATTAAGCGTTGTGCTTTTTCAGGTGCTTCGAATGAACGTAACTTGTCTTCACCAGCAGTAACAGGACGTGTGATAGTAAAACACATTAGACAAATTCTAACAGACAATGCAATATTAGTAACTTAGTCCCCAACACAGATGGTTCTAAGTGGTCTTTTCTAAATCTTTCAAGAATAAATTCTGTACGTCGAGGAATAAAAAATAATGATGAGTAATAAATTGATGGATTTTTATTTTAGACTATTATAGTAAAGTATCGTATGTAAAATGTAATTTCTAGCCTGTAATCGCCCCGGTAATATTTGCAACAGAAACAAGTTCATACCTATGCTTTGTAAGGTGCTGAGGTGTCGTTTCCAATTCTGAGACGTACCTATTCTCATTTATCTAGTGTTTAGGGAGAAAACAAAGGAGTAGTTAACGGAGCTGGCAGAGCACAAATAGGGCAGGCTTACTCGATCCAATATCAATTTAAATACAGATACGGTAGGTACTGTTCTCATCTACAATAATTGACATGCATTTTAGTAGCGCTAAAGTTTATTACCCGATAGAATTCCCAACTGGTGTACATTTTGAAAATCTATTCTTTTGTTTATTTTTGTGTCTATTTTGAATTCTGTAGTGTAAAATTAAAATCTGTGTACCCTACAGACGCCAGGACATCAAGCACAACATCAAGCTACAACAATCTGTAATAGATTTTCAACTTTATTGCTGAAGTTTTAGGTTCAAGGTTGATGTCAGTTTCGGGCACTTTCGGGTACCTTGTGCTCGGCGTCTGTACCAATCTGTGGTCTAAAATCTTATAATGTATCTGAACATACATATTTCTGAACGTTATCGTAGTGATGTCCATCAATAGTAAACTAAGTCTATAATAGTGTTCAACTGTTTCCTATCATTTATGTATGGCACAAGTGTTCATCCAATATGGCCATAGTCATTCATAGGCTTACATCATCACCTACAGCCATTTCCCAACTATGATAGGAGCGACTGCCTATATGACCTTCACAGCCCTGTAACTGGCTAACACGGTCATTCTTGATAAGACTGGTGTCGTGCGGCTAAACTTCATCTAAGAAAAACGTTGGAATTATTTTAAGAATTACTTTTCATAAACTGTTTTTTTCTACATGTAAAGCTTTATTCCATAAATACTTAACTAACTATATACACTAGAATTAAAAATAAAAACTCCTAACTAAATTAACCCTAAAATATGGCGTCAAAAATTCATCCGCGTACCCAAAAGACTGGCGACATTGCCACGATGTATGGCAATGCTTATTCTTTGACCAAGGTCAGCCAGCCCTTGGATCACGTGAAGTGTCAACTAATCGTCTTGAGAGATCTTAAAGTTATGTGCACTCGGACCCCCAGACCCGAGAGTTTCAACCCCAAACGGCTCGAAAATATAACTACCAACAATTTTATTATATTTCCGCCAGCACACCACGAAGAGCAAGGAAGATGAGATGGCGCAAGAGTATCGACACAAGTAGCGTCCCACACTAATGGCCTACCCATCTTCCATGGAAATAATGACAGGCCGTCCGTTCTCTTGCTATCGTCGTGTGCCAGGCCATTGGGTTCTAAAACAGCCGGAACGCCGACGGTGACAAGAGCTCGTCGGATGATGTCATTAAGATTCGCGTGCCGCGCTATGCGACCCGCGCTACGGCTGCATGACAGGCCGTGAAGTCCGAGGTTGTTGACAACTTCGCCACAGTGGCAGCGATGAGGAGAACAACAAGGAGCGCCAAGACGCAAGCAGGCAGCGAGGCGGAAAGTAGTATCGTCGAGCATGGTGCCAATGTTCGACGACGGTAGTGCGTGAAGCCAGAGACCCGACTCCCACTCACCCACAGCCTCCCATACGGATGGGAAGGGTCGCTTGCGCCCAGACTCGGTCGTCCATGGCCACATTTAAAAAATAAGTGTATGCTTGATAATTTGGTCCATTTTGTCCAAAAGGTGGTGGTGCTTCCATAAATGGGAAGCACGAAGGAAATATATTAATTTTGGGCCGAAACAGCAGTACCTAACGAATAAGAGTGATGGCCGAATGGCATGTTAATTTGGAGCAATCTTTCCGAAACCTCATTAAAAAATTTAATTTTTTTTTCAACAAAATCTTACTTTTTAGTTATTCTTTTTTTTATTTCTTTTTTTTTTTTTGACGATGTCACTTGTAGTTCAGCACAATAAGGCTGGTTACTGCTTAACCGGACTATCCTGTGGTGGCCTCAAATGAATTCAGGCCCCCAGCCAGGGCATTCTTTGAAAAATCTTTATTTTTATATGATCAACCACATAACCCATGGTGAAATCGGTTCGCGCGTATTGTATTTTAGTTGCTCCTACTGATATTAGTCGATTGAGGAACGTGTTTGACAACAGTAACGTCACCATTATTATACAGCGAAATGTAAAAGCCACCATTGTCATTGGTTGAATGAACGCTTCTCTTTCTTTTTCTTCCGAATGCAAGAGTATTCAACTGTCAAACTTTTTGAAATATACATTCCTAATTTAGTCGTATTATCTTTCGAATGATGCATACAAATTGAATTGACCCAGTAAAATAATAAAATAAAATCGAGCCGAGACTCGTCCAAAATTGTATTATGTAGTGAAAATTAAGCAAATAGAGCGTTATCGGGAAGAATCCTTTGGTAAGACAAAGGGCGATATAACGAAAGGCGCTCGTATGTCGCTTACAAGTTGGGATCTAAAGTTTTTGTGTAGTGTTATGTATGTGCTCATCGCTAAACAGTGGTATTATTGTTTTAATTCCCACGCTCGTTTTGTGAATGTTGTAGATACATGTTGAAGGGAGTCCGATAATGTCTGACTACGATCTTCAGTTCCAAGCGGATTTGGAGAAGGCTCAGGCTTTGAGTTTAGAAAGTCTGGCTCTGGATCAGTTCCGTAGGCAGAAACTACTATCTAGCGCAGGTAACTGACGTAACTTTGTTTACTCCGTGAGATACTGATGATCCAAGGCTTTGCAAACATTTCACACAGCTACCTTTCATGTATTGAGTTAATGATAACGTAATTCGGCAATCACGCTTTAGTATTTCATAACCGCCTACGTTAATTTCGTATTAACGATACAGGTTCATAAAAACTGGTGCTAATCATCATAACAAAACTATTTCAGTTAGAAGTCACTGAAAAGAAAAGAAATAATAGTTTGCATTTTGATATTGAATGCAGCGCTTTAGTATCCAAATGAAAGCTAACTTAACTATTTATTTGTATAGCAGTTTCGTAAATCTAAAGGTCGATTCGTGTCTGCTTGTAAAGTAATAACAATTATGAGAATACTGCTCTCAATAAACATTAACTAGAATACAATCTGACAATTTTATTATGCAAAATACCCAAGTTTAGGAACTGGTAAGTGTAAGTTAATCCTAACTATTTATAAACAACATAAAATTATAGCTAGTATTGTTAGTACTAGAATGTAACTATGCAGTAACATCAAATCATCTGGAATTTGTTATCATAATAAAATTAACTATTCATAATAGACATTTCAATTCAATCGTATTTTGTAGGTAAATAAACGCCATCATATATTTAATATTAACTTTGCTATGGTGACATAAACTGGGTACCTATGTTAATATATTATATTTATGCTGCAGTTGTGTCAAACTTTTCTCAGTCTAAAATTATTTGATTAGTATCCATAGAATTATTCATTATTCATTTATACAAATAATGGTATCAGTTTATTTTGTAAAGTGTATTTGTTGATAATACAAAGCTACCAAACACAGCAATTGGAGTGACTAACTGACCTTTTATTGGCACAACGAGATCAATTGACGCGATGTAAATAAGAAAAATTAATAAGCATTGTCAGTTCAGCAAAATGTCTGCGTGTACATCAATCAGAAGGGAAGTGAAAGGTCAACGACCTTATAAGTAAATGGGGCACTGATTAAATGGAATCATGATATCTGTATCTCCTTTGTATGAAAGTATCGAAAGTATAATGCTTGGTGTAGAAAATGCGTGATTTGGAAGTTCTATGAAATAGTTTCTGGATGAATAATTATTTTGGAAATTGTTATGTACTTTTATTTCACAGAACGTTTATCTCTTTCACTTTGTTATCTATAACAAAAACTATTGATATCTCCAATAATCATTGGTGATTGGCTTATCTCACTGATATTGTGTAGATAATGTCCGCGAGGTGGCCAGCGTTAGTGCTCGAAGGCGCGAGGAGACTGACGGGCCGCCGCCTGCGCTGCCGCCGCCACCGCGCAAGTCTCCACGAGGACGATCGTCCATCTCTGATGGTCCCAGGTAAATAATCTACGGTATACTACTACACAGATACTGAATGTATGCTTTTCAATATATCACTGTCAGCTATCTGATAGGTTCTGATAAGAAATGTTGCATCAACTTGTTTTAACCATTCCAATGCATTCTTTGTTGTTATGTTTTGATACAAACAGCATTATTCAAATATTATCTATACCTTTTTACAGTATTTTTTATTGTTAATAGGTTACACATATTTATAGTTGATCACATTTTGCTAAATTAACCTACTTATTAAATTAAATCCATGTATAAAATTCAAGATTTTTCTTATTTATATATTATTATAATTGATAACAGCATTAACAGCTGATAACACACCTCCTCAGACAAGATTAGATATTAAATTCATCAAGGAATGAGAACTGTCATTAATGAAATTATAATAAACTAGCTTTTGCCAGCGACTTCGTGCGCATGGAACAGTTACTTGCCGTTTTTATTTATAAGATACATTTTTTTTAAAACACTTGGAGTTTATTATGTTTATTTATTTTATCAAGTGGCTAAATACAAAGGTTCATGGTTTTATCTTCAATAATGACGTACTCCCATACAAACTTTCATCCCCTATTAATACCATTTCTCGTGACAAAAGGTCTATGCCTAGCCTATGTCCTTCTCCAAGGTTTAATTTATCTCTATACCAAATGTCATCTAAACCGTTTCAGCGGTTATTGATTCCCCATACAAACTTCCATCCCCCTTTTCACCCTCTTATAGGATGATTTCTGGGATAAAAACTATCCTATGTCCTTTCTCAGGCTCTAAACTATCTCTGTACCAAATTTTATTTAAATCGGTTTAGTAGTTAATGCGTGTTTGCGTAACACGCAGACAGACAGAGTTACTTTCGCATTTATAATATTATTTGCCATCCCTCTTCACGATGCAGTTGAATTTACAAAATATGCTTTAATATTCCGTGTACACATTATAAAGGAGTCCTCTTTGTAAAATTGTTGCTATCCAAACTAAGGTGCCAATTTTCATGTAATTAACCCAAGAAATACGAATCTTAGATTTCAAATTTTTTATATTACAAATTTTAAAATACCAAAATCGTGTTTTGGGTACTTTTGTGAAAAACTAATAATGGTAATCTTTATTATTTACTTTGGTCAATATATGTACCAAATTTCAAGAAAATTGGCTCAAGGAATAAGATTTTTCATACAGTTTCAACCCCTATTTCACCCCTTTAGGTGATGAATTTTCAAAAATCCTGTCTTATCGAATGCTTACGTCACACAAAGAACACACCCTCCAAGTTTTAGGTCCCTTCGATTAGCGGTTTAGGCTGTGCGTTGATCCGTCAGTCAGTCATTCAGGACAAAGCATTTTATATGTGTAGATGAGAAAGTCCTTTCTCTACCTTTTCAGTTTACTATAAAAGAAAAACAAAAGGTCTTCATCCAAGCATCAGTGCTCAAAAAATAAAATTACTGTTTATCTTTGGCATACAGTGTGTGGCCTTGACTGTACAATAAAATTATAACATGAGGTTAAGAATTAAATGTCAGTCATTCTGATAAAAATATTATTTTAATAACATTAAATATTTTTTAGATAACATAAATATGTGTGACTTTGTTATATTCAGGAGGAAAACGAGTAATCTGGTTTTTTACAGTAAATGTGAATTGGATTATTATTATACTTTTTCGGTACAATAACAATCGCTGTATGACTCACAAAGATAATAACACTCTAAATTCATGTGGTATCAAGAATTACTGGAACTAGAATATGCCCCGTGTCTCGAAAAAGATTATTTTCCGGTTTATTAAACAAAATTATAAAAATATTGACGCGTCACAAATTGAACCCAAGTCAAGTGATGCGATTGGCTGTTACTGTCCCACACTAGGAATTGCTCTTGTATCGTGGGTACATTTACAAACATATCAGCAACTATCTGTAGGCCATACATATATTTGTTCCGTGCGGGAATCGAATCTGCGCCACGCAGCGCAGCAGCCAATTGCTCGACGCAGGTACTTACCGGACACGGCTATTTCGGGAGGTACCTGTTTCGGATTAAGCGGGAGGACACGCCCGGGTGTCAGCACTGTGAGGATCGCCCGGAGGACACGGTGGAGCATACGGTGGAGGTCTGCCCTGCTTGGGCTGAGCACCGCCGTGTCCTCGTCGAGGCGATCGGCGGCGGCAACCTCTCGCGTCCGGCCCTGGTTGAATCCATGGTCCGGAGCGAGGAGGCTTGGGAAGCGGTCACCTCCTTCTGCGAAGCAGTAATGCTAGCGAAGGAGGAGGCGGGCCGCGCGAGGGAAAGGCAAGGCCTTCGTCCCAACCGCCGCTACAGAAGAAGACGCCCCGGGCGTCGGGAGTCGCAGGGCGATCCCCGGCCACCGTAGGCGCGGGCGCGTGCGGACGGCGAGCGTTGGGTGGCTCGCTGTCCGATCACCACCAGGCCCGGGTCGATGGCGCGTTGTGTTTCACGCGCGCCTCAAAGAGATGTCAGCAAAGAGGACGGGGCCCGCTAGGGCCAGAGCCTGCCAGGGTTGCGGAATTTGTTCGAAAGAGTCACCGCGGCCCTGGAACGCAAAGGGCTTTAGAAGGAACACGGATGGGTTTTAGTCAGTAAGAGTCTGACACGCCCTTCCGCTCCACCCAGAGCGGAAGAAGTCATTTTGATGATTTCCCATCCTTAAAAAAAAAAAAAAAAAAAGCAGCCAATTGCTCAACCAGTGTGCCAACCGTGCCGTTAGGCGCGCTTGACAATTGATTGTCACGTTAATTTAGCGATCAATTTTGTTCCAATAACGGGCTTGTAGTTGAAGTTCCCTGGGATACGAAAGTTACGACGAAATAAAACAAAGAAAACAGCATGATTTCGTACCTACGTATCTTAGTTCAATGAGCACCTAAGCATGTGAGCTATATAAATTGATAAATCCCACTTACAGACACATACCAAGTAAAACGAAATTACAAAAACAAAAACACCACTGTCTCTAAAACACCTGTTTACCGAAAACGAAGGTGGGTATGGCAGTATGACACACTTTTTAATCAATATTATTAATTCGAACAAATAAAATCGTCATATCTGATGCCCGTCGCCTTGCAGGCTAGCCAAGTCATTGGCAACCAAACTGATGCTTTACATTTTCGTCTCAATTCGTCAGATCGACTGGAACCAGTCCAACGAGGGATGAGAGTAGCGATTTGATATCATTTTCGAGCCCTACAAGCAAAAATGCTCCCAAAGAACCGCATGTCAAGCTAAAGGAGTATATTGAACAGATTAATAAGTGAGTATCTAAACAAATAATTAGTTTTTAATAGATTTGAAATTGGAATTTAATATGTTTTTATTGTTTGGATTGAGTTAACTGAAGGCAGTTTGTTTTCTTGTGTGCAACTTTCATAAATTGTGCTTGACTGGGTAATTGAGATTGCACATTGCATTTTTGTGTAATAATAGTGTTTCGTTTCAAATAGGTGTTTATTGCACTGTGGACTCACCAACAAGAAGTATTTCATGTCTTTAAAACGATTTTTTTTTGGTATCAGATTAAAGCTCCCATGTTGTTTTTTCACTTCTCAATTGAATAACACTACCCAGTATTGTTGCACATTGTCAAGATGGTACATTGCCTTTCTTTTAGTTCAGTATTACCTATCAAGATAACAATGTATAGGTCTCATTGTTTGATAAAACAGTAAGCTTACTTGATTGATTAGATTCGACAACATCTAAACAATCGTCATCTTTTGAGGTGCAATACTATATTAAAGTTTAATTAATTCAAAATACATACTAAAATAACAACTGCATATAAACAAGTAGGTATTATGCCACAATAAAAAAACACACACAAGATAATGACATTGCCATTCCTCGCAATGAAAAAAACAGTTTCATTGTTAGCCTAAACATATATGTATTTAAGCGATAATCACTGTATCATCAATCAACCTTATGTATGAGTACAGTAACTGCCATTGTTCAACATAATACCTAACAATTGTCACTCCGCTTCCCAGGCTAGGCCAGCAGACTGAAGAGCTAGCATTAAACCCGACCGAGCCGGCCGCCACAATGAACAATCAGCCCTATAATCAGCGGCCGGGCTATTATGCGCCGTCGTACCCTTACAACTATCAGCCGCCGTACAATGCGATACCGCCGTACCCTATGCCAACGCCGTACGGCATGCCGGCGCCAATGCCGACGGCACAACCACCAGCACCGATTCCCGCGCCAATGCCCAACTACGCCTACTACGCGCCACCCGTCGTCGTACCCTCAGACATGCCTCCAACCTTCGTGGCTGTAAACCCCATGTACCCTGTACAGTACACACAGACGCGGATGGCGTCACCATCACCTTACGCGTACCCCGCGCCGCCAGCGTACAACTATAGCACAACCAACATGATCTCTCGACCGCCAAGGCCGATGAACATATACCCGCAGCTGAATCAGAATCAAGCGCACTCCTACCCACCTGTGCAGCAGCATAATCCGGCGAACGTGAATTTTGTGAATAATAGTTCGAATAGTAATGTGGTGAAGAACAATAATAGTGTGAACCAGGCGGTGGTTAAGCCAGAACCTGCGAAGGATAGAGTCGAAAGCAGCAATAGTTCTAGGAAGTTATCGGAAGTGAGTATTGCGGTGAGTGTGATATCTTCTTCTATCTTGTGTGTGTATTCATTTCTTAAAATATGACTATATTGATTTCGGAACTCAGTGCTCAGGGACCGCGCACTTATGATCTAAACTACATTGTCACTTATTCTCTGGTCCCAATTTAATGCAGTCCATTTTTTTATTAAAATTACATGATCAATAAAAGCCCACCCCAATTATTTAATACCTCGGAAAATAACAACTGAATTGATAGCAAGGCTAATAATATCAGAAATGATTGAACAATGTTATTTTAATTTCATATTACATCTAATAAAATTGTATTTAATTACAAGTTTCCTGTATGTAATCAATTTCATAATTAAAGCTATATAGGATAGGCTTTACTAATAGCGATATTTAATGTCAATAATTGGGTGATACAATTTTGTGACCTCCCGAGCACCGATACCTTTGGTGCCAAAATTGATAAAAAAAAATACAAAACTACTCTAGGCCAAATTGTCTTTTTTTTTAAGGATGGGAAATCATCAAATGACTTCTTCCGCTCTGGGTGGAGCAGAAGGGCGTCTCAGACTCTTACTGACTAAAACCCATCCGTGTTTCTTCTAAAGCCCTTTGCGTTCCAGGGCCGCGGTGACTCTATCGAACAAATTCCGCAACCCTGGCAGATTCCGCAACCCTGGCAGAGGCCAAATTGCCTTGAGACTAATATTTTGTTATGTATGCTATAATAATAGTCTTCTTTATTTTTCAGTCAAATGAAGCCTCGGACACAGTAGGTAGCCTGCCCAAGTCAATGAACCTCATAGACTTCGGACGCAATTCGTCAGCGCCAGGTAGCGTTAGAGTCAGTGTGCTTGAAGCCTTTGATCCACTACTAACTGAGAAAAATAATATTGGTGAGTGGTTTGTGTTGCATTTTCATATGGACTTGGAAGCGAGGTTTTTTAAGAGAACTAGGTTTCTGAAAGCTAATCAATTTGCATATCCTTAGGCTGTGTTTCCACCAGAGCTGTGCGAGGATGCGTTGCGAGGGATGTGATTGTTAAGAAACAATAGAATCACTTCATTTCCCTAGCTTCGCTCAGCGCAAGAGAATCTATTGGTTCTTAACAAACACATCCTTCGCAACGCATCCTCACACATCTCTGGTGGAAACGCAGCCTTATTGCGAAATAAACTAATTCACGCTTTCTTCAAAACTGAAGGAAATTCGTGATCTATTGCTTCATATGTTTGAAAAAATCGCCTAAGTAAAAAACCAACAGTGTAAAAAACGCAATGAATACTGTTGAATTGTCAAATTGAAAGGCATTTGCGATTGATTTTGTGAATTCGAATAATATAAATAACTAAGCTGGAGCTATACCATGGCAGTATCGGTCGTTGTAGAGAAGGTTGGTTACGACACCAACAACTAATTTTAGATGGACAAACTAATTGACTAGCGAAACTTCACAATCATGACTGTAAGGTTTTACTAGATGATTTAATTTCAGTAAAGTATTGTTTAAGTAAAGTTTGTCTTTTAAAAACCGGGCTCGGTATGCGTATTATTACAGCAAAGATAACAAACATACAGAAAATACAAGCATAATGAAAACAGCATTTTTTCATGAGAGTAGGTGTATCTCTGTAATTGTATTATCCTTACTTTGTACAAAACAATATCTTCTAAGAAATATCACTCAAAACGTGATGTATTTAACAATAATCATACTTACATTATACGGAAATATCGTACCCATTAAATCAGTATGAATTCTTGTGTAAAATGTAGGTACTTTTAAATCCACTGCCCCGCATAAGCAGCAGTTATTTGTAAGTATGAAAAATATTCTCAATTCTAAGTCCATGCCCATTATTCATCTGTATATTAAAATGTCCATTATTTCCGACACTTGCACGTGTTTGTGACACCTCGGTTCGACTTTCAACCATTTTGTTTCCTAATTCATAATTTTATTCAGAGCATTGCATTTTGTGATTGGTGTCTAATATTGTGTGGCAGAATGTTCTAATTTTCTAAATCAAAACACGGGACTGATTGTTATGAAGGTTGCACCTGGTATTTGTGTCTTTTATGGCCTTCAGTGCATTGTTGATAATATATTTGGGTGTTATAATTTTGGATGATACTCTCATTCGAGTCAACATGAAGTTAATTTTAAAACAGGTGCCACGTTTTCGATGCTGTAAACAACGCTATGATTGCTCACATTCAAAATAACCAACAGGCGTAAAGAGTGTTTGAATAACCTGGATTGGGGCTAGACTACTTTCAAGTGAAGAAATCATTGACAGGGTATCGGGTGTTGTGTACCAAGCAAATATAATGCAAATCTTTGAAGAGTAACTTTTGGGTGTCTTTTGAAGGAGTTAATTTTTTTTTTGCATTGAAGCGCTGCTCGGGCGTGTAAAATCGGCCTAAAGCTAACAAGGTTGCAAGTGCTAAAACACATTCCTTGTGGTGCCAAAGGGAATTTCTTTTAGCACTTGCAACCACACCACAAAGAAATATAGCTTTTCGCTTAGAAGGTCAATTCTCGTACCAAAAAGCGTTCAAATTCAAGTCGCAATATCAATGTCATAAATTAGACAAAATGTGGTAATATAGTAAACGCTCCATAAAAATATGAGAATTGCTCCTCACATATACCATTGAATATAGGTTAACTAATCCTTTAACAAAAAAACAGAGCATGCAGCAGCTTCAAGCGAGGGCTCGAGCAGTGTGTATGAAGAGTACGACCCACTCGACTTTCTGTACGGAGAGACAGAAATGCGAGATGCGGCCGTCTACGCGACCATCAACAAGAAGGACACTATGCTTCCCTCGCCGCCGCCCAAGTCGATACCTAGCGTGCCGGCTGTGGCTTTGAGGTCTACCACTGTAAGTAACTACTTATTGAAGTCCCATTTTCCGTATTAAGAAAATCATTATTTAATGGCACAATTGTTTACAGAAATAACAGACAATATTTTTTTATAAAATCTTAGATCAATGCTAATTATGTTTTCCTCCGCTGTTCTTTTTTTATTAATTCCGTTGCGGGGTCAAAATAGTTGAATCATTTGTCTGGGACTCGTTGAGCTTTTCCAAGGAGTTGCAGTGGTTGAGAATTCTCAACAAAAAAAAACTTTTAAGACGAGGTTTATTCCGTTTCTCATGTTTCAGAATAAGCTTTACGACTGCATAGTGAAAACTAGAACAAGAAATTATGATAGCGAACACAATGCATTTCTGAAAATGGTTCTGGATGTTAGAAGTAAGTGTAAACTTCTATTATTTGTAAGTTTCTAGGCGCACATTTAGTCTGTTCGCCGAAAAACGCTGATTCCAAGGATCTTGAACGGTACTAATGAAGCCGTCATTACAAAGGGCCTTATTTATAAAAAAAAATCTTTACATTTTTCCGATTCTTGACAAAATCCTCAGTAGAAAATTTTAATGAAAAGTTAGCCCACATGTTTTACCTAATCGTACGAATAGCAAATTTTTATTATTAAGACTAAAATTCTTTGATGCCAGTTCGTCTACTACAAACAAGGCTTTTATCATAGGCGCGCTCTTAATACAAAGCGAGCTTGTTCATTCGAATGGTAAACCCGATCGCGTCTTAAAACATTTAACTGATGATGTGTTACTGTGGCATGGCTTCTTGTTAATCTAAATTTATCTGTGTACCATACACATGTCCATGGCTTGTGTTAAGCTGCTATTTTCTGTGTATTTATCCAGTTTTATTGTTTTCCAGAAAGATTCAACTATTTAGACGAGAAGACGAACCCTGGGCACGTGATAGCGGCGCGCTCGGGTGGCAAGTACCCACCGAACACCAGCATCAAGATTCTAGTCCACCACGCTCACTCCGACGAACCCATCACCTTTACCTCTGATGGTAAGCAATAACTGATTCTATTCCGCCTGCGTAAAGTTCATTTTATTATGTATGGAGCCTTTTTAGGCACAAGACTAATTTGTAGACAGAAAGTACCGGTCTTGTCATGGGGTGTATCGTGGTTTTCAAAGTATTGGTATTCAGCTGCATCCGGTTCGACTGGAAGCCAATCCAAGATAGTTGAGGAAAGGCTAGACAGATTGATGGTGGCCTTTAATACATAGGCTTTCGTTTGACGACTTTCTCACCGTGATGGTGTGGTCCGCGATGGAGCACGCCTGCCTAGAAGTAACCTTCACCTTCAACTTCAACCTTTTTTTTCTCCTCAAGGATTTCCTGCGCTTGGCGCTTAGAGTGACTAACCAGATTTATAATCGAGTTGTTTACTATGACTGGAATTAGGTGAGCTAAAATAACTAAAGTTGGAAAGATAACAGAGACAAAGTGGAGACGCCTTATGCCTAAATATTTTTTCGGTATTTTTTATATATTAGTGCCGAACAACTAAAATTAATACAGTAGAAGAACTATCGAATTCATTTCCGGTTTCTTTAAAAAAAGAACAGTACCTATGCACGATTTTGATTGTTCAAAAAAAATCGAATTCAAAATCTCATTTATTCAGTATGACCCCTGGGATCACATAGAAAAATAAAGGTGATCTCCTTACCTTCGTTTGAAAGACGTAAGTAAGCGCGGAAGTTAATATTATTTTTATACCAATAGGTACTTATCTAACAAGGTAAAGGTAAAAATAAAACAATAAGGAAAGAGAACTCAATTAATTTATTGTATTAAAAAAATAATATTAAATATCCGGAAACCCGGAACAAATATACCGGAAAATATTTTTAGTCGTGAGGAAGTCTCCATTTTTTTGTCTCTGTTCTTTAAACTTTAGGTATATTAGCTCACCTAATACCGATCACTGATGCCTACGCTCTAATGAGATGAAGTTTATTCTGTACTAAGGACATCGTTTTTGGTTTTCAGTGGAATCGACAGTGGAACATGTGATATTAACTGTAGTGTGTTCTCTTGATGAGGACATTAGAGAAGATATGTCTGAATATATGTTGCGGGTAAGTTAACATACTGATTTTAGTTTATAAAAGCTCGAATAATTGCCCTCGCTGCTTCTACATTATTCTTTCTTATAACACTTTTGTACACAAACCTGGTGCATATGTTGCCTAGATTCAGCTGTGGTTGCAATTTGTAAGCGACTTTGTTGCACTGTCAAATTTTCAAGTTTCGACTCTGAACCGAGACCTTAAAATCTAAAAACGCGTTTGATGTCCCTTAATATTTTTAAAACGTCCACGGTCGATATGAATGTGAGTCGTTGGAAAGTGTCGGAAATTACCATTCATCATCATATATATTCTATTCCTTTATCTTCTAGGTATGGGGAGCAAAAGAATACCTAACACCCGGCAGTTGCCTCAGCGAATACGATTACATACGGGAATGCGTGCGTCTAGAGAAGGACGTGACGCTAAGTCTTACCGAAGGCAAAGACAACGTGTTAGCGAGAACTGAGCGTGACGACGCTAGGGATGCGCATCTCACACTCGACGACCTGCTGCCGTGCCACGGAGCCGCGCCGCAGTTGTCTTTTGACAACCTGTCTATATTGTTAGGTAAGGAAATTAATAATACAACCGGTCACGACGGAAGTTCTCCTGCTTGAACGTTGGCGCCACCTACCTGGTCCAATTGTGAATCTAAAAGAAAACTGGACTCAATAAATCACTCAAAAAAAAAACAGCTAAAAAGGTTCGGACTTTTAGGAGTAGTTCAGTGACATACACACGTACAGAAGAACAACGAAAAATTGCTAATTGTGAGAATTCTCGTCCGCTCTGGATAGTAAACTGATACTTTCCTGAAAGCTCATGAACGTATAAATCCCTTGAGCAGTTCCCAAAAAAAACACTCAATCTTATCCTTATGATGTCATTGCAAATTATCTTGCTCTAGAACATCCCATTTCAAGGAATAATTTTATGTCAAACAAGGAAAGTATCTATTAACATAATGGTCCATGGTCCTCAAATTATCGGAACTTGAAATTTAAAAAAAATGCTTCTACTTTATATAAAACTATAAATATCCTACTACTATTATAAAGGCGAAAGTTTGTAAGTATGGATGTATGTATGGATGTTTGTTACTCTTTCACGTAAAAACTACTGAATGGATTTTGATGAAATTTGGCACAGAGGTAGATTATAGTCTGTAATAACACATAGGATACTTTTTATCCCGGGAATATGTTCCCTTAGGATAGTTTTCGACAATCACGCGGGCGGAGCCGCGGGCGGCAACTAGTAAAACTATAAATATCAATTTGAAAAGACAGGAAAAGAAAAGTTTATAAGATGTGTGGAATGATTATAATCCTACTAATATTATAAACGCGAAAGTTTGTGTGAATGGATGGATGTATGGATGTTTGTTACTCTTTCACGCAAAAACTACTGAGTGGACTTTGATGAAATTTGGCACAGTGGTAGATTATAGTCTGGAATAACACATAGGATACTTTTTATTCACGGGAATATGGTCCCTTGGGATAATTTTCGACAATCACGCGGGCGGAGCCGCGGGCGGCAACTAGTAAGTAATATTTACGTTAGTCTATTTACATAATTGTCATGACTGAGCACTGTTTCCAGAAACCCTAGAAGGCGAGCTATCCCGCGCGGTAGGCGTGACGGGCGCGGAAGGCAGCTGCTCGCCCAAGGCCGTGTTCCAGGCGGTGAAGGCTATCTGTGCGCTGGCCGGCGGGGTGGAGACTCTACATGTCACGCATACTCTGAATGCGTTCGCGCAGGCTTGTACTGCACAGGTACGAATCCTCACTTATATTATAAATGCGAAAGTGAGTTTGTTTGTTTATTACGCTTTCATGCCTAAATAGCTGATCCGTTTTGATTAATTTTGGTACGGAGAATCCTAGGAAATCTATTCTAACATAGTATTAAGTGCTGCTAACACCTACTGTGGACCGAAAGTTGTTTTGTATAAATAAATATTATTATTTTTACTAACGATAGCTAAGCCGTGGGTTGAAATTACTTTATAATTTAGAAAGAGCTTGTGTTTAAACCCCTACCACTAAAGTACCTTTTTTACTACCAAACAATTAGAAATACCTGCCAGAATGTATAAATGCTCACCAAAAGGCGAAGTCGGATAGCGGGGTCTGATTAGCTCGCTTCGCTCGCTCACTAGACCCCGCCATCCCGTTCTAACCTAACCTGTCCGAGTCGGGGTGCCCCAAATCCCGAGCTCGCTTAGCTCGCTCTTGCATTCAAGTTCTCCTAGTAACAGAAGTAACATTTTATTTCAGGAAAACAAGATTTGGTGAGCATTTACCCATTTTGGTAGGCAAAAAGAATATAAATACAACACGTACAATTATTCTAAAGAGTGCATAATTATTTCGGAACTAAAACGTTGTTTTGTTTTTTAGGCACCTCGGTATAGAGTGGGTTTATTTTATTTGAAATTAACATATTTTACAATGGTACGCATTTAAATTGGAGCCTTTAGAAAGTATAGAAGTCCTAACAGTCTTTTGCAGACTAACCTGTAAGGCTGGACTATTGTCTCCCCTTCTCTTTTTTAATTCCACCCAAAGGTTTTCTTTAAAAGATAGCTTTTAGCGATAAGGCCGTCCATCTGTCATCATTAATGTTTTCTCTTCGATGTTTTTGAAACTTGTGTATAGGTAACGGCTAAAGAAAGGTGTAGAAATAAGCTTAGGGGAGGCTAATGGGGAAACTAATAAATAAAGATCATTTGTGGCATACTTAGTTGCGATTCAAAATGTTCAACCCTAAAACGTACCCGCTGCACGTTCCCAGGGCAACAACAACGGCATGACGCCCGAGATCCAGGCCGACAACGGGCCCTACTGCTCGGTCTCCCTGCGCGGCTCGACCCGGCGCGAGGTGGTGACGCAGCAGTGCGCGAGAGTGCGGGACGCCGTGCGCGCGCTACTGGCGCTGTACGGACGCACGCGGCTGCTGGACTTCAAGCTCACCGATACGCACTACCTCACGCCTAACAATACGCAGAGTAAGTGCAACTGTTAAGATCCAGGCCGACAACGGGCCCTACTGCTCGGTCTCCCTGCGCGGCTCGACCCGGCGCTAGGTGGTGACGCAGCAGTGCGCGAGAGTGCGGGACGCCGTGCGCGCGCTACTGGCGCTGTACGGACGCACGCGGCTGCTGGACTTCAAGCTCACCGATACGCACTACCTCACGCCTAACAATACGCAGAGTAAGTGCAACTGTTAAGATCCAGGCCGACAACGGGCCCTACTGCTCGGTCTCCCTGCGCGGCTCGACCCGGCGCGAGGTGGTGACGCAGCAGTGCGCGAGAGTGCGGGACGCCGTGCGCGCGCTACTGGCGCTGTACGGACGCACGCGGCTGCTGGACTTCAAGCTCACCGATACGCACTACCTCACGCCTAACAATACGCAGAGTAAGTGCAACTGTTAAGATCCAGGCCGACAACGGGCCCTACTGCTCGGTCTCCCTGCGCGGCTCGACCCGGCGCGAGGTGGTGACGCAGCAGTGCGCGAGAGTGCGGGACGCCGTGCGCGCGCTACTGGCGCTGTACGGACGCACGCGGCTGCTGGACTTCAAGCTCACCGATACGCACTACCTCACGCCTAACAATACGCAGAGTAAGTGCAACTGTTAAGATCCAGGCCGACAACGGGCCCTACTGCTCGGTCTCCCTGCGCGGCTCGACCCGGCGCGAGGTGGTGACGCAGCAGTGCGCGAGAGTGCGGGACGCCGTGCGCGCGCTACTGGCGCTGTACGGACGCACGCGGCTGCTGGACTTCAAGCTCACCGATACGCACTACCTCACGCCTAACAATACGCAGAGTAAGTGCAACTGTTAAGATCCAGGCCGACAACGGGCCCTACTGCTCGGTCTCCCTGCGCGGCTCGACCCGGCGCGAGGTGGTGACGCAGCAGTGCGCGAGAGTGCGGGACGCCGTGCGCGCGCTACTGGCGCTGTACGGACGCACGCGGCTGCTGGACTTCAAGCTCACCGATACGCACTACCTCACGCCTAACAATACGCAGAGTAAGTGCAACTGTTAAGATCCAGGCCGACAACGGGCCCTACTGCTCGGTCTCCCTGCGCGGCTCGACCCGGCGCGAGGTGGTGACGCAGCAGTGCGCGAGAGTGCGGGACGCCGTGCGCGCGCTACTGGCGCTGTACGGACGCACGCGGCTGCTGGACTTCAAGCTCACCGATACGCACTACCTCACGCCTAACAATACGCAGAGTAAGTGCAACTGTTAAGATCCAGGCCGACAACGGGCCCTACTGCTCGGTCTCCCTGCGCGGCTCGACCCGGCGCTAGGTGGTGACGCAGCAGTGCGCGAGAGTGCGGGACGCCGTGCGCGCGCTACTGGCGCTGTACGGACGCACGCGGCTGCTGGACTTCAAGCTCACCGATACGCACTACCTCACGCCTAACAATACGCAGAGTAAGTGCAACTGTTAAGATCCAGGCCGACAACGGGCCCTACTGCTCGGTCTCCCTGCGCGGCTCGACCCGGCGCTAGGTGGTGACGCAGCAGTGCGCGAGAGTGCGGGACGCCGTGCGCGCGCTACTGGCGCTGTACGGACGCACGCGGCTGCTGGACTTCAAGCTCACCGATACGCACTACCTCACGCCTAACAATACGCAGAGTAAGTGCAACTGTTAAGATCCAGGCCGACAACGGGCCCTACTGCTCGGTCTCCCTGCGCGGCTCGACCCGGCGCGAGGTGGTGACGCAGCAGTGCGCGAGAGTGCGGGACGCCGTGCGCGCGCTACTGGCGCTGTACGGACGCACGCGGCTGCTGGACTTCAAGCTCACCGATACGCACTACCTCACGCCTAACAATACGCAGAGTAAGTGCAACTGTTAAGATCCAGGCCGACAACGGGCCCTACTGCTCGGTCTCCCTGCGCGGCTCGACCCGGCGCGAGGTGGTGACGCAGCAGTGCGCGAGAGTGCGGGACGCCGTGCGCGCGCTACTGGCGCTGTACGGACGCACGCGGCTGCTGGACTTCAAGCTCACCGATACGCACTACCTCACGCCTAACAATACGCAGAGTAAGTGCAACTGTTAAGATCCAGGCCGACAACGGGCCCTACTGGAAAATATTCTAGTTCGTGCGCGAGCACAGATGTGGATCCTCTATATTTTTCCGCGGTGAGATAAGATATGTTAAAAGAATATATACTGGCGTAGGTCGTTTGTAGGTCGTGCGAGCTCTCTACTCCAGAAAACAGTTCCATCCCGAAGTCGCGTAACCTTGTATGTACTCTTTGTACAGCGCATAGCGTGGTGCTAAAAGCCAATTTAACAGATATTATCGTAGGGACTAGCAATGCTGAATTTGATGTTATATAATAAAAATTACTGATGGACGTGAGCACTCACTTTCTAAGAAACCCGCATACGCCTTTGTCATAGCGGAATGTCCAATCGTTTAATGCCACATTCATTCATTTAATGCTTCATTAGATTCTAGCAGCAGATAGGCTCACCAGAAAATACATAGATCATAAAAACTTTATTTTCCAGAAGCGGTCGCAGCTCACACAATATCAGAGACAACACTGTTCTGCATCGAGGCAGTTCACTGTCTACCTCTGTGTTGGGGACCCTCCATATACGAAGACTACCTGTTCCAAGCACAAGTGTACTACGGAACCCGGCCGCTGAAGTCTTTGCATGTCACTCAAGCGTCCAGGATAGAGAGCGGTGGTTTCTATCCTAGGATCATATTCGATACTTGGTGAGTTAACAACCAGTCATAGGGAATCTTCAAGTAGAAGGCTGGAAACGGTTTGGCATCAATTTAATTGTGTAGTTGAGAACAGTTGTAAGATACTTTTCAGCATATGCTGCTGAAAATCAGTATTTTAAAATCTGTTTTTTATTTGTTAGACTGGAACCTAGAAAATGCATTTTTATGATCAGTTGAATTCACCAATCTAAACTCTTAAACAGCACAAGAATAATTCTTTTTCCAATTATTTCATAATGTTTGGTTACATGAAAATACATTTTCGTTCATTTTATGTGCATTAGAATAGCTATCGCCTTTCGTGCGAATCGCTAATATCAAAAATATAAATAGGAAAGGCCTTTGTCCAGCTTTCGTGGAACAATTTAGCAGGCCCTGAAATTACCACCCAGAACACGACTACTTTTCGCGGTAACGAAACCATAGCGACTTCTAACTCGACGCCAACGCCATCTAGTTATAAAACGGGTACTAAAATGCGGTCTTGGCGAGTGTTGATGAGAATTAATTTTGGTAAAAGTGACACAAAGGAATGGAAAATTGGCTCGTAAATATTTTTAAATTAACATTAATAAATTAAATAGTGTATTCATTAAAAAAAAAAAAACTTACACGGAAAAACATAGCGATTTTCGGGCACTCTCTTTTTGGCTGTTTATATTCGAACAAATTATTGTTGACACTTTTTTTTTTAACAGGACCTCTTTTCCGCGTGTTTTTAATGTAATTAGGAACTATTTCAATTTTTTTTCTCTTTTTCAAGGCTAAACTTAGAAGATCTTCCCGTGAACAATTTACCTCGAGAATCTCGGCTAGTCATTACCCTGTACGGTCGTTCTCAGCGGACGGTGGATAGTCAACACCAGAACAATGAGAACAATCAGACAAGCACCCAGGAAAGTGAAGAAAACGGTGATGTGCAGTACGAACTGAACGAATTGGGCTGGGCTGCTATACAGATGTTTGATTTTGATGGGTATGTAGATATCTTTAGCTATTATTTTGTGTTATATTTATAAATTTGGTCTCTCTCTAACATGGGATGGCTATTTGCATGTTTTTAAGGGCTTTGGCTGTCCTGATACCCTCTCAACGCAACTCAATTTCCATCTATAAGGCCTTCAATTTTAATACTTTCCTTTTGTTGCTCTGGTAGTCAGAAACAGTTTAGAATTTATTAACTTTTTTTTTTGGCAAATAAGTTTGTTTTTTCAAACTTGTCATTGTCCAGCCGAAAGACGTCCACTGCTGGACATAGGCCACCCCCAAAGGGGTAATCGATCCCAGTGTAGCTGTTGCAATGTACAGAGAATGCTGCTTCATTAGCAGTATTAATAGTTTGACGCTTATAGCCGAGATTGGTCCATATAGGTGCAGGACCAACTTCAGCCAATACTTTATTGCCTTGCAGTAGGTCAACAGACTAAATGAATTATTAATTTGATTCCAGTATGCTAGCGTCAGGCAACTACGTGCTACCGCTGTGGCCCACGTACTGCGACCGGCGCATCGGGCCGGCGCCGCACCCCATGCACTCGCCCACCGGAACCTTCCCTGTCGTTAATATTGGTGAGCTTGACACTTGAACTACATACATGGAATATATTTAATGTTTGTAATTTCTTCATTGTGTTTTTAGGGTTCCGTAGTCAAAAAGGAACCCTTATAGTTTGTGTCCGTCCGCCTATCTGTCTGTCAGACAATTAATATTATAGATAATTACAACTTTCTAAGCGTCTCTGAGCTAAACCGCGGACGGAAAGACAGCTGTCCGTTCGCGGTTTAGAATAGAGACGCTTAGCGCTAGAAAGTTGAAATTTGGTATGGGTATACATATTAATCACGCCGACAAAGTGTTAAAATACAATCTTGAAATATATTTTTTTTTAGGGTGGTCATGTAAAGTGGCGATGATTTTTTTCATTATTTTTGTCGTTGGATAGGCAATTTAAAAATATTGAGGGTGTGGTAAGGTAAACAAGAATCCGTTTGCGAAATATTTAGCATTAAAGCGCTATTTTTTGTTAGAGTCGAGTGTAAATATAATAATATGATTGTGTTATCATGTTCTTGCACCATCCTGGCCTTAAACGACACCAATGATAGAGCTGTGCAGGTTGCACTATACTGGTTGGACAAGATTTAGTTTGAGTCAGTCGGCACGAAAAGAAGAATAATTGAGAGGTCTAGTTTAATCAAATTATAATTTGAAACTGAACCTCTCAATTCATCTTAAATTTTAAATTCGATTTGGTGGATAATTGTTTCTATTTATTAATGTTTACCACCTGTATTTGTACTTTATGAATTGTAATACAAATTGTATTAAAATAGGCAGGTTTTTGGTTATTCAAAGTGATAACCAGACGTGATAATCGCAAGTGGAGACAGACAAGGTCACGGGAATCAACGGGATACAGAAAGCACAAAACTGGTTGATGTGGTGAATTGGTGATTTTGTCATTTTCTACTGTGTACGTCTTTCGGTTGAAATCATGATGATGATAGATTACGGTTGCAATAATTATACAGATAAGGAATCTGTGTGCTTTGATATTTTTTTGTAGTTCTTTTATCTTCACCTTGGTCGTCTGGTGAATTTAATATCTATTGGCAAGAATACCTCGTTAATATCATTTCCATAATATATTTCCAGAAATTCCTTTATATGCACATACTGGTGTTAAATGGACCAACGGCGAGGAGGGAAGACAAAGGCCATTGACCCAAGACGAGTTGCCCAAGTTCGACAGTTTGGACGGACACACGCAGTCACAGTTGCTACAGCTCATCGAGCAGGGAGCCTACCAGAGGATGCCAAGCGAATGTCGAGAGGTGAGGTTCTTAAAATATCCTTCTGACAGAATTTCGGTCATGGCGGCAAATCTCAAAAGAGATAAGTCAAAAGTCATTTATTCAAATTAGGCCCAGCACTTTTTGAACGTCAAAGTTCTACATAAAGACAGTCCCCCAAAACGCCCGCCCGTCACCACTTCCTAGTGTTTCAGATGATGATAAGCCAAGTATGCTGTATATTAATAATGCACAATTCCTCACTAAGCTCCCTTTTCCCTCATTCTAATAGTGGAACAGCAATCTATTTGGGAAGAAATCAGCTGCCAAATTAACGAAAATGTAGTGACCAATGCCTATTCTTTATCCTTAAACGAATTGGTTTATGTCTAGAATCGAACTAGACTAGTACAGTCCATCTATTTATATTTATCCTGTGTTGTTCTACTACATGACAAAACTCTTATCTCCAAATTTCAATGTGAGAATTTAACAAAAACTTTTCGGCCGAAGCTTGACTTAAACTATAATTCTGTTCACAGATAATGTGGGAAAAACGTCAATACCTAGTCCAACTAGCCGGAGCATTGCCTCTAGTACTGATGGCGGCTACCAACTGGTACGGAGAGCACAGAGAACAGCTGATCTCGCTGCTGAATCTGTGGGAGAAACCGTCACCATTGAACGCCATGCACTTGCTCTTACCCTGGTAAGTTTCTAATAAATAGGGGAAGTGTTTAAGTTTAGTGTACTGATTGTGAAGATTGGTGCTGCAAGAAGCATTGGAAAATAAGCAAACATCTTCTGGAAATGTGTCTTAGAAATTGTCCCTGTGCCCACAATGTATGACAGAATAACCGCAATACCTGAATAGGGGTAATTGCACTTATCATTATGAACAACTTTTACTATGGGACCCATCTCGAGACCTTCGGACCTTCATTATCCCATCATAGAAAAATCGACTACCAGGACATGATTTTTTTGTATAATAAATTGTATTTACCATGAACATTCTTTTAGTCAGATTTGGGCCAACCATTTCTTCGTCAAATTTGCCTAATTAAGTAAATCCAAGCGCGGGGAGGGGGGCTTTTTTTTTTTTTTAATTAAGCAAGATTTATATGCAATAGTTTACTTTTTTATTGTATGTTTAATTTGTGTATTTTATCTATGGGCCTTAGTTGCCTGATAATAAAGAATAATAATAATTATTATTATTATATGGCTAATCCGGCACTGAGTCCCATAGTAAAAGTTGCTCATAATGATGAGTACAATGGCCTTTTCAAAGGTATTGCGTTTATTCTGTTACATGTTGTATAATAAGGAATTAGGGAAATATATCTAAGACGAAGACAAATGTTACTTCGGACCCCAAATTAATTGGCATAAGGACAAGCGAATGATGATGAGATTTTGATTTTAGCATTCTCTTGGCATAAACAAGGTAGAGCTTGAGTTTTTTTCACTGTCATTTCTTTACAACGCCAGTGTCTTTTTAAGCCAAGCATAAAATAAATGTATGCTCCAAAAACTTGTAAATATGAATGGCGTGCTGTTATATTTCAGTTTCCCAGACAACGCAGTCCGTGAGACCGCGACGCGGCTCATCAACGAGATGTCAGATGACGACTTGTGCCGCGTCATGCCGCAGCTCATCCAGGCGCTGCGACACGAGACCTACGAGGCCAGTCCTGTCGCCGGTTCGTATTTATTTATCTGAGATGAACAATATTTCAAATATTCGATGGTTGCTAACTTAAGAACTTGAAGATACGTATTTACCTTAGTAAGAACTTTATGTAGACAGCATGATGCAAAGTATATTGAGGCTTAGAATCGAACTATTAAGCAAGCAAGCAAATAAAGCAGGCTTTATTTCCCTATAAATTATGATATCATGTAGCGACGAAAACTAGTTGCTTTGTATAAAATGAGATAATTTTTTACCAGCTAACACAGCATCATTCAAAACTATTTGGAAGTGTAAGATATTATTATAGAACTTTTTGTCCTGTTTCAGAGTTATTATTATCTCGCGCCCTTTCCGGGCCAGCGGTCGCACATCGACTGTTCTGGCTGCTAGTCCATTCTTTACCAAACATACCTCAAGTGAGTAAAGTCACCTTTTTATTTATTACTAGCTGCCGCCCGCGGCTCCGCCCCCGTGATTGTCGAAAATTATCACAAGGGAACATACTCCCGTGATAAAAACTCCTATGTGTTATTCCAGACTATAATCTACCTCTGTGCCAAATTTCATCAAGATCCGTTCAGCCGTTCTGACGTGATTGAGTAACAAACATCCATCCAGCGATCCATCCAAACATCCAAACTTTCGCATTTATAATATTATTATAGAAAAGGTGAGGTTTGTCGCAGAAGTATACTGCTATATGTGTAGGTACGCCCGAATCCGTGCGTATACCATGAGCAGTGATCGGATAATCGGGCGCTAATATACCTAAACTTCACTTTTATTCCCACGAAAGATAATAGGGACATGCTTTTAAGTCGGTTCAGGCATTTAGAAGTTCAGGCAGTCGTGTAATAAATACAACACATTGACCACATTGAGCACATTAAAAATTTTAATAGGTACCTATTCCATTTGTTTTCAATAAAATAAAGATACTAAATCAAAATAACCACTGCTACAATTTCATTAAGTTTGTTATAGTTGTTTTTACAAAATGGTTGAACTTGATTGAACAATTTTGTTTATTCAGAAAGGAATGTCCATATTATTCTTTCACGGGAAGAAGTTTAGGTATATAAGCGTCCAATTATCCGATCACTGACCATGAGTCCATGACAATTACAGCGAAAAAATGTAGTGATAGGATCAGAGTTGACCGCAAAAGCGGGTATCCTATGTATGTCTGTTGTAACTATAGGTCGACCGCTTAACCCTTTAACCGCCAAGATTTTCTACCCTTGACTTACCTCCAGCGCCACGTCACTTTAGGTATAAGTCGAAACAGTGTTGGGAGTATCTACTAACATCGACGCATAAATTATTTATTTATTACCAAAAATAAAAGTTGGAAACATAATCAATGTTTTATTATTATTAATCTTACAATTACGTATTATTCTTAAAATAATATTACGGCGATGGCGGTTAAAGGTTTAACTGATATCGTGCCTGAGGGAGCTGCACGCCTGACGGAGTTGTGGTGATGTGATGCGAGAGCACAGTTGGCATTGGCGTCACGTTGAGACATTGGCGTCACGTCGAGACATTGGCGTCACGTCGAGACATTGGCGTCACGTCAAGACATTGGCGTCACGTCGAGACATTGGCGTCACGTCGAGACATTGGCGTCACGTCGAGACATTGGCGTCACGTCGAGACATTGGCGTCACGTCGAGACATTGGCGTCACGTCAAGACATTGGCGTGACGTCGAGACATTGACTGCTTGCTACACGTCAACATCTCTCCACCTCTCCCGCTCCGCCCAATTCGCAGTTCATACGCGCATTCACGGCCTCAGTTCGGTCGGCCAATAGATCAATTTCCCTATTTGAAGGTACCTAATATTTCCAGCGTCTGTTGGTTGGTAGTCACTTTAATCAGGGAGATGTAATGTTTTTGAGGTGTTTGTTAAAATTTCGTACACACAAAACTGAATAACCATAATTATGTTTCAAGGACCCGAACCAGGAGTACCTAGGCATTAGTTTAGAAGAGGCAGCTGCTGAGGGACATGAAGCCGACGCCGGTATAGCGGCCACCTGGCGCTACAGACTACTGCTTCGCGCTCTGCTCGCCATCTGCGGCGAGAACCTGCAGAACACTCTGCTGAGACAGCAGCTACTTGTGAAGGTATTATAGCGGCCACCTGGCGCTACAGACTACTGCTTCGCGCTCTGCTCGCCATCTGCGGCGAGAACCTGCAGAACACTCTGCTGAGACAGCAGCTACTTGTGAAGGTATTATAGCGGCCACCTGGCGCTACAGACTACTGCTTCGCGCTCTGCTCGCCATCTGCGGCGAGAACCTGCAGAACACTCTGCTGAGACAGCAGCTACTTGTGAAGGTATTATAGCGGCCACCTGGCGCTACAGACTACTGCTTCGCGCTCTGCTCGCCATCTGCGGCGAGAACCTGCAGAACACTCTGCTGAGACAGCAGCTACTTGTGAAGGTATTATAGCGGCCACCTGGCGCTACAGACTACTGCTTCGCGCTCTGCTCGCCATCTGCGGCGAGAACCTGCAGAACACTCTGCTGAGACAGCAGCTACTTGTGAAGGTATTATAGCGGCCACCTGGCGCTACAGACTACTGCTTCGCGCTCTGCTCGCCATCTGCGGCGAGAACCTGCAGAACACTCTGCTGAGACAGCAGCTACTTGTGAAGGTATTATAGCGGCCACCTGGCGCTACAGACTACTGCTTCGCGCTCTGCTCGCCATCTGCGGCGAGAACCTGCAGAACACTCTGCTGAGACAGCAGCTACTTGTGAAGGTATTATAGCGGCCACCTGGCGCTACAGACTACTGCTTCGCGCTCTGCTCGCCATCTGCGGCGAGAACCTGCAGAACACTCTGCTGAGACAGCAGCTACTTGTGAAGGTATTATAGCGGCCACCTGGCGCTACAGACTACTGCTTCGCGCTCTGCTCGCCATCTGCGGCGAGAACCTGCAGAACACTCTGCTGAGACAGCAGCTACTTGTGAAGGTATTATAGCGGCCACCTGGCGCTACAGACTACTGCTTCGCGCTCTGCTCGCCATCTGCGGCGAGAACCTGCAGAACACTCTGCTGAGACAGCAGCTACTTGTGAAGGTATTATAGCGGCCACCTGGCGCTACAGACTACTGCTTCGCGCTCTGCTCGCCATCTGCGGCGAGAACCTGCAGAACACTCTGCTGAGACAGCAGCTACTTGTGAAGGTATTATAGCGGCCACCTGGCGCTACAGACTACTGCTTCGCGCTCTGCTCGCCATCTGCGGCGAGAACCTGCAGAACACTCTGCTGAGACAGCAGCTACTTGTGAAGGTATTATAGCGGCCACCTGGCGCTACAGACTACTGCTTCGCGCTCTGCTCGCCATCTGCGGCGAGAACCTGCAGAACACTCTGCTGAGACAGCAGCTACTTGTGAAGGTATTATAGCGGCCACCTGGCGCTACAGACTACTGCTTCGCGCTCTGCTCGCCATCTGCGGCGAGAACCTGCAGAACACTCTGCTGAGACAGCAGCTACTTGTGAAGGTATTATAGCGGCCACCTGGCGCTACAGACTACTGCTTCGCGCTCTGCTCGCCATCTGCGGCGAGAACCTGCAGAACACTCTGCTGAGACAGCAGCTACTTGTGAAGGTATTATAGCGGCCACCTGGCGCTACAGACTACTGCTTCGCGCTCTGCTCGCCATCTGCGGCGAGAACCTGCAGAACACTCTGCTGAGACAGCAGCTACTTGTGAAGGTATTATAGCGGCCACCTGGCGCTACAGACTACTGCTTCGCGCTCTGCTCGCCATCTGCGGCGAGAACCTGCAGAACACTCTGCTGAGACAGCAGCTACTTGTGAAGGTATTATAGCGGCCACCTGGCGCTACAGACTACTGCTTCGCGCTCTGCTCGCCATCTGCGGCGAGAACCTGCAGAACACTCTGCTGAGACAGCAGCTACTTGTGAAGGTATTATAGCGGCCACCTGGCGCTACAGACTACTGCTTCGCGCTCTGCTCGCCATCTGCGGCGAGAACCTGCAGAACACTCTGCTGAGACAGCAGCTACTTGTGAAGGTATTATAGCGGCCACCTGGCGCTACAGACTACTGCTTCGCGCTCTGCTCGCCATCTGCGGCGAGAACCTGCAGAACACTCTGCTGAGACAGCAGCTACTTGTGAAGGTATTATAGCGGCCACCTGGCGCTACAGACTACTGCTTCGCGCTCTGCTCGCCATCTGCGGCGAGAACCTGCAGAACACTCTGCTGAGACAGCAGCTACTTGTGAAGGTATTATAGCGGCCACCTGGCGCTACAGACTACTGCTTCGCGCTCTGCTCGCCATCTGCGGCGAGAACCTGCAGAACACTCTGCTGAGACAGCAGCTACTTGTGAAGGTATTATAGCGGCAACCGCCACATACGAACTAAAAAAATACAGCTGACGTCTTACGAATCCTACATCACGCTATCAACACAATCTCCGCGTGGTTTGAATATTATGCAACAGCCCCCCGACCATGCAATAACCATCGGGCAGTAGACCACCAGACACAATACCCCTCTGGTCGGAGATTTCTTCCAATTCAATTGTGGTTTGCGGGACATTACACTCTGTTCCGCATATCGTTTTAGCCGTACCAGCTTAATTCATTCTTAAATAATTTCCATGCTGTTTCCCCGTGACACGAAACTTTGATGATACAAAAAGTAATCTTTACGCGCTATACTTTCCATTTTTGTCAAGTTCTATACTACAAGCAGATAATATATCCTCGTACAGACGCTATCGGAAGTAGCGCAGGCAGTGAAGGACGCGAAGGACACCGGGCGGCAGCGCGCGCTGAGCGCCGGCAGCGACAAGCTGGCGTCCCTGCTGCGACAGCAGCCCGCCGCGCTGCCGCTCGCGCTGCACAAGTATGTGCACGATGTGGATGTCAAGTAAGTCTTACAACTAACATATCGTTTTCAAAATAGGGAGATGGCATCGAGAGGTAGAACACCTAGTTCATATTACTCCAGTCCAGCAGTCGAGCGAGTCAATCTAGTCCAGTCCTAGACTGATGCGTCGTCTTTAGACAATGCTATCATTGCGCGCACCTTCCAACACAACCAGTATCGTGTAGACGGCCAATCCAGTGTCATTTCAGTGCGATTCCAGTGCTGGTAGAAATGATTTTTTTTTTCTTGAAATAATATTTTTTAGTATCACATAAATGGTGTCAGACTAAGACAGCTTTGGATTGAAAGACTGGACTGAAATAATGTGAACATAGGATGCTATGTTGAGAAATCGAATATATTTACACAGCTTTAAACTAAGGGCTAATCAACGTTCGCCTTCATGTCTCAGTCGGAATCTCAAAAATATCTCTTAGTAGAATTGGCCCTCAGAATATAATAATTATGGTTATTGTAAAATTTGTAGACGTATATACCACGCAGATAAAAAAGTTTGTAAAGAAATCATTGCGTTGACCGGCCATTGGCGTATATCTCCAAAGTAACTATTTGTTTCAATTTGATAAACTAACACGTTTTATTCGTTTTATTGAATTTAGGTCATGCATGTACTTCGCCTCGAATACTCTGCCACTCAAGATAAACTTCATCGGCAGTGACAACGCCGTAATCCCTGCTATGTTCAAGGTAAGAAAAACAATTTGTAACACACCCTTATTACGTCAACACATCATTTGTTATTTATAATCTTGTCTCTTTTAAATGCGAAAGTTTGCATAGATGGATGTTTGTTATTCAATCACACCAGAACGGCTGAACGGATCTGGATGAAATTTGGCACAGAGATAGATTTTAGTCTGGATAGGTCTTATTATCCCGGTAGTATGTTACTTTGGGATAAATTCTGACATTCACGCAGGTGGAACCGCTGGCAGAAGCTAGTAAAAATGTAAATGTGGATGAATGGCGAGGGAAAGGGAGGCCTCCCTTTCCTCCTCCCTTCTCCCTCAAAGAAAAGACGGGTGGATTTTGTGGGGACTGAGGAAGGGATATGAAAGAATAGGGTGTCAATGATAGCGTGGAGACAGAATGGAGCAAAAACGTGTTGCGACGAACACGAGTAACATGGGATAAGGGCAGAAAGATGATCGTCATCATCAAAACGAATTTGTACGACAGTGACATTAAAAAAAACACTCCACTACAATTTCATTGTATCGGCATCAATGCCGCCACAAAAATAAACCAACGTAGCAAAATCTACGTCGCAACAAAAAAAAACCATCTATCCCACCAGCTGCGAACGAGCTCAATGAAATCCTGCATCGCGCAAGCAAAGTTTTCCCACCAGACACAATAACCGTCTGGTCGCAGGATCCTCCCTTTTCAATAGAGGTTTGCGGGACTTTATTCTCTATTCCGCATACCTCTATAATAGCGTGGAGGTTGACAGGTCGGAATGGAGCAAAAATGTGTTGCGACGACCACGAAAATCTGTACGAGAGTGACATTAAAAAAAATACTCCACGTCAGTTTCATAATGATGATTTCAAAATGGACCACTTTTTTTCACAGAACAGGCATTTTCTTATTAGAGTCACAGAAGATGGTTACAGCATTCGTGTACGATTCATACATTTTTGTTATTTCTGTCCAGGTTGGCGACGACTTACGACAGGACGCGTTAGTGTTGCAAGTAATCAAAGTAATGGACAGCTTATGGCTGAGGGCTGGCTTAGATCTGCGAATAGTCACCTTCCAAGCTTTGCCTACTAGCGATAAGAGAGGTAAACAAAAATAATTTTTATAACTTTTATAAGTCAGGTGCCATAATATTTCATAACATTTTTTTTTACACTTTAACTTTATATGGGGACCCATATATTGTTAAAGCGTGTTCGTTGCAACAGCATATATGTATATGTAGCCCAGCGAAATTTTGGGTCAGCTAAGGCCAGTCTCTACCAGGGCTGCGGAATTGTTCGTAAGAGTTACCGCGGCCCTAGAACGCAAAAGGTATTTTGAAAGAACGGGTGGGTTTTAGTCAGTAATAGTCCCTCCCGCTCCGGCCTGAACGGGAATTCATTTGATGATTTTCCTTCCACCAAAAAAGGTTCACGTAATTCAGTTCCGTTTCGAATGTGTAATTCCCATTGCACCACGTTTTTATTTTCAGGTATGATTGAAATAGTCTCGGAAGCTGAAACTCTTCGCGCTATCCAAACAGAATGGGGTCTAACTGGGTCGTTCAAAGACAAGCCCATTGCAGAATGGTTGGCGAAACACAACCCCTCTGAACTCGAATATCAACGTGCCAGGGATAACTTTACAGGTGAGCTAGCTGAATACCGCCATTTGTATGTTCTACTGTATGATTTATAAGTTGCGCTGTAGCGGCATGGGCACATATATGAACTACAAAAAAACCTGACGTCGCACAAAAACTACATCGCGTTATCAAAGATTTAAGTATACAAGCCGACAGCAAAGATCGGGCACTTGCCCACCAGATAGAACACCCGTGTGGTCGGAGGATCCTCCCTTTTCAAAGCAGGATGTGAAACTGTCCGCACTATTCAACATAGCTCTATAGTGTACCAGTAAGAATTTTAAAATGAGTAACAAAACGACGAATATCGTTGAAACAACGTTTCAGATCTATCCAATATGGGTTCTATCATCGATTATGCATTGACGTTTTCGATATCAACTGGTCGACGTTGATTAATCGCAACCTAGTCGTAAACTAACGAAAATATCTAGTGAGCCTAATCAGGAAATATGGATAATTTTCAATTAGCAGTAAAAATGGTCACGTGGAAAAAACGGCTAATTGAAGCACATTTAGGCAAAGGGGTCTAGATCTTATTTATCAATCATGACAATTAACAGTAAGCAGGCTTGTTCACCAGGCCATGTTGAAAATAATATGTTTCCTTTGTGTTTTTAAGCGTCATGTGCCGGCTACAGCGTGGCGACGTATCTGCTGGGTATCTGCGACCGTCATAACGACAACATCATGTTGAAGACGTCGGGTCACCTGTTCCACATAGACTTCGGCAAGTTCCTCGGAGATGCACAGATGTTTGGAAACTTTAAAAGGTAATTCCAAAATCAATTGTTTGTTACGCTTTTCCGCCTAAACCGATTTGAATGAATTTTTGAATAGAGATAGATTGGACTATGTAGAGCAGACTTTTGTTTCATTCCGGGAGTACATTTCCTTGAAACGTTTGCCGACTTCGCTGGCGAAGCCGCTGGCAGAATTATGAGTATAGTTCTATAATGATACTATAGTATGTTGAAACTAAAGAACGCCATTTCTTACGATCCATGCTACTCTCATGCTTAGTCTTAAATGATATCTTTACTCCCACAACAGTGTTTAAAAACCGTTTATGCTACTTTCATTATATTCACTTTTATGTGCACTCAACAACATCTTGTATAAGACGAGACGACGCGGAAGAAGGATAATATCTGGAAGAACTTTGAGGATGGATGTTTTTGCCCAGCAGTGAAGCTGGAAAAAGCAACATAAGACTATTTAAAACTTAAGTTGTAATCTGCAAATCGATTGTCCTGTCAACAGAGATCGAGCGCCCTTCGTGCTAACCCACGACATGGTGTACGTCATCAACGGAGGTGATAGACCCACACAGCGCTTCCAGCACTTCGTGGAGCTGTGCTGCATGGCCTTTAATGTGGTCAGAGCGCATCACGACCACATACTGGACCTGTTCGCTTTGGTAAGTGTAGTAACAGCCACGCAGCGCTTCCAGCACTTCGTGGAGCTGTGCTGCACGGCCTTCAACGTGGTCAGAGCGCATCACGACCACATACTAGACCTGTTCGCTTTGCTAAGTGCACTGAAACCCACGCAGCTCGTCTAGCACTTCGTGGAGCTGTGCTGCACGGCCATCAACGTGGTCAGAGCGCATCACGACCACATACTAGACCTGTTCGCTTTGGTAAGTGTAGTGACAGCCACGCATCGCTTCCAGCACTTCGTGGACCTGTGCTGCACGGCCTTCAACGTGGTCAGAGAGCATCACGACCACATACTTGACCTGTTCGCTTTGGTAAGTGTAGTGACAGCCACGCATCGCTTCCAGCACTTCGTGGACCTGTGCTGCACGGCCTTCAACGTGGTCAGAGAGCATCACGACCACATACTTGACCTGTTCGCTTTGGTAAGTGTAGTGACAGCCACGCATCGCTTCCAGAACTTCGTGGACCTGTGCTGCACGGCCTTCAACGTGGTCAGAGCGCATCACGACCACATACTAGACCTGTTCGCTTTGATCAGACTGTTAGATAGATTTCCAAAAAATATTGGATACGTATTTTTTCTTTTGTCACGTAAACAAAAAATGAATAGAACAGTGCGTTGAAAACTCGTGTGACGTCACTTACCAGTACACTTTTTTGGTGCGTTTCATCTTCGTATTTTTTCATTGATATGATCAAATAAAAAATACGTTTCCAATATTGTTCGATAATCTAAGTGACGGACTAAATAGAATCATATTTTTATGACCCAGGCAACATCCCTATTATGCTCAGTACTGGGTACGCTTTTCGGGCTCTCTTTTCGTGTTTTAATCAGAGTAGGTATGGTACAAAACTATGGCCTATAACTAATTCAAGAAATCAAAACATTCCGAGTCCTCGTTGTACAGAAGCCGGAGATTTCACGAAAAAACTATACCGCGTTATTTTTTTAAATTATTTTTAAGTTTGCGTTTGAATACAATCTCACCTGATGGAAAGCGATGATGTGGTCGACGATGGAGCAGGCCTAGAAGTAACCTTACCACTCTCAGCTCATGTTTATTCCAAAACCATTCCACTTTGTTTCTGTCATCTATGATCTAGACTAAAGTCAAGAGCAAACCCATCTCAAATAAAGAAACTGTTTAATGCGTCGTTAACTACAACCCAATCATTTAATCTCCCACAGACAGTATCAGAGGTAGCGCAAGCAGTGAAGTGAAGTATTCCCAAAACGTTTTGTGCTTATGAGTGGGATGTCCACCATGTACCGGTGGCCTTGTTGCCCGAAGATGGAACGGTCTAGGTGGTCCGTTATAGTCAGAAGCCGTTTAAGTTTCTCTAAGTTGGACCTTATGAATAGACTATACGAGTTTAAGAGAGATTTGAAATCCATATTTTTGTGAACAGATGGCGATGTCGGGAGTGACGGGTGTGACGAGCGCGGCGGTGAGCTACGTGCGCGCGGCGCTGCTGCCGGCCGCCACTAACGCCGAGGCCGCCGCAGCCTTCGCCAGGCTCATACACTCCTCACTCAAGAGCAAGTACGTATAGCTTATAGTGGGCCCACACGATACACACTTTTATCTTTACTAATAAAAAAAAAAAACTTATCACACCGACATTCAATATATCAAGGAATCGGAGCATTTGGCATGCAAAAATAACGAGTATCTACCACATGAAAACACAACATTCATATTTTCACACAATAAATAAACATGTTGAACTGTTTACTGTTCAGGTTCACACCAATCAACTTCTTCCTGCACAACTTAGCACAGTTGCGTGCGAGTGGTGATCAAAGCAACAACACTTCAGAACTACTGTCGTTTATGCCAAGAACGTACACGTAAGTTAACTAGTTTTTCATATCTATAAAGATTATATAAGGATTAAATGCTAAAAAACCCAGAACTCTTTTCAGAATTTTGTGATCAGTGATCATCTGTCATTGTGATGCGCGCCGAGCATTCCGGTTTGAATTCCGCTTTTGCCGAACAAATGAACGCCTCGATCGTGTACTCGAGCTATAAAAGCTTTCTTTATTAGGCCGATGCGAAACTCGGAGACTAAAAAAAGACTTAGCATAGTTTCATATTAGTGTTAAAAACTGAAATTCAGTTGAGATTCATCTTTTTACTGTATAAACATTACTATTAGGCTATAACTTTACTTTTACTATCCACAGAATGGCCCAAGAAGGTCGTCTAGTTAGCGTGGAATGCCTCGGCTTCGAGAAGCGCTATGACCCAGAAAAGCACTACGTATACGCGCTTCGTATCTTCAGACAAGGACAGACGACGCCCTTCGTGCTGTACCGCTCTTACAAGCACTTCACTGAGCTCTACCAGAAGATCTGTCTGCACTTCCCCTTGGCTAAGGTTCACAGGTAAGAGATTAATAACCATGTTGAATTGATCTGATCAAATTTCGTTCATTGCGCCCTGTTTGGGACTCAAGCCAAGTACTTGAAAGTGTTTGAAAAGATTCCCTGCCGGAGTCTGTGTTTCTTGGTTGCTACAACCTGGGGTCTTTAAGTTAAGGGTGAATAGGTATAGTTTGGCTTCTAGGCAAGTGTGCTCCATCATCGATCTCATCATCGCTTTCCATCAGGTGAGATTGTTATCAAACGAGAGACGATCAGTAATAAAATTTTATTAAATAAAGAATACGCCATGTCTCTTCACACTCAAACACATGATTCTAAACAGCTGCTACTGTGAATACCAAGTCATACAAACCCATTGTCTTCTCTGCCACTTCACCTGGGATTCAAATGAGGCCTGTGTTGTATAACCCACTGACTAATAACTAGAGATCACATATTCTGTAGAGTTATTTTTTTGCTATGAAACTACAATCAATCAAATCAAGCCACCACATGAAAAGCTAAGAAACGAAATGTGTACGGCAACAAAAAGAACCGCAACGCCATCTATCCTGTCAGCGACGAACTACGAACGAAATCCTACATCGCGCAAGCGAAGTTCTCCGTGCGATTTGAACACATACAACAGTATTCGGACTGTTGTCTTGACTTGTTAGTTGTTGTGTCTGGTCGGAGGATCCTCCCATTTTCAAAAGAGGTGTGCGGGAGTTAACACCCTGTTTCGCAGACGTCTATAAAACTATGGAAGGCGAAGCGGCTCCCTAAAATATATTTAATTGCGGCAAATAATCGCACTGGCTTGATATCAAAAAAAAAAAAAAAAAAAAAAAAAAAAAAAAAAATTACGATAACTAAAAACTTAGAATTGTCTCTACTGTTTCTACAGGCATTACAGGCACCTGCCAGTTTAGGAGCTTGCGATAAGACAAGCTAGGGTTTTTATATATTTTCAATTGACATGATGACTAACCTACCCGAAATACTCTATTTTACTCATAGTTAGGATAGTTACATCATGGCGGTATTTTAAGTCAAGAAGTGAATAGGTCAGTTGAATGCAAGCGGTCTCCATTTTCCTCCAAAGCATCGTTTACCATCAGTTATTTGTGGTCAAACGCAAGTTAATAGAAAAAACCACTTACAAATTCCGTCACGATAGCCTTGTCAAAGTCCTCCAGCTTTCTAACAAGCACATCAACATCTGTGTAGCCTTCTCCCAATTATCGGTCGGCTTCCAGTCAAACGGGATTCGGCTCAATACAAGTATTTTACGTGGAGCGACTGCCTATTTGACCTCTAAGGCCCAGTAACTGTATAACACGATACTTCTGGCTTCTGACAATCCGTAACGACTGCCAGTGATCCACAAATGACAGCTGGGACCAACGGCTTAACGTACTTACCGAGGAGTCTCGGTATGTTAAGATGGTCACCCATCCACAGACCGACCTAAGCAAGCGTTGCTTGACCTTGAAGATGGACCCGTGCGGCTGTTATTATTTAGCCACGAGCACATCAAATTACCTAATTCTGTCCCAAAGAATTCTTGTTATATAAATCATGTTATAAAGATTAGATTAACTTGTTATTATCAGTAAAGGCGATTAGATTCAAAACAAAACTTTAAAACCGCTTGGGTTTTACATGCAATTCATTTTATTGATAAATACGTGATATCATGTATTTGAACATGAACTGGAATATCCGGCATGTAAAAAATATGTTATTTTAGGGTTTTTGAAACTGAAGTTCCTCATAGTACGTTACACTTCAGACATTTGACGATAGAGACCTAGGACGCTTAAGAATTCGGCTATCACGACAGTTTGTTGCAATATTACGTTATAGCCATGGATGTCGAATAGAGTAGTGCATAAGTGAACTTTATTCGGTTATAAACTATCGCGGCACCAAGACACCTTGTTCAATATTGAGAGCAAATTATAAAACCCCATGGAAAAAAAATCACCAAATATAAAAATATAAATATATTTCTCCATAAACATTATTCAAACATATCAACGAATCATAACAAACATAGAAATATCTTAACAAACTTTAACTCACATTAAACAATGTCAAGCTTCACTATTTTCTTTATTGTCGTCACCCACTTTGTAGTTCAAGTCCATTACCGTTTGCTTAGTTAGCGGCGTCGGGCCCGCAGCCGCCGGTCGGCTGATATTCTCCCTATGTTTGGAGATAATGTCCCAACTGCCAGTATCCACAGGCTTGGTATAAGTCACATTGCCACTGCTATCTTTCTCTCCTTCTGGTTTTCCCGACGAGTATGGTGGAGGTCCGCTAGTCTTACTTATAGAACTTTCTAGAGTGTTTGTTGAATGTGCCATGTTTCCAGACCCTTGAGCTAATGGATTTGCTGCGCTCGAACTCGCTTGTGCCAAAGGATTCGCGACAGGCCGCTGTGGCGCCTGCTTTTTCTTCTTCGCCATCTGAGCCTCTTTCTTCTCCCTCTCTTTCCGTAGCTTCTCCTCTTTCATTAGCTCTTTATCCCTCTTTTTAAGTTCTTCCTGTCTCTGCTTTTCAAATTTCTTCTGTTCTTCCATCCGTTGTTTTTCTAACTTCTTTTGTTCTGCGAGTCTTTGTTTGTCTACTCTTACTTGAGCGTCTAGTTTCCTCTCCGGTCGTATGGGGACTTCTTGGGGTCTATTGTTACGTTCTAGTTCGGCTCCGCGGGGGTCTTGTGAGACCCCTGGGTTCTGCGGTCGTAAGTTCGGCGGCAGGTTTTTGTTCATAACTAAGTCGCTGGTGCTTTTCGCTTGTCGTAATGGTGTTGTTGGTTGCCCTGTGCTCGTGGTCGGCATGTTGTAGTTGGCATTTGGTGTTGACTTCCTCTGTCCGTCTGGGTAGTTGTGGTATCCTAGAAATTGCATCAAGATAATGTTAAAAATGGCTATGGTAAGCTAATAATACAGCTTATTTTTGGTTTAAATGGAGGTTTTGACATTTATAAAAAGATATTTATTTATTTATTATTTGTTTATTTAGCTTTAATTACTCTCTGCATTTACAGTACGAACCAACACGTACAGAGAGTCATAATCGAAAAATTTTAAAGTTACACACACAAAAATTTACAAAAAAAATATAGATTGATGATTTAAAAGAGATCTAGTAATCATAACATTTGACTTAAGACTTGCCTACAAATTACCTTTAAATGTCCTTTTAAAGACCTGGGTTTATTACTTTAATTTGAAGTGATGAGCGTGTAAAAAATACATACCAAAGAATTCATCTCGATTAGTCCTATAAGCGCCCGTGATGGACACAATCGAGCCGATATCATCTTTGTCCTTCCTCGACTTCGTTCTGGACCCATTGAAGAAGTTGAGAGAATGTCTGAACCCAAACATCACACTGACACTCGAAACAACAGAAGATCGCTAGGGTTGCTATGTAGCACACTGTGTTGTCAACTGAAAGAATTTTGAAAAAGGACCGTGATCAGATAAGGTTGTGTTACTATTAGATATGGACAATGAATCATACTGATGTGCCGGGTATTTTGTTGAATGAGTTATTAGCAACTCTAACTTGTATTATAAGGAAAAATAAAAAACATGCAGCATTCTTACTTACGTGGTACAGTTTTTTATAATACCCTTATAATTTAAAACAAACACAAAATTCTAAATGCAAATAAACAGAGTAAGTGGTGACAACACTCGTTCAGCCATTACTGTTTAAATCAATACGGCTGTGTTACCAGATAAGATAAGGTGAGAGCCTCGAATAATGACTGTAATCTTATCACACTCAAATTATTCTATGTAATCTGCGTCCGGATATAGAGGTACAATGCTTGCTAGGAATTGGCGCAATGGTTTATTGTAATTTTTCTATTAATTTGTTATCGTTTTAAGAGCCTTTGATCTAGTTTTGGACTGATAGGCGAAAGGATCAATTTAAATTGTATTAATTGTAGTATACAATAAATATGTAAAGATAGCATACATAAGCAAGTTTAATATAGATTTGTAAATGCGGTTACAGAAACAACGGGTTTTGGTTTGCTATCGGTCACTATACAGCACAAAACAAATTAAAAAACGTTAAGAAAACATTTTAATTTCCATTTGGCAGGGAACAATTTTATACATATGTTTTGCGAAGACAAGAAGAGAAGAGTGGGAGGCTATAGGGGAGACCTTTTTCCATCTAAGGGAAAATATAGGTCGGTTAAAAAAATCTGGAAAGGTTTTGACTTGTGGGCTAAAACGTAAAAATACGATCGTAAGCTGGTACTGACTTGATGCAGTAAAGCTAGCGAAGGAGGAGGCGGGCCGCGCGAGGGAAAGAAGGCCTTCGCCCCGACCGCCGCTATAGAAGAAGACGACCCGGGCGTCGGGAGTCGCAGGATGATCCCCGGCCACCGTAGCTTTGGGTGGCTGGCTGTCCGATCATTTCCAGGCCCGGGTCGATGGCGCGTTGTGTTCCACGCGCGCCTCAAAGAGATGTCAGCATAGAAGACGGAGCCCGCTAGGGCCAGAGCCTGCCAGAGTTGCGGAATTTGTTCGAAAGAGTCCCCGCGACCCTGGAACGCAAATGGCTTTAGAAGGAACACTGATGGGTTTTAGTCAGTAAGATTCTGACGCATCCTTCCGCTCCACCCAGAGCGGGAAGAAGTCATCTGATGATCAACCATCCCTAAAAAAAAAGCTTCTACTGACTTGAAATCGACTCCAAAACAGAAATGTGTATGTTTTTGGGGCAATCTAAGTACTGTTTTATCTATGTTGAATAATGTACGTTAATTTATAACAGACTATCAAGGGATTAATTTTGGCTGAACATAAAACGAAGATAAATCGATATTGTTGACGTGAAATAGAAATACCGTGTTAGCTGTATTTAGGTACACAGATAAATACAAAACATTTGTTATTTTCCTTTAAACGTTAGTCATTGTTTGATTGGTGTATCTTTTCTATGTTGATATGTTTGGCACTTGATTAATTGAGGCTATGACAGATTTGGGGTATCAGGTTTAAAGGCTTTAGGATACAACATTCCAAATGCATTACGTTTGCAAAGGAGAAGAATATAGTTAATTTGAATTTTCTTTTCGTTTGCCTGTACAAGCAATAATACATTGATGTTAATCGTGTCTATGCCAAAAAATCGTAATCTTACACGATATTATATGAAAATATCTTCAGGATATTCTAATAGAATCATTACTTGATTGAATGTTAATTTCAGTTTCGATAGACACCATTTTGGTCCATTTCTCGTTATTTTTACAAGCTTTTATTTAGTTTCACCTGTCCCGAGTTTGTCTGTAATCTTTCCAGTTAAACTTGACACACTTCCCGGTTTTCGTTTGAGTTGAAACTTTGCACGCATATCTATATCGCGTGACAATTCAATATTATGATGACATGGAGCCGATCTGATGATGAAGCTGGAAGGTGGCCATAGGAAGTCCGTAATAAAACGACATAATCCCATTGAGAATGGGCTCGTTTGATTCGTTTTGAGGAGCACTTTATGTGTAGATGGATATATATATATGTTAAAATTTCTAAGCTTTGAGTCTTTCGCCTTTCCAGTTTACCATCAGGCGTGTACGTGGGTCGCTCCAACATCCGTCAGGTAGCGGACCGGCGCTTCGGCGACGTGCAAGCGTTCCTTACGTCTCTGTTCAGTCTGGCGGATGAAATCGCGCACTCCGACCTTGTTTATACGTTCTTCCATCCGCTGCTGAGGGACCAGCAGGATGTGGAGCCACAGAGGAGGAGAGGTCAGTAATATTAATGAATTACATTTGCTAAACGCTAAGGCGTCGTTCAATAAAGCAATAATCGCACGAATACACGATCGAGGCGATAATTTGTTCTGTAAAACCGGATTGCGCCATCTGTCGGCGCGATGATCGTTTTGTAATAGGTCAACGACTAATGGTTAGTCCACACGATACAGACACAATGTCGGTGTGATAGATTTTTTTATTCAGAGTTCAAATGTCTGTTAGTGTGTACTCACTTTAAGACTCGAGGTCATAAAACGTGAGAGTGAGATGGTGAATATTTAGCATAGAAAGAGAGAATATTTAGAATGATATTACTTTTTAAAAGCTCAATACTAAATTTCGTTTCGCTTCGCTCACACCTTTAAAATAAGAGCACTTATTTTATGGCCATTTTTCAAAAATTTTCTAAGGCCCGCTTAATCCTCAAATCAAAACACTGTTCTGTCCTTGTCAACTTCAGAAATTGTCGGAAACTAGGCATAGCATTGCATAATTAGCCTATATACATAATTTGCCCACGGCTGGGACAGAGTTCTCCTGTCTGTGAGAGGAGCTGTACCACCACGCGGGCCTAGTGGGGTGGTGGATGAAACTGAACGATGTTAGTAGTTGGAATATAGGGTATTCAGATCACAAATCGTGATCTGAATAACCCTATATTCCACAGTTAAACCATTCGAGTATCAGATTATTCCTCTGTAACCCCATAATATACTTAATTATTCAAAATTTTCGTTCAGTTTATACCTCTGTTTTTCAATCCAAGCCACTTGTAACCATTCTTTCTTCGTCAAGTCATAAAATGGTCTACTAATAACATTTATAGTTTTCTATTCAAACATATTTTTTTTTTTTAATTAAAGTCCTGTATAGTAGTCGCATACTCATCAGTAGCATCTGTTCGAGTGTGTAAATAAACAGAGCAGTTCAATATGAACTGCTGATTATAAGAAGCGGTTCAGTATGATCAGCTCATTATAACAAGCTGTTCAGTATGAACTGCTCATTACCTTTAACAAGCTGTTCAGTATGAACTGCTCATTACCTTTAACAAGCTGTTCAGTATGAACTGCTCATTATAACAAGCTGTTTTTGCTTTCGATGTCGAACTATAATATGTGGTTGGCAGGTGGTTAACTATATTAATATTTTTAGTGTTAAAGAAATAAAACTCGCAAGTAGGTCAAGTTTAAATATTTATTTCTATATTATTCAAATATTGTTTTATAAGCAATGATACATTTCTTACATTACTATTACTTACATTTTCACTAACCTAAATAATAGAATATGTGTAAGTAAGTTTGTAGGTTTAACATTCTATAATCATTTATTCGTAAAACTAAGATCGTTCTTATTTTATCTTACTGACAAAACACTTGATTTTCTTTACACCATTTATTTAAGCAAAACACATTTTTTAAGGCACATATATTGGTATGATACATACAACTTATAATGTCAGATGAATCTGAATAATTGTTATATAATGTCAACAAACTCGGGCAGTTCTTACTTTCTAAATTGTATACATTATTAATTCGGAATATATCTTTTATCCATAACACTTTTTCGTTTCCTTTCGTAAATATAGATTTATTTTTTAAAAAATCCCCAAAGATTACTTGATAATTAAAATATGGTACAAAGCCTTCGTTCCAGTTTATTCCTCTGTTTTTTTCAATCCAAGCCACTTGTAACCGTTCTTTCCTCGTCAAGTCATAAAATGGTCGTGGTGGTTTTATCAACAGTACTTGTACGTGTCCTTTGTACATTATTGCTATTTCTTTTGGAATAAACTCATTTTCTTCACTCTTAAACCCTTGAACATCTACGATGACATTCATGATAGTTTTCTCACAATATTACTCAACGGCTTGTATTCGAACAGTCGATCGTTTATTATTAAACAATAGGCAGATGTATTATTTTGAATATCTTCAGAGCATTCAATTTCTAATCGCACGTCAACTGGTCCAGTTTTAAGTGAATCGTTTTGTCTTGAACAGTCAATCACAAAAAGTGGAGCAATTTCTTTAAATTGGTCTAAGCTAAGCAATGGATCAATGCCTAAGTTGTAATACGACTGACGAAAATTAGCATACATTTCATATAATATACTGTATTTACCTTCATCAAATTTCAGATTAAGTGAGTCATACGGATAGTATTGAGAATTCAAATATAATTTAATATTGCTTACATTGCAGTGATCAAATATAGAAGAACTTCTAGTTTTATTATTTTTTCGAGCTGTTTGCAAACCAAATATTACAAACCTCGGTTTTTCTAGCTGGGAAGTTGTCTTTACTGACCAGGAATGTTTTGTTGTTCTTGGAAGTAATGGATATTCATACAAATCCCAATTTCTAAATGCTATCTGTATAGAACGATCTCTCTCCAAGCTTTTGAGCAATAACAATTTATTACGATCAGAAACTTTAATATGCGGCACACGCCATTGTATTTTTTGTATATCTATTTCTACGTTATCATTTTTGTCTATAAGCACACAGTTCAATGCTGAGCTGCTTCGTTGTAAAATAAGTTCATGTTTACAATTGATTATTATTTTGTTGTAATCTTCTGCAAATCCCAGTATTCTGTTCAATGGCACGATAACACTAAAATATTCGTTTCTTAATTTCGTACCACCTAAGTTCCATCCCCAGACTGCTGCAGCTTTACTTTCACCTTCATTCATTGAGATATACGATTTTAAGGTGGTTGTAATACCAACATTTTTAATCCGATCGATTTCAACACCATTTATTTCGTATCTAATATCTTGAAACAAATATGAAATGGGATTATTTATAAAATCAACATCTTTTTTTACTAATTTTCCCGCTGCATCTTTAGTTGACACATTTACATATCCTTCTATGTAAATGGAACTACCTGACGGCAATACATATAAATCTTGCTGTTGTATGGGTATTCTAATTTCATCATTTTCTTTAAAGCTATTATTGTATGGATTGTAACTGTGGATCTCATAACCCTCAATAGAGGTATCATATTGTGGTAAATCTGTAATTTGAAGCATATTATATTTTAAAACCGATATCTTGAAGAAATCTTTTGTTTTCCTTTGAAACTTTATTAATTCTCACTGCACTGACACGTCTCACTTCTTTGGATATTGGCAGTCTTATGTTATATTTCCCTCTCTCATTAGGAGTTTTATTAAGAACAAGCATGATGTTGGTATGAATAAAACGAAGGAGGTTACTTTAAATAGGTAATAAAAAATCCTTTTTCAACACTAGTGACTTTTATCACCAACAACGAAAGAATGTATGCGTATGAACTAGCAATGTCATTTATATTTTTATAGTTTAACGAAATTTGGAGACGTAAGAAATAAAAATCACTCACTTAATTAATAAATTCCTTTATTACTTTTCCAAAATAATTTAAGAAATTTTAAACATAAGTGTCCACAATTATACAAGTGATCATGTTGTACATTTTCATAATTGTACTGAATATTTTTTCCTAAATATTTTATTAATTCTTTAGGTGGTTTTAAGTTACCATAACTGTCAAAGTATTCAATGTGATCGTATATTTTGGTATAGGCTACCCAATGAGTGCCAGAGTTTTGAGAAATATCAAGATTAATCACTCCACATTCTAATGGTAATGGGTTACCTGGTAATTCATCTCTCATAAATACACCTCGAAAGAATGGGATACTATTTGAATGCTTCAATATATCAATATTAGTTAAAGCTCTATTGGGTAGCCGACCATTTAGTTTTTTTTCTTTGTAACAAAAATTCCTAAACCTTCTTTGTAAGGCTTAAGATGTAATCCTTTTCCAATAATTAAAGCTTCTATTTGCTTGTTGTGACGTTCCGATTCAAGCAACTGTTTCTTAGCTGTTTTATATGAATTAATAGCTTTCGCAATCCCAGCAGCACCCCCAGCCAAACTTCCAGCGGCAGATAAACCAGCAAATATTGGTACTAAAGGAAGAAATCCTCCAGTTTTAGGTACTGGTATAATTCTGGGTAATTTTATGGGTAAATCAGATGCAAATTCATGAGCTGCAGCGCAGGCTAATTCCATTAACGCTTTCTTACAGGTGGGTTTTAGTTTCTTGATGTGTTTTTTGGTATGTGATACAATATTTTTAAGGGTTTTTCTAAACCCCGCTCCAGATCTTACTTTATCCATTTTGAAAGATGATAAACCAGCCATTTCTTTATTGCTTGTACATAGTCCTCGTGCTTTTTTCATTGTTATTATATTTTTTAATTATTTTACATAAACCTGAATTATAAAGTATGTCTTTATTGCATTAAGAATAAAGTGGAAGTGAATAGATAATTGTTTGTAAAATGCTTAAATATTGTTCAGGAGTTATAATACATTTGATTTATCAATCCAGCTATTTTCACTGGTCGGCAGCCCCAACCATTTAACATATACTCGCTTTCCTTCTCGTTTCAAAACTTTTTCAACGAGGTATATGTCGGGATGATTGGTTTTCTGAAGTTCTTGTGCATAAAATGCGCCTAGTATTGGTCGACATCTACCATCTTCTATTAAATAAGTTGTTGGATTTGTTCCTTGAATTTTTGTTATTTTAAATATTTCAGTGGACCAGTTGGGATAATAACCTTTATCAAAACATCCTTTATATTTACTTACTCTCACAAAATCTCCTACACTAAATTTCTTACATTTCACTTTTTTTCGAGACTGAGCTGCGTCTAAGTATCTTTGAAGTATATTTGTTTTATTCCTTTGATTTATTGAAGCAGGTGACTGACCGACAGTCTATGAACATCATTGTTGTACTCATGTAACTTTTTTTCTAACATACCGTTAAACCATTTATAATTTCCATTCAAACTAAATTCCTTGTATAGTTTATTCTTTAACGTTCTTATTAATCTTTCAACAATTGAGGCCTTTTTAGTAGAATAAGTAGAATAATGATTAATTTTATACTTATTAACAACACTTTTAAATTGATCATTGTAAAACTCTTTCCCAAGATCGGTTTGCAAATTTTTTGGAACTCGTCCTGTTTCTATTACCGTTTTAAACGCCTCTGATACCTGTTGCTTATTTTTTTGTTTAAGTGGAATCGCCCAAGCATATTTTGAAAAAGTGTCTATAATCACCAGTATGTATTTATAACCTGCATTCACTTTTGATATTGCTTGCATATCCATCAAATCTGCTTGCCAAAGGTCATCTATATCTTTAAGTATTACACTTCTTCTTGGGAAATTAACTCTAGCGTTTTTATGGATTTCATTTATGACGTCTATTTTGCTCATAATGCTTGCTTAACTTCCCTGCTATTTCTTTTAAATCAATGGTCTGTTCAATGTTATTTAATCTGCTATTTAAACCACTAATTAATTTGTTCAATTGTTCTATTTTAATTAATATTTCAACTTTGTATTTATTAATATCTTTGCAGCATTCAGTTTCGGTTGATTTGTCTAAGATCTCAATATGCTCAGAGCTTATTTCATTAAAAGACAGCGACGTTTGTTTTGTATGAACCTTCATGGTTCAGACTCTCTTAATAACTAAATATAAAATTAGATACAATGCTTTTTATTATTTTATTATACCGGCTTCTTTTAACTCTTCAACAATTGATATAATTTCATTGTCATGATTAGTATTACCAGCGTTTTTTGAAGCCATTAATAGTCTTAATCTATCGATTAATTCATTAGGGTCATCCCAATAAACATAATCTGTATTACTCTTATACTTTTTTTTCAATTTAGGTAAGTAGCCACCACTTTTTGACTTAATGACTTGTTCTGCATGTTGAATGTAATTTTGTTCAGAAAACAAAGGTTTTATGATTTGACGGTATTTCAAACCTTTATCACCTTTTAATTGGCCGTTTGGATTAAAGTCACGTTTGTGAGCATTTGTATTATGGAGCATATCTTTGTAAACAATTTTATCAGTTTCAGTTACCAGACTGAGGTCAGGTCTATTACGTAGTAAAAGTTCTTTAAGTCCAGGAGTTATTTCATAATGTTTGTCATTAACTGTGGCTATAATTGATTTTAGGGAATTGTTAACGTTGTTTGTAAAAGAAAATGATACTTTAGAGTTACCCATCATCAAATTTTTGTTTTCACTTCGAATCCCGAAAGGTACATTCATGTTATTATCATAGATTTCAATCATATCTTCTTTATTAAGTGACATAAATGTATCGTTCTCGCTATCATCACCTGTGCAGCTAAAGGATGCAGAACCATCATTTGAATGTTTCTCTATAAATCCTTTGAAATTTTCAAAATCTACGGGTGAGCTACATCTTCTCATTATATTATTATCACCTTCACTCGTATCCAATATAGTTCTATTCTTATCATTAACTTTAATTAAAGTCTCTAGAGGATCTGTTATTGGCTTAAAAAGCTTCTTAAATTTCAAATTATCGACATCTTCTGCATTTTGTATTGTTTTAATTTTATTTTTTATACTATCTACGGATTTTATCAATTGTTCTTTTATATTGACCTCCATAATGATTCCCGACAATATCCAACCGTTATTTACAGATTGTAGACTACGATTGATATTTTTTTTACAGTATTATGGTTTTTATTATGTTTGCTCAAAAGTTACGAATATGTCAAACCCCTGTCTATATCTACCTTCATTTAGAGAACAATCTTTATTTATCAATACAAAGTCAAACCGATCTTGCCATATAGTAGAGCAAAGTTTTTTAAATTGAAGCCACTCCATATCCGTATTTACATGTTCATTATAAATATGTTTTAAGTTTATGTCGTCTTGTTTAAAGATTAACAAAAGATTAACATTATCTCGTATTAGTTGTTTAGGTATTTTGGAATAGGTTTGTGATAAGTAAAAACAATCTATCTGTTTGTGTCTCCCCATTGCGAAGTAGTTACGAATATTTATTTGATTTTCACATGCGACATCGTCGAAAATCATTATTGAATTGGTTAAGGCGTCATTAGGATGTATAACTTCTTTATTATCATGGAAGATAAATAACTTTGCATTGGGTATGCACCGGATGACCTGTTTTAAAAAACAATATTTTGGCTGGAAAGCTGTCTTCGAGTATAAATAAATATGCTTGAATTTTACTCCATTTTCATGTAATAGTAAATTAAGCATTATATTAGTTTTTCCACAGTTAGATGGACCGCATATAATACATCTTATAGTGTTAGGTAAGAGTGTGCTATGTCTCACTTTTTGTGAATGATTTTCTAATTTTATATTATTTATTTTAAAAGTATGTGATTGCTTAACGAAATTCATTGTGAAATGTGAGGTAATAAGACATGCCCCGAGTATATATACTTCTTATTTTACTAAAAGGTGCTATGTTTTATTTTTAACTAATTCTTAACTTGTAAGTAAAGTATGAAGAATATTGTACTAAATCTTTAATTAGACAGTAGTGTCCGATAGAATTTTTTTCGATATAAAGTAAATTAAAATGATTTTTTCTTCTATTTTGCGTTGCATAAAGAGGTCCGGTCACAGTATTATTTTGTAGGCCATATATATTTAAACTGATGTTGGGATTATTTTTTTCTAACGTTTTAATATCATTAATCGTAGGAGGAAATGACATTCCCTCAATATTTAAAACAGAGGTATAATGGGGGTATGAACTTGTTCTGCATACATTAATTTTAGCTGGGTATAATCCAGCAACTATACTCCATAATAAACAACAATTATCTTTATTTTTAATATTTATACAACTTTTAGACTGCTTAATAGCTGACGGCAGTTGTATATAAGACCCACCTCTCATAGGGGAATACTTGTTTACATTAATTTCGAGATGACTCATAGAAACAAATGTCCAACCAGATTGACAGTGCTGGAACTCGGTTAATTTATTATTTAGTTTATTTATTACTTTGATTAATAATTCATTCAAATCAGTGTTCTTATAAATAATTTCATATTTGGTATTAAACGACTTTAATTGTTGTTCGTCTGATTTTGATAACATAAAATAGGCAAACAATTCGAAATTCAATTTTATGCAATTGTGTTCATTAAGTGACATTTTTATCAATTCTGTTATATTTATTAGATGATCACCCAGGAACGCCTCTAAACCGAGGTACTCGTCTTCCTGAGTGACATTCAATCTGTATGTCATTAATCTGTTTTTGAATGCTGTTGCAATAATATGAATATCTGTGAACTTGGTATTCAATAAACAGTTTGCTTTGTGTATATTCGTTCTCATATGATAGGAATACTGATTTTCTGGTATTTCAATTTTACATTTATGACAGGTTATTGACTTTCTAGGGCTCGGAGCGTTGATTCCTTGCAGACAGGTTTCGTTCCAGAGAGGAATTGTGCCGGAGACTAATTTGCGAAGCGTTTTTATAGGCCTAAAATCACGTCATTCAGTCCAAATTTGTAAAACTGCATACTTGCAAAAATTGTCAATTGCGTACACGAGCGTATTTATCGTAGCGGTTAAGGTTTTAAGTTTACAGCGTTTTATATAAGACAAATAAAAAAGCGATTTTTAATCTTGTGTAGGTACTCACTTAAATCAACAATAGGGGAAGCTCATACCTACTTACAATTATAAAAAATGTTTGTAGGTTGTTGTTTTTTTGCTGAATGTTTTCGACGTCGATGACGGCGACGGTACAAACGCTGCGGTTTGCACGCTCGCATGCAACTCCTAGACATGTGGAGAAGTGGAGATATGACGAGTCAGAATCTCATATTTCGGTATACAAGAATAATCTTGTTTTTATCTTATAATTTTGAACCTTATTACAAAAATCAAATAAATCTGAACAAGTATAAAATCAGTACAATCTCGAAAAAAATAATCACATCATCGCTAGCGTTTCTTCACCAATAATGTCGGTAAGTAAATTAGCGACACTTTTATTAAATTAATTATTTTTTCGCAATTTCTATGATAACTGCGCCCGTTTGCGCACGCTGTAGGAGTTGTAACGTCCTGTACCTATTTACTTTGCGTCTATGTTGCTATTTTGTTTTGATCGGTCTCCTTATAAAGAATTACTTACATTGCAAAACTCATGATTAATGGTAAACTACTAACATACGATGACTTTGCCTGCCATATCTTCTCAATAAAATTTGTGGGACAAGGACAGTGAATAAACTTCAATGACAATTTACAATGGATGCGTTTACATATGGGATGAGCATTAAAGCCCGAGTTACTTATAAATAGCTTACAATCAGTTAAGACGACATTACATTCTTACAATTCGTAGTGTGAAGGTTCTCGCGAAAAAATATTAACATTACAATGTTTAATCCATTAAAATCTGATTTAGAAGGCATTCGTAAAATTATTTGCAAGAATGCTAACGGTGAAATTATATTTACTCAAGATATGCAGACTGACCTGAAAATACCGAATGTAAGCTCATCTAATCACAAGGATAGTGATACAAGCCAGACAAAAGAGTTATTTGACCTAGAGATGATTCAGTATCTTATAGTCAAGACTGAGGGCCATCATGAAGATGTTCGTACATTTGTTCGAGTTAGCGACATACAGACTGATCGTGGAAAATGTAATGCAAGCTCACCAAAACCTAGTGAAAGTAGTAAAACAGAAACAGCAGACACAGCTCTACCTGATTTAGAAGATGTTTTATGCTACCAGATTCAACCAGGAAATGAACTTTTTTTCTTTTAAACCGTTTTATCTTCACTGTAACAGTGTAACAGAAAGACAAAAAACCTGATGCCAGCTGTCAAAGATAGGCTAAATGTTGTGTAGTGCGTTCTGCAAATTGACCAAAACAATGTAAATATCCTCTAATAAATTATGTTCTACGATATTTATTGTTTCATTTACACAAAATACCTACCTCGATTTGGTCTGCATGATCTTAATATACTTCTTATACCAAAACTAGGACGCAATCTAGTATGTTATATAAACAAATAAGATTTGAGAACAAGAGCCATTTCACAACGAAGTGTGTGTTAATTCGAACACAATATAATTTTATCTACACAATAACTATACATGAAGCCTGCATTTTACACAGGTAACTAGATGCTACCCTATATAAGGTGTCGGAGGAACACATCTGTGCACATTCCACTCCAAACTCGTTGATGTCTGAATAGACTATTCCTACTGAATGATCCATTGATAGGTATGAAGTGACTGCTCTTTTCATTCTGAATAGACCATTCCTACTGAATGATCCATTGATTGATATGAAGTGACTGCTCTTTTCATTCACATGAAACTACTTTCAATGTATTTAGTCAAAGTCTCATTTCGAATAGTGAAATATAGGAATACTCGAATGGTTAAACTGTGGAATATAGGGTTTTTCAGATCACGATTTGTGATCTGAATACCCTATATTCCAACTACTGATGTTTTAATGTAAACTTGTTTTGGGCTGAAAGTATTTAGTGCAAGCGGGCCCGAGAACTTTCTCATTCCTCTAAATTAAATACTGATGTATATTTCCTCACTTACAGGTGAAACTGCCGAACCAGAGAACAACGGCTCGGGATCACTGAAGCTTTCGGTACAGTACGCGAGTGGAGTGTTATCCGTACTGATATTACACGCGCAGTCGCTCGCGTTGACGCCTCAGGGACTGCCGCCCAATCCTTATGTTAAGGTAAAACAACATCTCGTTTTCACTAGTAACATCCAAAATAAAAGTTTACTTAGATGAAAATACTTCCGCTTTATATCTGCGACTCCTAAGATGGTGCAATCAACCACATGACCATGGTAAAATATTGACATTGACTTCGACTTGATGTCGTAGAAATTATATAGGCCTAGGCCATTATACACTTCTGGACACATCTATTGGCCCACCTTGTATTTTCAGTTTCGTTTGGTCCTAGCTAAAATTTTATATTAGGTCAAGCAAAAAGTTTTTATGCAGTTTTGAACCTGGCACATTCACAATTTTATTTCATTCAATAGTCTTTTTTTGAATTTCGAATACAGAATTTAAAGAAACAAAAGACAATTTGGAGCCTGTTTGTTGATATCAAACAATCGAATACTAAGAAAACTTGGTTTTATTGGTTTACTTGGATTTAATTCTTGAAAAAGTGATTGATATCTTTGGTTTTGCAACAAACATTACTTATTCTTAACATTAAGGTGAGGTTCTATCAATAATCTATGGATACTTCACCTGAAGTCGCCGCCCAAGCTGTGGCACTTATTCAGGCCGGACACAGCCAAAGAAACGTGAGTGCTCAACTTAATTTAAGTCGATCTGCGGTCCGAAATGTTTATCGGAGGTACCTAGAGACTGGCGGCTTTGTTCGTCGCCAAGGAAGGCCACGATCTCGGGTCACAACTGAAAGGCAGGATCGATTCATCGTGACGACCAGCTTGAGAAATCGTCACCTTACCTCCATTGAGATACAAAACCAACTTTGCGACTTCCACGGAGTATCTGTGAGCGCTCGAACTGTTCGGAGAAGGTTAAAAGAACGCGATATGGTACCACACAAGCCAGCTAATGGGCCCAAACTAACGCGAGCCCACCGAACAGCGCGCCTTCATTTCGCACGCAGTCATTTAAATTGGACACAGCAAGATTGGAGCCGTGTACTCTTTTCTGATGAGTCTAAAATTGCGTTACATGGCAATGATGGAAGGAAGAACGTCTACCGACGTAAGGGAGAGCGTTTCGCACAATGCTGCTTTGAAGAGAGGGTTGCTTATGGCGGTGGCTCATGGACTGTCTGGGGCGGTATATCCGCGAGCGGCAAAACTCAACTTGAGGTTGTTACAGGACCACGGCTGCCAACATTAAATGCTGAAAGGTACATTCGTGAGTGCTTAGAACCTCACGTGATACCATACGCTGACTATGTGGGCCCAAATTTCCTTTTTATGCATGATAATGCAAGAGCCCATGCGGCCGGCATCGTCAGGGAATATCTTCGGGATGTGAACATCACAGTTATGGACTGGCCAGCCAGAAGCCCAGACATGAACCCCATTGAGCACATGTGGGACGAGCTAAAAAGACGTGTTAGGGCTCGTCAGCCAGTTGCCCAGACGATGCAGGAGTTGAAAACTGCCATAGAAGAGGAATGGGAGATGATCCCTCAAAATTGCATAGAGCGGTTGATAAACTCTATGCCTAATCGTATGAGAGCTGTGGTAGATGCCCATGGAGGCAACACGCGTTATTAAATTAAACCTTTATTTGATAAAACATGTTTTTTATTCAAAAATCAATTGCCTTTAACAAGGCGCATATCCGACTTGTTAGGCGTAGCTCCATGTCGTATGGTATTCTGAATTCAAATTTAAAACAATACGATCGAAAAAGATGGTAAAATGTATCAGGTTTAAAACTGCATGAACAGTTTTTGTTCAATCTAGCAATCATAATTCGGTAGGGGTCATCGAAACCTAAACTCTAAGGTGGGCCAATAGATGTGTACAGAAGTGTATATTCGAAACTCAAGTGATCATATGTTCTTCAATTCATTGAAGCCACGGGAGTTGATTGTCGTGGTTTTACAAAATGTGTCTGACGCAGAAATGCGGTTACTTTTTACCCTGTATATCTAACTCTCTCTCTTTTTACCCAGGTGTATCTAGTACCTGACCCAACAAAAGAAACAAAAAGAAAAACGCGCGTTCTAAAACGAAACTCACATCCTTCATTCATGGAAATGTTAGAATACCGACTGCCACTCGAAGTAGTCACCAACCGGAGTCTTCAAGCAACAGTGTGGAACTACGACTCTTTGCAGGAGAACCAGTTCTTAGGCGGCGTTGTCATTCCGCTGAACACGTTGCCGCTCCGACAGGAGACCGTGGCGTGGTACCCGCTGGAGTACATACCTCGGTAGCTAGTGCTTTCCCGCTCCGCCCTTTGGAGCACTGAGTTCCCCATAATGTAATAGGTCTATTGAGCCGATTATGTGACGTCACTGTGGTTGGATCACACTGAACGCAGCTGCGATACGTTTATGATTTCTTATGCAACTTCATATCAAATTTAAGATAGTATGACCCGTACTGCAGCTGAATAAAGTGTGACCTAACCTTTTTAGTCGTTCAAAATCACGAGCGCGTATGACTCTTATGAACGTAGATATAAGATTTTTATATGAAATTTTGTTTATTGCTCGTGATTTGGATCGACTATAGATTTTCTGCGTAAAACACGCCGTGTTTTGTAGCTGAAGCGTCGTATATAATCATGTTACTTCATGTATTCTTAGTCTCGATTAATACGATGAAGGCAAGGCTTGTTTGTCGCAGTCAGTGAAATACCAGCCTTTAACTAAAGTGTATTCCTAACAAAATAGGGATATTACAAGATTACATTTATTTGAAAAACGCATTTATAACTAAAATCATAAAGCCAAGATAACAGATTCTTCGCAATTTTATTAAAAAATAATATGCTTAAAACTATTTTATATCGGCAACTAAATATGAATGTACTCGCCATTACCACATAAAACCATGTAAAGGATCCTTAATAACCATTTTTGTATTAAAATATCCACAGCTTTCAGTATTCCGTTCTTAGTAAAGCTAGCCTTCAATATTATTTCTCAGTATTTAGTAGTTCCGTGTTTCCAAAATATAAATAATTTGTAAATATCTTTTACTAATACGTGTTAGTGCCAAAATGCCTTACGGGGTGAAGCTTCAAAGGTAGTGAGATGTTGGTCTGAGTTGAGTAAGGGAGTTTAAGAACTAATATTATTGCTTGGTGCGAGTGAGAGGGAAAGTATACATTAGTATGTCTCTCTTTCGCCATAGTAATTTTAGCTCTAAAACTTTTTAGTTGAATTGTTAGAAGGTTTAGCGTTTAACTGCTTATTGTATTGGACATAATAATATTATCTATCGCAAGAGGTCCATTTGCGTTCCTGCCAAAAATAATTGCGCTCGATTTTCGGTTTGAAGTTAGTACAGTAGACGTACAGTTGCAGTATGAAAAGGTTGAACACATAAGGCCTATTGCAAACATTTTAAAGAGATAAACAGTAGCACCATCGGTGACACGTGTATCTGTGACCTTTTCATTCCGCGATTGTATACAAATTATTAGTATTCATGAAGTTGGCATAAAGCAGACGAAGACTAGTCTGTCTAAATATTATAAAGCACATATCATGTAACGAGTATATAAGCCGAGTGTAATGTTGCAATGTGTATCGCTAAATTGTACGACAATAGCGATTGCCGAGTGATAACTTTGAATATATAATAACACACCTCACTTTAAGTATTCTATATCAAGTTAGGATAATCAGCCATTATTTTAGGGCTGATACCAACTTATATATAAAAACATTTAACGTCATATCCATGTAATAATAATAAATTCGAATAAACATTTCTTGGGACCAGTCCCCTATATCATACTTAGCAATTCCAATTTGTATATCTCCATTTTGATACCTAATACATACAATTTTTTTCTACATTTTATAAGCTATTTCATACAAATAAAAGTAAGTAAGATACGCTTGCGGAAAGAAAAGGTTAAGCACTAATTTATGATTTGCACTATAGTGTGTGACGGTTCTAAAATGTGCAATGTATTTGTAAAAGTGCTTAACCTTTATATTCCGCGAGTGTACTTACCTATTAAAATTTGCAAATTGGCATCTATTTATTATAGTCACATTCCAATAAAAACCTATTTTTAGATTACTTTATAAAGCTTTTATAACGAATACGTTGCGTTTGGTGCTTGTGCGTCGCCTAATATTTATTTACGTCAATTATACCGTATTGGTAAGGACACTCGACACAGATTTATTTTATTATTTTTTATATTATGATTTAGAGATCTGAATGGATTGTTACGGTCAATAACAATCGCTCGGTTTCGATGAAATATAACGCTTTACAATATTCACAATCTGTGTTATTTGATTGTTATTCTTAGTAGGTTATTTTTATAGATTAACTATTTATTGGAAAATGAAATAATTACCGATGTATTTAAGATATATTTTACGAGAATGCTATGATATTATTTTTTATCCGTATTTTGATTTGCGCAAAATAGTTCATGGTTTTTTTTTGTCAGTGTAGTTTTTGTATAATTAACTTTATATGAAATCAACCAGTTCTAAGGTAATATCAATTAATGTAATACACGAATTTCATAGTAGTCTTTATATCGTAATATTAGTATGAATGGCTTCCAAACTTGCGCTTGCGCAACGGGTTCGATCGAACTAAAGCAGCGTATTGTACATAATATCTTCTAAGATAGATTTTGTACCGAAGCAGTCTGTCGGCCTAACTGGAACATAATAACTAGTTGTTGTTAATGCGTATTGTGATGAAATTTACAATAAAATTGCTCTTGTATTAGTTTTTAGTTTTATTTAGTTTAAGCTTGCCTAAATTTTGTTTCAACATCTAGCTGCGCCCCGTGGTGTTACCCGCGGTTTTAGTATATATGTAGAAAGTAGCCTATGTGTTAATCCAGGGTGTCAGCTTCCTGCATACCAAATTTTATCAAAATTGGTCCAGCCGTCTGCGCGTGAAGAAGTAACAAACACACACACACACACTCACTCACAAATTTTCGCCTTTACAATATTAGAGTGATAAACTCAAGTCAACGTATTTGAATATACAAACTCATAGTATACAAAACACACACGCAATATTTACATTATTTTGTCATCTAGTCCGTGATTTGCAGTCTCTATCAGAGATCCTAGCAGGCTAGCACGAATGTTACATTATCGTTATCGTAAGTGAATTTTGAATATAAAAAACAATAACCCCATACCATTCTGGTTTAATTTTATGCGACATATACAATTGGTACCTATCATACAAAAATATGAATAAATGATCCAATTCAAAAAAAATATTTTGTGCGAAACGAGTATGAGTAATGTAACGTAAAATTTTACTATAATTATATATAGTAAAATTTTACGTTACATTACTATACGTAGAAAACATTCGTGCTAGACTCTCAGATCATATAATATGAACGTATATCTACACTTTATAAAGTAACAATGTTTGAAAACATACAACTGTTTGGATTAGGTGGGTTCCTTCTCACAAAATCGTTCGAAATAATAAACCCTTCTCGTTCTACCAAGAAGTACAAAATGTCTTTAGTCTCCCGATCATTTACATATCTTCATAAAAAGATACTACTTTAGTACCTCAGAAGTAAATAATGTGCCGCATATTGAAAATGGTGGGCGAGTTCCGCTATAATTAGAGATCTCTGTTAACACTATCTTAATATAGTCTAATTGCATTTAATATTATGGCTGGATTGTTTCTTCTCGTTACCAGTCTTATCATTAACAAACTATATTGGCGTTTCCCTCCTCAAGTAAAAACTCCCTCATGGTCCATTCATATTGTCATATCTTCATCAGGCGCCGGCATCATCAAATAATCATTGACGCCGAACTTCCTCTTCTTCAAACCACTCAACCCCATATAATAGGGTGCCTCAGCATTTGTGGGTAAATAATACACCCCTGGTTTAGTAAAGTTAGTTTTCGGTCCCAGCGCATTCGTCCTTATTTTTCCTTCATAGCAATCCCCGACTCTTGCGTCTGCGACCGAGTCGCATTGAACTGCGACGAATTTGTCGGGGTTATTGTATGATAGGAGCCAGTAGAATGCTGATCGAACATGGCTGCATAGTTGGAAGCATGGCATTATGAAGTCTCCTTTTATAGCTGGTTGATATTCACCTGGAAGAAAAAGAAAAAGTTGAGTAGGTAAGCAAGTAGATGAGGGTATGTTATGGGTGTTTTACCTAATCGTAGAAAACGTAGTTAGCTGAGTAGTTATGAAACCTGATGTTTTTTTATGTTTGAGATGTCTTTTAACAAATGTAAAAAGACGCCCGGTCACGCCGCCCCACCACGGTAATTCCACGTAGATAGGGGACACAGTATTACCGAATTAGCGGGTTGGTGAGATCAGATAGGCAGTCATTCCAATGTAAAATACTGACACCCAGCTGCATCCATGCATCCAATAGATTAATTAATTCAGTGCTTGCGTTAAAACTTACCCTCATTAGCATAGAAGTGGACATGCCGAAGCCACCGTATGAGAGTGCAGCTCGTCCATATCCTATGCCGCTTCGGCCCGCTGGAATGTTACATCTGACTCCCGTTACAACTTACCCCCATTCGCATAAAAGTCAACATGTCCCAGCGGGTCTGCTATACCGAAGCCGTCGATGTTCGTGTGTAGTACGTCCACATGATGCGCCGCGTCGACGTGCAAGCGGGATGTGGGCGGCACGTTGCGGAAACACGGACCGGCTGGATCTAAGCCTTGATAAATAGGCGCATTTACTGGTTTAGGTCTGGTTTCTTCGTTTGATGTTCAAACTTAGGTAGTATAACTAGCGCTTAGAACTGTTTGTAAGTACATCAGTGACTGCAATAGGTCGAACCACCATCGCGAAGTTAGTAGTACCACAGTAGTACCCAGGCTACGAAGCCCGCATTTCGCATTGAAATCTTTTGTGTTTGAATCCATTTTTGTGTTTCTGTCTACTTTATATCGCTACGCTATACTTGTACCTACCTACTTTTTTGTTTTGTTTGTCCAATATTATGTTGATAACTGTAGGACAAACAAAACGACAGTGTTTAACATAGCTTCTTTTTTACGATATTGGTTGTGTTGGTGTGGTTTACCTATACGTTTTTTCGACTGTAATACCTACCTACCTTTACCTTTTGTAAATGCTGTACCTAATTTATAACTGTTTTTTGTGCCTAATAAATAAAATAAAAATAAACTGCTCTCCTCTGAGCACTGTGTAGAGTGGATAGGTAATAATCGATAGTCGCTGTACCTGTGCATTTCCTATTAGGTATGTTAGTAAGTTATGCTGTTGTATTTCAATTAACAATCGCGCTTTTAAAGACTATCTTAATACCAGTAAAACTACTGTAGCTACGAGTATTTCCTTCCTCAAAATCGTAAAACAACTACAAACCAGTAAGCCTAGCGGGTCGTCGGCCGGTCAGCTGCCAGTAGGTGTCGGACGCGAACGACGCGATGTGCGCGCCCAGGCTCGCGCCCACCAGCTCCAGCCGCCGAGGAGATAAGCCCTGGAAGGTCAGCGAGGCCAGGAACTCGCCCAGCAACTCGCCAAGAGGCTTCGTAATGCGGGCGGCTCTGGAATGTTGAATTGAAGCTATGTTAGTTGGTTATACACCAGGCTTTTGGGCAGTACCTATCTATAGGTCTTTGCATATTTAATTAACACAAAATCACGCTGTTAATTAGGCATCGGAAACCAGAAGGCCAATCCTTGTACCTAAAAAGCATTCAAATTCAAGTCGCAATATCATCTAATCGACAATCAATGTGAAAAACTTGTCAAAATTTAGGGAGATTGAGTTTTTGAGTGTGCAACTGCAAAATACGAAAGTTATACGAAAATTGCCCCTTTGATTTGGGTCCTGTCTCGGTGTGTCAGAGGCAAAATACTATCTCTAATCTAATATTATGTAACTCTTTATCGAACTAACACTTGTTAAATATTATTTGTAACCTACCCTCAAAACATTAAAATCGATGCCCGGTTTTTGTAATACATCCAACATTTAGTTTATTTTGTGATATGTTTAGTTTTAATATTATCATGTAAGTGAATTGTAATTCTTATGAGAATAATGATCTCTAACCTCAAAACGGCACAAAAAAAACAAAGGAATTATGATTCTTTGAATAAGTCTGTTGTTGCTCTCGCATGTTGCGAAAATGTGCATGTTAGCAACTACCTAAACAAAACGTTTCAACAGTAAGTTTTTCCTTAAAACTCTCTCTCTCATATCTATCGTGTGAAGGCGATGCAATTTTTTACCGACCTTCACGAACACGAGAAGTTCCTGCGACCACACGAAAGTTGATAAAAACTCGTATTTCAATGAATATGATCGGCGGCTGTCACATATCCATCTCAATACAAGTTGCAAGTGGCTCGAGAAGGCAAATTACGCGTTTCCTTTTGCGTGTGCGAGCCGCAAGTAGTAGCGCGCAAGTCGCGCCACCAACCGGGAGATGCGCCGTATGTGCGGACGACGCATTATAAGGCACCAGTCTCATTGTCAGCGGGGAAAAGCCTACTGATCAAATCGGTGTTTGCAGTGAAGAGACTTTAGCCGGCTAAAAGCCTGCTGTGACTTTGGGCTAAAGATAATGGGAAAGGTCAAAAACGCGCTTGGTGCCTTCACGAGTTCGGGGGCTCTAGGTGCTTAGCAAGCCCTTTGAAGAAATCAGAGGAGGCATTACCTATGGTGCTGGGTGTGCAGTGCACACGGGCGCAGGAGTGAGGGGGCACTGAGCGCCGTTCGCGACATGTTGATGACAATGAACGGATCTAAAGATCACGTAAAATAGTGCCTTTTTGGAAATCCGAACAAAAACTTTCAGATATATTTTCGGTATTCTCTCAGCAAGCCGCACCTGATCAGTTTATTATCTTTTAGCTTTATATAAATGCTTGATCAAAAATTCCGTTTTCATTTTACGAAGGTTTCGGTCAAAAGACGATTGAATGACGACGATTCAATCAACCGGCGCATGGCTATCACCAGGTCCGCCATGGATCTACTTAAGATAATATGGAGAAACAGAAACATCACAAAGGCCACTAAAATGCGACTTGACAGGGCGTGTTTCCCATATTTCTCTACAGTGCCGAGACATGGACCTTAAGAGAAAGAGAAAAAGAAGATCTAGAGATGTAGGGCTAAAGAAGAGTGACCTGGACACAGTTCCGAACCAACATCTCAATCCTCCAAGAACTCTGTATTAAGCAGTGTCTCTCTTCCATCGTCCAATTTCGTATCCTCACTTTCTTTGGACATATCACACGTCGACAAGGCACATCAGTGGAACGACTTGTATGCAGGGAAAAGTTGAAGGCAAAAGAGCGCAAGGCTGGTCACCAATGCGTTGGATCGACCAAGTCAAAATTGCACTCAATCCACGAATGTACAAGAGCGGGAAGCGGCAATGTACGGAAGGAATGGCGACGGATTGTGAAGCTTGCCACCAACTCTAAGAGAGTGTAACGACTAGGAAGAAGATTAAGGTTTCGGGGGCCACTTAATAAAATTAGCGCAGGCGCCCGTTGGCACTGAGTAGTTTTCCTTTCTCTTGAGGGTGGAAGGCCTACCGTCTCTAAAATGCCCGGGCCGGTTTCGGATTTAAGTCCGGCTCTGCTAGAATGATATTGATTGCTCATTGGCGCTACATAGAATAGAGCCGCCTCTGGAAGAAATGACGATAAAAGCGTCATATTTTCCCATCTTCTTCTTTTCGTGATTTTTCGATTTTTCTGTCCGATCAGTACGTGGATCAGTACGTAAATCGCTCTGTCGTAAGCCACATTCAGGTCCTCGAAGATACAGTAGTTGGGCATAAAGGGCAGGAAAGTAGGTGGGGTACCTATATCCTGAGAGGGGCACCACAATGGCACTGTGTTCGAGATGGGTCTATGCCGTCTATGACATTCCGTTAGCAAGATTGTTTCTACAGCGGCCAACTTAGCCCCGCTATCGGTTGAGAAATTTCCAGATTGGCCACCGTAGTTCGTGTCCCGTTGTCTATTTTCTCATTGCGCTACGGGCTTAGTATTCTCTCAGTGCAGTAAAACAAGAAACCGCTTTTAACTTAAATCAAGATTGCTCTTCTCCTTCAAATCGCGACTCCCCCGCAGTAGGACCAGGGGCCAGTTATTAGCATATTGAGTTCTCATGGGAATGTTAATGTTATTTTTAACATTAGAAACTTGAGTGCAGACGACAGGTGTCTTTACCAGAAGAAATAAAATTAATCGAGCAGATTTAGGAATGTGAGAATATGACGACATTACTTTCTGTCTAAAGTCTTATTGCGAAGGCTGAATAGAGAGGTCGTCAGCTATACCCACTGTCAGCTGCAACCTACCTAGACCTACTGATGATTAAAGTTTATCCATAAAATAAGAATATTTGAGGAAAATCCTTGCATTGACTTCTATTAATCGATCCTACCAACCACATATTATTTTAATTTTTAACCGGCTCCAGAAAGCTTTTTCTTGAAAATAAATACTTAACCATTTTATTTATGTTTATAAGGTGTTCAGTTAATTTACAAAGTACGTTAACCAGAAGTTATATCCTCCGTTGAATAGACCCCCCGTAAAATATCCACACTTAATAATATTACACCTTAACATTTATCTTTGCCGGTGCAACCAGAGAGCAGGGCTAGTATTAAAAAAAAAACCTAAACAGGTTTAAGATTCAGAAAATCAGCCAGTACTCAGTCCTCAACCAGTTTGTAGGTATTGGATAATGACTTGAACTGCTTCCTTCGCTCGCTCCCTTTATGGCGTGTTCCTTAATGAAACTCGCGAGAAGCGGTGTTATATAACAGGCAGAGCTTGTTACTTTCAGATTTATGGCTAGCTTTATAAGTTATACTGTTGGGTATATTTACTATGCTTATTTTTAAATAATACGTGTAATAATACCGGGTCGCGCTCAGATAATTACTTTTTTATATAATACAATTTTTTTGCTTTATTTGATACAATTTACAGCTAGCAGTTTGCTAATATTTTTTATGGTAGTTTTTTGGCCATGAGCTGTTCATAAATTCAAATTAATCAAGTCTATCCGTGACATAAGAAGGACCATTGAGTTAAATGCGGACACAACATAACAACACGGCTAATTTCACACAAAGTTATGTAACCGGACACAAATCCGCAGAATTTGCAGAATTTGTTCGGACGAGTCACCGCGACCCTGGACCGCAAAGGGCATTTTTCGAGGAACATGGGTGGGTTTTAGTCAGTAAGAGTCTGATGGTTTTTCACTCCTTCCGCTCCACCCAGAGCGGAAGGAGTCATTTGATGATTTCCCGTCGGTAAAAAAGGCTGCTAGTGAGGAATCCCAAATGTTAAAATAAGATAAACACTACCAGACCCGAGAATCGCACTCACTACCTCATGCTCAGAAGTAATGCTTGGAACCACTATACCATACTAATAAATAAAAAGGAGGAGTTTCTAGCCTTACAACATTTTTTCTCGTGACGAGCCGGAGGCTGCCAAATTAAGTATATGAATAATAATCAATCCATTACTTACATAGGATAAGATCGCACCAGTATCGGGAATATCTCCAACACGATGACGTTTCGTCCAAGACCGAGGTACAGCGCCATGAAGGAGCGCACCATCGGAGAGAACGAGCCATCCATGTAACCACTGATCATCACCTGCGGAGATCCAACATCAATAAGTAAGGCTTTAAGTTTTTAGTCTAAGTATTGGTGTAAGGCTAAGTACTTTAAATTTTAAGGCAAGGCCAAGTTCAAAGGTTTAACAGGATGCAGAAGAATGCTAGTATTACAAATGGAACGACTGCCTTTTTGACCTCCAAATCCATTGGCTTGCTGTTTTCCAGTTTCTGAGCTGAGTAACCCGATACCCTTGGTAAGATTGATTCCATTTTAGACTCTTTGATTTCTGTCAATTTGACTTAACCTTCAACTGTAAGCAATCTACCAATGTCGGTCGGGACTAATGACTTAACGTCCTTTTCGAGGCCTGGGCGGGCCTTGATGTCTAAAGGATGGTTAGAATGGTCATCCATCCACTGAACGGCATTGACAGGCGTCGCTATCGACTTTACTTGCTTTTCCTTATAATAGGACCGAATAATATTGAGACACTTTTTAATATCGGCTGGTCAAAGACGCTTCTGTTCTCATGTCAGTCTATAGAGTACAGAAGGAAAATAAAAGTCTGCCAGAATTTCTTCCTTGATTTTAAAAATATGTTATACGAATACCCGAAAAAAGTATTGGGCGTCGGCGTGTGTACGTTCAAAGTACTTTGAACTCATGCGTATTTCTCCCACAATACTCTGTCTCACACGTTTTCTTACTGAAGAAATCAGTAACGTCTAGGGGCTCTGGGATCTTGGTAGCCGTGCGTCAGACGAGGATGGCATTAAAGTATTAAGCAACCGTAACGCAATTATGTAATCCGTCTGAATTAAGTGAAGCCTTGATCGTTAACGTGAATGAACATTAGCTTATTAATGTTATCTACCATATTGGAGTCACGGCCGAGTTCTGACATTGTTGCTATTGATTTCGATTTCCTTCAAATTGTTGTTTAGAGAAAATCGACGATGGGTAGGTTCATTCAAATATAGGGATTATCGTCCGACACCTTTTTGTTTTTGTAATATACTGCTTTGAAGTTTACGTTATGTAAAGTTAAACCAAGGTTTTTTTCGAAGCAAGGTCACCGACATAGTCCGAAGAATTGCCAAACTGTTACAGACCGGTTGGCCACGTACCGGACATCTTCCGGTCAAGAGCCTTCGACGAGGCGACACATAGGTGGAGGAATTTTTACGGCAGTGGACTCCATTCGTCTAAAACGATGACGATATTTGTGGTGGTAGTTACTACTTCTCCTTTCTTGCCCGGTCCCTTTACTTACTTACAAACCTCCAAAAAATTATCCTCTTCCTTTGAAGACACGAACATTTGAAATGCCTAGTTTAAAACAGCTAAATCTAAAAAATATCACCTGCGTTTTCCCCTTCCTAAGATCCAGATGCTTGGCTGCGCAAGAGGCGCCCTGTATGCTCAGCTTACATCTCGTCTCCTTATAGCCAAAGAGACCAGAAGATGGAGACGCTACCACCACTGATAGGGACCGCTTTGTTTTCTCTGAGAACTCGGTTGTGCGATTCATTCCTGGACCTCGAAAAACATAAATTCTTCTATTATTTATTTAATTTCAGCCTGTTCTGTCCCACTGGACAAAGAACTCCTCAGTGGTCAGACTCCTCTGTTTCTTTCTACCATTCTTCCTAGCTTTGGGCAAGTGTAGAAGAATAGGGATGTTGCCTGGGTTAAAAAAATATGATTCTATTAAATCCGTCAGTTAGATTATCGAAAAATATTGGATATGTATTTTTTATTTTTTGAAATCAATAAAAATTACGAAGATAAGACGCATCAAAGATAAGGAGTGGGGGTTTGTAACGTCACTTTCCAGTAAAAGAGTACTGGTAAGTGACATCACACAAGTTTTCAACGCACTATATTTCATCTTCATTTTTTGTTTACCTACGTGACAAAAGAAAAAATACGTGTCAAATATTTTTGGAAATATATCTGACAGACCAATTCGATTTTTTTGTCATAACCCTATTCCGGCGATGGGGCTCAAAGCTCATCCCGCTATCATCATCTACTATTCAACTATTGATTTCAATAGATAATGTTTGTGGTTACTTAAACTGGTATCAAATTAACTTATCGATGAATTATAAGTTTGTTTACCCTTGTAGCATGTCTGAACTGCCTTTATTCAATCCAGTTGGGCTGACATAAATTCTAGAGATTCTTTTTTTATTCCCTATTTCAATTTGGTCTTATATCAGTTAAACGTCAAAGCAATATTCTGACGAAGGTAAAAAATAAACACATCAACGACAAATTACTCGCGACCATTTGCAAATATAACCAAGATTACGGCAGCTATTTTTGCGTCCAGAATTTAAAATGAAAAAATAAGTAAAGAAATAATTTACAAAATAAACTGTCCAACTTTGGAATTAAACTTACAATCAGCCATCAACCCAGCCGGCTGCCCAGTGTCTTCCGCTTTCACAGACAGCCAACATAACAGCGAAATCACCAACACTTTCATAATTACCAACAAAAAAAACACTAAACGAACATATTGATAACACAGTCTTGAGTGCGTGTGACCCACTACCAGATGATCATTGAACTAACTCGTCGGAGTATTCAGTTTCCTTTGCTAAGGCCAAAATAATATAGTCGTGCATATAATTGACCTACGAGCTAAAAGGTATTGTGGTAATGAATACACGTGAATAATTATAGCTATAGTTTGCACATTGAATCATGATTAATATGATATTAGGAATAGCAATCGATTACGCTTCGTATAGCAATATTTATATTAAAAAAAAAAAACAAATTACATAATACTCGTTATTTGAAAAAATCAATACAAGTTTTTTTTTTCTTTGGCTTCGCACGAATACAAGAATCAATGACCAGTCTCTATGTTTTTTGATACCAACATGAAAATTTGACATGTGTCAAATTGATCACCCTAAAATGAACCGAGTATAGCGATTTTTTAAATGTGAATTGCTTTCCATATGTGGTAAATCTGGGATTGTTGATTGAATTTGGAACGGCGTTTTTAAAAGTGTTAATGCCCTTTTATTACGGTTGGGGTAAACTGGTTATTTTAAAATAATGAATAAAATAAAAAACCCAACACAAACATCAACATCTGTTCAAAATGGGCAATGCGAAGGCTTAAAGAAAAAAACAATAAAACAAAAGCGTTTGAAATTTCGCGGAAAAAGCTCAGAATTCTAGACTCTACTGCTATTCTATCAAAACTGGCCAAGTGCGAGCCGGACTCACGTGCATTGGGTTCCGAAAGAATTTAATTTTTGTAACATGTAATTTTAACACTATAGACTTCTTATAGGTTTTCCTGTAATCTATAGGTTAGACGAACTATTATCTGCATTTTTTCAAAATTTAGGCCCAGTATTTTCCGAGATAAGGCGGAGAATAGTAATTTCGTTTGTTGTCTTGAATAACTTCCAAACTATTAATTTTAAAATTATGAAAAATATATAATTAAAACCGACATAATAAGCCCTTGCATTGAAAGTATCACACGGTACAGTTAGAAAATCTTTTTTTTTGTAGCTTACAAAAAAAAAAAAAGATTTTCTAACTTCCCCAAAACTTATCCCCGTACTCAAAAATTAATTTATTTATGTAAAGCGTCCGTATTTGGGTCACATAAGTGTATATGTGTACGAAGTTTCAAAAAGATCGGTCCAGTAGATTCGGAGAAATTGGGCGTGACAGACTGACAGACAGACATTCGAGTGATCCTTACGGATGTTCGGAACCCTAAAAACACAGAAAAAATTGAAGCTACTGCCATATGTGTACGACGTCCGTTTTCTTGACGGACGAGCCAGATCCAATCTATCCTACCAGTTAATTTAATTTCCGAAGGATAACTGGCAAGTCTGGGTTCTCGGTACGAAGCAATTATTGTATCCTCTCCAACTTAAATGGATAGTTAGAAGGAGCGGAGCGAACATTTTAACGACGACTAAATATTTTCAAAGCTAATATAATATTAATTTAATGTTTTGTGGCGTTTTGTAATATTATAGCAGTGTTTCTATGTCATTACCAACCGGTTAACAACTCAAACTTGTTTTCGTTACAAATTATAAAGTGAAGTAGGGGTTGCGATTAGCGTGTTAGAAGTGATGTCGTAGCAATGACGTAGCGTTAGTTCATAGTGGTGTCGTAGCAACTCGTAGTAATGATGTGGCGCCAACGCGTATCAATTACGTAGTTTGAAATCGTGGTGATGTCTTAAAAATGACATTCCAAAAGCGTTTGGCATCGAAAATTCCTAGCGATATCGTAGTGGACTCACGAACAATAACGTAGTCTCAGTGCAACAACTAACAAGTGTAGTGATTTCGTACTAATGTAGCAAATGTGCGTAGCGATATTGTAGGAATGACGTAGTGATGGCTCGTAGCGTCGTAGTAACAATGACGTAGCGTCACGATAGCGTAGAGGTAGTTCCGATTTTCATGCAACTATTTCCTCCCTCTGTAAGATTTCTTTCCTACCTTATTAACACTTAATAATGTTATGATATTGTTAAACATTGTTCGAAATACATATACTGCTTTTCTAAATTTAAATGAATTCTCCGCATTTCCATTCATATGTCTTGAAGATAGACAGAACAATTGGAGAATACTGAATTGAATGAAATTTCTTAAATCAGTTTGATTGGTTATTTAACTGTCCATTTTCTTGTCCTATAGGAAAGGCTTTTCTTTTGTTTATTGTTTGAATTCCTTTTGGAAAACTTTAAACAAATCTCTGTTTTCATGTCTATTCGTTACCTGTCAAATTAGCTACCAACAGTAGCTGAAGTCATGTTTGCGGTTCAAATACTGTTGATAGCCAATTTAACGGTTGGTCAAAGGTAGATATTACGTCATTGAAACTAGTCATTTATAGGATTTCGAAGGCGGCATTAATTCTGCCTCTGTACTTTTGTGTGCATAAAGTATTAATTAAATATTTTTTAAAAGATATTTGCTATTTCTTGCGTCTTTGCACTGCAGGAGCATTTCATTTTCCGGGATAAAAAGTAGTCAATAACAATCAGCGATTATGTAACTTTCTATCAGTGAAACGGATCCCTCCAAAGATCATCTTTTGAAAGGAACAGTAATTAGATCTCTTTATATTATTATCTACCTCTTGGTGCTTGGTTAGGTTCTAATTATCCCTTCGTTGGTGTCGCGGTCTCAAGCGCAACTGCCGAGCGTGGAGTCCTGGGTTCGATTCTTAGGTCGGGCAAAAAGTGTTATTGAGTTTTTCCAATTGGAATTTCTCCGTGACAGCCCGGAGTTTGAAAGTTGGTGGTGTGACATCCCCGTGCCTCGGTACGCACGTTGGTCCTGCGATCTCTCTCTGGTCGTGTCGGGCTGCCCTCCCATCGGGATATGAGAATGATGGAAGGAGTACACCTGTGTCTACGCACACACGACTGCACTGATGGCTAGTCACCGTTGAGATTGGCCGCCATGGCCGAAATCGGTCAGGAGGACTATAAAATTATATTATTTTAATTTTCACAGACAAAGATGAAAGCGAGGGAGAGAGCCCCATGTTTTTCTCATTTTTTTTTCTTACTGAACCTACTACTGCAGAGTTGCTAACAATTTAGGAATATTACTAGACAATTTAAGATAAATACTAACATCCTGCACGAGTTATTATTACAATAATTAATGCAAAGTTCGCGTGACACTGATTGTTGGTATTACAAGTTCCAATAGCAATGTTGTCTATTACTAAAACGACTTTATTTATTATTTTTATGACAGACACGAGCACCTGCTGAGGTTGAGAAGTAAGCTGTTACCTTCGATCTCTGGTTTGTAAAAAGTGTTACTTGGTTTTGTCATCATGGATCTAGTAGCAGCCAGATTTTATTTGATCCCAGTTAATCTTGCTAGCCTCTTCCCAAAAATAAAGGTGTCGGCTTCAAGTCAAACTGTATGCAGGTGAATACCAGTATTTTACATGGAGGGCAACTAGCTGTCTCTTGGCAAGTCTGCTGTCAGATTTTCTGGTTTCTGACAATTCGTAGAGGCTGTTAAAGATCTACAAATGATAGCCGGGATCAACGACTTAACGAGCTTTCCGAGACACGGCGGAGTTTCGGTAAGTAATGGATGGTCACCCATCCAAAGACAGACCTCGGCAAACACTGCTTTACTTTGAAGATCGACCCTTGCAGCTGTTCTTATTTAGCTACGAGCTCCTTTTCTTTTTAGTCCCGAAGCTGGAAATAGAAAAACTTTGCTAGTACCATTACAACATTCAACTTCAACTGGATGATGGAAATATCTCTTTAGGAATATAAATAGTTGTGATGGTATGCGAGGTAATACTTAGAGTTATTTTTGAAAGTTGCAGTTATCTATCTTACTTGGAGTTTATGATGCGTACTTTTAATACATTAATTGAAATCCGACGTGTTCAATTACTAAGTTAGTACGATTGGCTTAGTTACGTACTTGATTAAAGACTTGTTAGTGCATCCTGTACGAACCTCTGATTCTGTCAGTTCAATGACACAATAATTTGCAACTTGACGGGCTATAAAAGAACATATATCATGGTCGTTAATCATCTATTCGAATTTGGCTAACCTAATTGTTTCGGCGTGAAATTCAAAATCTACTTAAATTAGAAACACAACATACACTCTCATGAAGAACGTACAAACAAGGAAAAAAGTAAGAAATATAAACAAGAACAATAGCAGCATATATGTAGGTTACTTAAAAACAAAAGCTAGCTGCATTTGATTTTTTGTAACCTATATACCTCTACCTATGCTTGATTATGGAACTCATTCAACTCTGGATAATGAAACCTAGCTTCAATGACCTTTTTGAACAAGCAAATATTTTTAAATACTTATGGCATTGACATATTATCATATTTTGACATATCAAATAAAAGTCATCTGATAATTGGGAAATCGGCTTTTTTTTTTCTTTTTTTTTAAGGATGGGAAAACATCAAATGACTTCTTCCGCTCTGAGTGGAGCGGAAGGGCGTGTCAGACTCTTACTGACGAAAACCCATCCGTGTTCCTTCTAAAGCCCTTTGCGTTCCTGGGCCACGGTGACTCTTTCGAACAAATTCCGCAACCCTGGCAGAGATAACTTTTACTTGGAGAATAAATATGGCGTAGGTATTGACATTATTTTCCATACAAAAGCAGATCTGAGGAATTCAAATGACTGTTTGACACATTCATTTTAATTCCTCGTCTTTTGAAAAATCGGCCCAAAATACAATTAAAAGTTTATTTTTCCGCAAGTTTGACCCAGTATGAAGTGAGCTCGATTAAATGGGCAAACGTCCAATGACTGAAAAGCAAACGATACATTGCTCTTGAACTATTGCGATTCTGTTAACCTCTCACTGTGTAAGGGGTTGTCCATTATGGTGATGGTATAAGCACCTTTTTAACTCCCTCAACTTACTTACTACTTAAAGTAACCTTTTTTTTTTTTGGTAAGTACCTACGAGTTATTTTTATAAAAATCTAAATGTTATCTTGAAATACAATCTAATTTAATTCTGGAAAATGAAATATCAGATCAGAAATCGTGCGTCCAACGAAAAAATAAATACACGTCATATCTCACTAGACCCCTTGTGAATTGTGATATTTCAATCCAGACAATTAAGATGGAATGACAGTTCACTTGATACTCACTCCACCTAAGAGTACACGGTGAGATAACGACAGAATCGGACCACTGCCCATTGAAGCTCATCCCTCGATTTCCGCATTTGGAGTTTAGTATTTGTCAAACTCGTTTGACTCTCATTCTGTTTTCGATTTTGGAAAAAAAATATTAACAAGTAAAGTAGCTGCTGTAACTGAAACTCGCCCTATGTCACCTAAAATAACGTTTGTCTAACCAAAACATGATGTTTGTGCTATAAATGAAATTTACGTAATATTATTCAAGTTAACGTACATAGATTTACACGGAAAATTCAGTTTAGTTGACGTAAATACCACTCAGTCTATCAGGTAGGTACCTAAATGGTTGCAATAAATTGAACTTAGTACCTATAAGTAGGTATAATGTAATAACTTCAAATCGGTATAATCTGGTTTTTCTTCCATCTTCTACTAATACTAGTATTATTAGTAGTGGGACAAGTTAGTTCGGTCTTGTTGTAGAATGTTGCTTAGTAAGATGCAAGGCTTAGAAAATGTTAGCTGATTTAAGGAATTTTCATTTAATAGAGTATTTGACTAAAAAATCTAATTAGTCCGTCAGATAATTTCCATGAAATATTGGACACGTTTTTTTTCTTTTGTCAAGTAAACAAAAGATGAAGACGATACAGTGCGTTGAAAATTCGTGTGACGTCACTTACCAGCACACTTTTACTAGAAAGAGACGTTACAAGCCCCCACTCCTTATCTTTGATGCGTTTTATCTTCGTATTGTTGAATTGATTTGATAAAATAAAAAATACGTGTCTAATATTTTCGATAATCTAAATGACGGACTAAATAGAATTATATTTTTTAACCCAGGCCATTTATATTTTTTTATTATATTTTTTATTATTACATGTGGCCGATTTAAAAACTAACCTTATTATTTTGACATAGGTAGTCTTTTGGAATCTTTAGTCTGTGTTTGGTCAAATCAGTACCAAAACAATGGTTGCCATGTCAGATGGGTTCTGAAGGAGATGGAAGTGAATATCTACCAATATTTATGATCATATTTCCTTGCTTGCCTATGATTTTCAAATAAAAAACGTGTAAAACTGTACTGTTCGCACTGTATGTTTAAGGAACCTCACCTCGGCCTCTAAAATTTATTATAGTAACGCAAGGCTGACTTTATAATTATTTAATTAACCCTATGTCTAAATTAAATCAGCCCCGCACAAAACAATCGATACGTTTCAAAGCATTCAAAATGCGAGCAGAATTCGTTTGAATGTTCAAAACCATCCAGAACCACTTTTCTGACTGCCAGGATTCTGTAAAGTTCCCTTCTGCGGTCAACCTTTACAGTTGGTATCTTATTTTCTCTTGTACAGTCAACTAAGCTATTTGGTACACAGGCAAAATAGTACATTGTTCACCGAGAGGAGAAAGTGACCGATTACCGTCGAGGGTGTCGTTTGAAGCCCGAGCCGTAGGCGAGGGCTTTAAAACACCCAAGATCGGGAATCGCAGTTTCTCTCGAGTGATACATAGTGCTTTATACTACACCTAGAAGGAAAATAAAAAACGAAATCTTTACTAATTGAAATTTATATTGAAATTGTTGCAGTTAAAACTGAATCCTCAAACAACACACAAATTGGAAATGGCGCCAATGGCGTCTGCAATTTTCACATGTTCTTTTTTCAAATTGTTTATCCTGCCGCCGCAGGTACTTTCCAAGCAGGTGTAGTATAATAGTACATTGTTCACCGAGAGGAGAAAGTGACCGATTACCGTCGAGGGTGTCGTTTGAAGCCCGAGCCGTAGGCGAGGGCTTTAAAACACCCAAGATCGGGAATCGCAGTTTCTCTCGAGTGATACATAGTGCTTTATACTACACCTAGAAGGAAAATAAAAAACTAAATCTTTACTAATTGAAATTTATATTGAAATTGTTGCAGTTAAAACTGAATCCTCAAACAACACACAAATTGGAAATGGCGCCAATGGCGTCTGCAATTTTCACATGTTCTATCATAAATATATTTTATACTACACCTGCTTGGAAAGTACCTTGATACTTTATCAAATTTACGGTAGAAAGTACGTCATTGCATATCGAACAAATATGCGGGGAGAAAACGCATCTGAGCGGGAGAGAAAAGTGTATGAAAATCCATTTCTTACGTGGTTTTTCTTTTTTAATTTTGGGTAAGACTATGCGCCGGTAACCTAAATATCAAAAGCCAAAAAGTTTTTACAGTGAGTTTTTATCTCCAAGTTCGCAAAATGACACTGGCCACTAGCTGTGTGTTGGATGGTGTCGGGCTGGCAGTGCGACCCTGCGGCGGCAGGATAAACAATTTGAAAAAAGAACATGTGAAAATTGCAGACGCCATTGGCGCCATTTCCAATTTGTGTGTTGTTTGAGGATTCAGTTTTAACTGCAACAATTTCAATATAAATTTCAATTAGTAAAGATTTAGTTTTTTATTTTCCTTCTAGGTGTAGTATAAAGCACTATGTATCACTCGAGAGAAACTGCGATTCCCGATCTTGGGTGTTTTAAAGCCCTCGCCTACGGCTCGGGCTTCAAACGACACCCTCGACGGTAATCGGTCACTTTCTCCTCTCGGTGAACAATGTACTATTATACTACACCTGCTTGGAAAGTACCTTGATACTTTATCAAATTTACGGTAGAAAGTACGTCATTGCATATCGAACAAATATGCGGGGAGAAAACGCATCTGAGCGGGAGAGAAAAGTGTATGAAAATCCATTTCTTACGTGGTTTTTCTTTTTTAATTTTGGGTAAGACTATGCGCCGGTAACCTAAATATCAAAAGCCAAAAAGTTTTTACAGTGAGTTTTTATCTCCAAGTTCGCAAAATGACACTGGCCACTAGCTGTGTGTTGGATGGTGTCGGGCTGGCAGTGCGACCCTGCGGCGGCAGGATAAACAATTTGAAAAAAGAACATGTGAAAATTGCAGACGCCATTGGCGCCATTTCCAATTTGTGTGTTGTTTGAGGATTCAGTTTTAACTGCAACAATTTCAATATAAATTTCAATTAGTAAAGATTTCGTTTTTTATTTTCCTTCTAGGTGTAGTATAAAAGCACTATGTATCACTCGAGAGAAACTGCGATTCCCGATCTTGGGTGTTTTAAAGCCCTCGCCTACGGCTCGGGCTTCAAACGACACCCTCGACGGTAATCGGTCACTTTCTCCTCTCGGTGAACAATGTACTATTTTTCCAATGCACTGCCAATATTTATTTCTAATGTGTGCATTATAAATTTTTAAGCTTAAGACATAGGTACTTACGAGTGTGGTATACAATAATTGCCTACTCAGCACACTCACAACATTGTTTAAAAGTAACAAGTTAGCTGCCTGCATACCAAATAGCTTTGTTGACTGTATTGAAAAAACAACGACATATTGGGACCTATGTACATTTTTACATTGCGTGACTGGTGGTGATGATACACAAAGTGATAGAAATCGGTTAATTCGTTGAATCGTTGATTAAACATGTATCGATGACTTTCCTCGAAGCTCGTTCACATGAGAAACTATCTTAAGCATGCGAAAGGGAAATCAATTAATTAATTTCCTCTGTTAATTTTTTCAAGGGTTTGAGAAAATTAACAGAGGAAGTGAAGGAAATCGTTCTGCAGGTTTATTCAGTTCGAAAAACCGATAGGTTGGACCTGTTAATGAGATTGTGCCTTTATTGGATGAGGAGCACTTACCTTGGGTGTTGGAGTGCATTGACAGATCTTAGTGAAATTATGTTTGAGGGGAGAACATGGAAACTTCTTCTTTAAAACGTTTTTTCACTTTGAGCAGTAAATTTGGTACTATCGGACGTAATGCCGTAAGGGAAACTACAAAAAATACTTAACAGATATTTTACAAAATATTGCTTTGAAAATCTTTGGCTTCGATTAGAAAAATCAAAGATTCAGTTTTTAGTTTATATCATAATCGAGCCCGAGATTTCTTTGAATATTTTTCGCTATTCCTCATTATTATGGATTTGGCCAACCATGAAAAAAAACCCTGTATGTAAGAAGTTACTCGGACTAGTGAGTGTCCGACAGTCAGTTTTTTTATACAGAGCAATTATACAACCTTCTTGAGTTTGAGGCCCTTATGTAGATTAATTAACACCAACAGGTAATTAAAACAAACAAATCGTGGGAAGCTGATGACGCCCAGGTAAACGCACTGCAGCCTGTCGCGCTTTCATCTAATTGTTGCGAAGATTTCCAGATCACATTGCAGAAAGCTTATTATTTATATGCTCTTGTATGGCGACGCGACGCCGCACCGGTTTGCCGCTCAGTCACACACAAGCCCGACGGGCGAACAGACGCGTACCAAAACCGGTTGAAAATAAAAAACAAGTTATAAAATGATATTCGATTTTTAAAAGTGAAGTTTTGACTACTTCGCTCTTTGAAGAAGTCTGAAACGTTTTTGGACTGTGCAATGATGAATGACTCTGTGGGGGTATCGAATGACACTTGGCAGTGGTACCGGGAAGTGATCAGATCATGGCTCGAGGATCCTGGGGTGTCGGAGTTCGAGGGGCTGAACCTAACGGCCCTGAAGATGGATCAAGCCTACATGCTCGGGGAGACGGAAATCGATGTTGGAGTTTACTCCGTTTCTGATGACTGCTTTCGAGTGAGTACTGGGGTGTGAAACTAGCAGAAAATATAATTGGTAGAGAGTTCGCCTTATTTTTAACAACAATTATATTTAAAAGGATGATTATAAACTCCGATTTATTATATTTATTATTCCTTGTATTTTGTTGCGGTTTCAAAACGAGTTCCAGTGGCGAATGTTACTGGTTTTTCCGGATCACACATATTTCGATATCGAATTCGCAGTAAATAAGACACAATATTACCCAATGCTATATACAGAGTGATTTTTTGAAGCGTGCGTGGATTGCCAAATCCGAATCTATGAGGAATATCGAAAAACAAGGGACGGTGTCTCGAGACCGATTTTTACCTAAAGCTGCATCAATGGATTTTTGAAAAATCGATATTCCTAGGCAGGAATCGAATCGGTTGTTTTTGAAAAAACAAGCAACACATGTATTATTACACCATCCGAAGTGTCGCTACTAAGGATCACATTCTGGGAAGTAAAACACATGGCAAACTAAAGGAAAGTGCTAATTTTTAACTAATTAGTCATCTAAATCCTTTTTAACCTTTCAGTGTTTTCGATATTCCTCATAGTTTCTGATTTGGCCATAACAATAGATACAACTTGAATACATAACTTCACGCCTTTTTGCCGGAAGGGTTAGACAGAAATGAACCACAATAACAATCGAAAATAAATAAAATTGTAGCTGATTTTATTAAACAGTCTTGCACCACTTATTCGATACCGTACTTTTTTTTCTACTTACTTCGGTGACATTTCTTTTTGCGCGAGCCGTATTGTATTTCCGAAAAAGGCACCGTTAGTACCTACCGACCAACTTTTTATTCTTTTAAATATGAAAAATACGTGTCTGGCAATTTTGATTATAAATACTGCATCAAAGGCCGTTGCTCCCTTTCACAACATTGTACTAACGAAGTGTTGGCACGTTAGAAAACGTTTGTTTCCAAACATCATGTGTAAAATATATATAAAAAAATATATAATGGTGTAATTATTTTAAACAGTGATACTTTTATTTATAACCACGACTTTTTCGCACTAATAATTGACACGTTGCCTGGCTTTTAGAATTGACAGGAAAATTGCATGTAGTTCTTAGTGCACCACATGACAAGGTACCTACTAAAATATTTGGATTATTTGAATTTGTGGGTAGACTTCTACAGTAAATTCAGTTACTTAGAAGTGTATATTTTTTACAAAATCCACATCTGCGAAATTCACTCTGTATATCTGTCTGTCTGTTTCTTACCTGTTCACGTCAAAACGGCTGAACGGATTTGAATGAACTTGGCAAAAGTGTAGTCCATGTCCTGGAATAGGACATAGGGTACCTACTTTTTATTTGGTTTGTGCGTTGTCGGTTATTCAGGTACGATACTGTTATATATGCACTTATAGAACATAAATTACCTACGCTCCATGTAGTCAGATTATTATCGTCTCCAAATCTCTAATACTAGCCGATAAAATCAAAATAAACACATTTAATTACTATCTAAATATGCCAAGGCTTTCTTTACAAAACAATACGCAATTATGCTTTACAAATCGTCCATCGAAAGCTATTTACACCTTCTATTAAAACGCGGAAAGAATAGTAAACAAGATACTTTATTACAGCACTCGAGTTATGGACGTTACTTAAGACCCGCTAATAACTAAATTGTAAAGCATTTTTTTTCCAATTTCTCGCTACATTTATCTTAAAAGAATCTAGGTTATACAGAAACACTTGTGCAATAAGTAATTTAGCTGGTACTTATACGTGTAATGTAAAACTAACTTTAATGACTCTTTTTTTTTCGTCATTTAATTTTTGTTTTGAAATTATTTTAATGTGAACATTAATTTTATAACGAGTGAATGTAAAATGTTGAGTGACAAATGCTAATGTTTCCGAGTACCTATGTATTTCAATTTCAGCGTTAATGGCATACAGACAAGGAAAACACAGTAAGGTTAAATAATTGGTAAGGAAAATCCAAAATTTTGAAAAGAGCTATACCCAAAGTGTTTTAGAAAGTCAATGCTCTTTTTAGCAGCACTATTATGCGAGCAGGTCTTTGGCCCGAATTAAAACACTCATAGATTGTTGTATTTTTATTATTTAAATGTTAAATTCTCATACCAAACAATTGAAATAATAACTGGGTACTGCTTCACTTGAATAAACAGTGTTAATCGACAACATTCACTAGCACATTTATCATTGTCAATCATAAATAGTATAAAGTGCCATTACAATTTATGGTAGCGAATGCAGCGACTGTAACGTAACTGCTTCTTTTTGTTGCGACGTTTTTGTCTTTTGTCGTGTTTGCAAAGACTTTTATTAGTTTCCCAGATTAATATTGAGTTCTTGTTTATAGCCATTATGATAGTCTTTCACTTGATATTGAAACTGAGATAGAAACAAGTTTATTGATCTCATTGGGTAAATAGTGTGACTATTTATCCATTCAGAAGAGATTAACTACCTCGACTAGGTAGTCGACTAGGCAGGTGCCTGCCGTATTTATTGGTCTAGACCAATAAAATTATTATTTGACTGTGATACAAGATCAAAATACTGCTGAGTAGGAGGTCCTAGGTTCGGTTCCCGACTCGGGTAAGTCATTGGGTTTTTCCGTGGACTTTCTTTGTTTGAGTTCGGAGTCTTGCCCCGTGGGTTTGCCATAAGGGTTTTAAACGTACCTAACTGGCAAAATGTGGTTGTACTGTAGGTACGCCTCTGCCAAACCCTTCCGAAAATATAGCCTTGATGTTATATCATGATGATCAGAGATTATTTGACTATCGCCAACTAGAGAAATTGTGCATTTTTAAGTACCTAGAATTTTATTCAAAATAATCTCGATGACATTTGACCTTTACTAATCTAGTACAGCTTTTAAATATTGATTCAACCACGATGAAATATAAGTTTATAAATTTCTAATTTATTATGATCAGATCCAATATCGATACGACCAATCCGCGTTGCAAGGTCAATAAAAGTCTAGACAATTGATTAGTTAAAGTGACCATTCCCTAAAAGATTTTGCTACTAAAGTACATTGTGTACAAAACGGTTTCAGTAGACGCATGGCGCCGGTTTGAAACCAGTTCCGTTATTCGTCAAACTTCAATATGGCTGTCCTATCGATCACTTTGTCACCGGACTCACCGGGATTTCCTAGGGAAGTGCCCGCATGGCGGTAATTGGAGGGTAGAACATACTTGGCTATCGTATCATGCAGGTAGCTGGTAGGTAGGGTTGCCAACTGTAGGTACTGTAATATAGAGTATTTTACTCTATTTTGCATTGTCGTACTTTATAATATACAAAAACAATAGAGTGCGCTCAAATACGTATTTGACTGATTTTGAATTTTAATTGAATGAATTCCTTTTGTTTGTGTGTCTTCGATCGAAATTGAAACGCAATGGGAAGCACAAAACAGGGCTTTATTGAAATGAATTGATATCTAGTACAATTACATATTTTCAAAACAACGAAAAATGCTAATGATTCAACAATTATATCACTTAGTACATTTAATTGTTACTTAAAACACATATTTTAACAAACGCGTACAGGTTTTATCAAATCTGTACTTTTCACTAAGCCATTCTAAAATCAGGTGTACTCTATTTTTTCTAAATAACTTAGTAACCCTAGTGGTAGGTAGGTAGCTAACTAATTATATAGTTTTCATGATGTTGTCATGGAGATAATAACCGATTCTAATGGCAAATGGAATCAAACTGACGATCTACGACTTCCGGTGTGTGAATATGGTTTTTAAGAATTTTAATGTAACTCTACTGTATATATTATACTTAATGCAGTTTTAATAAAAAAATAAAAAGACATAGGTATGAAGATTTCTCCTGCTGTTATTGACGTTTTCCTTTACCATAATAAGTACTTATACAGAGTTTTAAGTGACCTGCCAATTTTTAGGGTTCGGTTCCTCAAAAGGAAAATAGGAACCCTTATAAGATCACTTTGTTGTTCGTCTGTCTGTATGTCAAGACCCTTTATTTCTGGAACTCGTGGAGGTATCGAGTTGAAATTAAAACTATGTATATACTCAGGTCTACCTACAGTCTCTTGAAGCTGTGAAAAAATCAAACTTCTAAGTTAACGTAAACAAAAGATACGGTCATTTGTGCTGCAAAAAACGTATATTTCGACACTCTCAAGACAATCAAAATGTATAGGGTACTTCCCGTTGACCTAGATTCATGAAATTTGGCAAGAAGATAGATCTTAGAGTACAAGTACAGGAAAAAGTCAGAAAATTGGAAAGTTTATAGTTTTATGATATTTTTTTTTACGATTACAAACTTATATTTTCGGTTGATAAATTGTCCATGACGAATGAAGAAAATTATTTCGCCAACAAAGTTAAGTTTGTCCTTCAATCTTACCTGCTATATTTTGCTTTCATAATTTATAACTGTCGTAGGTAATGTATACTCGGAAAAAATCAAGACTCGATCGGAACCTTCGGTGCGGGAGTCAGTGGGGCTACTCTCTAAGCCCGAAGTCCGTAGTTTTGGGCTTAGTTGCGGGCGTATTCTACTCCGTATCACCCAACCACTAAGAATTAATGACAACACGATTTGACAGTTACTGTCAAATCGCTCATTCATTCTTAGTTCGGGTCCGGAACTAATCGTAAGTCCGTAGGTGATACGGGGTAAAATACGCCCACAATTAAGCCCGAAACTACGGGTTAAGGGAGTAGCCCCCCTGACTCGCACTTGTCCGGTTTTTTTCCGAGCATTAGGTATCAATCAAAAGTACACTGACAAAAAAGGCTAAAAATCAGTTCTCTCAACATTTTATAGAGTTATGCGGGAACCTATTGAACAGTTGATTTTTTTTGCTTTGTCTTTCGTCATATCAATATAAATTAATTTATTGTTTTTAGCGAAAATATGATAAATTTAATATATAACAAAACATTATTCATTTGGTACAATTTGGTTTGAATTCATTAAAATAATTCAGAAAGGAAATATTTTGTCCATTAGGTACAGTTGATACATTTATGTAGGTACCTTTTTACCTGCAAAATTGATAGGTAGCTGGCATTTATATTGATTTTCCTCAAAGCTATGTCTTGTCTGTTTTAGCTGTCACATATTGACAATGTTGATTCATTAAAATTAATTTTACACCTATGATATGATTTCTAGTAAATAGAGCGAAATCAATATGCGCAAATGTGTTTTGTAATAGGTATATTATGATAAATAAAGTGCACCTTCTATCTTAAAAGAACAAATAGTAAACATCCGACTTTGCAAATAAAAAAACACTTCATAAAGTAGATCTAAAATACATTTTGGAAGTCGTTGTTTCTGGTTACATTTTTTCGTTTTTGACAAATTTTGTATTGTATTTTCGTTTTTTTTTTAAGTCGATTAAAAACTAATATTTTCAACAGATAAAAACTAAAATTTTCACTTATAGAAAGCTGCACTATCGCAGAGAGGCCAGTAGGTATACAGTGGAATAGGCCACGAAAGCAAAGAAGCGGAAAAAGCTACTTATTAATTTTATATAGGCAGTAAAATTAATGATACGTAATTATAAGTATTGTTACGGTAGATTTAAATTCAAACTGTACCGCAACAATAGTAAAGATTCAGATAAAGAGAGCCATGGGGACGTCCGCCAACCAACACGGCTATCTTTGTGAAGCTAAATCCAGAGAGAGAAGACCCAAGTGCCTGCAGCAGGAGCATAATAGAATCTAACCATATGTCATCATCACCATTTTCAGCCGAAAGATGTCCACTGCTGGACATAACTCGGATGAGTTATGTCCAGCAGTTGCAAGGATACCAGGTTGCAGCAAGGATGGACCGGTCCAGCCGGGGATTACGGAAGTCGCATTTGTTCCCGCGATCCCCTGCGTAGATGGAAGATGGAACACCGGGGTGGTTTTAGTCAGTAAGAGTCTGACAGACCTGTCCGCCCGCCCCAGGGCGGAGGACATCCATGAGGATGGATTTCCCCCCGACATCAAAAAAAAAAAAGGATGGACCGGTTGATGAAGCGACAATTGTATAATTGTCGCTTCATCAACCGGTCCATCCTTCTTCATCTATGCATTCAGCTGACCATAATGTCTGTATAGTTATAATGGTACAACTAGAGGTCACAAGCCAAACATTAGCAAATTATCCATTTACCACAATCACATAACAATATGCAAAGCAGTAGTAAACATTGAAAATCTCGGTGTTATTGCGCTATGTATGTCAAGTATTCTGCGCGCGCGCACCGGCTGGCCAGTTAGAGAAATTACCGCTTCAAGTGATTTAGTAGCGAAGCGTACAACGTTGCAAATACTCTACTATGACTGAGTTCATTACTCGCTCGGGCTGACAACTAAATTGGTGCAAAAGTGAAAAACTAACTCGGTGATAACTTAAAAAAAAAACTATCTACTTTATGGCACATGTTGGAAAGACTTCTCCACAATAAACAGCACTGAAATACATTCAAGAAATAACTGGGCGGATACATATGTTCCGCCTGAACGCTTTCAAGGGTACATAATGTACACATGTATTATCTACTTACTATTACAACTAGGTTGAGAACCAAGGTTACCGACATAGCCCGAAGGATTGCCAAACTGAAGTAGCAGTGGGCAGGGCACATTGCTCGCAGAACAGATGGTCAACAATGAAGGATAAACAATCATAATTTAAAACCGAAAGACGTCCACCACTGAACATGTAACTAACCCAAGAAATGCCACGAAAAGCGATCATATTCGTCTCGCATCCAGAATCAATTACTCTAGTTATTACAATCGAAAGTTTCCCAGCTGCAACATTTACACAGGCATATTCAAAGCTTGCTATTGATTCTCAATCAACACAGTGATGCAAGACACTTAAACTGTTCTCAAAATAATTTGATCTTATAAACTGTCAATTATTGCCAGACGAAGCTCCGACTCGGTAATTTTTACTACCACAGAGCATGAAAACGTCTCTGCGGACACTGTAATTTTAAAACCAATCTTGTCAAAAATAAATAAAATCGGAGAATTTACTCACCTTTTAAGTTATTCTTATATCTTTGTCACGCAAAATGTCATTTCAAGTACAAATTCACTATGTCGTGTCTTGTGAGTGACGTCACAAGCAATTACATAGTGCTGTCTCAATTTATCATAGATTTTAAAACGCTCACATCTCCGTCAGATATGAGAACCCGTAATTTTTTTTCTCCTGCGTTTTTTCTTTTCTCTTAGTTAAGGGAAATGCAATGAAACAATCCTATCAAATAACTTATTCTGACTATGGCTTTAACAGCTGAAACTTGTGCCTATCGCACATCGCTTGGGCAAGAATATTTTTAGTAATGGCATCCCTAGGTGCTTCCGATGCCGTTCTTCCGTGCTCTGTGCATAAAACCGTTGCATATTAAAAAGGGTGAAATTACTCATATTGTACGCAGATGCAGTACAAACCTATGAGTCATTTAAGTTATTGTTGTTTTGTTTTAAGAAAGTTCAACTTATGAGCTGTTTATAATCAAGTGTGTTTGTAACTTTATCGTTGTTGATGATGTTTTAATAGTCTCGGAAATATAAATTACTGTTTCATCAGTTTATGGGTCATTTGTTGTTGTTTTGCCTTTCACAGAATATGAAAAATTTCTACCGATATTTTAAGTTAAGAAGAAACTCCTATTCTTAAAAAAAAAACAACGGGTTGCACCCCGGGAGCGCCGGCAGAAGTGAAAACTTGAACATTAACGTTGTGCATTTGTGATATTTTGGAATGGTTACGGAATAATTTCGCACGAATTGCTTTAATTATCAGTATAAAAGTACTATAATGTATGTGGTAAAATACAATATTTATTTATTGCGCTATCGTACACAAACATGACAATTTATTTTACATTAAAAATGTAACACTTCAGAACTTTCCCTCCGTCTTACGAATTTCCGATCAAGTCACGTGTCCTGACGCGAGTTTAACATTTTTTACCCATCCCAAAAAGTGCACGCTAAAAAAGTTTTCACTTCAAAAATATTTTTTTTAATAATAGGATATTCTTCTCACCATATATGTAACGGCCAATTCGAGGCGTGCGCTTCATTCTGGCGTGAAGGCTAGGGCGCTAAGGCTAAAGTGCCCATGCATCATTGTCTCTATACCTAGTACATATAAAACAAAGATGCTGTCTTCCTCTGTCTATACTTTTTTCACAAATAGAAAGAGTGATAAAAGAGGAGGAGAGGAAGTTATTGAGTAACAAACACACATACATCCAAACTTTCGCATTTATAATATTAGTATAGATTTAGAATTTAATTTCGCCTGATTTTGTGAATTCCTATTTTCTAGATTCGTAATAATTATTCTGTGTGAATTAAATTACTGAAGTCATCAACTCCTCATCAAATTTCATAACTCCATACAATGTAACAAAGTACGAGTACCTACTTAATGCCAATTTAAATTTATTGTGTTTTGTTATGCAGACATTTGTTATTAAGAAATTCACACATTTAATTATGTGATGGGTAGTCATGTGGTTATAATGAAGGTTACAATTTCCTGCATTATATAACAAGTTGAGTTTTGAGGTTATTTTAATGGTTAAGTAATGAGAGGTTAATAGGTAAAGTTATAACATTTAAGAACAGAGTTTATGTCATCCTAACATAACAAGCGCCGCGCGTGGTGGTTTTTAATACAATTAGTTACTTACCTGTTTACAAGTAAACCTATGCTTTAAGATTTGGATTTAGTTTAATAAGAATAGATTATAAAGTGTGTATGCATTGTCAAGAGCCGAAAAATGCACTTGGCGGATGAACTGGGGCCTTACTATGAAGTCTTAAAACGATCATGATTCCGCTTTTAGAGAAAGACGGAGCTATACATAGCGAATAGCACTAACCCTTTTACATCATCGGAATTGGATTGCATTACTACGTCATAGTAGGGCAGCTGATCCACACGTTGAAGTATTGAATACCATATACGAGACCAATGAAAGAATGTTTGATGAGCGCGTAGAACGTCAGCCATTTAAATTCTGTAGTCTGACATCGGGAGTGGTAGGTAAACTTACAAATAATATTACTGACTTATCATAACTAACTCAACTCTATTCTTCCAGTGTCCCTTCAAGCTGCAGGAGAACATATCGGCAGGCGAGGAGAAGTTCTGGGTGGCCAGTACTGCTCGTCGGTCCACATGGAGGGTGTACGCCAATGCTACGGAGCAATACGTCACTGCAGGAGAAACCTCGTAAGTATTAGCAACCATTTGTACTTAGATTAGCAGGGTTTAAGGCTTTCCGAACTACAAATCCTCAATAATGGAAAGACATACCTACAATGGCGCCCCAGCTGTAACACCGTGGTACACCTCTCAATCTGCAACTATCAAATCATCCTATAGCAGTGCCCTGGTCGACAGAAGCTTTTCCCAATATGCGCCACAAATATTCCTGGGTTTCCGTCTTGTGCTGGCAGCCTGATTTTAGACACTTTTTGTGATACTACCATAACTAAAAGTAGGTTCTTACCTAGCCCTGTAGGTTCTTATACAAGAACTGTCATCGTCATCTGGGACCTTTCCTACAACTTTTTTAGTTTCAAAGTTGTTCTCTATGAATTAATAGGACTGTATTGAACCTTTCTCGCTTCCACGTAGCAATAATAAATCTACCGTTGTAAAAGCGAGAGTTTATTACGCAATAATCTGCGAGCATTGTCCTGTCAACTTTTCTTTGTTTAGGTAATAGCCGACTAAACATGTATTGAGCCAAAATATTTGTAGTCTTGATAACTTATTCACCACATACGGTCTTGAGAAAGTAAGACACGGTCTTTACTTATGTTTAAAGTGACAACGAGTGAGACGGGAAAACGAGATGGTGGGTCAATATTTACTTACAAATGAGTACTGTTATGTAGCCGGATCAGTGGACAGTTATTGGTAACACCTTAGAATTCTACATTTGCTTTCAAAGATAAATATTATGAGTTTACTTATTGTCAAAAAGTCCGAGGAAGGAAACGCCGAAAAGGTCTTCTACAGATTGTACTTCGGGGAGAGTGTCCAAACACTCCACGACCTCATCCCACCGGCCCCCTTCAACCATCGGACATCTAGACGCACTGCAAGTTACCATCCTACCTTGTTGCTATTCCACCAATTCGCACTAAACTTTTTCAAACGTCTTTTATAATGCACACAGCAAAGGAGTGGAACTCTCTGCCTGCGTCTGTGTTTCCGAACGCATACAACCCTAATCTCTTCAAAATTAGAGTGAACAGGCTTCTTCTGGGTAAGCTTGCTCCATCGTCGACTTTGTCTCTGTCATCTATGACATAGACTAGAGTCAAGAGCAAACTCAAATAAAAATAAAAAACAACCCTAGTGAAATGAAACGTGAAGACGTAAAAAAAAAAAATATCCATTTTAACCAACCTTTATAAACCACTGGTAACTTGGTATCGACTACAGAGTTACTGAAAAACTGCAGAACGTTTACAATGTAAACTTCTTATAATGTAGGTACCTATCACACAAAAGACTACATGACCTAAAGCTACAATGAATGGTCTGACGAGATATCACCTTCAATATTGAAATCATTACGTAGGTAAACGGATAAGTGATCACAGCTTTATTGGCCTTAAGTGGCTTAGTAATCAGGGTCCTTAGAGGCTTATCATCAATAATTTATTATGTCCTTGTTTGTGGTTGAAATTATGGACAATCAGGGACCGCTTGTCGGTTTTAAATAGCTCATATTACATGCAACTCTATCGCCCGGGATGAAAAGTATCTTAGGTGCCATTCGAGGACATGGTTCGCCAATTTCCCTCCAAATCCGTTCAGCCGTTAAGCCTTGAAGACCACGAGACCGACAGACAGACAAAGTGACTTTCGCATTTATAATTAATATTACTAATGTATGGATTAACAACCATCGAACATAAAAGAAAACGTGAGATAATCACGCTCTGGATAAAATGTATCGTAGGTAACTATGGAACTCCTTGACCTGAGGGTAGAAGAAAAACATACATAGCGTATTAATTGATAAATTACCAGCAAATCGTGGGAGTTTAATTGAAGGTACAATAACTACGGCGATTGTGTACGGTGGAATTACTTGTCATTGAATAGTGCATAATTAGAAATTTTTAAATACAATGCCTGTTGCCGACAGTGAGGTATTGGCGAGATTCTATCAGTTTGCGCATATTATGAATATGTCAGTGCCTTCTCTCCTATCTACTTTGCCTTTGTCATGTCGGTTCATAGAATAAGGAAATTCAGAAGTCTAAAACGGGCCAAGTTCGAATCGGACTCGTACGCAATAGTTACCGAATGAATCAATTTTTTAAAATTGGTTTTCCTGATATAAGCAAAGGACTAATTGAGGCTTATTAATATTCGTAGAGAAGGGGATAGGAGTAAATTAGCTGTGACAGACGTTAAGTAGGTAACTTGTAAATTGCCTACTTGTCTACCGCGTGGGCAGTTTATCAAACCATTGACTTTAGGTATTGGTCAACGATAGGATATTGTGTCTCCGTTGCGGAACAGGCTTTTACGACACCTACGGGATGCACGGGTTCATCATTGCGAAGGTTGCGTGTGTAGGTTGGTACTGTTAACTGTACATGCAATTATCATACTGCAACTAATTACCTATGGGTGTGCCGTAATTATGCTGTTAGAGACACATCTACTAAATATGTATATAGTATATACAATAATAATTAATATTGTATATACTATAACATAATAATTAATATGATGATTAATATGTATTAGTTTATTTTTTTGTATGTTTAATTTGTGTAATTTATATATGGGCCTTAGTTGCCTGATAATAAAGAATTATTATTATTATAACAGACAAATTACTACTCACTTATAAATAATTTAGTTCCCAAAACATCTTCCTCTGTAATTTTAGAATAATTTTGTGAGATTTCTGGGCATGTTTTGTTTCGCCTAACTACCAATTTTACTTTATTTTTGGGGCTTCTGTTCTGTGCGTGCAAAAAACTATCCCTAATCGTTTCATGAAGGTTTACAAAATTTGGTGTATGGATATAAATGCTTTCTATAGTAGGCGCCAGATAATCGTGGAATAACGGTCATTGACACCTACAATTATTGACATTTTTAATTTGAAAAACGGAATTAATGACACAAAGCTGTCCCGAATCATCATCTCTCGTGATCCTTAACATTGTCTAATAATGAAAAACGATTCATATTTAATTGTTCAGGTACCTATGAACAGTTATTAGGGAAAGGTCAATATACTTTATTCCACATTTATCTGGCGCCTACTATAGTATGTATCCATATCTTATTCCGATGATCAAGTCCTTTACTGTGATCTGTTCAGATTGATTTTGCTAGTAAAGTAGTAGATTCTAATAACCCAAATTGACTTGCACATTATTCTCCACAGAGTTCTACGCGAAACGTGCTACTATCTTCATATTTTTGACTGACCGACTTTGACGATTCAAGGGTGTCTTAAATGGTTTATTTGAAATAAATGCTGAATTGCTGTATTTCTAAAATTGCTTATGTTTCTTATACAGTGGCTTGCTGTGCCAACTGCGGCCGGAGATGGGCGAGTTCGGCGTTTACAAGCTGAACGCCTCCGCCGAGGGGTGCGACATCCGCACCGCCAGGGAACCCGTCGACATCTACTTGCGTGAGTCGTCTTCCTAGTTATATTATGAGTTAAAACTACTTCCCTTCAAATATCATAAGCATTGATGAGATATAAATGTACAACTACAATGACTTTACGTTTTCCTTTGTGGAGTTGACAGAGAGAATAGATTTCCATGAGCTCTGAAATAAAATCAACATTAAAATCCAAGATGGCCTATGAATAATTTATTTATTTTTCGTCTTGGGTGTGATTTTCGTGGTTTTCGGGGCCGCAATAGTGAAAATGGGCTCAAAATCAAATTCCAAGTAAGCCCCTTTTTTAGAACTGTAATTATCATGGTTATGGATATAACTGTTACGGTAAGTGTGATTAATTGAAAATCATTAATAATTACCGAGCATTATTAATAAATACCGAAAGTCGAGGTAAACATAACAAATTAATCACTTTTAGCGGCGATTATTAATAATGCAACATTTGTACAGATACATGTAATAAGCGTCTGACTGAAATCTACTTATTACGAAAACCTAAGGAGAGAAGATACCACTCAGCGTGGTCGTAGTCGGCGGAGGCCCGGTCGACGGAGCCTCCTATGTCTGGTTGGTTTAAAAAAAATAACCAAGCCTGTCCGGGTCGGGGTGCCCTAAGTCCCAATACTGGACAAATAACTTCAAGTTTTATTTTATTTTATTACTTTTGTCGACGAGAGTAGTGAATAATTATTCATACTATACTAAAAGTGATGAATTTTAATTATATATTCACATTTACCAAATTATGAGGTAATTATTTATTTTTTTCACTTCATCACATTTACCGTACGAAGGAACCATATACAATATTTTTTCGCAGCAAATTTAATGGAAGAGCTTCTTCTACAGTCTTAAAGAGGACACCCCGTTATGCTGTTGAATTACAAAAAAGAGAATTATTGAATTTTGGAATAAATGCAAGCAACAATTTTATTGTATCAGTGTAAAACCTTGACATACAATGTAATCGCATTGGCCTTTTTCTTCGAAAGTTGATATACTTATCTGCGGGTATCATATATTATTTTTGATGACATCTCCATACGGCATTTTATGCCTTCAAATGGATGTGGTTGTCATTGAAAGATGTTGCATGTTTTCACCTACTCGATTTTACCTTTATTTTTCTAAAATCATTATTTTTTAGGGTTCCCTACCCAAAGGTTAAAAACGGGACCCTATTTTTTTTGGCTGATGGTACGGAACCCTTAGTGTGCAAGTCCAACTTACACTTGGTCAGTTTTTAAATATTTTCCTTTTGTATGTAGGTATTCCTAGTGCTATATTTCTTAATTAATATTTACCAAAGCAATGAGTGTTGCTGTTACTTTAAATATTTCAAAAGACAACATAATAAGTATTATAAAACTCTTATTCACATACGTCACATACCTAACTTTAGTGGAATCTAAATTGAAGCATGTGGTATGCGGAATAGATCACAGTTATTTCACACATAATACGTACTATATTGTATTGTCTGCCTGTACGCCTCTGACCTATGTCATTGTGCGGCTGCAATGCTGAATGCCGTCTAGTTTTCCTCAATATGTTAATATCAAGGTCAGTGTACTAACCAGTTCAATTGTTTGAGGTGAATCAGTTCATTAAAGGAATATACAAGGTAGAGACGACGATACGACAATAAATCAAAACAGGCAATACTTGTACGAATATGTTGTCTTTTATCACAGATTTGATGTCACTAACTGCGACAGACTGCTTCGTCAGAATAGTAGTCACTATCCTTGACTAGTTTGAGTTTTTTTGACGTTTTATGCAATTGGAAAATTTATTGTTATGTTCGGTGACAGGATTTATAATAGTTTTAGAATATACCTATGGACCAGTATTACCAGTGTTTTCATTTATTGCCGTGTCGATGTCTCCACATTGCATAATCAGAGTTTTCCCTGATTTTATAAAACAATGAATTTTATATGAGATTCATAGTAGCTATTGATGATGTTCTAAAAACAGACTGGAATATATTGTAGAAAGGCGATCGGTTCATTGATTTCAACGAATCAGAAGTCAATTGAAGAAATTAGGTCACTATTAGGAACTTGTAGTCGTTGCATTAACTATCTGTCATTCTTCGTTTATTCCAATTCCTAGGCCAGTGTAAAAGAATTTCTTTACAAAAATCAAGGAATTGGTATTTCTACTTTGTATCCATATCTATCAGTCGTCATGATCACTTTCTTCCTAGAAATAACCATCTTTCACAGAATCCATTCATTTTTCATTTGTTTTTTTTTTGTTCATATAGGTACATATCTTTCTTGTAAGTATCTACTTTTTGTATTACATGCTCCTCAGTCAATCATGCATTTAAAAATTGCGAGCGTATTACAGTGTTGAAGATTTGACTACCCAGCTCATGCTAACAAGGACTTGTACCTACTAATTCAATTTCAATATAAATTAAGAAAACGAAAGCAAAACAACAGGTGGTGATCATCGCAGATTTATGAAGTAATAATAAATTGATAAGTCAGATTGAAACAGTCACGCACTAGAACTTGGAGAAAATCGTGAAAATGGCGTAACTAATATTCTGTATTGGCGACGATGGGCCTGCTAGTGAAAGTTAGAATACAAGTGCCGAAGTCATAATGGTGTTTGATTAGTTTTATCTCCGATATTGCGAAGAAAGTGCTGAGGAAACCACATCACGATCTGCAGATAGAAATAATGATTCTGATGTAAATAGACAATTATAGGGAGTACTAGCGGTTTTCCAATACTTTCTATGGTCGAAGTGCGTGTGCTATATTGGAAGAAAGTATAAGTAAAGATAACCGTAGTCCGTGACACAAGCCAAGTAGTTCCAAAACAAAATACTTAGTAATCAAGCAATAATGGTGCAATTTATGTGGCCCTTAATATTTGGTGTTAACTATAAACTCTAAAACAAGAAAAAGTAAGCCATTTTCATTGACATGCTTGCTATGAATTTGCTTTTTTCCCTATTTTATTGTTTGCTGCTCGACCAGATTCTAATGCAAGGTAATACCATGCAATGTCATGGACTTCGGTTTCGGTTCATTACGTGAGGAAAAAGAGCTTGACAAGTAAAACACATCGCGTGTTTTATTGCATATTCACTGTGATCTATTCCTACAGAATATGCAACGTAATCTTGAATATTCATAAAACCTGCCTCTTAAAACAAAATTGGCAACGGATCTGTTCATTGGAGCATCCTCAATTTCTGCGCGCTATCATCATATTAGATGTAGTTAAAATAAAAAAAGAATCACGACACGCGATCAAGTGAACATAAGTGGGCTGTAGTGGGCGTGAGGCGAAGCTGGCCCAAATCCTTTGTGAAGTCGATTTGTCTTGATGAGCATCATCCGCTGGAGACGAGCGACCCAGAAAAGAGCCACTGACTTGCCATTGTACTAGCGAATTAAAAGTATCCAACAAATACCGTTTTGAATGTAAATGTTGCTGATTTCGATTGACACTTCGTTTTGGCATTTAAATATCAATACCAATCATAATTTGACATGTTGCAGCTGTTTATTGTATTAGTCATGAAGTAAGAAATTAGAGCTTTCATAATTCAATATTTAATGACATTATTTACACAACAATCAATTAATTATACTTTCGATATTTCAAAACTTACTACAATAAATAAAATCACAGAACTCTTATCGTCATTGGGTGAAGACGCACTCTCTAGCCAAGTTGCTGTAGCTGCCGTACATTGAGTAGAAGAGGTCCCAGAACGCCATCCTCTGGTTTTGGACGCGGCTGTCCATCCTGATATCGGTGTCAATGACCAGAGTCGGTCTGTTGGTGGCAGTAACCGGCGTCCACCGCACTGGGATCAGGTCGGTTGTTTGTGGGGTTGGGTTTCTGAAAAAAAGAACATAGTAATATATAAGCAACCTTTTTTTGGCTTTGGATTCGGGGGCTTATTTAATTATTAGTACCTGGATGACCGAGGTTTGCTCGTTTTTTTTTTTGGTAAACGTTTTCTAAAAATGATGCCTACCTAGATCGATTTATCGCCCCCGAAACCCTCTGCATACTAAATTTCATGAAAATCGTTGGAGCCGTTTCCGAGATTCAGATTATATATATATATACATTTATACAAGAATTGCTCGTTTCAATTTATAAAAAACATTATGGAGCGAAGCTTTTGTTATTGCGTTCCTGCAAGAACGAAGTATTAATTTCATTTTTCAAGATCCATTGGGAATTTAGAAGTACAGTACTCTTAATATGATTTCTAAAATCCTCACGCGGTTTAATAGATTTATTGAAATAAGTCGTAACTTACCCATATTTTATGAAATTGGTCCATAAAGTTGTAATGCGGTCAGTTATTAATTGGTCATCCTCACTTCTCTTCAAGTTGACACCTTCAATGTCGAACAAATAGTTAAGTTCTGCTGAATGCCCTGCACCTTGAGCACCAGAACTTCCAACATAGCTGAACACATATTCATAGACTGATCCGACATTTTCTTCAAACAACCCTGATACTATTCTCTCTGAAGGGTGACTGAATACAAAATCAGTTTCAAAATTCTCTAATTCCCTTGCAACATATTCTGAAACAGGATCATATCCGATATAGAATCGCCTCACAAATGTAGCGGCGTTTTGTAACTGTAGTCCGTTGAGATTGAAATTATTTCTCAATTTCTCATAAAATGGATCCGTATCAAAGTAGTCGTTACTTAGCGAATCACGTTCCAGGTTAGTATAACCGATCAGAACAGGCGTATTTCTCACTTTCCTCGTGTTTGTAAGTGAGTAAGGATTGTTTTCAACAAAGTTTTCAATACCACTGAATGATCTTTCCTTGCAAGGGCCCAATTTAAGGTTTACTTCGTGAGCAGCAGCTGTTACTAAATCATGAGGGCTGCTTATAAGGAACTTCAGGGCTTCATCAGTGTCAGTCGTGTTCACTCCTAAATGCTGAGCGATCATGATAGCAGCGTTAACATCAGAATTAACAAACATGCCTTCACTCTGTGGTGTGCCACTCTCAACAATTGCTTTGTGGAACAATTTGGTGTTGTCAGCATACAAGTGTAGCAAAACTGACGCGGCGCCAGCATCTTGACCAGCAATGGTAACGTTATAAGGGTTACCACCGAAGGATGCAATATTCTTTCTGATCCAGCCCAGCGCTGCATACTGGTCCTTCAGACCCTGGTTACCAGGGACGCTAGGGTTATCAAGGCACATGAAACCGTATGGACCGAGACGGTAGTTAACACTTACGACAACCACGTCATGTCTGACTAAGTTCTTGACTCCGTAATCCCCTGCACTTCCTCGGACGAAGTCTCCGCCATGAATCCACACTAGGACTGGTAGAGGGCTGTTGGAACTGGCTTTAAATGGTACGAAAATGTTCAGACAGAGGCAGTCTAAAGTCTCACTACCAGAGGATCCCATTTGAGGGCATTTAATAGTCCCGTCGTTAGCATCAAAAATAATTTCTTGGAATGGTTGCCTGGCGTGAGATGGCTGAAAAAGAAAATTGTTGTTTAGTATAGTTTTGGTATAGAAAAAATAGCAGGAGCTTTGCATAATGGTAAATTTTTTTGGATGTTTCGTTGAAATAATTTTCATGTTCAGAATATTGGAATTAGCTTTTCAATGTTTTTCGATTATTTACTTAACTCTGAACCAGATCGTTGACTTCAAACTTATCTATCTACTCAATATGAGTGTTCGGAGATATTGCTTAGCCTTAGATACATATCAGCTGCCAACTATCATTGACTGATACTGTTATGAGTGGAATTACGTCATCATTCAAGGAATGTAAACTTAAGTAAACTGGACCTTGAAATAGTTTTTGAGTCACAAAAGGATATTTGCCTTTTGACTAACTTGTATGTTGGATTTCATGTTGGAGTTTTCCTTGGCTATAAATATGAAGGTATTATCTGGAATGATCTTAGTTCTTCACAGGGATCTATGCGATGGAAGCGTTATATTGAATCAGAAGTATGTATTTTAAAATTGTTATAACTTAACCATAAAATAAGTTCGCTAATTCCAACTTATTTTTTGCCTAAATTTCGTGTCATATTTAATAAATATTTCCTGTTTACAACTACTAACAGAATATATAGCATTAGGTATGTTCTTTGCTGTAACGCGTTCATGAAAAGAACATTTATAAAGAAGATGACACACTACTTTTTAATTATGAAACAAACACTTTCCATAGCAGTGGGGTCGATGCGCTCATTAAGGCTACCAATAATGTCGATACGATTAGCTCATTACGCAAAACGCAAATATGACACAGACGTTCTGAGTCAGTTATGCCATCTCTTTTGCCTAATAAAGAGGAGGATGAGAAAGAGGAAAGAGAAGATGATTAGGATTGCTTGTACATGTACAACTAAAATAGTTAAACGTAAATCAAGTATGACCTCTACAAGTTTCAGGCTCCATTTATTAAGAAATTAACTCCTTCAGATTTTGCCATTTTAAGCAAGCATGCTGTCCAATCTATTTACTGTTGTTTTCGGATCTGCCAAAGTATTGTATACCTTTTTACTTTTCTTTAGCCTCTAAAATAGATTCTCATTAACCTAGCTGGAATGAAAGGAATTCAAACACAAATAATATAGCTACGTTCTGTATTTGAAATCCTATTTCTATTCTTAGCCTGACATTGAACGGCGGGTAATATCCATTGGTGAGGTGTCGATGCCGAATTCTTAGGTTTAGACATTCTACTTACGCCAAAAGGATCTTCTGGGTCCACTTGAGCGTAGGGCACACCCAGGAACATGGAGTAGTCTCCATCAGTTGCCCTATGGCCTCTCACTAATCCTTGACTGCTGATAAGGACCAAGGGATCGACCCTGGGTTCACCAAATACACTAATCACAAAAAACAACACACACAAGAGAGTGTTCTCCATTTTGATGTAAAAGAATTCTTCTTATTTCGAGTATCTCACAAATACTGGTGACAAAAAAGAGAGTTTATCGTTATATAGTTATTTTATCTGGACGTTTTCGATGAGATGAATTCGGATTATGTTTATCGGAATGGTAGAGCGGATAGGCTACGTCACGATAAAAAGGCCGATGCTTTTGATTAATATTTTGCCTACTAACAAGAAACAAAAAGACAAAACGAATGTAAAATGTATCTGCCTTAACAATATCAAGATATCGTAATCCAACCTTTATCAGCACAGCATTGCATAATACCCATACGAAGTCAGTCTCATTTGCATGCTCAAATAGTATTGTGACCTTCATAAATTCAATAATTTTATTGTTATTGCCATCGATCTTGGATATCTGCATATGTGCAGGTTGCGATTTAATTGGCCCTGGCACAGAAACGGCTTATGACCGTTCAGGTAAATGCCATCGGCTACCCTATATGGGAGTAATCCAAATAATATACGTAAGAATAAAGGATGTACTGAGGTCGATCCAAATGCTGATTTTGTTGATGACACAAACGTTTGAATTGGCAATAGTTCAATGGCAAGGGTGTGGACGGTTGCAAGGTTTTGAATTCGGATTTGGATAAACCTGATTATGCTTGTGAATCAATCGATGTTTTTGCTACAACAATAAGTTAAAAAAGAGTCAATGGTTACATTTTGTGGAGGTTATACGAGTAGTAGTTGACGCACAGGCAGGGTATGGCCTGGACAAATTCTGACAAAGAACCTAATAACTATTGTAACAGGTGATCGCAATGCCAAACGTTTCTTATGGGAACATAACGAATTCAATAGAAATGTTTAGACTTGACAAGGCAGACGTTGAAACAATCGCAGACAATGATCTGTTGATATATGGATGAAAACCACAATTGTTCGGAGATTTGCTAGTTGATAAAGAGGAATGGGTCGATAAGTCAACAAATGCTGTACTGTTTTGGAATCAGTCGTGGTAGATATAGACATGTTTGTTGCATGAGGTTTATGAATGAATGTATGTATACTCTTTTCCTTGCCAAGGTTTAGTTCTCGAGTTCAGTGTCGTGGCTCACAAGGAATATTGATGTACCTACTAGCTTCTACCAGCGGCTCCGCCCGCGTCAATGTCGGAAATTTTCCCATGGGAACACACTCCCATAGCCTATGTGCTAAATCTCTGTGCCAAGTCTTATCCAGATCCGTTAGCCGTTCTGGTGTGATTGAGTAACAAACATCCATTCATCCATCCATCCAAAATTTTGCATTTAAGTAGTAGTAAGATTAGTTGAAACAGGAAGGATGGTCTGTAGAGCACCATTGTCCTTGCTGCTTAAAACACACCCAAAATTACCAATATTTCCCTAAGGCGTGTTAAATGTTATCACTATCCTCTTAGGGCTCTCCATAGTAACAATTAGAACGTATGTTCTACAGACAATCATGACGTAAGACAATAAGCTTAAATAACAAATTACTTGTACCTAAACTATTTCGTCTCTTCCACCAGCTCTTCTGTTGTTACTGGGCGTCTTGCTGGCGATATGGGTGCTGTACGGCATTGTGAAGCTCATCATGTCGCGGGTGAGGAGGACTGGCAAGCTGAGATATGGGGACAAGGAGCTGGCGATACAGCAGAGGTTGCGAGCGCTGGATACTTTTAGAGGGTGAGTTAAGATTTCCATGTCTATCTATCTTTATGTGTAAAAATCAGTTGCCCCGCGATAGTCTCGCAAAAACTAAAAATTTACTCAACAGACTTTTTTATACTGAAAAAAAACACCAGGTCATCTAATTTACTTTTAAAATTAACGATAGTCAAATAAGTACAAATAAAAAAAATGCTTTGAAATAAAGGAATTTTGGTTTAATGAGAAACAATAACAATCATTTGTAGCACCAATTAATTATGCTACTAATTTATAATTAGGCCCAATACTTACTACTAATTTTTAAGCAACGTTCGAGATGCCAATGTGAACTTTGTTGGTAATTATAGGATTCGATGCTATGATAACACCCAATTTCAATTAGGGCTTTGTCTATTATTTCTAGTCCCGTGTCATTGGTTCGCCAATGAGAAGATTAAAAGAACTTTTGCAAAACAATAGGTCAATTCTATAGACAAGGCTTTCATATACACCTACATAACATCTGTGTTAATTTCGAACCTAGCACAACCAGAAAGACTATGCGTGTGAATAGCCCTATTCACACGTTTTTTTTGTCGATTCTGTATACTGATTTGGGTTACTTAGCGTTTTTAGTATAATCTTACATTAACTAAATGTGAATACAGAATTTGTGAAACCTTTCTATTGCCATCGGGCTAAATGATTTCATTATTCATTATCGATATCTTTATCCCAAGGGAGCAGCATGTTTTCTTTTATTTAATATTTCTATAGGCTGTCAATTTTAGTAGTGACCCCTTTCTAGTCATATTATTTTTTAAACATTTACTCGTAGTGTAATTAGCTTTGCAAAAAAACAATTAACATCTATTTCACATGGGCCTACATGAGAACTTATAAGATATCAGAAGCTAGAGCACGGTTCGAATTGGTCGTTTCCTACGGAGAAGAACCGGGACGAAACACCACGGCTTCCTTTAAAAAAATGTAGATTTTTACAATGTTTCCATGTTAATAGGTATGAGAAGGCAGTGTAGACCAGTCAGTTATTATCAGTAGTCTAAGTATTCGCTTAAATATAATCATTTCCTAAACAGGATGGCAATCGTCTTCATGATCTTCGTGAACGATGGCGCTGGTGGGTACTGGTGGATGGAGCATGCAACGTGGAATGGCCTCGTGGCTGGCGACCTTGTGTTCCCTGCCTTCCTCTGGATCATGGGCGTCTGCATCCCCCTTTCTGTGAAGAGCGCTTTCGCTAAAGGCGTTCCCAGATGGAAGATTGTTATGCATATCGTCAGGGTAAGATTCATTGCTATATTTTATACTTTCCAATAATAACTGTCTATAAGAATCTCACTAAGCAACTCAATATGATTTGCTTTATCATAGCAGACTCATAGACTCCTTGGCATTGTTGAAAATCGGCAAATTTTACAGGTTTCTCGTCAGGAGCTGGGATAGTTTTTTAATGCAAATTTCCCTGAATTAAATATCAAGCTATCATCACATACGGTGCAGTTGATGTTAAACAATTTCAAAAGTAATAATCCCAACTGCCGACATCAGACAATTTAAACCCGAACTATTATTTTGAACAATTCTTATTCGCATTGTTTTATCACAGCATACGATTATTATTAAATGGGACCTCCATTTAATAATAATCGTATGGTGTAACTCTTGTAACAGAACACTTACGTAAGCAGTCAGCCGACAGGCGCGCTAACTGTGAAAGGGGTGCTTAAGGTCAACCTTTAGAACCAGTCTCGTTATATAAAAGTTACGCGGATCGATGCGTATGCGCCTGGTTTCAGTTGTCTTGTTATTTTAATGCAGCTCAGTGAATTTCTGATCTCACCAAATGGTTATTATATGATAGAGCTTTTGCTTGCGACTTCGTACGCGCATATCCCGTTTTCCCGTTCCCGTATAGCCTTCCTCATGGTCATGAATGTGACTATCACTTATAAAAGGATTTTCCAAATCCGACTGGTAGTTCCTGCGATTAGCGCGTTTAAACAAACAAACAATATTTTCATCTTTATTATATTAGTAGAGGTTTTGTTTCAGTCTCTTGAGAATTATTGTAAAAGTTTGTTTGGTCAGTTTAGCTCTCAAAAATTAAGGTCTGCGAAAGCTGCACATGATTTTTATTAGCTTTAATCATTCTTAATGATGTTTTATATATTATATCCATCATGAGTTAACTCTGCATGGTATTCGTGATTGACCTAGTCGGGGTGTCCCGAAATATGAACGTGAGTAAAACCGTTAGACACAATGTCAAGTTTTAAGTCGGTTTACCCTTTGGATTTTATTCAATAATGCTTTTAGAATTAGTCCGTCCAAGAAGTTTTTTTAACTAATTAGAGGTTTTTAGAACAATTTAGCATCACTGACTGCCTAGTTCCACGAATTGATGATTTTAGGAGCCCATCCTTTTGTGCACATAAAAATGTTTGATTTGAAATTGATAGAGATAATACAGGCAACATTGCAAGAGTGAAATTGAGGGCAAAAGCTTATCTTTAGTAGGTTATTTAGGTACCTATGCTTGGGATGGTTCATGTGCAAGTGATCTCTGGGCATGAGGTCACATCGGTTCCTTGTGAAAGGCATAGCTGCATTGTAGTTGTGATTGTGATGTAAACACAAGATTAAAGTAGGCGAGTCGAAATCAAGAGGTGCGCCGATTAGATGATCAGCTCCTTGGTAGTGAAAAGCATTACCTACTTACACATTTTTGTCTTTTTCGATAACTTGCGATAATATAGTTTGAGATATAGTGACAGTGAAGATAAGCAATAGGTTGCAAAAAGAAAATATGTTCAAAATATGTTTTTAAAATAAAAAATATGTTAAATATGTTTTTGATTTAAAATAACGTACACTTATCAAATTACAATTTTTTGTTAATTAACTTGTTACCGATAATAAATACGAAGTTATTCAACAAACATTAGAAATGGTCGTTAAGCAGCGCAATCAGCAGAAGAACCTCGTGTTGCTTTTAGCTTTTTCTCGAATTTTCTTAAGCAATAAAACGGTTAAATAATAAGGAACTAAAAATTATCTCACACTTAATCGGTTTAACTGATTAGTGTGCTCTTCAATAGACACAGATATTTGTATTCATCGCACGCGATCCGTTCACTTTCGTTGCATCACCCAGACTTCCGCATTTTGTCTCATTGTGTACCTTGATCAGATCTCCAATGCATACAAGTATCACATCAGCGCACCCACTGCTAATGCTAAGTCGACTTTTTGCTACATATTTCATTGGAAATTCTGTTTGCGTGATAACATCTAGATAGCTCTCTCCGCCTCAATCTACAACATCGCTATCCACACCATCCATATCGTCTTTTACTCGTTTATTTTTCTTTACTGAGTAATCATTACCGTCAGTGTATATCACATGCGTGAGAGCAACGGGAACACAACATTTTATACTGAAAGCATCGTTAGTTGTTCGATATAGTGACCCAGTAACGGACATGGCCTGGTTTAGATCGCAGAGGAGGCTGTTACGATTCGTGTAGAACAATCGGCAAGTGCCGGTGACATGTGATTGGTGCATTTAGTTTTAATGACCGTTATTTGGCAGATGTGGGCTCTTAAATTAAGATATAATGGTCGGGGTATCATTCACGGCTATTCTTTTAATTGGTCTGTTTACAACTAGTCTAGTTATCCTCATCTGATTGGGTTAGAATTGTTCTTGTGCGGATTAGTAAGCAGATGGCTATTCTTGTTATGTTAAATGTTGTTTGTTGTTTCTTCTCTTCCACAATTTCATTGTTGGGGTTATCGCATTGTGTTGCAGAGTGACCTGGAGTTTTGGAGGTACTCATGAACAAATGTTTATACCCAGTTCAGCGTAAATCATCAAGTACCTGGAAAAGAAATATTACTGATTTTAATATGAGGTGCTTACGATATACAAAGGTTCTCGGCAATATCTACTTAAATACCATCATACATTTTTCTTTTTATGCTTCACTTGAACAATATGTCGAGCCTAAATACTTATCTTCAGGCTTGTCATCAAAGTGGATTGTGATCACAGTGTGATCGTCATTTATCAAAGTACCACGTAATTCGATTCGATCCATGTATGGCTTTTCTCAAGAGGTTTACGCAAGTGTTATACAAGTGACATTGTGAAAAAATATTGTATCCGATTAAATTTTTCAGTCTTTGTTATCAATGTATTGTTAACTGAACTACAAAGCGTATTTTTTGAGCGTTAAATTAAAGCTATTAATTTGATACTAGTGTATTGAAATGGTTGGACAAAATTGTTATTTTTAGAGCTTTAGTAACAAAGTATTTTAACATTTCTAAAAGTCTAGATTTCTTAAGCATCGGAATTGTGAAACGTGCCTTATTTGACTGTTATTAAGGTGAACAAGTCCAAGAGATTGGATGGGCTTTTACACAAAAATAATTATGTGCTTGGACGGAATATTTTATACATATTTATTCATTTACACATTACGCACACAAATGCACAGAGGCGGACTTAATGCCATAGGCATTCTCTACCAGTCAACCTTTGGGTGATGCAGAAAATGGTATATATTGTTTCCAGTTTTATAGTAACTTCGTACGCGCATATCCCGTTTTTACGCGTTCCCGTAAGAGTTTCGGGAAATCCTCATTTAGTAAGCACTCCCCTGCATTCCCCGAGGAACCTAAATGCCAAATTTTAGCTTTCTACGACTAGTACTTTCGGCTGTGCGTTGTCTGTCAGTCACTCAGTCGCTCAGTCAGTCAGTAACGGAAGAATTTTATATATTAGGATTTATTACATGAGGATGTCAATAATTTTATCCTTATGCAATGGACTCCAATCACAATCGCTAACTCTTGAATTGCAACACGGATGAACTTCTATTGTATTAAAATGTTGAACAATGCCAGAACACATGTCAAATTGAATCTCTGGATCGATATACATGTTTTTGTTCTCTACGAAAATAAAATGTCTGTTAAAAAAAATGTTTTAGTAATTTATGAGGGTTTGATAACTGATACAGTACATACAAATGCAGATGCGGGCATGACACATTAAAAAACATGACAAGGCATCGACTCCCCGCCATTACTCGCCACTGTGATAGATATACATATGTATATATGTAGGTATATCCTTTTTTTATACCAGCTTCTACTTTTATCAAGACAAGCCACAATAACAGAGTGCATCAGTAAGCCGAGATCTGTTCAGTATTGATGAGTACTCGCAGTTGAGTATTTAAGGAAACTTAAATTGATACACATGGTTAATGTAGCGAAATAATGTGCTAGACTACTGGTTCACACATAAAAGCTTGGCGGGCTACACTGACCAATAAAATATGATTTGTTCCACAATGAGGAGGACAAGATTTCATCCAGTAATTGGTCATAATGGCATGCAATGCTATTTAAAGATTTCCTTTATATTTAAACCTGTTTTTCCTGTTATTCCAGCGCTCAGTAATAATGTTCCTACTAGGGATGTCCCTAAACACGATCTACGGGTCCAACATGTTGTATGAGCTGCGTATCTTCGGCGTCCTGCAGCGTTTGGCAGTGTCGTACCTCATTGCCGCCGGGTTCTACGCCCTCACGGCGCCCAAGTACTACACTCCTCCGCGGGTGAGTGTAAGAAATAATGATTTTGTTTATGCTTTTGTAAAAAGCTGAAGGTGATTGCCGTATTGTAAATATTTTTACAGGTAAGGAATGTTTCAGTGCTTATGCTTATTGACCTATGCATTGCGTTTCTTCATCGATATTACGATGAGTCGGTAGGTACATCAGATGTTGCTAAATTGAACGGAGGTATATCTATCATCAGATCAGTAGTGAAAGTTCTAACTGTGGACTAAAGGCTCCCACAGAGAGGTTTGAATCAGCGTCATCGCATAGTGCGGGATTGTCTGTCGTACCTTTAATGCTATTTTCACTTGTACTAATTAAACGACAGGTACTTACAGTACAACATTATTTTCTTAATGTCCCTCGGCAATCATCGCATTTCCGAATACAAACGTGTTTTGATCAAAACAAAAATAAAGTACTGGTAGAACTGAATTCAAATTATTATACACGATAAATCCAATAATTGATGGACATGGAAATTAGCATTCATTTGTATTAGGAAATGCGATGATTGCCGAGGGACATTAAGAAAATAGTTGTAATAACTTATAATGAACTGTTGCAGAAAAAAAAAGAGTGCAATGCAAAACATTTACTAGCCGCGTAGAGTAAGTGAAAATGGACACAAAGATTACAAAAATAGGTTTCGAAGTTGTAGAAAAGCCCACATTTTTAATTTTAAAAAAAATGTTAACCGTAGACAGACAGTTAGGCTATGTTTTACCAAAATTAAGTAATCCAGTCGTTGATTCAGTCGTCTATAGGTACTATACATGTATAAAAAATAAGGTTCATGAAATTATGTGCTACATACACTTGTACATTAGATTGATTGAAGTCAAGGTTCCGTTCACTTTCGCTTTAATTAGCATTCTCAAGTGTTAATACACTGCACTAGATATTTGTTATAGATAAATTCTTAACTATATGCCTATAAGTGAACTGTAAATATCCGTATGCTAAAATAACCGGAATATTGGAAGCCAATTAGAGAGATAAAATTACCGATCTTTTTAATAATTTATAAGAAGTTAATGCAAGTTTAAGCATATTTACGCATTTTCTGTGAAAACCCAAATCAAATTAGCCAATGTTGTGCCACTGCTGGGCACAACATTGCCGCCATAGATTCCGCCATTTTAAAAAATTCGTTCCTGCCTTAATCCTGTCGCGATGATCTCGTCGCGACAGGATTAAGGCTGGAACGACTTTTTTCACCATCAGGTTTTCAATGTTATTTTACTTGCAGGGTGCTTGTGGCCAGGCCCTGAAAGACGTGTTATCGTGTGTATGGTGCTGGGTCCTGGCAGGAGTCCTGGTGGCAGCACACAGCGTTATCACCTTCGTGGTTCACGATCCTGATTGTCCAATGTGAGTAATATTGCGGAGAATATTTTTTTTACGATTCTGCTGAGAAAGTTTTCATTAAGTTATTTTAACTAATTTCTATAATTTCTTCATAAACTATGCTATCATTGCTGCAGAGCTTGCGGAGTACCTATTACACTATTTTGTAGGTAATATTCTATAGTATTCATTATTTATAAGGTAAACAAGGTTTTCATTATGTACAAACATAATACACACATTGCTGTAGCATGCAATACTATTCAAGACAAGCATGATTTTTCTCAGAAATTGTTTTTGTTTGTCGTCACTTTATTTGTGCCTTTCCCGTAGTGGTCCGCTTGTTGATTACCACTTCAGTTTATTATCATATTCATTGGATATTCCTTTCCAGGGGCTACTTGGGACCTGGTGGTCTTCACGATGACTGGGTGGCGCGTAACTGTGCAGGTGGCGCGGCTGGCTACATCGACCGCATGTTGCTGGGCAGGTCACATGTGTTCCAGAGAAGTGATGCCGTTCGCGTTTACGGAGGAGATCCTACGGACCCTGAGGGACTTTTAGGTACGATACTCGATGAATACCTGCCTCCTGAGGTCTCTAAATGTTTTATCTGAATAGCAGGTTGTCTAAATGAAGATTTTACACCTAACTTTGTGTACCTACTTTCTTCTGCAGCTATTAGAGTTTTATGAAGGAATGCTGCTAAAACCTAACCTTTACTACGGTATTACTACTGTGGCTTATGGTATTTCACATCATCTCTAGTAGTTCTGGATAACTCATCAGACTGATAATTCAAAATAACTATTAATCTTAACTCATACACGGCCCGGTATGTTGTAAATTCTTGAAGTCAAACCTTCACTCGCGTCAGGAAAAACTTCACTTGCGTCAGGAAAAAGCATCTGATGTGCTAGCAATAGGTTAATTAAATTAAACTGGATTGCGGTCACTCAAAAGGATGTGTTTCTCTCCAGGATGCCTAACATCAGCAGTGCAAACACTTCTGGGCGTGCAAGCAGGCGCCACAGTCCTGCTTCAGCGCTCCCATAATGCCAGGATCTCTCGCTGGCTTGCATGGGCTCTGGTCTTCGCTCTCGCTGGGGCATTGCTAGCTGGATTCTCCAGGGAGCATGGAGTTGTGCCCATCAATAAGAACCTTTGGTAAGTTGAGTTAAAGCAGAATGATATCAGGAGTCCAATCTATCAACCAGCGGTAAAGAAACTTTCTAAAAGACAGGTGTTTTGGAGGTCAGATAGGTAGTATATACAAAATACTGGTATTTGCCTGATGATGGACGGACTAGACAGTTTGGTTACCTATAGATCAAACGGATGAAACCATTAGCTCTGATCGATTTGATCCTTAGACCATTAGGTTTAGAAATTAAAACATAACAACAACAAACACAACATATAGAAATTATATTTTTACTTTCCAGGTCAATGTCATTCGTCCTCGTGACATCAGCGTGCTGCCTCATCCTCCTCTGCTTCTGCTACACCCTCACCGATGCCTGGAGGCTCTGGGGAGGTGGACCTTTCAGGGCCCCGGGGTTGAACGCCATCGCCCTCTACATCGGCCACTCTCTCTGCGCCCATCTCTTCCCCTTCCACTGGCGTGTTCCGAACATGAGGACCCATGCGATCAGTCTCGTTGAAGCTGTTTGGGGGACAGCCCTATGGGTCATCATCGCCCATGTTATGGCGAAAAAGAAAGTGTTTATTACACTATGAGAAGATGTGGAAATATTTTATGGAATTGATTTTATTTACCTTTGTATTCTTCACAAGCTGTAAAGATAAGAATGATTAAAGTTCTATCAGACTCTTGACTGCTACATCATCGTTTTTAGTAAGAAGGTACCTATTGTATCTAATTTTGCTTTCAATAATTCGAAAATGAACTTTTATTTTCCTTTGGTCAATATTTGTCAAAGGCAGAAATATTTACATCTGAATGCGAAAAAAAATTGAGAATGATTGATCATAATATTAAAACCAGTTTCTGTAAACACTAAGAAATTCTAAATAGCCTACACAACATTCATTTTTTTCCAAAATACTATAGTTATTTTATTAAGATTCTATTGTAATAATTTTATTATAATTTGAACACTTGTATTTTAGGAATTAGGTATTATTTAAGTGTAGATATTTAAACCAAGACTGAGCGATAGAAAAACCATAGGTGCTCCGATAGTGTTCTCAATGTAATCTTTTGGTTTTCACATTTATTGTACTAATTATATAAAAATCTAGTCTTAATTGCGCATTTGGAAGATTTGTCTATGGATTTGTATGTGAGAGCGACTATAAGTAAGCTTGATAAAAAATTAAATGATTACAGATAAAAGTTCTTTGAATTATTCATTTTACGTAGATTCTGGTTATGTTGATGAGTTGTCTTGGCTGGACTTTTGTTTTACCTTAAGTTAACTCAACTGCTATGAGTAAAGTCACCAATATGAATAGCATATCAACCAGGTAATGCTATAAGAGATGCACTTAAAATTCTTTACTAATATTATTAATGGGGCCAAGTACACTGCCCTACAAAACCCTTAAGCCTATGAAGTATAATAAGATGACAACTTTATCAACAGGTTGGAATGCTAAAAGAATAAACTAGAGGTTGACTAGGAAATATAAAAGAAACAATTGATATTACAATATTTGACGTTTTATTAGAAGGGTGACAGTAAAATCCGCAATGTCATTGAAAAATAATAATAAAACAAACGATTCAACAAATCATGACTCAAAGGTAACGTATAGTTTTATAACAAATAAAACTACCAAATAAAATTACTTTATAATGAATAACAAGACGCGATTGGCCCCAGTCGGGGCTCGCACATGCGCACAGATTACGATCCATCAGAGATCAACAACTCGTCTCAGAACAAACTCATACATGCAATCTAAACAACCTCGAATGAATCGTAACATTGTCACCCAAATATGTATGGTGCATACTAACATATAAAAGTAAGTATGTTTGGCATTTCGTTTACATTACAAGTTATTATGACATAATAAGCCCGGCGCAAGCGCACCTCTTTCATATATTAATTCCATTATAAGTTAAATATATTACTAAGGTCAGTTAATTCATCATAATTCCTATTAAATCACTTTTGCAGACGGTAAATGCCATATTAGGAATTGAATATTTCATATATTTAAATAATATTATATCTTCTATAAAGGATACTTCACTATCGATGCTTATCCCTTTAAATCAATAGCTGACAGCAGGCACACTTTGCAGTTTCAATAATAAACTTGTATGTAGGACCGTAGGTACTAACGATACTTTTAACTAGAGACCTAACTTGTATAGTGATAAAGACATGTAAAACAGTGTTTATAATATATATATTTCTAAAATTTCCTTAGAAAAAATCTCTTAAAATATATCTCAATTCTTTAAACGTTCCCCGCTGAGACAGGGTTATAATAATGTTGATATATTAATTCAGCGCTATATAAATAGAACATTTTCTTAAATTACTAAATAGGAAGAACATTTACGAGTGTATAAGAGAACAAATTAATTGCACAAACAGTGAAATATTAATACGAAACAATGATATTACCTATATACAGGCATTCAGGTAAATATAATTTTTAAATTTAGGGTATTTACATTTTTGTCTATTTTCAAGTCATTGTGTAGAAAGCAACATCTCAGCTAATATTAAATGATTTTGCATAATTATATGATTTAATTAATTATTTTAGATGTTACAAAGAATGTTGACGTCACACTCTAAGATTGACATTGAAAACCGACTTAAAAATTTTGAAAAACTAACATTGATTGGCTGGTCACATAAAATTCAAACGAAATTTATAACCGCTCATTTTATTATATTACAAAATGTGTTATTTTGTTTAAAAGTTTGTTAATATAAAGTCGAGGCACACTAGAAACATTTGTTTTTGGGAACAACTCAGATTCGTTTATGAATTTGTGTAAGCACAGTGATTGCAAGAACCATTGTTGTTTTATACATATATGTTGCAGTACTATCACAGAATTGGCCATTTCATAATGTGGCCCAGGTTTGTTTAGGTTTGGGGTACTTAGGGCACCCGAAACGAATAGGTTAGTTTCGCAAGGAGTTTAAATCCGGTGGCCATATCATGAAGTCCATTACCAGCCATTTCAAGTAATATATTTTATGGCCGGCCACATCAAGGAATGGCCAAATTCTACGATATGGCGACGACATATAGAACAAAAATCTGCTTTCGTTTGTGAATCGGACTGTCACCTTAAACAAAAGTTTAAAGTGTGTTTCGGCGCTAAAGTCTACAATTATTTGTAATAAGTACTCGAGCTCACTTTAAGTCACTCATATTACTAAAGAAATGGAATGTTTAGTTTTAAAAAGAATGTTAGAAAGATCACTAGCAGCTTGTTATATAGAACTATCACGCTGAACCGGTGTAGAGTAGGCAGAGTTGGCAAGACCACGAATACACTAATGCAACGACTATTTTTCTGGAGATTCTGCTAGAAATTATTGTTTGAAATTGATTATTTATTAAGTTTTTAGGTGCCTTACAAGAAATTGGAGACCAGTCAAACAACCTGTGGGTTTTATATTAATATATTCTCTCTCTACCATCGGCTGCATGACATATTTTTCTGTCTCCGTTTTTGCAGGCAACCCTTATAGTTAAAATACTGCATGTAAATAAATGAATTATCTCATAATAGTTAGTACGTTATTCTCGTTGAAGGCATGCCATTATTTTGTACTTGTCGACAGAGCAGAACTGAGAATACAGCTAATGTTTGTATGGAGGCCTGCAGACTGCAGAGCGAGGCCCGGCGGTTCTACAATAGACTAGACATTAACCGAAAACACTTGTCACACAAATCGGTTTAAAATAGGTCCACTATTAGATACATAACTAACTTTATCTTAAATACAAGGTAAAATCTCTAGGACAATACACATTTCGCTATAAATGCAAATTCATGGAATTCAATATTAATCGGTAAGACAGACGCTGGTACACTGCTTGTCTTACATTATTATGCTACTAAGATTTCCGACAAAACAACGCACGATCTCAGTTCCATAGGTATGTTGTATACGCTATGTCCCAAACTATAAGTAGTCTCTATTGTTTAATCTAGTGTCAAAAATACCATTAACTTCATTAGGCGACGTGCAGACCACGACCTGTGGCGGCGTGTGTTCTACAATGGAGAGCCCACACAAGTACAATGTATGCTTTGGGTAACAATAAGATCCTTAATCCTAATTGCACATTTCATTGAAAACACGCATAAAATAAAACTTACAATCTATTTATCGCCGTTACAGCGCTATAATAATATATTACGAGATTTCAAACAACACGCGTAAATAACTATCGATACTTATCTAAACCCCAGTACTATAATTCCCTGTTATCAAGTCATCCCTCGCGTCTCGAACGAAAACTGTTTCAGAGTTGTATAAAATAAATATCTAGTGTGGCACTTGACAGTTTGTATACCGACGTAGCAGGTATATCGATCCAGCACCACAGAATACCTATTTACTAACAATTACAGTGAGCAACCATTCAAACGCTGACAGTTCTTTCCCCGGACACTTGTGTACGCGACGTAAATGTAAATACATCCAAAATATACATTCATTCCGTTATGGGACAGCGTCATACTTTGACAAACGATGCACTGTGAGAGGTCTCACAGCCTTGCGGGTCGCGCGAGCGGAGCACGAGCGGAGCGAGCGCGCTCGTGTCGGGCCGCGCGAGCTGAGCGAGCTACCTGTGACGTCAGGAGTGGGAGCGCGCGCGGCGTGACGTCAGGCGAGGTGGCCTAGTGACGTCACTTGCGGGCGCCGCGCGCCACCATGGCCTGCAGGGAGGCCACCTGGCTTAGCAGACTCGCGTTCTTCTGCTCGAGGGTATCTACCCTTTTCCTGTAGTCTGTGTTCTCAGATATAAGGATCTCGACCTTCCTCTCCAGTTGGTCCATGTATTCTTTCTTTTTGCGTCTGCTTTCTTGTGCTGAAATCTGGAAGAACGATTTGGTTTTAAAGTCCGGTTTTGCGACGGAAGAAGGAACTGTTCTACTTTTATGGTGGGTCGATAAGTACCTTATTCTTAATTTTCCTCCTGATCTTCTTGAGTGACTTCTCCTCTGCCTTGGTGAGAGGTAGGCGTGTGGGTACGGGGTATCCCTCAGCCAGTAACGTGCGCTTCTCTTCCTCTGTCAGCACGAGTGTGCCAGTCGACCCTTTCTGTAAACGGAGAAAGCGCTTTTATTAAAGTTGTGGTAAACTGAATAATCTTAAACTTTTGCAGAAACAATATTTTACCTTGATGTTGAGAGATTTATATATTTTTCGAAAGACCCAATCAAAAACAATTTGTGACAGTCTAACTGTCTGAATGCCTATCTAGTTTTTCGGCACGAACTTATTTCTAATAATAATTACAGATAATGAATATTTCATTGCATGCACAAGTTCCCGAAACGGTGGTCACTGTGGTTAATATTCAGAGGTAGTCAATCTTTGGGACACCTTTATTGCTTACCAGACATTTTAATGCCGGTATTTGAATCGGTTCGGTTTAACATTGGGAATTATTTGGTCAAATAAAATTCCGTACAGTTCAATAGAGAAGTTAAGCACGTTTCTACGATAGTTAATGTTTCGTTCAAATGGACTATTTAGATTCCAATTGGTGCATTGCATTTCTGAGAATGAAAGCGGGCCGTTTGTTGACCGCATTTTGATGTCAATATTCATTCGGTCGTCGGTAATCATATTCATCATATGCAAATGAGACAAGATGTTGAAAGGACAAGTACGTTAGACTTTCTTTGAAATATGCAATCTTATTGACTTTTGTTAGGAATGTTACTGAGATAAAATGTCAAGATTGCAGAAGATGTAACTGACCCTAATGAATGGGACTGGCTATGTGTCCAAAGCATACATGAGCACCATGAAAGATTGATTGACCATATAATCCAATCAGACAAAACTTTTGCTTGCAATTTATGCAAAGAAAGACTGTAAAACAACGCGTTCACCGTGCTTTACCCATGAACATCTCAACCTTAACTGCTGCAGCTGCTACTATATCTTGCATAGATCATTACCGGTTGACTGCTAATAAGCGGCGTGTTGATGGGCTGCCGAGTGTGGTGTGACACGTAGAGGTGCGAGCGACGCGCGGGCGCAGCTGGGGGCGCCAGTGGGGCCGCCGACGCCTCGTGTGCGGGGGACAGTGCTCCCTCACTGTCCGAGGATGATAGCGAGGATGGAGGCGTTGGCGGGAGGTTGAAACCTGGAAGAAGAGAACAAGATGGTTAGTTTATGCTTTCCAGAACTGCTGCTAGAGTTAACGATGCAGAACTGATCGCAAGAAAGAGGAATAACCAGAAACGATCTGGCATAAAAGTGGTTTGTACTAGTTGCATTTTGCTGGTATCGTGGCAAATTCACTTATACCCCTTTATTTCAGTAATTTTGTATCGGATCGTATAGTATTAAGCTTTAGAGATCTGGATGATCTACAACTCCTAAAGCTTTTGAAAACACACCCAAACAAGTTCTTGCCTACAAATATAAAGACTTTGCCTAGCCCTGTTTGCCCATCGTAATATTTTATTACAACATCTTCTTAGGTACACTTTAAATTCGCAAGCAACAAAATAAAAACAATGCTTACCTGAAGCCCCTGAGCTAGAGGTGACTTTGATGGAGAGTTTGTTAGAGTTGAGCGAGGTGGCGAGACGTGGCGCAGCGCTGAGCAACAGTTGTGGCATCCCTGCAGCGCCAACTTTCTGTAGCACTGCCTGTGGCATGTGGATCGTGCCAGTCTGGGATGTAATGAAGCTGATTAGACAAGTAAGAGAATATAGGATAGCGAAGGTGCACTAGTATTTAAAGACACTGGTGGATTCTGTATCGGTGAAAAAACTCCAATGTAATCAGAAGAACCCTATGGTGGTATGATGACGGTGATTAAATTGATATCCTCGCAGGATAATGGGGAACTAGTAAACTCGTAGTCAGATTGCCACCGTCATTGCTATCGAGCAACTTAATAACAAACTTTAAAAACTTCGACAAGTATATTCAACTCAAGATTATTTAAAATACGACACACTGCAACTACGCAAAGTGGCTCAAGTAAAGGAATGCAAACTGCATTGTAGCGACTGCTTACTGTTTTACAATAATCGTTAAAGATTCCACTCCGGCGGTGTTCAACGAAAACCTCCCGAGTGCACGATTAAAGATAATAATTATCCCGTAATTACTGAAGAGCTCACGCACGCCATGGAAAATATGCTAAGAGCGTGTCTGCGGAGAATAAATGTTTTAGTTCCGTATCATTTTCTGATGTTTGAAGTTTAATGCTTTGTTGTGACCATATCTGGTATAAGGTTTCGATGTCTTTAGCTATTTTGTACATTATATGCATTTTATTGTAATTGATTGTAGTCATTTTGAGTTTTGAAATCATTGCATTGGTCTATTAAAAGAAATTCAATTTTAAAAATTAAATCAGGAAGTTATCATTTTTGCACAGCTAAGGAATCCTAAAACATCCGGCCATTTCAAAAAGCCCTATTAACATACAAATATGGTACAGGTGAAAGCTGCAAATTGGCACGAAATATTTGAACTCTAACGACCTTTACTTTTTATCGAGTTATCAGGTCGCGGTCGTGCTTATAGATGTAAACAAGTAATACAAGGCGTGCCCGCGTGCCAACCACCACAGAAAGTGCATTAGAAAGTGCTGAAATCGTAAATGTTAATGCAATTTTAAGAGTTCTATTTGAAGTGGAATGTAAGACAAGTAAGTGTAAGCAATAAATGTTTTTAGATAAGCCTTTCTTAAGAGCAAGAAGGCGTTTGACTGCTGTATATTGAATCACACTCATAAGTTATTTATTCATATTATATCTAGCCTAAAATGTCATTCTGCTGGGCAAAGGCATCCCTCCACTCCTTCCGTTGTTCCCGATTTTGTGCCCTGCCAATTCCTAAGAAAGACATCCAAGTCGTCCCGCCATCTCCTAAGTAATTCAATACAATTTATATTTTTACGGCATTTTAACTTACAGGTCTTTGCAGCACATAAGCCAGAATAAGCCCCACTGAATAAGCCAGAATACATCAAAACTCCCACTGAACCAAAACCAAGTAACTGGTTAAAGTAAATGATACTGACAAATTAAAATTAATCCTTTAAATCTAATCAAAACGAATCGGTCCCAAGACCCAAACCTTAAAAGACCCGATTCATTTCAGGCCTTAACAAAAAGAACTTCCTTACCGTGTGGTCAATAACATAATCCAGGTGTGCTACAGGTGTGCCAGGGGTAGGTGAGGGGGGGCATGAGGATGCGGGGGACTCTGGTTCAGACTTCGGTTCCGCCTTGACCTCCCGAATGGGGGAGTCACTGGACCGTCGTCGGCTGCTCCATGCACTCGCTGGCATTGCTGGGTAGCATTCGTCTTCCATGTCTGAAAATAATGAGGTGGAATATAAGTTAGGGAAGGACCAACTTTGGTATTTTGGTAACTGGCCGGTTTTCAACTAGAGGCTTCCAGGATTTAGGAGCAAACTGAAACGTGCAATCATGGGATGCTCTCTAAGGTGATATAATAAGTGGCTTTAAATGTGTTTTCTAAAATCTCTGCTCTAACCTCCAGCTGACCCCTGATCTATTCAAAGATGCTAATTCCTCTACGTAGTCTAGTATTACTGTTTAAGGTCTTCAGATGTCATGCGATTCATCATGTTTATTAATTAGGTGTTCGTCATAAAATTCAACATGAATTCCGATCTCAACCTTTTCCAGATGATTGACGACCACACCTATGTTTAACATCTGCTTAGCTTAGATAGGTGTGTTTATCTCCGTGTAATAGGGGACGAGTTTATTGCCATCAGCCAAGCAGCAATCCGGACTCCAGACTCCTACTGAGAATTTCTCCGATAACACTTTGCTACTACCAGATGACCAGACCGAACGAAGCAGTCATCAAATAAACATTTGTAAAAACGTTCACAGCTAACTTGCAGCGCTTCATCGCTTCGCTTCAGCGCCGTAAACACGTATTGCAACAGTAATATGCAGGTAACGGAATGGAGCATTTTGGTGGGAAGTGCGTTCCGACTGTTGCGTGATTTTAACACCTCACCGTTCATGCGGATGATTGTAGCGTGTGGTGTTTCTACACTAATTGATTCGGTATGATAAGTAAGCTGTTATTTGGGGTTACAGAAATCATATTCGTGGTACAGTCAGTACCACAATTAGATGACAGACTTTTGCATAAATGGTTGAGATTTTTTAGAAAACGAATCGATAGAATTTTATAATTCTTTTATTTACTTTGCTGAAATGGTAAAAATATAAAAGAAAAACAAAATTTAATCGATTCGTTTTCTAAAAAATCTCAACCATTTACGAAAAGGTGGGTGTACGTATGAGTTTTTTAAGTTCTGATTGTAGTTTTTATAAACAAAAATTGCTGGCAATTAGGCCAGTATAAACATGCCAGCATAGTTCCTGTTGCCATGCTAGTACATGACATGCCATTGTGCCATAACAAGTTCTGATTGGTGACTGTCACTATGGCAAGCAAACTACTCGAAAAGTTTTGTGCAAGTTACAGGCATGAGTATAACCGCCTTCAGGGTATTACATATCCTCTTAATTTTGACTGTTACATCATAATATCTTCATTTCCACATAGTTTGTAACCTACTTGGACACTCATCACAGTTACCTCTACGTTATCTAATCGCCTCTCATACTTCCAAAGTTCAAGTACTGACTTAAAGATTTATTTTATTTTACAATATCTTGAAAGATCGCAGTCTCTTACGTTGTGAGTAGTCTATTTTATCTTATTACTTAATCTGCATGGTGCATCGGTATGAATTTTGATACGGCCATAAATATCGCCTTACGTATAAATACGACATGATTAAAATGAGGATAAGACGCAATAAAACGTTCTTACATTGAGATGTCACTTGTTTTTATTTAACCAATAAGCACCATATCGCAATGTTGTTACAATTGAATTACTATTTCTCGTTAGCTACAGCTGTTTTGACTTTCACTCAGAAAAACAATGTTGGCTATTTATTCTTTTGAATTCGCTCATAAAAAAAAAAGTGTTCTCGAATCTTTAAATAGATGTCGTTGGGTATTGTTTAACCTTTTGCGTGTCTACCACAGATTTTTATCGTCCAATCCTGACCAAGCCCTTAAGTGTAACTGTCCGACTTAAGACATTTGGAGCATTTTTTCTTATGTCGAACTGTGTAACTTAAGACACGCAAAAGGTTAAATAAGTTAAGTTTTACAAAGCTTTATATTTATCTATACTAGAAAGGTTTCGGTACTTAAATAAAGGCAAACAATCTTGATGTGTCCTTTAATATTTTTTATTTAAAAGCTCAGTTTAAAAATTAAATAAAACTAAAAACCAATGTGTACCTTTATTTAACGACCGAAACCTTTCTAGTATAGTTAGATTTTTTTTTTATCGACAGGATTGCATATCCTGGATAATAAAACTAAATCTCCTTTTATACTGGCAAGAAGAGTCACAACTCGAAACATATCCAAAACTTAAGGTTTTTTCTGCATAATCCAGTAGTACTATTCTGTGAAATTTTCACCGCGAAAACTTAAGTAAAGTAAACATGAAGCGAGCTGTCAACCCACCCATTTCAAGTGGAATGGCAGTTCACTTCAAGCTCTCTCAACCTAAGTTTTCGCGGTGAGATTGGCAGAATTGTACAGCTGTAGTAAAAAGTCTCAACATTAAAGGTTACAGAATTCTCACTCCTAAAAGGTTAGAAGTAATGATACATTGTCCCAACGCCCACGAGTTTCAGGTTCGCCCGTAGTTTCCCTCAGTTGACTTTAATAGTTTGCGTGGGACGCACCTGATGTACCACTTTCCTATTATTCCCAGTTACACAGGTTTTATCTGAAGCTATTTTTGTACTGCGTGGGCCTGTTATTGTTGTTTGAAAAATAAAAAGTAACATTTTCCATTTTCTCTTTTCTGTAATCATTTTGTATCGTGGTCTTTTGTAAGACTGGCCAGGTTTTTAAATTTAATAAGTTTAGTTAAGTTTTATGAGTAATCACTAGTTTGATTTTTTTTTTATATTTGTATTCTGGAATGCGAAGTTGTACCTGCATTCATATTCTGCCAATCCTTTTCATTTGAAAATACTGTCTGAAGGACTAGTAGGAATTCGCCAAATAGATAACAATTTGGCGAATTCTTGCCAATCTCTTGATCCACTTTATAGAAAGTAGTCCGAGGTTACAATCCTTACTCCGGAGTCTTCCATAACTTGATCACTGTATGTAGCCTTACATACATACAAACGGTTGTTACCCACCGTTTTTACAGTTACATCATTGAATATTGAACATGAACGCTTGATTAACTCATTAAGTACAAATAGTTCCAGTTAATTTCTAGAACGGAATATACCTGTGAACGGCAAGTTTGGTAATTCACTAATTAATTTTAACGTTTAATCGTTGTTTGCTATATATGCTTTCTGGTTATTAGCTTGTGAATAGGTATGAAATTGACATTTGGGTACGCAAGTAAAAGCTGCAAAATGTTCAAAACATGACAAATCGGCTAGTTAGCTACTTAAGGTTACCAATCAAAACATAAAAAAGCAAAAATAACAGGACAGTCCAATTATTTTGTCAATCTTTGCTATCTTGTTAGAGCACAAAAGTAAATTTGTTACTTTTACATATTCCACTTAGATAATTTCATGAAGATCGAGAAATTTTAATTGAGGTAACAAGTGCGCGGAAGAAAATCTAATCAAGAACACGGAAACAAAAGTTACGGATACCATTTTCTACAATGTGAGTTCATAAATAGACTAATTGATCATAAAAATGATAATGAATCGAATAAATTACGTGTCAGGTGTTTGTAGAAACCTGATATCAGTCTTAGTAATAATTTAAAGTCTATGTCCGTTTCTTGATAATAATGTGATGGTAATTGATAAAATAGTTTGCAAGCATTACTATCCGCGTGATAAAAAGGTTTTTGATGCCATATCGGAGAAATTTCCCCAGGGAGTCCCTTGCTTGCCTTCGCTATTATAAGAGGCAAACAGAAAATGGTCCTATTTTTACTATAAGTAACATTTTTTTTTAAATGGGGCATGAATCATATGACAAAGCGACATTTCTGGGTGCACCTGGTGTAATAAATTGCCCTTTCCTCCTATTCTAGGACGAAGTAAATATAACTATCAGCATTGTCTTTCTAAATCATCGTTAGTTCCGTTCGAATACGTAATAGGCCTTAATGTCCCTATCAAAATAGCGACAAGTGAGATAGATGACATGATGATGTCGTCCATGTATAATAGATGATGTCACGATGATGTATGAGGGGACAGGACAATCGGCTGATTTATTGATAGAAGAAATGTTCATTACACAATAGGTAATGAGGTTTATGTGCAACTTCGCATAGACTAGCTTGTTTTTGAAATAATTTATGATCATTGGAACTTGATAGAACGCCTGATCAATATCTATGCGAATATTGCTATAGTTTGGAATCGATCGGCTTTTGTCATGGCAAATACGCTGATATTCTGTATAGAGGAAGCATACGTTTAGCGAAGAAGTAAGTATTTATGAGACGTTTGCTTAACTTGGCTTACCTTAGAAACCGTACCAGCTAAAAAACTTTTATAAGCAACCTCCATTCTTTCAAATAAGGAAATTACCATTAACTTTAAACGTTTCTATGAAGTGGCTTGACCGTGACTCCGTAGATTTAAAAAAGACACTTGACATTTCGAGATAAATCATCGGCCCATCGTGGTGCGTTAACCCGTGGTTCCTTTCACCAAAATCAGTTGCAAATTGAAGAGACCAACTGGCCATGATTAAATTTAATGATTGGTTCGGCATGTAACGGTTTGTCTGATAGCTATAAGAAGTTGGAAAAATAAATAACAAAACTTGGTGAGTGAATTTGTGTGAAAAGCTTTTTATTTCTAGGAGCGAATATTTTTGTATCATCTTTGTACTGGTTGGTGGGCTTTGTAAGATTATAATCTTTGGTAATGTGTTTTCTCAATCATGACTACCGAAGTCACGAGGGTTTTTTTTTTGTTTCGTTTTGATTCAATTTCAATTGTTCGGTTGTTAAGTCTTCACTCTCAATATAGTGTTATCAGTTAATCTTTTCCAGTCATAACTTTTTTAACTTCTTCCTAATTAGGTTTTCATTTACTGATTAAGTAAATCGGTAACCTAAACAAATATTGAACAGCTGCATTGGTGAAGTTTTTTACTAAGCGCACTATTATCAGCCGTATCTGTGACGGTTTCATTATCATCATTTTTATCAAATTATTTTTTTTCCGGAATTTACAAGTCGATACTGTATCGAATCGTTATTAATTTTGTTTAAGTGTATGATAGAGGATTATGTTATCTATAGCGGCAATCGCAAAAAAAAGTACCTAGAACTGATTTTAGTACCATGTTCCTGCCATGAGATGGTATTAATGGATTTGTTTTAAATATATGTTTAGCGATTTAAAACTCCCTCTCTCCTATATATATTTGTTATTTGCTGTGCCCGACAGAGTCTATAATGGTCACAATTTCTTTTTTAAATTTACCACCTAAGTACACATTGTGGAATGCAAATAAAGTATTGAGTATTGAAAGAAAATAAAATATTAACGAATTATAGTACAGATCAAGATTAAAAAGATTTCAGTGCAGATAATTCACGCCATTACGTACCTCACTATAATAAAGGTATTTTATTATTTCTACTACGGCCATGAGCCACTTCAAAAGTTCAAATGTTTTGCACTGAAATGTCAAAAGTTGATTTGACTAAAGTGTTTCTGCCATATTAGGACAGGATATTAATTAGGTAATTCTTATAAATAACAGTAAAATTCAAGGTCCAATGAAGTAGGTATGTCCTATTGTAGTGGTCGCTTTTTTATTAAATGCCAAAATTATAAAATCTGCATAGTTTTGATGAATTAAGTAAATGTCACTACGCTAAAGGCCGGTTAAGAGTACTTACATGATTTTAGTACATACTTGAATTAAAAAAAAAATAACATGAATAGTAGGTACAATAAATTAGCAGTCGTCTTATATTTAAGTACGTTAATTACTCAATGAATAGAAAATAATATTAGTATTATTACCTACCTAAATGACCTTACAAAATCATCAATGATTTTGCCAAAGAATATTGAATTAGAATAGGTACTTACGAAACATTCTCACCTCTTGTTTCTTTTAATTTTAACCCTGGCTGGATAACGTTTAAATGAGTTTTAAGGCCTGTTTCACCTACGATTAACTTCCCGTTAATTTACATGGCAGATAATTAAATACAAATTATATTTCATTTTCGAATGTAAATAATATAGGTTTTTCAAATATTAGCATAGGTTTTGATATGAGTGAATAAGATATTCGAATAATTAAAATTTTACTCATCACGTGAAATAAAATATAAGTTATTACAAATATGTCCTTTAAGCCAGGTACATACACGGGCTTTAATCGTGTACATATTTTATAAATTATACCTTGACCATATCAAAACTATATTTAAAAATGGAACTTCACCTACTTTTCAATAAAAAAATGCAATAAGTAATTACATTTCGAAGTAAACTGCTCCAATGTGTAAACATGAACATTGTAAACTACTAGGATACTATAAAAGTCAAAGGTTATCTCAACACACGTGGCCACCCTTGATTTTGCGCCAGTTCATTGTACTTTGAACTCTATCTCTTCCTATTTAGAACGACTATTAGATAAGATGTCAGGGTTAGAACGCATGTATAAGGCTGTGGGCACATGGTCGTGATTCATAGAGTAAACACTGTTATCTTTAGTACTATAGAGAAATTGATAAGCACTTGTTTGTAACTTTGTAACCTCGTGTGTAAAGCGAGGATGTTGATATTGATAATAGTGTTAGCTTGTTTCGGTGAAATTACCTAAATGATTTATAAATAAGTTCTGACGATTGTTTGTTATAAAACATCATGCTTTTGTTGTTTTTAACCATTATGTTCTATTTTGAATGTCCTGTAAACGCGGTGTGTCCTTAACTTTGAGCTAAATAAATGTATTATCTTGCTTTATTTGGTTAACCGCTATGTTGAAGGTAACCAGGTTCTCTCCTGAAAACGCCGAAAAGCGATCAGAGTTTTCGGAATGATAGTCTATTTTAGATTTTACTTTTTTTAATGAAGTCTAGAAAATAATCAGATTTTCCATTGCATCGACAATAAATATGTACCAGTCTTTCTTCAATAAAACTTCTCGAAGATATTTTAATCGTCGTTTCGTACATGTTGTTGGTACCTACTGTAGTTAATTTAAGTTTGTTTCCTCCTAGAAATACCATATCTTCAGTAACTATTATTCACTAGAATAGTTCTCAGTACACCAAGCAACATAAAACGTGAATATTATTATGAAGATAAAGCGAGACATAAGTTTAACGAACAATGACGCCATACGTAATTATTTGTTGTTCCATAATACCGGGCCAGCTGTTAAAACGATTGCTTTATACACATTTGTGAGCGGTGTACTGAAATATTAATTTTTATTATTTGTCTTTTTAAAGAATTTTAACATAATTTAAAGAATGTTATATCTTTGCATACTTGGTCAGTTTAATAAAATGGGCAAAAAGGTTTGTTATTTGTCCCAGGCCAGGTCATGGACTCCCCGTGTACTAAGCATTCCGCTATTGAGGCACTATTAGGAGTTGGATATCTTCGATCGAAAGAACTCCACAAGGGCACAACACAAACTTCCTACCGAAACATTTTTTTTTTTTGCCTTTTTTTGTAGACTAATATTATCAAAAATTTCAAGAATACAAAATATGACATAGAATACTATACTTTCTAGAAAAAGTAGAAGAAGATAACATTGCATAGGGTGACATAATGGGTAGGTAGCCTTATCGCTAAGACCGTACTTTTAAGAAAAATCTTTGAATGGATTTAAAGAAAAGGAGAAACAATAAGTACTTTTCAGTAGTTTATATCTTGATTCAAATAATCATTTTGAAATTAATTATAGGAAAAGCATTGTCTTAAGTTCTTGGTAATTTGAGAACAACTTTTAGTCAAGTTTATGTTAATACCAAACATTCCGAAATTATTATCAATCTCAAAAGATAATTTTGATAAACTCAAGGTCAAATAGACCTTTAACAATGTATTGTAGTTACAAAGAGGCAGTCTTAATATTCATAACATAAAATAAAATTGTGAATGCAAAATATGCACAAAAGTAATTGACATCAATGACGAGATCATATCGGTATGTTATGTATGTGTTATAAATTATTAAATTGTAACCAATTAGTGCTTATTTATTGATGATTCGAACGTGCCTTCCGACATTTTGCTTATTTTTATTTTTACTGTGCCAAATGTCAGTTTGAGTCATAAAATGTATTCAGCATAAATTGATGAAGAATGTGTGACTTGAGATTATTTTTTTACTTATTAATCTTTAATTACGTGAAACGATACTTTTCAAATAATTTTATCATCATTGACCCCTATTGGTTTTCTATTTTCCATACATTTCCAGCCCGTTTCATAACCATAATAAAATTGACATCAGTTGATGCCCAACTCAAAAGAACAAGGTGTCAATCCAATAAGTACTTTACTTAAAAAAAAAAGAAACATATTATTATTTCCTCATAAAATCCACCACCAACACAAAGGTAATAAACGTTCTCACGCCCGCACTGCGATTATATCAAAAATCCATTAAACGATAGAATTCACATAAAATAGTATAGTACAACAATAGTGAGTTATTCGCTTTCGTTATAGCAACCCAAGGTCACAGGCCGGTGACAATGGTCGAGGTCATCCGTATTACATTGTTTTTATGGAAAATGTATGGAAACCTTAATTACAGTTGAGCGTGTTTTAATGTTCTGTCGTTTATATTTGTCTCATTCCGATTGCTTGTAGTAGGTAGAGGTCCTAGATATGGACTCGCCAATCTCATTTTCCTGGCATCAGTACTATTCTGAAGTGCGATTCTGTAAGCATCTCACCGTGTACACTTAGGTGAAGTGAATATGGAGTGAGTTGTCAAACCATACAGATACAATGGAATAATAGTTCACTTCATGCTCACTCCACCTAAGTTTGCACGGTGAGATGTTCACAGAATAGAACGGCTGTGAAGATCTTATCGCGAAAACAAGTTGAAGTGAACTGTCAAAGTAATGACAGATCATTTCAAGCTCAATCTAACTAAGATATCACGGTGAGACAATTGCAGAATAGCACTACAGATAATCTATCTGTAGTGCTATTCTGCAAAACAGCTCACTTTACCTAAGTTTTCACTGTGCGATTTTTGCAGAATAGACCGAAGGTACTTCTGAAGATGTATAAGAGTATCTTCAGATATAACCTTAATATGAGTTCCTGGAAATTTGTGGGTATACGACAGCTATCGCTCATTCTTAGCAATCACAATGCTATTACGTCAGTTATAAGCTAATTATAAGACATACCGTTGCATATCAAATGACAAATTAACGGAGGTAATCGCCAAATTGTATTCACCTCTGACCACAAGGTTATCTTCGGAACAAGGTGGACCAATATCAAAGGAATTAATCTACTCAGAATAGATATTATATTTATACAATTAAATTTACTTTTTACAATGTTAAGCCGATGATAAATAACTGTGCAACATCGTCTGTTTGTGAATTTTAAAAGTAGTGCTGACTTTGGCCCCCACAACTCAGTTAATAGTTTATTCCTACTATACTCATTGTAACTAGCCTAAAACTTAGTCAGACTTTCGAGCTTTAGACAACTCGTAAGCGTATAGCGTTCCAGGGTTGCGGAATTTTTTCGAAAGTTTCACCGCGGCCCTGGAACGTAAAAAGGGCTTTAGAAGGAACACGGATGGGTTTTAGTCAGTAAGAGTCTGACACGCCCTCCCACTCCACCCAGAGCGGAAGAAGTCATTTGATGAATTCCCATCCTTTGAAAAAAAAAGAAAGCGTATAGCGTTATAGTTCTACTTACGAAGCACGGAGGAATCACAGTTTGAAATGGATTCCCACTAACCGACCCTGGCAAGCATAGTGCAGTGGCTGGTTTATAATTTATTACTTAACCACCAACAACCATAACATAAACAATATTTTGAATAGACGCCAAACAAATCTCTAAGTCCACAAACACCGAATTACAAAAATTACGCAACCAAGGTATTGTGCTGTAAATCGTTCGTATCCACAGCCGTGAAACGAGTTTTTTTAAACTGGTCTTTATACAATTTTCTTTTTGGTCTTTTTGATATCTGCTTCTGTGCGTCATTAATTCTCAAATATATGAGGTTTGTTGAATACTGATTGTGTTAGAGCAGTCACAGTTTTGTATTAAGAGTAATATATTTTGAATTTTATTACAATTAATTTCTTTCATAACGAGTTTAATGGGCATTTTAAGTTAGTAGGCAGTTTATTTAAATGAGGAAAGGCGTTACTAATTCTTACCTTAGTTGCTTAGCTTATTTATATTGACAACTGTGTATATTGAAATGAATATTGCATTTATATGCAATATTATAAACAGATAAGAATATATTTGAAAACAATTCAGAGTAAAGCTATGCAAATGTCGGATGCATGTACGCTTTTGCTCTTGACTTCGAGCGCTTGCTTTGAATTACTTATTTTCCATGCAAATGAAGTTACAAACCAAATCTAGTTCTTGTAGAAATGAGGGCAGAGAGCTTCAACTTTAGGACCCGTGCTTTATATGCTGAAAGGTTTACTCTGAAACCATTGACAATGTTTCAGTTCAGGGCAATCTGATGCATACTAAAATTACAGTCGAGTTGCAACAACTCAATTCAAAATTTTAAATTGAAGTTTTATTTTCATGGCGATATACGAGTGTAACTACCTACTATTGGTTCAACACGGCCTAAACCTTTTGGGAAATACAGGCGTGAAGTTTTGTTATATTTCAGAGTTTTGTAAAAACTTCACCATCATACACAGCCCGACTTCGCCCACTGCTGAGCAAAAGCCTCTCTTTTCTTGTGCAAATCCCCGCGTTCCTCTCCTCCGCATCAGTCTCTTCCAGGTTTAGAACAATTTCGGTTTCAAATCTTGCCGGTGGACGATCGAAACTTTTTCTTCCAATCCGGGGACGCTACTCAGTCACCGCCTTTCTCCACCTATTATCACTGCGCCCGCAGACGCTATCCTCTTACTCCACCAATCATCACCGCGCCAGGTGTCCTTTCCCAGCTCAAGTAAAAACTTAGTCCCTCCGAAAGACTGGTAATAAAAATCACTTGAAAGTTTTTTAAAGACCTACCGTCAACTTTGGTATGGTGTGGCGAGGAGGGTTCAGACTCGACGTCTGAATGTAGACTGTAGGAGTGTTCTGTCTTGATGGGGGCGGCCCCCAGGGCGGCGTCGGTCATCAGCCTGTCGTGCAGGACCACTCCGGACTTGGAGTCCCTCTCAATCAGCCAGTCGGTCATCTCCGAGTCCTCCTCCAAGACATCTTGCATTTCCTGGAAAGAATAATGGGAATTAGTTTTTGGGATTTACAGAAACATCGATCCAAATGGTCGGGAAGGTTTTATTAACTTAAACTGAAAATCATGTTTTGTTCTAGAGAAATATGTTAAAGGTTTGATCTCTCCTTATAAACCTTAACTGCACTGACTTTTCTGTTTTCTTTTTTACACTGTGACATAGACAATCCAGTTTCATTCAATTATTCCTTTTCTTTTCAGCTGTCAGATGTATTTTTTTTTATGAATGTCAAATGCCAGTCGCAGCCGCAGTGCAAATGTGAAATCATTTATCTGTTAAACAAACCAGCCTTTTATGATTTTGCTAGGAAAACAGGTGCATCATTACACATAGCATTAATGCTAATTGATTGTTGCTGGCAGGTAATGCACGAACATTACAACAGAGAACTCTCTTTCAGACAACTCTACTAACAATAGATAGGTAGATAGGTATTACGAACTTCCATCATATTATTTACATTAGTATTTTAATTCCTACTTTCCTAGTAAGTACTAACTTAATAAATACTATTGTTGAAATCCTGTTTGCAGAATACCTAAACAAAACTAAACAGGATTTTTCTAAGCTATAAATTAGAAAATGCCTCCATATTTTTCCGCCATTTTAGATTCGCTAAACAGCCATGAACTTGGCGAAAACAAGTCGTACATCCCATCATCTGTCTTTTAACCTCCCACGCCTCCATTTTGTTTACCTATATACTAATACATAGGATCATCATGAGTATGTAGGCAGTGAACTAACGTCGGTCAATAAACCGCCAGACGTTACACCATTTTCGACATAAAAAACTTAATGTTAGAACGGTATTCGCAACAACTTAGAGTTCATTATCTTTTGTTTTTTTTTTCTGTTTGAGCGAATTTACAAAACATATTATATAGCTTTTCAGAATTAAAATAAACGGTCGTTTTTCCGAGTACAAAAGGAAACTCGAGGAAATGACGGATTGGTTTTTCCGACGATTTATAGAATTGTTTTTCTTTTGTTTTCAGAGTAAATCAAATTAACATCGGATTGTGATTCCCGGAAAGGGTTATTTTGTTTTTCTTTTCTATATAGATAAACCAGCTTTTGCCCGCGACTTCGTCCGCGCATATTCCATTTTTTCCGTTCCTTTATAGCTTTCCTCATGAATGTGGTTGTGTGTGTGTATTAAAGATTAGAATAGAATAGCTCCTAAACGGATGAACCAGTTTCGATATATATTTTATTTTTTAATTCGTCTTCTTGAATATTATGTACTCAACAATGAACAGATCGAGACAACGCCTTGTCTGAAAAAGAGTTCAACGAATCTTCGAAGTTTCTTTAAATAGTAGATACCTAATTATTATCATTGGTGATATAATTTGTATGGCATTGAAATAGCGCTCTGCATCCACAGGGTCAACGCCTAATAATTCGCAATTCAACCATTATAAAGGTATTCGTTGACTAGATCATTCATTTAGATTGCAAGACAGTATATATGACAGTTTTTGAATGACCAATCAAGTGTTACATATTTTTTGCGACAAAAATTTGTGAACTTGATTTTTTTACATTTATGTTAGGATAGTAAACTGTCAATGAAATATCTTGATTACTGCATATTTATTAAACAGCTAGGGCTACGCTAGGGCTGTCTTTTCGCCCCATGAATTCTAGTTTTCAACCTCAGTCTAATGTGAAACATTATTTATTTTGACCAGTTTATTCTGCCATCTTTTTCGGACTCATAAGATGTTTCAATTCTAATGTTAACTGGACGATTGAATAAAGACGAAATTTAAATGACTCATTCAAAAGTTGAATGGAACTTTCTCTACAGTCAGACAGCAGACTGAAACCTAACATGTCGCATGCGCAACGAGGTTATCTAGATGGCTCCAACAATAAACCTTTTACTAAACCCGAAATACAACTGTCTAGCTGAAAACTAGTTCTATAAACCAGTCTACTTTCAAAGCCATCCCTATATTTTATTACAGCACTCTTATCAGAACAAAGCGCAATTGAAGTTAAAAATACAAAACGTTGTTGATATGCGAAAATAGAGCCGAGCAAAAATATTCGCAACGCGAACATAGATCTGATCTCGATTCTCGGTACGTTCTAATCGATGTGCACCTTAATATCGTGTCCCTCACCTTGGCAGTGAGTGTAAATAGGCACCGTACAAATAGAGGAGGCGAATGAACGGCCATGGAGCCGAACACGGTCGCCGACCTCCGCCGGACGCCTTCCGACTGCTTGATGAGCTTCCGACATTACGTACCATGAAAGATGCAAAAGAAAGGCATATTTCAAGTACCTACCTGTATGTACTTTGTATGTGTGTGTCTGTCGGCTACGTCTGAATTAATGGAGCTATCTTTTAAAAGAGAAGCGCAAGTACCGGACTGCCGCGTCTGTTGAGTGTTGAATCGTTTTTTCTGCACGCATGTGTTTCGAATTTTCCGAGAAACACGTCTTATTTGCATTTCCTCTACGTTTTATTACAAACAAGCTAAAAGTGTTTATACAATTTTTCATAAAATAGCTCTCGAAATCTCAGGGGTATTGAACCTAGTGATATAGTGGTCCGCTTGGGTAAAACCGAATATTGTTCGTGATAAACATTTTAATTCGGTTTGGAATGTGGGTTCTTTACACCTGATGTGATTGACTCGTACGGTTGTATTGGGAATGAAAATTATGCGTGGCTTATGGAAGCGTGTCTAAAAATAGATCTTTTACGATTGTAAATTCTTCTCTTTGCACGTGCTTTTATGTGAAATAATATTTTCTTTAGAATAAAGGTTTGTAAACATTATCAAATATTTATTGAATGAAAATTACCTATGCATTCAAACATATTTTTGTTGTTGCCTAGCAATTATTTGGAAAGTTACATCCATATTCATGAGTTTTGATTATTTTAATTCAATTACTTTCTTTATTCAAATGTCGATAAGTCACATGGTTAATTTATTGGAAGAATGGCTTTTATTTATGATACCTACGGAGTAGGTACCTATGTTTATTAATTGTTTAATTCGTAACTTTCAAAAAGTAGATATGTAACTAAGATGCAACCAAACTACATTCCATGTTAATGATGAGATGACACACTGTTCGTTCGTTACTAACAATAAAACTGTGCTTCAATCAAACCTATCTGCTTTATTTTAAGATTGATTGATACTCCCGAACCAATCAGCTTTCTGTTTGAAGCCATAAAGTAAGGAAGAACAGAAGGTTAATTTTGTCAACGTTGCTTCCTTGCAGCAGTAGAACTTGAATTCGATTTAGAGCGATATTTGAAAACAATTCTGAATACAAAAAAAAATATTTCCTAAATTCCTAATAAATTTACGACTTTCTGAAAATTTATTAGGAATTTAAAACATCTGAAACTGCTCCAATCTAATTTTATAATGAAATAAAAACGGTACATTAGTAATATTGTACCGTTCGACGTTCAGTATCTACTCGTACCTATCTAAATGAACTTTTTGTCACAATTTGGAAAAGATAATTGAGTGGGTACTTATACCTTCTGTGGCGATTGTTTCTTATTAGAACTTAGATGATAACTGAACGCTAATTAAATTCGACTGGACTAGCGAGGACATAACTGCATTTGGAATGGACAACTAGAATCAATATTTATTAACGTTGAATGAATGATTCGAATTTGCTCGTTCGTTTGTTATGATCTCAGGGAAACAATAGACAATCTGTTAATCAGATAGCATTTTATTATGATATCAAATCCGTCGCCGTCATTTCATGGGACCAATTCCTTAGAGTTTTCCAACTGTCAGACTTGTTGTAGGTTTATAATTTTCTTGCCCTGATTCTAATTTATTTCGGTCCGGCTAAATATGTCTTCTTCTATCATACTTCTGTGTCAGGGTGTTACTACACCAATCGATCGATCGATGATCGATGCCATCAATCGACATCGATCGACGTTAATTGATTGGTGTGGTAGCTTTGGCTGATCGACGGCTACCGGGCCGGGATCGATCGCCGATCGATGCTATCGATCGATGTTGATCGATTGGTAGCTTTGGCTAAATACATAAATAAATAGAAACTATCGATCGAGGTCGACTAATCCATTCAACCATCGATTGATGGCATCGATCGGCGATCGATCGATTGGTGTGGTAACACCCTTAGTCGTCCTATCGTATTCTACAGACTTATCAACTTAACAGACTTACTAGCTTCTGCCTATGTGTTCGTCTGCATGGGCTAATCGAATAATAAAGTAAAAACTATCGATCGACATCGACTTATTCATTCTTCCATCGATCGATGGCATCGATCGACGATCGATCGATTGGTGTAGCAGAAACTATCGATCGACGTCGACTAATCCATTCTAACATCGATCGAACTTTACAGACTTACTAGCTTCTGCCTGCGACTTCGTCTGCGTGGGCTTCAGATCGGGATAAAAAGTGTTTATGAGTTAATTCAGGTTATAAACTATGTTATTTGTACCAAATATGAAAGAGTTTATTGCACATTTATTATATTAGTTGAATCGTACGGGAAAAGTTGAACTGTCATCGAACATCAAATTGTTATGTCCAATTGTCCATAGTATGACGTTCGCAATATGGAAAGTCGTTAAAATGTGAATCACGTTCACGTCATAAGATTGATGGGAACTAAAAATGACAAACAATAAAATAATAGGCAAGTAGGTACTCTTACGAAAGTAGCACTTTACTTACATAAGTATAAACTGTAAAATAGCAACGTAGGTATATTATGAGTTTACTTTATAATAAATAGGTTATTCTTGCAAACCACACAACTTCATCATTATTAAGTAACATTTGAGAGAAATACGTATCTAACATTCTTTTAAGGAAAATTGTTGTCAATATGATTATTTTTTTCTTGAAACAGATGTTATTTTAATTCTGCTTTGACTTAATTTTTTTATTGTTTGAGAGCATACGAGGAGATCCAATTATTTGCTTTCCTTAACCACTTTCTGTGACGCAATACACTCGTGGGTATTGCGAGTCCTAGGATTCCTGGGTAGGAAAATTGAGATTTCTGCGCGGTTAAGGGCCACAGATTCGCTCCCTATTATTTGGGGCTAAAACATAATTGCCAAAATATGGTTGTAGATAATTAAGGCCTCTGCCTTACCCTTCGGGGAATAAAGACGCGATGTTATGTTTTTTTGTAACTGAAAGATTATACACAGATACAGCGAGCAATATAAATAGCCTCTTTAGTATTAGGCGACTGTTTCGAGTCAAACTTAGAAAAGCGACATGGCGACGACGGCGAAAGATGTCCCAGGGGAAATAAAGAAATAAATAAGAACACACCACAAGGCTTTCAAAATATTTGGAAAAACAATTTCAAGCTGTTTGTACCGGAAACAAATTTGGCCTTAACTAAAACCTTTGAAGTAATATTGAAGTTTTAAGTATTCGTGATGGTTAACATCTCAACAATTAAGTAAGTTTATGTAGGTATTTAGTATAAATTTAATTGCAGCAGTAGTAAAAGTAATTTTGTTGTAAAATGTAATATGACGAAGTTACGTAGTAAGTACTTATTCCGAAAAAGTTGAATTAATTTCCATAGCAACACAGTTACCCTTTCATGCCACTAGATGGCGCTAGCAATTAACTCACACCATGTTCCGAGCGTCGAAATTTTCCCAGAAAAGGCTTGACATAGTACATAATTATGATGTCATTGACTGCCCTGCGTGACTCAATGATGGCGTCAAAAAGGTTGTATGCGTGTAGGTAGCTTGGGTTATTGAGTTTTTTTGGATACTGCAGAATGATTGCGAACAATACCTATGTATTGTTGTAAGTGACAGAAGGGAAATTAAAACGATAATTTATTCGATCATTAACGAAATGTTGAGAAAAGAAGTCTTTTTTGTTTTTCAATTGTTTCAGACCTTAGTACAGCCAAGAGCAAAAGAGGTGTAGTGTTCAATGTAAGAAAAATAAAGGTACAAAAACGATTAAAATGTTCATTGTATCGAATACATCATAGTCATAGTCATAGTCATAGTCATTTTATTCATAAACAAGTAATTTTGTATCTGAATTTACACATAAAAATACACAATACAGTATTTACAATATAATAATAACAATTGAATTTTATAAATTAAATCAACAATTACAAAATAATTTTACCTTTTTTTTTTAATAGCATTTCGACAATTACATAAAGCAATATGGTCAACTCCTTAAAATATAAAACAAAAACAATAAAATAATTCAATAAAATTACAGTTCTTCTACAGCATATAGACACTTATTCAATAGGAATTCCTTTAGTTTTATTTTGAAAGCACTATTGTAGACAACACTTTTTATTTGTAAAGGCAATCTGTTGAATAATTTTTCTTTGATTTTTCAATTCATCAATGATGAATCTCACACAGTCTAGACGAAGCCTTAATAGTAGTTTAGCACTACAGTCAGTCTATAATAGTGAAGCCATCTGTCATTTGAAGCTATTCAGAACATATTCACAGCACGAAGCTAGTCACTTAATGTCTGACGAAAGGTTAAAATAAATAAAAGTATAATTACACGTTTGGAACCGTGAGGATTCACGATTACTATTGGGTAACAGTCGTGACTAAGATATTCAACAGTTTGGCAATCTCTAGTCGATTATTGTTTCTTTTATATACTGTAAACGGAGAGGATTTGCTAAGTAGGAAAGTGTGAAAATACTTATCTCTAGGACTGTGAGAACATTTTGTTTGACAATCATCTGGGAAAGACTTTAATAACGGAAAACAGTAAACTGTAACCCACAGAATATGTCGCACCTATTTTCCTGTCCTTTAAGCCCAGCCACCTGCATCTCCCAGAACCTTAACATGGTTAATGACAGAGATGTCCAAAAAGCCTCATACTGGAACAACATGGAAAGAGAGTTAAATCCTGATAACTAAAAACAGATTTTTTATTTCAGTTTCGTTAAATCAGTAATGCTTCAGACTTGAATCCAATTCGCCTCGTTTGACACATCGGAAGAAAATTTTGGTCCTATCATATTAATATAATAATTGAAATAATCCTAGGGACTGCTTTACAGTCTATTTCTCATTGCATTAACATAAAAATTGCTTGTAAAGTTTTAAACCTTGGCCTTATTAAAACTAAAATCTATTGAAAAAATACACCTATAAAAACATCTATTTGCACAAGTTTTAATAGCAAGGCTGTTTAAGTGGGGCTTAGTGATATTTTCAAATAAAAAAATGAATTCATTAGGTTTGCAAGTTATCAGGTTTTTCAAAACACAATCTTATAATCCTTTTAATTAATTAATCTTTTATAATCAAAACAAGTTAAAACCGTCTATTTTCCTGTTTCTATTGTCAAAATATTGAGCAAGGAATTTCCAATTACTCATCAAGACTGATATCAGAATCTCTATCTGTTATCACAAAGGTACGATATTATCAACGTAAACATAATTCTATTACATCACGTATTTATTATCAATATCCGTAATTATCTCTCTTTAGGTACACAACTATGATTACAACACTACTATAAATATACTTGACTTATTTTTTCGTTTCGACTCGCTCACACAAACGCTTCTCTTTTATATTTGAAAAGACGACTAAAACTGGACAATCCTTTATACTTCACATTTTCATAGGTCTGTAGATATATTACACTTTTTGACTTCACAATCGCGACTAACTACAGAAAACTTTGGGAAACTCAGAAGTGCTGATACGTAACCGAATAGAGAACATGGAGGTATCTTCATTACACATATATGTTATGGGTCTTTGTTACCTGCAATAAATTATATATTATTATATTATATACATGTGTCTTGTACAATTATTTTTTATAAAATGACGAAGGAGTTCACAAGATTGTCGGTGCATTAATCTTGCCTACAAATGTACGAATATGTTCGCATGCATCTAGCATTTTTTGCTAGCCAAGTTGATTTAGCAGTAGTATCGGACTCTGAACCTATACCATGATGGAGTTCTTCAGATATGAATGGGCTGAGAGCTGTAGCAATAGATTTCAATAACAACCATAAAGATTCTAATGTTGTTGCTCCTAAACATTACTCGATTGTTGAATTGGGTGAATTCCAATAAGCGTTTGCATTGTTAGAGTGTGGATCTGGGGCAGATGAAAACAATAGTGAACGTCAGGGATTCGACTTGAAACATTTTAATGAGCCCACGACTGCTGCTATTTAACTTGTCGTCTTGACAGTTGTTAGTTGCGTTATTGACAGTTGAGACTACAAAACGTGAGCTTTCCGAGATGGTGTCAAAGACAATACAACAATAAGTGACTGTGTCGGGGTAAAAGCAAACTTCAATAGTGAATATTTTATTTCAACAGCAGTAAAAGTATCCAAAATTGTAATAAAGAGCTGTACTGCAAATATATCAGCCAATTCCATCTAAATTCCAAACAAAACAAAAACCTGATTTCGTCAACTAATCGAAGTTATTAATACCTAGACCGGTTACACACCTTTACACACACATACATACATGCGCTGTCAAATGTGCATAGTGATGCAACTGGACCAGTAAACCGGTTCGCGTACCAATTCTCAAAGTTGGCTCATTGCGTAATCGTAAAATATCACATATACAACACTAGCAGCCTCAGCACAATGCAATAACCTTTAGATTGAGCTAGATTTAGACCAGTCTATCACGCACTAATTGAGAATATTGAACAAGTAATTAATCGATAAATATAATTAAATGATGTCATACTTGAATTCGCAAATTGATAAGTTTAGGTAGGCGAAATTGGATAGATAGTCTACGTAGGTATAGTGATCGCGGAACCGGACCCAAGGAACAGGACCTTACTAACTCCTTAAGATAAGTTAATCATTATAGGTTTCCTGATTCCGCCAGACATCCGTTAACTAAAGAACCTGATAAAGTAACTGAGCTTGATTATATTTTACAGAGCGCAAGACATATTTGGAGCATTAATTTTAAGCGTGTTCGATTTCTCCAAGAAACATGTTGCTGAAATAAGACTTGGATAAAACGAAAAGTACAAAACACTCAATTAAAATGACCGAGTATTTTATTAAATTGAAAAGGCAACGAATGTACAAATTGCTTCCAATATATTGACACCTTTAAACACATTGACAATATACATGTATACTGTTACTCGAAAGGCGTAACATTATCAAAACTATTTATCATCTCACTCACTGTGAACAGTCGCGTGAGAGCCTCAACAAAACAATTGGCTATATCTCATCTCTTTCTAACATTTTACTTAATTCCTACGTGTGAAAGGAATAAACGTTTATGATAGTAAAACGCTAGCCTCAAATTAAACACATTAATCAATTAGAGTCAGTTTTCAACCACATTTCTTTTATTTAATTGTTCTTCGAGCAATTAATTTTGATTTTTTCACTGGAACCTATGAGTACCGGAGGTGGTAAACTGGTAATAAAAATATAAGGTACTAAGCTGTCAAGTTATGATTGTAGTTTTAAAGAACAAAGTACAATTAAATGTCTGTAAAACTAATTTAACGGTGATAAAACAAAACTCGTAACAAGTAAACTACATATGATACATAAATAATCAACTTGCTTGCATTTTCCAAGTTAGCAACACTATTACGGTATGTAAATTCTGATAAATGAAATCATGTCGTCTATTATTATTTACGATCAAGATAATGTTGCAGACATTTAAGATCCTGTTCTCCAAAATAAATTAAACTGATTATGCACTAAAGCATATTATTCCGTCTCTCATAGTGCAATGCATAAATAAGACAACTTAATAGTATTTGCATGCGAATATTGAAAACGTTTCATTATTTTAACATTTATGTTCCTTGTATCCAAGCAAACTTAAGGTCGCCGAGTATTTTATATGTCCAGCATAAATTGGGTAAATTATCTCAAGGTATAATAATGAATTTACAGGCTCCTATCCACTTGCAAGGACCACTGGATTGTTTTGAATATTTGGTCTTTATATCCAAAAGGTCTTTGGACTTTTACATTATTTCGCCATTTTTGGCAAGGAATGATAATTTTTTGTATGAAACGATTACGACTTTTCTGTCTTTTGGGGAGTGGAATTTTAATCGACTTGTCATAAGACCACACATGGCTGGCGCAAATGGTTCAGCTTTTGATTATTCTTTCTGAAGTTTTTAAATTCTACTATATGGCTTTTCAAAAGACCATGCATGAGGTAATAGAATTTGCAACAGTAACTATTCCTACTTCCCTAACAAAGGACAAAGCTCACGAAACATTTTCCCGGCAAACCAAACTACGTAGTTTATTTTAGACGGTATTAAATTTGTTTGTTCAACAGGATGTGGAGCAACTTTATAGGTAAGACAAAATGCGCTAGAATTTGGAGCATACAGTGTAGTAGGCCGTAAACCGCCCGTCGTGCATGCGAGTGCATGCTAACCCACCATCCTGATACTAAAGGACGGACTAGCTTTCAAACCGGCCACGAGACGTGAGAAACACTTAAACGTAGCTATTTTCTGAATAAGCAGGGAGCAATGGAAGATTGAATCGAATAATTTATTCGTGTTTCACTTTAGGTCGTGATCTATTAGTAGCGCTGTCGTACTAATAATATAATGAGGAGAGTTTTGTTTGTTATGGAATAGCTTCTATTTATTTATATAAGTAAATAAATATTACATTATAAATCTTTACTATTAGTTGTCTCATAAATTCTACATGCTATATGCCCTGAGGGACACCATCAATATCTTATTTTTCAATAGAGCACGTTCTAAATACAGTTCTAAAATTCAAAACATTAATCTTACTCCAGTACCACCTGTAGCCTCTAGTTTGAAATATAACACGTCCACGAGTTGCACCGAATATCAAAACGGCACATGTCTATTACGAAATATATGCAGAAACGAATATTCCAAAAAAATCAGGATATTACCACGTTGTTGAATGGAAACTGCATGTGAAATTTAAAGCATGAACGTTTAAAATCAAAGCTGTACTTAAAAATTAAGGTAAAACATATCAAGAAGCCATACAACAGGTCCTTTCCCCCACTCCTGATCCGAAAACCAGGTTGGTCCAGATCACGTTGCTCACAAAACAGGCTACACACACGCTATTTGGTATCAAGTGAATGTCTCATGAAATATCAACCGGAGCAAGGAATGGGAGCATTTTTTGTAACATCTACTTTCACCAGCCGATGGTGGATTCGCATCCGGTTCACTCTGTACCGTTGTCGGATTGGCCATTATCGCGATCGAGCAGTGCATTTTGACTTGCTCTTGTTAACTTGATAATGTGAAGTCGTTTAATGACACCGCTATTTGTATTCTTGCTTGTATTGAGGTTTTTATTTACCCTTTCGTAACAGTCTTTATAGAAATCTTTGTTCAACTGTTTTTGAATTGTATAGAACATATTGTTGCTTATGTTTAGCGACTTTTCTAACAGGTTTGACCTAAAAAAAATCTTATCTGGGTCAGTTATGAAGCCTGAACATTAACAGGTAAAAAGTTTAAAGAATAAAGCCTTAAAGAATACTAGTTTGACATTGATGGATTGTTAAATTTTTAAAGCTTGCTGAAACGAAATAAATTGTTCATGTAACAAGAATAAATAAATCATTTTATAAAAGTTCAAAATTTCAGACCAATTTCTTGCTATCTCATCGAGTAATTTTATTTAAATAGATTTCTCTTAAATGATGTATTTATTATTAATAGCTGTTCTAGTATTAATCTTATGTTACAGTTTGGTCCTATGCTACGAATGTTCTAATGCAATGCAATGTAATTCTCTAGCACGTATGTGTAAGAACCCACTTGATTTTTATAGCTCATTCTACTGAGCAGTATTCTCCGTTCTTGTTAGCTTAAACATCTGTTGTTGCAATCGTGGGACTCTGAGATTGGTGCGAAATAGGTCGCAGTAGAGTCATCGCATGAGAATTTCTGGTCTTTTGGTACAACAATATATAACGATGCGGTCGGTAGGCAAGTAATTAAAGTATTAGATTGTGTACGATTGTCTTTTCGGTTCGATGGATAAAGTCGTAATAGAGGCAAAGAATATGTTTACATACAAAATAACTGAGTTCAATTCATTCAAATCTAACTTTTTTCCGAAAACGAAGATTTTTAAAAATAAAGATGTGCCTAAAAAAATAAAGATCTTGAATCGTCTGAAAAAATCATGTTTGTATCAATTTCTCACAACTTTTCAATTAAATGCGAATTTGAAGACTATAAAGAATGCTTTTAAAATGATTATCAAGTTCCTATTTGATCAACATTTCAATTGTGTCTTTTTACCTATTCGGATATTAGTATAACACTAGGTACTATCAGCACTCAGCACGTGTAATGATGAGACACTAATGAAACAAATGAAGCCTAACCAAGTATCTACATGGAAACTTGATATAACACTGCCTACACTTCATCTATAACTCGTCTAGACAATAGATGGAAGATAATTGCTTTAACACAACACAATTTCATCTGAGCCCCGCCTTCGAGAAGCTCACACGAGTTGCTGTATACATCGTTCTACATCGCTTTCTTTGTCAATTCAAGTATTGCCATCGAATCAATATGGCCCGGCGATGGTTACTGTGTAATAAAGTTTCCCATATTTTCTCAAGTTCGATATTTAAGGGTCCGACGCCAATCTATGGTAATGTTTTCGTCGGTTGCCGAAAATGCTTGTGAATAACATGTTTGATCAATATAGTGATGTCTCATGAATTTTAATGTTGAAAATATATTTTTATTGGGTCTAATGGTTGCCGTTGAATCTGTTAAGCCATTGAAAATAGATTATTTTAATTTCTATCTGGTTTTGAAGTTCAAAACTATTTAATAATGCAGTATTATATCTTAGAAAGACTTGTGAACTTGCATTGGCGGGTTCCTCAATGCCATACTTTTTTTTTAGTAGCCATTCACTTTGGAAATCAATTAAGTGTGTATTGGTCCTATTTATAGATCTTTGAGAACATTAATGAGAATATGTCCTTCGAACTGGTAATTTTTTTTAAAACCACCGTATTTTAAACAATTTCACACAGACAACTCTGTATGATATTTTTAAGCTTAGATACATAAGCTTTGGTTTTTAAATAAACTGTCTCAAATTAAACGACGACCTTCATGAAACATGTCGTTTACAATAAATACCACAAGTTATCATGTAGTTATTTACAAGCATCATTTATATACAAACATTTATAAAATCTATTTTCAGATTCAAACTCGAAGGGATTTTAAATAAAGTTTGTTTTCAACCCACGGATGATTGAAGTACTAAATAAGCTTCCCTTAACGTAGGTGTTGATGACGTCATAACTTGCGTACCATAAAATTTGTCTAGACAGCCTATGACGTCACTCCTTACTCCGTGACTGCATTAACAGTTGCTGCTCCATATACCGTGTTATCAACCACCCACGGTGTGACGTGTGCTGCTCCACATTTTGTACCTATCAGATTGGAATATGGAACACGCGATATCGTATTTTAGCTTGATTTTAATTTTAATTGATAATCTATGCTGATATATGGCTTTTTTCAGCCCAAGGATATGATTGTTGCGTGTATTTTGCGTTCTTATATATGATTGGTTTAAGTTTTAAGCTAGAATATTTCATACATACATACATATACATATATAGTTGTAATAAGGCTGAATAACCATTGAAACTATGCCAAATCACATAATTCACAATGGGATCCATTTCTGCTAGCTTTTTGTTAAAGAAAAAAAACTAAACAATTTTCTTAGTACTTGGCTGAACACAAAATACAAAAGCTCCTATCTCTTAATATAATCCTCGGTGTTCTATTTTAAGCTCTCCATAATACACGTACGAGAAAGGTTTAAATCAAAGAGATAATAGAAGTAGAAAGGCACTCTCGGTTTCAATTCCACGTTTCATTGAAAAATAACTAAGTTTTTGCGTCCCCATCCAATTTTCCAGTTCTCTGGCCACACTTATCCGATACAGACGAACGACGAACGCAACGGCCATTGTTAAGGGCTATGTAGCTTTATATGGTGTCTTTCGTAGTTGTACGTAAATAAATTCTAAATGTATATTTTAACGGGATTTTGAATAACAGGTGGTTTAGTTTTCTTCAAGTAATTGTTACTAAAAACTAATAAACAAGACAAACCTCGATTGAATTGTAAAGTTAAAATTACGCTTGTCTGTCTACTCCTTAATAATACATTTAGCTTACAATACCTACCTACATGTAACTATCACGAACACAAAGTGTTTACGTGCAGAATAGAGAGCTGCATTAATTTGACATCTTTCACCTATTCAAAAAGATAAGTAATTATTAAATGCAGACACAGAAGGAAGCTCCGTTAAATTCGCGCTTCTATTTTTAAACAAATAAAAAATAAAAAACATCAAATTACAAAAACAAAGTTATTCGCTACAAAAAATATTCATTGACTGGCCATAAATATTAATCGAGTTATTATTTTTATAATAACAGCGTTGGTAGCGGGCTCGCGGCGTCGTCGGGGGCGCGCCGTGACGTCACGGGCCAGGCCAGCATGGCCCATGACGACACGATTCGCGCCATCCCACGCTCTCCCACGCACTGTCGCTGTCGGTCCATTTTTCTCAATTTCCCGCATATCTTACCCCGCCTGCGCCCACTTAGATAACGCCTGTAACTTGTAAATTGGATTTTCATACTATTTATAGTCATTTGTTGGCGAAGAAGGCTTTAAAAGCTTTTTATAGAACGTTCATCATTTATTTTATGAGATTTATACGAGGGGTGCTAAAGGATTATGTCGAGTGAGTGAGTTGTATTCGAGAAAAATAATGAATGAAAAGAAAAAGTTTTCTTTGTATTTTTAATAAAGAAAATCCTGACAATGAACAAGGAAAATGTAACAAAGTTTATTTACAACTACACCCACAAGAGTTTGTAGGTTCCCCTTCTCTTGTGGGTGAAGTTTTAAATAAACGGTTGGATTCCTCGAACCATCTAAAAATAAATAATGTTCTGGTAAAGAGGCTAAAACTGCATAGCCAGTTTTTTTTCTAAACAGGATGAAAAGTATAAAGCTTGAAGACAAACTAATGCCGTAGGTACACAATAAATGTCACCGGAAAATTACAAACGCAGTAAGATTGTAAAATATCGCGTGAAATCGTTAACTATGTTTTCTTATTAAGACACGGATATTCATAATATATCAAGAAACTATAATGTAATAAAGATTTCTTACAATCTCACGGAGTCTGCAATTTTCCGATAACATCTGTTATCGGAAAATTGCAGACTCCGTGAGATTCTTGACATGTATCTACATGCTTTAAGATATCGGAGGCATTGAACGATTAAAAGTATTTTGGATTGAATTTAGTTTTGCCATCATATCGAAAAATACTTAATAAAATTGACAAAATGAAACATCAGTTTACAAAAGATACTCAATTCTTCAACTGAAAGTTCTAATAACTTTTTAATGCTTAAAATATCGAACTAACTGTTTCACAATAGTTAAATCTTTTAGCATGAAGTTCATTCTCATTCTCAGCAAACGATTCGATTTTCAAAACAAACTTTTTTCTGTTAAAAAAAAAGAATACACAACCAACCTTCATGGCTGACCTTACTCTAGATTTTCATAACTTAGTTATGATTATGAATGACCATTCGAACAACGGAGTGACAGTTTAGGTTGGCATTACGTGAAGGCTCACCCAATATGTATATTATGTTAATCGGATTCCATTGGTAATAACATTAACGAGACTTCGTTACGTGAACTTGTGTGTTACTGGAATACTTAGAAGTATTATGGAATTCGGTTCCCTTTTTGTTTTTTTTTCTAGTGTCTTGGCGCTTCAAGAAAATTATTTTGCCTTGCGGTACCAATGGTTTTGGTTTCGGTTGACTCTTTGTTTTCATTTCCTCTGCCACAGTACAGTAGCTCTTTAAGTAAAATTTAATTATATCTTAGGTAGGAAATGAAGAACTATAGTAGGCGCCAGATAATCGTGGAATAACGGTCATTGACCCACCTACAATTATTGACATTTTTAATTTGAAAAACGGAATTAATGACACAAAGCTGTCCCGAATCATCATCTCTCGTGATCCTTAACATTGTCTAATAATGAAAAACGATTCATATTTAATTGTTCAGGTACCTATGAACAGTTATTAGGGAAAGGTCAATATACTTTATTCCACATTTATCTGGCGCCTACTATAGTTGAACTTAGGGTAGGAATTTTTGATGTTGAGAAATCGAACAAACGTAAGTTCTGTAAAACAAGATCATGTTTATTTACTCTTCATATTATCTAAACCATAGTTATGAAGGATTTAAGACAGGAAAAATAGTTAAACAAGACGCATAGCATTGTCCCTGTTTGTGAATACATATAACAGCCAAAAACTGTTTCATAAGTCCAATGACTGTAAACAATGTACAGAAGCTTATCAAGTTATCACCCACATGACAGCTATGACGAACATTTTTATCACAAATTGTTATAACAACGACAAATACTAATCTATTCCTAGATATTGCCCTACTTTTGTACATAGGTACAGAAGTATAGACTATAGTAGCAATGTAGAGAAGTGGTCGTAAGTGGCCAACCGCGGTGAAAACAAATTAATATGTCGCATTAGTTACCTATTACTTAAACGGCCGTGAACTTTTATGCTATTATAATATGCTCTTGACGACCTGAAGACAGAAAATTTGGATGTCACGACGACCCAGAACAGACAAGTCTGTCGAAAGAATGACGTGGAGAGCCGACCCCAAATAAAGGGATAAAACTAAGCAAAGAGAGGGAGATTAGGTATATGCTCTGACTCTGGTATGTGGTGGGGAGGATAAAAAGAGTGGAAAAGAAGGCCGAAGATGGATGTATTGTTTGAGGAAATACATGAAAAAAGGGAGTGAATGACAGCTGAGCGGTTGACAGGGGAGAATGGAATGAAGTAGTGTTGTGTCGAGCCCAAGTAACGTGGGTTAGAGGAAGGAAAATGATGATAGTGATTAATACCTGAAATAAGTATTAGGAACAAAGTCTTTATTAAATTAACAATAGGTATATACTAATCTAACAACTCTTAAATTATCTTATTTTTTATATAATTAAGAGAGAGCCAATTTTGTGAATGAATTCTTATGTGTAGGGTAATCCCCGACAAAACTGCTCCTATTTGAAAAAATGATTCTCCAATTCAAGGATACATTATTTCAGATAGTCATAGACTTTATTTATACATATTTTGTAAATTTATATATCGTATAGATAATTGTTTAGCCTTTGCAAAGTCGATAGTAATTGTTAAGTTTCTAAAACTATCTTAACTGAGCACGGTGTTTAATTAAAACAGATAACAGTCGTATTATTTGACTACTGTATTGTTACAAATGAGGCGTTAATGATAACACAACGCAGGAAGGAAGCTGAGTTATCAACGGAAACTTTGCTCAAACAAAATGAACTAAATTAACATACTTAAGCTAAGTTTTAGCATCTGATGTAATTATGATTTGTTTTTTTTTATATCAACGGTAAAAACGTGTTTGTTTTGTTGATAGTGGATTACCAAACATACATACAAGTTCTAACCCAAGGCCATTTCCTTAAAAAAGTGTTCAAATTCAAATAGCAATATCATCTCAGCGAAAATCAATGTAAAAAAAATTACTATGTCAAATTAGATACGTGTTTGAAACTTGCCGACTGAGATGCGAATGTGACCACTCACTCCTTCAACATACGGGAATTGCCCGTTGAGATTTTTTCCCGTTTTTTATAGCACGTATTTTATTTATTTCGCAATGGATATTACTAGATATTATTATGTTTTTGTTACTAACATCTTTTAAGTATATTGTTTGTTGTTGTTGTTTGTGTGTGTGATGTATGGACTATGTTGTCTGAAATAAATAAGTACTTAATAATAATTATTATTACGTAATTTCCAACATTTTTTCGAACCATTTTTTCCCGTAGACAAGAATAATTTGTATTACATAAGTATGTTGTATGTTGTTCTCATTATGCTTGACTTTGTTCATTATGTTAGCTATCGAGTTCGTATTAATTCAAATCATTGGATATTATCCAAGATACCACTGCATATCCTCTTGATACAATCTTTTAATTACCTTACGACGCCTCCATTAATTTTATGAGACAGCACTATTATAAATCCTGCCTCCCGCGCGTTATGTGTCACAATAATTTATCTAGTAAGTTTGTAGCTAAGTACAGTCTAGTTCTTTATTCCTTCGTCAGTTTTCAATTTTTTGGTGTTGTAAGTTTGGACACACTTTTTAACTATACCTACCTACCAACCAACCTACTGAGCGAACTCCCTTCTGAATAAAAAACTTGAATCAATTGAAATTGAAAACAAAGATGAAAAATACATACACTTTTCGCCAATTGCTAGTTAACAACAATTAGATCAAAACTTTTTATGGGATTAGGTAGCTATTTTATTTTATGAAACAAAATTGTACAGCCATTTTATTGACAGTAAGTATCACGTTTTTAATTACCTACCTAAAAAGTGTTATTTTGTGAAATTAACATTATGTCAATACCTACTCATTCGATTTAGCGTTAAAGCAGATTCTATCGTGTATGGAGCAAACAAAGATATACATACCTGAAACCGTCATTGTCTCCATAAAATTAAGATTTCTTGTGAAACGGTTGGGTTTTATTGTACATAGAATATTCTAATGTACTCGACTACGAGGATGACGAACCTGTATATTTTGTACTGTGGCCGTTCTTATGTTGGTACTAAGTGCAGAATGTCATCGTCTTCGCACGGTAACTCACGGTCCCAGCTAACGTGCCGAGTACGTACCGTTACGGACACGTGACGTAACCGGCATTCCTCTAGCGTCCCGCAAATTATAACGAGGGCGCTAATTGGCTGCGCATTGGGCACGATCCGAATCACGCACTAAGTTATTTATTATGATTGTTAAGTATTTGATAGGCGCTTCGTTTTTTATAAGTAGGTAGGATATGTTATTGGGGGAAAAAGGATGCCAGCAGCTTCAATAAAAAACAATTGAACGTCGTAGAGATTTTAAAATTCGAACACTAAAGTGGTTTTCATAGGAAGAGGTTTTACTTTCGTGGCTCCATTCATAATTATTTAAAATCCATGCTTGACACCTACCAGCCTGCTTTTATACAATATGACCTCTCCAAAATGCCTATAAGCCCTTTATTTGGTCAAACGTAAAAGATCACAGAGTTAATCAAATAAAATTAACATTTTAAATTATCAGCACCGAACACAAAATTATAACCTGATTTTATGCGAAACTGTTAATAACCATAAAGTACTTCATTAACAATTTTATAGACGGAAAAATTGATTCCCATAGTTATGAAATAGAACGTGTGCCGAAATATCATTCAAATTTAATGATATCATTAGAAAAATATGTAAATTAGACACCTAATATGATTTAGAGCAATCAAGGACAGCGAAGTTTGTTTGAAAATGTCAGAAATATTAGTTCATTTGTGTAGAATCCCACGCTGATCTGACTGTAGGAGAAAAATACGGAATGTACCTGTCACCTTCTTGTCATTCGTTGCATGTCGGGTAAGTCGACCAAGGGAAAGGGATCCCGTTGTGTTCTTGAAGGCAATGCCGCCAAGTGCCACTACATAGTCATCTTCTCGAATTGAAAAGAGATTGAAACTAAGTTTTTATGAGAAAGAGGATCATGTAAAATCAATAAAAAAATACAGAACAAAAAACATAAAGAAATGAGCTAAAAGAGACCCTAAGCTCTTTTTGAGTGTAGCTTGAGACAAAGTGACATTATAGCAGTGATATCGACTGTCAAGGGTGCAAGATGTTTTGGATTAATCAAATGATCGGTAGCGCAGGCATTTTGACAAAAACGTTATCGCTAATATAATGTTTTTTGTCCAGGTTTCTACCATCGAGACCATTGAGATTAAAGCCATTATTTAGAAAAGTTCACTTCAATAGGTAATGATTTTCAGATGAAGTTTTAAGCTGCCAAATGTGCCAATTGTGTCAATTTGGTTTAGCATAGATAACTCAGTTCTACACAGAGTTTGGCTCCTAGGGATTGATCGAAATCCCTAGAGCAGGAATGGCCAACCGGTCGTTCGCGATCGACCAGTCGATCATGGTTATTGGTCTAGTCGATCACGGCAAGGCAAAAAATATAAATACGAATAACGGACTGTGCAACTATATAAATAGGTTGGGTTAATAAAACAAAAAAAAACTACATACTTGCTAAACTATAACTACTGTTTAAAATTAAAATTTTTAGAAGTGTGTACCTAATTGGTGAATAGCGCAGGGTTTCGTCAGTAAAAAGTTGGTCTTGGGTCTAGTCAAGTTGGCTACCCCTGACCTAGAGCATAGTCTCAAACTGAACATGTAGCTGCAAATATGTTGCTAGATATTTTTAGTAAGCTGTTTTTGATTCGTTGAGGTCACTTGCGATGTTACCAGAATGACAAATCTGTAAAGACATTATTTCTAACCACAACAATCTAGATTCCAGGAAATACATCTAGGTGCATATCCCACATTATGCGAGCGTTAAGTACGGGATATGGACCACTAAGGAATGCGATAAGAGAGAGGGCAAGCATGCAATGTTCTAACGCCATTGGTTTATTTTCTGTTCAAACTCGTTTGCAGCAGAATACTGGCCTTCTATTGGCTGTTACAGCATGTATGGGAAGATAGGATGGACATACAATGATGTTATAATATATTTTATGTACGCTGGGGTCATGTCTGGTAACAATTTCCTTTTGTAAATATAACAATGTTTAAGTTTGGAAGTAACCGTGAGAGCCTGTTTCGAAGCGGGAAAAACTTAGGGGAGGCTTTTGCCCAGCAATGGGACACTACGAACTGATAAAAAACAGTCAGACAACGATAAGTTTCAAAGTTTCACGAACATTTTGTAGAGATTTGTAGCTGTTAAACTACAAAAAAAAGTCATGCTATAGATTAAATTTACTAGCAGTTATGTCAATGTAAAACTTGACTTTATCTAGCTTTAAATATTTACGACTATTACCTAAATCAGCACATTTAAACTGAAGTTTAAACAAATTGTCAGTCTAATCGATCGCCAAACAGATAAGGCATACACATTAATACAGCTACAGATTTATTAAATTGTATAACTTAGTTAGTACACTTGGTTTCAAAAAGCGAGTACGTAAAACGGTAACACTTGGTACACTGCAGTGAAAACTATGCTGTCAGGAATGTAATTGCTCAATTACCGCCAGTAAACGGTATCTCGTGTCGATAAGGTGGAGTACATAAGTTACATGCGCAGGCGACGTTCGTACTCGATGGCCCAGATTTAAGCTGACATTGCGCTCGATTCTGTATAAAGTACAATGTATATTTTAGGGTTCAAATATTTGCAGAGAATAACAAAATCAAAAGTCATTTATTCAAATTAGGCTGGATCAGCACTTTGAACGTAATTGCGCTCAATTCTGCACAAAGTGGGTACAATGGTCATTTCACGGAGCAAATCCGTGGGTCATTTTAGGGTTATTTGTTTTGAGAATTGTTTAGTTGATGAGTTTACATTTGACAATAAATTCGAGAAAAAATAATGCGCATGCATGTTTATTGTGTCTGTCATGTTTTGTTATTCTCTGATTTTAGCATGATTTAAGTTACAAATATCGTATAAATCACAAGAAAATGGATTGTAAAAAGTTTAGTTTTATAATGAGCGAAAAAAGAGCTGTCTCTCTCTCATAAAAATGATAACTTTCTACTGTAGTCAAACGCATAATTTTCACCGCACCGGAAAATTCTAGGAAAGAAAGTCAGCCCCAAAATACTTGAATACTTCACGTGAGAACATCATTGCTATGCACCTAATTATAAAGCAATTTGAATGAGCCATACAAATTGGTACACCCATAGAATATAATAGACACTTACAGACACCGAACTAAATATTTTTACAGAGAAATGACGCAACTCAGTAATCCGCTTGTGGTAATGAGTATTCGTGTCACAAAACACAACTTACAGTTCTATATCCTAACTAGTTTTCCGCTTTTATGTCTTTGTTATAAGGTTGAAACTCCCTTGGCGGGTTAGATAGTAACTGATTGGTAGATTTGTGATGCGTGTCCGAGTATCGGCATAATTTCACATTCACAGCTCGGCAATGCCAGAACGTGCTCGTCTGAATACTGAAGGGCCGTGAGAAAGCCGCATGCCATCATGTCTTATGTCAAATGCGCGAAAAATGCACTCTTTGTAAACAAGTGGGACTTCTAGATATATCTGATGACAGTTAGGTTTTATGTGTTGGTAGTTGGATTGTTTGTTGTTTTGTATGGTTGGTACGTGATGGTTCTTTACTTTGTAAGGAACTTACTCGAAGTGTACTTGCTCGATAGTCGCATGTATTGAGAAATCAGAGTAACTCCCGGTTTCCGAAAAGAAAATATCGACGAGTCATAGATTCAATGTAATTCAAATGATCAGGCTACGCAAAATTCAACTACCAAATAAAGTAAATGAAAACGAATTGGATAGCTAGTCATATAAATATTGCGAGAGACTGTCGTTCGAGAAACTAGGCGTTAGCGTCCCGACATAGTATACAATAAGCAGTAGTGCAATTCGTCGTCGATCCAACTTAGCAACTAGATTTAAGCTAGATTAATATGTATTCATTTATTTTTTGTGTGTTTATTTTGTGTATTTTAGCTATGAGCCTTAGTTGCCGGATAATAAAGAATTATTATTATAGTAACCATAACATGTAGGCATTGTGGGCTCAAAATTATAGAAATAAACTCACCAAAATGACAAAATCAATTAAAGAAATCCCTACTTTTCCATATCCCACAAATCAGACAGACAGGTTCATTGCATGTTTAATTATACACGTAATCATATTGTTATTCGAATCACGGCGTATTTAATTACCCCTCATTACTGACAATAAAGAGGACGCGATACTAACAATAACTCATTCATTCATTCGTATTTTACTTATGCTTATGCTTTGATTTTAAACGACGACGATCGATTTATTAGCCTGTGATGATACATTCATACTGCTTGAGGAGGACAAGAACCAATGAATCTGCCTTGCCTTATCCAACCTTTTTTTTTTAAGGATTTGAAGTCATCAAATGACATCTTCCGCTCTGGGTGTAGCGGAAGGGCGTGTCAGACTCTTACTGATTAAAACCCATCCGTATTCCTTCTAAAGCCCTTTGCGTTCCAGGGTCGCGGTGACTCTTTCGAACAAATTCCTGTACCCTAGCAGGCTCTGACCCCTGCGGGCCCCGTCTTCTATGCTAACATCTCTTTGAGGCGCGCGTGGAACACAATGCGCCCCGACGGCCCGGGCCTGGTGGGGATCGGACAGCGAGCCACCCAACGCTCGCCGTCCGCATCCCAACTATGTTGAGGTAACTTCCAGTCTTTAACATGGAGTAACTGCCTATCAGACCATCAAACGCAGTAACTCGGCAATACATACCCCTTAGCGAGACTGATGTCAGATTTTTCTGGCTTCTGCAGACCCGTAACGACCGTAGGCACCGGGAGGGGGATGCAAGGGGGCGCACTTCAATAAAAAATATGAAAACATGAAGATATAAAATATATTAGACAAGCGGAATGTAGTAAAGGAGACCTAGCAAATCAGAGGCGAGGTACTTCGAATTTCCTCGCTTTCGGCCTTGTATCTTTCTTCTTTAGTTTTGGTCAAAAGAAAACCTATCCTATTTGAGGCGGGGGTTTGAAGATGCACCCCCCTGAAAATAGTCCTGCCGGCGCCCATGGTGACGACTATCAAAGATGTTCAAATGGCATAACGTGCTTTCCGAGGCACGGAGGAAACCCGGTATGTACTAACGGGTTTATCAGCTTTGGTTTCTATGGTCATCAGGAGAACTCATATTTTTTTAATAGAGTTTCTTTAGTTTAGCAAATACATATTAATATATACATTGAAGGGGACAGTAACCCCAACAAACACCTAGACGTTGTTGAATAAAAATAAAAAAGTCGTAAAATTTTTGATAGGCTTAAAACTTTCATCATGAAAACCTATCATTTATATCAATACTTATTCAACAGGTTTTTTATTCATGCAGAAGTGTAGATTAAACCTGAATAGCACTTAATTAGGCATTTAATGAACTAATTAGTGAAAACAGCCGGAAAGGTGAAGAAACTTAGCGTTTAGTGTTGTCCTGCGACATAATATCTAGTATTTGATGACTTGTACATTTGTCTTGCTCTTTTTGATGTTATGTATTATTATGTAACGCTGAGAATAGAACACGTAGTCTACAATTAGGTGTTGTTATACATGGTTGAAGTGTTTAATTAAATGAAGCAGCAAAGAACGTACCTATCTATTGAGAAATACTACGTTTCCTGAGTTAGGTTGTTTTTAACATGGCCTACCAATGGAACTGCTATATTAATATATGCAAACAAGTTTCCATATATTAATATAGCAGGTTAATATCGCTGGATTAAGCCAGAAAGAAAAATCTGTAAATAACTTAATATTTTAAACTCAAGTGCATGAGTCGTTGCGCTTACGCATACCCCAGTTCTCAACAGAAATTCAGGGCGTGAATTGCATCGTATTTTAAACCTTTAATTAATTAAATCAAATTTATTGTAATAAAGCACATCGTTAACGTATTTCTTACAAGTAGGTAAACGAGGAATTTATTTCCAAAATATTCTTTATCAGAAATCGTTGGTCGTAAATGTCTTGGTGTTATCGCGACAGTAATTTAATCTTAAAATCTAGAGACAGACACAATTTAACACTTTGCAATTGTGAAATCAAGATAATTAATTTTGAAATCTTACGGGTTTGTTTACTACTGCAAAACTTAGGTTTGTAAATTCTCCATTAAAACATTGATACTGTACCCATGTAATATTAGTTCTGTAACGGTCAGTTTCAATAATGTATCTCCTTTTAACCAACTGTCAAATTAGCTAACAACAGTTGCTGGAACGTCATGTTTCAAGGGCAAAGATGACGTTTCAGCTACTGTTGGTAGCTAATTTGACAGTTGGTTAAAGGTAGATACGTTATTGAGTCCGGCCGTAAAATTGCTATAAATTCTAACCACTAGTAAGCACTAAAGCCGCACCCCTGAAAACAAGAAACATTTGAAATAGTTCACGCACTAAAATACATTCCTAAGTTAGATATAAAATAGAAAGACGTGATTAAGCACCCAAGATACCTCAAAACAAACATGCGCTTTAAAACGGGACGCACTATCTCTATGCCGTTTACTCTAACCAAGTGGTATACATCTGTCTCTCTCTGAGGTAGTTATGGCAACGGGATGTCAGAGCTCATCTTGAGAGCAGGTCGCGGTGACTTTAATTTGGTCCACGACGCCGTTTAAAACATTACTTAGATAAATAAGTCAGTTCTGACTCTGCAAGCAATACCAAATGTCATACGCGTTAGGAATCTCAACAGAGTAATGAGGCACCATCGTCTCTTTCTCTTTGTACTGCAAAAGAACATGCATTCTCATGTTCTCATTTAATTTGCAAACAAAATCCTAAGACCGTGCATGATCTCATATTAAGGGAAATGTCCCATAATGACAGGTAAAAAAGGTCCTTCGAGCCGGATACCAGGCAACAGATTTTAAAATAGATCAATGGAGAAATTCCGCCTTATCAAACCTTCACCTCGGAGCATCACACGAGTAAGTTTAATGCCATGTTTAATATTATCTTTTAAAAAACATTTTCGCCTTATTCGGCGACAATACGAAGACACATAGACTTCACAGGCAATGAATCTTTGCAACGTGATCTTCAACTTCAAGGCTTCATACAAACTTGAACAAATCCTGCCTGACAGCCTTAGTGCCTTCGTGATTTACGTGTAAGAAGGTTCGGGAAGAAGAGTTTTATGTTCCATCTACATTCTACATGCATTAGTAAACGTTTCAGATTGCATGCAGTCGAGACGAATACTAATCATTGGCTGCAAAACTGCGGTGTCGTAAAAGGATTTCTTATGGGCTTTGTGCTTTTAAATGCGGACTTTTTGTTCCGTATTAAAAGGTATAGTAAATCAAAATACATTGCTTTATGAGCTTCTGCCAGCAGATTTGCCCTCTTGTTAGTCGATAAATTTTCCCAAAGAAACATTCCCCCGGAATAATAAGTATCATCATCATCATCATCATCATCATCATCATCATCATCATCATCATCATCATCATCATCATTATCATCATCATATCAGCCGAAAGACGTCCACTGCTGGACATAGGCCTCCCCCAAGTATCGCCACAACAATCGGTCCTGTGCGTCTCGCATCCATCGGCTACCCGCTGCCCTCACCAGGTCATCAGTCCATCTTGTGGGAGGCCTTCAAACGCTGCGTCTTCCGGTACGCGGTCGCCACTCCAGAACTTTTCGACCCCATCGACCATCTGTTTTGCGAGTAATGTGCTCTGCTCATCAGTTTGGCGATCCTTCGGGCTTCGTAGGGGTTCCCTGGTTTAGTATCATGTTATTATGTCCTATTCCAGGACATGGTACAAAGTTTCATCCAACATTGTACTGCAGTTAAGACGGACAGACAGAGTTACTTTCGCATTTATAGTATGGATCTCGCTCTTGACCTCGATCTTATCTAAATAATGGTAAGTGGACGGATGAGATTTAAGATGCAGCGTGCGGGATTATTATTTCCAACTCTTTTCCAATAGTTACAACGAGTAGCTTTTGGAAAAAAATACCTCAGGATTCATTTCCAGACTTTTAAATGGAAATTCCTCTTTTGACTAATACTTTTGGGGAATCAGGAATCAAAGAACTAAACAAAAGCAATAACTCGAAGGTCGAATAGACATCGTTATCCTAATCTATCTAACTACGCAGTATGGCATTGATTGCCGTCAGTGTTGTGGAAATCAATGGCTAACAATAAAGTTCAATGTTTTATATCATGCGGATTTTTCTTACGTTTTACTTCACTTTGTTTTGTAGACTATCTTTTACGAGTGGTTTCGTCGGAAAGTCGGAAACTATACCAAGGAAATAAAAAAAGTATCGGGATTAAAAGCATCTATCCTATGCCCCAATCTAATCCGTTTCAAATTCCATTAAAAGCCGTTCGCTGTGTAGGCGTGATAGATAAAAAATCATTTGAACATACAAACGAATATGATTGTCATTTTATTAGGAAGTAGGCAGTGAAATATATTGACCCTTAAAAACGTTATTTTGCAGAACAAATAACAGTTCCATAGACTCAACCCAGTATCATGATCAAAGCCAGCCCTAAAAAACCGATCCATCACCAAAAAGTTACAGACGAAAAAGTTCTCAGCAAGGTCAATAAAAAGTTAAAAAAAAACGGGCACGAATCGAGTCTCAACCTCAAGTCGTGATAACGTTAACAGTAAACTATCTATCGATTCGAAATAACGGTATCGAATAACTGGCGGTCCATTGTGACAATCGCGATACTATTCGAGATAGCGAACGTTTTCGAATACAATAGTCGCTATTTTCGCATGTTAATTTCGATAAAGTGATTCATGCGAATCGGATGGTTGTATTGTAATTGGTCGCCATTGTTTTATAAATGATCGAAAATATTTACATATAATATTTTTTTTCTTTCCAAAGCAGGGTTTTCAAAGTAATTTTAAGTTGGAGCAATTATATTTGTCGGAGGATTATTGCAAACACCGTAAGTTTATAATAAATCGCGTAAGTATAAGTATGAACTCCCAGCTAAAACACTAGGAAGTGGTGACGGGCGGGCGGGCGTTTAGGGGGACTGTCTTATGTAGAACGTTGACGTTCAAAAAGTGCTAGCGCTCAGCCTAATTTGAATAAATGACTTTTGATTGTTGACTCTTTTCTCTCTATAAGACACTTATATGTTATAAACTATCTTTGGGTAGGATTTAGTGTATTCGATATGATCTGTTCAGAACATATTGAAAGTTTATAATCTAATTATGATTTATTACAATCTTACGGCGTTTGCAATAATCCGGTGGCATATTCTTATTACTGAACAACAATATTTCGTTAAGAAGCAAAAAAACAACTTTATCCTAGCCAGCAAAACTAATGAAAATAGATAGCGAATGTCCACAAAATCTGGAGCGTGGCTTATCTTTCTTTAATCTTTACTCTCATAGGAGGCAGTCATGTTACGAATGTTGTTTTAGATTCACCATTGATGTAGGAATCGGTATCAAATACAAAATGATAGGGAAGAAAGTTTTGTTGACATTCTGTCATTCAACACATTCACAAAACAAAAAAACTTGAAACAGGTTTAGCGTCAACAGGCTGGTGCAAGGCGACACTGAGACAACGCATTTTTATGAAATAAGTATTTTAGGGATAAACCAGTAGAACAATTTATTTTAATATACTTGTCACATTGTCGCGTCTTGATTGTCTGGGCCTTAAATCTGCTGCTTGAGCCAAATAATCGCAAAGCGCAGATCTCAAAGTCCCCCCATCGCCGACAAAAAAAGAAATATTCTTACTACAGAACGCCGATGTCATGTCGCCGCAATCCATTGAGTCATGGTGACTTACCTGCAAAAGGAAAGAGTTATTTATAAAACTTGTTGAAAAACATGTCCAAATTCGCATCGGTATTTTGTCAATGTTTCATTATGAACCCGTCAATCGAATTCAATGATTTTAAAGTAGTTGGTTCGTTTTTAAGCCAGAACAACGCTGAACATGGTTCTTTAGACTATTAAACAGGTTCGTAGAGATAAATGCTGAATACGGGAGGGCAATGACACAATTAAATTAGGAATTTAGCAAGCGGATTGATGATCGAAGTATGATAGTAGTGTATGATAGAAGAAACCAGTAAGTATTCAACTTCGAAATTCAAATGTAGGTAATCACAATTGCATTCCAATTTGAAACTCGATAATTTGAAATCAATTTATAGGTGAATGATAACGAATTGTGCCACAGATAATGCAAATTAGATCAGTTCTAAATATATATTGATTTCTCCGATAGTCTCGGTATTAAATCATTTGATAATTAAGTAATAATAAAGGTGTTGTAATGTGTTTGTTGATGTTGTATTTTCTTGTTAAATATGGAGTATGTCAACAACTTATCGTAGTGAGGCGAACTCGAGAATTTGGGCCACTATAACACTCACGAGCTAACTTATCACTATTTGTACCTACTGACTGCAACTATCTTTAATAGCAGACAAGTTTTTTTTAATGAAATTTGTTCCAACTATTGTTGTTCATTATAAGTTTCCAATCTTATTTATTGACTCGGAAAACTGTTTGAGTTTTACATACGACTTGACTTGCACTTCAAACCAGACCTTTTTGATATAAAGGCCTAGCACAAATGTTTTGACGTACAGTAAAGTAACAATATCGTTAACGTAGGTGAATTTCGAATATAAAAAACTACAACCACATTGTATTTCGGTTTAATTTTATGCGTCGTACACAATTTGTATCATACAAAAATATGAAAATAGTATCCAAGTCAAAAAAATATTATGTGCGAAACGAGTATTATAGTAATAGTAAAACTTTTCGTTACGTTACTATACGTCAAAAACATTCGTGCTAGGCCCAAGAATGCCAGGTAAAAAAGCAATAAAAAAGGTGAACATTAACAAATGACACATCCAACCTTTTAGCCTTCACATTACCAAATCAGTGAACATCAACATTTAAAAGTTTATAAATAAAATCTTAAGTTTACTTGTATTGAGAGACCTTTTCGAAGCAACTTTCACTGCGATATAGTTGCGTTAACCTATTGTAGAAGGACAATGGTAGTTTTCCACTTTCACCCGCCCGCGCCCCTGGTCGCGGACCCATTTATCTGTGGTGATCGATGAATAATATCAGTAACAGAAGTTGAACGAATGATTGAATGATGACGAGTGTATCGAGATGATCGAGATCGGATTTGAGACAGTGCTGTTGAAATTGAAACCTTAGGTCCTGAAACTAGGGCAGTTTTGTTTAATAAATGGGATCTATTCGAGAGTCCAAGACGCACCACAATTTAAATAACTTCTGTCTAGTGTAGGAATCATCAACGCACCTACCTACATAAATGAGAAGTGAAGACCGGTTTTCAGTCAACTATTGGCATTCAAAGCGATTGCATACAAAATTCGAAAAAAAATTCAGCATTTTAAATTCGTAAATTACCAACTGAATGAAATTGAAGTACAAAGTGGAAATCGTTTCGTATTTCCTTAAAAACAAATTAAGTTTAATTCCTTTTTGTTCAATTATTTTCGCGGGTGTATTACTTTTATGACAATGACCATTGACAATATTGACGTTCAAAATGGTGTCTACTTTATTAAAACTGTGTCAAAAAACTTGGTTTATTGGAGTTTTAAATTTCATAAATATAAAGTACTTATAACAAAATTGCATGTGCATTACAATATTATTCACACTTTCGATATTTTGGCGGGACATAACTTTTATGTAACGGCCATTGACAATATTGACGTTCAAAATGGTGTCTACTTTATTAAAACTGTGTCGAAAAACTTGGTTTCTTCGAGTTTTAAGGTTCATAAATATAAAGTATAACAAAATTGCATGTGCATTACAATATTTTCAATGATATAGAGTGTAAGGACACGCAGGTGTGCCTGTGGTTGGCCTTCGGAGCCACCCCAACGACATTCCAGTGTTTATGGACTCCATGCGCTATGGGAACGGCCTTGCCTGTATCAAGCCATAAATACGATTTAATCACATAATATGAAGAAATACTGTCATTTAATTATTGACAGAAATTACGGTTTTTTTTGTTTATTGTCAATTTTATTTCGTGTAGATAATATTTTTTCTGAAAATATGATGATTACTCAATGATTTAGTGCAGTATTAGTGTTTTAAATGCGTTTAACTGTGTAATTTAAAAATTAAACAACAAAGACAAAAATGTGCAATGTAATAACTTTAATGAAGTTGTAGACATAAATGGCATCAAGCTAGTTTATTTTGTATAAGGTTTTACGTAATGATTTAAATATGAATAAGTTCTGGATAAATCAGATTCATAATAAACTATTTTTTTTTAATTTGGATTCATAATTTTAGTAGTAGGTAGCCAAGAGATCAATACAATGATTGATGTGCAGACAAATCAATCAATAATAAAATAAGTTATAACATTTATAGGTAGGATACGTCGTAAAACACGAACTGCCCATAAAAATGAAAGCGATTCTAATATAAAATTCAAGATCTGCAAAGTGCGTTCATGTGGTGAATGTTATTCAAACTATTGGCAAACGAAAAAGCCTTTGCAATTTAGAAGTTCATCAAGCTGTTACCTCACGTACCTATGGTTTTTATTGTACAATCATTATTGGAATCCGAGAGTTCCGCAATAAAAAAAGTTGCCTGTTACCGTCTACCCCTGTACCATAATGCATGAAAAATGGTTCTGCCATTACGCGTGAAAGACTAACAAACAAACTCACTTTCGCATTTATAATATTACTAGCTTTTGTCCCCGACTTCGTACGCGCATATACCGTTATTTCCCGTTCCTGTAGGAAAACCTCTCTTAGTGCTCCCTTACGGAGTGTAGGGAAGCTACGTGCCAGATTTCAGCTTTCTACGACCAGTAGTTTCGGCTGTGCGTCTTCTGTCAGTCACTCAGTCAGCCTGGCAGTAAGAGAAGAATTTTTCATGATATGATTGATTAACATAATTATACAGTCAGGATAATTTTGGAAATAAGTATGACAAAGAATTCCCTTCCCAGTAGTCCTTGCTTAACAGAGGTTGCCAAGTTCTAGAGGTACACGTATTTTATCGGTCGTCACTACTGATAAATTAAATAGATAAATCTGTTTGTTACACTTTTATCTATGAATAATAGTGTTCGAATCTATTGAAAATAAATAGGCAATTATGGTACAATAAATTTGATAAGAGACTAAATTCTGTCAGCGGCTTCGCCCGGGTGAATGTCGGGAAACTATACCAAGGGATCGTATACCAGGGATAAACAGTACGGTCTGTGATTTAACTTTCTTCAAAGTCCATTGCATGGAGAATCGGAGATAGATTATCTCCAATTCTCCGTACTAAAATTCATCAAAATTGGTTTAGGCATGTAAACCAATAGATTGTCTGAGTTACTTTTGCAGTTATAATATCAGTTTAGATTTCGCCGACGCAATCGATTATATCGCCAATCAAATTCTGAATTAGTACTTTCTACTTTACCTCTAGATTCTAACACATACCTAATTAATAAATACAGCAGATTACGCAAAAATGTTGATTCAATAATTCCGTTGTTGTTTTTATAACCCAGTTTGTTTTGCAAACTCATTAAACAAGCCAAGTGCGATGCGCTTGCACATTTAAAAAATACGCCTGAGTAGAAATCAATGTTCGAAATTGGAACACGGATTTTAATTAAAAACCTTTAATTGGTATTTACTTTTGAGGTCCATGGACCAATAAAATGAGTATAACTTTCGCCTTGACTCTTTATACGAAATTGTGAAAACTTAAAGTCGAACAGGATTAAAAATACCGACTTAGTTTAATATGTTTGTATTTATTCTCGCTGCTGACGTTACCTTACCATCTGAACAATTACAAATATTATTCTGGTTGATACAAAATATTAACGTTTACAGAATACCTTTTATTTCATTTCCTGAATGACTAAATTCGTTTTCATAAAACCGTTCACTTTCTGTCTGTCTTTTAGTCACGGCAGTAAACGCTTTCAAATCGTCTAAATGTTTTATATGAAACTGTTTTATATAAAATGGTTTTAGTAGTGACCGTAAACAATACTTCGGATAAAGGATCGTGTGGAAACAAATTGATATTGCATTGACATTATTACTGGGGTGACAGAATAGAGCTGCTGGGTTGGCAATTGCTTTACGTCATCATGTGTTTCTTTTTTTAAATTAATCCGTGGATCTGCCAACATTGTTTTCTTTTAAGGTTCGGACCAGACAACTAGAAGAAGTATCTTCCGTAAAATTCTTAGTGGCCAGTATTCCAATGCAGCTCTCAAAAGGAGGGTTTAGGTCATGAATTCAAAATACACTTGTGTTTATGACTATCCTTTTTAGCAATAGATACGTAAAATTAAGTAAAAATGTGTGACAAATTAAGGTTTTTTGACAGATTGCGACTGAGATGCGAATCCGAACGTTGCTTGAAAATGAGTAGAATTGGCACTCCGGTTTAAAATACTCGAATTATAATATCATTCAGTGCTATCTCCAGGTTTTTATGGACGAATGTTAATTAATGAGGTTGTTGAACTATCACAGTTTTTATGTACCTACACCATAACATTTTGACCAGAATGTCATCTTAAAAAGTAATTTATGAAGGCTTAAACCGTATTGAGCAATTGGATTTGCTAAAAAGTTGTTTTGATATTCCAATTAAGTCTTAATTTTTTTATTTTTTTCATATTTGTTGAAATTATGGATCAAGAAGCGCCATGTTAATGTTGTGAGTAAAGACAGAGATTAACTCCTACAAAAGTCCTTTTTATAATATTAGTTTAGACAAATGTTATGAAGTGCACTAAAATCTAATCAAAGATGCATAAGTAATGTAAAAATTGATTATTCACTGGATGCATTTGGTATATTTTTCTAAAGTGTTTAAAGACCGAAAAGGTTATCAAATGTATAAAAATAGTTCAATGCTGTTTACTTTATTTTCTTTGAGAGCAAACTATTATGCACTTGTACGGAACAAGTACATAATTGTTTACTCTTTAAGTCTCTTTACCCTCGGAAAGAAATAAACATCTTAAAGCTGATAGTTTTAATGTTGTTCATTGATAGTCTACTAGGCTACCTATTAAACGAAAGCAGAAAGAAGTGGAGAAATGACCTGAATTTGGAGTGTGATGGATGGTACGGGAGAAAAGCTCCTGGAACGACTTGGGTGGCGCCTTTGCCCAGCAATGAGACATTTAAGGCTTAGTTAAAACGACCTAGTGCAAATTGTTCAGCATTAATCAACAATAATGTAACGCATGATGTGCTTAGCTGTAAGGAATTGGTTCACTGGTCTATCAGTTTATGTGATGTATCTCATTTCCTTGTATACGTATATTCAATTATTGGTGAGCCAAACAAATAAATGAAATAAAATAAACCTGCTAATACACGATTATTTTACGTAATGCTATAGAAAACATCAACACAATCAATGAAAGTTTACACACATACATCGACGCATCAAAATAGATACTTAAACACACAAACAAAAAGGTACAGTCAACAAAGCTATGTGAAGTACTTATTAAAAGTAGTTGCAAGTTAGCTGCCTGCATACCATATAGCTTTGTTGACTGTACATAGATAATTACTGCAATAAGTACATAACTACAAATGCTATCTTTACGACATACTCGTACACATCCATTTCGATTTATATTTTACTACTTCTCATAACATAAAGCAGAACTGTTAAGCTTAATACCTGCCACACTAAAACTAAATTGATGTTGAATGAAAATATATTCATTCTGACTAAAGCTAGATTCATGGAATTACATTACACATTACATTTCAGTATTAGGCCACGTTTCCACCTGCAACCAACTCGCATACAAGTTGCATTACATTGCGGGCTAGCGAGGTGAGGCAATGTGATCAATCGCTTGATCGTGGCTCGCAATGTAATTAAACTTGCATGCAAGTGCGGTAACAAGGCCTTATGTTGTTGGATGGAATAAATAATGGGAGGCAACTCGCATTTTAAGCAACAATATCGCTGAAGCCTTCTCTTTTTTTTAATATTTTATCTCTTTTAAATTCTTTTAATTTTTTGTTCGTGTCACTGTTACTGCAGTATAAACAATATTTTTGTGTGTAAATGATTTTTTCTAGCCTTAAACTTTGCTGCTTCCACGGCGTTGTCGGAAAGAGTCGAACCGTTTTCATTGGCATGAAACAATTGAACTTAAAAGAACCAATATATTTTTTATGAATAAGAAGATTTTACATACTTATCCATTTATACACCTTTCTATATCCCTTAATTTTATAAATTGCTTCGCGTACATAAACAGATGATAACTACGAAACCGGTTGTATGTCTACCGCCTGAGTGTATAGGGCTGCCCTCCGAGAATTCTAGCTTTTATGACATTCCACTTTTTTCTTTCTTTTTCTAATTATATGTAAACTAGCTGCCGCCTGCGGCTCCACCCGCGTGAACGTCGAAAATTATTCCAAGGGAACATACTCCCGGAATAAAAAATCTATGTCCTTTCCTTTCCCGGGACTTAAACAATCTCTATACCAAATTTCATCTAAATCGGTCTAGCCGTTTGCGCGTGAAGAAGTAACAAACATACACACACACTCACAAACTTTCGCCTTCATAATATTAGTGTGATTAAAGTCTGAATAGTTATTTTATTCACAAGCTTTTATTTAGTTTCATCTGTTTGTCTCAAATAGAAACTAACAAGTTTTTATTTGTCATGGATCTATGCTACTGTGTTAAATATGATATTGGTATAAATTATATAAAAGTAATACTATTTATAGTATTTTAAAAACAGGAGCACCTGCAAACTTAAATTTTGTCATTCAAAACATTGTCTTGAAAACGTGGACCATAAAACTCACCATTGGATAAAAGAACTCCAAACCACAATTTACTATTACCGTAACACAATTTCCCAACCCCTTTTCTAGAACGTTTCCAAGAATAAATTAGAAACATGACTATAGCAATCGATACCCAGAACTTAATTACGGAAACCGTATAATTTAGTAAACAAGTAGTTCGGCAAAATGCTGGCAACCCTACGCACGTGTAAGACGGTACTAATTTTGGATTTAACCAAACCAGTGTCGACGATCTCTGAGCATTCAAGGACGACTCAGCGAAATTGCTGGCTTGTTCTACAATGTACCTATAGAGCTGGGAACTGGGGACTTGAGTCTTATGTGAGCGGTTCTAGGCTATTGGAAATGTTTTGTGTATTTTGTTGACTTGGAAGTAATAATATCACAGCAGATCCTGTAACATTTCTGATATTTTGTACGAACTAACTGTCTTTTTAAGACTTGAGATTTTATGATGGACCAGCTATTTTTATATAGTACTTTCTATTGTTTGAAGTGAGTACAAATTATTTGTTTAGATAAAGCTTACAGTATAATTTGGATTTAGCCAAACCGGTGTCGATGATCTCTGAACATTCAAGGACGGCTCAGCAAAATTGCTGGCTTGTTCTACAATGTACCTACCTATAGTGATGGGAACTGGGGACGTGAGCCCTTTGTGAGCGATGCTATGCTATAGGAAATGTTTTGATTACTGTGGTGATTTTAGGATTTGGGATTGAAAATATTATAGCAGATCCTGTAACATTCTGCACTGTCTTGTATTTACTGTCTACAGTTGAATTTATTAGGTTACTATCAAGGGACCAGTTTTTTTGTCACATAAATACATTCGTTTAATTGATAATAATTTAATCAGACATACCAATGAAACTATCGCTTATTAAAAGCTTTCATAGCAATTTTATCCATACTTCTAAACTAGTATTATAAATGCGAAAGTTTGGGTGTCTGTTACTCAATCACATTAGCTAAACTGATCTTGATGAAAATTGACACAGAGGTAGACAGAGGTAGATTATAGTCTGGAATAACACATAGGCTAGATTTTTATTCCGGGAGTATGTTCCCTCGGGATAATTTTCGACATTTACGCGGGTGAAGGCGCGGGCGACAGCTAGTTAGTCATGTGTAAGACACGTTTAGTTTTTCATTTTTTTTTTTGTAATTATTGTAGACAAATCGGACTGCAAAACCGAAGGCACACATAAATAAATTCAGTTCTTATAAGTATCACTTACATAACATATCAGTCATTCAATCAGTTACCTATGGACTGGAAAGGTAAAAACAATATGAAGTTTTCTTTACATTTGTCTTTATAGCATCGTATCGCATCGCTTTCATCGGTCACCTAGGACAAGGTTAACTAAAGCCCTAACACGTGTTGTAGAACGTGGTTGAGAATACGTTAGGTAATGTTTTCCAACAGATGAAATTGACTTAATTTTCTTCATACGCTATTCACTTACACCCTGGTTTGGCATTTACGTGCAATGTCCATTGATGGCTTGCCAGATATTTGATGTTCCTTTACGCAAACTAATGCAGCAATGAACGTCGAATTATGTAGAATATGAGTCATTGTACGGGAGCTATTCAGCTATTTAGTGATGAGGCCACACCCACCTTGTCATGGTACAGTTATTCCTTGATCGAAGTTCGCGAGCTTGGTGTCAGATTGTTTGATATTAATATTGAAAATTAATATTATAGTTTCTTGCTCTCTTCATGGTCATAGGACATAGATTTTCTTTTGATTAGTTGTGCTGTTAGTTGATGTCAACATTGTAGAATGTTTTTATTTTTTAAATTTACTGTTGAATTTTAGGCAAATATTCTATTTACGGCCTTCGGAAAAGGGGTGTCTGAAAAAAAAAACTTCCAAATTCAGTTTCATTTGCAGTTCAGCTCCTATTTATCTGATGAATAGTATCGTACCAATACTATCGTTATGAAATTCTAGTTAAAGTTATAATTTGGATGTGTGTATGTCAGTTCTGTGACAATAAACACTTTCTTTCTTTTACCAATACTTATACAATTTGGATGACAGTTGCTAGGGAACCAGCGTAACATTAATCCACTGATCACGAAATTATACCTATTCACAAATAGGTCATTGACACGCAAATAAACAATGATAATAACAGGCTTACTACCAAAAATCGTCTTCTAATTATAATTTATTGGACACGAGATTAATGGCCAGAGTCCGAGCCATGGTAGTCTATGTTAGGGATGTCAGCAGTGTCAAAATGTATCGACATTTATATTGTATCGATAAGTACTTTTTATTTTTACATATAATCCGGATATTGGTTTCGATGTTTTGTTTCAGAATCCATATAAAAAATATGGAAATATCGACCAGCCTTGTAAGTTGGTAATATAAATACACTACCAATACATAGGTACAGTTTTTTTGGAGTTTACTCCTTAAGAAACGATATTCATATTTCACATTTACCTACTTTTTACATAATCTACACAATAATAGTTCTCAAGGAGTAAATTCCAGTCGTGCGTCGGAGCTGACACACACATTTTTATGGATTTAAACTTCTGTCTTTTAAGCTGAGGCGATGTTTTAGAATCGTTTTTTGTTATGAGAATATTCTGATAAATTACTCAAAAATATCGATATACCTACATAACTAGTACGTAAAGTTAAAATATCGATATTTTTTCGCCAAGCCGAGTCTATGTTTTGGTTCAAGAATTAAGAAGTGACGTCATTTGATGGCGTTATTTATTGACAAGCTAAAAACCAGATTTGAATAGTTGAGAAGTCTAGACGTACCTACCTACAAGATGTTCTTAATAAAATATGGTTTTGGGTACAGATGTTAGCTATAAACAAGCTGAAATATTAGAATAAGATATGCTTGATAAATAAAATGCAGCAAGTTTGATGGTTTTTAGTGAAGAACTGTTGCATGAAGTAAATTATCTTCTTGCGGATGTAATTCTTCTATGCAGGTATTTCAAACACTTGAAGATTTTCCAGAGGAATCGTCGGAATATTGACAGAAGAATATTTAGTATTTGTTTTGTACATAAAAGTTAATGAAGCCGAAGCAACCAAGGTATTAATACTTAGTTATAACATCAAAAGATAATCAAAGACAATAAATTATAAACCTTTGACAGTTATATCACTAAAACAATAACCATTAATGTTTGACACAAAATCTCGACAATCGACATAAGTTCGTCATGATGAATCATCAAACACCATTAATTATAGTGAAAGGTTAATTTTGATGACATCATTATTTTATTTTAGCAACCAACTTATCATTTACTTAAGTATTCAGTTTTGGCGTACCTTAGTATTTTGGCTTTACTTGGACCAAATGGTTACGAATAGGTGCTTAGTCACTAAAGAATTCTTATTCAGAATCGCATCACGAACAGGTTTTTCTACCTATCCCAAACACTTTTCCCAATTTTCAAATAATCCTTATTTTCAATAATACTATTGATAGATTATGGTAATCACATGCCGTCATTATCGATTCCCAAAGCTCTGATATCTTAGGATCAAAGATCCTTATTTCACAACACTAAATCAAACGTCATCATGAAATACCAATATTGCAAGCAGTTATCGAGAGCCATCAAAGTTTTGAAACAGCTAATAATATGAACAAAACAATCGATTTAGTTCGATGCGAGACCGAGATCGATCGCTTCGGCACCGAGATATCGCATCGCTCATAATTAGAAGACAATAAATGGGTCGATGCTTGGTTGCATCACTAGAAAGTGTTGCAAGAACGGGCGACTTAAGGGGCATAGACAAAGTGACGTTCTATCAGCGACAACTATATATACTGTCAAATTGTTTGGGATTGACCACGTGACATTTCGGTTGCATTTTGGCCTTTTCGACAATCGCTATCATTTATAGATGCCACTTTGTCGTTGCCGAAGCTCTGTATAAGGTGCCATTTTATTAGCGATTGCGATTGTCGATTTGCCAAAGTATAGGGGATTGATCACGTGACATTTCGTCAGCGTCTGTCAATTCCATACATTTTTGACGTTTTAACAAACGCTTTCGCCACGCTACCGCTGACAGAATGTCACTTGTCTAGAGAGTCCCTTCAGTCTTTATCGAAGAACATTTGCAACGGTTTGTGAAAATGTCCTTGCACATTCCAGTGCGAACATCAATATTAATGAGTGAATAATGAAAATTAAAACGTTTGAGTGCTTAGGATTAATTGCTGAACGTTTTGCAAAGCGATTTTAATATTGATTTAATTTTTAGGTCATAACGTCATAATCATGTTTGCCCTTTCGCGTTTAATTGGTATTTTCTATTTACCATTACTGCACAGATCAGAAGGCCAATCCAACTAATTTTTAAACAACGTTCGCATTTACATCTGAGTCGCAATCTGTCAAAAAAACCTTAATTTCCATACATTTTTGATAGATGTCGACTGGCATGCTAATGCCAACGTTGCTTAAAAATAATTGGCACTCAGTTTGTACGGTATTAGGTCATGTTTTTGTGATTGTTTGTGTGACCTAAATTAGAAATAAATCATGTGCTCTACCTAACTCTTTTTTAATAAAAATTGGCGTGTTATTTTCTTTCAAACTTATAATAATTTTGTGGAAAAGCTTGTATTCAAAGTACATTACCACCAGTTGCTCATGGATATCTTACACAATACTCTTAAACGCACTGTTTTATGTGACGCAGCCAAACAACAGCAAATAATTGGCAATGCATTTTGGTGTGCATCCAAACGATGCAGTAACATTCATTGGTATTCACGCTACCGAGAGCGCCCGTCCAATATATCCGAGATTCGATTGTTTAAACGGTAAACGGACCAAAGAATTTGTCGTCATGTATGGAACATGGAACGATAACTTTGCTCGCGGTATTGCCAAAAATCGAGTGCATTTTTATTCGAACGTGACTCGATTTTGTAATAGTTATGCGACTGTAAAAGCTCGAAGGGATGGACAGGAATCCTAGTCTCTCAACGACTAGTAAAAGAGTGATGAATATAAACGTGGGTGGAAGAATGGAGAGGGAGGTAAAAGAAAAAACGTGTGTGGAATGAAATGAAATAAAAGAGAGTGTAGATAGCTTAGCTGTTGCTTAAAAGGCGAATGGAAGAATAAAACGTGTTGCCCCGACCTAAAGCAACACGGAACAAAGGTGTTACTGTTGAAGAAAATCCCTTTGTTTTCCAGCAGAATCTTAATTAGTGATCTATTTTTATTAGAGGCAATCTATTAATTGATCTATTCTTAATAGTGATAATCTTTGTGAGAAAACAGAATCTTAATAATTTTGCAAGGAAATACTGGCAACGGGCCGAGAAACGGCTAGAATGAGGAGTTAGTAGTTATTCATGCAGTGTAATAAGCTCTTGCTTTACTTGGCACAAGTTTAAGTAGATACTTAGATAAGTGTCGAAAGTTTAATAATATTTTAATACAGAAGGTTTTGTCTGCAAGGTAAAAAGGCAAAGGCATTTTGGGGGTTGAAAGTTGGAGAATTGAAAAGAAGTCCGAAGTTCACATAAGGTGGACTAGCTCAGAGGGAGCCGGGGCAGTCCAATGGAGAGACGTTCAAGACCATTTTATAATAATAATATGTGTGTGTGTGTTATGTGGCGATGCTTGGAGAAGGCCTGTTTCAAACAGTCTTTCGGCTGAAGTTATTATGATGAATTTCTGACGGTCCTCTGAGCCTATGCCAATATGATTTTGTGTCCGTTTACCCAAAATAGGCAACAGATGAGGAAATGTAGCCCAAATAATTAAGAATTTCTCATGTAATAATCTGATAAATCAGTTCACTTCAAATACGAGTTGCACCGCTTTCCTTCCGTTCCATATTTAGATATTATCGTGGCCTATTGTATTACGTCTTAATAAACGCGTGCTATAATAATAACGTTTAATTACAAGAGTCACGCTTGCCGCGCATGAGGCTTCTATCATCGGAGACTAGCGATTCAGCGACAGCGTTCTTGCGTAGTATGAAAAGTCGGGCGTTTTCACCTCTCGATGCACTAAATCTAATGCGTTATTGAATATTATCGGAAATTCACTGCTGCAAAGTACTATAATGTCTATTGCACGTTTTTTCAGAGCTGTAAAGTAGTATTACTTCTTTGCCAGATAGAAAATTACTCAGTGGAAACATTTCATAAGATTCTTGGACATTAAAAACCAAACAATGCAGTGTTGAGAGATTTAATCGCTGCATACTAAAGGAGAGATAAAGAGCAGTTTTACGGTTTATGCTGCTTAACTATACCCACCTCTCTCCTCGGCTCCCTTTAATAGTCGCAGTAAGCCGAAATGGAGGTAGTTTGATGAGCTGAACTGGCCATTGCCCAGCACTAGGACAATACGAGATAATAAAAAAAAACACGATATTTCTCAATCGCTAATCGTCTAATCAAAGAGTATCATGTGTGGCGAACCTTAATGCTCGCAATTACACGCGAGCCGATCATGACGCGTGCGCAGGCGATTAAACTTTCTAAATTATATCTTGACATTACTCTGACATTTCAAATAAACGACATGCCGAGTCTTGCACGCGTGTAACTTAGTTGGTGTTGTTTAGCTATAGAGATGTTTGGGTATCTGCAACTTGGTAGACGATTGTGCTGTTCCAGGTGCCATTGTTTTTCTTCACTTGTATGGCACCGTCGGTGTCAGCGCAAAGGGTACCGAAGGTAGGTATAACATTTGTAGCTTCAGCTTCGATTTTAGGGCACAGAGGGCAGGAAAGTTGGTGGGGCATAGTCTGCGATACACAAGATGCTGCTAGGAAGTAAATAAAAAGAAAGGGAAATTACCTTATCACTATGATGGCCATGAGCAAAAGGCATTGGTATGGTGAGATAAGGACTTATGGTATTTTATTATTATTGGAGACTGTTTGTGGTTACAGTTCAGTGCTCAGTTAAAGACACGTGCTCTATCATACGTGTGTTTACAAATAATAAGGTACGTAAGTACCAAATAATAAGACATCTGTTTTATCTACATGTTCTTGGAAGATGGGGAATTCACACGTACAGAAATCGACCATATCCGTTTGCTCTCACTATCAGTCGAGTATAGGTCAAGGTTTAAATTAAAAAGAAAAAAAACAGTGTACTATGTATGTGTTTGTATGATTAGTTATATGTTATATGATTCCACTGCCGACAAAAAATAAAAGCAGTCTTAAAAAAAAAAACTACCGTCACCACGCTGTATACGTATAAGCAATAATAACGTTACAATCCCATCATAATACAACAGAAAACCATAATAAAAACAGAAAATAGAGATCACGAATAGAAAATTGCAATGTCATTAAAAAAGGAAAACAAATATTGTCATGAATGAACGATGTACATGCGATGGACGGATGTTGTGGGTCGCTCGAGTGAGCAGACGATATCAGATCCTCTGATAAGATAGATGCAGGTACCAGCGGTGGGAAAACATATTAATTGTACCTCTGACGCACCTATTCAACCGGTACACGGGGAACGGAACTGCTGGGAAGAAAGTTTTTGTAAAAAACGTTAATTGGTGGCGGAAATGTTGGCAACATTGTCTTGGTGGTGCAGGAGAACTAAGAGTCTTGTTAGGCTAGGATGTAGCGCCTCGCGGCATACGCTTGCAGAGTTTGCAGCTTGGGAGGAGCCGCGCCGTGCCCTCATCTCTGTTGTAGGCGGTGACCTCTCGCTGCCGGCCGTGGTCCATGCTATGGTCGGCGGTGAGGAGTCCTGGGACGCGGTGGTCTCCTTCTGCGAGACAGTTATCGCGCAGAAGGAGGCTGCGGAAAGGGAGAGGGAGATCACAACCGCTCTCCCTGCCCGCAGCAGGCGCATCGGGCGTCGGATTAGGGCATACGCTGCCCTCTTCCGGCCCCCCTAACTGGGTCCAGGGACGGCGGACTTGGGGATGTCCGTCGTCCCCCATTCATCCGGACCCGAGGTGGCGGCGCGTGGTGTTCCCGTGCGCCCCTCTTTGACGTAGCGAGGGGAGTTAAACACCTTACTCCCCTCGCCGACGCGAGGTGGCCCGCAGAGGCGGGCCGGCACCAGCCGGGGATTGCGGAAGTCGCATACGTTCCCGCGATCCCCGGCGTAGGTGGCAGATGGAACACTGGGGTGGTTTTAGTCAGTAAGAGTCTGACAGACCCCTCCACCCGCCCCAGGGTGGAGGATTTCCATGAGGATTTCCCACCGAGATCAAAAAAAAAAAAAAAAAAGGATGTAGCGCCTGGTTTAAAGTAGTTAGTAAACTTTGTTGTGTATTTAAAGATAGTGCTTATCAGTCTATGCAGAATTATGTGACAAACAAAAGATTCCTCTTCAAAAAGGGCACCTGGTGGGTGTACCTGTAGTACATACATCTGGCAGGGTTATGACCACAGGCGGCGGGAGGTACCTACCTATCACCAGAGGTATTAGTGCAAGTTTATAAACGTGCTCTTAAAGTTTACCTGTTATTTTGTCTGAAAAAGGTGTATCGCACTTTATGGCATTTATAGTATAAAAATCTGAAAATTAAAAAAATATATACTAACTTCTCGCATCAATTTTCCTATCGCCGTCTGCCTTGAAGAAATGCCGCATGACTCACGTAGCCAAAATGAAAAATTTATTTATATACACAGGGGTACATTACAGTTGCTAATAACAATACAAATTACATGGAAACATATACACTTTAGCCATTGTTTAGTCGTAATGAGTTTTCGACGTTTTGAGTTCAAAGTTGGGACTTTGTTTCTACTTTGTAAGTCATCAATACTTTGGCCGCGCCTGCCTTAAGCCTTTATAAACAGAAGGGTACCGAATTTCAATTTATCGATTTTTTCTTTATTTTACTTTATCAATCGGTTTCATTTAAATTCAGAAAATACCGACAGACATCGCATAGCCGCTGGATCCTGCAGGAAATTTTGCAAAAGAGTTCCTAATATGAAAGTTCTTTATGTAACTAAGGTAAAGTAAAGTGGAGTAGAGTAGGGTAGAGTAGGGACTCCATTTTCCGCACTTAGACTCCCATTCGGTCCGTTGTGTGTAGGTGTCCTGGCTAGATTAGCCAACCTAGCTCCGCCCAGAAGCTTCCTGGGAGCCTCACAGGCTTCGTTGAGCGACCTCACCGTTCCGAGGATTTGTTCACGTTGGGTAGCCACGGCCTCGCATTCCTGGTTGACGTGGGCGGCTGATTCTTCGCCGTCAAGGCAGGCCCGGCAGAGTGGGCTGTCCGTGACGCCTATGTTAAAGAGATGTTTGTTAAGGGGGCAGTGGCCCGTAATTGTCTCTATTATTATTCTGAGGTTATTTCTACTAAGGCAGAGTAGTCGTTTTGTTAGTCGGGGATGTAGACTTGGCATTGACAGTAACTAAGGTATTTTGGAAGGAATTTACTTAGTCATTTTTGCCGATAGGAAATCGGGCCCTTCAAACCGGATACCTTTAATAAAAAACCTAACTATAGCAACTTTTACCAACACGAATTAGCTTTCGAATCAAGCCAGATAAATCGTCACCCAGTAATTGTTCCCTTGACAGCTCAATTGAAACTTCTTACTGACTGTTCTACTTATGCTAAAAAGAGGTAATTCGTTTGCAAGTAGTCGATAACCGTCGCATTGTTGTAACGAGAAATCACGGATTTATTGGGAGCTTTAAACGGTACTTTTAGAGCTAAATAGTTGAGATAATTAATGCCGTGTACCGGTTTTTGTTTTGTGATGTTTTGTGTATCAATTTATTAAACTTTACGAAGAGATTTACTGTACAAAGGGCACTTTTTTGGAAACCCCGTTCACAAAACTTAGCTATAAAATGTGACAGCGAATGGTTTTTTAACCTCATTTTTTTTTTATTACACTTGTCTGCGAAATTCAATGTAAAATTATGCGTGTAAGGACCAATTAGTCGCATTAAACATTACCTAGTTAGCAGAAACAGGTTCTAGAAGTTTTTGTAACTAAATAAATATTGATTACCATGCTCTGTTTGCTTATATGTTTTTCATAAAATCCAGAAGCGATACTGCAACGGAAAAACCATAAAACAGGTGGAAACAATTTGTTTATCGCTTGTTACCATCGTGACTATATTTACGATAGTATATAAAATAAAATTATGGCGCATAATTGCAATTACTAGTGTGAGTGCCGTGACACTGATAATGATGTTTTTCTAGCACTCAATAATTAGGTTAGGTATATAAAAATATTGTGTTTTATAAAACCTTGGTTACCTGTATAGCTTGAGTACATGGAAATCAGGCTAAATTTACACTTGATTCAATTCGAAAATATAATTTATTTTTGTTTACGATATCTACTAACCTGCACTTTATAATACTTCCTCAATTAAGAAGAATTATTCTACTTAGCCCCCACCCGCCAGGACAGTCCAAATTTTTGGAGTTTACTTTGCCCCACATATTCATTTTAGTGGGGCAGAGTAGACTCTCACAAAGTTTTAATATATTTTGCCTCACTACTCTGCCCAGAGTAGAATAATTCTAGAGGAAGACACAAGAAAAACTGTGGATGGTTTGTGTGAAAGATGACTATTGAGGTAATGGCAAATAGATATTCATAGTAAAACTTCGCCGACACGAAATAAATTTAGGTACTGCCAGGGAAATGATGATTAGAGGGTCAATTCACGTATTTTTAACGAACGTTCGGTTTCGCATCGCATTCGCATCTCAGTCGCAATCTGCCAAAACATCTCTAATTTCCCTACATTTTGACAAGTCTGACTTTAATTTGAACACTTAAAATTCGAGAATTAACCTTCTGCTATCCTTTAATTATCTAAAGATAAAGATAATTTTATTTGTCAAAACATGCGTATACATGAAAATTTTGCATGCAGGATGTCACAATATTAATCTTTAGTACGTACATGTTTCACCCGTAAGGCGTACAAATTTGTTGCGGAATTTGTTCGAAAGAGTCACCGCGGCCCTGGAACGCAAAGGGCTTTAGAAGGAACACGGATAGATGTGTCACCTATCAAAAGATTACAAAAGATACCTGTTGTTCTAAGGTACATGAATACCACTTTGCTGCTTCGTGCACCAGTTTCGGCGATGTCTTTGCATATCATATCGCACTAATCTATATATTTTTCTATAGGTATCAGCACTCGTAATGGACAATTAAGCTTTACTAAAAACGCGATAATGATCGTAGCGATAAACACCAGCGCAGGCGCATGCAACTAACGTTTCCCTAAAAATTGATGATAAAATATTATTATTAATATTATGATGGCTTGAATATAATGAATTTGGGACAATATTAATTTGAGACCATCACAATCATCATATTTAAAAATTAAGAAACACCTATCAGATATATACTGGAGTATTTATATGGAAATTGAAAACTGGCTAGATAAGTAGATACTATAAAATGTGTGTTAGTGTGACCTATATCGCTCAACTGATAATGATCTTCGAGGAACGATAAGAATGTTGTTGAGTTTTTATAGTACAACATTATTGACTTATCGTTCACAATAACAACAATATGTACCTAAGTACATTATCGTGCTAAGGACATACAGTGAATAATTTTAAATAAAAAAACAGTTCCCAGCCCGAGTTGGTTTTCTATGGTTTTGTCTGTGTTGTTAGTTAAACATAGACCAAACCACAGAAAACCAAGCATAATTACCTAATTTGACAAAAATGTGAAAACCAATTACTTGAGGAAGAGACTTGGTGCACCCGTCACCAGCGTCAAGATTTTCACAAATTCCACCCCAGAGCGAGTCGAACAAAGACCACATTCCATCGTTAGCGTCACTCAGAGTTACTCTGTTATCTATGACATAGTCTCAAATACTATAGATTCTCGTGCAGATGCGTCACTGATACCTTATTTGGGCTCGTAATCCTGTCAATCATGTATGTCAGAAAAAGACACTACATAGCTATTAGGCACTGCAACACTAATAGTATTTCGATACTGCACAATTTATAAAGGTACTCGTACACCTTTATAAATTGATTTCACATACATACTATGGTGCGAACGCATTCTTGGTTCTTTTCGTCGCTTCTTTTTAAAAGGACCACAAGTGTGAACCCATTCGGCTATTATTTAGGAATGTTAATCACAGTGTTTTGTATTGAAACGAGCAATTATTTTTCTACCAAATACTGCACTAAGAAAATAACTTTAGAACCACTTTTTGGTCAACACATCTGCTGATTTAAAGACAGCAACAGACAGATACGAATTGTTTCACAGATTCCATCACCCACACGCAAGCAACAAAAACCAGAACATATTTATGTATTAAAATCACGCCCAGGTATCATGTCTCAGTTGTGTGTAATGATTTAGCGAGGTGTCAAGCCGATAGAGCGTGGCGACGCGACGCGGCGCCTCAGGGAAATTCTGGGTTTCGATACGCTTTCCTACACCGCTCACGACCGCTAGGGCTGTCCCACTTTTGAGTAATTTAAAAGTCAAAGTATGAACGTGTTTATCGTAGAACTAATATTAAATGAAGTGAATTTGCCGTTAAATTATGATGTGACACACTCTGTTTGCTGAAGTGAGGTGCACTTGACTCAATGTTCAAAGGTTGTTCTTATCGCGGTTTATTGTAGTCAATCTTACTTAACGTACAAAACAATTTGCCAAATCCAGTCCAGGGAGGAACCTGATGAATCACAGTTTTATCATTCCGTTATTCATTGTGTCTTGTCGGATTGTCGCCCCATTGGACTATGAGAGGAACTGAGAGTGCACCTGTGTTTGACGCACGCCTGTGCGCTATAATATCTCCTGCGTATTTGGCTATCTCCGCAGAAATTATTCGTTTTGGGATAAAGTAAAGACCAAAACTAAATAGACAAAATTAAATCTAAAACGAATAATGGATGGCCAATCAAGTTTAAATTAAAATAACGATACTAAAGGTCCCAACTTTTTGTTCACTAGAGAAAAGCAAGGAAAGGTACTTAGTGGAATGCTCGTCATCGCTGTAATTGCTCAGCGTTCTAATATAAGATGAACGGCTTAGTCCATGATGACAGGTGGAATTATAGGTGTGCGTCCAATGTGTTGTGAATAGACAGTTGACGAGTGTAATGACTAGTCATTACTGTACTGTAAACATACGCGGTTGGAAAGAGGTGTTATTCTCTTTTTGTGTTAGTGTTTTTCTTGCTGGCCTGTATTATGCAAATACGTAGCTTTAAGAAAGCCTGAGAGTTGCAGTATATCACGGAGGAGATGGAAGGATAATTTGAATGACCTTTTTGAAATTGGAATGCCATCCAAGTCGCATGCAAGTGGCAGTACACGGCTACCCTAGTTTAATATGATCAATCGCTCCATCGTGCCCCGCAATATAAGGAACCTTAGGTACATGCGAGTTGCTTGCTGGTGGACAGGCGGCCTTAGAAGGAAGGAATGGAGAGGCCTTTTCTTTTCTGTAAAACAAAAAAAAAAGCTCAAGCGACAAGTGACATACTGACAGTGGTAGTGTTATGAAGGCAATTGCCAAAACGTAAAAATGTATGTGTTTGACAAAAGCTGTCGAAATGTCAAATGATTCCTTTATAGCATTCGCTAACAGAATGGCACTTTATCTAGAGCCTAGAGAGTATCTAAAGGCTGATAATATTTACCGCTTCTTGGTTAGAAATATTTCCTATTTTGTTTTTATTTATGTATTGACAACCCTTACCTTTGATTTGGCATAGCTCGCGGCGCGACCGTCAAAACACGAATGAAACCTTTTACAATTAAGTAAGTGATGACTTACTCAATAGGAAAAGTGTTTCAAGACGGCGCTTGCGATTTGACAATGACTCGTCTTTGAGGAAAATCATGCCCAAATGTCGAGTAGTCAGGAGAAAGTACATATTTTGCTGTTTTTATATGGAATACTGATGAATCGGTTTTTATTGCCAATGATTTTTTGTGGCCCGGAAATTCCAAAGCGTGGCTACAGTTTTGCTAACAAAAATATTAGATCGAAAAGGTTACCATCACTTTTCTCACGAAACTCATCGAAAAATGAAAAATATCGCTCCTATACAGACGAAAGGTTCCATAACACATCCATTTTAAGCGTTATAAAACATCGTTTCAACTTTAATAGCACAAACTGCGCCCATAATCAATTCAATTAAACAACAATTTTGTTACGCCATAGACCCGCCATACAGTCTGGCCAACCAAATGTCACCCGTTACCACAGCCCAAGAAAGTTGTCAGTACTTTCATCAGCCCGCTCCATGTAGTAGAAAAGATCACGTTTTACATAACCAGTCAACCGATTGCTTCTGAGGCCTGGCTGATTATTGCTTACCAACGCTGAACAAACGGCTTGAACGTTAATAAGATAACAGAACATTAATACACAAATTCTTTCTGAGTTTTTAATGTATTAAAATGCCCGTTCCGTTAATGGGTGTACATTAATATATGTATGGTAAGGCGTTGCGCATACGCATACTTCTTGTGCATATCATTTTAAAAGTTCAATCGAAGCTTTGTTTCTTCTTAAAGAAAATTATTAAAAAACAATTGGCTACGAATTACCAATACGTAATAAGTTACCTAAGCTAAAAGACAAATCTATAATCATCTCCCTGCCCTTGTCCCAGACAGTTGTTCCCTCCCTTTTCATTCATAACAATCCTTACACAATCCATCCATCCTTTCTTTGACCTATGACAACACTAGCTGCCGACTGTTTTTGTCAAACCTTATTTTTTTTCAAAAACTGTCTTCGTCTGTCCCCTGCCTTACAAAAGAATGCAAACCAAACACTTCTGTTTTTGCTTCACGAGGTTAACGCACCAAAACTCATTTTATTTTCGCTCCATAGCTTTCAAGAGCAGAAGATGCATAATTGTTATCATTAAACGTCATCATATCTGTTCTGAATTATATCGTCTAGCTCGGAGTTTGCAATTTGTGTCATTTCCTCCGTCAGTAGCACAAGCTTTATGTTGTGTTGTATGTGTGCTATTTTTGTAATGATCGAAGTGAGGATGCTGGTGTAATGACTTCTAACCTAGACCTCAATTGGTGTTTGGCTAGACTTGCAGGCTAGAAGAAGGTTACGATGAAAATAGTGGGTACAAATTCAAAATACTTTTTTTGTGCTTTAAATGACTGTACTAGTCAAAATGACTTCCGAATTTAGGGCGCATTATAGTCAGAGATACCTTAGCTCACCCTTTGGGTAATGCAGGCGTGATTTACTGATATAACAGTACTATAACTTTTTATTTTGTCCGATTTTAATGTAAGGCAATCAGGATACGATTGGCGTAGTTGTTTCTTGATTAGCACAAGCTAAGAAAACCTAAGACAAAAAATGAGTGAATCCAGTCAGTTAATGATGAATGTCAAAGCAAATAAACAACTGTTCAAACTCCTACAATCCTACATAAACACTGAAAACTACTGCTATTAGCAATTACATACAAATCTGCAGCCGCGGATCAGCACAGCGGAACAAAATCATTCGTTTTATTTCTACTGACTATTCAAATAAAAGTGTAGAAACTGCACAGTGTTAACATACATTGTATAGGATAGTAGGGTATTTGTTATGTGGTTTCCAATTCTCGGTAAAGAATAGACTATTTGATCTGTTCTCCTACATGACAAAATATTTTGAAGGTATATTTTCCAAATGTATTTTTTGGATCGTTTCCCCGAGCCTCGTCCAGCTGTTGATTCTGTCTTTCGGGAGTTGTAGTGTTTGGGAATAGTATGGCGCGTTTGCCCTAAATAAGATTGTTGAAAAATTACTAGAGCTCTGGACTTTCGACCATTATTTATAAAGACTTCGAAACACGATGATGGCAATATTCATAACACTGACGGCCTGTTTCACCACCTACGATTAAGTTATTTTCTTTGCATACAAGTCCATACAAATTATGGTCCATTTTCAAATTTATTCGGTGTTTAATAATAATAATATATTTTATTTGTTTTTGTATTTTTTCAGAAATATTTAAAAATGTAAAAAATAAGTTTAAAAAAAATTAATGATCTTTATTTATTCAGACAACATACAGTCCAGTGTGGGAGGTCGTCAAACCGGCCCTTATTCTTTCAACTTATCTAAAAGACATTTCACATACTCAGTCCCATCCACAAAGTTGATAGAACACACATCGACTCCAGCATATCCCTTTTACCGTTAATTGTAGAATGATTGATTTGTGTATGTAGTTGCGTTGAGTTGAGCGTGATTAAAAACTTTCACTAACGCCATCACTTATTACACTGAGCTTATGGGACGTCTAACTGTTAATAAACATTAACCAGTATAACTTGACACCTTATAGTGGCGCTGCTTGCTTAGCCAAATGGCAAATTCAGTACAATTTCGTATAGTGAAACTTTAAAGTTTCAAGATAAATTGGTCACAGAGTAAATGCGATTTTAATTGGTTAGCCAGTATGTCAAAGTTGAAGGTAGGTACATGTTATCCGATTTTATCAAAAGCTATAAAAAGCTATGTGCTGTCAATTCATCGATTGCGGTTAAATAGTTAAAGTGAGTCATTGTATAAGTCCAAATGTGTGTAGGCAGTATGAGTACAGAATTTTAAAATTTGACAGTTTGTACCTATTGGGTGCATTGTTCCTGAAATGATTCACATGTGTATGAATCAGAATGAAAGTAGACACTTCTTACCTTTAAAGATCCATAATATTGAGTATAATGCGAGATAAGACGATCAAAATTAAATTATCATATTATTTAACCTTGGATAATCATAACATAGACTGATTAAAGTATGAAGAAAGTTCTTTATTACGCTTTTTTCCTATTAAAAATGCTTAGGTATGAAAAAGAAAATATTCTTCAAACATTTTGCTTTCTATTCTGCCTATGGTAACACCTATTTTTGTACCAAATCCTTTTCAAATTTGAGGTTGTTATACTGCCATGACTAAATTTTTTATTCTGTGGTCACAGTGATCTTTGCAACTCGCACAAGTGTGTATAAACACGATTTCACGTACTCTCGGTACATGATTCGATTATTCCGAATAATATTTTATTGTGTATGAAATTCTTTCGCAAAACTGTGTGCGAAATTCATAATGCCATACATGGCGTGTACAGGTGTTATTTTTGGGTATCATTTTTCAAGAGGCTTATATTAAAAAGTAACGAAGGACCAATTTTATCAAGGTTGGTCTTTTGAGACTTTGTTGATTTTTTTATGAAAGGACGGTAGGACACACCAATCGTATTTTGTCGTACAATAAAGTTTATTCTAACTATATATCTTCTAGGCTTGGTAGTCAAACTAGTAATCTATATTGGAACGACCAGTAAAGCCCAGTAGCATGGTATGTTAGTCATCATAAAATTTGAGTACCTACAATCTTACATACACTACACAGGTGAAAATAGTTTGTAGGACCTAGGTACTTAATATAACTGATAAAAGAAATTGCCGATTGGAATCCTTGGGTATTCCAATCGGCAATCTTTTAGCAATTGAGAACTTTCATAAGGCCGATAATATTGACTTAGCAACAATTTTCATTCTTTTTTATACGACTTTCCGAACTTTCCAGAATTCGGCTACTGATCAAGGCGCCAAGATTACCTACTTTTTATCATACCAATAAAACTTACTTCCACTCTTTATTTATATTACTTATGCTTATCAGATATTTACATCAGAGATTTCATCAAGGGGATTTCTGCATATTATCATTACTTATCTTTATAAAAGAAAATTTTAACCAATAATACAAGCAATTGGGTCAAAACACATGGCCACTTCCGATTGTAGGTTGTTTTTAATTTTGCCCTAGGGTAATAAAGATAGGCTGTGTAAAATGCTAGCATTTATGTGAATTACTGCAATTTCTCGTTTATCTGGAATTCTAGAAATGGTATTTTTCCTTGACCTTTTTCAAGGTTTTTCTACATGTTATCAGTGAGGGATGAATTGTGCGGTTTTGTAGGAAGCATTTGAAATACTTTTGGTTTTATTATCTTAATCAATATAACTGAAAACTAAGTAGGTAAGCACCACACATTAAATTTAGTCAAAAAACCTCCGATTAAAGCTGATTTCTCGTGTTTTACAGCATCTTACTATGGCATTAACAAGTGTAGGCGCTCGAAATCAAAAGACAATAGCTTATTAAATAATAACTAGGAAACAGTCACCAAACCGGCACCAATCACATAATGTTAGGAACTTAGTTATCAACAAAACAAAAGTAAAATAAATTCTTCTTTAATGTTAATCGCATTTACAGTAACCATTTTGTATGGACACTTCAAAGCGGCGCTGCTGTCAAACCAAACGTCAAATTATACGTCTTCTTTAGTTCCCGATTACACTGCGGGCCAAATTAAACTGGTCACGTTTATTTATCGACATTTTCTAAACAGGTTGTGCCAAAAGGGGTTGTTCACCTCTCCGTCTATTGAACTACAGTGTAAAGGCCCGATTCAAGGCTACGGCGTATGTTGTGTACTAATAACTATGCTAGATTATTCCCCTATAAGGATTTATGGGTGTAATGATGCCCTTTTGAGTTGGCAACAAGTTCAGGATGTTCTTTTATCGTTTGGGACAATAATTTTTCTTTACATAGGTAGCTAATTGTACTCATTAGTAATATGTACCTACAATTAAAAAATATATAGCCTTGATTTTTTTTATAATTATATGAAAACGCATCTTTCATAGGTGTCCTCATATGTGATTGTTGTAATAGTAACTTCTGTATAATTTTGATAAAAAAAAATATGATTACTTAGTTTACAGTTGCACATTTAATTCATGGTGCAAGAAAGACATTTTGTTTCATCGGTAATTAAAAACAAGTATAGGTACCTACACCTCATAGATGTTACTTTTCGTATATAATTAAGTAAACAAGTCGACAGTAGGTACAGGTTACTTAATAATTCGGAAACCCAATTCACTGCAATTTGCTTACAAATAAGTAATTAAGTCGCTATTGTAATGTAATACCTATCAGTCTAGTACGTTGATACGATAAACATTATACTAATCAACCGGAAAGTAGTATTAAACTTGATAATACGAATAATTACGAGCAAGCCAATTGCTACCTTGAAGCATTTCTTATAATCCAAGATAATCAAGTTATCTTTATGTAACAAGAAGGTTTGAATTAATTTATCAAATAAAACAAAAACAATGGCGAACCACAGATTATAAAATAATTTTCCTCTGTGTTTTCCCACCACGGCCGATCCTTGTGAAGGCTGACCAGTTAATGCCAGAGATGACGATGAAGTGACTCACGCACAAGTCCGGGACACGATTTCTGTTAAAGGATCTTACTTACTGATATCAAATAAAATCTAGAATATATCTAGATTTTATTTGATATCAGTAAGTAAGATGCTCTGTGTCTAAAGATACCATGAAAATTTAAAACAGCTCTCCTAAACCAACATTATTGTTTCACGAAATTTATTTAATTATTTTTTTATGGATGCCTGGGGTGACTGATATTAATACGATTAAGATTTAATAGACGTTAGCGATGAAAAAGCGATTCACACTAAAAATAAATAGTTTGTTTTAAACTACGAAACTTGAAGTTCCATGAACTTGACATTGAACTTGCTCTATTCTTAGACAAACGTTTATAAATACATGGAAAATTACGTCAATAGACACATAATTATGTCTATATTACTTCACTTACCAAGAAATTGACCTCAGAAATATACGGTGAAGAGTTGAAATGGGTCCTGGAGGGAAAGTGACCAAAAATATTAAAGTTGCCAGTTTTCACTCAAAAGAAACAATTTTTTTTTTTATTTTCAAAAGTTTGTAATTCGAACATTTCCTAAAATTTGCGTGCCTAGTCATCTTTCAAGTTAAATGCGAAAAAGATAATAGCTTCGGGTCGAATTGTAGGTGTCTAAACCCTGCAATTGATGAACGATGACAATGCAAATAAAACCGATTACAATAGTTTGACAAATCGTAATAAGTGCAATTGTGAATTCAAAACGGTCTGTTGTATTTTTTATCTGATGTTCTATCTATTAATCCATAGAGCAACACGAAATATCGTGTGATACTCGTTCACACAATGTCACTTTCCATTCTGTGTTATATGAAGCTAGATAGTCGAAATATTTCTTTAAAATCTGCTGTTAAGTATATTTTTAAAAGCCACCAATGAATGGCTCTAGCCCTTTTTTTTAAACACTGTGTTTGTTAAAAAGAAAAATGATTTCAAAAATCTTTTTCTAAAACTTCTTACAGGAATATTTTCTTATTCTATTAATTATTCAATCGAATAAAAAACAAAGATTAACAAACGAATTGATTTTTAAATACAGATACCTGGAGCCAAATGAGGAAAACCTGCTTTTTATGCTTAAATTCTTAGAATAACATATCGTAGAAGTGCAAAATATCTGTACCTACCTAGTACTTATGTATGCAATAATGTAATTATTATGCATACATGTGCTGGCATTGTGCATCGCATTCTCACTTATTTTGTATTTATCAAGCTCTTTCGTATAGATTATAATGAATATTTCAGAACTCACGTAGTCGAAACGAAACTTAAAATTATTGACATGAGATTATTAATTGCTGTTTTAATTTATACTTCAGCATTTTTGTCGATAATTCAAAACGAATAATATTCTATAGAAGTAAAATATGCAAACCTGTTTATTTATTTGTTTGTTAAAGGTAATCTCTGTTCGTACTGGTCAGAATACGAAAATAAAATTTAGTGACAGAAATCTACACCATCACTGAGTTTCATAATTTTATTAAACTACTCATTATATCGAAAAAATATACGGTTCTTGCAAGATAAACCACGGAAGCGAACCCGCGGAAAAATGTTGTTACATATAAATTAAAACCGCTACCAGGCATAATCCTTAGGCTTGGATTAACATCAAGTTAAGTTGTTTAATTCGACGTTATATATGAAATATCATGTCTATTAATGTTTGGTATTAATACCAACCTTTAAATGTTTAATTTAGTAAAAGTTGACGCTATTAACTTTCAGATATCTTGTCTAAATGTAAAGGACTAAATTAAACAGTAAGTTTTGGAAGCCAAATAAGCTGAGAGATCAGTTTATAAAGGTAGGTATCAAAAAGGAGATCACACGCTTTCTGCCTATATTCATCACTAATGTAATAGGAACCTATTTTGCTATTCACGGAATTAATGACACATATCCACAATTACGCCCCCATTTCTGTATTTGCAATGAAATAGAGTTTTAAAATAGTGACAATTGAAAGCATGAAATCCGTCATCATCCACAGCCCGACTTTGCCCACTGCTGGCATAGACCTCTCTTTTCTTATGGCAATTTCCACGTTTCTGTGCCAGCCTCATCTACGTTCGTCCGCCCATCTCATCATACAAATCCATAGGTGATTTCAAACACCTGTTACTTCTATGCAAAATAGGTAGCCTAGCCTACTCCGAACACGACGATGCCTTAGGGTTGCGGAATTTGTTCGAAAGAGTCACCGCGGCCCTGGAACGCAAAGGGCTTTAGAAGGAACACGGATAGGTTTTAGTCAGTAAGAGTCTGACACGGCCTTCCGCTCCACCCAGAGCGGAGGAAGTCATTTGATGAATTCCCATCCTTAAAAAAAAGCCTGAAGACGAACTGAAACCTACCTGAAATTATTTGTTTTATTGTTTCAATCCAAAAAGGAGTACTTTCATTAACTCGCCGAACTCAGAACCTAATTAAACCGCTATTTATATGAACGATACCGAGTGCAAGAGCCCGCATCGTCAATCCACCCCTATCATGTAAATTAATACCTACTTACTGAATGTTTCATGACGTGCTTCGCAAAATTGCTATCAAAATCAGGTCATGATGAATTATGTAATACCAAGAAGGCTTTAGTGGATTTCCCATTTGTTCTACGTGTGGTTAAATCCGGTTTAATTTTCCTTCTGATTCTTTTATGAGTGCCTATTAGAACTTGGGAACCCACAGTCCTAATTGGATGTTATCGCTATTCTATATACCTAGTTTATTTATTGATATATCTAAAGTCATAATCTAAACCAATATAATAAAGCTGAAGAGTTCGTTTGTTTTTTTTGTTTGAACGCGCTAATCTCTCTGAAACTACCTGTCGGATTTGGAAAATTATTTTTGTATGTGATAGCCACATTCATGAGGAAGGCTATATGCTATACAGGAACGGGAAATTCCTACAGCAACGGGAAATTCCTACAGCTACGGGAAATTCCTACGGGAACGGGGAAAACGGGATATGCGCGTACGAAGCCGCGGGCAAAAGCTAGTTATTACATATTTATTGGTCAATCTACAAAAAAGCGAGATGAGTTTAAACAAAATAATAAACTATTTTGTTTTAAGCGTCATTTGACACTATAAATTACCTAGGATGGGAAGCTTTTGGGTTTTATAACATCCAATGTTCTACAACTTGCCTATCACATAGAAGTCTAAATCCCAAAACATAAAAACAAACACACTTCTAAGACCAACAGACTTATCTAGGAAAAAAAATGCAAAACTCCAGTTCCGCGATAACACAGGCCGGTACAGATGTACAATAAACAATAATTTCCAGGAACAATGATTGGCCTGCGCGTGAGCATCGATCGTGAACCGCATTATTACTATGAATGGTATTATCTGGCTTTATCCATATTGCTCTTATAGCCTATAATATAATTTAATCTTTTAGCTATCAGAATACGAGGTCGTGATCGCTACTTTGTTTTGTTTCGAACTGATCGGATAAATTATTAGACGTTTAGGTTTTAGCTTGGGAGTTGCGCAATAGTATATTCGACGTTTTATTCTTTTTTAACCTTGGAAAAGATGAGCCACAGTATAAATATTGCTTAATTTAATAAAAATTGCGAAGTATTTTTTTTAATCTATACTCAATGAAGACACCACTGCTATCATCTGACGTCACAAGGCAGAAACGCCATAGTGATTTCGCGCCATTCCATATAAACGACATTCGTACTTCGTTTTTCGTTTTTCGTAACAAGGATAGGAGAACTTTTTAATTTTTCCATCAGATTTTTTTAACAAATCGTATTTTTAACAACAACTCAACTATAAAAAAAAAACATGCAGGTCCACTATTAATACTTCAAAGATAGTAGTCAAATTCCCTTCTCAAAGGTTTTTTTCTTGAAGGCTTGCATTACTTGCCAAGCCGGTATAGGTCAAGGTCCTATACTGCATAACAAACATACCATAAGGATAAACCTCGTCTGCAACAGAGATGATTAAATCTTTTGTTTTACGTTCATTATTTTTAATTACTTAGGAAATAGGAACAATAGTCAGTCAGTTCTTGAGTGGTTTGAAAGCCAGTTTCCATATTTATACTTATTAGTGATGAAAATTTAAATGGCTCGCGTTTGACCACTATCTCACCTGCAGTGCGATTCTGTAAACATCTCACCGTATAAACTCAGGTGAAGTGAACATGAAGTGAGCTGTCAATCCATACAAACAAGATAGAATGACAGTTCACTTCATGCTCACTTAACCTAAGTTTACAAGGTGAGATGTTGACAGAATAGACCGGCATCACTTCACTATCTGTTTATTTATTTAAATCAGGCTATTCATAATACGTTTTATTTTGCATAAAAAGGTGCAGGATTAAGCCCACAGCGCATTATTCTGGCGCCTAATGTCTACGGTATTATAACATATTGTATATAATTTGTTATCATGAAACATTTTCCTCATAACATACACTAATCATCATAACATGGCGTAATGACTCAAACAAACCGACTCTGTTGCAAATTGCAAGATTATTTTATTGATGTTTTGATTCTGTGTATCTGCAAGATAACATGGGTTGACGTTTAGATGCAGAGAATTTGGTCCTTTGCGAATGACTTGTGGGGATGAAGGACCATATTCGAAAATATTTAGGTACTGTAACTTAAATGAAATGATTGTTTTGTTTCACTTATTAAACTTTTTGTTTGTTTCTGCCAAAAGAGTATTGTAATACCCAATAACTGGATCGTGAAGATCAGGAAGGCAGCAGCTTCATGTAAAATACTGGAACCTATTTAGCTACATCAAGTTCGATTGAAAGCCGACCCCAGCATAGTTTAAAAAAGGCAGGGATATTGACTTTTTTTAATTTTTTCGTTTCTCCATAGTTTACTGTCTACAGTCAAGTAAAACTCTTCCATTAATCCTACATCTAGTTAACCGATAATCTAATTAACTTGTGTGCTAGTTAAAACCTAACATTGTTGTGGTTATATAACTCGGGTTTCCCTCTCCCAACACGTGTTTTGTGTTGAGTGTGCATGCAATGACTGGTGATTAGATATTAATAACACAATTAAGCCGAAAGGTCGCCATATCTGTGTGCGGGCTATAAACAGGGACTTTGAATCCCGGCTGATCAAGTGGCTTAGTTATCCAATGTATTTAATTGTGATTTATGTGTTTATGTTGTAGATGCATGCGGTAAATTGGAAAGACAGTGGACCGTCCTCATACATGAATTTAGAACACTTTTGGATGGTTTTGTCGACCCAGGTTTTCCAGGGATAGTAATTAATTCCCGCTGCGGAGATCCAGACCTTCTCTCTGTGAGTGGGAATAGGCTGGACCTAATCCAACAGTCATTATAATTAATCAAACCTTATATAATCATTGGCGTAAATCCCACAAGAATCTGGAAATCTAGGTGTCCGCCTGACCCTAGAAGTATTGCTGAAAAATTATATGAAAAGCACCTATTTTTAATAAAATTATGACACTGGAGAATATACCATAACAAAGAGCCTTAAGACGCAATCCTGTTAAGTGCTATAACTAGCCGAAGTTCCAAGTAAGGACTGTCGATCGAAGTTAAAATACTTGTCCCTAGTGCCTTGTGCTACTTGCGCAATGCCGCCCTTGGAAGCAGGAAGGTTAGTGCTCAGGCAATGTGTACTTAATGTACCTAGTTCCTACCATTTTCTTGATTAAAGTGCATTTTAACGTGCTCTGTTTGCGTTTGGACTCGACTCTTCTGTTTCAATTTTCACAATTAAAATAGGTATGTTTATTATGAGCGGCCTTGGCCTTTATTCTGAATGAAATACTAAAAACAACACGAGTTCCTTCAATACTTTATTCTGACTATCTTTTACGGACTGGCAAAAATACTCAACCACGCGTGCCTAGTGCGGAATAATTTATTAAGTCCAAAGAATTGTTTGGTCCTTGGTGTTTAGTTACTCTTAAACTAAGTTGATGAAACGACTTTTAGTTATTTGCTGGGACTCCATAGGTAAGTACTGTGGTGATCTAATAATACAAACCTATCCCCTTCCATAGAGAGGGAGCCAGTGTCCCAGGACAGTGTTTCAAGTCCTTAAAACTTAACAGACAGATGTGTTGCTGGGGAGTTTGTTACGTCACTTTTTCTTCCCAGCTTAAACACTAGGAAGTGGTGACGGATGGGCGTTTTGGGGGACCGTTTTTATGTCAAATTTGATGTTCGAAAAGTGCTGACTCTTAGACTAATTTGAATAAATTACTTTTGGTTTGATCAAAGTGAACATTATACCTAGGCTGGTTCTACTAAGGTACTAAAATTAAGATTGTTATAGATTTTAATGAGAATTTAAAGTGCCGTATTTCCGCAGTTATTTTATACAGGTAGCAATGATAACAGGAAACGGTAAGGTTATTAAGACATGTTTTAAACAGGCATGAAAGTTTGGACAGGCAGGAAACAATATTAATTGAGTCATTGAGAAAGGTACTTAAAATTTGTTGTGATAATTGCACTATTAAAATCAATAGAATTGGCTTGAAAGTATCTCTCTCTAAGTTAATAGGTAGGTAATGTCGTTACATTACCTATTAACTTTGTCATTTGCGATAAATTTTGTCCTTAAAGTTAAGATGTTTCTTGAGTCAAAATTATGAAAAACTTAGATCTAGATATAACCTTCCTACCTAGTTCGAACTTCGATAAATCATAAATTTAAAACTTCAAATCAAAAGGTTGGGCATAATGGGCATTCCATGATTCGTATCTAACGTACTAAGATAATAATGTAAAAAATTAAACAGTTCTATATTGCTCTGTAATAATTTGTAAAATTAGGTATATCATTGATCTTCACCAACACACTATTATTCTTATAATTCCTTGAATTAATAATTATAACTGATAAGTGTTTATGTAATGCCACTATTATCTATCAATTTCGGATTGTCCTATCGGTAAGGTCCCTAACGTAAATAAATAATAAGAAAAATGTTTTAATGTATGTAGGCTTTTTTTTATGGCGCGGGTAATTACCGAATCATTTATTATTTAATCACATTTGTAACTCTCTGACCTTTTCTGTTTAACATGTAAAAATATAAATAAATATTATTAAAAAAAAACTATCTAAGGAGTTTTAATTCGGGACTTCACGGAAATATCAATATTAACAAAATAATATTTATGGTTTTATAATATTCTACTGACGTAAGCTTTCGTGATAAGTCTAATTTGTACAATGGACATACCATTGTACACAAGGCCAAAATAAGGAAATTACACTAAGTACCTATTTCACATACAAAACTGCTCAATAATCACAGACTGTATTTTACAAAAAAGAAAAACATGCACACAAACCACTAAAATTCAAAAAATAACATTTCATTTTGTAAAAGGAAACTCGACACAATATGTAATTACTTAACTAGTCAAAACACAACGTTTGCTATTTACTATTACTAGCCAATTCATGTCAAACATCTATATTGTGCAAGCACAGCAGAACTGTCATTTGTAATAATGCCAATAATGTGCCTTTTGTTGCAAATTAGTCGCGTTAAAGAAAACAAACCACTTTGCTCTTTGGTACGCTCCGTCCGTCTTTTGAGCGCCAAAAGTGGCTTGTGCACATTCGTTTCGAGGTTCGTTGACCCCGCCGCGTGACTACCAAACTATGGCTATTTATTTACGTAATGAAGTTGACATTAGGAATTTGCCGAGTATTTATTACGAATTCACACCTTCGCATTGTTTGTTGGGTTAGAGGGGCCACGTTTATTCAATGACTTGAAATTATGCGTGTTTTGGTCACCGCCCTTATTGAGGCTACACAGACAGACGCGATCACGCGACGCGGCAATGCGACATCGACGCTTCGACTTTTTTACATACAAATAAAATTGTTCCAACTTTTTTTCCAGGTATCAATAAAATACATCAAATAGATAGCTTGAAAAAAAAATTAAAGGTGATAAAAATTCAAGCTGTAGAACAATTTCTAGATGCATCGCAACCGTCAGAGGCAGCCTTTATTTATGTTTCGGTCTTTTGACTCACACAATGTAAAAATAAATAAATAAAATGCACGATATTTCCATTTCATGATTCATTCTTCATAAGTAGGTTTAAATGTCTACCCCAGCCAAGTTTTGTACTTAACACTGGGTGCCTAGTGCCTAATTTTCGTGTAAGGTAGCAAATTTTAAAGTAGACAGATAAGGTCATTGTCCTCTTAGTTTTATGATTTTACTATGCAAGCAACCTGTATTTTAGGTATTAAGGCCATATTTTATGGTGTCAGCATAGAGATTTAAACTTCATCTGTATTTATTTTTCCTTTTTTTTTCTTTAACATCGTAAGAGATTTACATAATGCTATGCACAAAAGTATAACATATTGTAGGTGTTGATTAAGAAAACTAGGCTTACTTAGTAGTGAAATAAATAAATAGGTACATACTACTATAAGCCACGTGTTAGATATCGGTATGATATCTTAATCATAGCATGTTTTCATTATTAATTTCCTTAGTGACTTCTCCGTAGTTGCAACTAAGGAAAGTCACTAAGGAAATTAATATGTAATGCGGTGCAATTTTTAGCTAATGGTAAAAATTTGGAAAGTGACGTTACAAGCCTCTCTCCTTATCTTTGATGCGTTTTGTCTTCGTTTTTTTTTATTGATTTGATAAAATAAAAGATATGACGTATTCAATATTTTTCGATAATCTAACTGACGGACTAAATAGGTAGAATCATATTTTTTTAACCAATCAACATCCCTATTATATAGTTTGTAAATGTTAGAAATACCTAAAATTTTAAAGAATCAATTATGCCTCCTCTTTCATAAACAACGAAGTATACGACTCGATGGACCAACTTAGAATTACAGATTAGATGATCTTTAGCCATTTCAAAGTCATTTGTTGTAAAAAAACATGTCTTCATTTCCTTAAAATACTGATAAAAATCTCATATAAATAGCTTGTCCGCATGAAAATTATAGACGATAATGTGACAATGCACAATAAACGTCTTACTTTTAATTACCTACAGAACCTTGGACGAACTTCCGACAACTGTGTACGAACGAAGTCCAAATATGAACCGACCTTTATTAAAAATAAAAGATTAATTGTCTGACGCCCTGTGCAGAAAGATTTAATTTAAATGACAGTAACTTACCCTCATTCACTCATGAAAAAATAAAGATCAACGCCTGACGGCTCTTGGACAGGTATTTAAGGTTTGCCATTGCCAATTTACTCAATATTATCTTAATTTCGATAACGCAGAGCCTAAACCGCCGAACTAAACCAGAACCACGAAATTTTGTACGAGGCTTAGGTATATAACAAAGATATCTCCTTGGTGCCTTTTTTTTTTTTTTTTAAGGATGGGAAATCATCAAATGACTTCTTCCGCTCTGGGTGGAGCGGAAGGGCGTGTCAGACTCTTACTGACTTACTACCAGGGAAATATTTCTGAAAATACATGATGAGATATTGTAGTTTTTTCGATAGAAAATCTCTTTGTGTATACGGCTTCTCAAAACATACCCTCTTGCCACATCAAACTCGCATCGCCACTTACCTGAAAACAAAAGAAAACAAGGGTCAGAAATACAGAAGCAAAAAAAGTAAAACGTTAAAGTGGAAGAGGGAAATGAAAAGTAACAAAAATTAGCATAAAAACTGTTATCGGTGCGATATCGGTGTTTCCGCCACACTCCGGTAAACGATCGAATGGTTGCCAAACGAAAACATTCACTGTTAAAGTGTTCACCTACTCACTCAGTTACCAACTGTTTTTCTTTTTGTTTTACACATCTTTGGAGGTTCGAGGGTAGTGGGAAAGATTTGCATGTAGATCTTCGATTCTTTAAAGAGCGGAAGTTTTGTAGAAAAGATATAAGTACTTGTAAAGGAAAAAAAGTATCTACAATAGATTCATAACGTTAAACAGATACCAATTGAAATGGTGATCAGATTTAGGCTCCAAAAGATAATGCCACAGTGCCGTACAGTGCAGTAGAAATTATTCTACAGATAATAATATACTAAAAGCACTTAGAAACCAGACAGAAGCAGCTGGAGTAACATCACAGCTTCTAACACTTAAGGTATCGTAGAATAAATAATGTAACTATTCTACGAAAGTTCTAAGTCGACTATCACGCTAAATTCTGCGATCCTTACCCAGGCAGAGGTGTCCCCATAATACACCCACAATATTCAAGACCCATGTCCCAAGAAGAAACTATAGTGACCAAAAATCATCAACACTGCCAAGCCCCTCTCTCAACAAAACAAAGACACTTAATCGCCTGTCACTCATCATTTACAACATCCTCTTTATCCTAAAAAACTTGACAAATGACTTGTTTGGCGAATGTAATCTAATCCAACTGATTAGAACCAGGATGCGACATGTGTTGGTCAAAAAGACCCGTTGTCAAGCTATCGCGCTGTGACATTCCATCTATAGGGTTAAAACGAAAAATGAGCCACATGTTGGGAGAATCCGCTTGGGACATATTGACCCGCAGTGTCGGATTCACTGGAACTGGTAATGAGCTGGGTTAGACACCCAATTACTGGTCTTCAAATGGGTCATGTGTTTTCTTTGCTAGCTGGCGGTTTTTGGTGTGATTTAAATTGTTCTTATACACATAATATGGTTGATGGTGAATACGAAATTAATAATGATACTTACTGTAAATTAGATAAAAATGGATTGATGAATTTATGGGTGGTCTTTGCCCAGCAGTTGTACAGTTTGAGCTGATAAAAATGCAAAAAGAAAATGTCCTTTGGTATTCTATGTAGTTTTGTTTTCTCAATAAAGAATGAGAAAGGGTTTGTTATTAAGTTTTTATCTTTTGATGATTTCATTGAAGAGAAAAGGCTTTAAGTATTGAAATGATTACTAGTTATCGTCAGTAGCTAATCCCTTATAATTTGCGTCATCCTGACAGCTGACTTCTGAGTTATGTAATTCGGAATACTTATCGAACAAATGTTAATTACCTTACCAACCTATATTAAATCCTTTTCATTCACAAAAGCAAGACATTAAAAACTTCTTTTTAAATGTTTTTTTAGTAGATTTGCACAGTGGGGTAACGAATTATTTCGTTTTCTGCTTTGCCTGTCTTTTCTAGCCCTTGTTATACAATTGCTCGACCTGCATCTAATATGGCAGCGTGGTATTTTTTTTAATTTATGTAAGGTAAAGACTTTGATTGTGTGAATAAATGTTAATAAACACAATCAAATTATCCTTGAGTATGGAAACCGATTTATCTTTAGTTTATAGCTATACAAAATATTCCATAATCTTTAGAGCTTAATTTGTAAGAACTTTACCTAATCTTTATTCACTTTATCTACCGTTGTTTTTCTCGATGTGCATGTGACAAGATAGTGCTTGCCAAACAACTGCTTATGCAAAAAATTACAATTTAAACTTCGTCGTTAGAATCAATAATAATATTATAAATGCGAAAGTAACTCTGTTAGTCTGTTACTTCTTCACTTCTTAACGGCTGAACGGATTTGAATGAAACTTTGGCGAATCCACTGAAGCCGAATAGTTCTGGTTCTATTCGAGTAGTTTGCTTCACTGCAGCCAAACTTTCGACTGGCGACAAAAAGTGTAAATTTGCGGTAATCCTGAGGCATGCAGTGACAAAATCGTTTGTTATTGTTCAAGCGCAGTCGTCGAACTCACCGTGTCGAAACCACAATTTAAAGTCGCAACGAAGCCACCATTTTTGCCGCAAAACGTAATTTAACACTCCTGCTGGCTAATCAAACTAACAACACAAGACCTCTCTTGGCAACAAACTTCTTCAAGAACATGGGTCTTGAAAGCTGGTCTCCTGCTTGCTAATCAAACCACCTATACAAGACCTCTCTTAAAAACCAATTTCTTTAGTAAAACGGGTCTTGTGGTCCGGTCGACTGACAGTCATTACGTTGTGCATTTCCGTAATAGCAGGTAATGCAAAATAATTATTTTATTATCTACTAATGATGTTTTAATAGTGTTTATTCAGATTTTCATTATTAATTTATAGCTACTTGTAGACCTATTTAGTTATTTTGTAACTACTTACACCGCAATAAAAACATTTAAGAAATAATGTTCGTATTAACTTGCAACTAAAACAAATTTTAAGCCCATAAAATTTGTTCAAAAACTAATTATGCATTGGGTGATTGTTCTCATAAAGTTTACGGCTTATAAACGTACGTAAACAATACACGAGCCTGCTTCCAGTACTTTACGACACGACTTTATTTAACGACTTCTAGAAAATAATCTATTTTTATTGATTCGCATTGGCACGATAATTCTATAGATGTTAAGCAAATGAGTGCAAGCTATGTCTGCTGGTAAATTTCCCATGGGAAATGGTTCTCTACTTAGCTGGCAGCTACTGGCAAGTAATTGGTCCTTTTATTCGCAACTGCTTAAGAATGAGAGATTTTCTGATTGTATTTCAGGCAACTTTGGATTATTTTTATATGAGTATCACGTTGGCTTTGCCATTGTATTGACATACTTGTCAGCTTGATTCAGCGATCCCGAGTGCTGCAATTGTCCACGATGCGAGGAGACTCCTTTGACAAACCGGGTCCGAATTTTCTAAAAGTTTACCATTAACTCGAAAAGAAGAAGAAGAATAGTAGCTTCACCGAAAATCTAGCAATGATACGATAACGCAAAATAATACATATTTCAATACCTTATGATAGCAAAAAAGTACGCGTAAGTTTAAAAAAAGTTCAAAAAAATTGAACTTTTTAGCATGCAGGCCCCTATGATTGAAGTCGATTTCTCGGAACGTAGGCACACCTTACTACAGGAAAAACATAAAGGATCACTATAAATAAGGTATTTATTATTATCAATAGGTAGCCGATTAGTCATAAGCTTGTGAAGTTGTGACGGGGAAGCCCCTGTCACCTTATAAAAACATTTGCAGTGTGTTATTATGTTAAGATCATGAGCATTATAAACAATCGCCTCTGATATGATATTTGATACTTCATTGAGTAGCAGTTTAAGTTACCTGTTATGATTTAAAGTCTTAACACTTTCAATTGAAAGAAAGGACCAGACAAAAAATTCGTCGAGAAAGATCTCGGCGAACCACGGCGTCGTCGACCATCTTTAAATAAAATTTGATATCCAAAAAAGTACAAAATGTATTGAAGAAAAAAAAAGTAGTGAAAACCCTCATATCATCTTAATTTCTCATCTTAAAATAAAGTTTACACTTTGTTTCCACGGACAGGACCAAAATTAAATAACAGTTTGCTTCCACAGACAACTTTAAGTAGGTAAACGTTTTTACCATAAATTCTAAGTAATGGTTCCGTTTACGTATCTATCTTATGTCCTAATTATATTTTTCGTTGTGAGACCGTATCGTTTTTTATAAAATACTTTTACTATGTAATATTTAGCTTCACGCAAACATATTGCAGGTTTAGCAGGCAACATAGTAGGAATGGGAATTATAAGTTTAGCCGTTTGTAATTAAGTTAGTTAAGTAATATGCTTTCACTAGTAGTTTGCTTACTATGTATAGGTAATCATTCAACAGGATAGGATTGAAACGCACGACCATTCGATGCGCAATCAACGCCTTAGCTTGGCAATATTAATTCATATTTACATACTTGCAACGTGGTAACATGGAGAAAGTTGCTTACAGGTTGTGGATATAATTTCTAAACGTAAGTAAAATAAATAAATTCTATATCCCACAATCATAGTGTTGTATGTAAGTTCGAGGAATGGGAACCGGTTTACAGTTTTTTACTGGTCTAAAACACTAAAATAAATTGGCAAAAACGAGAACTATGATCAGACTATATAGTCAGTTTGATAGACAACATGATATCTAGAATATAACTTTCTGGCACACAGAACGTTATTGAGGCAATGTGACATCAGACAAATGAATGAAATACATGACCTATCAATCAACAGCCAGATTTTCAAAAAAAAAGGGTTACCAATAAAATGCTCATTTGATCCAAAGGGGTTATTTATCCCTTCCAAAATTACAATAAGACAAAATGAACAGCCAATCACAGTTAACAGTTAATCTCAGGTATTTCCGTCTCTACTTCTATAGTCATCCATTTTTTCGGCGCAGACTCGCGTCAGAGCACAGAGCACAAAATAAATAAAACCGCGGGCCGGGAGCGGCGCGGGCGCAGTTAGGGTTGCCACTGGCAGGTTCTAAAACCAGAGCCAATTTAAATTGGATTTTGTATCTTAGATTTAAAATGATCAACATAACATAGGTACCTATGTATTATTATTTTTATTACCTATAACATAGGTATTAAAATTCAAACTTTTTAAAACTATTAACTTTTCTGGGATCGTCTTTACTCTACGTATTTTTTTTAAATATAACATTTCCTGAGCTGCAGCCTTTTTGACCTCGCATACGTCTTTTATATTGTTCGTTAATATTTCTATTCCTGTTGAATGAGTTCTGTGCGAGTCGCAAATAAATATTATTCTTTCTTTCCTTTGACTTCTTATGAACTGTGTAAACAAATTCAATTAATCAGTCCACAGAAAATCTAATGGGAAAATGCCTAACTAAAGCCGGACGCCCACCGTCTTGCTTAGCCGAACAAGCATCTAAAAATCTTTCCTATGTCCGGCTTTATCCGGACGCTTGGCAACCCTGCGCGGGCGCAGTTAACGGGACACAAGAATGCAGACCCGCACAGGTGGACGGTGGATCTAGCGACCTACGAGTTTCGGTTTGCGACTGTACGATGAATTATTAATTTTCGTCTCGAGATTGTTTGGCATGTTTAGAGTGGAGATGCGTCTGTGTTTATCATGTACTAGATAGACATTAATACATCATGTAATAGGTATTTATTTAATTTGAGTTATATTCGGTTGTTTTGCCGTTGCCTGACACTGTCAAGTCTCAGTGAAAATTCTTATTTTATGCATTTCATCGTCCTATTTTGGTCTGGCATCATATTTGGCTCAAATAAACATGTTTACTTTCTCATGTTTTCCATCAAGTATTTGATTTGCTCCAAAGCATGAACAACTGGTTAAAAATATTATTTAGCTACCTACAGCTAATTTGAAATGCGCCAAAGGCAAAAAAAATGGCAAGGCAATTAAAATGCTTGCTTGTAAAAATCTGCTACATATTGGCACAAATTTACACGAGCAGTAATTATTAAATTATTTAGGTAAACGCAAACGTAATCAGATTACCGCCTATAACGCTGGTTTGTTAGCTTCGCAATATTAAAACCTAGTTATTATGCTGAGCACTTGGAAAATAATACAATTATGCACAGTTTTTAAGTAATCGTAATCATCAGCTGAAAAGATTTAAAAAAAAAAGAGTCAATTGTCTGTTTAAGACTTTCGATCTGCCTAGTCTTATCGGATTCCAGTCTAACCGGATGAAGCTGAATACTAGTATTTTACATGGAGTTACTGCCTATCTAACCAAGAACCCATTAACTGAGGAACCCGCTACCCTTTGGCAAGACTGACTCTTTAGTTAACAATCGCAAAAACCTACTAACACTAGTAAAAAAATATCTTGTCGTCATCAAACGCGTCAGTCGGTACCGAAACTATTCAACTCATCACTAGAATAGAACCTTCTTCATAGAATGCCACTACTAATTTTGGTCTGATACGCCAAATATTTGCCATTGGATCAAATGGATTGGTGTTTGCAGCATGCAGGAATTCCTACACTAGGAATTCCTGCTAAACTACACACAGGGTTATTTTTATACTACATATTATTTGGAAATAGAACGAAAAATTGGTATGATGTTTGTTTATCAAAACAAAAGGTGTCTGTTGACCCATTTCCTCTTCATCTTTGAAGTCCTTGTAGCTCTTAATTCTGGAGTATTCCAGTTATGTTTTTTTCCGTCATTGCCTTCGTTGTAAAGTAATGACTAAGTCAAGTTTATGACTCCTCACTAAGTATTTTTACTGTAAATAGCTCTACCCAGTAGCTTGTTTAATTTACAGTCACTGTTACATTCTAATTTTCTGTGAATTGCAAAATTAATGCCTTAGCAAATTACTTCCATAAAGACTAAAAAAGCTGATGCAATCAGGCAGATTTATTAAGATTGACAGTCAATCTGAAAATAGCCCGTAAATATCTGTCCATTTCAAAATCGATGAAGTGAGAGGACAGTATTCTTTAACAGCTCAACATTTGAGAATAATGAGAAACTTATGAATAAGAATCTGAGATGATTGATGGAGAATGTAAATCCTTGGACACAAAATGGTCGTCGGTATAGTCACAGTCCAATTTACCATTCTCCATTGGAATACAAAACATTCGTCAAAAAGTTTACAAACCTATCAATGGCCAGCATTACCATTGGTCTTTAGCGACGGACGCCATTAAAAAGTAAATAACTTTTATCACTCCACAGATTCATGGCTCGTTTAATCGAATCCTGTTTATTCAAATCGATTCTATAAATTCGAATACCGATTTCAATATTTACAAGCAAATCTCGGCTGTGTCGAGTTTTGAATGTTCATGTTTATTGGAAATTCTTATGACATCATCACGTTAGTGAGACTTGTTGATAGGGTAATAATAACTCGAAGAATTCTTGTTATTATCAACTTAAGATATAGTGGGATGTCCCGTCGGATAGTTATGGTTGGACAGCCGTTTTGAGTTTAATACTGATTTATTCGGCACATTTAATCGCATCCCATTTTTATTGGAACTGTTCTACTATAGATTTGGTGGTAGAAATCACAGTTTAAAACTAAGAAAACTATGACGAACATTCGAGTTTTACTCATGTGAAGAAAATACCTACTTTCATTCTTTTCAACCCCTTGTTTGCCATTCAGAGAAAAACTCAGTGAATTATTTCATTTTACATGCGCTTGTCTACAATAGTAAGAGAAAGGATATTCAGCATGGATGGAACTACAAAAACCAGGGAAAATTCTTATACAATAGTCTCTTCTTTAATTTCCACGATCTTTAGAACGTCTTTTTTTTAAGGTTAGGCAATCATCAAATGTCTTTTTCCGCTCTGGGTAGAGTAGAAGAGCATGTCAGACTCTTATTAACTAAAAACAAACTCTTTGCATTCCAGGGCCGCGGTAACTCTTTCAAACAAATTCCACACACAACCCTGGCAGATCTTTAGAACGTCTTACCATTTCAAAGAAGACACCAATAAGATTCCATGGTCATTTTACCCTGGAGACTAACCAAAGTTACCAGGAACCATCCACTTGGTTGTTGACACACTGGGTTCAAGAAAATGAAGTGCTAACAAGACGGTTCAAGGAATCGTTTACTGTACAAGAGGCTTCACGGAACGTTAAATTTTAATGGGGAAAATTTATGAGAATATCTTAGAACAGAACTGAGGAAATAGGTATTTGCTATGCGTATTCAAGTGGAAATGGACTAGCTGAAAATAGACTGTCGTAATTTTCTCTGAATTTTGAAAGAAGTGACTAAGATCTGATGAGCAACCCCGTTAGCAACTGTTGGTTAACAAATAGATATTGAGGTTACAGAGAGTGAGAATAGTTTTCATTAGAATCTACTTCTTATAAATAATCTACTCGTAAAATAAGAAGGACTAGAAAGGATCTGCGGACCTAATCTATGACCTATATTATTCATCAGGTTCAAAGGACCAAGTAATATTACAAAGATTTAAGAAATTTATATCCCTAAATATTATATTAATCACTCACTTATTAGATAAATATATTTTTAATAAAATTTCTAAATAGTATAAACAAGGACCATGTCAGCCTTTCTGTTTCCCCGTTTATTTCTTCCAAACCACGCAACGGATTTTGATGCATATTTCACTAATGGAAAGAGCGAGAAAGGTTTTTGTGTATATAATTTGCACCCTAGGGTAGTCGCGACGGCTCGCTAGTGTTAGTTATTAGTAAGTGTCGAAGTTAAACATAATTTGGAATTGTTAAAATTAAAATCATAAGAACAAAATATATTCGAGTGTAATGGCAAAATAAATCGCCAACATTACTCCGTCAAAAAGGACCACGTTGTGTGGTCCTAACAACCGCAAACCAAAATGGGCAGTGATGGAATCTCACAGGTGGGCTATCAACCTGTCAGTAAACACAACAATTCTGACCTTTGACATAAAACGTGCGTTGAATGGTACCAGTTCACTTAGTGTTACCGTAGCTTCTTACATCGGATAGGAAAAAATGTGATACGTATAAGAGTTCTTTATAATATTTTGACAAACGTTTTGACAGTCGTTTTTGGCATTGATTGAGGGAAGATGTAGGAAATAGAGTCCTAATGAGGAAATTTTGTCTTCCTTTACAACCTCTAAAACATTTCGGATTGGGAAATCTGACATGTGCAAAAAACAGGTTAATGGGACTATCGTTTAACCTCTCTTGCTAACTGACACATTAAAACTGTGAAGAAAATCATCGTAAGACATGCCCAGTTGTGCTCAAATCACAATCTCACAGACTTGACATCCACCAACCTCGATGGCCCACTCCCTTATAAAGAGGAGGCCTATGTCCCAGCTTGAGATTATTTGATGTTGTTAAGGTTTATTTTGAAGGACTTAACTTGTAGAATAATGTTATAGCTTCATCACAGACCATAGCTCACCCGAGAACACAGACAAACAAAATATCTTTATTGTAGTCTTAAACTGGAGCATTATCTGCTAATATCGACTAAACGTTTACCATTAAGTATCGGTAAACTTGTAATCGATCTAGCGGATCTATGGCTATCAGTATTGTTAGAATATGATATTTAGAACAAGTTGATTTTCTTGTCTTTGTTTTGATCATAAATGTATAGTGTATTTTAGACCAATTGAAAATTAGCTTTATTACTTGTTTGATTTATTTGGGGAAAATATTGATTTCATAAGTAATAGATTTAATGTTCTGCCCTATCACCGTGACTACAATCTGTTGGCGGTTTAGAACTTTTTAATTTAAAATGTTTTGTATTTTTTTTTTTCGAATACCGGGCTTTTGAGTTTCATATTGTCGTGTTTTTTGCGCTTTGTTTGTGCGAAATAAACTATTTTTCTACAGCAAAAATAATAGGACAAAAAATCAGTGGTTTACGCACGTTGACCGCATTTTTGCGTTCAACGCTCCCTTGGTATAAAGGAGGCCTAACAAAGTCTTTGCTAACTCATTAGTGAATGCTAGCGTGAGTAATGTACGCTATTATGAGTAGATCTCACATCTTCCTCGCAGGTCAATCACACGAGGCAGCCATTCAGCTCAGATTCGCGAGTGTTTTATGCTTAGAAAACTTCTTACACTCTTTCGCCACAGCTTTCTGTGGTTACCATGCTAAGGTTGAACATGAATGCGGATAAGTGTAAGGGCAGCCGGTAGAAGTATCTTAAAATGCCTTTCAGGATAGGCTAAACAGGGTATGGATAGGTGGGTATGTATACAATTCATGTCTTTGTATTAAATTCCAAGCAAGGGACCACGCATGCAAATGTACATGCAGGCAGGCATTAGTCTATACATGGTCTACAATTATTATTAAACTAATGACAAGTTACTCACGTGGTTGTAGTTTGTCATTATATTAATTAACACCAGCTCGTAATTGAAACACTGAAGGACGAAGGGTTCTTTTCCTTAATTCTGTTACTTAAGTTAATCTTTTACAATGTCTACTTATAATGCGCAAGCTGTGAAAAATAGGGCATAAAAAATCGTCCGAGAAAAGTGTCCAAAGACAGCAACGCCATTGAATGGCATTCACGGCTTCTGAAGCCTTTATGTTCTGCGAGGTGCAGATATGGTCAGACCAGTGTATAGGACTTCTTCCTCTGGGTGCTTTACCTTCGACTTCGCCACTGACAATTACCTTCAGTAGGTTGTCATCAGGTTTGAGAAAATCTTGCAAAGGCTTACAGAACAAGTATACAAGACTTAAATCACAGTAGGTACAAAATATTACGTAAGGACCATATTAAAATGATTGAAAAGCTACAATTTCGCGCCAACATAGTAGGTGTCCACTTAAAATGTCAGAGTGAGTCCTGTCAGCATCAGGTTATGTAAATGAAGCGGTTCCGTAGAGTAAGGCGCGACCGATCAGAGCTTTACATAATTTTCACAAGTATATACTACATGGCAGGTTCGGTTTTATGGATTTTATTTTAATGAAATCGAATTATGGTAAATAGGTACCAATTTTACGTTCGGAACATAAGTATATCTAGTAAGAAGGAACGATTTTAATAAATATGTATGTAAGTTTAATTTAAAAAAAGGAGTGGATTTTGTACCCTTTCTTGTTAAATTGTGACAGCCATTTTTTTCTTGACGCATTATGTCTACCTACCTACTTATTAAAAAGACATCAACGATCGGAATCTTACTTATAATTTACAATAACTATAGTAAAAACCGCTTTTCATGTAGTTAAGAATTCTACTTGATAAAATTCAGCAAGTAGGCACTAAAAATATCGGGGTCCATGAATTGGAAAAGATCAGAAAAATATTTTATTCTTTACCATCACTTCAGGCATTGTAAGAAAGCAAAACTATCGTTGTTTGCATTATCATGTCCTAGCATATCAACCGCGAATCGTGAGAAAACTATAAACGACAATGGCGTAACAATTCCATAACATAAAAACGAATAGGTAGGCTAAACCACTAAACATTCCAAACGAAGCTAAAACTATGGCCTAAGCTATGGCCTTTAAGAATATTATGTCGCTTTCACCTTAGGAAAGATGCCAAAATGGCTGACTAGCTAACTGCAGCTTTACTGGCACTGATTCACCAACCTTACCTAACGCTTTCAGCGAACTATTGGCGCAATATTTTTCGGCTGCATTTTAACGATGACTCGCTTTTCCTTGAAGAAATCAACCGAATCCAGGCCAAATGGCAATGCCCCAAACTAAAATAAACTGTAACTCCCAAATATTAGAAGCTAATTTAGATTGCAAGTACGAAATACTATCCGGCAATAAGATAAAAACGTGCGCGACTAACAAAACACTATTTTATTTAATAGAGTGAGAGGGTCATTGAACTCCTATATGTATCGAACCTAAGGCAAAGCGTACGTTTTTTTTTGGCCATTATACCGCTATACGTAGCTTTTCTTATGTGCCAGCTTCCAAAGCAGAGACAATTGCCCTCAATTTATTAAGGAGGTGCAAATGGAGCGACTCTTTTTGGTAAGATTCAATTTGTTGTTACAACTAAGTCATTCTAGATAGACAAACTTTACAACATATTAACAGATTCCTTAATACGTTTCGCAAGTTTTATTTCTAATGGGATTTTCCGTGGCAGCCCGGAGTCTGGACTTGTTGGATAGTACGGTGGATGGCAATAGTCCCTGGGATTGAATTATCACTGGCGAAATTTCAATGAAATAGATACATCTCTGTTTAATGCTTCGTTTATAATAGCGTTTTGTTATTTCACAATTTAAACAATATTTGTACGAGTTACAATCATCTCAAGTGGAGCGAAGAAAGATATTTGATGAGGAAAAGCATCCACAGACACAATCTTTAAATAAGACTTCATTTCTAATCGCAGCATTTAAGTGAACGATACAGAGGAATTCAGCTTTGATTTGATCTAATAGTCTATCATTACAATCATGCAAGTTTTAATAGAGATAGCAGATTCCACGCTTCGAAAAGAAAAATAACTACATACATACTTTTCCTACGAAAGAAACTAAACCATATTCTTTCACCATGGCTTTTTCCGATGGTTTGTCCCATTGGCGCCTCAATTTCCCGGAATCTATGGCTTTCTATTAGTAAAAAAACTATTTATCGAATCAGTAGCTAGTAGATTAATTACCTCCTTAACACAAAATATACCTTTTCAGAATATAAGTTCAGATGATACAAAATAATGAAAACGAAACTCTGCAACCAATTACAATTCACTACTTCCTGTTTTCCCGATTTCACTGTGTTCATCGTTAAATATAAAAATACATAATTTACGTAACACGTGAAGCGTGTCTTCGCTATGAATTCATAATAAACATCGCTCTACGGACAACGAGACGTAATAATATAGAAACGTTTCAGGTAAACTAACGGATCGTTGTCGGTACCGGTTGCCGGTCGAAAAGCGTGGCGGTCTATCTATCGTGGGAGAGCGCTCTGTTTTGTACAGTGTAGATAAGGACAGAAGGCACGTTTCAAACGGTTTTTGATATCAAGATGAGCTTTCAAAGATGCCGCAAATTTATGTTGGATGAATCAGCGAAACAGTATTTTCCAACCAAGAAATTTTCAAACCAGAACATATCATGATTTAAGTAAAAGTCTACGATAGCTTTAATGATTTAAAGGGGTTCCGTACCGTAAAAAAAACAATATTTTAGAAACATAATATTTATTTATTAAAACTTTATGCACAAGTAAAATCACTGTACAAAGGCGGACTTAATGCCTTAGGCATTTTCTACCAGTCGACCTTAGGGTGGTGCAGAGACAACATGGCAGGTGCAACTTAAAGAATAACTAAAAATAGAGAGAAGAAAAATAAAAAATAAAATTATAAATACATAGATACATACATACACTTAAACAAAGTTATTAAGAAAAAACGAATCCAACGAATTAACGCTGTGATGATTCTACCAACTTCTTGTGAATGTGCTCACGTGCCTTCACCTTAAAGGACAGCCGACTTGTTAAACATTTAATATATGTTGTAAAACATTTTTTTTGCTACGCGGTTCCCTCCGTCGCACGAAAACGTAGTGCCACGTAGCAAACAATTGCCCTAAAATTACAATGTCTTCTAAAGTTAACAGTAACGAAGTAACGAGTATGCTTATTAATATTATCTAAAAAGCTATCATATTCTTTACAGTAGATTAAAGATCTAGCATTCTTTCGATCGCATCTTTCTACGTGTTGTCTCAAGTGGATCTTCTGCCGTTGTATACTTTGCGATAACTGTCCCAGACTTTTACTTACTTACGCTTAGAAAGGCGAGATTGTTGCTCTTTACGATATATGCTCGTTTACGCCAGTATTTGTGTTTATAGCTAGCTCTCAGATGAATGGCTAAGTGAATGTAACCTCGCGAGAGTGGTTTGCGGCTCGTAGTAGGAGGAATATCTAGCGTATTTGTTAGATTGCAAACATTTTTAGCTTTGACTAAACCTTGTGCCATATTTATTAGGAAAATATAAGTAACTATATTCAGCATTATGATGAAAGGTGTTTCACTTAAAAGTGAATAGGAGAGTAGAGCTAGCTAAATTATTAAAGGAGTATTTCAGCAACCAAGAGCCATATGACAGCATCAGTCTGTCTGACATATCGCTGAAATGGACCTTTTTAGTGCAGCCGTGAGACACACACTTAGTTCTTAGCATACCTACATTTCTTTTTTTAATTTTATTTCTATGTACCGTGCGTGTTTCATGTAAGTGCTAAATAAATATTATTCTTTCTTTCTTTCTTTTATGTTTTGATATTTCAGTATCTAATCTGCCCATAGTAAATAACATTCAGGGCGACTGGAAATCGAGAGTGTTCCTTGAAATAATTTGTCCAAGAGCTAATGTGCAACGATTTTGACCCCGAAAACTTGGGGTCCTGCATAACAAAACATCCAGTCTCTTGCAAATAAATTTTATAAATCAACTGTAACACACAAACAAACTCCAACATTATTATAATGTAACACCATTTCGTTACCAATCTACTCGGTAAACGTGTTTCCGATTTGAAAATACCGGATAATCGCGATTACGGCTTCCGGCCGGGACCACGGCCGTACGCACGGCACATTGTTTCTAACGCCTGACATTGATTGGAGAGAAAACGGAAAAATGTTCGACGTTGATCGATGAAAACGTAATCGATGAATTGTTGTCGAAAATACGGATTTATGAGCTGCCGTGTTATTGAGTGCTGGAAATCTGTTTTGGACGTGCGTCAATGGAAATTTTGTTGGACGACGTTTGAATTATTTTGCGAAACAAAACAAAATGTCGTTACTTATAAAGATCTATATCAGTTGATTTTAAAAATGACCAAACATTTCTTTCCATTTCCAAAACCCAGTGCTTTTAATATCTTAACAAACGCGCATTCTATTTGAAATGCAAATGTCACCGGAAAATTGCAGACTCCGTAAGATTGTAATAAATCTTTATTAGATTATAATTTCCTGATATATTTTGAAAAATCGTTTTGTATACAATCAATCTCATCCAAATTCAGTAGTTTCCAATATATCCGTGTCTTATTAAGAAAAATTAGTTCACAATTGCACGCGATATTTTACAATCTTACGGAGTTTGCAATTTTCCGGTGACACATACAATAGTTTCCATAATAAAAGCTGAATATAATTTATGGGCTAAGTCAAAGTTGGTGTATAATTTCTATTTCGCCGGTATCAACTGACCTGATGTGTTAGCATGATTCAAAGGACCTGCATAATACATTATGTATATCAATTATCTTAGCTATAAATTCAGACATTAGCATTTAGCATTCATCTGCTTTGTTAATTAGTTTTGTCAAACAACTTTGCCTCTAATTTTAAACAGGAAATGATACATTTTTTTGAGTGATGTTGACCAATTAGAACCTTCTCGTAAAATTATAAGGAAAATTCATGCAGATATCTGAAGTTAGGTACCAATCGTAAGCGGGATAAAATACGAATATGCATGTGATGTACTCGTATTGTTATTGGGTTTTCCTAGTACGAATTTATTACTGGCAGCTTGGAGCCTGTATTTGTGCCTGCAAATTATATTTATGGGACTTTTAAATCACTGCTGAAATGTGAGCGTACCCATCAAAATACAAATATACATTCACGGATGTGAAGTTGTATTCCTCCTGTTGGAGTTTTGGTTAAATCTTATTATTTGTTCGTCTAACTAATATCACGATGCGGAAGCTAATTTGACCCATATTAACGTGTCAATAAACACCATAAATACCATACAATTTTATTACAATTTATAGGTGTTCCGTCCGGTGATCCGATTTCGTCCCACATTGCCGGCGAGGTGCTCGACTTTCCCGTTATTGCGCTCGCCCAAATAACAAGTCGAGTGACAATACTTGGGTCCAGGCTTTCACATCCAGTTTCATCATCAACTGCCTAGTCTTTTCACTTCCAGTATAACTGTCAGCAAAGGATGCATCCAGTTTGTCCTGGCTTATTATTGTTCATCTTTTATTGAACATAAGATTACCAATAACCTTACACGTATCCAATTTCGCAAAGCGGTTATTTTGTTTCATACATACCTAGTAGGTACATAAAAATCATCAACTATATCACCGGAAAATTGCAGACTCCGTAAGATTGTAATAAATCTATAAATTCAATCACAATCTTACGGTATTTGCAATTTTTCGGTGACATATATAATACAATTATTGATGTTTGCATAATTTGGTTACATGACGGACTACGGCGGCCTTCCATAGTCCACTGCACGCGATGAACTCGAATAAACTGTCGTTTCACCCAGTAACGATTGCGCCATTGACACAGTATTGGGTCTGTGACGACCGCAGTGCTATTCTGATGTCACCGCGAACACATAGGTGAAGTGAGTGTGATCACCTTTTGCTTCCTTGGGGTCTTTAGGGCCCTCAATACTTGCTTAGGCTAGTTTCAGTACTAAAGCATCAAATTTTCTGGCTGCAGTTATTCGTGTTCTTCATTGCTAAAAGTCGAGCCCGACTTGGACCGCTAAGAGTTGCTGAAGAGTAGAAGTAAGTTTAAGCAAGTGGTCGATTTACAGTATTTTTTAACAATAGGTACCTTTTTTCTTTTCAGGTCACGTATAATGGCTATTATTTTATGACAAACGTGTCGAATAACAAATGATGGATCAGATAAGCCGCACATTTGTTTAATGCACTTCTATCACTAATATCGTGCATTAATTGCATTTCATCATGAAGACTTTCTTTTATAGAAATTCCATCCGTGGTGTAAAGGGGTACAGTGTTTGTTCTGGCAACGTTCATTATTATTAGGGGACAAGTCTCCAGTAAGTCAATATTTAAACGTTTTAGCCGGAAATATCCCTACAGAAACGATGTCAGACATGAATACAGGAACTTTAAACGACGAGATGGTTTATCTTTCGTCAACGTGACAGTCAAATGTCAATACGATCGAGTGGGATCATAATTTGGTCGTGACTTGTCCACTAGACGACTTAAATTCCAGGTAAGCATTATCTATATAGTGAAAGTTTCTTCTTGGACAACCAATTTTACTGTTCAACGGGTTAGAAAAAGGTTCGAAAATTTGTTTTTTATTTTTTTGGGCATACATCTTAATAACTGAAAACATAGTTTTCGTGAGACCATCCAAAGTCCTTTCCCTTTATTGAATTTACCGACACCCAAAGGTGTAGTAACATGTTACAAAGCGAGCATTCAGCAGTCAGTACGTGGAAACGACTACGAATACATGCGTATGTGTTTTGTTTTACACGGATTTTAGGACACATGCTCGCTGCGATTGTTACACTACAGTCCGTAACAGCGGTCAGTACCCAGCTTAAGGCTCTACAGTTTAGACAAATGACATTCTATTAGTAGTAGCGTGGCGAAAAGGTTGTCAAAACGTCAAAAATGTCACCTAATCAGTCCCTTACAGCGTATGCACTGAATCCAATCCGTGTCCGTAATAAAAAGGTTCCGAAATAGTCTGTATGTAGTTTACGCACTAGATCCGATTTCTTTCCGTCAGCCGTGAGTCTCCAATTCGGAAGAAATATTGGCGGACCAAAGTAGCCGTAGTATTGTTTATATGAACGCTTTCGCAATACCTCGGGTTTCAAATCGGACATAACCGCGCGGCTCGCCAGCGGGGCTTGGATTTAGATCGAATTAGTGCGTAAGCAATATCTGGATTCAGTCTGAATTTTTTAGACTCCATATTTTCACGAATTAAAATCGGATACCTACAGTACGAGAAGCAGTATCCGAATTCGGTCTGAGTTTTTATATTCGTATTTTCACGGATTCGGATCGAATGTAATGCGTAACCGCTCGCATTTCGACAGTCGCATTCGCTAATGGAATGGCACTTTGTCTAGAGCCTTAAGTTACATTAATTGGAACGAATTTCATGCACAAATGAGCACTATACTCTTGAGGCATGTGGCATGTATTGTTAGTGCAGTGCTACAGGCATGGCATGCGACTGCGGCTAATCAAGCAAACATTGGGTACATATTATTCTATACGCGAGGATTTGTAATTGGCTTTTTGTTGACTATGGTTTCCTCTTTATTTGTTTATTTTTATTAGCTGTAAGTCCTCCATGTTCTAAAAATAAATAAATATAATTACAAATGTCGCTTCACTGGCTTTACGGTGTAATAAGCTTAAAATACCAGTAAAACTATTCATTTTACGGCTCATAACAACAGGCTACCTATTTTGAATTCTAAATAATGTTTTTGATTTATGTTTTAAATGTCACTGGTTTGGAGTTGGAGTCGGCCATGACAGATGGCAATGTCAAATTCAAAAAACTGGAAATTGTCAGTTGCGTCACAGTTTAGTCTAACATACTCGTAAGCCGCGTGCTCGATAGGATTACACTTTGGCAAAATTTACTCACTTTTGTTAGGTATAATATATGCAACCCTAGTGCCAAATTTCAAGGTTTTAGAGATCCAGCAGCTTTGACGGTGCTTTGTCTAATGAATTAAAGATTGTCCAGAGGCCAGAGGCTAAGTATTGCCATTCAACGTGGCAATTCCGCCAGTCTCTTTGGCACTTTACCAGCTGACAGCGTTGATTTTTTATGCTATATTTTAGTTTGTTGTAAGTTTAGTTTATTTGTTAATATTAACATTGATATACAATAATTAAAGTAAAATAGATCAACTTTAAGATTAAAATAGCCGACATTTAAGATTTATATATTAAATTGTCCTACCACATTAATAAAGTACTATCATGACAAAAATCAGCTTTCCGTAGCATTTTCTCATTCCTCATTATCTATTTTGTCCAACTAATTCTTTGTCCATAAAACACCATGTTAACAACATATAAATTCTAGGCCAATTATCTAAAGGTGGTAATCAAACATTAGTCGCAATTTTAAATTACAAAATTATTAATTCACACAGTTAAGGAATGCAGGTACTGATATTTTCTACGACTTTTTTGTCGGAGTCCTACATGGAAACTTGTGAGAGAATGTTGGCGACACTTTATTGCTGTAAGACTTGGTAAACAGGAACGAAAGGACAGAAGCTCCAGTCAATACAAAGAGCGATACTGGTTCTATCGCCCTTCCATTGTTGGACTTCATAGGGCTCTCCCAAGCGTCGCCCCGTTGACCGTTCCTGTGCTTCTTTCATTCAGCGAATTCCACCCTCACCAGGTCATTGCTACACCTCATGAAAAGCTACCCAACGCTTCGGCTTTCGGTGCGAGGTCACCGGTCCGGTTCAGAACCTTTCAGCCCTACCGACCATCCTGCGAGAAATGTGCAATTCGAATTTCCATTTGCATCCTATCAGACATCAGATTTAGTTACACGGTTACCCATAGACTATCTCATAAGTAAAACATTGAGGAACGCGAAAGGAACAGAAAAACATGTGCAACTAATAATGAGTTTTCTGCATTTTCCTACGTCGTGTTTAATATCTAAACCTACGGATGTGAAGTATACAAGAAAGTAAATAACTCGACGCTTGCCACGTCCTTACAGGGCTTCACTTATATCTCATAACCGATCAACTTAATAAGTGAATGAATTATAAAATTCTGTCACATGCCTTTTAAGTAAACTGGGAAATACTTACAGAAATAATTGTACACACAGTTTTTGACCTTATAGGTAAGTTTGGAATCTTACCTACATGGATGGAGCCTTATATGCGTACGAATACACGTTTTTAGTCGAATTAAATATTGATAAGTGCCTAATTAGATAAATTACGATTTAATTTGAAATCTGGAACAAAAAAGCGTCGTCTAGTTAGACTAACAACTTTAATAAGCAAGCCCCTTACGGATATTAAAAACCCGTTGTCATAATGCGACAAGAGTATTTTATCGCCTAAATGAAAAACCATCAAATGTGGAATTATAATGTAACTTCCATCAAATCGATCTTATCTCCTGACGTTCATAGAACCATTGAAAGAAAAAGAGTAATTCCCCCACACTAACCTTTTTTACTCGGGCGGCTCCCAAACAGTTAAAACTAAACCAACCACAATCTAAAATTTTCCATAGCAGCACAGGGTTGTTTAGCGACAACAAAACGTTGTCGCGCCGCGTCGGGACGCGTTACGTACGCTCCAATAGGCGTCCTAGTTACCTTGTTTGCTGTAGCGTGGGTACAACTGTACAGCTGTGTACTAAGGATGCATGTGTTGGAAGGAGCAATTGTGCAGGTTTAAAGGTCGACTCGGAATTGCTTTTAAGTGTGTTTGAAAAAAGAAGTGCATTGTTAGTATTTTGCGGCGAGACTGGCTGGTTTGAGACTAGGATTTATTATTTTTAAACTTTTCCTTTTGTCGACAAGAAGATGAAAAGAAGAAGTAAGGACACCTTTACGTCTACCTACTGGGAGATATTTCTTTAGTAGAAGTGTTTCATTTGTTGTATCTTTTAGGTTTTACCTTGTTTGATGTACCGTGGGCACAGATGTATACTAGGGATGCATGTGTTGTAAGGAACAATTGTGCAGGTTTAAAGGTCGATTCGGAATTGCTATTACGTCTGTTTGAAAAAAGAAGAGCATTGTTAGAATTGTGGCTAAGACTGGCTGGTTAAATAGACTGGGTATGGTTCTTTTTTTTAAAATTTTCCTCTTACTGACAGGATGAAATGAAGAAGAAAGGACATCTATCTGCTGGAAAAAAATACTTTAGCAGCATTTTTGTGGTTGTACCTTTAGGTACATATGTCTTAATTATTATTTTTTTTGCTTCATAACAATAGTGTTCACCGAACAACTTGTGGACAGCTTAGAGTCACCACTAATTTGGAAGACTGTTTTTATTGGGTGTTATGAAAGCACTATTCTCTCAAAGCACTATAGTAGGCGCCAGATAATCGTGGAATATCGGTCATTGACCCACCTACATTTATTGACATTGTTAATTTGAAAAACGGAATTAATGACACAAAACTGTCCCGAATCATCATCTCTCGTGATCCTTAACATTTTCTAATAATGAAAAACGATTCATATTTAATTGTTCAGGTACCTATGAGCAGTTATTAGGGAAAGGTCAATATACTTTATTCCACATTTATCTGGCGCCTACTATAGTCTATTCTGCAAACATCGCACCGTGAAATACTTGATGGAATGGAGTAAACTGTTATTTCAACTTGAATGCTATGGATTGACAGCTCACTTCACCTTAGTTTCAAGATAAGATTAAGCTAGGATAAGACTACCGTTTTATTGGTGGAATCATCGAAATTCATCTTCATTTTTCAGTCGCTCTAAAAACAGTTCCTAATGTTAGCAAACAGTGTTTCCTTAGTAAAATATCAACGAACTTATTAGACCGCCATTGTTCTCACCCCAATTCCTAGCAAAAAAACAAAATAAACTTCCTTCATTGTTACTAAGAAGGTACTTAATAATATTTACCACTAAGATAAGGCTTATTTATACGATGCGTTTCTTTTAAGAATACAGTTTCGAAAATTGCATACATTTTTCGCGTCTGCAAATTGTCCTTTGGAGTTTATGGCACCCTACTTTCCGTGATTAAAAGTGTATTAGATCTTTTTATTAGCTATAGTAGTCCGCCAGCGGCTTAGCCCGCATGACGTCACAAATTGTCACAGACAAACATACTCGCGGGATAAAAAATATTCTATGTCCCATTCCAGGATAGGAGGTCTGCTCGTGTGCTAAATTTCATAAGAGCTTCTTTCGCTTTTATACTATTATAATGGAATATGGATTAACGACATTATATTACCAACCGGAATGTTCGATAGTTCCCCAGTCACTTAGAAACTGGGAACAATTAGAACAGCTATGGTTTCTCTTTGAGTATATAGGTATATTGTTTCAAGATTTTCACATAAGAAAGTTTCGAAAGCAAGTTATAATACTTAAGTCTTGAATTTCAAAGACCAATATTATTGTTGTGTTTGCCTTTGATAAAACTCTATGGCTTACTGAATACGTAGGCACCTGCTTTTTTTTACAACATTTAAACGGTGGAGGTTCTCATTTAGACGTGACAATATTTTTAGGAAATTGGCAGGTCTCAATTAACTAAACCCAAACATCCATTTTCTTGTATAACGGAAAAACCGCTGCAAAGCAATTAGGCTCTAAAAATAATAAATGAGATATTTCTCTTACAGTTTTCATCGCTAAATGAGGAACAATACTTTTAATAACAGTGCCTACATAACTAACGATTTGTTTCAGTAAGGAACACTCCACACACACGGTCTGTTTGCGACGGCGGCTGACGCATAAAAATGCGCGGAAGGCAATGACATATTAACGCCTCGTTACTAGTAATTTGTTGCTTGTTAAAAATACATTTACTTCACCTTAAATTACTATGAGAAAGTCGAGAAAAAGAAAAATAAGTAGGTAATTTTGCTGGTTTTATCGTGGTGCGACAAGCAACAGGGAGCCAATGTCGTAAATTTATAATGCACATAAAAGCAAGTAGGTGTTAATGTGTCTACTTATATTGCAAATGTGTACCCATATGAGGACACTTTATTTGTTTGCAATGCATAAACAGTACACAAAAAGGGCTCATCATCAATGTTAATTCATTTTACTGTTGAATCGTGTGCTGAATTTTAAGATTCATTAACGTCGAGAAAGAATAACTGTAAATAAATCTTTTTTATCATGCTTTACGATCATCAAAGAGATTTTTTGAGCTGCCGAAGTCAACGGCCAGTAACAATAGGCGTATGAAGGCGGCGAATCTAAGTCGCGCGGTGTATTCAGTGTGCGAAGTCTCTTATCTGTTACGTGCGTGCCTTTGAAGCGGAACATAAGGCATCCTGCAGACGGCGCGTTTCTATCAAATGCGGAGGAAGTGTTGACCTGCTCTTTGCTAATGAGTCGCTGCAATCAATGCTGGTATGTTGGAATGAGGAGTGAGTCATGCAGGACCTACCTTCGTGATGGTGGCGTGTTACTGTGACTGGCCTTTAATTTGAGTTCTTGACTGTGAACAATGCTTGTTGTGAATTTTCCGGAAATGTCAAGAATTCTGCTGCTAAGTACTCGCTAAGGTACCCACGAATTATATCCATGTCACAAATTGCAGACTCCGTAAGATTGTTATAACTCTTTATTAGATTATAATTTCTCAATAAGTATATTATGAAAAAATCGTTTAGCATACAATAAATCCCATACAAATTCAATAGTTTCCAATATATCCGTGTCTTATTTAGAAAAAATAGTTTACAATTTCACAATCTTACGGCGTTTGACATTTTCCGGTGACATCCACAACAGTTCAAAGCGAAAGTAAATCAGATTTTCTAAAACCAAAAAAATAATAATTCTACAACATAAAACGTTGACAAGTCAAACGTCCATAATTCCAATATAATGAGGTTCCTGAGACAATAGTAAAAAGCTAAAAATACTTCCGTCGATAGACTCAGTAGGCAAATCCAATACCTACGTGCTTAGCCTGTATATTTTACAAGCAGACAATCGGTCTGGAACGGTGTTTTATAAATAAACTCTACGTACATATACTATGACTACATATTGCGTCTATTCATGAAGTGACTGTAAGCGATGATGATATAATAACTAGCTAAATATGTAAGCAGAAGAATACATAAGTACTGACGCCTTTGAAAGGTCAATTTATTCAGCTTATTACCTCCTAAGGTCATTCTTGTAGTGCAAAAAAGTCGTAAAATTATCATAACTTTAAGGATCATATTTCTCTGCACTTACATGGGCTTGTTTTATGTCTAATCGCATTCTGCAACTAATGAGTCATCGTAAAGTGAATAAGAATATAAATTTATATGTTAGGAAATCCATTTTCCTGGGACGCAGTCAGGAAGACTTGCAGATTAGAATGGAACAGGATTTGCAGATGCAGTAAACCCACGTAAAAAACCTTCAGTGATACGACAGTACTTTCTGTGTACCTAGTTTTCCCTTAGAATTCGATGGGCATGTCATCAATCCGAAAGCTTTGAGGCAAAAATGTTTGTTGGGATTCATATAAATTAGTCTCAAATGTACATGCAAAAAGATTACCCTCTTACTGTGACCGTCGTATAGAAACGACGGTGTCTTTATGAGGGCAAAAATTCTACCATTTAATGCGAGTGAATCTTCTGCCTACATCTATGCAATGCCCAAAGTCAGTAGGAACTAATCCCGCACTGCACGTAAGTTAATTAGGAAGGACCTTACGAGTATTCCCAGAGCAATAACTGTGGCTATAGCTAGCTAAGTGCAGCCAACTGGCTTGCAAAACACTTCCTGCATCAAGAATGTCAGGTACGGCATGCAACTGGTTGAAATGCTCGTGTCCAGAGATATAATACGTCGATATATATGATAAAGAATGACTAGCTGGATAAGTCAATAGGTTAGTCGTGTTTAGATAAGTTTTTAACGTAGTTTAAGATTGTGTTGAAGTGCTTGGTGATAGATAATAAATGTTTCTTGATAAAGAGATGTAATTTCGCGTGAAAAACAGTTTTTGGAGATGTTTTACACTTATCATTGTGACGCCTCCACCAATACATAGCGTTTTCAGCTTCAACGAGAACAGTTCTAATTCCAATTGCCCTACATTCGCGTCTAACCAATTTTCAGTGACTCGACTGCGCTCAATCTACGATCAATTTACCGCTTTTATATTATCCTGTAAATCTTTACATCTGTGGCCGTGAACAAGCAGGCGACGGATATAAGCAATAAGCGACAATGGACTATACGTTAGGACGATGCGTAATACGTGTCTTTAGATACCGGCAGGGAAATAAATGGCTACGGTTGTAACGTTAATTGGAATGTTCTGGAAAAAAACGAGCGACGTAGAAATACTAAAATCATAATATTATGAGTTGAAGGGATAGGCAGAGGAATGTATTGATGGCAGTGTTAGGGCTCTTGCAGAAAGCAGAGGCAATATGTCACTTTAGTTTTGCAGACCGGTTAAGGCTAGTTAGTACGTGATCCCTGTCCGGTTCCATACCAAGGACTCCATGACGTGCCGACGCCATCGTGATTCGGTTGTGGAAAAGGGATTGGCTATGCGTCATGTTTAGCTCCGTCTCCCTTCCACACCGGAACCATAATGGTTTTAAGACGACATAGTAGGGAACCTGAGAGTTATCTTTAGTCATTTTCAAAAACACTAGAACAATGTCTAGCGAAATTTTGATCAGCATTCAAGCCAGCCCCACTAAAAGCCCTAGCTCACAAAACCAATGGTGAAAAAATATGGTATTTCATTGTCAATGCACTTAATGTCAAAGTATCAAACTGCAGGCATGCACTCACATTCATGAAGGACTTAGGTATTAATACTAATGTTCAGTGTTATAGACAGTGCAAGTCACAGTTCTAGGTTACGTTGCATTACCTAGATTTTATCAGTTGCGTTTTTATGCAGCTCCAGCATATTTTTTGAGATATTATTGTGGTTGCTTTGTAGGTGGTCCCTTAGTAATCAAAACTGATTAGGCTGATAGATAAAATGGCTTTTTAACTGTCTATGGTTTAAGTCAGTGCATTCCGTTGATAAAAAGGCACTCTATAGTAACAGAAACTGAATTCACAGCTCATTCTTATTACAATGCAAGTCCATAAAGTCTGTCAAACTGCAAATCAAAGGAAGGATTATTTTTGTAGTTTTATTGACGTCCGTTTATGCCAAACAGCTTGGCTAAAACCCTTTCATTCGTGGCTAATTCTAGGAAGTATTATAATAATGAGTAACGTTGACAGATAGCTTTTATGTGCAAATTAGGATTACGATGTCGCATTGGGCTTGAAGTCGTATGTCTAATCTAAGATCAAAGCCAATGTGGTTGCCTTTGTTCAAAACAAAACTTAAATTATGACACATTCCGATGAGGGGAGCGTTGTAACAGAAGTGAATCACAAAATGACTTGGCAAAGAGTAAAAGACATGAGAGAAGTATTACTGGATGTTTAAAAATGAAATTACTGATATTACAATGTAACTTAATGTAAAATGTAAATGTAACAATGTTAAAACTACTGAACGAATTTGGATGAAATTTGGCATCCATACAGCTTATAATGGGGCTGGCAACGTAGAATACTTAAAACTTTTTATACAGATATCAGTGTACGCAGACGAAGAAGTGGACAAAGGCTAGTTCTAAAATAAAACTCTGCCTACTACAACTGCTTAACAATGTATCAACCAATACATTCAATTAGGAATTCTTTTAAACCCATTGTAGAGTATGTACGCCATTCCGTAAATTCGCAACGGGTTTTATATGGAATTTTTATGGCAACGTACCGAAACAATCACATGGCATTGATAAGCAACACGTGGGTCGATAGCTACGCCATTACGTAAAAAATTGTAGAAAATTTTACTAAAACCTTGTGCCTTGTTAGCCACGGTTGTAGTCTGGACGTTCATAATAATATATGTTTTTGTGGATTAGATGAAAAGTGTCGCGAATGGTTTTTCTAGTAAAAGAAAAAAGAAAGAAATATGTACATGACGCATACCAAAAAATAAAATTACAAAATTGCAAAAGTTATGCAAGTTGGGAAAATTTGCTTGACATTTGTGCAAACCGTTCATCGATCAGCGTAATGCCTGGACTCGTGTGCGAGAGAGAGCCACAGCGCTGGTATTCAGCGACTAGTAAGTTCTTGATTTGTCGTTATTATTATATTATTATATTTAGGGATTAGTAATAAGAACCGTTTTCATTGCGATAGGTGCTCTTGTTACAATACAACCTGAAATTGTCCTTATACAAGGCGGAAGCCATTGAAAGAAAAAAAAAAGAAAACTTGTTTATTTGGCACTCGATACACGCAATGTAGGAACAAAAAAATACTTTAATTTCGGAAGTCGGTGCACGGTGTTAAAATACGAAGAAAAGACCGAAAACACCGACTTCCGAAATTAAACTTAATTTATACTTTGTAGGGTCTTTTTTATTTGGATGTCTATTGTATTTTTTTGTAAAAAGCTTTTATTTTTCACTTTTTAGTGGTACCCCACACCTAACAACGCCACTGGAAAGTCACATGAAAGCAGAACACGCAATTTCGTCGACTTGGATGATATATTTTATATTTTCCCCTACTATTTTGATTTAAAGACCAAACTAAAAAACCGATTTTGTTGAAATTTCTAAGGAACTAATCGGAACGAACACATGAAAAAATACTTTACAAATCGGTTCATAAATGACGGAGATATGAGGAACCGAATTGAGAACCTCCACCTTTTTTGAAGAAAAGGGAGACTTAATTTTAAAACAACATTGTGTAATGGAGCTGCGGCATATAGGTCCAGTTCAGCAACACCAAACACCTAGTAGTTGCCTGATGCCGGATTTCAAGTGAACCTTACGATGAGGGTACGGACGAGAAAGAAATGGTTATCAAGCTTCTTCAAGCCATGTTAGTAGCTTTTCCTCATCGAATTTACCAAGATGCTGTCAAAACAAAAATGGACGAAGAAATAATACTGGAACGGTTACTTCTCATTAAGCTAGATTGGAAGCTTATTCCATCACGTTAGTAAATATTCTTGATAAGTAGGATGACGTACAAAATGTGCTTGATAAAGGTCACGCATAAGCTTAGGACACGCTTCTAGCCCGAAACGTGTCCGGTAAACACGCGAGCCAGTGACGTCAAGCCCTTGCAGTCAATAGTGACGGTGTCAAACTACGCCAGTGTGACGTCATAGTACAGTGCCCATGGGGAGGATGTAGAAGCATTTGCGTGGGTAGTTTGCAAATGTTTAGCTACCCACATTAGTTCCGATAAGTTTGCGTAGATAGCTGTTGACCAGACTTCTTGGTCTTAGGTATAAGTAAAGTATATAGGTATGTCACCAGAAAATAGCAAACTGCGTAAGATTATAAAATAACTTGAAAGATTGTAAACCCTCGATAAATTGTCGACTGAACATTTGGAATACTCTTTTACGCATCAAAATTTGATAGTCTATAATCTCTCGAAATCATTTCGAGAAATTGTGGATTATAATAAAATGGCGACGAATCAGAGCACAAGTCTACAATTTATTGTTTTCGTGTGATAGTGAACCTGGAAACAAGGCTCTCATTGGTCTTTTCAGAGAAAACAAAGACCAATGAGGGTCAAGTTTCCAATAAAACTATCACACCAAAACAGATAAATTGTAGACCAGAGTGCTGATTGGTCGCCAGTTTCCACAATCAGTCAGTCCACAATTTCTCGGAATGAAAAAGTATTCCAAATGTTCAGTTGACAATTTATCGAGAGTTTACAATCTCTCAAGTTATTTAATAATCTTACGGAGTTTGCTATTTTCCGGTGACATTTATAAGTCGGTAGATCCTACTTGAGTTCTAGATAAAGTGCCATTGTATAAGTGATTGCGATTGTCGAAATGCCAATATATAAGGGAGTGAGCATGTGACATTTTGACAGCGTTTGTCAATCCCATGCATTTCTACGTTTTGTCAATCGCCTTCGCCACGCTACCGCTGAAGACTCTTGATGTATTTATGTGTCACCTAAGACTACTCAAATAAAGACGTATACAGCATTGATTGAGGCTTTGGATGAAGGAAAGAATAATCAATCAATCATTACCTTGGTCAAAGAACAAGCATTGCCATACAACGTGGCAATGCCGCCAATCTTTTAGGTACACTTCCAGTCGAGAGCGATGGGGATGAATTTTTTAACGTCATATTTTAGGGTTAATTTAGTAAGGAGTTTTTATTTTTATTGCTAGTGTATATAGTTAGTTAAGTATTTATTAAAACAGTTGTAAATATCAATCATTTATTTTGTTAAACATAGGTATAGTTACAGATGGTATATTGTCTAATATATATGCGCTCTGTTTTGAAAATATATGGCGTACAAAATTTAAACAATAAGCATAGTATACAGTTTCAAGTTTGTACCTCAGTAATGCTTTAACTTCTGTACCCAACCTTCCTTTTATTTCAACACTTAAGTAATCGTTAGCTGCACTAAAACAACGGTTTTACGTGTTTAGTGAATACAATTATCTATACGGCAAACAAGCGGAAACCCAAAGGTGTTATTACCGCTACTACTGGCCGGAAATTAACGGTACTAACAAATTTTAATGTTTATACGACTCGTATGGAAATACACTAACTTTAAACATTTATCTGAGTTGCATGAGGAAAAGTGTGATATCAGAGTAGTATAAATTATATTTGGTATTGACATTCAAAACTGTAAAGTAGGTATAATAATGTGTTGTTTTAACGTAGAACATGAATGTTTTAATTATGGACAGAGGAGCAGATAAGAATATTAGATCAATTCGAGAAACTTCAAAAATGAGCAGTAGTGCTGCTTAAAAGATAGATGTCACGACGATCCAGCACAGACCTGCCTGGTGAGGAATGACGAAGAGTACTAGGCCAAGAAAAAAGTTTAGTTAAGATGTTAATAATTCTTATCGCTTAATTATTGTTATTGTTATTATTCTAATTTCTAAATTCAAGTTAATTTTAAGTATGAAAGATTATTTTATGATATTATTTCGAATCACATTGTTATCCATCTATATAATATAATTATTATTGCATAGTGAGATCTACATAAAATGCTGAGCTTACCTATAATTTAGATGCATGCGATGCTATGATATTTGTAAATGCTTGTACAATGAATGTCCTTGTGTGTATTAAGTTGGTTTGCCTAAATAAATAAATTCTTCTCAAACATGCGGACATTAGTTTGATTGTGATGTTTCTCTCGCCTTCATCTTACTTAGTGTCTTATTACATTAATAAAATGATGTTACTATTAATTAAAACGCCATCCAGTTTCCATACATATATTTCTTAGTTTTCCACCCAATAAAATGAATATCGTGATCGTCCTTATAGGTTCTTGGAACTTTTGTTTCATAAGATTGTTATTTTATATCAGATCCGCTTTGTATTCTAATCGTCAGTGAAGATTTAATCAATCCTCCTGCCGACTTCCGACTTAACTTAAGGATTAATTTAATCAATATGATACTCGTAGGTGTAGTTTCAACACTCATAGCCTTATAAAGATGTAAAGATGCGATTAGATTTATTAATGCGCAGGTATCCGGTAAGATTTAGGACTTCGAAAATCGTCGCTTCTTATTAATGATTATATCTAATTGGGATTTTCCCTTTGGTATTTATAGAAGGCAAACATGTATCTGTCTTTCTATACATTTCTTTAGTAGAAAATTACTTCTTATTTTACCCCTTTATTGCTTTACTCGAACTTACCGTGTAGTTTATCTTTATTTTTGATAGGCTCGCGTTTAACCACTTATAGTGTATCTGTGGCCTTAGTTAGAGTTTTTCAACGTCTTCGATCGCGTTAACGTAAACGTCAATTAGTATTGAAAATGAATAAGCACCGTCTGGTGACAGTCACAGAAAACCTTTTTTTTTCAAACAATTTGACATAAGCGAACGTTTACGTTGACGCGATCGAGTACGTTAAAAAACTCGCATTAACGGCCGGTCTCAATAACGTATCTACCTTTAACCAACTGTCAAGGTAGCTGAAACGTCATCTTTGCCTTCGTAAAATGACGTTTCAGCTACTGTTGGTGGTTAATTTGACAGTTGGTTAAAGGTAGATACGTTATTGAAACCGGTCGTAAGCCCTCTGATGGTAAGCGATGAAGAAAACGACGAAGGATGAGGCTTGCCTTAAAGAAACTTATTCTACTACTCTTCATTAAAAGACTATTTGCTATTAAAGTACCTACCTACTTCTTTCACTAGAGGACTTTCGTAGCCTATAAAATCTCCTTCTCTGTTAAATATACATATGGGTACATCTTGCCTATACAGTTTTTCTTTTAAGTCAGATTTATTCACAGCCAAGTCCCGCTACGTACGATACTGTCGGCAAACACATAAACGGGTCCTAGAGCAAGCACCTCTGCCATAATCCCAAGACCATAACCAGGTTTTGTGAGATAGAAAGTCAGATATCTAAGGTATAAAGGGTGCTGTTTACTGCGATATAATCTTACTGAGTATTCAAAATATCGTTATGTTTAAAGGAAGCTCGATAAGGTGGCGACTGGCAAGTATTCGTGGTATCTGCGATTCTGTTGCAAGTAACTGGTCTCTAGTAATTTCATTAATTATTGAACTTCAAGGATGTCTATACTTGAAAAGTTTCAAGGTTTTCTTGCCTTCTGCCTGTTATTCGTTTCTGGTTACCCTACTGCCCGAGAAAGAGTATATATGTACCTATGTATATTCTTTTTTAAGGTTCCGTACCCAAAGGAACCAAATTACTAAGCATCCGCTGTCCGTCCGTCCGTCCGTCTGTCTTTCAGCGGGCTGTATCTCAAGAACCATAATAGGTAGACAGTTGAAATTTTCACAGAGTGTATTTTTATTGCCGCTATAACAACTAATAATAAAAATTTTATTTAATTAAAAATTAAAAGTGGCTCCCATACAATAAACGAGTTTTTTCCTTTAACTCTACCTGTGAGAGTCCGACTCGCATTTGGCCAGTTTTTTTAATTCAACCCTGCTTGTTAAACCCTATTCATGGATTGAAAAACATAGATACTGAAGTAGTTGATAGCCGTTACGGGTAGTCAGAAGACTCAGAAGCCAAAAATTCTGTCAGCCGTCTTGTCGAAGGGTCTCGAGGTACCCAGTTACCGGGTTGTAGAGGTCGGATAGGCAGTTAGAATGGAAGCTGATCCCAACTTAGGAAATGGCTAGGCAGATTGATTGAAGCACTGATTATGCGGATAGCTGCATGTGATGCACTGTCAAGGCTTTATATATCCTTTAAGGATACCTGAACAATAATACACATAAAATAAGCATTGTAATATGCTGTAAGCTTATACACAGGAAAATTTATGTTTTCCTTGTATAAGACACTGTTGAATGTTTACGACTTATGATTGATAATATCAATTATGGTTTACAAGACCATTAAAGTTGACTTATTTAGTTATCTAGGTATTCTTCATCAAAGGCACATTGTATGTCCCTTCAAGTAATTGGATTTTCGACCAAGTCTTCTGCAATTTACAACGAGAATTACATTATCTATACTCAGGTCGCTTTTATGCGACTGCGCATTTGAATTTGCATAAAACAACTTTATACATTTTAAAGCATAACACGATTTGACACGGTGAGATTAAAATTGTATGGAAGAGAAGTAGAGAACAAGCAGGAAGAAAAAGAGATTCGTGAACACATTGTGGACAAAATTATGAAAAATAACAAAAAGCTTTTCTTTAGAAAACTATAAAAGAACTTAGAATACATCATCGTTACTAGCACAACTATCTACATTTACTACATCGTGCGTGTTAAATACATCTACGCTTTAAAATCGCGTGTATTTCGCCAGATTCTCGGACTACGGACTCACGCGAGAGATTCGTGCGTCCCGGCCATTGTCTTAGAAAAATGTTGGATTGAAATCATATTCATGATAACCGATTCTTATTCCAAATACTCGAACACTACCGCGTGTAAGCGGAAAATTCATTAAGAATAAAATGCACGCCAAGTACCAAGGTAAGTATTAAACAGGGAGTTTAGCGTTTGTCAGTGGCAGTCCTTCGATAAAGGAGTACACCAAGAAGAACACCAATTTAACGAGAATCCTTCTGATAACAACTTGACAAGGCTGAAAGTTAGCTCTTCTATCCTAACATAGATTAAGATATTATGATGGTGAGAAACACAATATACAATCTCATCTATCTATAATTTTGTTATGGTAAAAAGCTCTACGCAGCTCAAAGCAGCGGTACTCCATATTATGGAAATAAACTTCAACAAAAACATTAGTTGTTTGCCCAACCTGACAAACATAAAACACCCTTTTTTATTTCGGGGGGAAATCCTCATGGATGTCGAAGGGGTCTGTCAGACTCTTACTGACTAAAACCACCCCGGTTTTCCATCTCCCACCTACGCCGGGGATCGCGGGAACGTATGCGACATCCGCAAAACATAAAACACTTTTTTTTTATCTCGGGGGGAAATCCTCAAACATAAAACACCCTAAGCCAACCCTAAGCTCACAAATCCTAGAAGATTCAAACTCTAACTAAAATCATATTTGAGCATTATATAACAGTTCAAAGTCTGTCGAGTTCAAATGACGGACGTGAAGGTAGACGGGGTCACCTTCCAGTTACATATTGTAATGAGTAGCGGAGCGAGACATACCTATTAGTGCTTCAATTTTGTTATATAATATAATTTAATATTAGAGCAGTTTTGCTTCGGTACATAGGGAGTTACTGAAAGCCGGACAACGGATTAAGAGGTATCCAAAAGGAAAATCCCGTAAACGTTTGGCAATTTCTCAAGCTTTGCGATACGTCGATCCTCACCACTGCGTTAATGTAAAAGGTGACTTATATTATAAGTTTACAACCCGGGAATCTTTAAGTAAAGAGTGAACAAGGTTACTTCTAGGTAAGCGTGCTTCATCGTCGACCACAACATCGCTTTCCTTCAGGTGAGATTGTGGTTATAGTCAAACTCGTGCCTGTCAAGAACAACAGGATGGAAAAAGCGATAAAATCTTTTTAGTTTTTTTTTTTTAAGATTTAGTTTTCTTTTCGGCATGAGTACGTTACTAATTTGTTTTATCGGATATTTTATGATCGCTAATTGAGTGCACACAACACATGCAGTTAAGGAATGTGTTGAAGAATTCTTCAAAAGGTCTTACATACGACTTGTGATGATTTTTCCTGGTGTGCTAATAGAATTGATTGATTGAAGAGACGTGCTTATAATATGTCTGTACCTATGTATTATGTATGGAACTGTGTGATAATTTATTCATTTTAAGTCTCCAGTAGCAAATATGTCATCTTCTAAGATTAACGACGTTTTTCATTGGATTTTTCATCGTGATTAACTAATATTACGTACTTCTTTCTTATAATATTAACACAGAAACTGAAAACAATACAATTGCATGCAGTTGGTTCAATAAAAATGTTTGTTTTATCACGATGCAAGTTTTTATTGAAGTCATATTAGATTCCAACAACAACAAACACTCTAGAGATATCAGTGGCTTTCTATTAATCTTCTATTGATTACGGAAAGCGACTGCCGATAAATCGTTTTGTGATTCCGTTCAGGAAACATAAAAATACCAATAAAGGACAGACCAACGACCTCAAAATTTGACCATATGTAATGTGTGACAGAAAATGTAACAGTGCAGGTTTCAAAACTGCAACCGGATTCGATCCAGCCAGTTTCTCTGAGTGGCGAAAGCACGTTACGTAACAACACTATCCAATACAAAAACCGTTCGCTTAGTTAAGTGTTATCAAGCGATAAATTTTATTCGCTCACGGTCGAATAATCGACTTATACCGTGGTGATAACGAATATTATTACATCGCCCGCACCGACCGATTCTCGATTCGTACATTGTTTTGAATTATCGGAATAGTTGGCGATTAAAATTCAAAAATATTATCCGCTGCTGTTTAAATATTCTAATAGAGTGCAATGGAACTCTGTTTGAAAATGGAATGTCAAGTGCCGATTCTTTTTTTAATTCATGATTAAAAATGTGCTGTTTTTATGATTTGCCATGTGGTATTTAAAACGAATAAACGTTTAAAAAAATCTTATCAAAGCCTCACTAAATCCAGCGATGTATCCAATTAATTTAATCGGCAATCGATTAGAAAAATTGTTTCATTAATATTCAAAAATGTATGAAAAAGTATGTCAATGAAACAGCACTTTCCTGCGTCCGTGCCCACTATGCTAAAAGTCATGAATAATTCGTTAAATACACCGTGCACCGCGCCAGCCGTTCTACTTGCTTGCATTTTGATTCTCTCACATCAACTGGAACGCGACGCTTGTTCTACACATAGTAATTAGTGATTTATGAGTTTTTCACACGGCTGCGCTGCATTGCGTTATGCGTAGCCACGACCGGCAGCAAGGTTTGTGTACTAACGTCATAATCATTTCTTCACTCATGTTGTTAGTTTGTTGAGTTATGTGTTATTTTCCTAGTTTTTATTTGTAAGCAATCACTTTTTCCTGGTTTGAAATCTGGTTTGTGACTTTTTTTTAAATTATTGTTTGTAGGTTCGTGTTTGACAACTATGACCTGATGGAAAGATTATTTTTGTTCGACGATGGAGCACGCTACGCCTGCCTAGAAATAACCTATTTACTATTGACTCAAAGGAAACACTGACTCCTTAGATATAAGTACTTACCTGCGCATTATTGTGTGTATTAGGTACCTACTTAAAACATTCAACTGTTTGGTTTGTATCGATCTAAACATAGGATTCGCGTTGCTCCTAGGTCATCTTCCACTACTTTTTTATCAACCAATCATAATAAGTAGCAGCATAAAAGACTGTTCCTAAGTTACGGCCTGACAGGTATTATCTACGAAAGCTATGAGTCAAGAGAAATGGGTCAGTATGTAGCTCGCACGTAGATTAGATCTGTTATCATAATATTATAAAACAGAATCCTGTCTATAAGATGTTATTCAACAATATTTGAGATAACGTCGGTTGGTGTTACTCATGGTGTCCAGAACAATTCTCGTACCTACTTAAAAAGTGTCTAAATTGAAGTCGCAAAATTCTTAGCGACAGTTAATTTTAAAAACTTGTCAAAATGAACTTCGATGTTTTTGACAAGATTGCACCTGCGATGTGAATTCGAACGTTCCTTACAAATACGAGTATTGCCCCTCTGATCAGACCTATTGCTGTTAATGCTTCTATCTTGTGCATACCGTCCATGCTCAGAACTTTGTGAGGTACTTCATCATTCTATAGAGTAGGAGGTACCTACCTAGTGGTATACCCAGTAGTACCTATAAACACTATCAGGTAATAACGGACCGGTACCGGCGAAAAACCATTTCTTATGCCTATGAATCATGCAAAGCTGGAAAACAGTTTTCCTTAAGGTTCAGTGGCGTGGTGGGTTCTAGTGGTGGGATTGAGGAGAACTTACGATCATTTGGTATTTTTTGCAGGTGTAAGGATCTATTGTTTTTTCGTGCATTTCTTTCTACATCGTTCTCACATATTTGTACATATGTATAATTTCAACAAGAATGATGTAACCATAACATTGTAAAGAGTCCGTGGAGTTTTTTGCTCTTTCTTCTCCATAGAGATCTACGCTTTGGAACGTGCCAATACCTTCATCTTTGACTGACCGATCTTGACAAATCAAAAGTGCCTTGTCCCAGGTACTGGTCAATAAACGAACGTTTACCTACGTCATTAAACGACCTTTCAATGAGACTTGGCCAATAAAACAGCCAATCATGAATCTTCGAACGTAAGTTTTTTTCGTTGAGAACTTTAACTTAGTGTCCTTATAAAATTAGAGGTTATTTATAAAGAATATACGTTATACAATTAATTATAATAATAGTGAAGTAGTGTTTGTAAACATTGACGTAAGAAAAACTAAGTTCGATGAGAGTAGTGAGAAACGTTTGTACTAGTTAAAATCTTGAAAATTCTGTACACTTTGTTCGCTATAAAAGAATTTGAATGGAATTGGATTGCTCTACGGTAGAATTAATGGGAGTTTTGGTTCTCACTAGTAATACGTTTCAATTTATTCCCGAATAGTAGAACTAATGAAATTTACTTCCAAGTAGTTCTACTCTAAGAAGTTGTGTTACCAAACATAGATACTAGTTTTGCCTCACATCAGGTTTAAAGTAAACTTAAAATATTTAAGTTTACATAATATAAGTAAATAAAACACTGTTAATTAAATTATACATTCAGTCAAAAAAGTATCGGGAATTAATCATTTGTTTATGGTTCCAAATTCAATTTATTATATTTATTTTTGTTGTTAGTTTGGCACAACTGTTTTCCATTTTGGCGCGGAGTTTGAGTTGCATCTGTCCTTTAGATTAAATGTGTATCATTGACCTTTTTCCGGTATTTTCTTGACAGAGTTGTATATTGTTTATGAAAAAATCATTAGTCACATTGAAAATGTGTAAATATGTTTTTGAATGAAATACTAAACCATTGAATCATTTCCAAAAATGTACCTAAGTGAGATGAACTACCTACTCGTTTATAAAGAGTTTTTTAAAATGAATGTTTACGATAAGTACCCGACTATCTGTGTTGTATCTTAAATGTTTGAATTACTTTAGTTACCATAGCAATTAGTGGTAACATGGGAACTGGGGAATTACGCCATTTACATTAGTGATGATTCGAAATACTGGCAGCAGAATAAAAGCTTCGTTAATCAACGTTAATCAGGTAATTTTTCTGAATACTTCACAGAAAATAAATGAAGAAGTCAGCATCATTCTCTTTTCCATATCGCAGTTTATTTGGGGTTGCTGCAAGGTATCTTCTTCCATTCTTCTCTGTAAGTTGTCATTTCAGTAGTCACCCTCTTTCTAGAGAACTAAGTATGATCTCAGTCAATATTTATTTACTGACTAGCTTTTGCCCGCGACTTCATACGCGCATATCCCGTCGTTTCCCGTTCTCGTATTTTTCCCCGTTCTCGTTCGATCGTCGCCTAACCGGCTAACAAAAAAAAATTGTCCAAATCCGAAATGTAGCGTAGTCGAACTCTGTGATTCAAAGAAATGATGGATACCCATCCATCATTTCTTTGAATCACAGAGTTCGACTTTCTGATCGCGGATATTTTTGACTGGAAGTATCCTTTTACTTTATAAACTGCGTCACAAACTAACACTTCACGGGTTAAAGTTATCCGCTTCGATAGCTGCTGATGCGGAATGCGCGTCCGAATGCAATCGCATCCGCGTTAACGCACGGGTGTGCCGGGCCTTATCTGCGAGTTCTGCTACACACGGGGGAATTTATCCGATCCAGTGATTTTGAGATCTTTGTTGAGCCATAACTTTTGTTGACAGTAATGTTCATGATCAGGGATGGCGCAAATGTGGAATTGCAGGACCAAGTACCTATAAAATGAAAATACTTGAGGTGACCAGCTAAATTAATACTAGGCATTATGTTACAATCAAAGACACGGTTTATGCAAATATACATTCCCGAAAAAGAAAAAAAACAGCTGATCAGTACTTACATTTTCAAAAAGTAAGCTGCTTATTTTTCTTCTTTTTTTGAAAAGTAACCCTGAATTTCGAATAAACGGTGCAGTACCAATAAGGTATGTATACGCCTTTGGTATAGCGATTGTTAACAGGTAGGTAGCATATTTAATCAAACATACTAGGAAATTATTGTTTTTTCCTCAAAGAGCAGTGTACCTACCTAATTTAGCTGGAGAAAATTGTACCTACTAATATTTATAACTACTAAGTATAGGTACGAATTTAATGTGCCCGTCATTAAACACAAAACCAAAAGCCCAATGTTTAGAGGCTGATATCAAAAAAATATTTGTAAACTTTTGGCTGGCTTTCTTTTGAAGTCCTGAAAGTGACGAAACATTCTGTTGCCATGTATTTTAACTTTTATTTTTTGTAAGTAATTTTATCAGTTAAATATCCTTAACATGTATTGTTTCCTACACAGATAATATAACTGATGATAGTGATAGTAGTTAATGCGATTTTCAATTTTATTATCATTTTAATACAACGAAATGATGGTATCGATTTCACAGAATACTTATTGTTTTTTTTTAATCCTTTTTTTTTAAAGCAACTATGATGTTTCCTGCTTAGCTAAAAAAAAGACAATAAATTCAAAATTGGAAGTCTTTAAATAAAGAGTGAGTTGGAAACTTCTCGACAAACGTATAGTCGACCACATCGTCGCTCACTTTTAGATGAGATTGTAGTAAAACGCGAAACTACAAAAAAAATGTTCCTTGCGTCTTAAAATGTTCCTGCCCGTTTGAAAGCCACACTTAGGTATGTCATGTAGATCCTATCTTATTGGTCTTGAGATGCAACACTGGATTGTCATTCACAATAGACTATCTATACCTAGGTACTATGCAAGCGTTAGAATTCCATCCAATCATATGAATAGAGGTAACGGATATTATCTTTATTGGCTGTAGCAATGTTAGTTCATCTTGCCGCATTGATTTAGTGATGTCCTGAGTTCGACTCTCGGGTCGGTTGTTCTGGTTTTTCGTCTGCGATTTCTCAGAAGCAGTCCAATATGGATTTTTGCCAGACTGGTGGTTCTCCTCCTATTATATCGGATTTAAAACAACTGGCGGAATATAAAAGTATCTACTTAAGGTGCACTAACCATTCGGGGAATATTTCATACATATATGTATATTTGAAATTTTGAACCATTTTAACTAGATATACCTACCTACCTATTGATATGCCTACCTGCCAATCTCTACGTTCAATAGCGATTGGTTCTTGAAGAAAAGTCAATAATAGTTCAAGTCATTCAATGAAGTTAATATGGACTTTTACTTACAATCTTTAGAAAGAGCGTTGACTCAATGGTTTGTTGAAAGAGGATTGCGAGACTACCTACCTACTTTCGAGAAAGTCTTGTATAGAATCTACTTTTCATACTACTTACTAGGTACTACTAAAATTTAAAATTATCCTCATCATCATCCTGCCTTTATTCAAAACTACCTTTTGCACGCGACTTCGTCCGTGCAAAGTTACTTTGGCCAGCCATTTTTATTTTTCAAAAACGCTTCAACATAATTATGTTTATTTATTTAATCAAGTTCCTAAATACAAAGGACATGGTTTTATCTTCAATATTGACGGACTACCATACAAACTTCCACCCCCCTTTTCACCTCCTTAAAGGATGATTTCTGGGATAAAAACTATCCTATGTCCTTTCCCGGGACTCAAACTGTCTTTGTACAGACGCCAGCAGATTAAGCTACAACAATCTGTCTAATTTCTTAATAGATTTTCAACTTTATCGCTAAAGCATTAGGTTCAAAGTTGATAGGGGAAATTTGACAGTTTCGGGTAGCTTGATGTGTACAAAATTTCATCTAAATCGGTTCAGCGGTTGCGTGAAGAGGTAACAGACAGTCAGACACACTTTCGCATCAAAATCAATTTGAGTTTGAATTCAAAATTATTTGCGCAGCATGTCTTGTTATTTCCTTTTTTTTCAATCAAGACATTAGAGCTGTGATTTTTATTTTGCACTGATAAATTGGGCTGAATATTTGATAAGTAACCTATTTGTAGAAGTACCTACGGGTTTTTGACAGCAGATAAACTTTAGTTTTTTCTCGATTCTTTTTTTATCAAATACAAAACATTATTTGTATAAGTTCAATGTTGATAGGCCCAACCAGGAATAACCCGTTTCCTCTTCAGCTTTAGTCATACAAAAAAACGCTACAAAAAGTAAGTATCCAAATGACGTAACCATAAGCAAAAATATCAGTCACCGTAAACAAAACAAAAAAGAAAGCCTTTCATTCATTCGAATTTCAAACCTGCCAATAAAACGAAAGCGAATTGTTACGTAACTTGAAGGCAATTGCAATTAATTAAAGCGACAAGGTTATGTGCGCACAGGTCTGTAAGGTAGGTAGCCATAATCAGGGACGCGTTATCTAAGGTCGCAGATTCACAGTCCGCTTGACACAATGCACTTACGTACAAACCAAACACATGATTTATTTGGACATTTCACCTATTGTTAGTGAAATGTTTTGTTTTTTGGCGCGTTCTATTCTCAAAAGTGCATTCGTTTGGTTGGTACTGGAGCCATAAAATGTTAGAGATAAAAGCAACTGCAACGACATTATGCTAAGTTAGGTGGACTGCACACTTATTATTTAGACTGTAGGTAGTTGGTCAGGAATTACTTCATTAATAAACTACAGAATTTAGATCACTAACTGACCAAGTCCCCTTGCGTGCTCTAAACTAAGAGCAATCTCGATGCACTGAATAAAGCATATTAATGAAACAATCACTAGTTATAGTATGATAAAATAAGAAATTTTTTGGTGAGCAGATAATTCACACCCACACACACATAAGCTTTATTGCAGCAATAAATCAGGTTCATGCTGAACGCAACCCCAAATAATTTACACTGAGATAAAAGCAAGTTATTAATAGCGAGTTTAACCTCCGTCGCAGTCGCGTCCCAGTAAGTAGTCGAACTAGGTTTTGTTAAGTGCAATCGTAAAACATTTGTGTATCCCTTATCAAAGTTTATCACATTTAATTCTGAATGAGATAACACTGAGAAATTGCAATCGCTTAAGGGATTTAAGTAGCGTAAAACAAATTACAGATTCATTAAATTAATCTGTAATTTGTTTCAACGTTTTTTACGCTTGGAGAGGTCCGGGTTCAGTTCATTTAATACGATCTGCTTATTTCTGCGTTTTTATAAAATACCGCAGCAATTTTTAAATTTACTAGCAACACTACATTCACAATCTGACAAAGTCAAAACTGGCAAAACTACGTCGCCATTTTAAAAGTTTTTCGCGCCAACATCGTCAACGTTCTACAGAAAATAATAGTAGGAAAAGCGACTGAAATTACACCGCTCGTTTTCAATTTGCTGTAAATTGGTGAAATTCTGCGGCTAGCCGCTGAGTTATTCCTTCTTAGAGATCGAGGTGTGAAGTGGAATTAGCTTCCTCATTACTTACCAGACTAATGAGTCTATTAATTAGGATACTTACCTAGCAAATTGGTCCTTGACAGGGTACTTTATTGCTTAATTAACTACATTGCTGGAGTTTTTTTTAAATGGCTTGGCAATCATGGCATTCGATTTGTGTAGATGTTCGTATATTTTTTTCTTCAGACGGAGATAGCTAAAGTCAATAAAAGTTAAGAATTATCAAAGAAAGGTACGCTAGGTACGAAGGAATTCTCTAATCTTGAGTGTATTTTGCATGTCATCGCATAAGACACCCAGTTTCTGAACAATTATTTTTTGGCGAAAATAACAACAGCCAAACGAATCAATTTACATGGAATTAGACAGCACATGAAAAAGAATAGGCTTACAGCAACAAAGGCCTATTTTCATTCATACTTTTTCAAGTTTCCGAAAGAAAAAGTAAATATTCCATGTTCGCGTGTTTATGCGTGGCCAGTGTCAATAACCGTGTCGTTACAGCAAAATGTGCCGCTAGACAGTGCTAATAAGGAATGACAATTGTTTCAGTAGCGGCTCTCTAAATTCACGGTGCGCCTGCGCCGGTACATGTTGCCATGTGCAATGACAGATTAAAAAAAAATAGGTACCTACCTAGATTTATTTTTTTAAACTTTCCTCATGTTTGGTTACTAGGTTTATTAAATGAAGCCATTGTAAACAACATAGGGAAAATAGGTATATGATTTTGGTAATGATTAACATTGTAATAACGCCTATAATAATAATTGTAAGGTTAACCTTTTGAACGCCTTTGTCGCATATACGTGACAAGCAAGCGCGTGCTCTGTACGCCAAACGTCACAAATATGTGACAAAACTTACGGCGAATTTGTGGCTTGGCATCGTGGGCACGACGATGCGTTTATGCTCTGGCATTCAAAAGTTTAAATTTCATCTGTGGGATTAGCCTATAACACTGACACTAAGAACTATATTTCTCGAGCATGGCAACACCGCCAACCGCTTGTCGGTGAGAGGAATGCAAACTAGCATAGACATGACGCACTGCAACGCCTTTCACACGTGAATGGCGTTCATTTCGAGTGCATCTCTATTTGACGATTGTACCCAATAAAAACTACATCTACATGACCACAGAATATATAATAGTACTACGTACATGACTTTAATTTGTTTTTTTAATTGAAAATACTCGTACGGAAAGGAAAATAGGGGTCAAGTGTGTCTGACTGACTCTGCACTGAATTTTATTCCTGTTCGCTAAAGTAAAAACGACTAGGTCCTCTTATTATGTTAGTGTTGATAGGTGAAAGGAAGGACTAACGCGAATACAATTAAGCGTTTAATAAGCAAAACAATCAAACAATTCCCCACACGTTCCAATTTATCAGTAAACAGTCCACAGAAACTCTCAACAACAAGTTTATATATCAGAAAACAGAGTGAACACAAGTAGAGGATAACAAGAATCCGTGTTATTGGACTTGAACTATACATAAGTAAGGCACGGAGTTCTGAAACAATGTCACAGTACTCGCACAGTATACACTTGTGTCAATATCTTGTTTTTGAAATGATACCATTCGATACAGACCGATCGTGAGTGACGCAACGCTTTGCCACGTATTTACGCAACGTACCCATTGTTCGAGCCACAAACAAGTTAGTGCTAACACTAATATTATCTGAGAGTAAATGTGGGATCGTTTGGAAACCATGGTGGTCCTAATTCGTCGGATGTTTGATGTGTTCAAACGTCTGAAAAGAACGGGTGCTCGATAAATTGATGTTAGATGGTGCGAAAGCGTTCTTAACTTTAATATTGTTTCAAATACATATCGAGTTAAGACACGACTCGACTGTTCTATTGATATACACCTACCTACCTTTCTGATGCCATAATGTTGATTTTTTGCCAATGAACATGGATAATATTTATTCAGCTTTCGAAGTTTGGTCATCAAACCAGCTCCTTGGTTTCAATATGAATGAGTTCATAATTAAACACGAGAATAGCACGGGAAATTGGGCAAGAAGATAATGATGTAAATAAAAAACAATTGGCACAAATGAGCACTATTTTCGCCACAAAAACAACAGCCCTTGAAGCTATTAATTGCTTACTTACGCTTAACCCGCCCTTGTACGAGTACATTACAATAGCTAGGCAATAACCAAGGTAACTTGCGAACGACAAAAGTTTAACAAACGGAACGCTTGTTTTTCCGTTGAACCGCATTGTGCTTGGCCGCTAATGCAACAATACCTACATTACCTACCCAGTTTATCCCTATCCACTTATTTCTCCCGAGGCCGCTTGGAAAATCGCAATGAGTATTACATGTTAGTCTAGATTGACAAACGTAGGTATATGTTACCATTTGCATTCAGGACACGTGGTCGAGTTACTAGATTATTCATAATTATCATAAGTATATCAATTCAGTTAGCATTTCTTATTGGCAACACTGCACACTGGGCGTATCCGCATACACAGGGCTGTCGCGTGTATCTTAGGAATGCGATCCATTTTATAAGAATCTACAATAATATTACCATTCAAATAATCTGGGCATAAAGGTTTACGAAGTGCGGTCGTGACAGGAACTGTGCCTGTGCTATTATGATATTTGCATTGTAACAGTTGTGAGGATAGCCATGTTCAACTCGTGGCCATGTTCGTTTACGGCCTGATATGCTGTGATAACCTTGTAGCGTTAGATTCTACTTCTAAAAGAAGCATGCCCACAAGTGTTGCAAGAATTTCTACTAGCACCCCTTAAAATCATGTAGGCACAGCAGCCATGTAAATCAGACGTAAATGGTCCCAATTAAGTCAATACCTAAGGTAACAGGATGTAATACATATAGCAAATCAATGTACCTATGTAAACGGAGCCAAGGTACCAGTACCACACTTTTTAATTAGAAACTTTTCTTAACATTACCGACACAATTTCTGCAACATTCTTGCAGCAAAGCCGAAATTCCGTGTAAATTTCGCAGAACCGTTTTTTTTAGTCTGGAAGCCCTAGATTGAAACACTTGCAAAAGGTCGGCTACATTCCGTTGTTAATCGATAGACTCATTGTGCTTACGTTAACTTTGTAGTCTGTGTATTGGTTTTGAGATACTATATATACTGAACTCAGCGTTTATTACGGAAAAATGTTTGAAGAATTTGCGTTAGAAATTTTTGGCTCCTCGAACTTCAGTGAACTGTCTGTTAAACCTGCTCGGAATTGCCAGTATTAAAACTGTTGAAATGTAAAAACTCTCCCAACTTTTATCCATCAATGGATATGAGATATGATTAAAAACCTACCATACCAGAACTCGTAGTTTTTCATAGTAGCGTTATCAACGCCCAACCCATTATGTGAACACGAAAGTTGGACTATCCACATACAAAACCATTTTTTCCTCTTCACTGAAAGACTGAACACATTTTAGTTTTTTTTATTTTTTAGTTGGATCCCTTTTTTTTAAGGATGGGAAATCATCAAATCTTCCGCTCTGGGTGGATCGGAAGGGCGTCTCAGATTCTTACTGGCTAAAACCCATCTGTGTTCCTTCTAAAGCCCTTTGCGTTCCAGTGCCGCGGTGACTCTTTCGAACAAATTCAGCAACCCTGGGCTTACAATTATTATTATAGGTTGTCTTTCCCTCGCGGGGCCCGCCTCCTCCTTCGCTAGCAGTATCGCTTCGCAGAAGGAGGTGACCGCTTTCCAAGCCTGCTCGCTCCGGACCATGGATTTAACCAGGGCCGGACGCTAGAGGTCGCCGCATCGCCTCGACGGGGACACGGCGGTTCGGCGGTGCTCCGCCCAAGCAGGGCAGACCTCCACCGTGTCCTCCGGGCGATCGTTATAGTGCTGACACCCGGGCGTGTCCTCCCGCTGAATCCGAAACAGGTACCTCCCGAAACAGCCGTGTCCGGTGAGTACCTGCGTCAGGCGGAAGGTGAGGACGTCGTGGTGCCTCTCCAGCCACTCCCCAAAGAGGGGCCAACCGCCGCAATAGTGGCGTTCCCATTATTTGGATCCCTGACGTTCTATTGCCTAATATGGCGAAAAATTACAAGGTTTTTTTAGGAGAGTGATTTTTTTTCCCGTTTCTATTCATTTCAATATATGCTCAAAAAATAATTTGAAAAGTTGTTTTTTTAACATATTTAACTTTGTAGGCACGCAAAGCAATTGGCTAAAACCTGGTTTAATCGCATGCTCCTAGATTGATATATAACATCATGCAAGACTAGTTTGTGCAACGTCAAATAAATCATATTTTATTACTTCATCCAATTAATTTCCAATCTGATAGGTATTACAGGTCCGTTTTTAGCAAAGTTTTTTTGGACAGTCTGTAATACAGGGTGATTGGTAATTAAATGCGTTTCTTGAAATGGGTTATACCACAGCTAATTAGCAACGGTTTTGACCTCGACAACTTGGGGTCCTTATTGGGTGGGTTTCGAGTTAACGATGTTTTTAAGATTTTTTAGAAATGTTCTGTTCACGACCAAAAACTACAAAATGGTGATAACTATTGAACAAATGAATCCCTCAAATAATAATTTATTATAAAATAACCATATCTTTGGAAATGATGCGTCGTAAAGTAGTCTAAAAACAAATCTTGCCTGTTTTGATTCACCAGAACCAGTCGCATTAAGTTAAATAGCTATCATTACATCCACAAAAAGCAAGGCGTAAAAATGTGTAGATAGTAACAAGTACCATCAAAGTACTACCTTGTCGGAAACAATGGAGTTTATTTGTCCAACAAGTTCCCAACTGGGTATTATTATACCATTTTAGAAACCTTATTAAACAAGGAAGTGTATCGTGTAAAAGATATTTCAAGAAATTTTCAAAGCTTGAAAATTACGACGAAAAAAAGAAATGCCATATCTTAACATACCTATGGCATTTTTTTTTTAAGTTTTGTTTGAGGGATGCATTCGTTAAAGAGCTATCCGAAAAGTATCAGTTGACTATCCTGAGTGGAACAGATTTTTCACCATTTGCACTTTTTGGTCTTACATTTCTAAAAATCTTAAAAACATCGATAACTGGAAAACAACCCATTATGGACCCCAAGTTTTCGGGGTCAAAATAGTTGCAAATTAGCTCTAGTAAGTACCAACCCATTTCAAAGAACGCACTTAATTACCAATCACCCTGTATAACCGAACATAACACTGAAACGGTTTTATAAAACCGCTACTGAGCAGAACTAGAGGTGGGCAATCAGCGTGGAAACCCGATTATTGGGTTTAAAGTCATCTCTAGCCTGTTTATCCAAAATTGATTTTTGTATCACCATTCAAATAGGTGTCAAGCATTAGGTAGGTATAAATTAAAAATAAACTCTGCTAAATAAATCATCTTGTTTAGTATGATTTGGTTCAAATACGCTTTTTTTTCTTGTTTATGATTTGGTTTTCTCATTTATTGTGTCTTTTATTGATAAAAGCCTGCAAAAAAAATCAGGCAACATAATCAAATGTGTTTAAACCCCTTCTCTAGCCTCCCGGCTGTCGCGTCGCAACATGCGCGCACTTTCATTATAAACCCATAGATTTGATGTAAGAGACAAATTAGTTGCGGAGACAAAAGTTGCTCGTGCGCGCTATCTCTAAGCCCAACACTTCATAATCCATTTTATAATATCTAAGCTTAACACTGCGGTCCGTTCCCCGTTATTATCAGTTATTTTTAATTAACGCATATTCTGCCGACTCACTGGTAGCGGCTAGCGAGCAATGAGGAGTTACAGCCGGAAAGGAAACTCAATTACCATTATAACGCGGTCGGCCCCAGCCACTCATAGACAATACCAACTTATTGAGTTACTAGTGTAGGGTTGCCACGCTAAGTCCTATTTTAATTACGATGTAAATTAAGGTATTAAAACAGAAGTCAATTTTTTTTTGCATTTTAAAAATAAACCGTGCTTGCGATAAAATTTAAAAAAGTCACTGCGTAAAACACATTTAATTTTGTCAATTCCACACCATTCATTGCGTTTTTCATGTGCGTTTTTCATACGAATTCATAACATATGAAGCCAATCCATTGCTTCATATGTTTTAAATTCGAATTGCTTTCAAAAACTTTCGGACGTGAAGTGTGTGATACTGATAAGTGATAACTATAAGCAATTTGAACGCCGTTTGCAAACGACCCAAGTAATCTTTGCCTGCATAGAAATATGTTTCCATAAGTTAGTACCATTTTTCTTGCTGTGTTTTGAAGAATTTTATGCGCAGTGCCACTATTTCCTTAGCTGTATTTTACGACTATGTCTTGATTTAGTAGCGATTGTATAACAATAATATGCCATAAAATGTAATACTAATAAGGAATCCTCTGCATTACCGTTTCTTTTCTATTACGTAATACTTGTTTAAAGCCATTCCTGAAGGAAGTGAAATAACAAATAAGCGAGGTTTTTTTTAAAATAATAGATAATACCCACACCCTAATATTTAGTTGTGAAAAAAAAACAACAAAATATTTACACAGGTAGCCCTAACTTAATAATACCATCTAAAACCGAGTGTTGCAAGTGAAATAAAATAACCGAGGGCCAAGGTTTTACCATTAATACTAACGAAAATGGTTCTGCTACTTTCGTATATAATGGGAATATTATACTTAAGTTAATTATATTATTATTATTAGGATTAGGACTAAACATGCGTGTTAATTTTATGAGCGGTGATTAACATCCTTTAAAGTTAAAGGTAGCTTGCAGAGCAACGTTGAATGCATATAAATAGGTACTAATTGCTGCCATTTACCTTAACTTTAAACAGTTTCAATTAAATCATTATTGAATGCGTCAATTTTACGAGCCATAATGAATTCCTCATTCCTGAAGGCGTATATCGCTGCATAAGAAACTCAGAGGCGCTTGTTTGGTTGCAAATAGCCTTAGGTAATTCTAATACCAGGTGTTTTAGGTCACATTTTACATAACATCGCAATCTTCATTTACGATTAATCTTTCGAGAGAATGATTTACCTTAAAAACTCCTTTCCGCCTCTCTGTACTGCCGTCGGCGTGTTTCGGTTATTCTGTCATACTGGATGACAGAATAACCGAAACACGCCGTTCCCATAAAAAAAATCCTTGAAATTTGTTTGACAACCCTATCGAGTGTGAGTAAAAGAAATGACGCATTACTGGACACCGGATATAAGTGACATTTTTGGAAAACGGATACAGGTAGGTTCTGACGTGCAACAAAAAAGCGGGCACATAATACTTACATGTAACTGTTCTGCGAATAATTATATATTAATATTGAATATCGCACTATTTATACCTTATGAATAATAATGTATTCAATGTGTTGCTAGGTACAAAAAGTAACAGGTTTTTTTGCGGAAACCCTATGGTTGTATTTCTTAGGACTGGATGAGGAAACTGCAAAAATCATGTAACTTGCTTTTTAATGTTTTTTTTTTCTCGGACCTTATTCAACATCACGTTGACGTAAGTTATTGAGGTGTTAAGTGAAATGATCTAATCTTTGCATTATTTTATTAGGATTGTGCTGCTTACCCATTCTTAATTAAATCATTCATATCGAAAGGTATCAGAAGAAAATGGGTAACTAAGTAATTAATATTTATATTCTTATTATTAGTTAAAAAGTTGCTAGAAAAAAAGACTTCGTTTCTAGGATAAAACCTGAAATGGGTTAACAAGCGGCAGCTTAGATTACTTAATTTGCATTTAATTATAATTTCTTCTCGTGAATATATGCATATTAAGCTTAATAGGTACATTTGAGACTACAGTTACAATTGAGATTTTTAAGTAGGTACTTAGGTAACAGAAAGGTAGTACAACTAAAGAAGTAAATTATGATTATGTAAATTTTATGAACTAGGTAGGTAAGTACTCTTCCATTTTATTGTTGACCGGCTTAAAAATGGGATCACTTGTAGTTTATGTAATCCGTTAAGACCGATTATGGTGAGGTTTTTAAAATTGGCAACAATGTTTCACTAATATACGCCTATGCCTTAAAATCAAATGTTAAACCCCACATACGATTTCGACCAAGTGAACTCAGAGGTTATTATATTTTATGGTCATACTCTTTTACTTTAAAGCGATTTTATTTTTGATCAATCTCTTTTGACAACAAAAAGAAAAAAAAACCAAATCAAAAATTTACAACTGACTAAGATTGTATTAGTTTTAAGTTACCTACACTGATAACTTACTAAGCCTAGCCCCTTTTTTGACGCCATATTTTAGGGTTAATTTAGTTAGGAGTTTTTATTTATATTTATAGTTAGTTAAGTATTAATTAAAACTGTTGTAAAATTCTATGTAAATAAAAGCCCAATTTATTCTGATAACTTGAACTTATTTTGCGGACTGTACCTACACTGTCCTCGTTCGACTAGTTTCAATTCAACCACAGTTCCAAGCGTCTACGAAATAAATAACTTTTAATCGCCTAAAGACATAAACTTTTGAATGCTTATGGCATAAAGTCCGTCTTTGTACAGTTTACTGGCGCATAAAGTTATAATAAATAAAACCGAGCTTCTAAATAACGTTAACTAGTCTCCACTGTCCATCATAATGAACGAACAAGTTAATATTAATAAAAAAAGCACCTGCGGCGCCGGGCCCCTTGGTTCAACGCACCAGGTCGTCGCACCATGCGATACCGTACGCCAGCCATAAGAAATGTACGCCCAGCCAACCTGACCAAATCTGGAAGTTTTCACGTACGCCACAAATGAACGCATGCAAATCATCTCCGCATCGCAGCCGGGTTATCAACCATTAACAAGCTGTGACGTCACCGCATAGCACAAAACAAGTTACAGGTGCTAGTCGAGGTTTTAATGGCCGTTCCCGAAAAAACCACGAATTTTGAATGATCATGGTAGAAACAATTGTCCAAATTGATGGTTTACCTAGTGAAGGAGGTAAGCATCGTTTCTTTTTGTTCCTTCGTTTCTGGTTGGCATTTTAACGGAACGAATCTTGATGCTTAATTGCTATGTCGGTTTTATAGTTTCTCCATTTACCTACCATTAATGCTCCAGCTACTTTTTGTTTTATTTTACAAAAAACCTATGAGGACCTGGTGGAGGTTGAAAGAGTTGAAATTGTTTGATGTAGGTATAAGAAGTGGAATAAAAGTGCTTGGTTACTTCTAAAAATAAAATATGATGTATGCGATTATGATATTAATTAATACATACTTATTTGATGATAGGAAAAGAATACAAAATTGACGCCACTTTTATTTGCATAGAAACGAATAATTAATTAAGTACTAAAGACATAGACTTAATTTAAAAAAAAAATCAGTTATGTAGGTAAGTATTGTATTTATTATTTAGGTAGATATACAAGTAACTACGTGGATAACTTATCTACTATTAGTAAGTAACTATAAATACAATATAACTCTGGATATTTTAAGTTATCCATTTAGTATCGCGCTTGTGCTTTGAGCAAAATATCCATTTTCGTATTTTGTCTTTAAGAGCACTCAACTAGTCATAAGTTAGTAAATAAGGTCTAACTTCGATGCTCTAAATACAAAGTTTCGCCAAACTAAAATTACAGTAATTTCTACGAATCATAGAAGGTCAAGTTTGATGAGGAAAATACCGCCAACAGAATCCAAAAGTTACCATCACCGCACCGGTAGATAGAACGTCCACAAACACTCACAAAAAATTGTTTTGATTCTGTAGCAGGCCTTTTTTGTACCCTAGAGGTCAATACACGCATTTAGCCTACAGATTAATCCTTTCATTGATTGAACGATTACCCTTAGGTGATTACGGACGGTAAATTGTAGTTATTAATAATTCCCCATACGTAGGAGACAGGACCTGGGGTGTATGAACGGAATATAAATATATTGTATGTAGATTGGGTAACAGTGGCATGGTGTTAGTGAACAATGAATGATTAAAAATCTTGTGTAAAGTAGGCAACACTGGTTGGTGTTGCCTATTTAAAAAGTGTTCCAAGAAGGTTGCAAGCGATTACCGGTCTTTTTTATTTCCATTGAACTCTCTACCTCGCAAAAGATAATGTCTCACTTCACTATGACTATGAATAGCTTCCCACAATCCATGTTAATGTTATTAATTGGCCGCTTCCTGATTTCTGTATTACAAACATGGGGTAATTTGCTTTAAATGACTTCATTGAAGTATCAATTCAATGTTAAATCTCCGTCCATTTGTATTGTACCCCTATCGTTAGCGCGAGGGTTGGATTTTGGGGAAGTGACATCGGAAGCGATTCTTTTTCACTCCCCCTTCGGCTAATTATTTTTATTGTTCCGAATTGGACAATGATTTGTTCTGAAACTTGTTGTTTTTGATCTGAATAGGTAACTGTAAGGGTGCGTTTCCACCAGAGATGTGCTAGGATGCGTAGCGAGGGATGTGTTTGTGAGAACCAATAGAATCGCTTCATTTACTTAGTCTCGCTACAGGCTAGCTAAATGAAACTTACTGAGTTATTGCGATTTTCATAACAGCTTATGTTAATTTTCCGCTTGATGCATGAAAAATCAAACAGAAAAGTTAGAATTTAAATAAATAACGACTATCCAGAACCGAATAAGTACCTACTGAAGATATCATGCAGCAATGCACTATCTGTGCTATTTATAAAATTTTGAAGTTCATTCTTAGTGCATGGGAGGAGCTGATAAGATTACGTACCTACTACAAGCATAAGTTATAAGTTGTTACTATTTGTACAAGCAAATGCATCTCTTTATATGAAGCCTCTCAGGGAAAACCAAACAAAAACACGAAGCGGAAAAACCTGAATTGTTCACTTCTTATTTTGTCAGGATGAAGGTAGTTTTGAGTATAAATGTGGGAAGTTTTAAGAGTACAGGAAGACCAAAGAATCGTGTGAAAGATGATATAGATATATGGAGTTATGGACTATGGAAGATGTTGCTCCGACCCAATATGATTGGTATTCCAGATCAAAAGAATGACGATGAAGGTAGTCTAATTAACTTCGTATAAAAGTACCTACATCATTCAAATCCTTTCCCAAATAATGATGTTATGATACTCTTGAAGCAAAAACACAATAAATAAACAAACCGTGAGTAAAACCTCGTACCTGCGTCAGATAAGCCTTCACCGAAACAATTACGAGCTCAAACTCCTTGTTATTACAGCAAAAATGTTAATTGCTCGCTCAGACTGCTTTACCAACAAGCTCGCAACTACTTACTTGTACCTAATAAATACTGAATTAGGCATCCAGCTTGCAATAACATAAGCAGGTCTTAATTATATCCATATAAGCGTGACTGCACTATCGATTAGAAATCTAATCGGAGCTCTCCTAAGGATTTCTATACCGTTAATCAAGAATTAACGAACATTCTAGAGATTGCAAGCCCATTCAAATATTGATAATTAAACATTCGTTTGTCTTGCTTGTTACGACACTAAGGTGAAGTATAATAGTATGTTGATTTAATTACCTCCGTATGTATATCAACGTGCTTCGATTGAAATGTGATTCAGATTCAGTTTATCAACAGTACAAACGAAAGTTGGCACAGCATTCTCACACCAATTTCTAGAATGCATATCAGGGTTGCCGCTCTTAGAAAGTCGCATAACTTTTAGTATAAGTTATAACCCACACAATATTTTCGAGTATGATTAAGGAAAGTCAGTAAAGGAAATACCAATTTCGATTATAAACATAGTACCAACGAGTTTGTTATCAGCACTATCGTGCAAACTTTCATTCCAGTCTCGCACTTTTATGACGGTATAAACGTATTCATACGAATGCGACGAGGTATGCAGTAGGTGGCTAACTTTTTCTTTGCCCGAGTATTGTTCAGCGATTGTTTCAACATGAATGGAACTTGTTGGACTATAACATTCAAGCTTGTGTTGCAATCAATTTCAGCGTTACAATAACATCGCACTTCTCTCTGACCATTGTTTGGCAGATTGCTAATTCAATCAAATTATCACCTCCAGGCGATAAGAGATATCAAGCAAGGTCAACTCACCGGGTCAATGTCCGCCTCCCAGACGTCCTTCAGGTCGTTCGAGATGTCGAAGTAACCCTCCATGTCGGGGCCGGTGTTCTCGACACCCTCCGACTACCAACACAGACAAATCCTCCAAGAAAAACTCGCACAAAACACAGCAAACTGTCACTCTCTTACTGTCCTCCTCCGAGCGGGCGGAACTCGGAAAGAATGTAAACTGCACCAAGACTTTAACTGTCAAACGACGCAAACTTCACAGAACACTGTGCATCATCACAAGTTTACGTTTCACTATCGACGCCCATTTGTTTTTACAACAAAATATTTTTTTATGAAGTTTCACTGCACGCGAGGAATGTTGTGAAAACGCTGAGCGCGGACGATACACGCAGTCGCGGCGAGGTACGGCCGGCGAATGCGAGAGCGGCGTCCACAGCCCCCCCACTCCCCGCACCGTCCCCCTCCCTGATAGGAGCCTCTCATTCATAACATGATAGGGGGTAAAAACGTCAGTCGCTGTTAGGGGGCTGCCCACACGACAATACGCTGGTAAATTATGTGGGTACTTATCAGTCAATGAAGTGCAAGTCTGTCGGAGATGAAGCCGTGGGAATTCACAGCGTAACACCGGAGCAATAACAAACAATATACGGTCATATGTTTATTAAATAAATTCGTAGCAGTACTGTACATATGTAGTGTATAAATTGCTTATTTCGTTAAAAGTATAATTATTACATTCAAATTTGTCTTCAATTGATATATAGGCTTAAAACTAGCTGATGTGTAAATAAATATTAGGTAGGGTCGTTGCGTCGGTTTTCGGCCTTTTAGTGGAGTTGTCAACTTTAAGGCACTAGAAAAAAATATTGCTATTATTTACGCCTAGTGCTATTGCTGTTAATTTACAGTCTACATAATGTAGTTTTCGTTTATATAACTCATTGGTTCCTACAAATAAACCTCTTTTTTATATTATTTTTTAATGTGCAAAATGGGTAAAACGCCGGTTTTCGGCCGGAAATTTTAGATTTCGGCCCACAAGAATTTGGTTTTCGGCCACTGGATTAAATAGAATAGAAAGGTAATACAAAAACTAAATAAAATAACAATAAAATGTATTTCTTCCTGTATTTTTTATTTATAGGAACATTAATCAAATTATTATTAATCAGGTACCATTATAATTGACAACAATGCAAGAATAAATTATCTATTAGTCTTCGCTTATTTATTCATAATAATTATAAATTAAGTATCAGTCGAAAAAAATTTGCTCAATAAAGAGTCATCATAAAGGTATTCTAATCATTACTTAAAACATAAATTCGTATAATAATCTTTGATTAATAAAATATTTGGTAACAATCTTTATAAGTTCGATAATATCAACAAAAGCTTCGTTCTCATACAAAATAATAACTATAATAATAATCAACATTTTTCTATCAATAAAAAGCTAATATCAAAATCTTAAATACCTATGGCAGCATTTAGCAAAATAATCTGCAATCAAATAAGCTTTAATTGTAATTGTAATTAGTAAACTGATTACAAATGCAAGCATTACATTTGAAGGGTTTGTCTTGTACTTCTTCATACTTTAGTCCAGCGAAGTCTGTGCATCTTAAATGATACCATTTGGTGCAAAAATCACATCCAATATTTCTTTCAGGATCTTCTTCTGTATCACTTATTAAAATATCTTGACACAGGGCGCAATCTACTTTAACTCTTTCGTTTTCCTTCATGGGTTTCTTAGTCTTCGCGATTTTTCGTTTTGTAACTTTAGCATTTTTTAACTGTTCTTTTTCTATTCTTTTCTTTTTCAAAATTTCTTGTCGTTTTTTTCTCAATTCTAACTTCTCTGTTTTAACTTTTTCTTTATCTTCATAAAATTTCCGATACTCCGCCGATGAAATTGCCGCAGGTAAAGGTGTACGTGCAATGATAGTGTTAGATTTTTTTGCAGGTTGCGGTTTAAATAAATGTTTTTCTATTATATCTGTTTCCTTTGTTTTACTAGTTTGTATAGGTGTACTAGTCTGTTTTATTGGAATATCAACCAGCACATTGCGTCGAGTTATTATATTTTCCAATGATTCAGAGGTCTTGTTTGATATCATGGGTGTTTGTGGCAGTAATACTGTGGAATTGGTGGTTATCGTACTACATTGAGTGGTTATTATTGCATCGCGGCAATCGTTTACGCTTTCAGACAGTACTGTTGTCGCTGGCAGACTTATTTGAGTTGGTATTATAAGAACATCATCCAGCGATACTAAAGAACCAACATCCAAATAACTTCCTGACAAATGAAATGTGGAAATGTCGTTATCAATCAACGATTCTGATGCTTCGATAGATGAATCCTTATCTGAGTGAGTTACTAGAACACCATGAGTTATTGGAACACTTTTATCTTGGCTTATGTTGCACAGACTTTCTGGAGTTTTAACAGGACTAAGCGGTCTTATATTGCTCAATTGGAGAAGCAAGTCGTCGTCAGCCTGGCTTTGTGGAATGGTTTCAAAGGACACCATTTGAGTCAAGTTGATATCATCTAATTGGCTTGTCATATTATTATCTTCTTCGACTATTTGAGATGTTGTATTATTGACTGTTGAGTTCGTCAGGTCTTCAGAGCATGTTTCGTATAAAACGTCAGAAAATTGTATCTGAGAAGACTTTCTTTTCAGTTTCTTCATCTCCTTCAATATAACAGCCACGTTTATATTTCTTTCGGCCAGAGTCGATTTTAAATGTTTCAAAACCTTTCTTGTGGAAACTAGGTCTGCGTTAGTTATTTCTTTAGAATTTCTTTCGGGTGTCTTTGATTTGTTTAATATTTCCAGGGTATTCTGAACACATTTCGTGTAATCCACTGCATCAGGAGCAAATGGATAAAGCCCGCATTTTCTGAAGCCATTAATTATATTTCGCTGCATATTTGCATTTTCCAGGCAGTCTTTGAAAAGAGCGCAAAAATTAGTCTTGTTGACAGAAGAGTTAATGTTTTCTGGCTTCGTCAAAAACTTCCTCACTACTTTTTTCCATTCTGATTTCAAAGGCCCAAAAACACTGACATCTGCCGGTTGAAGTATGTGCGTGGTATTAGGTGGCAGAGCGTAAAGAATTATTTCCAATCGCTCGCACATCGCGCTCAACTCAATTGACATATGGGATCTGTGTCCATCAACCAGTAAGAGAATGGGTTTCTTAATTTCGTTACTCACCAACCAATTATTAAAATCATTCGTAATGTATTCAAAAAATACGTCACTTCGCATCCAACCACTCTCAGACCTTCCGAGGACCCAATGTGGTGGCATGCTATCTGCTATTTGTTTTGGCGGGCGAATATATGGAAAAACTATTAGTGGAGGACATACTTGCCCGTTAGCATTAAATGTCACCAAAACAGTTAAATTATCTTTTTCACTGCCATTTTTAATTTGGTAAAGATTCCGGTACCCTCGAGGACCAAGGACCTTTCCTGTTTTAGGGCAAAGGGCGAATCCACTCTCGTCTCCATTGAATATACGTTCCGGAGATTCCAATATATCACGATGATTTGATTCTACCAGAAACGCTTCAAGTTCTCGAAACCAGAGCTTGATTGACTCCTTCGTTACCCTAGCTCTCGCCTTGTTTATTCCTTCAGCGGATCTTTGTGAAATTTCCGGATGCCTTTTCAAGAAATTCAAAAACCAGGTTTGTCCAGGACGGTCGTCTTTGAAAGGAGTCTGCATGCGTAAGTCTTTTATGATTTTCTGAACAGTGTCTAGCAGTTCTGATTTTTTAATAGGAAAACCACACTTGGCTATATCAATAAGCCATTCCACTGTTTTTATTTCGATTTCATGGGTAAGTATAGGATCAGGACCTCGAGTTTTAATTGAATCACCACTCCTTCCAGATATTCGATCTTGTACAGTTGCCCTAGGAACTCCATAATTTCGGCAAACTTCTCTAATAGAAAACTTTTTTTCGCGAATATCTCTAAGTGCCTGGTTAATGGTATCTTGAGTATACGGTGCATTTTTTTTTCGTTTTTTAATGATGTCCTTACTCTTTGGAGGAGCCATCTGAAGCATAAAAAAAAATGTTTCATGAAATGGCTGAAAATCAGACCGCCCTTCGGTTTTCGGCCGCTCTATTTTTCATACAATTTTAAGTTGGCCGAAAACTGAGTAATAATTATAGACTCACTCTAGTTTTCGGCCACTACCGAAATGCGTATTTTAGTTTCATCAATAACCGTTAAAATTGCAGTATTTTGATGGCCGAAAACTGAAAATAAGAGTATTCACAAGAATACGGTTCATTATAAACGACGAGAAGTCTACTTTCGTCTATCCAATTAAATAAAAGAGACAAAAATATTTAGGCTGAACGTGAGCTACTTTTCGGCCGCATGGCCGACAACCAAACATTTGGAGAATTTATTAAGTCACTTTCCGGCCACCTAATTTAACAACTATTTCAATAAAATATTGCCCTAATTAATGTGAAAATACAGTACTAAGTGATTATTACAGTGGAATATATGCACATTATTAGATAATCATACTAAAAACAGCACAAAACTTACTTTTGAGTAGAACGCGCGCCACTATATTTTTCGCTCGTTCCCCACACGTCTTGACAGCTCCTGTGCGGGCGTCGTATTAAACAATTTATTAAAAGTCGCGTGTTGTGTTTACCCGACCAAGTAATGTTGCCAGATATAATGCAACCATCTGTAAATGTATTTAACTTCATTTCGTGATATAATATTTACGATAATCTTTATTAAATCAAATTTACTGTAACACCTAGTGCCAAAGGCCGAAAACTAGACCCGGCCGGCAAACCGGCGTAATGACCCTACCTACATATAGTTAACTAAATCGATTCTAATTATACCTACATGAGGATAAATAAAATCAAACTTGCCGACACATTGTTATTAACACTGTTTATTAACAGAAATATATTAGAAAAAAAACGGAATGCAGATTTACAAAGTTCTTACAAATATTATGGAACAAAACATTTACAGAAAAATCTCATGTATTTGTTTCTAATTTCAAAATAAACTCCTCCATGCTTAAAATGATACTATATGTATAAAAATATTAAAAAACGATTATACTTAAAATAAAATTCAGATCATAACACAAAAACACTACTTACTAAATCCATGCTAAAATACTTTTACATCTTCAACAGTACAAATCACGACTCATTAAGACTTTTTCTAAAGCACAGAAGAATAACTAACATAGAAGGAGTCTTAAAGCAGACAGCAGCAATACATAACATATATCGCACACCTAGATCTAAAAGGAGTCAACTCAAAAATTTAGATTTTTTTGTTATGCACACCATCGAATTCCTTATCTCAATACCTACCCCACCAATAAAACAGATCTAAACATATCTCCGCAACTCGACGCTAGATGGCTAAATACACCAACACGGGCTAAATTCAAAATAACAAAACAAATATACATACATCATTAAACAATAGGGAAATAACTACAAAAGTCAAAGTTTCAGCCCCAAAACATGATTAAAATACAAGATTCCTACATTATATTTCTTTTAGCTACATAAAAGCATAATTCTATACTGGAAACTCGTGCAGTGGACAGGGACACAGTAATAAGTTTTTCGCCTTTTCTGGAAAAAGTGCTTTTTTGAGTTAACCCTGTTTGGATCTAGGTGTGTGATTTGTATATTTCTTCTTAAATAAAAATGAAGTGAAAAAGTACCCTAGAAAGTAATTTTTCGCCTCTTTCCTATGCAGTGTTACATACATATGTATATGTATGTCGTGGCCATATAATAGAATTAGCCATATCATGAAATGGACAGCGAAAACTGACAATATCGTTTAAACGTCAACGTTTGATGATATATAAATCCACGATTGGCCATACCATGCAATGCCTAGCCACATCATGAAATGACAACTTCAAAAGGGTTTAAAGGCCTAAGTTCCCTCAAACCTAACCTGAAATAACCTCCGTCATGTCATGAAATGGCTTTTTTTCCGAATAATTGTCCGCCGCCATGATGCATCACAAAAACAAAACGATATCAGCGTCTGTAACGATGGATAATGTAAATATTTAACGATATGATCACTAATGTTTGACCATATCATGAAATAGCCGAGTGTAGCTGTTGATATCGCTCAAACTCTGAGTTATTTATTGATCTGCCCAGACCACATCATGATGTGTGCAGCGCATATTTTCCATTAAATAAAATTCAACCATTTCATGAAATGATCGGACAAGGAAAAGACATATATACCATTACCAGTTACCACCAAAGGAACAGTCAGCAAAGCTTTTTGATATGCAGGCAGCTAACTAGCAACTACTTTTAAACAATGTTGTGAGTGTGCTGAGTAGAAAATTATTGTACACCACACTCGTTAGTATGTCATAAGCTTAAAAAGTTATAATGCACACGTTAGAAATAAATATTTAATATTTTTGCCTGTTTACCAAATAGTTTTGTTGAGTGTACATAAACTCACGGCCATTTGGGATGGCAGAAACTACAGAACGTCACGTCAACGACATCCTAAGATGCTCTTTTTGTTTCGTGGTAGACATTTTATGTGTAACCAAGGGGCCCAGTATCTACAGTCAACATAGACTCAGACGGTTCAAAGTTTCTGTTAGTTATTATTCTGTGTAGACCACAGAAAAAGACACAATTGTACGGTTTCTGCATTTTATATCGTACGCGGAAAAATGCGGCAGTTTGAATTGCCGCAATGTGTCACCATTTTTCCGGGACAAAAACATAACAAGACCACAAGTGCTGGTTAAATTAAAAACACCAATAGAGTGCTTATATGCCAAACTCTTGGTGTGTGTGCGTTATATTCATTTTAACCTATCAAAATGACGAATACTCTGTTTTTTTAAGGTCTGAACAAGTCTTTGATCAATTCACTTGCAGTTAAAACTTCTACAGCGTGCAACGGAAAGGTATATTTTAAAAATAGCTTCTGCCCATGTAGATGAAAAACTTTCTTCACGGTAGCCATAGTGAGTTTCCAAAATAAATTCACACCCTTACACCCTGTATGCTGCGTAAACTAAAGCCGCCAGATATGAGAACCTAATAATTATCATAAAATTAAAATGGCTTTCGTCGGGAGTAATAAGAACATTTCATATCACGCATATCACCATTTAGCGAATTTGATTCTACTATGAGAATTTCGTCAAACCCCGGTTTCTGGAAAAAAAAACATTGACTCGTCACAATAAAGCTCAAGTTACGTGATGTGATTGGCTGTTGAAAACTCATTCTACCAATCACAGCTATATAACGCGCGTTTGACAGCCTGTCACATTAATTTTCGTTCGAGAAACTGGGCCTTAGCTTTCCATTTGCTATCTACTCTGTGTACTTAGTACCATAAATCCTGCGTCTACTTGTGTCCGTTCCTCTTCGGTGGTACCGTGAACAGTGAGGGCACATGCGTCAGTAGGGCTGATATTCCTCCGTGAAGTATGCACACTCTTGGCACACCACACTTCACTAGGTAGTCAGTGAACTGCAAAGAAAAAACATGAGTTATACATTAATTATAGGAAGACGCAAATGAGTTCTTCTATTTCCTAATAACTTGCAATCAATCCTTATATATAAAATTCTACCGTTACTGACTGTGACACGCAACGAAACTGCTAGTCGTAGAAAGCTGAAGGCATGTAGGTTCCTTGGGGAGTGTAGGGGACGAGGTAAGACAGGATTTCCCGAAATTCCTATGGGAACGGGAAAAAACGGTATAAGCGCGTACGGAGTCGCGGGCAAAAGATAGTAGGTTATAAAATAAAAGTAGAGAGAGCAGATCAATTGGCCTAAGACACTCAGCTAAGCGATTGTGTAACATTTTATTGGTGAAAGAATGTTTGTATTCGGATCTTCCAGAGATTACCTTATACAAAATGTGAATACTGTTACCTATTTGCCCTGTTTCTTACGGTAACATACACAACCGTTTCTAGCATATCGCTCTATGTATTTGTGAAAATCGTATAAAAATCCAATGCATTTTTTAGAAGAAGCAGAGAAACAGAGAGCGTATGTTTGCGCTTAACATTGACTTAGGGAAATAGGTTAACATAATGCTAACAACTTGTCTGGTTACAAATGTTAATAAGGAATTAATTATCATATTTAGAGTAAATATTTTCACATTATTACCAGTTGCTCTTGATATTATTATGTATAGAATTCAGGTATTGGACTAGACATTTCTATAGGCTGTGTTAGAGTTGAATAAAACACTTTAATATTAATGTATTAATGTTATTTTGAAATGATGTAAATGGAACGTGCAGGAGGAGAACAGGAGCCAGCACAGAAGTGTCATTGTCAAGTATTTTTGACTTATAAGTTTCGAATATGTAACGCTAGATGGCACAGTCTACTTCGTGCACGTTCCCCTAAATGGAGCGTGCGGGAACTATAGGAGGCAGAAAAGAAGCGTCAATATCAAGTATGCCATTAAAGTTTCGAATATGCAACACTAGATGGCATATATGCAACGCTATATGGCACAGTCTCCTTTGTGCACGTTCCCCTAAATGGAGCGTGCAGGTGGCAGAAAACGTCAATGTCTAGTATTCCATTAAAGTTTCGAATATGCAACACTAATGGCATAGCCAAAGCTGTGCACGTTCCCTATTCAAAATGTGTGACAACAATTACTAGATAAATTGAATAGTAGAACTGCAAGCCTGTCAATTCTATGTGTATATCGATAACTTACATAAATTGTGATTGATCGAATTCAATAACTTGACAACAGTATTAATATAAAGTTGACATTATAAAGTTTTTTGCTCACTGAGGGGCAGCTAATATATTTTTTTAGTTCGAAAGCCTTCCTTGATTATGAGCTAGATCACCCAAATGACAATCAAAAATTATCCCAAAGGAACAGACTCCCGGTGTGAAAAGTATCCTATGTCTATTCCAGGACATGGTCTATCCGTGTGTGTGCCAAGTTTCATTCGAAACCGCTCAGCCATTAAGACGTGAAGAAGTAACACAGTTAGTTTCGCATTTTTAGATTGTGACGAACACTACCTACGATTAGCTCGCACTAGAATTTATTTATCTCGCAGCGTAAACGCATCTTAATATACTTTTCTACTATCTTCTGCATGTGTAACCACTACTTAAAAATAAAGTATTCTCCCATAACCATTACAATTCATTAAAATAAAGTAATAACGCGAAACACCATCTAACCGAATTTCACCGTTGATCTTGAAAGTAGGCGTCCATTATAAACGGCCCAAACTTAACGCGCTAACTTTAATGGGGTCATTGCCCGTTTGACAAGCGAGTTAGTTACACTACACACTTCACCTGCGGGTATGATATCATTTCTGGCATGACCATAATGGTGTAGAAGATGGATTTGAAAACGGAACTGCTGTGATAGCCAATTGTTTTGTTTTGAATTGCCTGGTTCGTTTTGGACTAAAGGACCTGAGTGAGAAAGGTATTAACGATCCAAGAGTTTTTTTATCGGATAGATCTTTACATCTTTTAGTAGCATTTTAAAATTTGGGGAAATATGACAGTTATTATAAAAGACATTCTTGTTGAATTTATTTTTTACTTGCGTGTTTCCTGTTTCTCTACATATACTTTTATAGAAGCCGAAAAGAACGGGTAGTGCATCGACGACGACGACGACGAATGGAATATAGGTGTAGATGATTCCTTGGCGTTTATATAATACTGGCTTCTGCCAGCGGCTTCACCCGCGTATTCTTCAGAAATTATACCAAGGGAACATGCTGTCGATGTCTGTATAAAAAGTATCATTAAAAGGTCTCATCAAAATAGATGGACAAACTTTTAGTAATCATTCAGACCACCAAAATAAGGACAATGGTAAAAAAAATGTAAGAAAAACGCATTACATACAAAGGTACAAGAAAAAAATTGATAACGATAATACACTAAAAATGTTGGCAATTTATAGAAAGAAAAGAAAGAAAAAAAGAAAGAAAGAAAAGAAAGAAAGAAAGAAAAAGTATTTAATTGCCACAATACGACATACATACCTACATACATAAGGAAACCCCAAACGATAGTGTTAGTAGTTCTTAAATTCTATTAGTAAAGACACGTTAAAAGCTAAATAAGAAAAACACGTATGAGTTGGTATAAATAAAGTGGATGCATTGTGGCAAAAGGGCTTCCACTCAGCATGATGCTGTGCCGTGGGGGACCCAAAGCACGGCGCTGATTTTCAGTGGTCACCTAAGACATGACGTAGTGTACGTACGTATTTATTATTTTAGGTCAAAATAATTTCACTTCAATCTGTGTTTTTTTTGCTTGGATATCTTTGGTTAGACGCACTGAACACTGATAAAAAAATTCATCTATTTTAATGGAACCTTATTTATGTATTTATTAAAAATAAATGTATTTATTAATTAAAAATATATGTATATTCTAATCTCAGACATGCGTACCCCCGTATGCTAAATTTTATCTAAATCTAAATGCGTTCAGTAACGAAAAGGTTACAAACAGTGTTACTTTCGCATTTATCATATTTGTATGGATTCTAGTACCCACACATCAAGGATTGCAGCTATAGCTAATAAGTACAATAGCGATAAAACTTGCAGACTCCAACGTTTTTATTTAATGAGGCTAACACACATACTGTGCGAACTCAGCAGACAGAGCGACGACATTCTATTGCAATTCAAACAAGCTGTATCACTACTGCCATCTATTGAGATTCTTGGTAACTATTTATTTATTTTATTAGTTTATTATATTGCTTCATTAACCGTAAACCGTAAAACCGTAGTAATGGTTTGAGTGTGAGGTCAGTGAGTCTCTACATATGTATACACTCATTCGTTAATTTGTACTTATAGAATTACACACTGTGGCACTTTAACACCTTTCTAAATAATATCTTCTTAATTTATTCCTGGCGGCAGACTGTTCAGTAGGTATGGTAATCGTTTTTTTTAGAGTTCTGTCACCAAAGTAGTTGGTGACTCTGGGCACACTGAATCTGCTAGCAGCCATAAATCGTGTATTATGGTTGTTGATTACATGGGTTAAGTTATGCTCTTGGTACCATGGTGGATAACTGCTAGAAGATATTTATGTTTGTAACTGATCGGTAGAATCTAAACTAATAATAAGATAAATTGATTGTTTGAATTTACTGATTGTAGTTTGCATATTTAAGGTGGAAGCGCCAGGGTAGCCCGCGAATATTAGTAAGAATTAAAATAATTATTATAACTCAGTAAAGCCATATTTGTTACGGTCGCCAATCGTATTTTTATCAACATACACCTGGCACTGACCTGCAAAACGCAAAAAACGTATGAAAATTTGAATTTCGCGGGCGGAAATTTTAAATTTGGCGCTTTCACCAGGACTACTGGGACCCACATGCTGAGAGGGTTGCTCCGTACTACTAACGCCATCTATCGACCTTGATCCTTACTAAATGACAACTTTGCAACTTCGTTTTCAGAGGAGCGACAATCTTCAATGTTGATAGTTTTTTTACGAGCCTAGTCTAGTTTTTGAGCTAGTGTTGTTTTTGAGAATTGTTTGTCTATTAATGGACCTCGAGCAGAACAATATGTGGCAGATATGGCTGTTAATTATAGCACATCGAGTTCAAAAAATTCAGTTTTGGAGACAGTTGTTTCTGAAACTCATATCTCTGTGCCTACACAGAGATATGAGTTTCAGAAATTCTATTCTAGTCTATTTCTTAAGTTTAAAAGAGACACATTTATCCAAGGCATAGTAAGTACTATTAAAACATAAAAATAGCTCTGGTTACGGTGAAAGTCGCTGCGCAGTAGCACGTTCATGGGTCACCGGGGATGAGGGATCGAGGGAAGGAGTAGCACGCTTCATAGCCACTTTTTAGTTTGAATCGTACCATCGGTACCATACATATTTATTTAATACTTTACGCACACAAAATGTACAGAGGCGGACTTGGCCTTGCAGACATTGACTATGAGTGATCACTGTGGACGTATTGGGCTAAAGTTTACTTACTAATTGAGCAGTCTCTTCTTCAGCTGCAGCAATAACGACATTCTTCTTTAATTTGATGGCCTCTTGTATCACCCTTTGCGGGTGGAGCCCTAGGGCTCTTAGCTCATGCTGGCCGAGGTGCACCCCGCTGTAGGGGACGTTTATACTGCCGTCGATGCAACTTTTCTCGTAACTAGGTAAAATAAACGGAGTCATTGTTTGTTTGTTGATTTGCGATACTAATTTGACAAAAAAAAAAAAATTGACAAAATTTGTGACATTAACTGAGCGATAATTCTCGTTGAACGCGCGAAAGCTGCAGTGAATGGTTATTGTTCATACACCTGTTGAAATTTATTTAAGCATTCAGAGCAGTTTACGCGAATTTGACAATTTGAGACAATATTTTTGACTTATGAGAAATCCTTGAAATTACAAAAGTACTTGAAAAAAGGTGAGGCACATAATTGGCTGATAAAAACCCAACAAAATGAAATTTATACTCACAGTAAATTGGACCTTATATCAATGACACAGCATTTATCTTGGCATATTAGCGAGAAGAAATCTGACAAGTTGATTCTTGGACTGATTTCAGTGAATAACGTTTCCATTGGTATTTCCACTATATCCTGAAAGTGGAACTTTTATTAGTTAGCATTGAATTGTGCTTCGCTTTTGGCCATTAACCCTCTTGAAATTACCGTTTATTTTTAAGGATGGGAAATCATCAAATGACTTCTTCCGCTCTGGGTGGAGCGGAAGGGTGTGTCACTCTTACTGACTAAAATCCATCCGTGTTCCTTCTAAAGCCCTTTCCAGGGCCGCGGTGACTCTTTGGAACAAATTCTGCAACCCTGGCAGGCTCTGGCCTTAGCTGGCCCCGTCTTCTATGCTGACATCTCTTTGAGGCGCGCGTGGAACACAACGCGCCATCGCAATTATCTACTATTCCATTGTATTGTAGCAAGACATCTTCTAAGATAAACTAACCAGGTAGAGGGTAGAACTGTACTATCGAAAACTTGAGACTTCAACGTCCTATCCTGCGTCTCTCAGGAGCTTTTTGGACACCCCGTACACAATTTGGAATCCACAACATTGTGACAAGCCAGCCAAACCGCAAACTAAACTTAAAACTAATAAAGTATGTTTAAAGTCTTGTTTGGATTGGCGACTGCATACCGGAAGACGCATTGGAAGGCCTTCCACAAGGTGGACCGATGACCTAGTGAAGGCCGCGGGAATCCGCTTAAATGCAAGGCGCATAGGATCGGTGGGTGTGGCGACGCTTGGGGAGGCCTATGTCCAGCAGTGGACGTCTTTCAGCTGAAATGATGACGATGAAGATCGATGACTTACCATAGGATCCTTTATTACAGCTTCATTAGTAAATCTTCTATAACTGATACTTCTCGGTGAACTGCGGCACATTTCTATAGATTCCTGTGGAAATATTGTAGTGTTAATCATAAGTCAACGACCTAGGTGGTATGGAGTTTTGAACTTATAATAATGGTCACTGACCTATTATTGACTTTTTATATGATCACCAGTAGATGTTTTTTTGTATGGTACCCAGGTGATAATTATGACCATTCAACTAATTTATTAGCTAGAAACATCAAGTTTGTAGATTTGGCATAAAGAGAATAATTTTAAAATTGTTGCTAATGTTGCGGTTTACAGTTTTTATTCATAAATATTTAATCTATTTCGATAGTTCGCAATTTATTAAAGAATTTTTATTCAAATAGTAGTTTTTTTTTATAACAAGCCCGTCATTCCCACTGGGCACTTGGGACACGTGCCTAGTCTCGCGATCGATGGGGCCCCCTAGCTTCTGCCAGATCACCTACTGATGAGTGATAAATATGTGGGGATGATCGAGTTGTGTGGAGAAATGAAAGCCGAATGCTGATGCTAAGACTTAAAACTTTTATTGCTGGTTCCACATCATATCGTCTCATACTGCTTGGTACATAGTGGTTGTAGTCTACCTCGGACAAAATAACACAGCCAATCAGTGCGCGCCATGCGCGACCTGCAACATTTGCTCCTGCTGTCTTGAAGCAAGCCCGCGGTGCCAGCGCCCGTCCACATAAATATCGGAACGGCCTACGCGCGCGCTCAGTGACTAGCCTGCTCCCGCGCCGGCATGTTGTCCCTCGATGAACGGTGCGCCAAGCGAGACTCCGAGCCGCCGCAGGTGGCGCATGTACGACAGGTGCGCGGCCTCCGCGCCTCGCTGCTCTCGGCTCAGTCGCGCTCCCAGTACACGGCCGCGAGCCGCAGCGGTCGGACGTGTTGATGCAATGAGTATGAGGTCACTACACATGTACATGCCACCGGTGGCGCGCGCGCCGCGCGCCAGTCGACCGTGCGCCGCTGCGCGGGCACGTTGTGCGGAATGCTCGTGGCTCCCATATCACTCCCCCTCAAGAGAAGCGTACGTTTTTCTTGACCAATCTTCCGCTTCTCGTGATGTAGGGTTGACTTGAAGGTGCAGTGGAAGTCGTCGAGTCACGGTGAGCTGCCGATGTATGGGAGTGTACCGGCGGCGGCGACGTCTTGGTGCTCGTAGGACTTGCTTCTGTTTCGTCCACGATGTAGGCTGGTTTGAGACGATCCAGTGACACAACTGTAGTACGTAATGGTAACTGGATTTCGTGGTACTTGTCGTTACGCTTTAGTACTTCATAGGGACCATCGTATGGTGGAGTGAGTGGCGCTCTCGCGGTGTCGTTGCGAACGAAGACATGCGTACACGTCGATAAGTCCTTGTAAACAAAAGGTTTGTCAGCTGTTTGTGAGCGGTGCGGGGCCGGCGAGAGTGACGTCATCGTGCGTGCGAGGCGGCGTACTAGCTCTGCGTCGTCGATCCTTGTAGTTTGTGGCTCAAAGAAATCAGATGGTATGCGGAGTGTAGTTCCATACGTCATTAGAGCTGGGCTGAGGTTATTGTCTTGTCGCAGCGCTGTGCGTAATCCCAATAATACGGTTGGAAGTTCCTCTGTCCATGTCGTTGTTGCCCCGCGAGCCATAAGCGCTGCTTTCATGGTTCGGTGCCATCGCTCCACTTGTCCATTCGACTGTGGGTGGTAAGCCGTAGTGCGAATTCTATTGATTCCCATTTTCTTCATGAGCGCGTTGAACAATGAAGACTCGAACTGGCGTCCTTGGTCTGTGGTGATGCGTAGCGGGCAGCCGAATCTCACTATCCACGTTTCGTATAGTACTTGCGCGACGACCTCCGCTGTGATGTCACGGACTGGAACTGCCTCGGGCCATTTGGTGCATCGGTCAATTATCGTGACGCAGTAGCGGTATTCATTAGAAAGACGCAGCGGACCAACGAGATCGAGGTGTAGGTGTTCAAAGCGTTGTGAAGGCGGGAATTGTACTAACGGCGTGTTTACGTGCCGATGTATTTTCGCTCGCTGGCAGCTTATGCATGCGCGCGTCCACTGTGCTACTTCTTTGTTCATCGCTGGCCAGAATAATTTTCTTGCTATCAATTCCCTTGTACTGCGTACGCCCGGGTGACATAACTCGTGTAGCGCTTTGAAGGCTGCGTAACGGTGTCTTGCGGGTAGATACGGTCGAGGTATTGATGTTGAGAGCTCGCACGTGATTGGTCGGTTACAACCGGGTATTACTGTTTCTTTGAATATTAAGTTTTTTTGTTTTTTTAATGTCTTGAGTTCTTGGTCTTGTTGTTGGTCGATGCTTAATTGATTATAATCGATAGTTGATGGACAAATAATCTCTTCAATTCTTGACAAGGCGTCGGCGACTGTATTTTGTTCTCCTTTTATGTATTTTATGCTTGAACAAAACTGACTTATGAAATGCAGTTGTCTCTCGCGTCTCGGTGTGTCTGAGGTACTCTCCGTTCTTGTAAGGGCGTAAGTAAGCGGTTTGTGGTCTGTAAATATCTCGACGTCGCTACCCTCTATTAATCGGCGAAAGTGTTTCACAGCTGTGTACATGGCAAGTAATTCACGATCGTATACACTGTATCGGCGTTGTGTTGCGCTCATAGCTTTTGAATAAAATGCTAGTGGTTTCCACACTTTGTTCACTTTTTGTTGGAGAACAGCACCTAGACTGTGATCCGAAGCATCTGTCATGATGGCGAGAGGACTTCCTTGCACTGGATGTGAGAGTATTGTGGCCTCTGTGATGCTTTGGCGGCACTTCTCAAAGGCTTGCTCTGCGTCTATTGTCCACCCGATCGGTGTGTTGTCATTGCGCTTTTTGTTATGTAGGTACTTGTTGAGTTCGTTCTGTAGTTCGGCTTGTCGAGGGAGACAGTCTCGGTAAAAGTTAATCATTCCCAGGAAACGTCGAAGTTCGAGAATGGTTTTTGGCTTTGGGTAGGTTGATATAGCTTTTACTCGTTCCGTTGTTGGTTTTATGCCGGTCGCCGACACTTGATAGCCGAGGAAGTCTATAGTTTCTTTACCAAATTCGCATTTTTCTATGTTGAGTGTCACACCGTTTTTATTCAACCGTTGCAGAATTTGATGAAGGAGTTGCTTGTGTTTTTCTTCGTTTTCTTCGCAAAGGAGTATATCGTCGATGAAACAGAAACAGCCGTCTATTCCTCTCAGTACCTCGTGCATGAATCGTTGAAATGTTTGACTGGCGTTGCGAAGTCCGAACGTCATGCAATTAAATTCGTACATTCCAAAAGGTGTTGTTATCGCCGTTTTCTGTGCGTCGTCCTTGGCGATTGGTATCCAGTAGTACGCCATTTTTAAGTCAAGTTTTGAGAATATTTTCTTGTTATGTAGTTGGTATGTGAAGTCTTGTATGCGAGGTACTGGATAGCGATCTGGTTGAGTGACTGCGTTTAGACGTCTATAGTCGCCACACACGCGTAGTCCTCCGTTTTTTTTCTTTACTATGTGAAGAGGGCTGGCCCATGGGCTTTTTGATGGCTTGCAGATCCCCATTTCCAACATGCGGTCAAATTCTTCCTTGGCTGCCTTATACTTGTCTGGGGGCAGTGGACGGGGGCGCGCGTAAATTGGGGGGCCGGTGGTTTCGATGTAGTGGACAACGTCATGTTTCGGTGGTTGTTTCAGTGACATGGGACGCAGCACATCAGGATATTGTTTCAAGATATCGTAGTATACTTGATTGCTGCTTATGATGTGAACTGATTCGGTGTTTGTTGAAACTTCTAATGCGTCGATCGATAGTTCAGTCACTTTGTCCACTAACCTTTTCTTGTCCAGGTCCACCAGCAGTTTAAAGTGACTGAGGAAGTCAGCTCCCAGTATGGACGTTTTGACGTCTGCGACGACGAATGACCAAACAAAGTCTCTTCTCAATCCAAAATTTAGCCTGATAGTTTTCTGCCCATAGGTCTTGATTGGTGTACTGTTTGCCGCGTATAAATTGTATGCGCTGGCAGTCTTGTTTTTTTTATGATTAGCGGCCAACACGGAGATGTCTGCGCCCGTGTCCACGAGGAAACGTTCGTGAGTGTTACGGTCGTGTACACAAAGGCGATTACTGGTGTACGGGACACCGACGTCCGCCACGGTCGGTGTCGGCTCTAGTTTTCCGACGGCTTCTTCCTTCTGCAGCATGGAGATTCACAGCGCTTCGCCTTGTCGCCGAAACGATGGTGGTACCGGCATTCCCAGTTGGCGTCTCCAGGTTTCGGTGCAGGTCCACGTTGCGTTGACTGCGAGCGTGATCGGGATCGAAAACGAGGATTGTACGAGCGGCGGTGGTGTCTATGTGGTGGCCGTCCTCGACGAAGCTCGGCGATTTCTAGAGTGAGCTTCTCCACCTGCTGTGCCAGAGTTTCTAGGGGTGTCATGGGCGACGACGTCGAGGAAGGTGCTGGTGCTGTGACTGCGGCGATGCTGGGGCTCTCTGCGTACTCCACCATTTTTGTCCGCCATCGCTGCTAAGGTATCCAAAGACGATTCCTTGTTCACGGACAGGACGACTCGAACTTGTGCGGGTAGGTGGTTTAGCCATTCTATTTTGAGCCCTTCTTCGGTGATCATGCCGCTTGCGAGTTCGCGCATCTTCCTTAACAGCTGGGAGGGCTTCTGATCTCCCAACTCTAGTCCGCTGATGAGTTTTTGAAAATTCTTAACGTCTGATTTATCGTAGGCTTCGAGTAGGCGTTGTTTTACCTTTTCGTATTTCCCAGTTGCGGGTGGATTGTACAATATGTCGGTCAAATGTTGTAAGTCGACCGCTTGCAGCTGTTGGAGTAGATACCGGAACTTCTGGTCATCTGAGGTCTTCAACGGGTCAATCACGGCTTCGAATTGGATGAACCAGGCACGGGGAATTTCTCTCCAAAAGGGTAAAAGTCGCGACTGCACGGATATTGCGCCCACGTCGTAGTTCATCTCGGTCTGGATTTTTGTTTGTTGCTCCTCAGACATGGTTTGCTCCACACCAAAGCGTCTTCTTGCACGAGCTTCAAATAAATCACGTCGGGGTCACCAATGTGGGGATGATCGAGTTGTGTGGAGAAATGAAAGCCGAATGCTGATGCTAAGACTTAAAACTTTTATTGCTGGTTCCACATCATATCGTCTCATACTGCTTGGTACATAGTGGTTGTAGTCTACCTCGGACAAAATAACACAGCCAATCAGTGCGCGCCATGCGCGACCTGCAACATTTGCTCCTGCTGTCTTGAAGCAAGCCCGCGGTGCCAGCGCCCGTCCACATAAATATCGGAACGGCCTACGCGCGCGCTCAGTGACTAGCCTGCTCCCGCGCCGGCATGTTGTCCCTCGATGAACGGTGCGCCAAGCGAGACTCCGAGCCGCCGCAGGTGGCGCATGTACGACAGGTGCGCGGCCTCCGCGCCTCGCTGCTCTCGGCTCAGTCGCGCTCCCAGTACACGGCCGCGAGCCGCAGCGGTCGGACGTGTTGATGCAATGAGTATGAGGTCACTACACATGTACATGCCACCGGTGGCGCGCGCGCCGCGCGCCAGTCGACCGTGCGCCGCTGCGCGGGCACGTTGTGCGGAATGCTCGTGGCTCCCATAAATATATTAATTTTAAGAAAATCTATCGTAACATAGTTTTGAAGCACTACCTTGAAAATGCTAAAAGATTTTCAGTTCCGGATACTATTACCTTTTCATTCAATGTTACTTTATAAACAGTTGAATTACATTTGTCCTTTGTTTTTTTCCGCCTGTTTTTTCCAGGCGTCACGGGACGCCGGGCAGATGTGAACCATCGAAATTATTTTGTACAAGTAATATGCATAAAAGAACAGATTACGACCGGAACTAAATATGGCATAGTGAAAAAAATAAATATAGACTCTATATATACATATACCATCGTATAGCGTGGCAACGCGTCCACAGCATGCGTCGCCACGCCAACAATCGGTTTTACATAGCGCGACTATACATAGATGTTTCACATTAATAGTCCTCTGCCAAAGTCATAGGGGCCCCATTATTCCGTGCCAATAGGCAAAAGACGGCCCTGATGGGAATGCAATTCTTCTGCTTTTCTATTGCATGTACGGTGAGCTTAAGTTCTAATGTTTTTTAAATGGAGACAGAGGTATATTCTAAGCAGTTTCAAAATAGTGACGGAAAGATGAAGAAATAACATCATAAATGCTTTTCACAATCATGCCAAGGTATCAAAAACATCTTTAAAGTTAATGGCAGGCATTGCATTGTAGATTAGCTATTGTTGAATGCCCTTGACACAGTCTCCAATGTCAATGTCATACTCGAGCAAACGGCATTCATTGAACGCACACTCTAGTCGGAAATGTGACTTCTTTATACATAAATAAATGAATAATGTTTTTTTTTTAACTTCTATACTTTCTGTTTGGTTAGGTTTCTAGTCAATCCCAACGCTAACATCAAATTTGACAGTAGGTAATTCGGTAATTGGATTTCAATATTCTGATTATGCACACGGGGAATACAACATGTTCAATTTCAACACAAACTATAAGTTCGTAATTTAACATTAAGCCGACCATAACTTCGTCCATCCATTTTTGAAACTCTAAACTCTACTGAACCGATTTGAAAATAATTTTTGTATATGATAGCCACATTAATGAGGAATGCTATAAGTATACAGGAACGAGAAATTCTTACGGGAACGGGAAAAAATAAATATATCTATTAACAAACGGGATATGCGCGTACGAAGTCGTGGACAAAAGCTAGTTGGTCATAAAACAACATTAACAGTTTTGTCTTATTCATACAAGTCTTATTAGCTGCCCAGTTAGTTAGCCCCTAACCATTTAATTAAACTTTAGGTAACTGACAGAAGTTCCACACCCGCAAAAATCTTTAAAAATAAACCAAACAAAGGAGATATAATAATCATGACTAACCTTGACACACTCCCCAATGTCGATCTCAGGCAAATCAGAGAACAGTAGGATGCACTCGTTGAAGCCCGACGACAGTAACGTGTCGCGCAGCTGTCTTAGTATGGCCACTCCCATGAACAGGGGTAACGCAGGCCCTTCGACTAGCAACGCGTCCCATAGGTGGACTATCTTGTGAAGGGGGAAGACGTCTGAAAGGTATTTATCTCATAGAAACAAAACATCAACGTCAAATGTGACAATCTTAAAATAGGGAAGGAGTTGCAGGTGACATAAACCGGTAAAAATAGCAAAACCAGATTTCCAAAACCAAAGTTATTGCACGACAGCCAGTAGAGACGCCAGTACAATGGTTGAACAATGTGTCTAAGACCGTCTTTGCCTATTGGAGGCCCTGGGCACGGCATAATGGGGCCCCTTGACTTTGACAGAGGACTATTTTGCTAAATGCCTGCTTTAGCAAAATAAAATCTATATTTATTCAACTGTTTATAAAGTCACATATATAAAAATGTATTTGGTAAGGTAATTGTAATATTATCCGGAACATAAACTCTTTTGGCATTTATAAGTTAGTGCTTCAAATCTATTATATGTACGCTACGTTCGATCGCCCAGAGTGCCCAGTGGAAAAGAGGGGCCTGATTTTGTCTAAGGAAGTGGAGCGGAGTGGTAGTTTCAACTGTCATAGAATTGTCATCATGTGACATATTTCTGATTAAACAGCTGCAGATCAGAGAACAGTAGGTTACACTCGTTGAAGCCCGACAACAGTAATGTGTCGCGCAGTTGGCTTAGTATGGACTCCTATGAATAAAGGTAACGCAGGCCCTTCGACTAGCACCCCCTCCCACAAGTGGACTATCTTGTGGAGGGGGAGACGTCTGGAAAACATTGATTTTGATGGAAAACGGAAAGGTGACTTTGATGGAAACGAAACATTTCCGTACAAAAAAAGAAAAAATTTGGATACTTTCAGTTTTGTCCATTTTATATTTTTTACTTGTATAAATTTTTATTCTGTCAAAATTATTGTATCTGATTTTGTACGTTTGCCCTAATTTTAATTGTATGGTATTTAAATGTATGTATGCCATTGTTGCCTACTACGTCTTGTATAAAACAAACAAAAAATTAAAACTTTAAAGCTTAATATTTCGCAAACAGGTTCTTGGATGAAAAAATGGTCCTATCCAACGACAGACCACACTATGGGGAAGACGATAAAAAAAACCATCTCCACTTTACATGTAGGGAGTCACCCCAAAAAATGTATTTCAAAATTTACTTTGTCGGCGTGATTAATATGCATACCCATACCAAATTTCAACTTTCTAGCGCTAAGTGTCTCTGAGCTAAACCGCGGTCGGGCAGACAGACAGACGGACATGGCGAAAATATAAGGGTTCTGTTGTTAACTACGGAACCCTAAAAAGGAAGCTTCTAGTCGACAAAAAACCTTGTGAATGAAACCTATTTAAAAAGTCGAAAATTAGCCAAAACATGTTCTTATGCCAAAAAATATTCTTTTTTCTACGTCGTACTTTATTACTTTAAATAACTTACGTGAAAACATAGTAAGGAACCAGGGAATAGCGAAAAGTTCGGGCACAAAGTTGATCTCGTGCAGATGCGTCGCTAACTCCGGTTCGTGGAAGGCCGTCATTTGCCAGAACTTAGCGAGGTACTCCTTGATAACCGCGCTGTTGTCCTTAAGGAAGAACTTGTGGAGAAACTTCGGTACGAAGGCTGAGAGGCAGGCGAAAGCGCGAGCTGGTGGAAAAAGGTAAGAGATAAGTTTGCGTATACATGAATTCAGTGAGGGTTTTCTAAAAAATTGTTGGGGCCAGTTGGCGCCACTAGGGCAAGAGGTCTTCCAGGTTGAAAACGTGACTGACGAAGTCAATATGACGTTGATGTTAATTAACAATGTCTTAAAACAAAAGAGCTTTGACAGTTGTCTGGACCTGACGTCTCAGTGTTGCCACCTAGTGCACGTCTTTTTACACATAATGTTTCACAGATTTCCATACTGACCACAGTATTTCGTGTCCAGAGGTAGTATTATTTATGAAGCAAAGTGCCATCATGATACCTTTGCAGAAAAGGGATGGCACCATGTACAGTTCCGTCTCTTTCTCGTAATGGGAAAATGATTGCATTCGTACTTCATTTAAATATTCGCCCAAGGGGCGAATTTTGCCGAAGTGTGGGTTTAGGGCCTGGAACGCAAAGGGCTTTAGAAGGAGAACGGATGGGTTTTAGTCAGTAAGAGTCTGACACGCCCTTCCGCTCCACCCAGAGCGAAATACCCCCTACTTACCTTCATTACAAAAATTCAAGTACAAGAATGGCGCAGTCAACGAGTCCAATCCTTGCCAGTACACATACTGTGGGTTTGTCAGAAGCCACGCCTTTAGTAACCTCTTTAGTGTGCGATGACCCGCTGAACCACAGAGCAGCCAGCAGTATTGGTGACAACGGGGTATGTCCACGTCTATCTGTGATGGGAAATGGATTTTATTACTTTGTGTTACGGTTGATAATTGGTATTTGTTTTGAACTTCGTATTACGGTAGCATCATTTTGCAACATCTTGAATATTGCTTATTCAAGATGTAGCAAACTACGATTAAGAGTGGCTGCCTTAATGGTTGCGGGGCTCAGGGCGGGCGGTAGAACTTTGTTCTTTTTGCAAACCATTCTTGTGACAACCGAATGAACATCGATCTTGTGACATTGAATTCTTGGCTTCGATGACATTTATTATTGTAACTATATAACGGATGACTATTTGGTAAAGATAAAATAAAAGTTTCAATTGTAAGCTTTCTTGGTTGTTGCGCTCTTGCAAGAGCTCCGGGCAATTACCCTGCTCGCCACCTACTAAGGCCGCCACTGACGATAAGTTCATAAAAAAATAATTTTCTGCAAGAAATTGTATGGTTCGCCGAAAAAACTTGTGTACAACTAGTTTTATGCTAAAAGAAAGCTGAGGAGTAGCTGGGAATAATGTCCATCCCTGACATGGCTTAGCCGTAACATAGTTTTATTATTAATTTTTAATCAACATTATTACCAGTTATATTTTTGTGCGTCTTTTGTGCCGAAAACAGATTTTCTTTAATAAAAAAAAAAAAGAAAATATTTTTTTTTTAATTACTTACCTGTCTATCCGTAGGCGTAGGCGTCTCCTTATCGATCCTTTCATACTGCTCCTCGATGTCCCCCACCACTCCAAGTAAGGCTGCCCACACATCGCCTCGCACTAGCGGTGGTATGTCCACCTCCGCTTCAGCCCTTATGTACGGCGCTGTGTAGGGGTAACCCTGGGAATAAGGAGTCTTTTTTATGAAAATCATCAAATGACTCCTCTCGCTTTGGACGGAGGGAGGGGTCAGAAAACACATTCGTGTTCCTTCAATTGCTCTTTGCATTCGAGGGCCGAGGTAACTCTTTCGAATGATCCCGCAACCCTGACGATTTTAACCCTTAGACCACGTTTCCACTTATACATTGAGGGCTACCGAGGTATTATTTATTTTATTTTATTACAAGTGTTTAAAACCAATTACAGAAACAAAAAAAAAATACAAAAATCAAAACACAAAACTACTACACATATTATGCACAAAAAAAGAAAACAAAGTAAACACAGATAAATTAAAAAAGGGTTTATGATCAAACGCTCGATCGTGCCCCGCAATGTAATTAAACATGTAAGTTGCTTGCCACCTGCAACCAACTTACATGGTACTAAAAAGTTGCCTTACTTATGTACCTGTGTCTTAAAGGTCAAAGAAGTATAAAATAATATCTAAGAAATTGTGCCCTGAACTCAAAGGCAAAAAATACACTACAACGACCTCTATTCAGTATCAGTTGATACTCTACAGAATACAAGACTCAAGTAATTCTGAGACAAAGCCGGGTGATGCTCTGGTTTCACCGCGTTTTAAGTATGATGCTTATGTATCTGAGAAATAGTTGGCGTGGCTAAAAACATTTTTAAAGTAGTTTAAGCTCTGTTATAGTCAGAATCTTTAGTACAGCAATTTATTTAAAAAAATGCCATTGATCTCCCATCATTATCAACTGAATGACCGACTGCTTCCGAAGTGCAAGCTGAAAACTCGATAAACTCGATTATCGACTGTTAAATCGATGTATCCTTAAGATACTGGTATCGATATTAAAGACAGTGGCCACTAAGATTATATGGCAAATGGAATAACCGAAAACTTCCGAAAACCCATAAAACAATCGCGGATAAATAGGCTTAAGATTATGTTTTTTTATCATTAAGGATAACTAACTAGACAGCCAATGACTTTGATTAAAGTGACACGCATAAGTATGCTAACATTAGATCAGAGCTTAGTGTTTACCCGCAAAGACTCGAGCATATTACATGATTCGCGGCGTCTAAGTTTGCATTTGTCATGTTTTTGTAACTTATTTTTTATTATTTACTCTTATTTATGTGTGTTATTTGAATGTTAATCGGCCAATAAACAATTTCATTGCTGTTTTCATTTCATTCATAGCCGAAATGTAAGAAGTTATAACAATACTCTCCGCCCATAAACATACAAGCAGATAAGTTTGTTGCTTGCTGCAATTCAGTATTTATTATGAAATTACATATTTAATCAACCAAAGTAGTTCCATTGTTACCTACACCTGGGGTGTGCGCCGCGGCGCCCTGGTGCGCCGTAGAAGGTTAAGGTCGCCGCAAGACGTTTCTCTTTTCCTCTCTTCGGGAACTAGACTATGGTATTCACGGGTACAAAACTTAATCGCTGCTTAGTATTTTATTTCTTTTTGTGTATCAATTTGTGAAAAAAAACTGGTTAAAATTGTTGTGCCTAGTATTATTGTAGCCTAGTCTGGAACGTTAGGGCGCCGGGGTATAATACTAAACTGTGTAGGTAAGTGCGCCGTTGATTGAAATAGTTTGGGAACCCCTGACCTTATACGCTTTCGTCATTTTGTAGATAATTCATTGATTCTTTTGCTGAAAGAAATGTGGGAGCGAAAAACAATAAAATCTCCGAAGGTGGTTTTGACAGCCTCATCGGAATTAAATTTTATTCCTTGCAAGAAATTATCAAAATTCCGGAAAAAGTTGTAATCTGTTGGAGCAATATCCGGGGAGTATGGTGGGCTCCTCTATTTTAGCGACCGTCTGCTGTGCAGCGTGTAGTCTAGCGTTGTCCTGGACAGCAGGGGGCTAGAGCATTTGAACAGCCGGTTGTTAAACGGCTAGCTTTTCCATCATGGTTTGCAAATACAGATCTGCCATAATCGTCTAGCCAGATCTTAGGAAGCTGTAGTAGATGACACTGGCATTGGTCCATCATATTCTTACCAGTACCCTTCTGAGTCAACTTCGCTTGGGGCAGGATGTGGCCGGTTCTCCTATACGACTGTCGAAAATGCTCAACACAATAGCTGAACATTATGCTTAGCACAATTTCGACTGCCGTATTCTGGAACGACAACGTTGGAACCAAAAACGTATGGTGCTTTTTTAACAGTAGCTTCCCCATACACATCATTAATCAGCAGCGTCAGCGCTGGTCTCATAACTATATTGGGGCCTTTTCCCAACAATATTGGGGTCGGTCGGGTAGTTAAAATCAATCACATCAAGTTTAATTTACTTGTTTATCTATACAAGTAAATCTCGCGACAAGCTTTTATCTTAATATATATATTTCTTGTGTACGTGTGTATGTCACTGAACTCCAACGGCTGGACCGATGTTGATGAAATTTTTTGTGTGTTCAAGGGGATTCGAGAATCGTTTAGATTCACAATTAGATCCGGTAGGTGGCGCGGCAATCGATTTTTGCGTGAGTTAACCATGCATTGTCTTCTAAACCGAACGTGTATACAAAATTTCTGCTTCAAAATTGATTTACAAGATTCCAACCGAACATACATACATTGCAATATATAAGTATGTTTATCAGTTGTCTGGTTGCCATAGTACAGGCTCTGCCTAGTTTGGGATCGGATGACCGTGTGTGAGTTGTCAAAAGATATTATTATATTATATTATATTGCAAGTTAAATAAAAGCTTGTAAAAATATCTGGACTTCAATGAAAGAATTCGAGAATTCACACGGTGGAATTTCAAATTCGAATTTTTTGACTGAAATGTTTACCTATTTGTTTAATAAATAAAGTTTAAATTGTATTGCTATTTTAAAATTGCACGTAGGGTTCCATCGCGTCTCAGTGGGCGCTGACCCTGAGAAAGTGATAATTATAGCGTTGTGTCATTATTAAGGCGGCTCAAAACTGCTGCCACCTGGTATATATAATATCAGGAAAATGAGGGTTTCCTGAGCAAGCTGACCGAGAAATACTTGTCTCAAACTGCATAATACTGATACAACAACATTGCTTTTTAATTTTGTTGCATTGCCTTATTCACAATTAATTGCAGGTCACAAAGATTCTGAGCTCGTTAAACCGTAAAACCGTAAACCTACTTTTTACTCACATGTAAAAGCCTTTGGAACCAAAGCAGCCTATAGAACTGGTACTCCGTATCCCTTTCTCTGATGATCTTCGGCAATGCCACGGCATCATACTCTTTTCGTCGTTCATGCATCAAGGGATAGTAGTCGTGTGGTGGAACGTGACTTAAACGGGACTTTAGTAAGTCTAAGCTGTATTTTGCGAGTCGTCGGTCGAATAGCGCGCCAGATTTACCTCCGATTGTGCAGCCGTCTAGGAGTATTGCTCTGAAATAAAATAAACCTTGTTTTAAGTATCTGTGACAATATTATTTAAAAACTAGTGCCCCCCCCCCCCCGGCTGCGCCCAGATGTCTCCTCGCCCTGACAATAATAATTACAAACACAACAAAATAAATAATTATTTAAATCGTTCAAATACGCGTACATACATTTCGACGATTCATTTTTATTTATAAAGAAGATTTAAGTTTCTGGATATGGAATATATGGAGCCATGCCCTGTGCTGGCAGTGGGTCAATTAAATATGAAGTAGGTAGTAACTGCTTATTTTTTTGCATAATGCTCATTTTATAGATTGCACAAATAAAGGTAATCAATTCTGATAGCTAATCTCGTAATTGAAAACACAGTGACAGAAATTCCTCTGTAGTGTTTTGAACAGAGTAGTTAAACAATATTTAAAAAAACAGGATGATAATTAAATAGACAAGTTAAGCGCACAACCGGATGGTATGGCGAATCTTGAGAGTACCCATCTAGCAGTAGACTGATAAACTGCGTCAATTTATAATTACTGATGATTTGATACCTGTCTCTCGCAATCACAATTTTTAAATCATATGAAAACCTCTTGATACTCACATAGGCATAGACAAAATAGGCGGACTATTCTTGATGAGGTAATTCTTCTTCAGTTCCGCTTGAATGTCTCCGCCAGCCAGTTGCCACCAGTGGTAAAGGTATTGTAACTTACAGCCCATCAGTCCACGAGGAGTTTTCATCTCAACCAATTGTTTCGAGTCCATTTGTGATAGGTCTTCTACTAATTCTGTGAATGTTGCCCTTTCACTAGGATAGATTTTGAGGCATTTTTCTATTATGGTTCTTAAGTTTTCTGGGACTTGCTGAGAAAAGATAGAAGAAAGTCATAAAATTTATATATTTCAAGTAGCTATAATAGCAACAAGCCGCCCAAAACTTGTTAGTAGTTCTGGCCAATTAATATGACTTGGATTTTTTAAAACAGATTGGCCAGAAATGGAAATATACTAAGATATTTAGCCTCAGGGCTTAAAGCAGTGCTAAGCCTGGCCATTGTCAAAATATATTGATTAATATATAACTTCAAAAAAAGGAGGAGGTTCTCAATTCAGTTGTATTTTTTTTTTTCCGTTTTTAACTTCATAACTCCGTCATTTATGAACCGATTTGAAAAATTCTTCTTTCATGTGTGTTCTTCGTTCCGATTGGTCCCATAGAAATTTTATGAAAATCGGTTCAGTAGTTTGGTTTTTAAATCAACATAGCTGGAGGAAATAGAAAATATATTAAGCTTTCCTGTGACTTTCCTGTGGTTGTCTTAGGTGTGGGTGTGTATCACAAAAAATTGTAAAATAAAAAATCTTTTTACAAAAAAATACAATGGACTTACTACTAATACAAAAAAAAAAACAACTACAAAATATAAAATAACTTTAATTTCGGAAGTAGGTGTTAAAATACATTTTACAGTTATATTTTTTTTGTAAAAATTTTTTTTTGAGCCCTTGTTGTTCTGTTTTATGGAGTACAATAAACAGTTAATCTATCTCTATCAAAAACCTTAGTGAGCACAGATTTATACTTTCAACCTAAACCCCAACATCATACCTTTATCATTACCTTTCCATGTGCTCTCCACTGGGTGAGGAATAGCTGGGTGTGACTTGTAGATACTGTTGATGAGTAGTAGCAGAAAAAAAAGAAAGTACTTACATACCTACAACAGGTATGCTGGCACTTCACTTGGCCTTTTTGCACAAATATTCGCCTAACTTCTTTGTTAAAAAATGAATGTTATTTCAATAAACTTAGAGTACATTTTCTATTGTCCAAGTTACGCAAATTTTTAAATACGCCAAGCGAAACACCTTTAAATAAAGGTCAGTGAAACAGTTAATATCAATATCTTTCAGTTGATCTGCACTTGTTGATTTAAATATTTGAGCGATTATGAGAAGTGTTCAGGTAAATAAAGAATATATTTTTCCTCATTTTTATCTCAGGTTTGTACACACAAAACAAATTGTGGTGCCTATTGCCTGTAGAGACTTACACTCAACTGAAAAAATTAGAAAACTTTTTTTGTAATCTATATGTATGTTTATTAGTAACGTTCTCAAGTAAATGACATGTCTTTATTGGGAATAGTATTTCTTTACAGCCCTTAGGGCTGGTTTTTTAATAGTTAGATAACTTTTAACTGAAGAATAAATGTGGCCATTTGACATATTTCCTACACAAAAACTGTCAAACCTCCATTTTTATTCTTCTGATCTATCTATCATCTATTGGGGTATGGTTTCCGCACTTAGTCCTGATGTTGGACCATTGTGCGTGGGCCATGGCGGCCGTCATTCAACCAGCCGACCTCCCTCCAGAAGCAGATCAGTCCTCCTAAAGAGTTCAGGGTGTCTGTGAGTGAATTTGGTGTTCCTATCGTTTGTCTACGTATATCGGCGACGCCTGTGCACTCAAGGAGCACGTGCGACACCGTTTCCTCCTCCTCCATGCATGCTCTGCACAGAGGACTGTCTGTTATACCTAGTGTGTGGAAATGCTTATTCAGTGAGCAGTGTACGGTGATGGTCCCCGCCACCATTCGCAGGCTGCTCCTATCCAGTCGCAGAAGGCGCTTGGTAAGTTTATTGTTTAGGAGTGGTATAGCCTCCTTGGACTGCCTGCAGCCTGGTGCCGAGGTCCACCAGCGTTCTGCTTGTGTGTGGGTATGTTCTCGTAGCCACGTGCGTAGCTGGGTGAAAGGGAGTGGCACTATGGGTTCGGGTCCAACAGCCATCGTACCAGACCCCCTCCTGGCCAGTTCATCGGCCGCGTCATTTCCTAGTGATCCGCTGTGACCTTTTATCCACTGCAGCGTTATGGTGTTGCGGTTTGTCACCGTGACGCGTTCTAGTGCATTGTGGCATTCTTGTATTTGTTTCGAGGTGGTGTAGTTTCTATTTAGGGATTGGAGAACTGAGGCGCTGTCGGAGAGTATAGAATATGAGTGTCCGTGACTCCCCTGGCTTCTATGGCATGGATCGCTAGGATAATGCCCATGCATTCCGCCTGGTAAACGGTGTTGAGCTTTCCTAGTGGTCTGGATATTCTAATGTTGAGGTCGCTGGAGTAAACTCCAACTCCGGTTCCGGTACTTGTCTTTGATCCATCAGTGTAGATTCTCAGCTCTTTAGGACCTGAGTGGTCATCCAATTCTTGTGTTAGCACTATGTTATAGTGCTTTTGGAAATGGTGCATCTTTTGAGCTTTGTCATTGGGTGATGACATCATGGGTTGTCGTTTTACGGCATCTTCCATGATGCGTGTATGTTTGATTCTAGAGTCTTTACCTAAAGTGCCAGCTGTGCTGAGCCTGAAGGCCGCTAGGGCCGCTTCCTCCTGCACTATAAGGTGCAGTGGTGGCAGTCCCAGCATAGCCTGCAGGGCCGCAGTGGGTGCCGTTCTCATACTGCCAGTGATTGCCACACAGGCAAGCCGTTGCAGCTTCTCAAGGTCTTTCTGTGCTGTGCTCAAGTCGGTCCTGGGCCACCAGACTAAGGCACCATACGTGATTATCGGTCTGATAACTGTGGTGTATAACCAGTGGGTTGTATTGGGGCTAATACCCCAGTTCCTACCTAGCCTGCGTTTGCATTGCCACATGCATATACTGGCTTTTGTGGTGGTGTGTTCAGTGTGCTTCGCCCAATTCAACTGCTTGTCCAGATATATACCCAGGTATTTGGTTTCAGTCGAAAGGCTGAGGGTGGTTCCGAAGAACCGTGGTAATTCTAGTGTTGGTAACTTCCTCTTCTTGGTGAAGAGGACTAGTTCGGTTTTGGCAGGGTTCACTGCTAGCTGATATTCTTTGCACCAGTCCTCTACTATTTTCAAGGCTTGGCGCATGAGGTTGCATATCGTGTTTTCCGTTTATTATTATGGTTATGTCATCTGCGTAGCCAACGGTAAAGTATCCTTTATCATTGAGTCTTTTAACTAGATTATCTGCGACGAGGTTCCATAGTAACGGTGAAAGGACCCCCCCTTGGGGGCAGCCCTTCGCCACAATGGCCCTTGTTGTGTCATTTATTGTGACTTGTACAGCTCTTTGCTTGAGCATGTTTGTGATCCAGCCACTCAGTGTCGTGTCCACACCGTGCTTTACGAGGGCTTTGCTAATACTCTGAAACATGGTTTTGTCAAAGGCGCCCTCGATATCAATGAAGACAGCCAGTGAGGAGCATTTATGGTTTATAGCGCTTTCGATCTTTGAGACCACGCTGTGCAGCGCAGAATCTGTTGATTTCCCCGCGGAGTAGGCGTGTTGTTGTCTGTGGAGTGGGTATTGACGTAGGGGTCCATCCCGAATATATCTGTCACAGAGCCTCTCCAGGGTTTTCAGTAAAAAGGATGTCAGGTTTATTGGTCTGTATGCTTTGGGTTGTGTGTAGTCTGTTTTTCCCGGTTTGGGGATGAAAATGACTTTCACTTCGCGCCATGCTAGGGGTACGTATCTGTGTGCTATACAGGCTTGGTAGATTGCTAGCAGCCATGGTGTTATGATGCTCTCCCCCCATTGTAGCAGGGCTGGGAAGATGCCATCTAGTCCTGCGGATTTATATGGTTGAAAGGTCTTTATAGCCCATGCTATTCGATCTTCTGTTACAATATTCCGGGCTGTAGACCAGTCTTGGTCAGCAGGGGTTCGTCCTGATTCGCCTGCCCACACTCTGTCCTCAAGAAGATTACAGTCTGGGAAGTGCGTTTCCAGAAGAACTCTGCTGGTTTCTTGGTCTGTTTGTGTGTATGAGTTATCTGGTTTCTTTAGTGCGCCGAGGGTGCGGTCCTGTTCAGTTGATAGGATTTTCCTTACTCGGGCGGCTTCGTTGTTTGATTCTATGGATTCACAGAATTTCCGCCAAGCAGTTTTCCTGGCGATTCTGATTTGTTTCTTAAATGTGTGTTGGGTTTTTTTGTATGTTTCCCAGTCTACAGGGAGTCTAGTGTTCTTTGCTCTATTGAACTGTTTGCGAAGTGTACTTCTGAGTTTTTTAAGTTCTGTGTTCCACCAGGGGTTACCCTTACCCTTGGTGTGTGATGCTGTTAGTTTACAGCACGTGTGATATGCTTCGGTTATGTAATCGGTTAGTTTTGTTACCGTGTTTTCTAGTTCTGTGGGGTCTGTGTTATTATTATTTTATTCTTCTGATAAAAGTCATCTGACTATTCACATCCAGTTTAGGGCTGATTAAAAAAATCAGCCCAAACCAAATAGAATAGATTTGTTGAAGGTTGTAATTTTTAGGTTTTCATTTTTTTATTTGCATAGCTGGTGCAACCTGCATAGTTGAGAATTTTAATGGACAATCACTATGTTGTTTGATGTTTTAAAGTTAATGCGCAAAATTAAACAACATGGTAAATGTCATAAAAAATACTATAGCAGAAAGAGGCAGTCCATCATGCTGTAAATATTTTAGCACAAATCATTGATTCAAAGGATAAAATCAAGCAAATTACCTACTTTATACTGTTCAAAGCAGTCATGTTCCCTGGCTATCCTCTCTGCAGGGTTGTTGGCATGTACCAGGGTGAGTATCCTCCTCAGAATAGGTCCTGGCTTGAGATTGTTCCACAGTTTACCAATGCATAACTCTAGAAGTATGATGCCAAAGCTCCACACGTCTGCTGCAGGACCTCCTCCGTTTAGAATTGTTTCTGGACTTAGGTATCTTGGTAGGCTGGAAGGTTAGTCATGAAAATATATGATGATGATGGAAGGAATAATAAGAAGATTTGTGAAACTAAAATGTTGGCATCATAGCTAAGTAGGCTGTGATGTGAACATTTTAGTTTTACTTTTATTTAGTTATTAAGCAGTATGTTAGTAAGTGAAAAAGTAAAAAAAAGATTTCCCTAATTTCACTGCCATTTAAATAATTGAGATTATTTAGGATTAAAAACTTACCCCAATGGAAAAGACACTTCTCTGCCCCTATCAGTCATATAATACAATCCGTAGTTGAAGAGTTTGACTCTCCCATCTTTATCAATCAGAATGTTATCATCGGACAAAGTTCTGTGTATGATGTCTTGATCATGTAGGAACTTTAGACCGATTGCTACTTGCTTGGCTATATTAGCTGCTTCTTCGAAGAAGAACTTTGATTTGCATTCTTTTAAGGATTTGCCTATGACCTCCCCTACTACTATGATTCTTTCTGTCAATTATAAAAATTCAAATTATCAGAAGTTGGCCTTGCTTTAAAATTACTATTACAATTTTATAGGTATATAAAGTGAGGATGGCTTGATTAACTTGCACAAAGATTTCAGCAGCGATTTGTTTACAAGCAGCGTTATGTGTTCGCTGATAGATTGTAAGGAAACACGAACTTACCATGTTTACCACGAATTACATCAAGGTACGTGCACAAATTGGGATGTTCAATCGTCAGGAGTCTCTGGGCTCTTCCCAATATTGTTATAGAACTCGGCGTGAGGGGCAATCCATTACTTCCACACATTTCGCCAGGATGATTCTTCGCAAAATACGTACAAGCAGCGAATTTACAGTCATCTTCGTTTTCTTGAAACATTATTAAACTCTACAAGGTAGTTTCAGGTTAAAGTAGAATTAAAGATATCAGTTTTGAGGTATTTTTTGTTGACTTTGTTGTAAAAACATTGGGCTTTTCAATTTTCCTTTAGGGGGCGGCGGAATCCGGAACCTTGTCAAACTCAACTGACAGTGGCAGACCGACTGACTGACAGCTGTTTTTGATAAAAAAAGCTATAGCAATAGTCTATGGTTATGCTCTATATCATCATCAGTCAAATGACGTCCACTTCTCAGTTAAGCAGTAACCAGCCTTAGTGTGCTGAACTGCGAGTGGTCATCGTCAAAAAAAAAAAAAAACGTCCACTTCAGGGACATAGGCCTCCCCCAAAAGGCGATTTGCCATAATCGCCACGCTTGGCAGGCGGGTTGGCGATCGCAGTGTAACTGTTGCAATGTACAGAGAATGCTGCTGCCCATTCTCTGGTCAGTCCCTAAGTCGCCTCTTACGACACCCATGGGAAGCGATGGAATGGTGCTATTCTTTTACGTCCGACAGCAAAATGTCTAGTTACTAGTTTTAACATATCTATCTAATACCATTCAGTAATAGCGATACAAAGTATATGCGCGCGCCTCTAGCGGCGAAATTTAGAAGTCTAAGAACGACATTTTATAACCTTAGAATCAATTATGATTACTTTACTTTTTTTTTTGTATGTTTGTTATGCGATCATTCCGTCAATTATTCCGTCTTTTTTTTTCGAAAGCCTATACTCCTGAGGTGGTCCCAGTGGCACCAAGTCAGATTCTGATGAAAATTTGAGGGTTGACCTCGATTTCCCTAATATCCCATATATTAGGGAAATCGAGGTCAACCCTCAAATTTTAAAGGCACATACAATGTTTTTCAAATACTTTCTAACGCAATTCAGATAATTGTGCCTGTTACATCTCATCTTGCTGAGCTGATGATCCCAGGACATTTTTGTTTAATCAGCGATATTTTCTCCAATTGTCTACCGAATTGGATGATTCTTTTTTTTTTTGGAAATTTATTTTTACTGGCTCCATTTCAATTTGGTGAAAATCTGATGAAGAATTTCGGAGGTAGGCAACGGAACTCGGAAAACGGATAAATGATAACAAATCTCCCAAGATAATATGAATCAATTTGAAAATGATTGTAAGGGATTTGTCTCTTATATATAAGTGTTGCGAGGTCGGCCGGAGCCTTATCAAGCAGGTGCTGACAGGCCCGTTTTGTTCCAAAGATCAGCATTAAATTTAAAAAAAAACAGTGATCCTGTACCGAACAGTCATTAGATTGGATTATTGTATTGTAAATTGACTCGAGTAAAGTATTCTTTTATTTTGGTTCAGAGGATTTTCTAACAGTTTTAATAATACGATTTGGATTTCTATAGACTGTAGTCTGCAACATACGAAAAAGTCAAAATCATCTTACTTAAAAGACTGGGTTTCAATCTGTAGCGTAATGACAAATAATCTGACTGATGGTGATGGATTACAAAAATAAGTTGATGTACCATAGATAGAGACAGGTAGAATAGAGAGAGACTGCTGCTGGCTGCAGGAAACGAACAAAAAGGCTGACAAATAATTTAGCTTTACAAAAAAAAGAGCGTGCCATAATGATAAACTAAAAAACTGTAAGTACCGCATTTGAATTCACTATAATAGCCTCTTAATTTCGTAGGTCAGCAGCAGGAATAAATGAACTTTCTTTTCCTCCAGAAGACTGTCAAGTCAACGATGATGGCTTTAGTTGAGAATATTCCACCGACAAACGCGGATTCGGAGATGGAAGAAGGAGAAATAGTGGATGATCTATCTGATATATCATCGGAGGAGGAGTTCCTGTTGCGTCAGAGACTACAAGTGTTAGAGAATTACAACAACGTCCTTGAGCGTAAGAAAGCCAAACGTTCTTCTGTAGGGCCAGGTAAGACCAGCAAATCAGTTTGAACTCGCAATTCCTATAAAATGTCACACCTAATTAGGTACAATACTTATTGATTGATATGACCTTGAGTTGTTGTTAACCTTTGACCCAGTTAAGGTTAGCATCCTACTGTCACAAACATGCAGAAAAATTTGCTATGTTTGCACTTTATATGGACTTTAGTCAATCTGTCAATAGTTTCCACATTATTGCTGAAACTTCTATGTAGGTTCCAATTCAAGTAAAAATCATGCTATTTATATTTAACTTTTTTACTGCCACGGTTGGCCAACAATTGAAAAAGTGCCCGACACAACACCGTCGGTAGAATTTGTGGTTTGGCGCCAGGGGCACACCAATGCATTTATGCTCTGGCGTTCAAATTTTTAATTTAAGTCATAGTTTTTAGGGTTCCGTACCTCAAAAGGTAAAAAAGGAACCCTCACAAGATCACTCACTTGTCCGTCTGTCTGTGTGTTACCACCGATTTTCTCAGGAAAGGGTGGACCTAGTAAGTTGAAATTTATACCAGATACTGAGGTCTATAGTCCATATTAGGTGTATAAAAATCAAGGTCCTGAGCCAACACGATAAAATGATATCAGTAAATTTGTTATTGCGAAAACTTGTGTAAGTACCAAAATTTACCATAACTCAATTTTTTTTTCATTTTTCGTAATTTTCTCTGTGCTGTCAGACCTAGCTTTTAACAAAATTGACAATTCTAGGTCAACAGGAACTACCATATAGGTTTTCACCCCAAAACCTCTAGGATAATTCCGGTTGACAATCTTCCGAGTGCGACTTGCACTTGACTGGTTTTTTCTACCAAAATTTGCCTGAACAGGAAAACAAAAATACATTTTTTAGACCAGAAACACAGTATAAATTAATGAGGACTTTTTTTTAATGGTCCTAATTATTAACTAATTCTTATCAGGTTATGTTGATAACAATATCCAAACTAAATTATCAGATTAAAATATAACCTTGAACAAAACTATTATGGTTGATGTGTTTAGTTTTTTTAAATTACATTCTAATAATTACCTATCAATTTGAATGGAAACCACTGAAGAGGTATCCACTCACTAGTGAAAACACCTTTTGTGTACATAACCCCACCATAACAGAATCAAATAATTAACACTATGTAGATAAAAGGGTGCTTCTAACTGGTCATGCTATTATGTAAATTGTTGTTGGAATGGTTTAAAATGTTTCAAATAATTCTTATTTTGTTCATACTACACCAAAAAGGAAAAAACCGTGGTAAGAAACTGTTTGAACTATTAATTTAGCATTTAAGTGAATTACATTTATTTTTAGGAACATTGTGTGCATTCTGTAAAATTTTAGGTACTAAACATAAGGAGGATACATTACTGTACGACTTGTCAGAAATTTCGGCGACTGAATTAGACGATTACAGTTCCCATGCTCCACATAGACCAAAAGTACAAAAACGTCAGAAAACTCATCACAGGCAAAAAAGAAAAAAATTGGAGCCGTTGGTCCATTCCTTAAGAACCAAGAACCTACCTCTAACTAAAGACCACAGGAAAAAAGTTCCACACTCCAAAAAGAAATTAGCAGTAAAGATCATAAGTGAATCAAGTGAGGAATCAGAAGATGAATACAGAAATAGACGAAGAAAATTGGCTGATGCTGTTGTACTGCACAAAAATACATATAAAAATGATAAAACATCTTTAAGTGAAAGACTCCAGAAAATGCTTTGTGGAGTCAACCCAGAACCAACAAAGGTCTTCCTAACTGAAACTAAAATAACTAGTAATGACATTGACAAGTTATTAGAAGAATCTAGATTGTCATTTATCAAATCCCTGACTGTTGATAATCATAATTTATTTAATACTGAAACGCAAGTAAGCAAACAAGCACCATCATGTGAATTAATTGACTTATGTACTGATGAAGACAGCAAAACAGTGCCAATGGATCTGCAGCAGGATAATGTTGATTCAGTAACTAAAGATATCAAGAAAGATGAAGATGTAAAGAAAATTTCTGGCACAGAAAAGATTTCTGATAAAGATTCTGATGAAGATCTAGAACTGCTCAGGCAACATGCTCTCAAAACCAAAACAACTAAGGCAAATGCAATTCCAAATGATGTCCAAACTGAAAACAAAATACTTTCTGATGATGAAGATAGTGATACTGCAGAGTTGAGATTGATCTGTCTTAAATCTGCTTTGCTTAAGAAAGCCATTGAAAGAAAACAGAAGCAAAAATTAAAGAAGAGGTTATCCCAATCTACCAACCTCCCAGACGATTTACTAAAGTCAGATAATAATACTGATATAGAATCTGTTGACATGGACATTGGGTCAGATGCTGAGGAGAAGACTAAAGATAATTTAGAAGGTAGTGCCAAAACGAATACTATAAATGAGCAGAACATGCTAGAATTAAACAAAGCTTCGGAAAAAGACATTCCTGCAACAAAGGTTCCAGATGTAGATGAATTAGAGGATGATGAAGACTTGTTGCGTGCTAAACTGCTTACTTCTCTCAGCAAAAATTTACCTAATTTGGTAAATCCTAAAGTAGTTGAATCCATTGAAAGCATAAAAGACACAAGACCTATTTCACCTAAGGCACCCCAGCCACCTGCTGTACCAGTAAAACCTGCAATAATTCCAGAAGAGAAGCGATTAATAATCGCCGTCGGCGAATCGGATTCTGAAGAAGACCATGAAGCAACTAAAAATTTAACTAAAATGCATTTGAAATTGTCAGAGCAGATTGATTTTCAGCAGAAGTTAGACATATTTTTGAAGAGTACTAGAATGGAAGTTGAAAATGCGAAGCTCCCTGATGTTGTACAGCAGCCCGACCCACCAAAGAAAAACGAAAAATTTGTTGCCAAGGTCTGCAGAATTCTTCTCGTATCTATATTTATCGTTTTCTCCAACTTTGTTATTTTTTTCAGACATTTTAAGGTTGATATTTCTTTTAGGCTGTAAAACATTTGCCCAAGTCAGAGCAAATTGAGTACAAAAACCTAGTGAAAAGAATGGCAGAATTAGAAAAAATAAAACAAGCTCGGCAAACAACAATTAATTTAAGTAAAAATGTCTCTGTACCACTGAAAGATACATTAAAGCCACGAAATTTTACTGTTGATTCTTCAAAACTATCTGCTATCAATAATTTGGAAGAAAAGATACAGATGTCAAGGTATTTCTTATTTCTGCAACTTTTTTTTATTTATTATTTTTCTTTCGAACTTTTGCAGTACCATAATTATGGTAAAAACAATTGTTTTACAGAAAAAATATTGCCGAGGAATCTGCCAAGATGTTAAAATTGAAAGAAGAGGGGATAAAGTTATCCCAAAAATATAAAATTGTTGCCACAGAGCTTCGTAATATCAAGACTGCTATTGCATTGAATAAGAAACAGACTAGATCCGTACAAAGCTGTTTGACTAAAATAAGGTTGCACCATCAAATGTTATTGAAAAGGTATTTTTGTTATTTTCCTTATTTTAGCCACAATATGGGTTGCCTTAGTTATTTTCCTTCTTGACTCTATTTATTTGTTTTATTATTTACTATATTAGTCACTTCATTGGGAACTGTTAACACAATTTATTTATTAGTGTAACTAAACTGGTTGCTTCTTCTTTTAAAACTTTATTTTTCAGCTCAATGAATTCAGCACATTCCAAAATCAATGGCACAACGCCCTTAAATAAAGTGATTCCAAGATTACAAAAAGAAAACAATCCAGCAAAAGAAGAACACAAAACTCCACCTGCTGTCAACAGAAGTGTCAAAATCGTTGCAAAAGAAAATAATTTGGCTAGAGAAGAACCTAGAAATATAATAGCACAAAAACTTGTAAAAGAAAATAATAATCAGGGTAAAGAAGAACCTATAAATCCCGTAGTTCATAAGTCTGTTGCAGAGGGCAATCTGGCTAGTGAACCCGAAATTCCTTTATCACATAATCTTGCTGGAGTTGCCAGTCAAGAACCACTAGTGAAACCGCCTCCAATATTATCAATAAGGCTTGATGTCACTAGTAATAAAAAAGTTGTTAAAATGACAGGCGATAAAATTGATGGTAAAGAGAAAAATATGTTGGATGTGGAAAAGAGCAATAGGAATGAGGATTTACTAGAAAACAAAGGGCTATCTAGCCATCCAATTGTGGAGAAGGGCGGGGGGAAAGTCGCTACAGCGCCGCTTCACAGAAGACTTGAGAACGATGATTACAGATCACCTCTGGAAGCTTTTGGGATTTCAACGTGAGTTATGCTTGGGGACATGTAGTACCTATTATCCTGCTTTCTTACTAAACCTGCATTCATAAAGGTCATACTGATAGCGATCTTTCATTTGTGGATGAATTAAAATATTGTAGTCTTACAAAAATACAAATCTATTTATTTTTGTAATCTCACTTGAGCCACCTTGATGGAAACCAGATTTTGATACAGTTGACATTTAAATGTGATTAATTTACAGCAGATTTTCTTGTCAATAATTATCATAGAATAATTCAAATGATAGCAATAAGAGCAAGTATATTAAAAAAAAAAAGTTGATGATTATTCTCTGTTATATTTTATCAATAGTTATGAATATTACAATGCTGCATTTGAAGGTTGCATTGATAAGTTTTAATACGTTGCAAACTTGAAATGCTTGTGGAAGATAAAAGTGTAAATACCAACCTTAATAACTTCTGTTTCAACTGGTTCCATGAATAATTCAAGTTTCATTCGTATTTCTTATTTTGTTACTATGTACTACTCTTTTTTGTTTTGTTGGTTGGGTTGTTTTGATGTTTACTAATAATATTATGTGAAAGGTTTGGGTTGGGTTGTCAGGAGGTTGTTATATTATAATACGTAAAAGTACCATAACTATCTGAGTGTACAAAATGAAGACGGACGGGCGTTTTTTGGCGACTGTCTTTATGTAAACATTGACGGTTAAAAAGTGCTGCTTCTCAGCCTAATTTGAATATATAAAAGTTTAAAACCCTACAACTGAAATTTCAAACCGTTGAATATAATACCATCTCTCCATCGATATACCAGTTGATTGTTTAAAAACCTCCTCCTTTTCAGTTGGGAGGGCGACCCGAACGCGATCCTCTGCCCCTTCGAAGTGGGCGGCGACTGCAAAGATGCCGACTGCATTTACCTCCACACCCAGCCCCGTTCCACTTGACATAATCCCCACATTCACTCTTATCCGCCTACACACAGTTACACTTCAGAAACCTATCCCATCCCAAACTCCCAACGAAGGAAAAGGCGGCTACAGCGATGTGTAAAGTATACATCTCTTTTTAGCTAATCTATTTATTTTGTAGCTTTTATTTATCTTTTATGCATTTTGATCGAATTCCGATTTTTATATTTATCTTTTTCATTTCGTATTTATGTAAAATTCATTTTAAAAACCCAGAAATGCATGTACCTAGTAAGTTTATTCATAATCCAATAGGGTTTCTATTTTCTAGTTATCGTTCGTATCAATGATTTATTTGCGTTTCAATCAACTAATCAGTCTTATCTCTTATCATACTGACGATATTTTTCGTAACGGTTACGTAAACGTTATTTTTGATCTAAATGTTTTTCCATTATGAGTTGGCGATTATGTGTACCTACCTACTTAAAGTTTATTTGTAATAACTTTGTTTTTTCTGTGACTTACGGAAAGCAACAAATATCCTCATTCAAGGCTTCATGAGATCCGTTGAGGAGCTTATTTGCTATGATTCCAAAACTCATAGAACGAAACTGGCTTGATATACTTTAGGTAGAATAACCAGTCCAAATGTTATCTCTAACCATTTACAAACACCTGAATTAACTATTTGTTTGTCTCCCTTTTGTGTACTCAACAGTGTGATGTCTTTCACAGTAATCAGTTATTTCCTAGTTATTGTTTTAGTACATTCCACCACTTAATAATTGAAACATGTCCGCATGTCTTCCCGCAGTATTGAGGTGACGGCCATATTAAAATAGTTTTTGTTACTCTGGCTCACATTAACATTGTGTAATGCAATTTTAGTTGGCGATTGCCTGCGTGCCTGCGTCTCAGCAATGGTGGTAAGTTTCGAGTAACTTTCTAATAGTGCATTATTGTAGTGCTCTGGACTCAATACGACAACACTACGGGACTCCGAAGAACTGGTAAAGTGTTTTGTGTTACGTTAAATATAAAAACTTTATACTATCTTTATTTTCTATTATTGATCTTTAAAACATTGTACACATGTAAAAAGTTAATATTAATAAATGATAATTTAAAATCTTGTACACTCGACTTTTATTTCTACAATCAAACACCATTTCATCTTACAAATAGACATTTTATTCAGACATTGTAAAGAAAATAAAAAGTAATATACCTCTTCACACAGATACATACACTTAGATAAAATATTATGTACGTATATTTTTGTTTATTTTTGGAATAAAATTCGATATAATTCAAAACCCTTGAACGGAGGCCATTCTATTGAATGACTACGTACTAATAAGTATTTATTTATATATCTAGTTTTGTGACAGAATAACTGTGGGCACACGTGTAAGACAGTACAGAAGATAGAAATAGTCGTATTCATAAACATCACCTATTGGACAATGATATTAAAATTTATTTAAAAAAATTAACATTCTTATATAAAATTCTATAAATTCATAAGATTTTGTTTGGTGTTCCAAAAGCTCAATATATTTATTCACTTCGAAAATATGTAGGTCTGTTATATTTTATAAAGTTTAACAAGATAAATATTTCTACTAATATTATTTTGTTGATATAATTTTATATAATATCAGGTGGAAGTAAGAGCCCACAGTTTAGACTGGACAGTATAGGAAGGCAGGGAGTGTAATACAAGTATAAGTCTTGATAAAGGGGATAGGTATTACACTTATTTATAACTTCCTCTGTGAGACAGACATACCTTCGCTCACGAGACTTCTCGCTAGTTTATCAGAGAGCGATAAAGCTAACAAGTATTTATTTCCCTACATTCAGTGCTCCGTGTAACGAAACTTCATATCAATAACGTTTTATATCAATGACTAGTGACATATATAAGTAGATATATCTATTGCAAGATTCGAAACACGAATTAGTGAAGCTACAATCTATTGAATATCAGACACATTTTGCTTCTAAACAGTGATAAAATATGATAGTATTTTGTTCTGTTCCTTTGAGCAAACTTAGGCTCTTCGGCGAAGTATACATTAGTTAACAAGTTAATGTAGATTAGGCATGCTGTTACAGTGAAATGACTACAAGAGTTGATACAGACATGTAACACAGAAATGGAATAGCAGTGACGTCATGGGAGTAATAAGTGAAGGCAAAGGTGTACCTATCATTAACATCAATATTCAAGGGCCACCTGGACAATACTTGACATTGCAGCTAAACTTTAGTATGCCTGACCGTCCCGAGTCGTTATACTACAACTCGAACGCAATATCTAGGCCGGTATTTTCTATTTTCTAAATCGGAATGCACTCTTGTACAAGAAATCCATCAACACATATTTTTAATGTGGCCTTGGTCTTCAAAATACCCACAACGTCACTGCATCAACTAGACAACAGTGAACAGTATCTACAGAAGTATTAGTATTGTGTTCGGTCCGGGATAAACTAGACGAGTTTAGTCCTGCGTGGATCTAAATGAACGTGGCTAGAAAGTGACCTTAAATGAAAAATGGAATACTTTCTTGATAAGCAGTGCCGCCGTCTATCAAACAATGAAAACGTTCATACATCAAGTTCTGTTTGCGTTTACTTAATTTTTAATTTATGATTTTGTGAATACCAATATAAAGTTGATATTTGATTAATATTTTATTCCTGAAGAGCCTGCTGTCAAACTAGACCTCGCCTGATGGTAAGCGCGGGGGGTTATTCCCAGTTGTCGCCACTGGTGACGCCACCACTGGCGACAAATGGGAATATTTTTCAAAAAAAGTCCCAGTTGTCACCAGTGGTGGCGCCACCAGTGGCGACAACTGGGAATGGCCATTCTTCTAGTTCCCAGTTGTCACCAGTGGCGACAGATGGGAAATATAAAGTGATACGCCTCCGGTGGGGGCGATGCTAGAGCTGAATTATAGTGATGGGGTTTCATTATTGTATCACTAACGAAGTTTTAAATAGGTATATTTTATATTTTCTTAAATAAAACTTTTACACGTTACTTGGGAAGATATATATTTTTATAAATCACAATATTTGTATTCATTGAGATTAAAACTGCACAAGTACAGTTTCCAGTACTACAACTATTACAGATCGTATAATTATTTTACTTAAAACTATATTATTAGGTTCTTATCACAGATTAATCAACGTATGGCATTATGTAGTTCTTAGGTTATTTTTATAAAACAGACTTGTATATATTAACCACAATAATTGACGTTTATAATTTTCTAAATCTACAGGTATTATGTTACTCATTAATTTACTGCGATGTCTATCACAGATATGTACATATTCATTACTATTTAGTTTGTGATAAGAACCTAATAATATAGTTTTAAGTAAAATAATTATACGATCTGTAATAGTTGTAGTACTGGAAACTGTACTTGTGCAGTTTTAATCTCAATGAATACAAATATTGTGATTTATAAAAATATATATCTTCCCAAGTAACGTGTAAAAGTTTTATTTAAGAAAATATAAAATATACCTATTTAAAACTTCGTTAGTGATACAATAATGAAACCCCATCACTATAATTCAGCTCTAGCATCGCCCCCACCGGAGGCGTATCACTTTATATTTCCCATCTGTCGCCACTGGTGACAACTGGGAACTAGAAGAATGGCCATTCCCAGTTGTCGCCACTGGTGGCGCCACCACTGGTGACAACTGGGACTTTTTTTGAAAAATATTCCCATTTGTCGCCAGTGGTGGCGTCACCAGTGGCGACAACTGGGAATAACCCCATGGCAGCAATCGGTCAAGAGGACTATATGTAATCGAAGATTTTTTCGTAGTACAGTCGCCGTCAGATAGATAGGTATATTGTAGCATACCTAAGTAGGTACAAGGTGACCAAATACTTCTGAACAATTTAAAAAGATCAATAAGTTCTATACATTATAAGTTACCATTAATATCTGAACATTCATTACTTCATTAATATCTGAGCAGATGCATGTCAATAATTTATGTGAGTGTGGATTGACAGCTCCTTTTTTTTAGTTATATTTCTACAAAATCAAATAAAAAAATTAGGAAATAATTGTGAAAACTTCATGGTCAAGATAAAAAAACTAGAACAGTCATTCTGCTAATCTGGGAAAATACTAACTCTTGTCTCAAAATATACCTACTAGATATATCCTTACTAATATTATAAATGCGCTTTCACGCCAAAACTACTGAACCGATTTAAATGAAATTTGGTACACAGATAGTCTAGAGCCTGAGAAAGGACATAGGCCATACTTTTTAATGCAAAAAAGGGTTGTAAGGGGTTGGCAGGGGGGATGAAAAGTTGTATGGAAGTATCGTCATTTTTAGAGCTGGAAGCTTTAAACTTATTTTTAGGCTGTTGATTTGCGCGCGAAGGAAAGGCAAGGACTTCGTCCCAACCGCCGCTACAGGAGAAGACGCCCCGGGCGTCGGGAGTCGCAGGGCGATCCCCGGCCACCGTAGGCGCGGGCCTGCGGACGGCGAGCGTTGGGTGGCTCGCTGTCCGATCATTTCCAGGCCCGGGTCGATGGCGCGTTGTATTCCACGCGCGCCTCAAAGAGATGTCAGCATAGAAGATGGGGCCCGCTAGGGCCAGAGCCTGCCAGGGTAGCGGAATTTGTTCGAAAGAGTCACCGCGGACCTGGAACGCAAAGGGCTTTAGAAGGAACACGGATGGGTTTTAGTCAGTAAGAGTCCGACACGCCCTTCCGCTCCACCCAGAGCGGAAGAAGTCATTTGATGATTTCCCATCCTTAAAAAAAAAGGCTGTTGATTCGATATAAATAAATATGACATTCAAAGTTTGTAAAATTTTTACCCTCAAGGGTGTAAAATAACAAAAGGGGATGAAAGTTTGTATGGAAATATGTAAGGTTTATGTGAATGTTTTATAAGTTTGCAACAAGAGACAAAATATTAGAGCTATTCTGATGTAACATTTACGGAGTCATTACAAAATGTGATTAGAAACTTGCCTAGCACCGCGCCGTACCTACACAATGAGCGCTGTGCAGTCGCGCGGGGGGGATGTCTTTTTTGTAAAATAATTTACCTTAATAATTAAAAATGCTACCCAATGATTGTGACGAAAAAAAAATTGGTTGTCTGTAAAATCGGTTTACGGACGATAGTTTAACGTGACAATGTCATAACAAAACATTGATGAAATTATCGTAACGTTACAATGAGCGTAACGTTACAATGAGTCAACCTTTTTCAAAAATTACGAAGATAAAACGCATCAAAGATAAGGAGTGGGGGCTTGTAACGTCACTTTCCAGTAAAAAGTGTACTGGTAAGTGACGTCACACGAGTTTTCAACGCACTGTATCGTCTTCATTTTTGTTTAAGTGAAAAAAGAAAAAATAAGTTTCCAAAATTCAAGAAGTTCCTTACCTATATGGTATAAGGAACTTCTTGAAGATACTTTCATTGAATTCATTCGTCCACTTATTTCTACAAGATCACCAGGGCCATTTTTACACATCCACCCCCAGAAACAAATCGTAATATGGCCACTCCGACGATGTGTTCAGATATTTTTAGTTAGTTGTGTGTATAGAAAAATATTTGGAAAGCAACTACTCAGATGAATGAAGTAATATTTGTGAATAAGTACTACAAAGATACCTAAAGCATCCTTCCCCTCCTGTGGCGGCAACAGATTCCTCGCCTTCAGTACCACGACGGTGAGTCGCTCAGCCGACGGCAGGTAAGACAGAGACAGCAACAGCTCCTGCAGCTCTTCGGGCGGGCGGCGCTCTCGGGAGAGTTCGGCCCACACTTCGGCTCCTCCCGCCACCTCCACGCGGGACAGGGGCACCTTGGCAGAGCCCATCACTTCGTTGCGAGAGAACCTGGAATTGAATGTACGAACAGTTTATATCCAGTTAGGGACGTTTTAGTGTCCCTTATATCAAAAGAAACGAATGCACATGACATATTTTTTATTTTCATTTTTCAGTTCAGTTGTTTAAAAATAGGTATCCGTTTTTGAGTTGTTGAATGCGGTGGCAGCACAGATGTGTCAATGTCACGTATTTTTTATTTTTTATTTACATGTTTTTACGTACGTTTCGAATTTGTAACGCTAGATGGCACAGTCTACGCCATGGACGTTCCCATAAAGGGAGCGTGCAGGAACTATAGGTGGCAGCACAGAAGTGTCAATGTCTAGATTTTTATAAATACAGATAAATAAACATATGTTTAAGCGAAAGTGTGTCTGTCTGTCTGTCTGTTACCTCTTCATGCTTAAACCGCTGAACCGATTTAGATGAAATTTGGTATTGGGATAGTACCTATAGAGAGTCCTAGGAAAGGACAGGGTAGTTTTTATCCTAGAAATTATCCTTTTAGGGGGTGGAAGTTTGTATGGAAGTCCGTCATTATTGAAGATAAAACTACGAACCTTTGTATTTAGGCATTTGATAAAAATAAACAAACATAAATATGTTCAAGCGTTTTTGAAAATGAGTATCTTAAAAATAAAAATGGCTGTCCAAAGTAACTAGTCCACGCGGGCAAAAGCTAGTTTTGTTATATTTTATAAAGAGAAGACCAAACCAGGTCTAGTACCTACCTGTCTGTAGTAGTTTTTCGGTGACATCGTGAGAAAAGATGGGCATTAACTAGAACTAAGTACTTAACACCTTAACCAGAACTAGGTTACTGGCAAGGTCGAAGCCAAGCATCTGAGGTTGAACACAAAATTTGGGTGTTAAAGTTTTTCACAATGCCAAGGAGGCGCATAGGGCGAAGAATCTTCAAGAAAATGACGTCTTTACTCTTACGTCGGGGAAATCACGACCCTCAGTAGGTAACGTAATACGACGGTCGACACGAGGAGGTTAAGGGACCAAGAGCTTTTTGTAATTAGGTAGATGCCTCAAGACTAAAACGTGAGTGCTTTGGCAACATATAGGTAGGTAGGTACCTATATTTTTTTAGCTATGTGTTTAGTTTTTTAATGTTATCTTTACCTGTCATAATCGAAGACCTGAAGCAACAAAGTCTTGTCGGTCAGCTCATCATGCGACACGGGGAACTTGAAGTGCTGGTCGAAGAACGGGTTGGCCTCGTTCCGATGCACCGGTGTCTGACGCACCCGAGTGTCCACCTCGGGGAGTAGGGTGACGCGCACGTAGGGGTCGTTGAAACCCCCGGCTTCATAGCCTGCAAGGTCGTGAGCTGGAATTTGGAGGAGGGTTTAAATTAGTTCTTCATCAATCGATCGCCTCAACGCCTAACCTCTCCCAACCACTTTGGGGTCAGCTTCCAGTCTAAGCGGGTGTAGCTGAGCCTAAAATATTTAGTATTTAGGTACATGGAGCGAATGCCTATCTGACAGCTACAATCCAGTAACTGGGTAAAACGTTATCCCATAGCAAGACTGGTGTCAGAGTTTCTGGCTTCTGACTATCCGTAACGACTGTCAAAGATCTACAAATGACGACACGGCCAGGCTGGTTGTTTGTGTATGTGAGCTTAACGTGCTATTGATGTTAATATTACTTAGCCCTTCATTTTATATTAAAGGTAAACTGGGTTGTCAATTAATTAATTAAGAATTAGTTAATTAACATGGTAAGTAAACAAAAGGTAGGTACGGGCGAAAACGTGAAAAGTTTTCGTAGCAAAATGCTACGGGAAGCTTGTTTTCGTAGCAAAATGGTACGGGAAGCACATTTTTGTAGCAAAATGCTACGAGAAGCACGGTTTCGTAGCAAAATGCTACGAGAAGCACGGTTTCGTAGCAAAATGCTACGGGAAACACGTTTGCGTAGCAAAATGCTGCGGGAAATTCCAACACAAAATTTTCACGTGGTAAATGTAGGTAGGTAGATAGTTGCAAAGCTTGCGAGCCTGTGCAAATAGACCAAAACCCTTTTGCCGTCTAAATACCTATTAGGTTCCCGAAGGAGACGATTAAGCCCGGTCCGGTTCTACAAATCCAGTGTAAAAATAACTTGTTTTATTTCCAGAACCCGGTTGTTATAATAGATCCAAAATGGAAAACATTGTTATAAAGTTCACCTTGGCTAGAAGTTATAAATAGATCCATCACTAATGACATTTTCTGTTAGTTTATTTTGGTGACATGTTTAAACAAGCTGTACTTAATGGGCAAGTTTGTTGGACGAAGGTGACCAAAAATACGATACTTGACGATTAAAAAATATGAAGGCAATTGTGACAAATCCCTAAGGAGCTCAAGCCTTAACCTATGTACAAATAAGGGTAGGTACTAGGTATAACTAAGTAGTAGATACCCATGTGGGATTGTGGGTGTTCCACTTTCTCCACGCAGTTCCTCAACTAACTAAGCTTGATGTACATACATACCATAAAACATTTCTGTATATCCTATGTACAGTCAACAAAGCTATTTGGCAAAAATATTAATTTTTCCACTGCACTGCCAATATTTATTTCTAATGTGTGCATTATAACTTTTTAAGCTTATGGCATACTACGAGTGTGGTGTACAATAATTGTCTACTCAGCACACTCACTCCTTGTTTAAAAGTAGTTGCAAGTTAGCTGCCTGCATACCAAATAGCTTTGTTGACTGTACCTAGATTTTGTGCACGACTGTTGATGCTGAAAATAAAACAGGCATCAAAATCTCTCCATTCAGTTAATGAAAATCTGAATTTTGAGTTTGTGACGTCTTCTGCAGAAAACTATTGAAAAACTTCCCTACCTATTAAAGACATTTCCAACGTTCTCTTTGCTTCAATAACGTTATAAGTCCGACAGTTCATTTGTTTTTTTGACGTTTTTTGAATAAATAAAATCGGTCACGGCGGTTTTGCTTCCATAACGTGATTAATCCGACAGTAAATATTTTTTTTGACGCTTTTTGGAAAAATTAAATCGATCACGGCGGTTTCCGTTATCAAATAAAAAAAATACTAACAATAATCAATAATAATAATAATCAATAACTTAAGAAAATGGGTGCAATAAAAGAGCCTTCCTAAATGACAAAATCTGTTCGCAATCAATTGACACGACTGTCTGCTTTATCTTACAATTACGTAGGTGCCGCTTGGGCCGAGTTAGATCATTCTAAGGGGTCTGTAGTAGGAACAAGTACAAACGAAATAAATAGCGGCTGTAAAACACACTTAGTCACTTAGTCTCAGTCACATATGTTTACAACCTGTGTCTGAGCCACCGTTAAGTAAGACACGTTTATAATGTTATCCATACCTTCAATGAGATGCACTTCCAAATCCGACCGATCGAAGTCATACTTCAAGCGCAGATGGATCCTTCCAAGCGATGGGCCAGCTCCTTCTAGCTCAATCACCAGTGGGGCCTCTCGCTTGGTGTACAGGTCCGGTTGCAGGGCCCCCAGGGAGCTGATGGTGGCGCTGGCCCCAGGACTTAGGGGCCCGACGCCGCTGCTGCTTTCTACCAGGGAGTTGCTGCGATCTATCCGTCTGGAAAAGAGAAATAAATGGTGAGCTTGGAATCTAAATGGCTTGTCTTTGAGACAAATTTCAAATACAGTCCAGGGAGGAGTTTGGGATTAACTATAGGCGACCGAGCTTTAGCGTCAGGTCATTATGAGAACTTTACCAAAGGGAATGTGCTCCTAGGATAAAAAGTATTCTATATCATATTCTAGGAGATGTTCTACCCGAGTGTCAAGTTTCCTCCAAAACCGTTTAACCGTTAAGATATGGAGATGTAACAAACAGACAGACAGAAATGTAGGTAGATAGACAGTCGAGTAACTTTCGCGTCAATATTTCCTACAGTTTATAAATCGCTTATCAGGTAGGAAAAGAAACCCTTCCTCGTCCTTACTGCTATCGCGAAAAAAAAGATGTTAATAGCCTTTTAAATATAGCTGTAAACTTAATGAGCAGGAAACAGCGTCATCAAGACCGTTGCACAACTCACAGGTAACTTTAACCGTATCAGATGTCAAGATAGCGGTTTCTAAACTAGGCTAGCCCGGGTGTTACCTAGTTTCACAGAGTAATTATACCGTCGGACCAACATCCTATTAAATAATCCGTGCCTGGATCTCGGTAAGTGGAGCTTTGACACTTGTGATTTGATGTTGCTTTGCGGTATATATGTCGTGGCCATATTATAGAATTGGCCATTTCATGATGTGGCCGAAAATTTCATGAAATGGTTCTATTCATGATTACTAATGTTTGATATCATTAAACGCTGAGTTATCATTGATCTGGCCAGACCATATCACGATGTGGGCAGTGTATATTTTCCATTTTATGAAATAGAACCATTGCATGAAATGGTCGACCACATCATGAAGTGATCAATTCTATGATCTGGCTACGACATATACAAAGCGACTTAAAAAAGTTGAAGGAGGTTCTCAATACGACTGGATGTTGCATATGTTGTTTGTGTTCAGCGATATCTTCATCAATTGTCAACTAAGATTTTATTATTATTTTCTTTTGTTTTACACTACGTTTTATTGTCGCACTCGAAGAATTTTTAACTTCTGAGATTAGCCATCATTTGGTAATTTATATATTTTAGAGTTTGACAATCGTAACGGGTAGACAGAAGCCTGGAAATCTGACTACTTAAGAGACAACGGCATATGGACATGAGTCGTCACGTAATGGGAGCAAGAAAATGGGGGTCGTCGCCGAGGGAGGTCTTGAAAACGCTGGCTTGTTGAGACGGCAAAACACCGGGAGGAGAGAAACGCCACAGGGAGGACTTTACAGCAGTAGGATAACATACATAGGTTGAAAAACCAAATCGCGTAGCAAAATTAAAAAAAAAAAAAAACAAAATCTCTGTAATGTCAAAATGTAGCGACATAGGTAAGGAAAAAGAACATTGAAAGCTACATTAACACGCCGAACAGCGCATTTACCAAAATAAATCATATAATACTCTTTGTTATAAAATCCTATGAGTATAATGGAAGCAACGGTAGGTAATGGGGAGCAGATACGTTGATGTTAAGCGCCTTACGGCAACATGTGATTGTTGAGGGGATGTATGAAGGTAAATACTATTAGGTAGATTTCTAAGTAGCTTGTGAGGAGGTATGGAGTACACTAGCACTTCGCCCGCGACTACGTCTGCGCAGATTTAGTACAAACAATTTTTCAACTTTACTCGCCCTTTTTACGGTTGAATTAAAAAAAAATCCTTCTTAGTGTTCAACAACGTCATAAAGGGACGCCTTGTGCAAAACTGCATGTTCCTAGGTCATGTAGTTTCGGCTGTGAGTGAATATTGTTAGTCAGTCAGTTTCTCTTATATTATAAATATGTAGGTACTCGTAAACATCATTAAACAGAATAAACGCAATACCTGAAAAGGGTTAATCGTACTCATCATAATGAACAACTTTTACTATGGGACCAACATCGAAATCGCAAAAAATCAGCTGTTCAGTACATAGTGTGTTAAACGGGTGTAAATTTATTTTAGTAGATTTTTTTTTTCGCGGTTTCGCGGTTTATTTCAAAGTAAAAGTTGTTCATAATGATTAGTACAATGACCCCTTTTAAGGTATTGCGTTTATTCTGTTACATGTTGTATATGTAGATTAGGTTCCATTCCTAAGTAAGTAGTTATGAATTCAATACGGTGCACTGACATTCTATTCTATTCTAGAAAGATAGGTAAGTATAATAAAATGGTTCTTTCTTAGCTTGGATTGTTAGCCTTAGCGTGTTTTATTGAGTTATGTATCTCTGTAGGTAAAACTTGACAGCTTTGAGTAAATTGACCGTTAGGAATTAAAATGACCTATTTATGACTGACCTTCAAATTGGTTCTCCGGGCCCTTTTTTTCGAGTCGATTGACTCAAATTTAATTTGTACGACCTGTACTTACTGCCCTTTGGGATGGTTTAAGAATTTTATAGATATTTTTTTTATTTGTCCAGATTATCTTTAAATACTTCTACCTTAAATCCTTTCCTTACCGAGTGTAATCTTCAAACTGCCTATCCACTGCCTGTCCTAAGCATAACACACTTTAATTATTAGATAACCATTATTTCCCTTCAACAAAATGCTGTATGAATAGGACGGGTTATACCTACTCTTTGATTACCACGCCGCACAGTGGATCGTCCCCATACAAGAGGTAGGACATAGAATTAAAAATTGAAAAAGTACTTAATTGAAAAAAATTAAATATGCAGTTGCATTACTCTATTAAGGTACTACAAAAAATGTTACTACGATTTTTTTATTCGACCAGTACTTTATGAGCAATTCGATGAAAACTGTTATTTTTGTATGGAAATGGGCACAAAAATGTCTGTATCTCATGATTCCCTCCTTGTTTCGATTTGCGGTTTTCACTACTGTTGTTTACCCATTTTATGCCACATTTTCTTCAAGGACACATGGTGCCCCCAAAGACCCCCTTCCGAGTTATTTTGCTTTTAGTATCTATACTTTTTATTTTATAACTGATGAAATGGAGGTACATTAAGTATATTTATTACTGAGAATAAGTCATCCCTAAGTAGTTCCTTAAATAACAGGTGCATTTGTGATTACTTTAATGACTTATGAACGCTTCTGTTGCCATACAACAAAAGCGTTAATGAGTCATTAAGTAAAGATTACCAGTACTTGCTTAATCTAATTAGTTATTGTAATTACTATGTTAACAGCCCTTAATCTCTGCATTGTGATTGGCTAATGTCATCATTAGCTTAGTAATTGGTTGAGTCGCATTTACAATAACAAGTCGAAAAGAAAAAGAGTTTTATGATCAATAAGAAAATATGTAGGTATAAATATATTTTTTATTTATATAATACACTGTAAAACAAATAATTTAAAAATAACACAACTATGTACCTACCTATAAATAAATTAAAATAAAAAAGAAAATAACTACATATAAGACAAACTAAAAAAATAAACAACTACTAAGAACTAAATTGTAATAGGAAATTAATTAATTAACACTACCATTTAGTTACTAACAATAAAAGAAAAGAAAGAAAGAAAGAAAAAAAAACATTTATTGGCATAACACAAAACAAAAAAAGAACAGAATAAAAAAAATACACAAAAACAAGAAATTAACAAACAACCTGCTTGTTAATAATAATATTAGGTAGGTACTATACTACTATAAGACTTAAACTATATTTTCTTCATCTTCATCAATAACTACATCATGATCATTATTATCGTCATCATCTTCTTCAACGTCACTACATGCAGCAATTGTATCAGTTGAAACGTCAATGAACTCCAATTCACTCTGATCACGTATGAGTAAATCGTCTAGTTCTCTAAATGAAGACTTTTTTGCTTTATTTGTCATCTTCGGTCGTAAGCTGGTGAGAAGAGGATCGGAAGATAATAGCAGATTATGAAGAATGTCTTCATTAGTGGCGATGCTACTATGCTTTCGTGTATGACATTCTCGAAATTTACGAAAATCCTTGTTTCTTGCTTCAGATGCTTCTTCAGACAAAAAACCTATAGGCACAACTGATAAGTGGTCCACTATCTGTGATCCATGAATTAGCAATTTGTGTAAACTTGTTGGCATGTTATACCATGGATATAATTCCACGAATAAATTTGCTGTTTCATCACAATATAATTTAAATTTTTGAAGTTGAATTTTTTCGCCTGAGGAAATGCATTGCAAAATAACGGCGAGTCTTCTAATTAAATTAACGTCTAATTTAGTAATTTCCGCAGTCGTTTCAGGGTTTGCAAAAAACCTTCTTGCAGCATTTCCAGTGTTTGTATTGCCACTACCCTGCACAACAACATCTAGAAGTAAGCCTGTGCTTCTTCGGAAAGCTTCTTGAATGGCTTCTTTCTTATCTTTAACTTTTTTTTTATTTTCGTCACCTCTTGCTTGCCATGATTTTATGTCCATTCTGTAGGCAATGTGTAATAAACACTCCATAGACCGAATCCAAGCATGCAATGAACTAAATCCATGCTTGTATAAATCTGTATTCACGGGTTTAGCTCTCACTTCTTCCAAGTTATTCATTTCGCTTGGGCGAGCTTTGCACAAATCACACACTGCTGCCGATGTACCAGATATGATTGAATGCATAATACCATCATTGAATGCATTACCATCAATCATGGTTAGCCACAGATTGTGCGTAACAGTAGCATTGCCGGAATCAGTCGGCTTTCGTTCACGAATCTCGGTCTCAAATATTTCCATTTCAGCCTTAACATTCGCTTCCGTTTCTTTCATAAATGTAAATGAAATCGGGCGACAATATGTGGTTGACGATGGCCGATCATTCTGCCACACTATACTTCCACTAGAAGTCACTAACTTAAGCGGTACAAGACTTGCCATAAATACACTGGATAAGTCTTGTTCACTTGTTGTTGTCCTTTGATGGTAAATGCTTTGACTTGAAGCTCCATCAAAACCCCATTTACTGTGAAGCACAAGTTGTTCACCAGCATCAAAATTTGATTCAAGTGAATCGATCAACCTCCTAACTGTGAGATCAAGGAGGGCTTGGATCCGTATCTTTGCGGAAGTTTCAGTCACAGTTATGTCTTCTTTTGCCGGGTAGCATTTAAGCTTTTCTTTAACTAACAAGTAGTAGCTTGGGTATTTCGCATGACCTTCTTTCAAACTAAAGTCCCGAAGTGTGATGTAACGCCACTTGGATAACTGCAAGTAAACGTAAAGAGCAAGTGCTTTGTGAGTAGGAACTTCACGAAGCGAAGGATTCTGCTTAGTTTCCAGGACATTTAAAACTGTTGAGACGTGTTCAGGATTTTCCAGCAAATTTTTCATAATTCTGGCCATATCATTTTTTCCGGCAGACTTAAGTATACTTTCAACAGAATGCAAAAGCTCATCTGGACGACTGCAACTAGCAACATTGTCATCAACACGTCTTCTTTTGTGTCTACTCGATAAATCTTCAAAGCGTTTGCGAGGAGATGTATATGTTGAAGTTGATGCATCTGATTTTGATGGACTGACTACCTCTTCTGCCTCATTTTCGTTTGCTTCTTCAGTGGCTACAACATTTTCTTTAAAGCAATCTGGCCATACGATATCGGAATTTAACCACTCTCCGTTCTTGTTAATGAACCTATCGACTGTCCTTCTTGATTGCACCCATTTGGTGTAAACCCGATAGCAAAATCGTCGACACCAGTTCTTGAGATCCGTCACATCACTTTCACTTAACTGGACGTTAGTATTCGACTTCAATGTGTTAAATAAATTGTCATAGTCACGAAGATCTTTATGATTACGAAGAGCAACGTAAAGATCTAGATAAGTAGAAAACCCACGGAAAGCCATAATGACAACACTTGGTAGAAGTTATAATTACAACTGAATTACATTTGCTAAACACACTCAAATATATAGGGCAGCAAGTATGCAACTAGCAATGTATTTGATAAGCTAATGATGACATTAGCCAATCACAATGTAGAGATTAAGGGCTGTTAACATAGTAATTACAATAACTAATTAGATTAAGCAAGTACTGGTAATCTTTACTTAATGACTCATTAACGCTTTTGTTGTATGGCAACAGAAGCGTTCATAAGTCATTAAAGTAATCACAAATGCACCTGTTATTTAAGGAACTACTTAGGGATGACTTATTCTCAGTAATAAATATACTTAATGTACCTCCATTTCATCAGTTATAAAATAAAAAGTATAGATACTAAAAGCAAAATATCTCGGAAGGGGGTCTCTGGGGGCACCATGTGTCCTTGAAGAAAATGTGGCATAAAATGGGTAAACAACAGTAGTGAAAACCGCAAATCGAAACAAGGAGGGAATCATGAGATACAGACATTTTTGTGCCCATTTCCATACAAAAATAACAGTTTTCATCGAATTGCTCATAAAGTACTGGTCGAATAAAAAAATCGTAGTAACATTTTTTGTAGTACCTTAATAGAGTAATGCAACTGCATATTTAATTTTTTTCAATTAAATACTTTTTCAATTTTTAATTCTATGTCCTACCTCTTGTATGGGGACGATCCACTGTGCGCCGTATTCAATTTCGAGGAACTTCATAAGCGATCCAATAAAATAACATCTCCGTACACACCGTTCGAGGTAAAGGGGCGTCCACAACGCACATATGGGAACGCACGAAGTGAGTTTTACAAAGTTAGCTCGCGACTAGGGTTGCGATCACTAAAATTACCGACGCCGGACAAAATCTTAAAAAACCCCGGACATTTTGGTGAAATTTAATATTTTACCCGGACATACCCGAGAAAAAAAAAACGTAATTTTAAATAAAAAAACATTTTTAATAATCTATTGCAGCTTGTTTGCAATAAAAACTACAGCGTCGGCTATTTTGAAGCGCCTGATTTAGCTTGTAAGCGGCTTACGATTACGAATGAAATTTTAACTACGAATGGTGTTTAGTTTTCATTTGTTGCTTACCTTTTAATTTTCAATCAATCCCTTGACACAAAAAGTGTCCGATTTAAATCAGGACAACTTTTAAAACCCCACCCGAATGCTCCCTGGACGCCCTAGGAGTAACTAGGACAAATCCGGGGAAACCCGGACGATGGCAACCCTACTCGCGACCATGATGTTTCTTTTAAGAGAAATCGTATTTTTCTCGTGACATAGTCATTGGGGGTATCAAAATAATTCGAGAACATTCCAACGAGAACTATTTTTACGAATACTTCCTTGGGAAATTATATCTACTCTAATTATTGCTAGTACTAGAACACCCTCGATTTGGCCGGATTGAACATTTATTATACCTACTTACATAATAGGGTATTTTACTGAAAAAATCTAAGTACCTAGTCCGACGGATAGATAGATTTCCAAAACGTCTTTTATAATGCGCATAGCAAAGGAGTGGAACTCTCTGCCTGCGTCTGTGTTTCCGAACGCATACAACCCTAATCTCTTCAAAATTAGAGTGAACAGGCTTCTTCTGGGTAAGCTCGCTCCATCGTCGACTTTGTCTCTGTCATCTATGACCTAGACTAGAGTCAAGAGCAAACCCATATTAAATAAAAAAATAAAAAATGTAACGGACATGTATTTTTTTCTTTTTTAAACAAAAAAATAAGACGATACAGTGCGTTGAAAACACGCGTGACGTCACTATGATGGTTCAATTTTAACCAGCGAGATTACACTCCGCTTATACAAACTTACAAAATTTTCTTTTTATAATATTAGTAGGTGCACACACATACATACATGGTGTACTCGTACATACATATCTACCTATAGCGAACACTAGTTTCTACAGACGCCAATACATCAAGCTACCCGGAACTGTAAAATTTGCCCAATCATTCTTGAACCTAATGCTTTAGCAATTAAGTTGAAAATCTATTAAAGAAATTTGACAGATTTTGTAGTTTGATGTGCGTCTGAACATTTTGACGTTATGGACGCACCTGAATCACTCTCACACGCTCCAGCTGGTGGGTTGTCGGCACCGGGTACCCGGGTATATTGGTGAATTTATGTAAAAATGGGATAAACTTTCCAACGGGTACCCGAGGGCCAATTCTATTAATTTATAAGCAACGTTCGCATTCGCAACTCAGTCGCAAACTGTCATAAATGTAGGGAAATTGAGGCTTTTTGACAGTTAACGACTGACATGCGAAAGCGAATGTTGCTTAAAAATTTGTAGAATTGACACCCAGGTGTGCGTGTGTGAATGGGAGCTTATTCTAATCTAGATATACCTGCGCATTCTATCCAAAACACAGGTAACTAGGTCACATCATTCACCGCCGTTAATATAGGAGCGAGTGAACGGGTAAATACATCCCATCAATATTTTAACGGTAGGTATTCACTGAATGGGAATGATGGCAGTACGGTAGATTGAGTTTACCTTCATCATCATCCGCCTAGCCTTTTCCCAACTACGAGTAGGTTGGTAAGTAGCTACGTTAATTAGGTTGGAGGCGGCTTCCTGTTATATCAGAAGCGGAATCATATTTTGTCTTTTTCGTGATGATAGGTGGCCTACTCTGCCCTCTGCTACCTCTACTTTGAATTTATGAAATAAATAATAATGCTTGGTAGATACAGTTTCCCAGGATCGATTGGATTTCTAACAGGAAAGAACGTGTTTGAGTCACTATTCATTCAAGTGTTGCAAAAGGACACTGCTCTCAAATTGGTTTGTTCAGTTTATTTAGGACAGCCATAAAATAAAAATATTGTATTAATAGACACGTCGACATTAAAATGACGATTTTATTAAATCATACCTTAAATATTAATCTTAACTTTTCACAAGGCTTACATAATAGCAAGTTATTACAAAATCCAGTGAAACCTGCATTAAATAAATTGGGTTACTCCCATTAATTTTATCAGTGTCTTGCAGTATAAACAAACCACTAACGAGAATTTCCCGTGAACTTTTCAGGCGAGACCCGTTCGGAAAGCGATTTAACAAATTCAATGTTTTTTTTACTCCAACATCAGCGAGAAAAGGGTTTTACTTTTGGATCTGCAAAATGGCTTAAATAGGTCACACGATGGTTATGTAAATCTCGCAATCAAAATCCTAGTTACATAATTATGGTCGACAGAATTACTTTTATTGTTTGTAGTTCCGGGTAAATGTATTGAACAATAAGCTTTTGTTATACAAAAGATCCGATTAATTATAAACTCACTATTGTTATTGTAATGAAAGGCGTAGTTTTGGACAAAAATTGTAATACTGCCGGTCGAATATATAAACATGTCGAAGTGCAGGCTTGGTTGAAGTGATCACAGATGTCGCGTGATCACGAATCTTGATCTTGATTATATGGATTGACAGCTCACCTCGTGATCACTTCACCCAAGCCTTCACTTCGACATGTTTACAGAATCGACCGGCTGATCTAGGTCATATTGTTGATTTACAATTCTGAAATTAATTTATTACTCAGGTACGTCTGACATGTCTGAAAAACAATGCTTATCTAATAATACCAAAGTACTCCTACGGTATGACAATTTTTTTAATTTATCTTGCGGATACTGTCTATCTGGAGGCTGTGAAACAGGTCTTAACTGTGCATTACCTAACGTTGAACGGTTAAGTAATGATGTGTGAACAGTGAACGTTACCGAATATCAGTGAATTTGATACTATTTGCTGATCAAACGGCTTAGAAACATGAATCTAACGATGTATTCAGTTGAATGCGAGCGCTCAATTAGTTCTCACTCATCCATCTTTGCTTGTTCTTGTTCATGAGTCGCTTCGGAATTGTGGACGACTGAACGACTCTAGTTAGCGTCACTGGTTAGAAGGGTCCTGTGTTTAATTCCTAGATCAGGCGATAAGAGTTATTGGGTTTTTCCATTACGAATTTCTCAGTAGTAGCCCGGAGTTTGGAAGTTGGTGGCATGCCACGTGAAGCAGTTATTCCTACGCCAGACGCTAGATCAGGGTGAAAGTCTTCATATTTGGAGGTTTTTAAATCAATTACACGTCAAAGGCTCAAAGTCTTTGGATTTGGAATACAGGTAGACCATATGGCATGACAGCCATGAACATGGATTAAGACAAAGAATATACTTGTCCCTGTAATAGACAACATCTAGTTTTTCATGAATAAAACATGGAACTTTGAACGGCCAGACGTGACACAACACCTCTGCCAGCCCGACTCGTTATGTTTCCGAAACAATTCTTATTTGCAGAGCTACAGGTTGGGAAGGTGCCCAATAAACGGCAATTGGCACGTCCCATTCAGAATATAATGCCGTCAGCGGTAAACGTGAAACGTGGGCAATACGGTATGGTACTTATAACCGTATAGAAAGTTTACCTCTACTATCCAGGTTCGTGTTTATACAGAGTGAAATGTAAATAACGCAAAACCTGAAAACTTAACTCGTCATTTTGAACAACATTCACACACAACTTTTTGAATCGTTTTATCTCGGGAACGGTGAGTCTTAGGAGGAAAAGTGCAAGGACAATTTTATCGATAATTGTATGATCTATTTTTGTTATAAAACTTACCGTTTGGCTGAAAAATGCAAGAAACCCATATTTGCGAACTTAGCTCTCATTTTTTTTTTGAAAATATAGAGTCGATGGGGACTTTTCACAGTTCATTTATATTGGTGTTCGAGAGGAGCTCGTGGCTAAAGAATGTCAGCCACACTGGTCGATCAAGGATAAGCAACGCTTGCCAAGGTTGGTCTGTGGATGGGTGACCATCTTAACATACCGAGTTTCCTCTGTGCCTCGGAAAGCACGTTAAGCCGTTGGTCCTGGCTGTCAATTGTAGATCTTCGGCAGTCGTGATGGATTGTCAGAAGCCAGTAAATCTGACATCAGTCTTGTCAAGGAGTACCGTGTTACCCAGTTAATGGGTTGTGGAGGTCTGGTAGGCAGCCGCTCCATGTGAAATACTGGTATTCAGCTGAAACCGATTTGACTGGAAGCCGACCCCAATATAGTTGGGAAAAAAGGCTAGGCAGATGATTTATACTGGTGTTCTGAACGTTCCTGCAAATGTTCAGCTCTATACGACTTATTGTTACCTTACCCTAATTAAATGAGCTAATTTGACCGGACTGATGGGGCAGGTGTTTTTTTTACAATAACTCTTCTAAGGTTTTATTTTCCCTGTACCTTATAAGTCTACATATGGACCCTAAATCCGTCAAGACCATATAGGTATGGTCTTGACGGATTTAGGGTCCATATTCTTGAAGGATCTCCTTTCGACTCAGTCGCCATGACAACAGAACAAACTCGCGATTAATGTCAATAAATAACAAACTAGTGTCGTTGTTACGGGGACATTATGTCACACTATAGGTAATATAAATTTTAGAAAAAAAATTTTGTACACGTGTATATCTTGCTGCAGGTTTATAGAAAAACTGTTAAATAATAAAATTGATTGTTTACGGATTGATTACGGGTTAAAAATACAAATGATAGAATCACTCCCTCGAATGACTACTGGTGAATGAATCGTCATTCTGATCAGTACCTAAGCTCAATTTTAGTAGGTAAGTAGGTAAAAAATCTTCTCATTAAATAAAGAAATAACTTTTTTCTAAAAGGGTAACTGCCATCAAGCGATGAGGTAAGAATAAATTCAATGGAAAACCACTGGAGCGTTCACGAAATAAATCAGGAAATCACTGTTGTAAAGATTTTCAGTAGAATGACCCTATTACTTGATTCGTAGGAAAAAAACTCGAGTTAGAAAGCAATGGCATTATTTATTTTCTCCAGTCAATGTCGATTTAATTGTCCTCTCTTACAAATTGGGTCAAACAATTTTTGTTCATTGTTTTTTGTAGAGATTAGGTACACACGCAATTATACATGATGACTTGCAAATTTTTTGTTTTTAGACGTCGAAGCATATTTGCTGACGCAGGTTGGTAACCTACACCTGCCTATTTTAACGCAATAGGGTATTCTACTAGGAAGAAAAAATATAGTTCTATTTACTCCGTCTGTTACATTTTCAATAAAATATTAGACTCGTATTTTTTGCCATTTCGAATTGCTAAAAAATGAAAAAGATAAAGCGCATCAAAGTTCAAGAGAGGGGGCTGGTGATGTCACATTGCTAGTAAAAATTGTACTATCGTAGTGACGTCACGCGAGTTTTCAACGCATTGCACCTATCTTCGTCATTTTTTGTTTTACGTGAAAAATAAAAAAAATACATGTCCAATATTTTTTGGAAATCTATCTGACGGACTAATTAGATATTTTCAGTAGAATACCCTATTATTTAGTAACTTATGTTTACGTAGTAGCCAGACCTGCAAACACACTTTTCAACACTAGGTAGTACTAGCCATTCAATACACAGATGGACAAAAATGTAATCAAAATATCCCACTTCAAATGCCAACAAATTCATTTAGTTTGTTAGGAAATAGTAAAATAAAAGCAAACGCTTTCAAAATGCCATATTTTTAATTAAGTGCGGGTCATTCTAAAACTGCGCCATACATTTTTGTGAAACATTTTCCGAGGAATTTTCACTAATTAACTTTTACAGAATTCCTATTATTATAGCACAATATCTAGGGGGTGTGGAGGTTGATTTTGTAGGGTGGGTTGAGTGAATAGCGCACTCTCGCGGAGGGTGCTAAAATTGAGTTTGTCACAATTTATGTCAGTCGGGACGAGGCACATTGATCCACATTTACGTGACATTTTGTAAGTAGGTATGCATTTTAAATAGGTATTTGATATTATTTTACGGCTTATTGAAAATAAAAAACTATTTCATGTAACATAATTGGTGGTTGTATAAGTGACACCCTATCAGATTTTTACCTAAATTAGAAGTGATAGTATAAGAGATAGTCAGCTACTGTTGGTAGCTAAGTTGACAGTTGGCTAAAGGTAGATACGTTATTGAGACCGGCTGTAAGTGGTTTTAGCCGTTCCATTATTTACATAACATAAAACACTCATTCTACTAATTGACTTTCACAGTTCGATAGGTTCGTAACCGATAATTGTTCAGCTGTTCCCAGCAAAGCAAAGACTTTGCACATCGAACAACCTCATACTCTAACCCAGTAACGTGCAATCATTAGCAATATTCTTAGTTAGTGCAAGGCAAGTAATGCGATTTACCCGCCCGATAACAGCGACTTTACACTTTAGCAATTTTCTTTTATCCCAGCAACGATACTTGTTTAAACTTCAGTGCAATTTAATCTACCTATTAGAACTTGCAGACCCGTTTGGTACAGAACTCGCACGGTGCAAACGAGGCATCGAGTATACAAGTACATATAAGTGGGCTCTGAAGAGTAGTTTGAAGTTACGAGTTTAACTTGAAACTGGTTTTTCGGAAATCCTATGCAGAAGTTATTTGAGTCGTAATCCTTAAGGTACCTACTTAGAAACTGCTTCTTTGTACAAGTCAGAGAACTATCTTCATGGGTGATAAGAATTTTATGACCGTACCTATCTTACTTCGGAACTTTCTACTACTATTAGATATAAACGCGAAAGTATGTTTATTTATGTATTAAGTGAGGCACACCTGCGACAAATTTACAATTATAACAAAAACAGGCAATCAGTAAACTTTGATTCTGTGTTTAAATACATCACTAATAGGTGTGCGCAAAATTCTCAATGAAAGATGAACAATTATTATTAATTTAAAAGGTGGTAATAATTATTTAATAATTAATTAATTAATTAATTATAATAAAAATAAAAGAAATCACATAAGACAGATGTCGAAGATTCGCATGTCACATAACATTGGAACAGTACAATCCATACTAATATTATAAATGCGAAAGTAACTACTGTTACGCTTTTGCGGCTAAACCGATCGTGATGAAATTCGATATGAAGATAGTCCCAAACCTTACTTATAAACTTCGTCCGCATCCGCGAAAACCGACATCCACGCGAACGAAGTCGCAGGCAAAAGCTACTGCAAACATATATGTAAAACTGTACAGCTAAATTAAACAAGGGATACAATAATAATAAAAAAAACAATGAAAATAAGACTTAATAACTAAACAAGATAAAAGTGAAAGTAAGTAAGTATATGAAGATGCTGTCTTCATACACTTATTTTTACATTGATTTATTTGGATGAATTTGGGTTTGTTACTCTTTTACGGAAAAACGATTGATATTTTGATTAAATGAATGATACGTAGGCGTTCCAGTTCCGGAGCCACGGTCGGCAGGTAATCCACCATAAATTGAGCAGTTTCGTAGCTACAAGTAAAAAAAAAAAAAAAAGTCAGAAAAAAGTCCAGACCTGGATGGGCGACACCAAAATTCTCAAAGAAATTGAGAGAAATGTAAAAATGTTGTTGTCGAGGTAATATAAAGAAAATTAGAAACATAATATACAAAGTATCGTCGAACATCTGGCGCGTTTATCGTTAATCACGAGGGACGGACCCGGCGACAGATGTGTCCGCTACTTTATGAAATTGGACTTAAAACAGATACCTATACCGAATACGTGTGTCCTTTTACCCGACTGCCCTAGAAGTAAAGTGATGCAAAAATGGTGCTTGTTACCTACTAGAAAAAGGCTTAAATTGTATGAACGGTACAGTGGAAAAACAAGGATTATTACTTAAAATTAATTTAACTTTTATTTTTTTTATTGATACAAATAATTACCATGGCTCCTTTGTACTTGAAGATAATCTCAGTGAGGTAAACTTGAGCTCCTATTAGTAATATCTAAGATTAGACACGTAAAAGAAAGACCATACACTTTAAAAAATTTAAATGTTAATTACACAAAAACTAGTTTTTGTGATCTATTGTTTTGCCCCTGTACCCTTCGTATTATTGGTAAAAAAACTCCATGAGTGTTGATCGATACAGAATGCACGGGAGGCGATGTATTAAAATATTTATCGCAGAAAAAATATACCTAAGTACTCTGTTTCATCCTTTGATTTGCAGTCAAGTGTAATTTCATCGAAAATCACTAAGTTCACACAGTTTCTATTGACTGAATATATCTATATGCAATAGTGAAAGACGTGGTGTCTTTTACTATTGCATATAGATATAGGCAGACTACTACTCGTATTATTTGATCTCTGAAATCTATCAACAACATACCGTTTCCTTACTTATATTTTATTCCCATTCTCGGACTGTTTCTACAGTTAGCTTTTACCGACTTGAATTGCATCACCGGAACTCAACGAGCGCAGGAATAGACGGCAAGGTCTGTGCCCAACACAAATATACAACAACGGAACTTAGAACGGATCTTCGGTTGAAACTCGACAGTTTGCTAGAAGTTGAACGAATAGAGAATTTAGTCCTGACAATTTTAGACATAAAGTCTGCCGTGTTCGTACAGTGTTTTTTACAAGTGTATAAAGTTTTATAAATAAATATTTGTTGCCCTTTTATCTGTTTGTGTATTTTTATTCTTTTCATTCAAATAACTTGAATGAAAACATGGAGTCGAGGCTTCGTTTTTTTGGTGGAACCGGAACTATAGTGACAACTCAGAAATAGCTTTAATAAGATGCTGGTTTTCTTCTGGTCATTCTTACAGAAATACGAGCCAATAAGGAAGCCCAGCAGGAATATGAAAGTCGTTACATATCCTATGCCTCGGGCGAACGTAGTTTCAGACTGGGGTTATTAGTTCCAATCATTAGCCTTTCCGGCAACTATTGTTCCAAACGAACACCACTATACAGGCTGTTTCAGAAGAGCGTGGTCATATGTCAAGGTTACGTTCAGTATCTGATCTAAAATAAGGAAACGATGGCAAAAATGAAAAAAAATGTCATTTTTCAAAAAAACTCGACCCAAATATTCTAGAACGGTCTAAGTAAATCATAATATTTTAGATCCATCGCAGATTTGATGCCACAACCATCAGACGGCTTAAATAGTGATTTTTTTTAACTATTATGCAATTTTTTTCGGTTCCGGGTTTTTGAAAAAGTCGATTATGTTTATTTTTACCATTGTGTCCTTACTGTACATATATTTAGATACAGATAACCCTGAAATATGACCACGGACTTGAAACACCCTGTATATAGTAGTCTTTGAAGTGGAAGCTCATATTACTATACTCCAGTGATTTGTACTTCCTGGTAAGGAGTACAAAAAACGCGTACAGTGTACGGTGTATCGATAGTTTAGGCAGAATTTAACCGGTAAATGCTGACCTATCTGACTGAACCACTTGACTGTGTTCCAGAAAATCGGGTTTCTGGGTCTCGAGTATTAGACTTGTATCGATAGCCTAAAGAGAATTCAACCAGTGAATACGTATAGGTAATTCAGTATTCCTCTAAACCAGTTTGTCGCTAACTTTGAGTGCCTGAAACCGTAGCCACAGTCCTCAAAGGGGAAATAGGAAATAGTTTCCCTTTAAACAGCTATCTTCAAGAACCTACATTGTGAGTGGAATTGCGTTTGGGGTGGGATAAAACGTTTAACATACATTAGGGAAAGCTCTGTGGGAATTGATAGTGTGGAGACTTCACATAGGGACGTGCCTGTACGAGGCCTTTGTTTCATGTTAATGGCAATTTTAGTTGGAATATGGAGGAGACCTATTTCCATACGGTGTTCTTTATTACGGACCCAATTTGTGAATTTTCAATGAAGAAATAAAGACAAAGTTGACGATCTAAAAATTTGCCAATTACCTACTTACAAGTCACCTTGTGTACTTGAAAAAACTCAGCGTTGTCATAATATTAAAGTTTAGTAAGCACCTAGGAAAATCTTTGCAGTCAGTTACCTGAAAGGGCTATTTGCAATATGCTGTTGATTGATGCTGCTAAATCTACTTGGTAAGTACTACCTACCAGGGTTGCGGAATTTGTTCGAAAGAGTCACCGCGGCCCTGGAACGCAAATGGCTTTAGAAGGAACACGGATGGGTTTTAGTCACTAAGAGTCTGACACGCCCTTCCGCTCCACCCAGAGCGGAAGAAGTCATTTGATGACTTCCCATCCTTAAAAAAAAAAGTACTATCTACTCAGTAAGGCCCCTTTTTGGCGGTAAGGCCGATTTGTTGATTTCCCATCCTTTAAAAAAAAGTACTACTTTCTGTCATCAACTAAAGAATCGACCGTTTAGCCACTAATGAAGAGAGTCGGCTTGACCTATATGGGGACTCACGTGGCCATCTTTTATTCATAAATTGCCTACTAAAACTCCCACACCGTTAAAAGATCGTACAGGCACGTGTTATAGAATGCAACGTCTGTTTGTCCGTCCATTAGTATGCTTTTAACTCGAGCTTTTATTCAATTTATGTGGTTTTTATTCACAGGTATTTCATAGGCTTTTAAGAGCCGAGCGTGGGCAAAGCAAGTAAAATAAGAGGCAAAACAAACCAGTCCGCCAATCAAAATAATTACAAACTAGCAAGGAAAGTCAGTGCCCAATTAGAAAGGTCATTTCAGGCCCTATCCTGAGTTGTAACTGCCGAAACGAAGTGCCGAAGCTTTTAGTCTCAGGGGCAAAGGTCAAAGGTGAACTTACAATACAGCATATATGTATGTGATACTTTACTAAATAATTGATGAACGGAGCGCTAACGTGAAATAATTGAGTCTGTATGTATAAGTGATGCGTTCAGACGAGATTAGAGCGCTGATTTTACATGTTCGTTAATGAAAGGAAACACTTTGATTGGAGTCTTCTCTTGTTTGTTCATTCAACAAAACAAGAGAAGTATGCAGGCGGCTGAAATTCAAAGGGTTACATTGTTGCGAGAATACGTGACGATTTACTTTTAACATTAATGAGTTTGGTTTCAAATTGAGTGAAATCACTTGAGTGAAGTTTGCAGTACGTTTGCAGCCGGTCAATTCTGTAAATATCGAAATGAAGGCTTGGGTGGAGTGATCACGAGGTGAGCTTAATCCATATCATCGAAATGGAATGATAGCTCACTCCGTGAGGTGACATCTTGATTGTATGGATTGACAGCTCACCTCGTGATCACTTCACCCAAGCCTTCACTTCGAAATGTTTACAGAATCGACCGGCAGAATAGCATTGCCTATTGCATTGCCTGGAACACTGGTCTCCACTCTGTGAGTGGGAGTGGGCCATAATTAATCCATCACGCGGGCCTAGAACAGGTTGGTGGAGGTCACATCACAGTCTACGTTTTTTTGGTACTTGAACACTTTTTAAATTATGATTGATAGGCTCGCGTATGACACAATCTGACCTGATGGAAAGCGGTGATGTGGTCGATGATGGAGCACCCTTGCCTAGAAGTAACCTTACTCTTGACTTACAGAACCCCAGGTTGTAGCTATCAGGAAACACCCCCACAATTCAGGGCATCGCACTACTTAGCTGTTTACGCATAATGAAAAGTACCTGGATGACCGAGCTTTGCTCGTTTTTGTTTTTGGTAAAAGTTTTCTAAAAATGAAACCTACTTAGATCGATTTATCGCCCCCGAAACCCCCCTTTTTTTAAGGATGGGAAGTCATCAAATGACTTCTTCCGCGCTGGGTGGAGCGGAAGGGCGTGTTAGACTCTTACTGACTAAAACCCATCCGTGTTCCTTCTAAAGCCCTTTGCGTTCCAGGGCCACGGTGACTCTTTCGAACAAATTCCGCAACCCTGGCAGGTTCTGGCCCTAGCGGGCCCCGTCTTCTATGCTGACATCTCTTTGAGGCGTGCGTGAAACACAACGCGCCATCGACCCGGGCCTGGTGGTGATCGGACAGCGAGCCACCCAACGGTCGCCGTCCGCAGGCCCGCGCCTACGTTGGCCAGGGATTGCCCTGCGACTCCCGACGCCCGGGGCGTCTTCTCCTGTAGCGGCGGTTGGGGGCGAAGGTCTTGCCTTTCCCTCGCGCGGCCCGCCTCCTCCTTCCCTAGCATTACTGCTTCGCAGAAGGAGGTGACCGCTCCCCAAGCCTCCTCGCTCCGGACCATGAATTCAACCAGGGCCGGACGCGAGATGTCACCGCCGCCGATCGCCTCGACGAGGACACGGCGTTGCTCAGCCCAAGCAGGGCAGACCTCCACCGTATGCTCCACCGTGCCCTCGGGGCGATCCTCACAGTGCTGACACCCGGGCGTGTCCTCCCGCTGAATCCGAATCAGGTACCTCCCGAAACAGCCGTGTCCGGTAAGTACCTGCGTCAGGCGGAGGGTGAGGACGCCGTGGCGCTTCTCCAGCCATTCCCCAAAGAGGGGCCTTACCGCCGTAATTGTGGCGTGCCCAGCGCTGGGCCGCGATGGTCGCAGTCAACGTACCCCCCGAAACCCCTTGCATACTAAATTTCATGAAAATCGTTGGAGCTGTTTCCGATATTCAGATTAGTTATATACATATATGTGCAAGAATTGCTCGTTTAAAGGTATTAGACATGCTGATGTTTCTTTTCACCTCACTACTCCATAAAACCTGAAGTGATGAATTAAATTACACTGAATGAAGTGTCCACCTGGTTTCAAACTTACCACTGGGCCTCCACTGCTGAATTACTTTACTTAGGTCGAATGATATTGCCCGTTTTATAGTTCTACACCTAGTCTAGGTAATATAGTTGCATATGCACGACAATGTTCGCAAGTTCCCTGCATAATAAAATAAATTACCTACCTAACTCCTGTCTTGCGTATCTACTTCCTAACTTGCTATCTCTCATGGTAACTTAATTTTCAGGTACGCTAACGTACTGTGCCAATAAGCTTAGGTACTCTAACGTCCTATGCATTCTTGGGTGCCACATAGCGTAGAGCGTCCTTTTCTGAACAGTTCTTGGAAATTTCAACTGAGTTCGATTTGATCTACTTTTAAATTTGCTTACAAATTTCACTGACTGAACTATATAATATAGGGTGTTAAAATCAGCTGTCTTTTATTTATATTTTTGACTTTCAGTTATATTTTGTCCAGTTATGGAAACTAAAACAAATAGTCTTCAAGATTTCAGGGTAGGTCTCATAGTAAGATAGATAGAATATGATTTATTGTACACCAAAAATAATTACACATGTCTTTTATATAAACTTAATTCTATGGCTGAAATAACCTTATTGCTGACAGCGGTACCTACCAGACACCCTTTGGATGGACTGAGAGAACTTAAAATAAAAAGGAACAGACTGCGGTGTAAGTGTTATTAATAATGTTATGTGTTATTCACACTTTGTAGAAAAGCACTACTAACATGTTTGTCAGACTCATACTGACCATAACCACATTTCCAGAGAATGCAAAATTACACAAGCAGTTTTAGAAAAAGTTCGGCTTTTAAGAGTGTTGTATCTGCCACACATGATTATAACGGTTTTAATTTTAAAGTCTATGTACCTTCTTAACGGCTGCCTATTGTTTAAAACGGCGGCATATCCCCAAGCATTCTCAACGAAATTCAACTTAATTCGTCATGAAAGAATAATACTGCAAATTACGTGAATCAGAGTTTACCAGACAAAGGCCAAGCAGTTTGAATAATTAATAGGTTTCAAACTAAATCAATACTTCGCTGTCTAAGTATGAAATTTGACATTTTAAGCTTTTAGGTCTTGATATTATGATCTAATTCTAGATTTCGCTAAGCGTTTGGATTAAGGATTAGAAATTGACGTCTACGCGTAAAGTTTAGACCTACTTCTGTTTCAATTCTACTGTACCTAAGTTTTCCAAGAATACATTAATTGTTTAATCTGTAAATTGTTCCAGTATTCCACTAAAATTTGGGATAATAGCCTCGTATAGACTATCGGTCAAATCTGTTTTAAGTAACTGTTAAGTGTGAAGCTGTTCTTTTTTTCAAAACGCCCTAAAATTCGGCATGCATTCGAGCATTCGGGGATGATAAACATAACTTTGCCGTGATGTATTTAGAAGTGCAGACAGTAAATCTTACTCGACTTATTTCTCACATCAGTGTTACTTTTAATAGCTGATTGTATTTGTTATCTGTAGCCAAATGTCACTTTGAACTGAGTTATTGACTCGATATTCAGCGATCAAACAGAACGGAGTAAACCTGCACTGATCTTTCACCCTAAAGCGAAGATCTTCGATGGGCCGATGGTAACAGCTTGGGAAGAGTATCCGAGTATCGTGAATAGTTTGCGATTAGAATGCTTAACTGGAATGCTGAGTAAGGATGTTGACATACCTTGGCGGCATCAGAAGTGGCGACAGACACCGTGGCGGTGCGTGCCGCGGACTTGAAGGTGTCGGTGTATCAGCCAGAGACGCCAGGGAGCCATGCGCAAGTGGCGCCGCGCGAACGTCCAGGGAAGCGGCGCGGAGAGGCGAGGGGGAGCGGGGCACGCCGCAAACCCCCGCTTCTAGCGTCCGGCCATCGGGAGCGAATGTGCGTATTGCTGGGGAAGATCCGCGGTGGCTCTGAAATAAATTAACCTGTTAATTTTACGCCATACGAGTATAAACCATCATCTGTTACGGTTTTTCCAATAATGATGGGGCCGGTGGATGCTGCTAACTACCAGTACTGAACTCTACAAAAACAGTAATTGGATAACACGACACCCCTCAGTAAGACTGGTTGTTTAACTTTCAGGTTGCTAATTACCCGATCTACATGGTAGCCGGGAAAAACTGTATAGAGTACTTTCCGAGGTTCCGAGATCAATTCAAAATATTTTTTAATATTGCGTAAGTGCATGAGCAAGGCGTCCAGTTGTAAAATGCTTTGTGAAGTTTGTTTTTGTACCATTTTCTGAAAACCGATAATTTATTTATTTATTTAAACTTTATGTACAATAGTGGTACATGGGCGGACTTAATGCATCAAGGCAATAATCAGTCCCTATCAACACTAATCTTAAAAATAACTGTCAAAATATTATTCAGTATGTAAAGAAAGACAGCTTTTTGTTATTCCTCATTAATAATCCAATTAAACTCCCAATTAAAGCTTATTTTTCTACGTCTTCAAGTGTTATTCTTGCGCCAATAACCCGCCTCGTGAAAAAGAACACGTGTGGCTTCTGAGTTTTACTTATATGAGTAAGTTGTATAGGTAAGTTTAAGAGTGGTGACGGTGTACCCCACTTCTTCCCCATACCCCATCTCTATTTTCCCCCCATGCGTACCTCAGGCGACTCTGTGGCAAGCGTCACCTCTATTATTCATGCGTTTTCACTCCAACGTAAAAAGTTTAACACTTTAGGTTATCTTTTCTCCCATAGTTCTTTCTGGCAGTTTCTTTTTTTTTTCTTTACAAAAGTTTGAAGTGATTGTTGGAGAATGAAATTCAAACTTAGAACTCGGTTTTGTTTTAAAAAATCATTAGTGAGGCTTTAGTGTTGTAGAAAAGCGTTTGTTACGAAAAAAAAATATCTTGTTTTTTCTTGACTAAAGACCTGTCGTTACTTTTGTATGTTTTGACGACTTCTACGATTGGAGGTGATGTTATTTATATCCTAGACCACACTAGGTATTATTATAGTTACTGTACGATAAAGCCGCCTGTAATTAACCATATTTCAAAAGGGATTAAAGCCCACGCTTTCTCGTAGAGTGGTCTCAGTACCAGTAAACGGAACAATTTTATCGAATTTTACATAATTGACAATTATTTTCCATCATGAATGTCCTACTTTTAGACTATAGATTAAGACACACCTTCCTCGTTTATAGTTCTTTTTGTGAAAACCGTACCCAAAACCTTTGCGGGGCAGAAGCAGACTTTGTATTTAGAAAGAGCATCCTTAAGCCAGCCAGATGGCGATAGGTATGAATGTGACTTTGTCTAGACTTCTAGGGCCTCTTGATATTCAATGTTCTATACAGTACGTCAATGAAATATAACATTTGTTTTGAAAATAGGTTAAGAATAATACTTAGAATAGAATAGAATATATTTTTATTGTTTACACGTCATTCACTTTTGAACAGTTTAAAGTAAAGAACCCTGAGAAGAATCACCGAAAAGTAACTGAGAAAAAGTCTCTTTTAAAGTCCATGAAATAAAAAATCTCATAAATACCAATATCAAAAATATCGAATTAAACCCTTAGCATAATTTTCACTTTCACCTCTAATCTAAAATTCGTCCGTCCGAGTAGGACGGCCAATGATCCTCAGTACATTCCTCCCACTTTATTATTCATACATTTTTACGCTCACCTCTGTCCCATTATACCATACTTTGTTACCAGTCGTACCTTTGGAACCTATTCAAATTTCTGCCGTTATTGTAAAATATTATGGTATATTTTTTTCTTTGTAATCCGGAGAGCTTTTGTGATTTATTTCTGCCTTTCAGCTGCAGCCTTAAATCTCAATTATTGAGGTGTTATGTGACGTTTCTGGTTCAGATGGTGATGTATTTGAAGTGGTTGTTATATAGGCTTATTTTGAATTCATTGGCAATCTTCCAAGGGATGTAAGTAGGTGCTTATGAATAAGAACAACTCTATAATTTGCATCGAGCTTTTTCATTTGTAATTTAAAGCATAATTTATATACCTAAATTCAAATAATTGATGCTTTATTTGAAAAGTAACCCCTGTGGGTCCAACTCTAAAATATCGGAAGGCAATGGAAATAAAGCTTTTCGATATCTCATTCTAATGTTCCCATACTAATATTTTATTTAAATTGCTGTGGTTTCAGCTCCTGAAAAATCGTAAAATCGTCTGAATAAGACAGCCTATAGAAGGCCATTTCTGAAAACGATAAACGTGAATCAATTTCAAGAGGACTGTGAAATCCTGCCAATATCTGAGTTTCTATTATTACCGATCATATATTGCTAAGACAATACTCTACGTACAAGACTGCTACCTTTGATGGAACTGTAACAATGATGAAGACTCAATACGTCGAAGTAAGCCTATTGTAGTCGGCTTTCGTCATTTACACGCAGAACAGTAATTCGATTCTGAGCCAAAATCGAAATTTTCAATTTACTGGACATTTTAATCTGATATTAACTGTTGTTTGAAGAACGATACATACACGGGTATGTCAAAAAAACTTATTGGTAAAATTATTTAAGAAATAACTTTTTTTAAATAAATTCATAAATAACTATTCAAATTAATAAAAGTACCTATTTATTTTATTTATAAATTATTTAAATATTTAATTTAAGTCCACTCTCGATACGTGATTAAACATAGCTAGTAAATCTCTTAAGAAAGCGGTAGGTAAAATTAAAAATAAGGTTTGCCGATTTGCCATTTGAGATTTTTTAAATCAACCTAGATCACCGCCCTTGAACAAAAATCAATATTAATGTTAATACTTATTAATATCAATTGGAAATCACATCATGTAAGGCGATATAAAAAAGATTAAAGTTACCTGTAACAACATAAGTAATTCACTTACCCAAGGCATATATCGATCACATTCGATGAAAATTTATAGTCACCTCACAGTTACGAGAATCGTGACTGCACAAAAGTATTACCTTTACTTAGATTGTATTATTACGCCTGAAGGTGTTCCGAAGTGAGATAAAATGTGGCTTGGAAACCGGCGATCGTGCTAATGGAAACTGTTACTTAAGGGAAGATATATTTCTGTGAAGCAGTTTACTGCAGACAACTTGTTGCTTGAGAAATTGGATAAGGAAGGCGAGAAAAATGATTATATTTCATACTGGCTCCTATGTTACGAAAAATTGAGAGTAAAATTATTGCTGCTGTACTATTGACCAACCAGATTATTACTTTAAAATAAATAAATAAAATTAATTTATTTCAGGCATAGCCCATAAATCACATATATAATGTAATTTAAAATCACACATTAAATAAATACAATAGAATTAGATATAGCATGTCAAATTAAACCGGCTCACAAATACATTAATTTTTTTTTTTTTTAATAAGACACGGATATATTGAAAACTGTTGAATACTTAACTAACTATATACACTAGAAATAAAAATAAAATCTCCTAACTAAATAATTCTGATTTAATTAATACATTAATTAAATCAGAATTATAACAGTAATAAGTAAAAACGTGGTATGAGATGTCAAAGTTTTGAGATAAATTAAATAATATTTTACCAATTATTATGTCAGTTAATGGGGAACAAAACGCAAAGCTCGCTTGACTCAACTTGACTCAAGTAAATATCTGTCACTTTTTTGTTTGTTAAGTTCTTTGCTAAATTACCACATTACCGCGTTTTGTGACAAATTGTGAATAACTATGTTTTCAACATGGTCTGTGTCTCGGTTGAAAGCTGAGTTAAAGACTCGAGGAGGTTTTTTCAAAGGAAGAAAGGCAGATCTTGTAATACAATGGAATTTTTTGGTATTCACATTTCTGACATCATTTTCATAAACTTTTTACCAGAATTTTGTCCCGTTTGATTGACTTTATTATGTACAATAAGACATACATATATTCAAATATACCAATTAATTGATTCTCATTCGAAAATTGAAAATAATGGTAACGATTATTATTGTACCCAAATGCAGCACAATGAGGCACTTTTGTAATGAAAATATTTTTCAATTGGATGTCAAAATTTGTATGGTATTTGACGTAACTTGAATGCTTTTACGAGTCAAGCAATAATAATAATATATTAGTAGCGTCGATATAGCTTGACTCGTGATATCGCTTGACTCGATGGCTTGCCTAAACTTATTTTTTTTATTACATAGTTTCGTGATCGATACATCCAAAAAGAAAACATTCTGTTAGGGAACATAACGATTTTAACAATCGGGACCCATTATTAGGAAGCCGGATTTTTTTATGGGTCCCGGCTGTTTCAGTTTAAGAAACTATTTCAATGGTAGGTATAGTTATTCAATAAATTTCATTTAAAAAGTCTCGACTACTGGATTTACTTGTTTTTTCTTTTCAGTTTTTAATAAAGCTCATTATTTATAACATAGTTTGGTTTACTTTTTACGTTGATTGATGCTGGTTTATTTGATTTTTTTTCTTGGAAATTAAGGGACAGATTTTAATGAAACTTGGCATGCATACGCTAGATATCCAGGTCTAAATAGTTGAGAACGACGAAAAAGAGTTTAGAGAGAGAGCGACCTTTTGAACGCCATTGTCACGTATACATGACAAACAAGCGCGTGTCCTGTACGCCAAACGTCACTAATATGTGACAAAAAGTACGACGATTTTGTGGCTTGGCGTCGGGGACACGCCGATGCGTTTATGCTGTGGCGTTCAAAAGGTTAAGTTTACTATAGAAAGTGAAAAATCACTCTATCTTCTCCTCAATGTTCTCGACTAACTATTTAGACCTGGATATCTAGCGAATGCATATCAATTTTCATTAAAATATTCATTTCCAAGAATAAGTAGGTACATGAATTTTTTTATGAAACACCGTGAGTAATAAACGCTTTTAAGCATTCCGTTCATCGCACTCTGTGTAGTTAGTTGCACTAACAACCTTGTCAACTTTAACAACTTTACCAAAGCTTTACAAGAATATTGTATTTAGCTTTGAACCAAGAAAATAAATAGATTTTAACTCAAGTTTTATAAGCGACGCAAAATTGCTCATAAATAGGGTCGTTTTAATTATGGATTAGACCACGAAGTCTGCCCTATCCCTTCTCAAGGGTGTCGTAATGGTTACCCATTACAACGATGGGATCCAGCATACGTCTGTGTAGGTACTAATAACATCACTTTGAGATCACTAATACGATAGCCGATCGGGGATAAGGCGATAAGCCCTTTGACCATTATTCTTGGGGAAACTGCTGTAATTGATGCCTTGATCAAGTTTATACCTGACTGAATTTCATAACAAAATACTGTTTTCGAATATCCATATATTCCAAAACAGTATTTTCTAAGTTACTGTTGCTATGTCATGCAATAGTTCAGCCAAGCCATATTTTTTAACGATATAACGGATTTGTAGAGTAAGCCCTTCAGTTATGGGGTTGGCTCGAATCGAGGTCTAGTAACTTTTTAACAGCGAAAGCGAAGTCTTGGTAACCAATTTATATAAAACTAGCTTTTCCCCGCGACGTCGTACGCGCATATCCTCTTTTTTCGCGTTCCCGTTCTCGTAGGAATTTCGGGTAATCCTCTCTTAGTGCTCCCCTACACTCCCCAAGGAACATACATGCCAAAGTTCAGCTGTCTTCGGCTGACGACCAGTAGTTTCGGCTGTGCGTTGGCTGTCAGTCACTCAGTCAGTAACGGAAGAATTTTACATAGTAGGATGTTTATAGTGGGATTCTTATGTATATAAACGGTTCATCTTAATTAACAATTGAAGCATGCCTGACTATGGAAACCCATAAAAACCAACTACAAAATTATATAACAATAGCTATTTTTTTACAATAATACAAACTATTGTTATTATATCACATAATTTATTTATTTATTTAAACTTTATGTACACTAGTGGTACATGGACAGACTTAATGCATCAAGGCATTCTCTACCAGTCAACCTTTGGGTTAAAAAGACTACACTGTGGTAGGTTTACAACAAATAAAAATAAAATTTAAAATTGAATTTTGTTTCGGAAAGAATACACAAATAACATATATTATACTAATAAAATACATATACATATATGCTAAAATAATAAACTAATAAATATGATATTTAATAATCTTACTGATTTAGAGAATTCATAATAATCATGACATAAATATTGCTTTCGGAAGATGTACGCACATTCGTACATAAATCGATGGTATCGAATGTGGATTATTATTATAGCTGAACAGACAGCACTTTCATAACAGTGTTCATCAGTTTTCCATTTAAAACGTATACAATAGAGTTTTTAAGCCCATTATTTTTCGGAAAAAGTCGCGCGCTGGCAAACGAGTGTCTTCTTTGATATTGTACCCCAATATTCCCTTTTTGTTTACTCGTTCGTTTGTTTCATTCGTATTTTTCCGAGGCTTGTTTCTGAAACACTGAAAGCCCTAAAACACGTCACCATCGATAGCTTGTATACGTCGCGTGCAAGTCATGATTGCTTTTCTTTTAAATACAGAGCTAGACTTTATCTTGTATTACAATCGCGAACTTGAGTCTTTGGTAAATTAGGTAGTCGTGAAAGGAATTGAACACTTTCAGAACAAAAAGGTGAACGAAAAGGGTAAAGGTGGCGCATTTACGTTGTGAAGGATTTTGTTAGTCAAATTCTTTTTGCGGTAACAAACCATAAGTAGGTAAGTTAGTAAGTAGTAGTTAGTATAAGTCTATGTTTACGTTTCTTATCACACTCCTTCGGTCGCAGGTCTGCTGGAAGAATTTTCTGTTGAAATAAGCAGTACATTTGTGCTCTTTTCTCTGTATGTATATAAATAAATAAACAATGGCTTAGGAAAATATTAGTGTTGAGTTTGGATGTTGACAAGTGGAATCTTAGGAAAAATGCATTTTAACTGGCAGGGATCGACTTGCAATGCTTATTAAATGTCTTTCGAAGAAAAGCTGAAATCATGAAACGGTAGTTCTTGGTAAATGTTAAACCTGTAAAACATTATGTTAGTAGGTGTAACCGTTCTACCTTGTATCATCATCATCATCGTCAAAGACGTCCACAGCTAGACATAGCCCCCCCAAAGGTGGGAGGGGGGGTTGCCACAATCGCCACGCTTGGCAGGCGGGTTGGCGATTGCAGTAAAGCTGTTGCAATGTACAGAGAATGCTGCTGCCTATTCTCTGGTGAGTCCCTTATTCGCCTCTTACGACTCCCACGGGAAGTGATTGGTTGGTGCTATTATTTTACGTTCGACACCATACAGAACCTTATCTATCTTGTATACACATCCCTAATTCTTCGTTACAATGTTTAAGGTTTATTCCCAGACAATTCAGTTAAAACCCAACCTCATTGTGAGTGTTTTCTAAGAAGCTCAAGTGGCTTGTTTACACGTTAAGGGTTTACCGAGTTTGAATTGGAAGTCGGTACGAGTGTGTCTACAGCTCAAGATAATTACACCGATAGATTGTTTGGAAGACTGATTTGTACTATTAAGTGAAACTTTTCCCAGTTCCCATTATTCTATTACCAGTTGCCTACGAGATTATTTATGCAGATTTTGGTGGCAGTTAGCGAATTTAACTGCCTATTTTACCCCCGGTTTCTAGACAAAAATTGTCGACCCGTCACAATCTTAACACAAGTGAAGTGATGCAATCGGCTGTTGAAAACTCATACAGCCAATCACAGCTATTAACGCGCTTTTGAAAATTTCGCACTCATTTTTGTTCGAGAAACTGGGCCTTAGTCTTCTATCATCCCTTTGTTAATATAACTCAGTAACTGGTTATAACGATACCCCTTGGCCTCCATATCAAAAAGTTTTATTCTAAAAATGACCTATTAGCAAATCGTCCTATTCGTTTAGCTAATAGTACGTTATGATACGGAGGCACCGCTTGCCAAGACTGGTGTCTGATTTTCTGGCTTCTGACTAAGATCTTTCATAGTAAAAGTTGTTCATAATGTTGAGTATAATGATCCTCTTCAGATATTGCGTTAATTCTGCTACACGTTGTTTACAATCAAACATAAAATATATCTGCACATCATACCACATCGTTCTATCTTCACGCTGTGGCTACGCTTCACGTCAACTGACCTCGCAGGTGACACGCTACAGACAACACTCCTCGGTTCACATCGCTATTATCTATAGCTTTAGCTCGGTATGCAATGCTGCAATATCTAATGAATTAGGTACCCGAGTATTCTGAAAATGAGGTTAGCGTGCAGTTGGTTTTGTCTGTGGCGTTCTTCAAAGGAATAAATTGCTAAAAGAGTCTGTTTTGTTTTTATTAATCGTGCTGGAGACAGTAGTTTTGTTATTACCGTACAACGGGGTGGATAGAAATGCTGGGGTGAATAAAAACGAAAGTTTTATTGGGATTTTCACATTAATACCATATTAATTGTTTCTCACAAAGCGTCCATTTTGATATAATATAAAATAATTATTAAAGAAATTGGAGTTCTTCACTGCTGCAAACAATATTTAAATATCGTGAAAATTCTAATCAAAGTTTCGTTTTTATTCGCCCCATCATTTCTATCCACCCCGTTTTACCCGGTATATGACGAAATACGGTACGGTGTTCACTTTTTTTGCAAAATCGTTCGATAAATCTTTACTTGGTCACTGGTTCGGGATTGTACCTAATCTTAATAATGGCTTGATGTCGGGCGTGCGAATCATTGGCGACATAAGATGACATTTATAATAATGCAATATGCTCTTGGGTGGACTTGTTTTAAACAGTTTTAACGAATTCAGAAAGTCTTTGTCTAAATTATAATTACAACACTATCATTAATTAACTTCTTCATATTATTCAATCTTAACCTTATATACGCATTGGACGCTGAGTACAGTAATAATTGGATTTCAGATTTATGTACTGTACATTTTTCATAGCTGTGCTGAATTGTCTTAGTCGGTTAATGCACTTATTGAAATAAAACAAATAAAATAAAAATTATACTTTGCTGTTCCCGGACAAGACTTTTTATACGCACATTTCACTGCCCGCATTTGAGTTAGGAACCTACCTACCTCCTATAATCCGTCAGCCTTCAAAGCAAGAGTGTAAGCATCTTCTGATCTCGCTCGTTCAGGCCTCATCCATCGCTAACCATCAGGTGAGATTGAGGTCAAGAGCGGGATCATCATGAAAACAAAAAAGATACAGAGTATCTTTGCGGATTTCCTCACGAGAATAAACATTGTTAGTTTTAAAAAACACTAGATCCTTTTTGCCTATGGCTTATACAGTCACTTCCTAGGCTCAATCAGTAGGACTGTTGCCAGTTCGATAGTACATTAACGTTATCACAATATGGACCACGTGTTAACTACGCAATCAAGCTGTGTCAGCCTATATCGTCGCTGCAGTTAACGCGTTTACAGACGCCGTGTGACACGCGTTGATCACCTCCGAGTTTACTCTCTGAATATTAAATGTTTCTTTATTTTGGAAACCATCTCCAAAGCAAGAGTGCTTGCAAGGGCATCGTACGGGATTATCAAGAATAAAAACCTGAAATTTGTTAGTCTATAATATCTCCGTGTCGGTTCGAGAAATTGTGGACTGACATAAACTGGCGACCAATCAGCACTCTGGTTTACAATTTATTTGTTTTGGTGTGATAGTTAAATTGGAATTTTGGCCCCTCATTGGGCTTTGTTGGTGTGAGTTCATATCTGAACAGACCAATTAGAGTCTTGTTTCCAGGTCGCCATTTTATGTCAGTCCTCAATTTCTCGGAATAACTTCGAGATATTATAGATTCTCAAATTCTGATGCGTAACAAAAGTATTCCAAATGTTCACTTTCAATGACAAATTATCGAGAGTTGTAATCTCTCAAGTTATTTTATAATCTAATGTAGTTTGCCATTTCATACATAGATTTTGATAGGACAATCTTAATAGTATATTAATTACATTAACAACTTACATAAGAAAATAAGACTAATGAGTGTCCTCATTACGTCAAAGGAAAGTCTTGTAGGTGATGTGGTCGCGACTTTATTTTTACTATCGGGCACAGTGTAAGTAAGCTATTCCATCCATTCATTAATCTTTTAAGATACCGTACATCGGAATGCAAAACGGAACCTTTACAGGATCATTCGTGTGTCCGTCTGTCTGTCACAGCCAGTTTGCTCAGAATATACTGCACAGATTCAGTTGACGTTTGGTACACATATGAACTACTGTGAGTGATTCAAAGACGGACGCGAAACGTAAATAGGTATATTGGATATGGGGTTTTTCAGATTACGACTGACATGCGAATGCAAACGTTGCTTCAAAGTTAGGGAAAGGCCGCACGATGCGGTGCGGTGCCGGAGCGGCGCCTGAGTGGTGCCGCTGCAGCGTAATACATACAAATGGCCATGGTATTCCACACGGTGCGGTGCAGCGCCGCGCCGCCGTGCTCACCGGACCAAGATGAAGGGGGAGTATGTATGCACCGCAGCGGCACCGCTCCGACGTCGTAGAACGCTGATGCAGACATGAAAAAATACTTGCAAAATCGCAAGCGTACACTAAAACGGTACCGTTGCGACGCCGTAACGTTGTTGCGACGCCGCGTATTACGTGTGAACGCTCAAGCGACAAAATGGTTGCACCGCACCGCACCTTGTAGCCTCTCCCTTAATAGAATTGGCACTCTGACCTGTGGTCCCCGAAGCGATAAGCAGAGGTGCACCACACATTTCGTCGGTTATGTTTATTGGTAATTGTTAGATATGTTTAATAGTTCGTTGGCGTTCTTTCAGGGGGTGAAATAAACTTCTCTTGAATGCCACAACTATGAAATATAAAAAAGGTGTTCAGTACATTCATGATCACATAATACGACTCGATTTAAGGGTTTCTTGACCCTGAAAGATGGCAGATTGACTGGCAAAAGAATTAGAAAACATTCTGTATACGTATGCAATGTCCTCACACTCTTCACCATCAGGGCAATCACGCTTTCAGGAACCTACTCAGATTTTTTGCCCGTCTCGTAGATCTATTCGCTGCTTAACGGATAGTTTGGAGTTTGATACCTATAATATTTTTTTATAATTATATTTACGGATGAAGACATTTGTATGTCTCTTGATTGAATTAGGGTTGATGTGGCACCAAGAGGGTGCCTATTTGACTAAAAAAATCTAATTAGTCCGTCAGATAGATTTCTAAAAAATATTGGACACGTATTTTTTCTTTTGTCACGTAAACAAAAAATGAAGACGATACAGTGCGTTGAAAAGTCGTGTTACTTACCAGTACACTTTTTACTGGAAAATGACGTTACAAGCCCCCACTCTTTACCTATGATGCGTTATATCTTCGTATTTTTTTATTGCTTTGATACAATAAAATAAAGTATCCAATATGTTTCGACAATCTAACTGACTAATCATATATTTAAACCCAGGCAACATCCCTATTAAAGTTCGCCCCATCCAAGTCCATTTCCTGACCTAATTAGGAACATGATGGTAGTCTTTTAATTAAGGGTTCCAGGAAGCTGCATGACAAGATGCAAGATTATGACTCTCTGTACGTGTTGGTTCGTACTGTCAGTGCAGAGAGTAATTAAAGCTAAATAAATAAATAAATAATTAATTACAAGCCTATGTACTTTTGTATTCACAAACAAAATGACTTGAAAAATCTTTCACTTTTAGAAGAAACACGATACGCCTACGAGTATTAGACAGTTATTTATGGTAGGCAAGGCCAAAGAATAAAGTATACCCGGTATTAATTAAAATCATTTTAATATTTTCCTGCTTGAACGAATAATGAGACCTTATCCGAAGCGATTAAATAAAAAAACCCCTTAAGTAGAACCCACCTGGATTAGGGGAGAACGTCATCCATCCCTTAAAACAAATGCTTTTTTAACTAATCCAACTTTCTGCCGTATTTCAATTTAATGAGAAAAGGGGGTGAAATTAATTAAAAAAGGGGTTGTTACAAGCTTTAGATTTGCTCATAAATTCTGTACTTCGCATACTGCATACTAAATTGAATATCAATAAGATAAACATGCCAGTTTAGTTGCATTCCGATGATAGATGACTGTGTAGGTACTCTATTTTGCCGCATTCGTTATCTAAATTGGACAATATTACGTAGATTTTCAAACGAATCAAGCAGGTAAAGTTTCCTATCATCAAACATATGATAGGATAACATAAAAGTGTCGATATCATTTCCCCTTTTGATGGAGTGACTATTGAATTTTTAAATTGCGTTGGTGACGCAGTCACGCAATGCTATACAACTGGCCGAGCATTCGACATCTGACACAGAGCCTACTTGACATCGACATAAAATTTAAATTGCAATGATTGGAGCGCGCTCGTGGAACGTAATAACTATATTATCGGCGTGTGAAAGCTTACTTTATGCTGAGAACGAAGTTGAACTGAGTAGGTATGTACTGTAACTATAGTCTACTAACACCTATAGTAGCTCTTAATACTATGTTAGTCCTAAACCTATTATTCGTTCTCAAATATTTATATTTAAACTAAATACAATACAATATATTGAAATGTCCTCAAATAAAAAAAATTGAATTTAATTAAATCTATACTAATATTATAAATGCGAAAGTTTGGATGAATGGATAGGTGGATATTTGTTACTCAATCACGTCAGAACGGCTGAACGGATCTTGATGAAATTTGGCACAGAGGTAGATATAGTCTGGAATAATACATAGGATAGGACTTTTTATCCTGGGTGCATGTGCCTTTGGGATATTTTTTTATGAATAAAAATGAATGGCTGGAAAACTGAAAAAACTCGAGAACGACTGGACCAATTTCGTTAATTCTTTCAATTTCAATTTTGTTGTGTTTGTTATTATCAGGAAAAAGTTTTTGTGAAAGAAAACTTTGAAAAAAAAAACATAAATCCGGGCGAAGCCGGGGCGGGCCACTAGTAAAGAATCAGATGAATGAAAGAAGATGAAAGGCCTGGAGACCTTTCTAAACAGTCTAAATACAAGTATTTATGAACACAGAGCTTCACAAAAGCTATTCTAAAGCACTATTTTCACAACCATTCTACAAAAAACACTAACCTCTGACGACCGTCATAAGTGTATTCAACAGAATAACTAAAATGAAACGTTGTTTGGTATGGTTTTCACAGTGCCCCAAGGCCTCATGATTAATTCCGAATGTGTCGTGGTTGGCTTATTGAAATATGTATGCTGTGGCATATTTGAGTGGCCTGTAGGTATTAGCATAGGATAGGCAAATAATTAATTTATTGTACTTAATTAATAAACTGGTTTGCTATCAGGAGCTCGTGGCTAAATAATAACACCCGCAGGGGTCGATCTACAAGGTTAAGCAACACTTGCCGAGGTCTGTCTGTGGATGGGTGACCATCTCAACATATCGAGACTCTTCCTTACCTCGGAAAGCACGTTTAGCCGTTGGTTCCGGCTGTCATTTGTAGATCTTTGGCAGTCTTTACGGATTGTCCGAAGCCAGAAAATCTGACTCCAGTGGCGCCAAAAAGAACCATGTTACCCAGTTAATGGGTTGTGGAGGTCTGGTAGGCAGCCGCTCCACGTAAAATACTGGTATTCAACTGAATCCGGTTTGAATAGAAGCCGACCCCAATATAGTTGGGAAAAGGCTACGCAGATGATGAATAAATTGGTTTGTTATGTGTTGATTGTGATATGCCATGTCGAGCTTCGGGTGTTGACAGACTGAATTGATTGATTGGGTCATACATCATGTAGTCTGTGGCATCTCTAGTAACAAATACTCTGGGGTGTATTGAATCGAATGTCATCGAATCGAATTGTCATCGGTTGTGATGTATGGCAGCTTCTTGAAGACTGTTTACAGTTAGTAGTTAATTAGGTATAACATCACCGTTTCGTTTATTTTTCGGTGCAAAATTGTATTCCATCTGCCTAGATTATTCCCAACTATATTGGGGTCGGCTTCCAGTCTGACCGGGTCCAGCTGAATACCAGTATTTTACATGAAGCGACTGCTTAACTGACTTCCAATAGTATATTTTCCATAAAATCTAATTAGTCCTTTCCGTGTAGTCTCGCGTGTTTTCAACGCACTGTATCATTTTTTTTTGTTTACGTGAAGTAAACAAAAAACAAAAACATGTCCAATATTTTTTTGACATATATCTGACGGACTAATTACATTTTTTCAGTAAAATACCCCCCCCCCCCCCCCCTATACTCACTTACTGCGTATCTTGGTACCCCTTGGCAACACTGTTGTCACATTTTCTGACCTTTGGCTACCCGTAACGACTGTCAAATATCTACAAATGACAGGCTGGCTTAACGTGCTTTCCGAGGCACGAAGAACTCTTAGTATGTTAATATGGTCACCCATCTTCGGACCGACCTTTACAAGTGCTGTTTAACCTAAAAGAGCGACCCGTGCGGCTGATATTATAAAGCTACGAGCTCCCAAAAGCTCGTTGCTAAATAATATATGTACAACATAATTATATAATATGTAACTGTTTCAAACGTCTGCGTTTTATACCGTTTAACAGAATTATTTTGTATGAAATTATCTTCCATATTTGATTCTGTTTTCATATAAGTTTACCGCAACGTCAAATCAAACGGCTATCTCATTTATTAGCCTTCAGCATAGGCTTAGCCACCCAACCACAGCGTAAATTGGAAAGGCACAACGTTTTAGAGCACCTGATTATGTATGCAGCAGATTGCAGTTAAATGTGGGACACATATGGGTTTAATGTTTATGCTTACACGATGTTTCTGTTGCGTGTGAATATTCTAAAATATGTAGATCCATAATGAATATTAGTTGTCTCTATCAACGGCGACCAAAATGTTTTTTTTTTTTTTTTTAAGGATGAGAAATCATCAAATGACTTAAGAACGCTCTTCCGCTCCACCCAGAGCGGAAGAGCGTGTCAGACTCTTACTGACTAAAACCCATCCGTGTTCCTTCTTAAGCCCTTTGCGTTCCAGGGCCGCGGTGACTCTTTCGAACAAATTCCGCAACCATGAAAAATGTTGCAACTATGAAATGGGAAGCGTACTTTCTATTCCATATCAATCTAATTGAGGTGGTAATTTTGCCTTTAAATACACAAACATAGTTGGACTGTCTGCATAGAAAAAAGTAGATAATTCTTGTTTCAGAAATTTGCCTATCCATTAAACAACAACATAAAATTCAAATTCAAATTATTTATTTGTAAAACATAGGTACAATATAATAAGATCTTTTTCCAATGTCAGGATCGCTATTTTAAACCTAATAGGCATACAAATACGCCCTTCAATTGTTATATTACTATTTGTCAAACTCAGCGCAATTCTGTATTATAGTTTCATTTACTTTGCTTTTGTTGTTATTTTTTTGGGTCCGTGTTTAATAACTGTTTACTATTTCGCACTTTTCCGGAACATTTGATACGTCCAACTAGTCAGGATAGTACCGTAAATCTGTAAATCCTGACTGATTGTAAGCATCATACGTCTCGAAACTGAAGGATAATAGCGCTATTTGGAGCGAGAGCTCCTCGTATTTCTTTTCTGTATCTTGTGCCCATTTCCACTAACACCAGATGACACTTAGACTTAAATCACATTTACCAGCATCGATTCGCATTTCTTTATTGAAAGTAGTTGTTTTTCTATGAAGGCTTTTGTGCTATATATGTCACTGGAAAATATCAAACGCCGTAATATTATAAAATATCGCGTGAAATTGTAAACTATTTTTTCTTAATAAGACACGGATATATTGGAAACTATTGAATTTGGATGGGATTTATTGTGTACAGAACGTTTTTTTCATAATTAATCGAGAAATTGCAATCTAATAAAGATTTATTACAATCTTACGTAGTCTGCAATTTTCCGGTGACATATACATTGCGTACTGTTGGATTTTGTCGATTGGTTAGGCTGGAAACATACGCTCCGGTTTCTCTTCCGATAGTCGTATTGGGGCTGCCGGATGTACGAGAAATCTAGTGCGTGTACGTGATTTAGCTTTATGCGATTCTCAGCATGCGCGTGCAGTGTCTCTGAAAAATGGGCGTGCAGTAGGCTACAGTAAGGGTAGGCCAGCCCATACATAATGCCCAAAAATTTTGTTTTCGAAATTGGACGAAAATTCGCATCGTCAGTATCGTTATTACAACAAAGTCAAAGTCAAAGTCAAAACGTTTATTTCAATTAGGCCATTAAATGGCACTTTTTATCGTCATCGTTTACAGATCAGTAAAATAATATTATTACATTAATAAAGTGACTCTACTGTCCATTCGGAAAGGTAGATTCTTATGGAGAAGAACGGACAAGAAACTCCATAGTTGCTCTTTTCAAATAATGATTTTACAAAATTTGGTATACGACCTCATCATCATCTGCCTAGCCTTTTCCCAATTATATTGGGGTTGGCTACCAGTCAAACCAGATTCAACTGAATACCAGTATTTTACGTGGAGCGGCTACCTACCAGACCTCCACAACCCATTAACTGGGTATCACGGTAATCCTTGGCAAGACTAGTGTCAGATTATCTGGCTTCTGACTATCCGTAACGACTGCCAAAGATCTACAAATGACAGCCGGGTCCAACGGCTTAACGTGCTTTCCGAGGCACGGAGGAGTCTCGGTATGTTAAGATGGTCACCCATCCACAGACCTACCTCGGCAAGCGTTGCTTAACCTTAAAGATCGACCCGTGCGGCTGTTATTATTTAGCCACGAGCTACAACACGGTACACAACCTCAACCCTGAATAATGTGGTGAGCTTTTCTTTTTTGGGCATTTTTGTGCTGGCCTATCCTTACTGTAGCCTACTGCACGCCCATGTCTCAGAGATCGAGAGAAAATTTGTTCTCTGCCTCTTTCTGATGTCAGATGTGGATGATACAAGTAATGTCTAATTATAGAAATTATGACATATTTTCTGTGATGCTGAAGTCTTTTAAATGTGAGCTACGGCTTTTGTGATTTTTATTTTTGTACGGTTTCATAACATTCAGCATCTGGCAACCCTTATCGGATAAGACAATCGGATATGTGTGTGCCCATCTTTGTGGCAAAAACGGGCTGTGTAATACTCAAAATACTTGAGTACAATTGAATTGAGATGTGATTTGAAACACTGGGAAGGGACGTTCTAGAGAAAATTTTTACAGTTCTTCAAAAATGCTAGGTGCACACACCACCCGCGTGCATGTGAACGTAAACGAAGCAAAAGGGTATGCAGGTGGCGTTCTGTAGTTTGCGTGCATTCCATGGGAATAGGGCATGAAATGTACGTACTAAAAATTTACCTGATTAAATACATATGTATGTAGGTACTCACAGTAGCTCTAGAAGTTCCACTGTCAAGGCTGCTCTGCGAGGATATGGAAGGGGTCCTTGCCAGTCGGGCGTGGGGCAGAGAGCTGGCAGCCCTGCCTTCAGCAGCCATTGGTTGCACCCGGCATTGTTCCTTGGGTATCAGCATCTCCTGTCGACAATAATAACACCTATAAATACTGAAGAGGAGACGAGGTTATGAGTTGGTAAGAATTGATAAAATAAAAATGCCTTCCTTGACTACTATGGTACGAGAGCTAAACATTAATTCATATTTAACACTAGCTTTTGCCCGCGATGTCTTACGCGCATATCCCATTTTTTTAGTTCCCGTCGGAATTTTGAATTATACACCTTAACCTTCTTCATGAATAACATCATTGGTGAAAACCGCATGAAAATCGGTGCAGTAGTTTTTGAGTTTATCGTGAACAGACAGCCAGACGTGTTGGAGGAGTTTGTTTTATAATATGTAGTGATAGTGATTGCGAGTCGAACTGGGTTTAAGAGTTTAAGAGATACAGAGAGCGATTTTTCACTTTTTACACAAAGCTTAAAATTGCTTACGCTGTCTCTTTGCTTCACTTTTTCGAGAAAAATGACAGTGACAGTGTATCACTGTAAATCTTTCTCGAAAAATATATCTTGCGTTTGCGAATCAAGTTTCATTAAAATATCGTGAGAAGTAAAGACTCTAAAGCGTGATTAGATCTTGGCTAGTTTTAGTTCGAGTTTAAAACTAATCGGGCAAACTTGACAGAAATACGGAAGTACCAACCATAAATCATTATTAAGTAAAATAATATTATTAATAAACTTCCTAAAACCATTAGGTGCTATGTAAATAACACTATAATAATATTTCAGAACGTTGATAAACATCAAAGAGTTTCACAATCTTCACTTATTAATAATTTAATATTTGCCTACATTAAGACTTTTAGTCAGACTGGCTAAAAGTTTTAGATTAAATAGATACTGGCTAAGCCAGTATAAGCTAATATTTATATATCACACTAATATTATAAAGGCGAAAGTTTGTAAGTGTGAGTACCTATGTTTGTTATTTCTTCACGCACAAACGGCTGGACCGATTTAGATGAAATTTGGTATAGAGATAGTCTGAGTCCCGGGAAAGGACATATGATTTTTAGGAGTTTTAATCTCAGGAGGAGCCCCAGCCGGTAACTAGAAAATAATAAAATGGCGAAAATTACGCTTACAAGCGAGAGCAAGAGAGCAATGGAGTGGTGAGACCTTGCGTTTTATATGTTCGTTGCTCTTGATAACTACACTTGGACAACGAACTATACGAGCCGACTCTATACCTAGATGATAATATTGTAAACCTTGACAGAAGCTTAGCAAGGTCGGTAACATGTTTGTTTGTTTTTTTAACTTGGCTTGTGCAGTACCTGCTAATCTACTAAAATTATATACAATTCTAGATTACGTATATTACGTAGATCTCATAGCACAGGTTCCACAAACTAAAACAAAATTTGCTGCCATTCATTATAATAAACTATCATGCCAACTTTATAATAGGATAAATAAAAAGATATATGTATACAATAAAACATTACACGAATGTAAAAAATATGTAACAAATTGGATAAGGACACTAAATTACGCAGACACTGAGGCACTACTGCAACGCACAAAATGAAACACACACAAACAAAAACACACACACATCGCACACAAACACACACATACTGTTTATACCTAAGGTACTCAATAAATTGTATATTGCTGTAGAAGAGCGGAGTCTCCTGACACAGGCATTACTTGCTTAAAAGGAGGCTCCAATCACCAACTAATGTAAAACTTTTTGGTTCAGAAATAAACGTTTGTATTTATATTTGTATTTGTATATTCAAATAGGTAATACTTTTTTCTACGGTTCCATTAAGTTAATTAATCCCATATGAACTGCATTTCTCCGGGATAAAAAGGTAATGAGAGAGAGCAATGTTGTGGTTTTCTTAATGTCACAGAATTTTCGTAAAAGGTTTACAATTTCCAAAGATTACCTCTTTCTTGGTATTAGTTAAAAGGACTTTTTATAACATTACATCACACCTGTGTTCCCCGAAGACTTAAGCTATAATTGGTGTAAAACAATCAGTTACTTATACAATACTTCAATAAGAGCCGATTTTTCAGTGGTCCGATAATTTTATCTGAGGAATGAAAAATATGACAAACCGCCATATTTATTCTTCGAATAAAAGTTTATCTACTGAAAAATCAGTCCTAAGTATTTTTCTTTTCATAAAACACGTTCACGCATTTAACAAAGGAAAATAATCCTAATATTCTTTGCCTGGCAAAATAAAAGGCTTAAGTACTATAATATTCTTCTTGCAACGGAGTGTAAAGTGTATAAAAACCCGACCTCCGTTGGAAAATCCTCGGTTTTCCTTCAGCATTTTCTTATACGCAATATCGCACTTTATAACTTTATGAAACGAGCATTTTTATGTTCAGTAGTCTTCGTATAATATTTTGATGCTTATTTTTCTCTACGAGGTATTGGATGACTTATAACTGTGTATAGTGGGTTAATCTGGCATTTTTTCACGTCTATTGTTGTTCACTCAGGTATAATTTAATACCTTTATAGTTTAACGCAGCTCCACTAATTTTAAGTTTCACCAGGCTTTCTTAAGACAACTGTATTAAGAAAAGTAGTTTTATAAAACAAGAAGAAGAAATAAGTCAATTCTGCTTTATCTTTAGAGTTGAAGACATCCAGAAAAGATATCAATTTCTACAGATTAATTGGATGTTTTTCCTAAAATAAATCTTCTTTTATATTTGATCAAAGTTTAATTTGATGGTTAATATCTAAAAATGTTGAGCTTTGTGACATCGAATACCGAGGTATGGTATCAATTGAGCACAAATGTGATACATAAAATGTATTGTTTGTTAGCAGAAGGTAATAGATACAGGAAGCAACAGGTATCCTTGTACTGCGTGACCTAAAAGGCCTTATAGGTCAGATAAAAACTACGTGTAAAAAGTTACGTGTATTTTTTATTGATTTATTTACTCTTCAAATAGGTGTGTACCTTATCAGTGGCGTATTGCAGGTCAGTCTCCATCCATCCACAAAAATTCATTACTCGTTTAACAAAATATGTGAAAAGAATGCTGACTTTGGATGGAGAGGGAGACCGAAGGAGGAGACGCATGGATTCTGTGAGAAATTATGTGAAAGAAAAGGGAGTAAATGATATCGTGACGATTTTTTTTTAAAGAATTAAAAGTAGAAGAAATAGAATAGAAGAAAAAGTTTTGCGACGTCTCCATGCAGAATGGGTCAAGGACAGGAAGGTGACTACATTTGAACCTATTTTTAACGTTTCAAATTGAGGAAGTTACTGGCGAGACTAAAATAAGCATGATATGACATTATGGTTATGAAGTGTAAAGTTGCGTACTGACCGGTGTTACGGGGCGTAATGTAGCATGTTACAAAGCGAGCATTCGTGCAGTTAGCACGTTGAAACGAGCACGAACATGATGCGTATGTGTTTTGTTTTACACGGATTTTAGGACACGGCGTGACATAACATGCTCGCAGCGAATGTTACATTACGGCCCGTAACACCGGTCAGCACCCAGCTTTAGGATGTCTTAAGTGAAGTCAAAGCTTTATTCATCCAATGACAGTCTAAGTACAAAAACGTGTTAATAAGAATCATTGCGATGACAGAGCAAGTAAAAGTACGGTCAACAACTAAACCGAGTTCGCTTACAGAAAAATATGATTTTTAAAAACATTTGCCCCGGTCGCAATCAATCAGCCAAGGTTGACAGGCATCTGATTGATTCAATATTTACCACCTTACCAGTGACAAATTGCTATTTTAACGTTGTAATTTAAAAATCAATTGGTTGGAACGATCGTGGTCGACTTCTGTGTACTAAATTTCGTGAGGTTAAGTTTTTGATGTAGGGTTTCATTACTAACATGTATTTATTGTGATGGCAACGTGGACGTCGAAAATAAAGTAGACTAGCTTTTACCAGTGGTTCCGCTCAATTTACTAAAGAATTTTAGTCCCATCTATCTCTGTCCCAAAATTCACCAAAATTTGATGTCCGTGACTACACGGGTTATACACGGAGATTTAGTATGGAAAAGTAATGAAAGCTAATTTCTCTTAAAATACAACACTTGGGAATCTGAATTTTTGGTCACTATAACTTCTTTATGGGTTCTAATTTTTGTATCAATTTGGAAAGAAATCACAGAGTTTTTAATAGGGAAATCTTGAAATGAAAATTTAACACCGTGACTACCGCCACCCCACCAATGGCATGGCATATATCTCGTAAACTACTGGAGTACGCATTTAGAATTTTGGGTACTAATTTTATCTTCCAGGGTACTAATTTTCTATGTAGGTGTAAGGAAAGCGACAAGTTCCTGAAACTTGGAATTAACATTCAAATTTGTGGTCCTGCTGCACAAAGTTACTGCGCACGAAGTTATCATCGTTGATTTCTCGGTAAATACAAATGTTTCAGTTCTGTTTTTTTTACGAAATGAATGACATTTATGGGTACTAATTATTTTTATACTTAGAATAGCTGTACAATGCCCCCTTTTTCGGCGCTCATGGTGGTCCTGCTGAAGGGATCGTGACCACCTTCAAAGTCAATTTTCTCGAAAACTGCTAAGGTACGAATTTTGTTGTTCGAGTACTAATTGGTACCAATTGAGTACTAATTATTGACCAAATATGGAAGCGATTGGCGTTCGTGGTCGTGGTAGTCACGGACATCAAAATTTGTTCAGCAATTTAGACGCGAAAGCAAACAAAACAAATGAACAAACTCTCTTTCGCATTTATAATATTAGTTAGGATTAGAATATTGTTGCATTTCAATTCAATGCTTTTGGCATCTTTTGAAATCATATTCCATATCACTTTTAGCTATTGGTCCCTGGTTTCCCGCTAAAAACCACTTTACTAAGTGCAACGAAAAGCTTTCCAAGAGAGCCACTCACTCTATTTAGAATCAGACTTTCTTAGGAACGTCGCTTTGCGGACAAGGAGACGGCCTTAAGTGCATGACATACCTACCTAAGGATGCCGCAATCCTTGCCTAGTTACATATACTATAGCACTTTTGCAGCTCAATGGCTGTATAGCATTTTATAAAAGGATACTGACCGGTGTTACGGGGCGTAATGTTAACGTGGGTACTGCCGGTCGATTCTGTAAACATGTCGAAGTGAAGGTTTGGGTGAAGTGATCACGAGGTGAGCTATCAATCCATATAATCAAGATGTCACGTGATCACAAAGTGAGCTGTTATTCCATCTTGATTAAATGGATTGGCAGCTCACTTCGTGATCACTTCACCCAAGCCTTCACTTCGACATATGAACAGAATCGACCAGCTGACCGGTTTAATAGGGCGTAACGTACATGTTACAAAGGGATCATTCGTGCAGTCAGTACGTGAAAACGAGCACGAACAGGATGCGTTTGTGTTTTGTTTTACACGGATTTTAGGACACGGCGTAACAAAATATGCTCGCTGCGAATGTTACATTACGGCCCGTAACACCGGTCAGTACCCAGCTTAATATGTTATAAATCGAGCATTTGTGTAGTTATTACGTGGAAACGAGCACGAACACGCGCATGTTGGGATTTTAGGAACACGGCGTCAAAGTCAAAGTCAATTCATTTATTTCAACTAGACCATTAAAAGGCACTTTTGAACGTCAAATTTACAGTTTAAAATTAAAATATAAGTGACTCTAGTTGTAGCATGTCGTAGCATGCTCGCTGCGAATGGTACATTACGGCCCGTAACACCGGTCAGTACCCAGCTTTACAGAAGAAGAAGAACGGAAATAAATAGGAAACTTATATTGAGGCGGTCGTCCTGAGTGTGATCTATAGCTGGAAAGCGTTATTGGGTAATTTCCTTAGGAATTTGTCACGATATGCCCGGTTAATGGTAGGCAATACTGCCGCCATATAATATGCGGGTGGATCTGACCGAGACACAAATAATCTGAACAAAAATAATCTGAAGTGTTGACTAGTCGTTGGGGAAACTAGTATTTTCTGGGTAACTCAAGCATGTGCCGCTTTTTATTTAGACAGCTGAATAACCTGTATGACATAGATCATGTTCAAGGGACAAATAACTATTACATGGACGTAAGCTTCCTCCATCATTCACCACATCATCGCTTTCCATCAGGTGAAATTGTGGTCAAACGCAAGCCTATCGATCATCATCATCATCATCATATCAGCCGATAGACGTCCACTGCTGGGCATAGGCCTCCTCCAAGTCAAGCCTATTAATAATAACAACAAAAAAAAAACTAAAACCTGGAGAAATGTGGATTAAGTAATAGGTAAGTATCTACACCTCCAATTCACTACGGTAGCCGGAAAATTGCAGACTCCGTAAGATTGTAATAAATCTTTATTAGATTATAATTTCTGGACATATTACGAAAAAATCTTTTTGTATAAAATAAATCCCATCCAAATTCAAAAATTTCCAATATACCCGTGTCTTATTAAGAAAAAATAGTTAACACTTGCAAGTGATATTTTACAATCTTACGGCGTTTGCAATTTTCCGGTGCCATGTATAAGGCGTAATGCTACGCTTCTAATATTTAACCTCAAAATTAGTGTTATTTACGTAAGACAGAAGCCGACCCAAGGAAAAAGTAAATTGAAAAGAATAATTACAATATTTAATTAGTCGTTGTTTATCCAAAATGGCGCCGGTTTCTCTCAGAAGCTTTTTTAGGCTAATCACTGTTGTTTGCCTTTTTCTAAATGATTCAAGGGAGAATAACTCGATTAACTTTTCCCTTAAGTCGGCCGATTCATCGTGACAAGTGAAATTAAATGAGAAAGCGAGAATATTATGTCAGGTTATATTTTAATTAAATTAGTTTAGCAGCTTTTCTAATTTGTCAGGAAAAATAAGATGTTGTTTGATATTTATTAGTTAAAGTGGTGATGGATGTTTTCGTTCAAGCGGGATTTAGGGTTCCCCAAACTGATAACTGGTCTGATAACCACTGGAATCTTAAACCGAGCCTCCACTGACCGTTCGTTTGTCTGTCAGCGGGCTGTATCTGAAGACAGACAGCTGAAATTTTCGCAGTGTGTATGTCTGTTGCCGCTATTACAATAAATAATAAAATAAATTACGGGGGCGCCATACAAGAAACATGTTTTTTAAGTTAATGGTGGACTCTCTTTCTACTCGAAAAAAGTCGGACTCACACCGGTTTTTACAGAAATGAGAGATTTACAAGATTTTTTTAACACAATAGAACATTACGCCCTTAGACAGAGGACGGTGTATCTTCAGCGGATACATCCGCATTTTGTCAGTTATTTCAGTCCCATCCTCGTCTCATGTCAGAGTGCGTAAAGAAAGCTGAGGTGCAACTTGTCCACGTTTCAAAAAACCCAGCAATCATAGAACAGGAGACGCTGAGTGCCCTGCAAGGAAGATAGCGGAATTCAGTCGATTATGAGGGCCCCTAGTGCCCAGATTCTCGTACTTACACGTGATGCTGATTCAACAAGAACATACCACTGCGATGACCTACCTACCTAAAATTGTTTACAATTCCAAGCTATATTTTACAAATGTATGACACTGTAGATATCCATTATTAACTTTTCAAAGAGGAGTGTAAAATATCACATACAGTAGGTACGAGTCCTATCTATTTACATATTTATTAATTTTACGCGTCCGTACCTTTGAAAATAATAAATTATGCAAAGCAATTTCCCTTGGAACGCAAAACTAACTCCATGGGGTTCTAATCAAGTATTCTGTTTCAAATGAGAAACTAAAAAGATTTAGGTAAGTACCTACACATAGCTACCAACTATTAATAGAAGTTACCATCAATAGTTAAATCATTTCCAAATTATGCACAGTCAGTCAAAAAGTAAGGGCTCCAATTCAGTCTGAAACCGGCTTATTACTTAGGTAGTTGTCAGAAAAATAAGAACTAACCTATACCTATTGTCGTTCCAGCAATTTCTAAGAAGGTACCTACAGATCACTTTGCCTAACCTTTTTAATATTAATCAGTGTGTTTATGTGCCATTTAAATAATAAATATCAACCATTATATCCATTTCCAAGAATTAGGACCGGCCCTAGCCCGAAACTTTTAAAACAGCTGAATAATTAAAATAACAATCTTATAAGCCCTTTTTACGCAAATCCCTTACAAACAAAAGTTTCTTCCGTAATACCGGGGTGATATAGTACGACCTTTATTTACATACAAGCCCATACGTATGAATACGAACACAAAGTAAACAATTGCGAGCCGTATTCACGAACAATATTCAATTATAACAGCCACTGTACAAAAAAGATTTAGAAGTTCAACAAAAAAATGCAGCAATATCAATCTTTGCGTGAATTTTATTCTTATACTAGCTGCTGCCCGCGTGAATGTCGAAAATTATCCCACGGGAACATACTCCTGGTATAAAAGTATCCAATGTGTTATTCCAGACTAATCTACCTCTGTGCCAAATTACATCAAGATCCGTTCACCCGTTCCATCTATCCATCCATCCAAACATCCAAGTTTTCGCATTTATAATATTAGTATAGATTAATGGATAAACTCTCTGAGGGAAAGATTGACAGATGGATTAGCAATTAAATATATTCATTGTAGTTGGGCAATTGCCCAATTAAAAATATTTTGATAGCTGTTAACGTGCAAAGATTTTCAGAACCAATCTAAGATTAAATTTTTAAAACCTAAGATCCTGCACACAAGTTATTGGCATCTGACACATTGTTGCCATTCAGGGTTTTTCGGTCTTATAATATGCAGATAAGTTTTTATTCGCTTTCGCGTCGGAGTGATTCTTCTGCTACAATATTTTTATTGGAAGGGTCGACTGCTGCGAACATCGTTGTAGTAGCCATATTGAAATTTTAGTGCCAACTCGAAATAGTGATTAAACCGAACCACTTGTGCGTTATGGCTACAGCTACTCATTGCTTTTGACCCTTAACGAATTTTTAATTGGCGTAACAATTTCGATGATAGCACTGCTGAACCGTGTTATGTTTTGTCTGAGATGGGACCAGAGTCACGTTTCAATTAATGTCCGGTCCTGACATGGGCTGACAGTGATGTGGTTTTTTATTTTTTTATTTTAGTTTTTAGTGTTTCTGTGCGTTTTTTTCCGGCAGAATAAACTGATTTTCTTTCTTTATTTCTTTTTCTTTCACTCAGGGCAATTTGTTTTAACCTTTTTTTGCTTTACCTACTTAATAGCTAGAACCGAAAGGACTCCTGGTGTTTTTATTTTCTATTTTTTTAATATTTTACTTGTAACATTTTTTATCATACTTAAGTATCCTCCAGAGAACTACTACTTATCATTTTGTTTCCCCTCAGACACGGTAGCTGTTCCGTTGAACACACGTACATATATACAAAGACTGCTAAAATCATAACACTACCTTTCGGCTCTACTGTAGTCGTGTAAAAATACTAGCAGCTACACCCATGTTATGTCGCCACTTGCGATACTCTAAATCCTTAAGATATTTACTAACACCAGTGCGCTCTGCACTGTGAGATTCGCGATTGCGTGGGAACGAAGACTGCAATAGCAGTGATTAATATTGATTTAGTGTATTAGTGAATCACTCTTGTTCCTCTTATCGAACAATTGTTGCGTATTGTCTTACCGATCTAATTGTAATAATTACATTAATTAAAATCTTTAAGTAACATATATCGGTTTTATTTGCATCCTCGACTGCAACCGAACGTAATTCGCAAGTAAACAAGAAAACGAAAAACATGGTCCACACCACGATCTTATCACGATAGACAAGAATTCATCTTTTGTTTCACTGGTAGAGAGCGCCTCGTTATTTTGAACTCTTGAATTGTAAAAATAATAACGCGCGCTTGTTTTTCCAACTAGTGGATGCCCGCGGCTGCGCCCGTCAAAACACGTCCTGTTGACAGGCACTCGGGCAGCTCTGCCCGGGTTTTTGATATTCGGATAAAAGTTCGGATAGGTACTGTTATTTCGTGTTGACTGTTGACGTTTTCAATGACACTCTTGTTAATTGGATCGGGATAAAAGAAACCGATTCCTACACGCTGTGTAAAAGCTACAGAAGTCGACTCAAATACTTGTCAACATAAAATTAGCTAGGCACATGGTCTACACCATGTGCCTAGCTAATTTTATGTTGCCCTAAGCTTTCCAACGATGAAACGTGTTTGTGGAAGATCGCCAACAGGCTGACGGCGGTTGAAAAAGACCTGCCCCTGCACTGTGATGTGACCATGTTTTTATGTATGTGAAATCATCAATTGACTCCTTCCGCTCTGAGCGGGGTGGAAGGGAGTGTCAGACTCTTACTGACTAAAATCTATCCGTGTTCCTCCAAAAGCCCCATGTGTTCCAGGATCGCGGTGACTTTTTCAAACAAATTCCGCAACCCTGGTAGGCTCTGGCCCTAGCAGGCGCTGACATTTGAGTTGCGCGTGATGTGTCCATGCGATCATTAACAGGCATTATATTTTTACAATGGGCTGAAAGAAGTTTAACTCGACGATAGCAAAATCGCGCTTAATGGAAGAGATATACAAGAAAGGCCGACCCCTAATAAGTGGCAAATACGGTCAATCTTATAGAAGAATATTAACCATTTAAAAACCCTAAAGATAAATTATTGATCAACATGTTTACCACAATGATCGTCATAGTCATAGTAGTTAGGTCAGTCATTCATCAAGCTTGGTACACGTATTGGACTAAAAAAAATTTCTTAAATTCGGATAAGCAACATCCATGTGGGTTAGTAAACAAAAAGATAACTTATTCCTTTATTAGTAAACTTAATCTATTAAGAAACTAGGCTGTTGTTGGAAATGCATCTCCGAACAACATCACCCAACAAAGAAGAATCATACCTCCCGCTATGGTTTTTAGGATGGAGTTGGAGCTGATCCGCACTCTGCAGAGCAAAGAGGCAGATTAATGTCTGACAATGGCGTGGAAGCCATCGACGTGTGCTTGTGCAAACGTACCTGATGCACTGCAGAAACGGGGCAGCCCCAACAAAATCCTGAACCCGTTATTATACTGCTGATAGCCCACTGAGAATAAAAAAATTAAATGTTCCCAACTATTTTTTGAGTCAAAGAACATCAATCATCAATAGGTATACAAAAGTAGGTAAACAGCAAACAGTATTAATGATATCTAGTTCGAAAAACTCTAGTGACGGGTATTTCCACGGAATCTTATATACGACGTAATGTACGCCTCAATAACTACACGTAGATACATGTATTGATTTCATTTCGTTGAATACCATTGAAGCATATTATTATCATGTTCATTGCGCACTCGAGCGTGTTTTTATTACATTTTTCATCTGTAATGTACAGTAGGAATAAAATGTAATCTTATTCGTATTATGTACATTCATTTGATTGATCATTTATAAGGTTAATTTGAGTTACACCAGCGAGCTTTTCATCACACCATACAAATACGAAAATAACATTGTCTGTCTGTATGTTTGGTAGATCTTCGCGTCTCTTAACAGCTAAGCAGAATTTGATAACACATGGGACACGGGTAGATTATGTTCTGGATTATCATATATCTTTAGTCCGGCATAATTTTCTTTTGGGGAAGTTCACGAGGGCGAAGTCGTACGTCATGTCCTAGGCAACCGCTGCATCAGCGGCAATCAGCAAGTGCTGTGGATCCCCCACGGCACAGCATTATGCTGAGTGGAAGCCTTTTTAGCACAACTACGACATGCATCTACTATATTTGTACTCATTATATTGTTATTTTTATTCTTATTTAGTTTCTTGTCTTCACTAACATAATTTAAGAATTCTAACACTATCGTTTAGGTGTGTCGTTATGTTATACTTTTTCTTTCTTTCTTTCGAAGCCGCTGGCAGAAGCTAGTGGTGTTTTTTTTGATGGTGGGAACACAGTCGTTTCTTTCCCAGCATGGATTTGAGGGTAAAAACTTGACACAAAGTGAGACTCCAATGAGATTGTTCTGTACCTCTACAAAATGACGTAGATTTTATTTTATTTTATGTACAAAAAATAAAAAAATGTACAATGGTTTGTTTTCTCTAATGGGAAAACAAACCATTGTACATTTTGTCTTATATCTAAGTATACAATAAATTAGGTTAACGTACAATTAACAACGTTTCCACATATTACTATAAGTATTATTATTACATACATGCAGTACTAGTATGGATGTAAGGACTAATTTTAATATTATACAAAATTAATTAGGTGCTAAGTGTATTAACAAATTCTTTTCTAAATACATTTTGAGATAAGGCAAATATGTCTATTTTAACAAAATATTGGTTATATACTTTGACTAATCTGTGGAGAGGCGCCCGCTCACCCGCTCTTGTACGACAGGTGGTAGTAGCGAAGAGTGGGTAAGCGCGTACCTCTCGTCTTATTACAGTTCTGGGCACGATATAAGATAAATTATTCACAAGTTCAGGGCAATCAAACTTGTGAGCATCATAGTTTGAAGTAACAGACGCCTGGAATGTAGCGTTAATCATTTAAATTTCTGCAACGACTCCTCATATAGCAGACACCCCAAGTGACATTTAAACTGCACTGTTTTCAAAAACTTGCGCTGAATTCTTTCTAATGCTTGGTCATATTTTGCATAATAAGGATCCCATATCGTACACGCATACTCTACTTGTGGTCGTATTAAAAAGTTGAAAAGATGTAGATATGTGGCTGGGCGTTTGAAATCTGATGAGGATCTCAAAACAAAGTTGTACATTTGGAAGGCTTTTGCTACTATCTTTTCTATGTGTAGATTAAGGTGAAGTTTGCAATCCAAAAGCACACCCAGATCACAGATTTCAGTTTCTCTAAGAAGGAGTTCATCACAGAGACAATAATTGTAGTTAATATTTTTTTTGTTTTTGGTAAAGTTACATTTGGTGATGCTTAATTTTAGTTTGTTATTGTCACAGTAACTAGATACCTAATCTATTTAGATAATCTTGAACAAGGTAGCAGTCATTGATAGATTTTTTTTTTAATATTTTAAGGTCATCAGCATAATATAACATAAATTTACAGTTTTTAAAGCAATCACGGATATCATTAATATAAATGATAAACAGTAAGGGACCCAAAATTGATCCCTGCGGAACTCCCGAGGTTGCCAAATATGTGTCAGAATGGTACCCGTTAGTTACTATAGTTTGACTGCGGTTACTAATGTAGGACATAAACCAGCGCAATAAATTGCCCCTGATGCCGTTGAATGAGATTTTGCTCAATAGTATTTTATGATCGACTCTATCAAATGCCTTTTTAAAGTCAGTGTAAATAGTGTCAGTTTGGGCTCTGATGTCCATATTATTAAACAAGTAGGAAGTAAAAATCATTAAGTTGGTAACAGTACTTTTTCGTTTCACAAACCCATGTTGCTCCGGAATTATACAATTTTGAACAAATGGATATATCTCGTGGTGAACAAGTTTTTCAAATAATTTAGCCAGTGAGCAAAGAAGAAAAATAGGCCGGTAATTCTCAATGCTTTGTCTGGGACCACCCTTATAGACCGGAACTATATTAGCCTTTTTCCAGACGGTAGGGAACGAACCAGTGCAAATACATTGATTGAATATTTTATATAATGGTTTGCATAGTGTATTCGCTGACCACTTCAAAAAGCAAGGAGGTATGCCATCTGGTCCCGGCCCCTTATTTATGTCTAGCATCTTTAATTGTTTGCAAATTAACAAAAGGCTGAAATGTAAGGTACAAAGAGTTGTATCGTTGACATCAGATTGATCAGGGGCTGGGCTCCAATCAGGTGTTAGACTGGATGGTTCGTAAACGGACTGGAAAAAGGTTGAGAAGAGGTTACATATTCTGATAGGGTCACTAGTTATTTCATCTTTGTAATACATTTTAGAAGGAATACTAGATTTGCCTTTGCGATTCGCAATGTACGCCCAGAAGTGTTTGACATTTTCGGGAATGCTATCCTCAACGCTATTCATATAGATACGATAGCATTTAATACACTCTATTTTAAAACGATCTCTATATAAGGAAAAAAATTCATAGTCGGATATATTTTTGTATTTTTTCCATTTTGTCCAGGCTTTTTTTTATAATTAAAAATAAATATAAGCGCTTTGGAAAACCATTCGGGAAATTTAAGGTTTTTTGGCTTGGACTCACCAGAGAATGGGCAGCAGCATTCTCTGTACATTGCAACAGCTACTTACACTGTGATCACCAGTCCGCCTGCCAAGCGTAGTGATTATGGCAACTCCCTCCCCCTTGGGGTAGCCCTGTGTCCAGCAGTGGACGTCTTTCGGATAGTATGATGATGAGGAACTATTCTATAGGATCTCCTGAAGCCCATATTCCTATTCAGTATAAAGAACCTCAACTCGAGTCAGCCACCATAACAGAAAAGAAACCCCGCGCTTAGTGTCAATAAATAAAAAGCTATATCTGTGAATTTGATCATTCGAAGTCGAGTTGGATGACATGCCTTGGAAAGTAGGGGAAGGATTTAATTATGTACATCTTACACAATATGAACGTAAAATTTCTATGGAAACCTTGATAGCATGATCTGAAATGGCCAACACGCAGCCAAAAAGCGTGTTAAACGTTCAACATTCGCTTTTCTCCGAATAAAAAAACAAACCAACGATTTAGGAAAAGTATGGGGAATCATGAAATGACTCCTTCCGCTCTGGGTGGAGCGGAAGGAGTGTCAGACTCTTACGGCCGGTGTCAATAACGACCAACTGTCAAATTAGCTACCAAAAGAAGCTGAATGCTGTTTGCATGTAGACTGTTGGTAGCTAATTTGACAGTTGGTTAAAGGTTACGTTATTGAAACCGGCCGTTACTGACTAAAACCCATCCGTGTTCCTCCTAATGCCCTTTGCGATCCAGGGCCGCAGTGACTCTTTCGAATAAATTCCGCAACCCTGGCCGAGTTACCAGGTACTATCACATTTCATGAAAACCGATTTGAATGATGATATATGATATTCTGAACTAGAAAAACTTTGCTCTCGACTGAATAAAACGCAAAAACTTTCTGTCAGCTCGATTACAACTTCGGCAAATAAATAAATGAACAAGCTTGGTAGGTATTCGTTTCTAACTTCGTCGTTGTTCAGTACTGTTCGTATTATATGACATTTTTCAAAAAAAGCTTATTTATTTTATCTGGAAATTCTACGAAGCCCTATTTCACAATCTTCTTCTTCTTAGCGTATCTATGACAAAAATAGTCTATTCTCAACAAAATTCATTGCCTGGCCTAGTATTTGGGTACGGCAATGCCGTCAGTTGACGTAACGATTAGGTCCTCACGTGACCAGGTAACAGGGCAACACAATTATTATTATACCAAGATCCCGTGGTGTCTCACGGCAAGCAAAGGCCTCTATCCACTCCTCCCTGAAGCTGTTTCGGATTAAGTGGGAGCACACGCCCGGGTGTCAGCACTGTGAGGATCGCCCGGAGGATACGGTGGAGCATACGGTGGAGGTCTGCCCTGCTTGGGTTGAGCAACGCCGTGTCCTCGTCGAGGCGATCGGCGGCGGTGACCTCTCGCGTCCGGCCCTGGTTGAATACATGGTCCGGAGCGAGGAGGCTTGGGGAGCGGTCACCTCCTTCTGCGAAGCAGTAATGCTAGCGAAGGAGGAGGCGAGCCGCGCGAGGGAAAGGCAAGGCCTTCGCCCCAACCGCCGCTACAGGAGAAGACGCCCCGGGCGTCGGGAGTCGCAGGGCGATCCTCGGCCACCGAAGGCACGGGCCTGCGGACGGCGAGCATTGGGTGGCTCGCTGTCCGATCACCACCAGGCCCGGGTCGATGGCGCGTTGTGTTTCACGCGCGCCACAAAGAGATGTCAGCATAAAAGACGGGGCCCGCTAGGGCCAGAGCCTGCCAGGGTTGCGGAATTTGTTCGAAAGAGTCACCGCGGCCCTGGAACGCATAGGGCTTTAGAAGGAACACGGATGGGTTTTAGTCAGTAAATGTCTGACACGCCCTTCCGCTCCACCCAGAGCGGAAGAAGTCATTTGATGATTTCCCATCCTTAAAAAAAAAAAACAGCTCCCGCGATGTCTGTAGCCATTAAGAGGGGCTTCAACACAAACTAAAAAAAATATTATTAAGAAAACTATCAAGCGGCTTTGAAAGTTAAGTTTCTTGTAAGACAAAAGTTGTATCCTTATACAATATCATTTCTTTAGCAGGTCTCTGTGATTTTTGTCAGGAATTCTGTGATTGTTTTAAAACTTACAAGTTTTTGTTAATTGAAAAGAAGCACACAACCGCAATAGTTGGCAAATAGGTAATGGAGCTTTAACTTAGCAGTGAAGCAATAACTTACTGATAATAAATTAAAGGTCTTTGAATAAATAAAGTGTGACAGTTTGTGCAGACAGTTGTAACACAAATCCACAAAAATGGCTGAGCGAATTCGGATGAACTTTTCCACACCGGTACACCATATAAAGTAGAGTGGAAGGAACCGATGGTCGATGAAGTTGCCCGATCAAATTGAACTCGTAGTTGTTGGTCCTGTCAATGAATGCGCCAGAGTATCATACATCAGAACCAAATGGAGAGACATCGATTAGCGAGGTAAGATAACACCAGCGATTGGACCCAACTCATCGTGAACAAGACTTGTCAAGAGCGAAGCCTATAAAAAAAATACCAACTGAATGGAGAACCTCCTCCTTTTTTAGATTTTATATGACGATGAGGAACGCATAGGACGTCGATGTGGCAACACTTGAGACCTATGCTCATCAGTGGACGTATTTCGACAGAAATGATGATGATGATTATGATGATGATGGTGATGATGATGTCTTAACTAAATACTTACACTTTTATCCTGCAACTAAGAAAGTTTCCAGTGCATAAGCTACTTACATTAAGACTGCCATGTGACTTGTCATCGCCGAAGCTATCGGTCGAGTTATGGCTCTGACCGCTACTGGCACTCGAGGTTCTCTCCCTTGCGGCCCGGGCCCAAGACTCCAGCCGTTTCTGTGCGGCCCAAACGCCAGGGGGGCCTAACCCACTCATTGTTAGTTTTACACTGGTACCATCACTATTCACTAACGACTATTAGGCCGTTTATACACTTATCTACTAAGTTTTATTACTGTTTATTTCGTTGTTGAGTATAGTTTTTTTTTGTTTGACTAGATAGGAAATTGATTAGTGATTGATGAAAAAATAGGACTACGCCTTATTTTACTAGTGTTAAATATTTTTGGTAGGTACTTATTTTCGCGAATAAGATTATAACTAGGTATGGCGGAGGGTAAGTAAAACCTATTTAAATAAAGAACCTAACGTAAAACCCACTCCTAAAAATGAATCTAGTAATCTATTCTCACTGCCACCGAGACTTCGAAACGAGGAAGAATCTTTGAAAAAAAAATATCCCCGCTAAAAGGTGTCAAATAACAAAAGAATCACGTGACTTACAAAACTCAAAAGAACCCACAAATTATCACTTGTTAGTTGAATGAACAAAACGCAGTGTAAGAAAGCTTATTACTTTAATTAAAAACCATGACGGATCGCGTTTTGTTCACAGCAGCGCACTGTGTTAACCACAAACTACCCGCCAACCGAGTACCTAGAGATAATTTATTGCAGTTACGAAGTGGCCTTTAATAAAATAAATGTGCGGTAATAATGGAAGGAAAAACTACGTATATTGAGGTAGTTTTACTTTTCTGAAAGACTGCGCTTCGATCGATAGGGCAAGAGGTCAGTTCACACGTCTCTAATAACTATATAATACCCATCTGACTCTAGTATTGGAGATTACGCTTTACAAATGAAATATTTAGTTATCTTTACGTTGGGTTTAGGTATTCTTTCATGTAAGTATCTTTGGGTTAGTAATGGTTCCCACTGACAGGCGCGTCGCAACTGTGCGATAACGATGCAGCATCGCATACAAATATATTTTTCTATACTCATTCTACAGATAAAACAATTTTTAATGACGTAACACGTTGTTGCATCGGTCGACCTCCTCTTGCCCAACTCAATCATTTTATTATAGGGGCCCGTATCAACAAAAACTTAAATCGGGTGATAAAGTCTATTAGCTGAACAAACCGTTTATCATCAAAACCACATTGAGATTTTATTGATTGGACTTCGCATAAAACGGTCCAAATCAACTTAGGATTAAATCCAGCAATTCTATCAAAAACATAAAAGCCATTGGAACATTATTAATATTTTTAATTTCTTTCAAACCAGACAATTTGTCGCCGACGTTGCCGGGGTCGCAGACAGCCTGTGACCTGCGTGGGCGCCGGGCGCCGTCCACAATCAAACAGAAATATGTATAGAAGGACAACTCTATATTATACTCGATAATGGCCCCATTCGCACCGACACGTCGAACAGTGCGAAAAAATCGCGTCCCATTAGAGCTGTATCCGTAAAAAAGAGGTTTGATTTGCATCAGGATTTGTGTGATGTGTAGCTATACGGATAAAAGAGTGAACCTTCTTTCACAATCTTATTGAATACCCGTAGTAAGAGTTACTACGTATCGTAGTAATTCCACAACATTAAGGTGGGTGTTTGTTTACTCCCGTCTCTAATCAATGCTCAACCCGGAGCGCGGAAAATCCATATTTCGTTCCTGTTCGACAGACATTAATATCGAAAGTTAAAAAACAAATCCCAAGTTTTGATGGATTGGACGTGCTGCTAGTAAATTAGAACTGCAAGATGGATTTTGTAATTCGATTTTATATCTGTTTACATAAAAACAACTCAAGGACTAAGGTTCAGTAATTTAATACGAAAGTACAAAGTGACAGGCCCGTTTCGATACGACTCTTGTCAACTATATTGATTTCACGTTGACATTTTGTGAACGTAATACCTCCCCGTCTCGTGTAATTGCTTTTCTTTACTTATTTAGTAAAGGTTTGAGTCAAGGACATCGATCAACTTTGGCCCGCGTTGGGCGCCAGAAATAGAATGTATGTGCTAACGAGTTTTACATCCTCATCCTCTTATCATTGAGTAAACATTATGAAAAGTAATTAAAAGCGTCTCTCAGCACACGCAATAGGAAGATGTTTCTACGGGGTATCATAAATCCAATTATTCTCTGACAGCATTTTAATTACTTTCAGCGAATGCGAGGTCTTACGTACGTAGACGTACGAAACGAGCAATACTCGTGTCCTTTATGTACGTAGTGGAATTGCCATAATAAAAAATTAAGTCAGAACTTTTTAATTTCAAATAAGAAGGAGGGAAGGCAAGATACTTGTGAAAGAGGTTTGTTCATACATGGGTAATGCGAATGGCCGTGATAAAACCCGGGCTAAGATTATGAACAAACTGTTGCGCTTGTACCGCTCCCTTGAGGGGTATAATCGCGGAGATTGCGTATTTATTTAAATTTTCGAGTTGCTGATGCTGTGATTACGTTTCAAGTATGAATGAGTTTGCGGTAGGGGTTTTGAAGGATTAATTTGACGGTTTTTGTTGCGACTTTCTTTTAGATTAAATATTTTGAGATATTTGATTAAATCCTGGATGACTGCGTCTACTATCACTAATATGTATACGTTGTGTTTTTTGTATTATTAAGAAAATTATTTAGGGTAGAATTGATTTTGTTTTTTATTTTGCCCTCCATCTTTTACTGGGTACGTTAAAAACTATTCAAAGAAAACCAAAAAACCGAAGTTCACACAGCAGCATGCACTAACACTTGGAGCAAATATGCAAATTTCTATAAATATGTAAATATGCGCAGACTCGCGACCGAATACGAAGAAATTTTACAAATAATTTCGAGAATTAATGACGACAAACATGGTTCAGCCCAGAACCTTACAAATATTCGACCGCGATTTTTTTTATAGAAATTCTCTAACTAAATTTTAAAACAAAAACACGCGTTGCACTTAGTTTGAAAACCCGGCAAAAATAAAAAACAAGCTACCTCCGATACCTAGTACACGATTTGAGCACTGTGCAATTAAGTTGAAGAAAACCACAAGTTTTTTTTAAACACGTATAACTAATTAGAGATGTGATATAGTCTTGTATCACTTATGACTAGGGTTGTCGGGGAGCGGTCGGCGCGGCTGACGGCTCGCGCACACTGCCTCCGCCCGGGCCGGTGTTGCCAGCCCTCAAACCTAGAATCACCCTCACCCACATAGTGACGTCGTGTAGCACAGTTTCAAATGTACCCACCCGTGTAATGGAGGCTTTCGGGTCAGTGCGGATGTGCAGGATTTAGACTAATTGTTAGTCATTATGTGGACGCAGATGAGAGGAAGTATTCAGTAACAGAGGCACTCGTGTGAGTATGTTTTGTACGGCTTAGCCTTAGATAATAGGCAGTACGTTCTGTAGTAGGTTTTAATTAAAGCGGATTGCTGTCGTAATCGTTAAGCTTAAACGGCTACGTTGGAACGCTTCCCACAAGGTGGACCGATGACCTAGTGATGGCCGCGGTAACCACTGGATGCGGGACGCACAGGACGCGTCGATGTGGCGACACTTGGGGGAGGCCTTTGTCTTGCAGTAAAAATCTCTCGGCTGAAACGATGATTATGAAACGACTACAAATAGCAAACGAATCACTCAATGTGTTTAAACACTTTTAGTTTTCTCGTCAGATCAAAACCCACAAGATAGTCAATATCAGCGTAACTAGATTTAGTTGCATCGCTTTCTTTGAGACCATAGTACGAGCCCACGTACTATGAAGTGCCAATGCCCTCAAGATTCTGTTTTAAGATAGGGATAGTGCTAGAACTATGACGGTTTTACGAAGTACTTTCACTACATCAAATCAGAGATCAATGATCAGTTGACTTACTCAAATGATCCCACATCTAGGATAGTCTAGCAGAAGGTCGCGTAGCCTGCATTTCTAACACACAATTACGAAAGCAGAAACAGTTGTTAGTTGTTGTAGTGCTGTTGTTCTTCCTGTTAAAACACGATACAACTTTATCCAAAAATCCCCAAATTAGGGAGATTCCACATTCCTGGCAACACAGGGCGGTGGCGCATTTCAGCCGCGTCACTTTCTCGAGGTTCAAGCAACAGGTAAGCACCGTAGACTCAGACTTCGGACATCTATCGTTCGGATCACAAGTCATGAAGACGCACCTTGTCTTACAACACTATGCCTTTTTAACCGCTTTAATTGCTTAGAGGGTACTTGAGATACAATCGATAGTGTGGCATCGATTATGTCAAACTGGTTTAACTTAGTTTCGGGGGTTGTTCGAAAAAGGATTGTTTGTGAGTAATGAAGAGGGTTATTGAATTAAATTGAGGTTTTAAGTGGTTGGGATAAGAAGGAGGGTTTTTATTGACACTTAAGAGTGGAATTGCTGGTTTCATGTCGGTAATGTCGCCGATAACGTTTGTGGATGTATTGTGTTGTATAGGTACTGTTATGAAGGTTCGAGGCACGATTCTTTGGTAATGTATGAAGGAGTCTTCAGTATCAAAGATAATTCAATTAATATATATTTATTTAATTGGTCAAGCATTTGGAACGTACTGATTGTAATGTGGATAAATTGAATGATAAAGCTTTTGGGATAACAAATTAAAATTTCAGTAAAAATTCCAAAACGACAACAAGCTTCTGTCAGTAGCTTCGGGGATAAAAATTAGCGTCTGTGCTATTCCACAATAATCTACGAGTATCTCTGTGCTAAATTTTATCCAGATGCGTTCAGCCGTTCTGGCGTGATTGAGTGATAAATACTTGTTCATCCATCCAAATTTTCGTATTTTTAATAGAAGAAAGAAGTAAGATTTTTATTAAATTGCGAAAGCAACAAAATACTTATGAAAAATATACTTAAGTTTTCTTCAATAAAACAGTTTACATTATTTGAGAATAAGAAGTGATTATGAAAGAAAAACTAAAAGAACTAAATCCAAGTAATAACTGTTTACCCCGAGGAAACTGTTAACTGCTTTGCGGGGATAAAAACCGTAAAGAAATTTAACTAAAGTTGAACTGGCTGTAAAAGTAATGTTTGTTTGCCGAGAAGTAAGTAGACTATAGCTGGGGGCGACGCGGGAAGGTAAATATGTACAGTCGGTCGCACGCCAGTGTCTTGAGCTGACCTAGCGGAGTGCAGAGTAGGAGGACAGCGTAATTATGGCTTTTGTTACCACTGACGTGCAAATGACTGTACAAGTAATTTTGTAGTATAAGATTTTTGTAGTTCATCGTATGACTTCAACTGAGAGTAAGAAAAGAGTTATGGGATTATTTTAGAGGTGTCTTATAAATTATATGGGAGAATATAAGGATAGAGATTACTTGAAAATACATTAGATAGTTTTTTGATAGGCGATATCTTAGCGCTGTGATATATATGTCACCGGAAGTTTGCAAACGCCGTAAGATTGTAAAATATCGCGTGAAATTGTAAACTATTTTTTCTCATAAGATACGAATATATTGGAACCTATTGAATTTGGATGGGATTTATTGTATACAAAACGATTTTTTCATAATATATGGCGAAATCACATTCTAATAAAGATTTATTACAATCTTACGAAGTCTGCAATTTTCCTGTGAAATAATTTTTAATACTGTTAGTTTTAGTTTATTTTACTTTGTTGTGTGTCTTGTGCGAGTCCCAAATAAGCATTTTCCTTTCTTTCTTTCATATAGGTTTAAAAGTCGAAACTTAAAAACCCATAGCAGCTTAATCACTTTTACTGATTTGGCAAAGGCCTTCCAATATTACAATATTGTATTATTAATTAGGTACAATACTGTAGTCAATAGTCGCGCAGATTTTAATTGTAATCCATAATTTGGCGCTGATGAAATATTGTTGAAACCGCACCTGAATTAAACCTTTAATCAATACACTGGGTAGTTTCCGTTAGAACTTCGACGTATTTCAGCCGTAGGTACTTCGTAATGTCCGAAAGGCAATATCCGATGTTCAATGACTTCCTAAAAATATTCGACCTTCCTAAAAGCCGTCTTAAAAGTTTTATTTTCCATTTTGCGACAAACTTAAGTACAATTATTTGCATAAGAGAACGTACATGATACTCTGTATACTTTTATTATACAAGTCATACATATCAATACTATATTACTAGAATTTGCCCGCGACTTCACTCACTTCGGTTTTCATCAAAATTGGTTCGCCGATTTAGTTGTGTTTTTTTTATTTAGCATTTATAATATTAGGTATGCATAACTGTTACGTATTTTACGCCGAACTGCTGAATTGATAAAACTTTAATCACGAATAGACTGTAATCCGGATTAAAATGCATGATGATTTTTAATTTGAGAATAAAGTTCTCTTTAACTTATCTTCATAGCTGCTGATTGTACCTAGCATCTAGTTTTAATTGGAAAGTACCTACGTCCAGCTCTGGGATTCCATAGAGGACAATAACAGTACCTTAGAAAATAACAGTACCTAATTCTCTGCTAAAATCCGTAGATTTCTTTTATTCCATTCAAATAAATATTTAACCATGCATTGCACGTGCCTTCACGGAAATTGACAATTTTCAACCGCCAAGTATTTACATTCGGAAGGTATTGAATATTTCCACACCGCAACTTGAATGAACATCATCGATTTTGTGTCTCATTGATACCTACAAAAATAGGTATCTACTCGTAATATACCGCCATTAAAATAATTTTTTACATGACTGCCAAAAAAGGAGTGATTAAATGTTTCAGGGTTCATGTATGTATTCTAAGTTTTACTGAGAATTTACTGACAAAAAAGTAACAGACAAATATGGTTACTGATTACTTTAATTATTCCTACCTACTTAAATTGCTTTATCACATATTGTTAAAATTTCAAATTAGTACCTACTGTACCATATTTAGTGTAAGCATACAGATGTACCTGAGAGACTTGCTAGTGTAATTGAAATTGAATTTATATAATAACTTAATTATTTATTGTATCACAAAACATTAGTTTTGTAATTACAAAACATTCGTTATTTGTGTGAACAATTTCTCAAATATTTGTATGCCAGTAAATGGCAAAACATGTTAGATCATGATTCTGAAAATAAGACCTTAAATGTACCATGTTTAAAATGCAAATAAAATATTCTTATTCTTATAAATAGTAGACCAAAGATAACCTACTCGGCATAGTGGCTGCTGGTGATGGCATACATTACACACCCATGGAGAGTATTTGAAGGTTTTTACTAAGACAGTATTATTATACCTTTACTTACCTAATTTACACATTTTTATTTTTATTTATCACTCTCTTCTCCCATATCAGGGGCCTTATTACGATGTAAAAACGGGATAGTGCTATGTGTCTTGTATCTCTGTCTCTCTCACACATAATCATGATGGTTTTAAGAGGTCGCATAGGGCTTCATATAAACCAAAAACCTGATCGTAATTTTTATTTTATTTCTTTCTTTTTTCTTCTCATGCCCTGGTGAGAGATTAGCTACTCAGAAACCTTGGTAGTAGGATTGAGTGCCAAGAGCACTCAGCAACGTACTTAAGTGCCATCAGTCGCGAAGGCAGGAAGGCAGGAGGAACCCTCACAGGAAGTAATTACACGCGGCAGTAACATCACGTTGTCGAAATCAATACAAAAACAAATTGGAATTTCCGTTAGCTTTTCATGTCGTTGAACCGATCCAATTAATCCTAACATAAAAGAATAACTCTTTGCACGTGTTTGGAGTAAAGTTGACAATTTTCGACCCCAAAATCCGCGTGTACCTATAATATGGCCGGAAGGCACATCGAATGTTCCAAAATGGCCGCTTGGACAAATAACTAGCGGCTGGATGAATTGTAAATGATTATGATAGCTTTGTGGATTTTTTAGTTTTCAGAGTTATCTGATTGAAAGGATTAGTTAGAAGATACGACTTCTTTTTCGTTTTCGATTTAAAGTATCACGTTGTTTACTGAACTGATGAAAGGGGTTAGAAATGTGAAAATATTGAGGATAAAAAAACAAGGATCGAAGCAGATGGCGATGTTTTAGCTTATGCTTATCCTCATGTGTGTTAATAATCAATATTTGTTATACATGTCATCGTCTTAATCGTTCTTGTTTAAGGATTAGATAAGAGCTTTGAAAAACTACGTATCTAACTTTATAAATGAAATATATCTCTGAAAGAACTTGCTTATTGTGCACTCAGACCTCTTCAAACGCATTAACAGCTCACCATTGTGAGTATATTCCAAAGGAAAGAGATCCAATTCACGTTTCTAATAGGGAATACTTAATTCAGCTGTACCCGGTAAAAGGAATGGTTAATTAAGAAACGTCCAAGTTTGCTTTGGAGAATAAGACTGTCTTAATAATATCTAAGTCGTTTTGGCTACTGTTATTTAAGTAGGGGCGTATAATATAACTTCATATATATTATAAGGTAGATGACGATATTATTTTTGTAGGGTTCCGTTGAAAACCGCATAAACATTATTAAATATTTTTTATTTGGTTAAAATATGATTAGTATAGACACCAGCACATCAAGCTACAACGTATATTTTGTATAAACAAAATGCATAATCTCAGAAAAAACTGAAGAGTATTCAAGTTTTAATTTTTTTTCTTTTAATTTTGTCTTGCATGATCTCAGATAGAAATTAAGTGTACCTAATTATAGTTTTAAAATGATCTCTGTACCTAGTTTTTTTTTTGCATGCTGAAAATGAGTAAGCGAAATATGTGGAACAATTTTAACTTAAGAGCATTATGTACCATATTTTACGCAAAATAAATATTCTATTCTATTCTATAAATATAAATAGATTTTCAACTTTATTTCTAAAGCAAGGTCAAAGATAATTGGAAAAAAATACAGTTTCGTGTAGTTTGATGTGCTAGCGTCTGGACATAAGTTAAATATAATAATAGTTACATAGTAACATAATAAACAACTTGCACCTTGCATTGTAACATAATAAAGTGTCGGCCACTCGTCTCTAGGTGTGATATATCTGTCCACTATGAAGCTAAAATCCATCAGAGAATATTTACAAGTACTTGAACACTGGTAACGAGCTACAGAAAGTATAGAGTTGCCATCTTGGATCGCAATCTATCTCACAAAATGGCGCCGAAGGATACAAAAACATCTCTTTCGAGGAGCAAATTGCAACGAAGATTGTATAGTGCACTGGTTCTAAAGCAGATTTAATTTATCCGATAAGTTTTATGAACGAATAGTGGAACGCGGTTTAGACCTCCGTCCACACGGTTTTCCGATTTTCCAATACTAACCTAATTTCGTTCTACAAGATACGTCAAAGCAAAATCGTGTGACTTTCTACAAATGATAATATAATTTCAAGTCATTTGAAATAAAATGTCATTAATTTAAATAACTTGATTTCGTGTTATTATTTAGTAATTGTATATTTTTGATTACAAAAACAAGCTGGACTGTAATTGGTACTAGCTCAAACAACAGACGAATTTTGAAGCTCAAATCACAGTTAAGGATTGTTTATCACGATTTTCTGTAACAGAACTTCTCCATCTACCTACTTAGTGTATTATTCCTATTGTTCTCAGCCAGTAAACTCCAATGTACCGTAGCGTCGAAGGGAATGTTTAATCGGCTCGCTTCTGACGGAATACTTGATTCACTCAACGATTCTATGGCTATACAACTTCGTGGGTACTATTCAAGTGTCAAACACTGAGGTAGGTTAATTATTATACGTCAACTTGTATGTCAAATTGAATAGAAGGGCCAGTATGGAGGTTTCAAAGGTCGTGCCAATTTCGGGGTGGAATGAAACGTTGCTATGGAGGTAATAGAGGAAAGTATGTCGTGCATAGTTGCAAGACATCGTTAAGGTTAAGTGGCAATCATGGATCTCATCCCTGGATGTAAGTGGCGTTGTAACATAGCGTTTAGAAGCAGATTAGGGTATGAATTATTACTACACCGTTAGTCTGCTTCTTTCACACCATTCTATTGGAATGTCGGGGCTTATCAATACGATGTTATTTATTACGCTGCATTTGTATCATGTATCATTTTCTAATGAATACTTATTATTAGAAGTTAACAAAGTACAAACCTACTTCTCTCTATTATGTTACAATGGAATTAATTAACAAAGAAACACAAAACGCTGCTTTAACTCATTACAGTATGAGATGAACATTGCAAGCTGTAAAACCCAAAAAGCTTTTATCTGCATACTTAAAACTATGCTTCTGTATGCACGGTGCTGCACGCTCCATATGTTTGACTTCCAGTCGAGTGGCGTTAGACCAAACTTTGTAAATTACTCGCCGTTCTGAAACTGTGGCTTCTCTTGTTTATGTACCTAACATGTGTTTGAGCAGATGTTCACGACGACGTGAAGAGCGCATTTAGAAAACATTGGTCGTGTCAACAGGTCAACTGTTTTGTTGGTGAGGAAATAGAGCTTGAATTTCCAGAAGATGTGGTTTTAAGAGATCGGTTCTTTTACATCCAAGATGTATAGGATGTACCTAGTAATATTTTGAAAACTGTCACTGTCCATGTAGATGAACAAATTTCTTCAAGAAAGATATAGATAGCGAATTGCCAAATAAGAATTGTATTTTCCATATGAAGTTATTATCAGCTGATAAAAATATTACGGGACGTACAATTTATTTTTTGGGACAAATTTATTCATGTACCAGAGCAGATTTTATTATGTTACTACACCTTTCTGTTTCACCCTACAGACACTTCTTTCAGAACGTTTCAAAGGACCAAGGACGTATTGATATAGGTAACCCTCTACAGTTTTGCTAATCAATCCATTTTAGGAACTAGAAACCCGATGGTGACACTTACTACATTATATCATGAAATGTAATCTTAGTTAATTAAGACCGCGGCAGCTGGGCTCAGCATTAACCGTTAACTACTGTGGATGCCATAAAGAGAGATTATATCAAGAAAATTATTATCTGAATGAATAAATACCTATACTCGTAACATACAATGTTACATTAATTAATTAACTGAGAATCACGTACCTACTCACTAAGTATTCATTCGATAAATAGTTTTATGAGTAACTAGCTTTTGCCCGCGACTTCGTACGCGCATATCCCGTTTTTTCCCGTTCCCGTATAGCCTATAGCCTTCCTCATGAACTTCGTGTTTCTGTTTCAAACCAAAGACAACTTTTAATTAAAACCTACTTAATCCAAATATAAGTAAAATCTTTACAAGACTTCGTAATTCAAACCAAAGACCGAAACCATCACCAATTTACCGAAACAAAACAACTTTTAATTAAGGGGGCTTTAATTACAAGCAACGTTTTTTTTCGGTTTATAGTACGGCACCCTTCGTGTGAGAGTCCGACTCGCACTTGGCCGGTTTTTCTTATTGGGCCACATAGTGCTTTTTCTATTATCGTGAGGGGCCACAACAAGCTACAGTAAAATAAATTGTACCTATATTTATTCGAATACATTAATGGGATTTTTTGAATTCGTTAAAAATGTATAGTTTCAATTAAATTGCTATAGGTAATATGCCAAATTTTTCGATTTGTTACCAGGTGAATAGTCTTAGAACATCATGATAGATAACAACTAATAGTTTGAAACACTAATATGCTAGGCTACAGGGCCATACAGAGAAGCTTTGCGAACCACATGCGGCCCGCGGCCCGCAGGTTGAGTATGGTTAGGCCGGATGCAGCTGAGTACCAGTATTTTACATGGAGTGAATTTCTATTTGACTTACACAACCCCATTAGGCACAACACCGGCCTCATCTAGCTTAAAATGACCAAAAAAGATTGACGTGTAAAAGTGTTATGTTTAACCTACTTACAAAATAAATATCTTTTATCATTAAGGGTTACCAGGATACTCTTTGGCAAAACTGGTGTCAGATTTTCTAGCTTCTTACTATATCTGTAACGACTGTACAACATCCGGAGTACCTATGTAAGTACTTAGGTACATAAGTGCCAGGATTTAAAAAACTACTTTCTATCCTAAAAACACAAAACAGTATTGTGTTTAACGTGCATATATAAGTTGTATATCGTTCTGAACGCGCATATTGCAGAAAAGTTCACTGATAAAATATTTTTCGGATGGGCTGTGCAAGTGACGGATTGACATACCCTTTTTGTTACTCGGAAGCTACAAAAATAAGTTTTGAAAGCCGAATGCCTGTTTGCGAAACTGCACGTGTTTTTCATTTGTTTTAAAATAACATGTATGATGGATGACTGGCAAAGTGAAGTTACACGTGGCATGGAAATTGCTTGGATCTACGCAGAATTTTAGGTATTCATGTCAGAGTGCAAACACGGGGTTGGAATTGACTTTTCCGAACTTTATGATCGTTGTATCGAAATTAAGCTTTTCCATACGCGAGGAATATTGGCTTAGTTGTTAAGGCTAGGCCTGATTAATAAGATGAAATGCGTAATGTTGGAAGGCCCTCCAACAAGGTGGACCGAGCACTTTGTTAAGGCAGCGGGAATCAGCTGGATAAGAGAAGCACAGGATCGGTCAATGTGGTGATGTTTGGTGGACGGCTATGTCCAGCAGTGGACGTCTTTCGGCTGAAATTATGGTGATAAATAACATAAAGTACGCCCACCGACACAATTAGTAGAACAGAAAAAAACGGATAAGTGCGAGTCGGACTCTCACATACAGGGTTCCGTACCATAAACCGGAAAAAAAAACACGTTTTTGTATGGGAGCCTTTAATTTATAATTTTATTTTATTTTTCATAAATAATACACTTGAAGAAATAATAGATTGGCTTAATAAAAAAAAAATCTTGTTGTAAATCTACAAAAAACTAAAGTAATGCATTTCTTCCAACGGCTAATGCCAAATAATATAATAACTAAATATAAAGATGAAATAATAGATACCACTACAGTTACAAAATTTTTAGGAGTACATATTGATGATAAACTGACATGGAAAAACCATGCTGAAATCGTGTGCCAAAAATTAAGTAAAAACGCATATATTCTCCACAATCTCTCAAAGATGTTAAATATGAATACGTTAGTGACAGCTTATCACGGTTTAGTTGCTTCTTTACTGAGGTTCGGTGTCATATTTTGGGGAAACTGTAGTGAGAGAGAAAGAATATTTAGAGCCCAAAAACGTTGTATTCGAGCAATGACAGGTCTTAAACCTATAGAAAGCTGTAAACCTAGTTTTAAATCACTTAAGATCTTAACATTTCCTTCCTTGTACATACTTGAAGTAGCTCTATTCGTTAAGATGAACAGTCAATTGTTTATATCAATGGTGGATATAAGAATACGCAAAGGACCAATGAGATCTCAATATAAAAGCCAACTTTATACAGGTGGCTACAAAACGTCCTTACTTAAAAAAAATATTTTTTCTATGGGTCCTCTCATATATAATAGATTACCAATACCTATAAAAGACTTACCCATCACCGAATTTAAAAAACAGTTAACAAAATTGTTGTTAGACAAATGTTACTATACACTTAAAGATTTTTTTGATGATAAAAGTTTCTGCTAATCGGATTCTAGATGTAAAATTATAATTATTTTTATGACATTTCTATAGTAGATAAGTGCCTAATTCCAAATTATATGTGTGGTAATATTTCCTTTATTCATATTTTTTAAACTTATTTTATACATTTTTAAATATTTCTTAAAAAACACAAAAATAAAAAAACATTTAAAAATATAAAAATAGTAGCCCACCGGTATCGGGAACAGGGTCCAAGCTACCGGCGGTCAGGGCTCAAGAGAGAGGAACCTCCTAACAATACGAGCCGTGTCCAGAAGTACCGCTTTCTGAATCAGGCCTTTGATCCAGCTGCCTAACGAGAGCCTCCTGAGGTGCTGGTCGAGGCTCGTGGCTATTAAGCCATTGGCTGACACAACTATCGGTACAATGATTGCTGAGTCCACATCCCACATGTCGACAACCTCGCGAGCCAAGTCAATATATTTGATTTGCTTATCTTTCTCGGCTTTCACGAGGTTCTCGTCATGCGGAACGGTTATGTCTACAATCATTGCACGCCTCTCGATTCGGTCCACCACCACTATATCAGGCTTATTGGCAACAATAGTCCTGTCAGTGATGATGGACCGATCCCAGTACAATGTTGCAAATGCAATGAGCAAGTTGCTGATGGATAATCCTGGCTACAAGGTTGTGCCTATGCAAGTATTCTCCGTTAGCTAGACGAGAACAACCAGAGACAATGTGGCGAATCGATTCTCCCGGACGGTGACATGCCCGACATATGTCAACCGTGCCGTCCTTCACAATAAATCTCCGGTAGTTATTCGTCATGATAACTTCGTCCATAATTGCACAGACAAAACCTTCGGTTTCTTCAAAGAGATCACCGAAACGCAACCAGGCTACGGACGCTAATTGATCTACGTCGGGCCCATGTAGGGCCCGGAAATAGCGTCCGTGAAGTTCCTTACTCTGCCATACCGCCCTGCGATCGTTAGTGTCTAGCACCGCAGGTTTGCGCCAGTTCTCATTTGCCAAAGAGAGCGGGGTGAGTCCCTTGTCCACCGTCACTACATCTCGATGCATACCCACGTCGACAGTTAGGAAATATTCCCTGAGACTGCATATCTCGCGATTGTGGAGAGTCTTAGCATTTAAGAAGCCTCGACCTCCACACTTTCGCGGGATATACAGTCTCATTACCGACGACCGTGGGTGATGCATTCGATATGCAGTAAGCAGTGTACGGACCCGCCTATCCAGGGCGTCAAGTTCCGTTTGAGTCCATTTGAGTACGCCGAAAGATTACATCAATACCGGCATGACCCAACCGTTGAAGGCGCGTACCTTGTTTCCGCCTGATAGAAGGCTATTAATACCTTCTTCAGGCGGCCAAAGAAGCGCGCCTTCAACGATTGCTTCATGTCAGTAACATTGATACCTAACGCTTCCGACATACCCAAATACTTGTAAGTTTCAGTTGAAGAGAGGGATCTGAGGTTTATGGAATCCGAGAGTTGAGTTCCCACGGATTCCATAATCTCCCCACGCTTTACATGCATGACCGCACATTTGTCCACACCAAACTCCATCCTGATGGCACTACTGAAAGTTTCAGTTACCTTCAGTAGCTCCATCAGTTGCAGATTACTGGGGGCAAAGAGTTTCAAATCATCCATGTAAAGGAGGTGAGATATAACCTGACCATCTCTCCTCAACCGATAGTCCAGCCCTGAATTCTCCAGCAGTGTGCTTAGAGGGTTCAAGGCTAGGCAAAACCAAAGCGGACTCAAACTATCGCCCTGAAATATACCCCGCTCGATCCTTACCGGTTCGCTGTTCCTCTGGATATTTCGACATCCTGGATAGCGAAGAACTGTCCTCCATTGCCCCATACACGACATCAGGAAGGTGCGTAGCATTGTATCAATTTTATACAATTCTAGCACCCTCATGAGCCATGTATGAGGCACCGAGTCATAGGCCTTCTTATAGTCTATCCAACATGTCGACAGATCCTTTCGGGAACGCCGAACCTGTTGGCTAATGGCCATATCAATGAGGAGCAGCTCCTTAGTACCGCGGGACCCATTCCTACATCCATTTTGAGAGACAGACATGATGATGTTGATGTTAATATGATTATTAATTTTAGCTCTCAAAATAGATGTAAGAACCTTATAGACCGTTGGTAGACACGTGATCGGCCTATAATTTTTGGGTTCCGCGGTACTACCCGATTTGTGGAGCAGGTGGGTAACTCCTGTCGTAAGAAATTCGGGTAGCGAGCCGGACTCTAAGGCAGTTTGGTACTGAGATGCCAAACGAGCGTGCGACCTTTGTAGCCACTTAATCCAAAAATTGTGCAGTCCGTCCGGCCCTGGAGATTTCCAATTAGGCAACGGACGGACTGCACGGGCTACATCTTGGGGGCCGATTGTGATTGCCCCCATTTCTGGCAATGGATCGCACGCTCGCTCGACCTCTCGAATCCAATCACCTTCGGTGTGACTGACAGGTACCGACCAGATGTTGCGCCAGAACGAACATATGGCGTCATCATCCGGCAGGCGCGTGTCAGTCACACCCTGGTCCGGTTGCTCCCAAACCCTATATACCCACCTTTCATTATTTCGGAATGTGCGATTCTGGGTGTATCGCTCCACTCGCCGCCTATACCTACGAATACGGTTTGCCCATGCATACACTTTCTGCTTCAGGAAGTCGATGCGCTCTGTGATATATGACATATAATCTTGGGGGCTGATATCAGTCCCCGAAAACGCCCGTCTCACAAAACGCATCACTCTAGGGCGAGTGTTGCCCTCCCTGAAGCAGATTAGTTTGCCGATTAGCGCTCTGGCCCCACCGATACGGCGCTCGATCCTGCACTGCCAAGCCGGTACGGCTGGTTTTGGTCGTGTAACTCTGTCATTAGTCATTTTGACATAAGCTACACGACATGCCGCTACAGCCGCGCAGTACATAATCGAGTGTGTATCAGTGAGGTCTTCGCAGTCATCAAAATAATTTGACAACTGCGAATCCAGAGCAGCTACCAGCGCCCTATTTTTGTTATGCATGGGCAAACGAGGTAAGCGTGGTCTTAGTTCAGGCGGTATGTAGCGATATTCCCGAATAGCACACTCTAAAGCACTCCTCAATTCCTCATTGCACTGGGTACTTACGTTTGTAACCCTGTCATTACTCTCCTCGTCAGCTTGGCTGGATATTTGCGACTGTGGTGGTGCCACAGTCTGCGACGGAGGAGTAATGACATGGTAATATTTATTATTAGTTTTATCAATAATAGCGTAATTTTCTCTTTTTTTTTTTTAATATTACTATTATTTGCAATATATGATGATTATTTTGTGTTAAGTAATTCTAAGTCATTATGTGTCTCAATTGTATAGAAATGATATTTAAATGTTAACGTTGCAATTAAGCTCTGTTTAAATTAATTTAATAATTTTGCATGCCGTAAGGCAAAATGTATCGGGACTCTCCATAAATGAACACCATATTTGTTACCTACATTATTGGCAAATAAATGATTTCTTTCTTTCTTTATAATTTGGTGTTATAGCGGCAATAGAAATACACACTCTCTGAAAATTTCAACGGTCTACCTATTACGATACTTGAGGTACAGCCCGCTGATAGACGGACGGACGGACGGACAGCGGAGGCTTAGTAATACTGTTGGTTACTCTTCCGGTACGGAACCATAAAGAGTAACTTAACAGGCCAGTATTTTATGAAATATTACGATGGATAACACTTCTTTTTTGTTCTGCTAATTGTGCCAGCGTGTAGTACTAAAACACCTACTTTAAAAAAAGCATATAATTAGCAAACTTAATTGTAATATTTAATTTCAAGAATCAATCGATGACATGATATTTTACAAGTTTAGAACGAGATTCTAGAATTCTTAAAGAAAATAAAAGTACTCTGCCCAAAAAAGCGGTGGTCGACAAAATATCCGACTTACTACAGTTCGTACTACTGGCACTACTAAGGCACATAACTCACAAACGAACAAACAAACAAGCGTGTGTATGTTCCCATCGAGCCTTTATTGACCGAGCCTCCCCTGAGCAAGCACATTACGACTCGCTGTTTGAATTCTATTCACTCTTGAAAATACGTACTTGAAACTTCCGTGTTTTCGGTTAGTGAATTCTAGTAGTTTTTCAATTGGTTTGGAAATAGAAAACTAAAGAGGTTTTAGTGTGGAATCTACTTGTAATATCCACGAGATTATTTGAAATTAGCTGGCCCCATAAAAGAAGAGGCAACATAAGAGGTAAAATTGATTGTTCGTATGAGGTAATCCAAGAATAATACTCCATGTATTACAGTGACTGAGTAGCGTGCAAGGGCTGGCAGAAGGCATATTGCTCGACCGGCAGCGAAATGGACAGACCAAATTGTTCTCATCGCAGATAGAATCTACATGAGGGTAGCACAGGAGCGTGGGGATAGGCAGAGGAACAGAGAGCCCTATGCCCAGGAGTAGGCGAATTCGGGCTGTGGATGATGACCAGAGATCGGAATAGGTAGAATGATTCCGGGATTTTAGAGGAGGTATTATCAACTCTACGTTACTTACTTCCACGAACATTAGGTTAATATACCCTACCTATTCCGATCTCTGATGATGACTGATCAAAGAACAAAAAGCCTAGATATCTCTGAGGGTCAAACGTAACTTTTATACGATACCAAAAAGTGTACATTTCCTGTGGGGTTAGCAAAGGGAGCAACCCGCGGGAAAAAAACGAACCAAAATTCGATAGTTAATTAATCAATTCATTTGCAATAGTTCCATGATAGACCATATCACCAAAAATACATAAAAATCAAGTGCAGCTGCACCAACTAACATATTACATATTTAATAAAGACCTGTCCACCAGTTTTAATTGATCGGTTTGTCTGACCCGTATGCCAAGCGTTGTGGTTTCATACTGTATATTGAATTATACATAAAATAATGCGGTATGCAGATGTGGGAAACGGTTATTTCATTTGTAATGTTTGCAGCTATTTTTTTATTAAAGAACTTTAAAATGTTCTGGTTTATGATAATATTATCCTGTACTAACAACTTTATTAAAATTGAAAAGAGTGAGTTTTAATGTTGGTGGTTATTTTATGTATAAATACTTTAGAGAATTCTTTAAATATGTTATGCTTTGGAAATGGAACTGGGAAAATACAGTCGTTATTGTGTTCTACTTTCTCATTTTTGCATTATTTTTTGCTTTCTAATAAATGCAAAAAATGAGAAAGTAGTAATAGCCTTGATATATCCGTAACGATTAGAACCATTTGGAAGATGATTCTTCCAAATGGTTCTAATCGTTACGGATATATCAAGGCTATTATTAAAATAAGCTACGTCATCCGATTAGACGTCGTCTCGAATCCGACCTCAACAGAGTTGAAAACAGGCTAGGCAGATTGATATTTCTGATTAAAATACGTAATATACAAATAATAAAAATAAAAACTGGAAAAGTACGAGTCTGATTCGCGCATCAAAGGTTACAAACTCGTATCTAAATAGGTAGTTCGTCTATTACGGAAATGATTCAACGTTATTAAAAGTTTTGGAGACAACGACATACACTAACTCAAACAAAACGCATATACATTTTCGACCTTTTTGTATAACGAACTTAGAACCTCAAACGACAAAATCATGTGAGGTCATTCGTCAACGGAAAATCTTAACACTGCGATTCAAAAAACAGCGTTATTCGTGTAACGCCATCTATCGACTACAAAGTAAACTGTCGAAATAATAGTCATCTAAAAACGTAAATACAGACTCTTTGTATGCTGCGTAGACTCCCAAAATGCAGTACCAAATGTAAAAAAAAACATGTGCACTTAACACGTACAGTCCTGAATTTTAATAATAATTGAATTGCGAAATGATTCGAAAGGTAGGTAGCGACATTTTACGTACTACTTTTAAACCAAAACAAGCAGCGCGCTAGTGATGACGAAGTAATTATTTTTATCCGAATTATTATTTTAAGTTTAGGTACCTACCTTAACCATACATGTTTTTGGCATAGTTAACAATGGCTACTTAAGTACGTACGGAACCTTAAAATAGTAGTTTTGGTTATTTGCAATTTGCTCTAAAATTATTTATTTTGGATTGTTATTGGGTAAACTAAAATTTTGTTCCATGCATTTAAAGAGGGGCTCAAAACTACTTGTGAAGGATTCGGACCTTCGACCTTTAGATCAAAAATAAACCACTCTGCCGCCGTATTTCGAAGGTAAAAAAAGTAAATAGCAGTAACATTTTTAATTTACAGTTCTACTCCAAGATACTTCAGTGAGAGCTTATAAAAATATTGTTTGTAACCACTTTATAGAAGGTCAGTGCCGGTATCAAGTTGGCAGCCATTTTGTATAAATGGAGGTCGCATATCTGCTATTTGAGCAGAACTAGGAGATATCTTTCATTTTAACAAACAACGCTAATATTTTTTTTTGTGGCGCTTTAGATTCAACGTAGCTTTCTGCTGAGCGACATCAATAACGGTGTTCAAAAAGCCAGTTGGTGATTGATGACAGTTTTGAAAATGGTCTGGTGTGCAAAAAAGAGCTGTTATTGAACCCAGGGCTCCATGGACGGATCCAGGGAGGGGGGGGGGGGCTAAGGAGCTCAAGCCTCCCCCCAAAAGTCCGAGATTTATTTGGTTGTCTGCTACCTAACGAAGTCAGGGAGGAATTGACGAAAAGTAATCCAAGTGTGATGCGTAGAGCAAAATAAAATATTGTGCTTGTTTTGTTTAGAACAGATTTCTCGCCCTTGGCAGGTTTTGGTCGTGAGGCAGAAAATTTCTAAAAATCTTAAAAAAATCGATAACTCAAAAACCACCCAATATGTACCCCAACTTAAACCCTTTCAAGGAACGCCCTTAATTACCATCCACCCTGAATGTATACTAAAGGCACGCTACCATCGCGCAGCCATGTCACTAAACAAATGATAGAGCTTCACGCTGATTGATATCTTATATGGCATCGGGTACACGCTGTAATTGGATCGGAAGGGCATCCACGCGACGAGTAAAGGCGCAGTTTTATAGCTGATGTCAACTACATATTCAAATAATACGAAGAATGAGTATCCGGCTCGAAGAAACGTTGTATTGCGCGTAATAGGGAGATCGTGGACTGTGTTTCTATGGCAGTAGAAGATACCAGTTATATTTGTTTCATTTTCAATGCTAGAATAAATTGTATGAATATTATTAACATTTGCGCCGAGCTACTAATATAAAAATATATTAAATGTTGCTTTCAGTACGTAACGTGTTTATGTGAATCAAAGGAGCGGAATGTACCAGAACGAAGTGAATCAGATATATGAACAGTTGACTAGGTGACCAAACATCAACTATAAATTACTCTAGTGTTGTCTATATATATACTAATTACTAATAATATTATAAAGAGGAAAGATTTGTTTTCTTATATATAACGAGTAAACTTAAAACTATTGGACCGATTCGAAAAATTCTTTTATCAATGGATAGCTACATTATCAGCGAGTGACGTCCGCTAGTTTGGAATATAATAAAATGTAATATAATAGAAATACTCTTTATTGTAAGGTCACCACAACAGATTTCAATAGGACCTTAAAAAATAATGTGTCACAAAATTGGCATTCAAACGAAGAGTACAACAACAGCCCGAATACATTTTTTATAGATATAGAAAAGATAGATATGACCATATCAGCTAGCGGTCACATAGGGTGAACACATTCTGACGAAGTTTAACAGTCAGTGGCATGAATACTGCAAAAATACCTACGTTTTATTACCCATGAAAGTTTAAGTCGCCATTTTAACCAAATTACAATAGGTATCCCAGAATATGCACACTAAACCGTTTATTACTCACGTTTCACCGAACGTACAGCAATTTCCCTAGCACGATTCAAAATCCCCGCTACCGAGAATTACCAAGCAGTAAAACCAACGGATATTCGTACATAAAGCTTAATAATTTAGCTTAGCACCTTTCCAATTTGCAGTGAATAGTAGTAATCAAGTCGCGGTTCAGAGAACATTTCTGTTCATAACGAAGCTGCTAATTAATTTGAGTATTACTTAAGTTCTCAAATACTGGCGAACACCTGCGGGCTTCGGATTTATGCTATCGTTTCTTAGCATTACTTTGAGGTATGATCTTTTTTATATACTTTACAAAGCCGGTAGGAATGCAAGGAAGAAAGGGAGGCCTTGCAATGGGACAGGACAGGCTGAAAATGAATAATAACTATTGGACCGCCCCGGCTTTGCCCGGATGTTAATGTTTTTTCAAAATTTTTCTTTCATAAGAACCTTCTCCTGACAATAACAAACACAACAAAAAAAGAATTAGCAATATTGGTGCAGCCGTTCTCGAGTTTTGTGCTTAGCAACACCTTTAGCAATTCATTTTTATATTGGTAGTAAATAAGTGTACTCTGCGATTGATTTTGGGATTATTTGTTACTTTTACGTTTTAAAATGAGAATCACAAAAGTTACGTTTTCAAAATTGTTGTACTTATGCCTTTTCTTCATGGCGGACATATTTTCAATATTTGACCTATTTTTTTTTCATGATTTTGGTGACAGTATCTGTCAAGATAAACACGAAAGCGTTTTCCACTACTGTGATTCTGAAACTTAATTTAAAGGTGCTGAGCAATTTCAATTCGCGAAAGTACGTGAGCGGCATTCGCGAGTACTATTCACGTTTTTCTTCGAAAATACAACTCATAATATTTAGTATAAGTAGCCGTGATAAGTACTACACACCTACTTTATCTATAAAATGTGCTGATCAAAACCCTATCGTCAAATTTCCTTCAGTTTTCCTCAAACACAACTGAAATCAAGAATCTCAGCTACCAGGATAACAAGAAGTGCAAAGAGTTCGCCTGTTGCGATTGTATTTAGATATTTGCGCCTGTTGAACGCGGCAACAAGTGCTGCATCGATCAGAGTGACGTAAGCAGCCCCCCGACCCCGCACACCCGCGCGACGTGCCCCGCCCCCTCCCCGCTTGACGAGCCCCAAAACTGATTTACGGTAGGAGATATTCTATAAATGCGTGTAATGCGCTTATCCGAAAAGTACAGGCTTTTGAAGGTATAATATGACGCTTGCTGAAAGTTTAGGCAGTGAACATTTTATTTGGTTTAGTGCTACGGCTTGCTACGGCGTAGCAGTTTGTGCTACGAGCTCAATGCATATTATACACAATAATAGTGACTGTTATGAAAAAGGAAATTAGTGGTGACGTAAACTAATATTATAACAAGGTAAAATTGTTTATTGATATGTTATAGTTAGTCATCGATTTAAAAAATATTTCACTGATCGTTGGCAACACTGATGAGTACCATAAGCGACATTATCTTAAGGGATAGGCTAGGGGAGGCCGGGAGCAAAGGCACATGGTTCATAACAATTTATAGAGAGTTAAGGTACTTAAAAAAATAAAGCATTCGAACAAACGCTATAGTATTTTGTTTCACTTTGCAAGAGTTCAGAACATTCAAGTTTTTTGGTTCTACAAAAATAAAAGTTTGTTTCATTACTTTGCAATTGAATTCAACGTGTTTATTTTCTTGAAGCTGTTTAGTTTTCTACGTGGTGTGCATTTGAAGTAAAGTCTTGAGAGTAAACTCAAAATGTAAAAGTCCTGTAATTCGGTGAAATGATTTTAAATAAACTGGCCTTGGTGTCCCGGGGGTTTTAAACTCAACAGTGAATAAGTTACTTTAAGGCAAGCGTGCTCCATCATGGCCAGACGAGAAAATGTTATGAAATCTCCCCCGATGCTGCATTTGCCAAAGAAAAAGTATTCTATTAGAGATTATTAAAAATTTCAAATATCCTTAACTTTATGGTTTTACTTTTGATACGATGTAAACTGGGTCATATAAGGCGAGGCCAAAAGAGCGAGCGTAATATCGTGAGATGTGAGTCGCGTATTTTGAGTTGCGCAATTTACGTTCAACTGAAAACCGGTTAGGCTGCAACACGGACGGACGCAACTTCAGATACTATCCAACGTTTGTACGGGGTGTTTGTGTCGTGCAATGGATCCAATTTAAAATATTGTGCATTTAAAATACATTTTGTAAACCTGACCAGAGATTGCTCAAGACCGGGATATAAAAGAAGAAAGGGAAGGACTTTGCCCAGCTGTGGGACAAAATTTGTTTATTACATATGTTAGATGAATAGAAGTTATGAAGATTTTTGTTTAGAATTTACAGATTTCGCGATTTTCGAAGATAAAAATGATACATATTTTTGTTTATTAATTATATAAATATAAAACAAAGAAATTATATTATACAACAGGGTATTTCGTTTATTTTTCACAGTTTTTATGCCATTAATTGCTTGAAAAGTGATTTGTTTGAATCTTAATAGTCGTTTTTTCGGTCGAGTTTTTTTATAGAAGCCATCTTTTGTTTTGCAATTGTCTCTTTACCACCTTAAAATACCACGCACTTCTAAAACACCTTCTAATTATGAAAACAATAGAGCTAGCTAAATAATAAAAATATTGAAACATAATATATATATTTTACGAAATTATATATTTTCATTTTTTTTTCTTACACTTAAACAAAGTACACAATTAGACCACTACACACTAGGGTCTATCTTAGTGATACGCTTGTTTATTCTTGAAGGCGACGTAGCAACCTCGCGTAGAGGGCTGCTTTTAGTGCTACGCGAGCTACGCAAACGAGCTACGGCTACTACGCCGTAGACACTAAGTTAATTGGTTAAAAATAAAATCACCTTTGTTTTCATTTCAATATTCTATTTACAAAGAACATAACATAAATAGCAAAACTTTTTTTTCGGTAATCTTGATCATTCTCGAAGGCGACGTTACAACCCCGCGTAGACGACTGCTTTTAGTGTTACGCGAGCTACGCATATGCGCTACGGCTACTACGCCGTAGAGACTAAGTTAATTCGTTTAAAATAAAATCACCTTTGTTTTCATTTCAATATTCTATTTACAAAGAACATAACATGAACAGCAAAAAAATTTTTGCGTTAATCTTGTTAATTCTCGAAGGCGACGTAGCAACCTCGCGTAGAGGACTGCTTTTAGTGCTACGCGAGATACGCATACGAGCTACGGCTACTACGCCGTAGACACTAAGTTAATTCGTTGAAAATAAAATCAAAGGCTATACGCACACTACGAAGTACCAATTTCATTACGATTCTGTAGTGAAAAAGAGATATTGCTATTTGTCCTGTATAACTTCTTGTCCCGTCTCTCTTTACCCCCGTTTGGGTAAGATATATGGATAGTTTAAGGACGTGAAAAGTAGGGGTTGTTTCGTCTCCATTTCAATACTTTCTTTTTAATACAAAGAAAAAGATATTTTAAAAATGATATACATTAAGTCGTTATTCATTAAGTAGTTATTTTTAATTATAAGCAATTTTTACATTTTATTTTGTTATTAACAGCCGGAAGCAGAGCCTTCTTTTCTTTACTGAATTAATTAAATTGAGGTCATCATAAAATCGCTTTTGGACGGGTAAATTGTTTTAACGCCGAGTTTAACTTACTTCCGCGCTAATTGACTTTCGCAAAATTTCGGCACGAGTAGCTTTAAGTTATCAAAAGTTGATTGAAATTAATCAACAGTCTAGTGTGCTTAAAAATGACCTTTTCGTTCCTAATAACCGCATCATATTTTCACAAAAATGCAGTCTACAGCAAATATTGAAATATGCAAAACACTAGCGGGGAACCTCCGATATTGGCAAAGTTAATTAAAAATCGCTTGGATATCGCTTTGTAGGTCAAGTGCACAAGTAGTATATGTACATGTGTACTACGTATGCACCTAACGATAGGTAGTACAAAAGTCTAATCAGTACACAACACAGGCGATTATGAGTGTTATAGATCACGGGATAAGGTTCAATTTTGATTAAGGTCTACGTTGTATAGGTAAATTTTCAGATGAAGTAAGTTATCATCATTGCTAGCGGATGCCCATTAAAAGGGCCCAACATAATTGAGAGTGCTTTCAACGAAAATGGAGTCGTAATATTATTATTAAGATATCTAATTCGTTTTTAGCTCAAAGTATATTTAAATGAGTACGAATCTTGTTATAGACAAATAAAGAAATGTTTTGATGAGTACGTTATTTAGGGAAATGTAGGCAAGTTACTTATGGAATAGCGGTGGTATGTTTAACTGCTACAGTTGAATCGGGACTTTTCCATTCGAAAGTTCATAGTAGACCGAAGCAGTACAACCCCGTCGTCAGTTAATCGGTATATATGTATACTCGTATAATAAAAAAGACATGGCAAAACCTCACAGGCAAAGCCTGGATATAACATGTAGAACCCAATCAAATAATCGAATAGACAAAAGAGAGTTTTTCTCCACTTACAATAGAACTTTCCATTCACAACATTTTTATCGTACTACTAACGCCATCTGCCCAGAGTTGCGAGCAACGTTTTAGAACGTACGTTTTGAGGTGAGATACGATTCAGCAGAGGGTTGCGAGGTGCTGAAAGCCTTGTACCCTTTTAGTTTAACAGATAAACCGAGAGATGGAGCTTTTACGTAGAAGAGGCTTTGAAAAAAGATTGCTCAGAGCCCCCTATTTTCAACAACGGGAAATGTTTTTAGTAAAAAACTTCAAGTTTTAATAAATTTTCAGTGTTTGAACAGAATTTATTCAACACATACAAAACATTTATTGGACAAAGACATAATGCAAGAGCAACAAACACAAAGTAAAAGAAATAAAAATGTAACAATTGCACTGAGCGTGCCTTACCGAATTCCTCGGGTCGCACACTCAGCGGTGTTTTTCAGATAGCAGCCTGTTCAAAATTGTTACTTTAAAACTGAAGACACGTGACAGCTACAAATCTACACTAGGTCCGCGTGGCGGATTATAATAGCTCACTTCCTCTCACAGAGACCAGGCCTGTGTCCCAGGAGTGGGAACGTTATAAGCTGGTTATGTTATCTGTATAAAAAACTGGTTAAAAAAAGCTTCAAGGGTAAAAACCTAAGACAAGATACCTGTGATACAGGCTTTACGCACGGCTGATTCATAAATATTTATTTATTTAAATCGTCGTTGAAGTTTTCAAGTCACAGCATCGTCTTTCTTCTGAGATTATTTTAAACTCAATTACGTATTACGCATTTTAATGAGTTTTTTGCAGCGTTATTCATGTGTTTAGTTTATGCAATGGTTAGCAGAAAATTTAAACGTATCGGATTTTCGAATGTATGGTGTAGCTTTAGGATCTAAAACGACGGGCTTATTTTTCAAAATAGTCTCTAACTGCTTTCAATGATGGGGTCGTGGGGATACCAGTACCTACCACAGTCCACCTCTTTCACGTTACCACTGGGGACTCAGGCTTCTTGTCTGCGAGATTCACCACGAGTTCGAGGAAGGTTCCTACGGTGCAGGGTTACACTAATTTTATGTTACATGTAACATAACATAAACTCACGCCTTTTCCACCATAGGGGAAGGTAGTAACTATAGAACCACCTGTTACGATCCTTACATTCATCTGCTTATTATGTCTCTCCGTAATAGTTATTTATTGTACTAGTGCGGTAAGTTGGTTTTTACAAACGAGTAGACGAATGTGATAAAGTTTGTAAAAAACCAATTCTCGCACGTGTGTCATACAACGTTTTTCAACACATTTAGGTATACAACACATTAGGTAATGAAACAAACTTTGTGAGATATTAGTCGGAAAGTACGAACAATCTTTGACGTTCTTTACTTACATGAAAAAAGCGCGGATTTCCAAATGGCGCCACGTGCGTGTGGTAAAAATTAGAACTAGGTACGTCTTTCGTCTCATTTTCTCTTTAGTAGAGTGATACAAGCAAAAATCCGCTTCCAATGAGGTTCGATCATTCAGCTTATTTATTCTAGTAATGTGAAACTCCTTGTCGGAATTCTTTATATTTTTTATGGAAATAAAAAAAACCGTAAAGGATACGCACGGTGTATACAACGAGGAGTGCGGTAAAATATGTAGGTACCTACTTAGATGAGAGTACCTATTTTACTGCACGTTCCATTGTATGGTGCGTAATTTTTAAGTTTCGAACAATGTATTCAGGCTTCGTAAATGCAATTTTTGAGCAAATGTGTTGAAAAAGTTTTACTACCTACATTTTACTTTGTAAAGCAAAAAGGTAAGCCTACCTACTAAATAAGTAAGTTTTTGTGACTTGGCTTGTCAATTTACAAGGGAGCATATGTTGCCCATTGCCCGTTTTCACTACGAAACAATATTTATGCTTTTATTTAGATAGGTATCTAAATAAAAGCCTAAATATTGTTGTTTTGTTGGATTTTCAACACTTCATTGCCGCTCTGTTCAAGCTGATCATGGAAAACCAATTTATTTAGGCAATCATGTGTCGATTAACAAAACAATACATTTTACAAACAAAATAAACTCGATTTGATTTTGTTCGTTACCTTGAAAACAAAACAATACCCATTTGTGAAAAAGTAGGTACGGGTATTATTATTTTTGGTCAATTATTATTGGATAAAGGATAAGCGAAAAACAAATAAATGCGATCTGAACAAATACACCGTGAAAAATATAATAGAAAATTGATAAGACAGATATTGGATGAAGGCTATAAAAAGAATAGTCACGTGTTTTCTATATTTTATAACGTGCGCGAACCGTGTGACCGGGATTGTGGTATTGACAACCGACAGCTTCATTATTAACACTAGTGATTTCACTATATTTACATTTTAAATCCCAGTGCTTTGCCAACTATCATAGACATAGGAAAAAGGCTCTATAAAGTGATTGTCAAAATACTAAAATGAAAGGCTTTGACGATTGTAGTCAATCTCATACATTTTTGCCTTTGACAAGCGCTGTCGATGATAGAATGACATTTGTGTAAAGCTTCTGGTTAAGATGGGATTGGGCCAGTCTTGTCAGCCACATGTATGTATGTACACTCCACAATGATCGCTGGACAATATACCGAATGTCAAAAGTAATACTTGCGACATAGTATTGAACAAAGATAAACTTGAATTCGTCGAAGACACGGTTTTCCTAGGGATCACGCTTGACTCAAGGCTACAATGGGGTCCTCATTTAACATCTCTTGCAGGACGGCTAAGTTCAGCAGCATATGCTGTCAGAAAAATCCATCAATTTACTGATATATGTAGATACCGCGAGGCTGGTTTATTTTAGTTACTTTCATAGTATAATGTCTTACGGTATCTTATTATGGGGACGAGCTGCAGACATCGAGTCTATATTTATTCTGCAGAAAAGAGCCATCAGAGCCATATACCATCTTGGTCGGCGCGATTCCCTAAGGGAACTGTTTAAGGATATTAACATCATGACGGTATCTTGTACCAATACATATACGAAAACATTATGTATGTTCGGAAAAATCTTCATCTTTTTAGTAAGATTAGTGATAGGCATATTTTTTTTTTTTTTTTTTAAATAGGAATAAATTAGATCAACCCCGATTCAGATTGGCTAAAGTACACACTTCTTTTATGGGATATTGTGTTAAGTTTGTAATAAAATACCACGTGAGATTCTCGAACTGAATGAGAAAAAATTTTAAAACATGCATAAAACGCACTCTATGTAGACAGGCATATTATAAACTGGAAGATTATATCCTTGATAAAAATGCTTGGCTAAATGCCGGTCCTGCTCCACAGCCTCAGCCGCTTGGTTCCACTAGTTAGGTTTTATATTTGGAAGAGATGCTCACCCTCTTTTATGTCTAATAATAATACTATTCCGCATAATCTTATATTATGTTTGGAATAAACTTTTCTTTTTCTGTCTTTTTAGATTGATATTCATAGTTTTATATAATGTAGAAGCAATTTTTATTTCAAGTTCTGTAAATGTGAGAACCATGGACCATTATGTTAATAGATAGTTTCTTTGTTTGACATGAAATAGCAGGGGCAGTTGAGGGTGTGTCATGCTCACTCCAATGTCTCGCTGATGGTGGCGCGTGTATCGGATCATTCAGTTCCCTTCAAAATGGTTGAGCTGAATGGTGCTGATGCACGCGTCATGTCCGTGAACGGGCGCCGTCAGTGGAGACTGGTCATCCCTTGGTTGCCACTGCCTCATTTTAATAATTCGTACTATAAATTGTTTTTTTTTCTTTCTTTACATTGTTCTCATATTCTATATATAAGTTAAAAAAGTTACTCTTTTAAGCAACAAGGTTTATGTAACCAGGATTTTTGTAAACATAAAATGATTTTAAAGAGTGTCCGTGGAGTTTCTTGCACGTTCTTCTCCATAGAGATCTACGCTTTCGAACGTGCAAATAGCTTCATGTTTTTGACGGACTGACTTTGACAATTCAAAAGTATCTGATAATGGTTTATTTGAAATAAATGCTTTGACTTTGCTTTGACTTTGAAAAGTCTCCCATAAGTGGGTGCTATGAAGACGGGCGGCCCCGGCGAGGCCGGCTTAGGAAGAGGTGGAGACGTCTTAGACGCTTTCTGCAAGGGCAGGTTCTTGGTGACTTAGGAAAAGTATATGGAAGGGTCCATGAAGAAAGAGTAACTAATGTCCGTCCCTAACTTGGCCGTGATATAGTTTTTATTTGTCTCTCTAGATTTTAGTTATATTAATAAGTTATTTTTACATTTCTGGTGTTTTACATTCTTTCTTTCTTCTTCTATGCGTTTTAGCAGTAGGACAGTATACGCAAAATAGCTATCTTTGGGAATATAAACGCATCATCTGTGTAAGCAAGGATATTGTTCGAGTAATCGGTACCTAGATGACACGAGTCCCAAACTTTCGTAGTTCAACGCTTACTAGGGTAAGTAGTTTTAACCTTTACAAGTGTTATGTGAATAACTTTAAAACTATTCTACCACCTCCGTGCAACTATGTATTTGTAATACTAACAAAGTAGAGCTCTATCAGTAACTTAAATTATATGACTGAAAAGGATTTACAGGAATTGGAATTGGAAAATCTTAAAGTTTGAAACACGACTGAAGCAGTATCTTGCAAAATAATGTTTTATTTCATCAATCGTTGCAGTTCGCAAGTAATAACTTACCTATGGCAACATGATCGAATAAAGATCAGCTTTTAAAAATGGCCAGTCATACTCACAAGACTTATAAATTACATAGTTCATTATTCTAGGGTCTCGTCTAAGACTGGTACAAGACCAGTCTTAGACGAGACCGCAGAGAGCGTCCGCTATTTGACCCCTCCAGTTCAATTTTCTTAGTTCAATATTGATTACATCCTAACTCTTTGGTTTCACGTGTGATTACTACCAAGAAAAACATGCTTTGATCAACAAAGGCAGGTGCCCGTAGGTGTCATAAGCATCCTTCGGCGACTTCTAATTAAGGAGAGTACCTAAAATAGAAATAACACCGCCATTTTTGGTCTCGGTTATTTCAGAGGCTCTATTTTTAATGAGAAGTAAATACTTGTGTGGGTAAACAGGTGCTCAGTCCTGGAGTTAATTAGCCCTTTTTGTAATGAATTTCTTTCGGGCGTGTTTTGTGAAGCCACTGACAGAGGGTTTTTCTTTTTGAGTGTGACCAAAGTCTGCTTGAGAAATTTCTTTTCTAAGTGGGGAGAACTTAACTTAAATACTTTGGTTTTTGTGAGCTGAACAATGGTCGGAGTAGGTAGTGCTATTTCTTGTATATTGCGATACGTTGGTTTAATATGGACACTCCCGAGATCCCGGGATTTGAAATATATATTATTATTACTTTAAATAAGTTAGACATTATTTTATAAAAAGCTATTCATCTCTTAAGGAATTATGAACGGACACATAACCCTCCGACGGGTTAATATAAAAGACGGACACGTTTCAGGTTAATAATTTAAATGCTGCAGAAAGGGACAAAAAAGATGACAGAAGACAAAAAAAGTGCGTTCCTCTACCGGCGCAGCCTGCGCACCTGCCGGTCGATTCTGTAAACATGTCGAAGTGAAGGCTTGGGTGAAGTGATCACGAGGTGAGCTGTCAATTCATATAATCAAAATGTCACGTGATCACGAAGTGAGCTGTCATTCCATCTTGGCTTGTGGATTGACAGCTCACTTCGTGATCACTGCACCCAAGCCTTCACTTGGACATGTTGACAGAATCGAACGGCTGTTTTGTTTCCACTAGTCATGTCCCGCGTTACACCTGAGCGGCAACATCGCGCATTAGAAATTAGCAACGCGTCGCTGATGTTTGTTTGACAACGTCGTGCGCTCACTACCCATAGAAAAGGTTTCTTATATTCTTGTTAATAATAAAACAATTTATTTTTTGGAATCCTGGAGTTTCAGTTAGAATCTCGGTGAATGTTTATATGAACATCCACGTTTGCGGTCATTGAACCAAAACTTTCTGCCTACTCCGACCACTGGTGATCAAGTCAAGTTTTTCTAATTAAGTAGGTACTTTCTTATTAATATAAGAAACTAATACATTACAAAAACTAACTTATGTAAAGACCAAATTCTTAGACGCTACTCAATGTTTAAGATGCAGTTACACATGTTTCATGTAGTCACCATCTTAAAGTAAATTGACAGATTTAAAAACGTAACGTACGTCTTTAAGTTGGTCGTGAGAGTACTTTGAGAATTCGGTGATACGGGGTCATAGTAGCATAGTAACCCGGGGTGACTTATGACCCCGTATCGTTTTTTTTTTGTATGGGAGATCAAATAACTCCTTCCGAGAGCGAAGGGAGTGTCAGACTCTTACTGACTAAAACCCACCCGAGTTCCTTCAAATGCCCTTTGCATTCCAGTGACTATTTTGTACAAATTCCGTAACCCTGTCAGGCATCTCTTTGAGACATAACCCACCCCGCTTCGCACATTTTTACAGTTTTATAATCACTGAAATATCATCATTGTATGCAAGTTTATTATTATTTTATTACAATTCCCTTTATGATGTTGAAAACCGCAGCCAAATGCCTTGCGTCGTTAAAAAGAACAGAGCCGTAAAGACGATTTTCGTATCTACCTGAGACACGACTTCGGTCGACATTATTTTATGTTATGAAGTCGGTAATCAATCAAAACCGAAACAATCTAGGGACTTAATCATTGACTTGGAAAGAAGAGGGTTGTAATGAAGTTAAGTTGAATTACGTTTTATCCTTCAAGAAGTTGTCTATAATAAGATCGCTTTTAGCGATAAGACCGCCCATTGTGTCACTTTAAGTAATGTTTTCTTTTCTTTAACTTATATGGTATACATAATAAAGAGTATTCTATTTTATTTTCTATATATCTGTCCTGATAACAGTGGTCCTACCCAATAATAGTATCGGACTTTACCCACTAAGTTCATAAATATGCCAATATGAGTAAAATCGAATTAGAGTTGGACGTCTTTTCAATGTGGTTTATCGATAATCACATTTCGGTATCCGTACCTCGCATTACCCGCCAACAGATATACAGGGTGTTCCAGAAGTGCGTGGTCATATTTAAGGTGGTGTTCCGTAGCTGCTATAAAGTAAAGACATAATATCAAAATAAAAAAAAAATACTTAAAAAAACCTGACCACAGAAAACGATTAAAACGTCAAAAGAAAACACTTTTCAAGCAGTCTGTTGCATGTCCAGGGTTGCGGAATTTGTTCGAAAGTCATCGCGGCCTTGGATCGTAAAGGGCTTTAGAAGGAACACGGATGGGTTTTAGTCAGTAAGAGTCTGACACGCCCTCCCGCTCCATCCGGAGCGTAAGAAGTCATTTGATGATTTCTAATAAAAAAAATGCAGCCTGATACAGTTTGTGGCGTCTATTTTAGTTCAATCACAGATTCGATGCCAGCAACTGATTCAGACTGCTTGAAAAGTGCTTTTTTACTTTTTAGTAGTTTGCGGAGGCCGGACTTTTTTTGAAGTCATTTATTTTATTTTATTTTTTAACTGTTTAGCAGCTACAAGAATACCATCCCTAAATTGACCACGCACTTCTCAAACATCCTGTAAGTAGTTGGAATATAGGGTATTCAGATCACAAATCGTGATCTGAATAACCCTATATTCCACAGTTAAACCATTCGAGTATCAGATTATTCCTCTGTAACCCCATAATATACTTAATTATTCAAAATTTTCGTTCAGTTTATACCTCTGTTTTTCAATCCAAGCCACTTGTAACCATTCTTTCTTCGTCAAGTCATAAAATGGTCTACTAATAACATTTATAGTTTTCTATTCAAACATATTTTTTTTTTTTAATTAAAGTCCTGTATAGTAGTCGCATACTCATCAGTAGCATCTGTTCGAGTGTGTAAATAAACAGAGCAGTTCAATATGAACTGCTGATTATAAGAAGCGGTTCAGTATGATCAGCTCATTATAACAAGCTGTTCAGTATGAACTGCTCATTACCTTTAACAAGCTGTTCAGTATGAACTGCTCATTACCTTTAACAAGCTGTTCAGTATGAACTGCTCATTATAACAAGCTGTTTTTGCTTTCGATGTCGAACTATAATATGTGGTTGGCAGGTGGTTAACTATATTAATATTTTTAGTGTTAAAGAAATAAAACTCGCAAGTAGGTCAAGTTTAAATATTTATTTCTATATTATTCAAATATTGTTTTATAAGCAATGATACATTTCTTACATTACTATTACTTACATTTTCACTAACCTAAATAATAGAATATGTGTAAGTAAGTTTGTAGGTTTAACATTCTATAATCATTTATTCGTAAAACTAAGATCGTTCTTATTTTATCTTACTGACAAAACACTTGATTTTCTTTACACCATTTATTTAAGCAAAACACATTTTTTAAGGCACATATATTGGTATGATACATACAACTTATAATGTCAGATGAATCTGAATAATTGTTATATAATGTCAACAAACTCGGGCAGTTCTTACTTTCTAAATTGTATACATTATTAATTCGGAATATATCTTTTATCCATAACACTTTTTCGTTTCCTTTCGTAAATATAGATTTATTTTTTAAAAAATCCCCAAAGATTACTTGATAATTAAAATATGGTACAAAGCCTTCGTTCCAGTTTATTCCTCTGTTTTTTTCAATCCAAGCCACTTGTAACCGTTCTTTCCTCGTCAAGTCATAAAATGGTCGTGGTGGTTTTATCAACAGTACTTGTACGTGTCCTTTGTACATTATTGCTATTTCTTTTGGAATAAACTCATTTTCTTCACTCTTAAACCCTTGAACATCTACGATGACATTCATGATAGTTTTCTCACAATATTACTCAACGGCTTGTATTCGAACAGTCGATCGTTTATTATTAAACAATAGGCAGATGTATTATTTTGAATATCTTCAGAGCATTCAATTTCTAATCGCACGTCAACTGGTCCAGTTTTAAGTGAATCGTTTTGTCTTGAACAGTCAATCACAAAAAGTGGAGCAATTTCTTTAAATTGGTCTAAGCTAAGCAATGGATCAATGCCTAAGTTGTAATACGACTGACGAAAATTAGCATACATTTCATATAATATACTGTATTTACCTTCATCAAATTTCAGATTAAGTGAGTCATACGGATAGTATTGAGAATTCAAATATAATTTAATATTGCTTACATTGCAGTGATCAAATATAGAAGAACTTCTAGTTTTATTATTTTTTCGAGCTGTTTGCAAACCAAATATTACAAACCTCGGTTTTTCTAGCTGGGAAGTTGTCTTTACTGACCAGGAATGTTTTGTTGTTCTTGGAAGTAATGGATATTCATACAAATCCCAATTTCTAAATGCTATCTGTATAGAACGATCTCTCTCCAAGCTTTTGAGCAATAACAATTTATTACGATCAGAAACTTTAATATGCGGCACACGCCATTGTATTTTTTGTATATCTATTTCTACGTTATCATTTTTGTCTATAAGCACACAGTTCAATGCTGAGCTGCTTCGTTGTAAAATAAGTTCATGTTTACAATTGATTATTATTTTGTTGTAATCTTCTGCAAATCCCAGTATTCTGTTCAATGGCACGATAACACTAAAATATTCGTTTCTTAATTTCGTACCACCTAAGTTCCATCCCCAGACTGCTGCAGCTTTACTTTCACCTTCATTCATTGAGATATACGATTTTAAGGTGGTTGTAATACCAACATTTTTAATCCGATCGATTTCAACACCATTTATTTCGTATCTAATATCTTGAAACAAATATGAAATGGGATTATTTATAAAATCAACATCTTTTTTTACTAATTTTCCCGCTGCATCTTTAGTTGACACATTTACATATCCTTCTATGTAAATGGAACTACCTGACGGCAATACATATAAATCTTGCTGTTGTATGGGTATTCTAATTTCATCATTTTCTTTAAAGCTATTATTGTATGGATTGTAACTGTGGATCTCATAACCCTCAATAGAGGTATCATATTGTGGTAAATCTGTAATTTGAAGCATATTATATTTTAAAACCGATATCTTGAAGAAATCTTTTGTTTTCCTTTGAAACTTTATTAATTCTCACTGCACTGACACGTCTCACTTCTTTGGATATTGGCAGTCTTATGTTATATTTCCCTCTCTCATTAGGAGTTTTATTAAGAACAAGCATGATGTTGGTATGAATAAAACGAAGGAGGTTACTTTAAATAGGTAATAAAAAATCCTTTTTCAACACTAGTGACTTTTATCACCAACAACGAAAGAATGTATGCGTATGAACTAGCAATGTCATTTATATTTTTATAGTTTAACGAAATTTGGAGACGTAAGAAATAAAAATCACTCACTTAATTAATAAATTCCTTTATTACTTTTCCAAAATAATTTAAGAAATTTTAAACATAAGTGTCCACAATTATACAAGTGATCATGTTGTACATTTTCATAATTGTACTGAATATTTTTTCCTAAATATTTTATTAATTCTTTAGGTGGTTTTAAGTTACCATAACTGTCAAAGTATTCAATGTGATCGTATATTTTGGTATAGGCTACCCAATGAGTGCCAGAGTTTTGAGAAATATCAAGATTAATCACTCCACATTCTAATGGTAATGGGTTACCTGGTAATTCATCTCTCATAAATACACCTCGAAAGAATGGGATACTATTTGAATGCTTCAATATATCAATATTAGTTAAAGCTCTATTGGGTAGCCGACCATTTAGTTTTTTTTCTTTGTAACAAAAATTCCTAAACCTTCTTTGTAAGGCTTAAGATGTAATCCTTTTCCAATAATTAAAGCTTCTATTTGCTTGTTGTGACGTTCCGATTCAAGCAACTGTTTCTTAGCTGTTTTATATGAATTAATAGCTTTCGCAATCCCAGCAGCACCCCCAGCCAAACTTCCAGCGGCAGATAAACCAGCAAATATTGGTACTAAAGGAAGAAATCCTCCAGTTTTAGGTACTGGTATAATTCTGGGTAATTTTATGGGTAAATCAGATGCAAATTCATGAGCTGCAGCGCAGGCTAATTCCATTAACGCTTTCTTACAGGTGGGTTTTAGTTTCTTGATGTGTTTTTTGGTATGTGATACAATATTTTTAAGGGTTTTTCTAAACCCCGCTCCAGATCTTACTTTATCCATTTTGAAAGATGATAAACCAGCCATTTCTTTATTGCTTGTACATAGTCCTCGTGCTTTTTTCATTGTTATTATATTTTTTAATTATTTTACATAAACCTGAATTATAAAGTATGTCTTTATTGCATTAAGAATAAAGTGGAAGTGAATAGATAATTGTTTGTAAAATGCTTAAATATTGTTCAGGAGTTATAATACATTTGATTTATCAATCCAGCTATTTTCACTGGTCGGCAGCCCCAACCATTTAACATATACTCGCTTTCCTTCTCGTTTCAAAACTTTTTCAACGAGGTATATGTCGGGATGATTGGTTTTCTGAAGTTCTTGTGCATAAAATGCGCCTAGTATTGGTCGACATCTACCATCTTCTATTAAATAAGTTGTTGGATTTGTTCCTTGAATTTTTGTTATTTTAAATATTTCAGTGGACCAGTTGGGATAATAACCTTTATCAAAACATCCTTTATATTTACTTACTCTCACAAAATCTCCTACACTAAATTTCTTACATTTCACTTTTTTTCGAGACTGAGCTGCGTCTAAGTATCTTTGAAGTATATTTGTTTTATTCCTTTGATTTATTGAAGCAGGTGACTGACCGACAGTTCTATGAACATCATTGTTGTACTCATGTAACTTTTTTTCTAACATACCGTTAAACCATTTATAATTTCCATTCAAACTAAATTCCTTGTATAGTTTATTCTTTAACGTTCTTATTAATCTTTCAACAATTGAGGCCTTTTTAGTAGAATAAGTAGAATAATGATTAATTTTATACTTATTAACAACACTTTTAAATTGATCATTGTAAAACTCTTTCCCAAGATCGGTTTGCAAATTTTTTGGAACTCGTCCTGTTTCTATTACCGTTTTAAACGCCTCTGATACCTGTTGCTTATTTTTTTGTTTAAGTGGAATCGCCCAAGCATATTTTGAAAAAGTGTCTATAATCACCAGTATGTATTTATAACCTGCATTCACTTTTGATATTGCTTGCATATCCATCAAATCTGCTTGCCAAAGGTCATCTATATCTTTAAGTATTACACTTCTTCTTGGGAAATTAACTCTAGCGTTTTTATGGATTTCATTTATGACGTCTATTTTGCTCATAATGCTTGCTTAACTTCCCTGCTATTTCTTTTAAATCAATGGTCTGTTCAATGTTATTTAATCTGCTATTTAAACCACTAATTAATTTGTTCAATTGTTCTATTTTAATTAATATTTCAACTTTGTATTTATTAATATCTTTGCAGCATTCAGTTTCGGTTGATTTGTCTAAGATCTCAATATGCTCAGAGCTTATTTCATTAAAAGACAGCGACGTTTGTTTTGTATGAACCTTCATGGTTCAGACTCTCTTAATAACTAAATATAAAATTAGATACAATGCTTTTTATTATTTTATTATACCGGCTTCTTTTAACTCTTCAACAATTGATATAATTTCATTGTCATGATTAGTATTACCAGCGTTTTTTGAAGCCATTAATAGTCTTAATCTATCGATTAATTCATTAGGGTCATCCCAATAAACATAATCTGTATTACTCTTATACTTTTTTTTCAATTTAGGTAAGTAGCCACCACTTTTTGACTTAATGACTTGTTCTGCATGTTGAATGTAATTTTGTTCAGAAAACAAAGGTTTTATGATTTGACGGTATTTCAAACCTTTATCACCTTTTAATTGGCCGTTTGGATTAAAGTCACGTTTGTGAGCATTTGTATTATGGAGCATATCTTTGTAAACAATTTTATCAGTTTCAGTTACCAGACTGAGGTCAGGTCTATTACGTAGTAAAAGTTCTTTAAGTCCAGGAGTTATTTCATAATGTTTGTCATTAACTGTGGCTATAATTGATTTTAGGGAATTGTTAACGTTGTTTGTAAAAGAAAATGATACTTTAGAGTTACCCATCATCAAATTTTTGTTTTCACTTCGAATCCCGAAAGGTACATTCATGTTATTATCATAGATTTCAATCATATCTTCTTTATTAAGTGACATAAATGTATCGTTCTCGCTATCATCACCTGTGCAGCTAAAGGATGCAGAACCATCATTTGAATGTTTCTCTATAAATCCTTTGAAATTTTCAAAATCTACGGGTGAGCTACATCTTCTCATTATATTATTATCACCTTCACTCGTATCCAATATAGTTCTATTCTTATCATTAACTTTAATTAAAGTCTCTAGAGGATCTGTTATTGGCTTAAAAAGCTTCTTAAATTTCAAATTATCGACATCTTCTGCATTTTGTATTGTTTTAATTTTATTTTTTATACTATCTACGGATTTTATCAATTGTTCTTTTATATTGACCTCCATAATGATTCCCGACAATATCCAACCGTTATTTACAGATTGTAGACTACGATTGATATTTTTTTTACAGTATTATGGTTTTTATTATGTTTGCTCAAAAGTTACGAATATGTCAAACCCCTGTCTATATCTACCTTCATTTAGAGAACAATCTTTATTTATCAATACAAAGTCAAACCGATCTTGCCATATAGTAGAGCAAAGTTTTTTAAATTGAAGCCACTCCATATCCGTATTTACATGTTCATTATAAATATGTTTTAAGTTTATGTCGTCTTGTTTAAAGATTAACAAAAGATTAACATTATCTCGTATTAGTTGTTTAGGTATTTTGGAATAGGTTTGTGATAAGTAAAAACAATCTATCTGTTTGTGTCTCCCCATTGCGAAGTAGTTACGAATATTTATTTGATTTTCACATGCGACATCGTCGAAAATCATTATTGAATTGGTTAAGGCGTCATTAGGATGTATAACTTCTTTATTATCATGGAAGATAAATAACTTTGCATTGGGTATGCACCGGATGACCTGTTTTAAAAAACAATATTTTGGCTGGAAAGCTGTCTTCGAGTATAAATAAATATGCTTGAATTTTACTCCATTTTCATGTAATAGTAAATTAAGCATTATATTAGTTTTTCCACAGTTAGATGGACCGCATATAATACATCTTATAGTGTTAGGTAAGAGTGTGCTATGTCTCACTTTTTGTGAATGATTTTCTAATTTTATATTATTTATTTTAAAAGTATGTGATTGCTTAACGAAATTCATTGTGAAATGTGAGGTAATAAGACATGCCCCGAGTATATATACTTCTTATTTTACTAAAAGGTGCTATGTTTTATTTTTAACTAATTCTTAACTTGTAAGTAAAGTATGAAGAATATTGTACTAAATCTTTAATTAGACAGTAGTGTCCGATAGAATTTTTTTCGATATAAAGTAAATTAAAATGATTTTTTCTTCTATTTTGCGTTGCATAAAGAGGTCCGGTCACAGTATTATTTTGTAGGCCATATATATTTAAACTGATGTTGGGATTATTTTTTTCTAACGTTTTAATATCATTAATCGTAGGAGGAAATGACATTCCCTCAATATTTAAAACAGAGGTATAATGGGGGTATGAACTTGTTCTGCATACATTAATTTTAGCTGGGTATAATCCAGCAACTATACTCCATAATAAACAACAATTATCTTTATTTTTAATATTTATACAACTTTTAGACTGCTTAATAGCTGACGGCAGTTGTATATAAGACCCACCTCTCATAGGGGAATACTTGTTTACATTAATTTCGAGATGACTCATAGAAACAAATGTCCAACCAGATTGACAGTGCTGGAACTCGGTTAATTTATTATTTAGTTTATTTATTACTTTGATTAATAATTCATTCAAATCAGTGTTCTTATAAATAATTTCATATTTGGTATTAAACGACTTTAATTGTTGTTCGTCTGATTTTGATAACATAAAATAGGCAAACAATTCGAAATTCAATTTTATGCAATTGTGTTCATTAAGTGACATTTTTATCAATTCTGTTATATTTATTAGATGATCACCCAGGAACGCCTCTAAACCGAGGTACTCGTCTTCCTGAGTGACATTCAATCTGTATGTCATTAATCTGTTTTTGAATGCTGTTGCAATAATATGAATATCTGTGAACTTGGTATTCAATAAACAGTTTGCTTTGTGTATATTCGTTCTCATATGATAGGAATACTGATTTTCTGGTATTTCAATTTTACATTTATGACAGGTTATTGACTTTCTAGGGCTCGGAGCGTTGATTCCTTGCAGACAGGTTTCGTTCCAGAGAGGAATTGTGCCGGAGACTAATTTGCGAAGCGTTTTTATAGGCCTAAAATCACGTCATTCAGTCCAAATTTGTAAAACTGCATACTTGCAAAAATTGTCAATTGCGTACACGAGCGTATTTATCGTAGCGGTTAAGGTTTTAAGTTTACAGCGTTTTATATAAGACAAATAAAAAAGCGATTTTGAATCTTGTGTAGGTACTCACTTAAATCAACAATAGGGGAAGCTCATACCTACTTACAATTATAAAAAATGTTTGTAGGTTGTTGTTTTTTTGCTGAATGTTTTCGACGTCGATGACGGCGACGGTACAAACGCTGCGGTTTGCACGCTCGCATGCAACTCCTAGACATGTGGAGAAGTGGAGATATGACGAGTCAGAATCTCATATTTCGGTATACAAGAATAATCTTGTTTTTATCTTATAATTTTGAACCTTATTACGAAAATCAAATAAATCTGAACAAGTATAAAATCAGTACAATCTCGAAAAAAATAATCACATCATCGCTAGCGTTTCTTCACCAATAATGTCGGTAAGTAAATTAGCGACACTTTTATTAAATTAATTATTTTTTCGCAATTTCTATGATAACTTACATAGAAATATAATTTTAGTTTTTATGAATAATGAAGTTGGGCTGCCGATATTAATAAGTAATCATAATTGTATATTAACTTATCTTATTCATTCTTATGTTTCAGGAATCCGAGCAACTTTTTATTTCAACCCCGTCATACTCACCGAATCCAGCACCACAACAATTACGTCAAAATGTGATGAACTATTTGGAAAGAGAGAGACCGTTTATATCGTACTCTCCAATTTCCCCACCATTGAATCAAAATCGGGAGAGAGAAACATCACCCCAGTTAGAAGAAAGGTTGAACAGCGCCAATACCACCAGGAAAACCGTCAATGATAAAAGACGAGGGAGCAAAATGATGTATTCGTATGTTAGAAAGTATGTAAAGGGCCCACACCGTAAAATAATACGTATTCAAATCTTTGAGGGTGAAGAACTCAATGGTTCTAAATTATGCACTTGTAAAGCTAAAATATGTGCTCAACATATTGTTGATAATATATTTACTGATGATATATACGACTGTGCTAAAGATATGATAAATAAAATTCAAAAGAAAATGTAGTTGCGTATGTACAATTTACATTAGACATAATGGTTGTAATGTATAAACTATGTATCATTCTAAATCAAATGTAATTAATTAGGTATTAATATAAACCTAGATAATAAACAGTTATAACGAATTTATGTATTTTAATTGACATTATAATACTACTTAGATATAAAATAGTAAGTAAAACCGAGCGTAGCAATAGTATGATAATTAGACACAGAACGCCAGCTTCCTATAACGAGCGATACCTCACCTCACGCACACATAGATGTGGGACGCATGCACTTGCGCGAGTGGAGATTGTTCGTTGCGGCTGGCATGCATTGCTGAGATCCCTTTATGTACACATCAATGTGTGCGTGCGCCCGTTTGCGCACGCTGTAGGAGTTGTAACGTCCTGTACCTATTTACTTTGCGTCTATGTTGCTATTTTGTTTTGATCGGTCTCCTTATAAAGAATTACTTACATTGCAAAACTCATGATTAATGGTAAACTACTAACATACGATGACTTTGCCTGCCATATCTTCTCAATAAAATTTGTGGGACAAGGACAGTGAATAAACTTCAATGACAATTTACAATGGATGCGTTTACATATGGGATGAGCATTAAAGCCCGAGTTACTTATAAATAGCTTACAATCAGTTAAGACGACATTACATTCTTACAATTCGTAGTGTGAAGGTTCTCGCGAAAAAATATTAACATTACAATGTTTAATCCATTAAAATCTGATTTAGAAGGCATTCGTAAAATTATTTGCAAGAATGCTAACGGTGAAATTATATTTACTCAAGATATGCAGACTGACCTGAAAATACCGAATGTAAGCTCATCTAATCACAAGGATAGTGATACAAGCCAGACAAAAGAGTTATTTGACCTAGAGATAATTCAGTATCTTATAGTCAAGACTGAGGGCCATCATGAAGATGTTCGTACATTTGTTCGAGTTAGCGACATACAGACTGATCGTGGAAAATGTAATGCAAGCTCACCAAAACCTAGTGAAAGTAGTAAAACAGAAACAGCAGACACAGCTCTACCTGATTTAGAAGATGTTTTATGCTACCAGATTCAACCAGGAAATGAACTTTTTTTCTTTTAAACCGTTTTATCTTCACTGTAACAGTGTAACAGAAAGACAAAAAACCTGATGCCAGCTGTCAAAGATAGGCTAAATGTTGTGTAGTGCGTTCTGCAAATTGACCAAAACAATGTAAATATCCTCTAATAAATTATGTTCTACGATATTTATTGTTTCATTTACACAAAATACCTACCTCGATTTGGTCTGCATGATCTTAATATACTTCTTATACCAAAACTAGGACGCAATCTAGTATGTTATATAAACAAATAAGATTTGAGAACAAGAGCCATTTCACAACGAAGTGTGTGTTAATTCGAACACAATATAATTTTATCTACACAATAACTATACATGAAGCCTGCATTTTACACAGGTAACTAGATGCTACCCTATATAAGGTGTCGGAGGAACACATCTGTGCACATTCCACTCCAAACTCGTTGATGTCTGAATAGACTATTCCTACTGAATGATCCATTGATAGGTATGAAGTGACTGCTCTTTTCATTCTGAATAGACCATTCCTACTGAATGATCCATTGATTGATATGAAGTGACTGCTCTTTTCATTCACATGAAACTACTTTCAATGTATTTAGTCAAAGTCTCATTTCGAATAGTGAAATATAGGAATACTCGAATGGTTAAACTGTGGAATATAGGGTTTTTCAGATCACGATTTGTGATCTGAATACCCTATATTCCAACTACTCCTGTAGTAACAATGTGTTCAGTCTGGCAGTAATCAAATTGGATGCTTGACAACGCATCTTATTTCAAGGGATTAGGTACCTATGTAGGCTAGGTATAGGCTGATTGATATCTTTACTTACCTAAAGGCCGAGTTTGTTACCCCATTTCATCTCAGGATTGGTTTCTTTTAAAACATGACGTGATATGCAGAATTGATAATAATATTCTATTTACCTAGACTAAATATTTTCACTTCATTTCATAACTAGGTTCACATCTGAAGGTTATGCGAGCTAGCGTACGGGCAGGCACAATCAATTACTGCATTTACTCGCACCGTGTGATCGTATCATACGGAATACTGGCATATGCGAGTTCAGTAGCTTACATGCGAGTTATTATAACGTTTTTTTTTCTGAATCGTGCTACAAGACAGCAGCCAGTATTTGTACTTAGCTGTTACTTGCTTGTGTCCAGCTACTCTCATCGTGTGATCAGTCGAGGCGTGACGAAGTACTTCCACGGTCTACCTGCGTATCGTTTCTCCTTCTCTGCCAGATCCAGCCAAAGTTTGTCGTCAATAGATCGCTTTTCGCGATAAGACCACCTTGTTACAGTTATTACTATTACTAGTTTTTATCCGCGACATCGTACGCGCAAATCTTGTTGTTTCCCGTTCCAGTAGGAATTTTCCGTATAGCGTATAGCCTTTCTCATGAATTTCGATATCATATACAAAAATAATTTTCCGAATCCGACTGGTGGTTCCAGAGATTAGCGCGTTCAAATAAACAAACTCTTCAGCTTTAATATATTAAGTAAGATTTTTATGCCCATAGCGTAATTTGTTATGGTGTACAATAAAGAGTATGTGGAGGAGCTCGTGGCTAAATAATAACAGCCGCACGGGTCGATCTTTAAGGTTAAGCAACGCTTGCCGAGGTTGGTCTGTGGATGGGTGATCTTAACATACCGAGACTCCTCCGTGCCTCGGAAAGCACGTTAAGCCGTTGGTCCCAGCTGTAATTTGTAGATCTTTGGCAGTCGTTACGGATAGTCAGAAGCCAGATAATCTGACACCAGTCTTGCCAAGGAGTACCGTGTTACCCAGTTAATGGGTTGTGGAGGTCTGGTAAGCAGCCGCTCTACGTAAAATACTGGTATTCAGCTGAATCCGGTTTGACTGGAAGCCGACCCCAATATAGTTGGGAAAAGGCTAGGCCGATGATGATGACAATAAAGAGTATGTATATCTATCTATTATGCATCACATCGTCGCAATAGCTGCCTATTGTCATGTCAGCTCCAACTGTGTATCAAATCTGCTTGAAATAATTGATTCAAGCTTGGGACCAGGTAACTTAATTCTGAAAATTAATGAACTTCAATTCCAAGTAAAATTTGTTTTTACACGCAACTCCTAACGAAAGTCCCATTATTTTAAAAGTTAACGTTAATTTTTAATGGATACTAAGAATTTTTCACGGAAAATGTAGCATAATAATCAGTCAAGTATTTTTGCGCGATGCTTGTACAAATATACTATCGTAAAGGACACTTAAGTTTCTGAAGAGTGTTTCTATCTCTTCAATACATCTTTAAGTGGCAAGGACAGCATGAGACTTAACGAGAGCAAAAAAAATTGCTGTTCTTGAGTATTTGGTCGAGAACCTCTTTTTGTTTCTATAAGTATTCAGAATTATTTCGCGCTTCATAACTTGAAATATTAATGTGTCAAAATGGCCAAGTTGAACGTAAATGCCAAGTCTCAAACACGAGGATCCAATAAAACATAATTTAACAGGAAAAGCGAAATTTACAAAGTTATGACGTACCTTATGACGTCAAATATCAGGTTTGAGGGAGTAATGGATGAATTTTTGTGTTCGTGACCTTGTGAGTTTAAATTAAGAGTTGCTCGGGTTTTGTTTTAAGCGTTTTCAATTGTTTTTTGTTGGTTCAGGTTATACCTGGCGGCTTTAGGTATGATAATAATTGGTTATCGTACTGGGTCGTATATTTTTAGCTACTTTTTACGATTTCATTGGTAAATGAACACGTAAAGATGGAAGAATAAAATGTATCCAAGGACAGGCAAAAAAAAAGCTTCATAGTTAGTTTAGACACCATTGGCTACAAATTAATGTTTACTAGTACTTAAAAAGAGGTAGATTAATTTTAATATGTTTGTCAAAAGTACCTATCTAATATCTGAAAGTACGGATCCGATTACGAAAATTCTTTCACTGAATGCCTACTTTTAGAAAGCTGCACTATCATTCAGTGACGAAGGCAATTTTTTCATTAAAAAAATAGACGATTTCTATGGGATTGGTTAAGGAAGCGAAGCCACAGAGTTAAGGCCAGTAAATAATAATCACAAAAGATTGGTATCGAAGGACCAGGTAAGATCAGAAGTAAATAACACCGACTTCCAAAATTAAAGTTATTTTAACACCGGAACAAAAATACAACTGAATTGAGAACCTCCTCCTTTTATTGAAGTCGGTTAAAACTAGTTTATTTGGCACATACTGTTAGGGTTGCCAGGCGTCTGGATAAAGCCGGACATAATAAGGCTTTTAGGATGAGTGTCCGGCCAAATTAGACGGTGTCAGGCTTGTCCGGAATTTTTTAAAGTTTTTGAATTTTATCAGTCACTTTAATTTCCCCTAAAAATTGCAGACTCATTAAATTATTATTTCGTTAAAAGTCAAATCAATTTTATGTTGACGAGTCTAAAACCTTGGATTTACTTACAAGAATCCTCATCATTATCATCGTCTGCCAAGCCTTTTTTTTCCCAACTATATTGGAGTCGGCTTCTAATCAAACCGGATTCACTTACAAGAATGTTGCTAGATATTATTTTAGAACACACAAAATACGAATTGTGAATAGGATAAGTTGTCCGGTTTTTTTATCTTATTCCATTCAAGTCTGGCTAAATTGGCTGGTCTGTTCGGTTTTGTAGTTTAACTGATCTGGCAACCCTACACACACAGATACACACAATGTAGGTACATCAAGCTACAATAACCTGTCCAATTTCTTTAATAGATTTTCAACTTTATCGCTAAAGCATTAGGTTCAAGGTTGATTGGGAAATATTGACAGTTTCGGCTAACTTAAGTTTTAAAAAAATACGTTGTTACTTCTATTGCTTTTGAAAATTTAAACATTAGGTAAAATTTAAGTCACACATACAATATAGACAACAAAACAACGATATATGGCGCCATTGCTCCTATATAGTGACAGTTATGTGGGGATCATAACACCGGGGTGTTTAATCAAGGAAGTGTGCAAGATTGACTGCTTATAACACGTGATATGGATGATATACGCAAAGCCAAATGTGACCCAAATGAGTTCACGACTACGATTTTAAGTCATAGGAGACTATTTAAATATGACTAGGTAAAGGTTAAGTCACATACATCAGTCACGTCATCGATCAGTCACGTCAAAAGATCCATAATAACCAAACTACCAAATTTTGATGAGATTTCTATGGTGGTCCCATAGAAATCTCATCATCATCTCATCGGAAAGTATATCCTTTCACATAAAAAAATATTTTTTCAAATCTGATCATAAATGACGGAGCAGAGTTATGAGGTAAAAAAAAATATATGCAACCGAATTGAGAACCTCCTCCTTTAATTGAAGTCGGTTAAAAAAAGCCTAACGAATTGTGTATAAGACAGTTGTGCTGAAACTGTTTAGTTTATCTTTTCCTTCATAAATTAAAGTAGTATAACTTGAATATTCCTAATATAAAGTACTACTTATTGTTACTCAAGTTTATCTTCAAGTGAACTGTAAACTGTAATCTATTTTTTGAGAAAATAAATAATGTATATTTAAACCGAACAGAATCTAGTTCTGAGTACGAAATAAATAAGTTTTCGCCGAGACATATAATTTTTTGCAACGCATGGAGCCAATATGATACGTTATTACATCGTAATGTGATATTTATACGTAAATGTGACAAGATTGAAAATATAACATCATTATCAAGATGCAAGAGGCTAGTGAAGCCCCACGGGAGGCCAAGGGATGTTGCCATAAACTAACAAGCGTGGCAGGGGATGTGTGCCATAAGATGTTATTAGTACGGCGACAATAATGGCGGTCCTTCTTCCTTATAGGATTACAATGATTATGGCTTACGGCGGACGTAGTTTACTTTCTACGCAGTTTAATCAAATCTAAATTAAATATTACGAAATGTGAAATTTTGTTTGTTACGCTTACACGCCTAAATCGCAAAACCGAATTTAATTAATTCTGGTCAGTACCAGAATTTATCAAACATTTCAGTAGATGAAGACAGTTATAGTTTAGGGGGGGTAATCTCTGAAAGTGCGCATGTGTTTTTATTTTACTAGACGAATTTGTGTTCCACTTCTGAGACAAGACCTCCCCTTTGACTTTCCAAACCGCTCCATCTTGTGCGATCTCTAGCCGAGTCTGACCCGCAATCGTGATCAGATCGCCACACCACCTTCGCCGAGGTCGATCACGACGACCACGTCACCTCAATCGTCTAGTGAGTGACGAAGCTGATTGGGAACATATTGAAAGCAACACTCGGAATGCCATAGATCAATTTTATCTCGAAAAAATGCGCGGTTACTATGGGCCGAAGGTGGTACATCTCCCTGATAGGATAACAATAGTTATTGCTTACAAATCCGACCATAGAGTTTACTTTCCTTACTTATCCTGTAATACAGCAAAACCGTGTTTAATGGCTGTTTAAGCCACGATAAGCTGGGCTTAAAAACGGTTTAGGGAATATAATTGGAAAGTGACAAACTTTTTGGAAGAAGGCCGTTTCGCTAACTTCATTGCGGCTTGCCAGACTAATTCTTTGTACAAAATAGTTAGTCTCAGACGTATTAAATTGGAACAAACAGCTTAAGAAAACTTAGGAAATTGTCTCTTTCGGTGTGAAACTTACGAGTACTTTCAGTATGAAAATTTTAGGTGAGAAAAAATCATCAAACCAATCTTGGTTTGTGATTTTTTGCTGAATCCAGCTGAATCCAAGTAGACTGATTTCAGTCTACTTGGATTCAGCTGCATGGAAGCGCAACTATGTACATAGTGTTTGGGTCGGCTTCTATGGATGCAGCTGAAACCAACTATTTTAAAAGTCGGGAATGGAGGAGTTGAGATAGACTCCTGAACCCAGTAACTGGGTAGTATGATACTTCTTGACTAGATTGAGGCTCGGACTTGCGGGTCGGCTACGAGTACCTTTTTTTTTTTTAATTTTCAGTAATTCCGTTCGAAGGCCCGTGTGGAGGAGCTCGTGGCTAAAGAATAACAGCCGCAAGCACGGGTCGATCTTCAAGGTTAAGCAATGCTTGCCGAGGTCGGTCTTTGGATAGGTGACCATGTTTACATACCGAGGCTTTTCAGTGCATCGGAAAGCACGTGAAGCTGTTGATCCCGGCTGTCATTTGTAGATCTTTGGCAGTCGTTACGGATTTTTAGAAAATCTGACTCTAGTCTTGCCAAGAAGTACCGTGTTACCGCTTCATGTAAAATACTGGCATTCAGCTGATTCCGGTTTGAATGGAAGCCGACTTCAATATAGTTGAGAATAAGCTAGGTAGATGTAGTAACTCCGTGTGAATGTCCAATTGACCATAGAAAATAATTATTTTGTAAGTCAAGACCTGTAATAAGCTGTCAGTCTAATTCACTGTCCTTGATCTGTTGGTTTTATCTGTAAGTCTTCCATAGTATTTAAATAAATAAATAGTTAAATATAGCCGGGACCGTAGGCTAAACGTGCTTTCCGAGGCTTAGCGGCCTGGAGTATTCCCGGAATGTAATAAGATACCCATTACATTTGGCTAAAATAAACAATGGTAAAGTTAGGAACAAATGATAGGTTTGGCTTCAAATTGATGAAGTAGCAAAAGTGCAGAAGTCAAAACAAAATTAAAGTTCAGCGAACTTAGTCCTTCGAGACGTCTTCGTAAAGTTATTATAGAGGAGCTAAATGGTGCAGTGGCACGTAGCATCCATTTGTTGACATGCGAACTCTTTGGACAACAAAACACGTAGCCGCGTAAATTGGATCAGATTAGGTATAAAGTAATGAAGTTTGTTTGGACTTCTGATGTTTATACGACGGTTTTGTGTTAGATTTTGTTATGGAGCCGTCGCATCGTCGAAATAATTGTGCTGATAAGCTGTGAATTGGTTTTAAAATCAGGCTTTTTACTTGAATGACTGGCTCGCGTTGATGCTCGCATTGGCAATGATGTGGTCGACGATGGAGCACGCTTGCCTAGAACTAACCTTTTCACTCTTAACTATTAACCTTATTGGGGTAAATTAGTCTCTCTGATGAGGGTATTTCTTATAGTAGAAAACTAGGTGGTACAAAAGACGAGTACCCAATTTTAGAAAACTCTCGAACACACATTAGTAGCTTGCGCTAGCCAAATAATTTTCCCATAACATGTCATGGACCCTTATAATTACTTTCAAAAAGGGTTATCGCATTTATGCGTCCAGATTGTCTTCGAGCCAAAATGATGATCTTCCACAGATCCCATAAACTACCTCGCCTACAGCTAAGTGTGCAATTCCCTGCTGGATTCTGTGTTTCTTGTTAGCTATAACCAGTAGTGTTATACTGTAAAGATCGCATCGTAAAAACATGGTTGAAGTGAATATGAAGATAGCTGTTAATCCATCGAATCACGGTGGAATTACAGTTCACTAAAACTTGCTCACTCCACCTAAGTTTTCACGGTGGCATGTTCAAATAATATACCTGGGGGTTTTTAAGTCAAGACTTAATTGGTTACTTTAAGGAAGCGTGCTCCATCGTCGACCACATCATCGATTTCAATTGAGAATGAATGAATGAATGAAAAAGTGCTGGAAGCTCGCTCCATCGTCGGCTTTGTCACTGTCATCTATGACCTAGACTAGAGTCTCTTGACTGTAGTCTAGGTCATTGGCTCTTGCAAACCCATATTAAAAAAAAAAAATAAGAGGTGAGAATGTGGTCAAACAAGAGCCTATCAATAATCACTAGTCAACAAATTTTAAACTTATGAAATTATCTGAGTTCTTACTATGTTTTTATTATTTCGTACTGTGAACACAAAACGTATTCATAATTAAAAGTTTTCAGATAAAGCACTGGAAAAGTCACGTTTGTTCTACAAACCCTAATCTTCAATGATAAAAAGGAAGTAAAGTTTTTTCGGTCTAACTGGCACTTCTTTTACACTGGGACTCAGGAGATATAAATCATGATGAAAATAAACTGGTTTTGTGGTTTTGAAGTGTCTCTTCCTTTAAAGAAAAACGGTAAAATCGAGAAGACTGATTCGGACTAAAATTCGTAACTTTTATGCTCAAAAAGCACGCAGTTGTATTAAGAATCCCAATTTAAAATAAACTGGGATTTTTGGATACACGCACGTGATATTTTGATGATCAGAAAATAAAATAACGTGACAACAGTATTTAGATCGTATCACTTTTTTTTACTGCCCGAGATGTTAGACCAGAACTTGAATTAAAAACCAAATATAAATATGATTTTCTCCCTCCCTTAGATGTGATATGAAAATAAAATGTTTGCAGATAATATGTTTCATTACGCATCCTGATTACTAAATAATTTAAATCAGAGATATTTAAATTCTAAACAATATTACTGACGTAAATGCGAAAGTGTATTTGTTTGTTTGTCACGCTTTCACGCCTACATCGCTGAACCGATTGTGATGATTTTCGGTAAAAAGATAGAAGGGAGAGACGGAAATAAGCTACTTTGTTTTTGCGAAATCGATATTAATGCGAGCAAAACCACGGCCAAGGGCGAGTAAAAAATTCAAATAATTGAGTCTCCAGTTTAGACCAAATATTTATACATATAGCTTGAAGATTAAGAGTAAAACATACACACGCTAACATCTGAAACATGTTCCAAATGGACCTTTCATGTAGAGACATAAGCTCATCCCACTCGTACCGTGTTTCCTTTTAGTAACAGAAATATTTTATTTCATATTGGAACATTTTATGTTGCTATAAAAGTCTTTGAAGACCTGCGAAGGTATTTTTTTGTTAACCCTTAGATAGTATTTTTAGGGACAGAACAATTATGTGTAGAAGTGTTCGGAGGCGACGTAGAGTTTATGAACCTGTCCTAGTTTTATTTTTTTTGTATTATATTTACTTCAAGTGCTTTCAATGTTATCGTTGCATTTTGGTTAAACTTGATTTACGATGTTTAAAAGAATAAAAAATAACGTCATAAATACGCGGGTTTTCAAAGGTAAGCTTTTGAGGACCCTATTTATTATTAAACACTATTTAAAACAGCATTTTTTTAAGATACCTTTGTGAGAAAATAATTTAAGGGGTTAAACCCTAACCTAATTTTAATATTTTATCAAATTTATCAATCATCTCAAGAACCTACATTTCAGTTAAAAGCTTTTATTTGACAGCTGATCTACAAAACAAAGGCTTGATGAGGAGTACGAGAAGCACTACAGAAATACAATATTCATTTTGTATTATATGTCTAATTGGACGCAGTTCCAAGAAGATATTGTTTTCACAGTTGTTTGTTTATACAGGCGACGTCTACTGCAATCTAGTGTCTAGTTACTAACAATCAGGTGATTCTTATACTTTCTTATTGCTCAACAAATAAATGGGAGCAAGGAAATCTTTTTAATGCAGTCTGTTGTATTTAGAAATGCAATTTACGATCTATGTTTTATGCAGTAATGCTGCGGCGAGGCTTCCAGGTACATCATTTATTGCAAAACAAATAAACAAAGAAACCTTGGAAGATAAATTACCTCTAAGGAATTCATACAATTCCTAAAATGGTGTATTATCATGTAACTCTCGGGTAATAAATAAATAATGAATTGGTTAGCACGTGAATGGTTTTCGTCGTTAACCATAAAACCAACTTCAATTCATTTTGTCAATTTGATACGGTACGCTCTTTACGGTCTTCAACCATGGTAATAAAAACGTATATGTATAATAACAACATGAGTATTAATGAGTACCTACATAATATAAAACAGTCCAACAGAATGCTCACATAAATTAAGGACAAAAAAAAATACTCACACTATGCACCACATCCATCGGTGCCAGCAGAGGCAGTTCCTGTCTCCTCGGCTTCCTCCACATGAGGATCAGGGCAGCAATCAGCAGCACAGTCCCAGCGCCAATGACAGCCCCCACAGCAGCACTCCAAACATTTCCATGGACTTCCCATGATGAAGCCCCAACCCTGGCTTCAGACATAGCTTCTACAACCTTCGTAGTTGATTCCTTCTCCATGTTTTTATACACGTAATCCAATGGTGTCTCATACTCGCGCCTCTCAGCCCAATGCTTATCTGTAGATAACGAAATTAGCTACGTACAATAATGTTACATCGATCCATTGTGTACCTATGCCGTGCATGGATTATACAGATACCTACATGTTACAGTGGAAAACTACGTTTATACTGTAGAGACTGTAACAAGTTGCAATAGAAAATCTGGTCCTTAGATCCCGAAAGGACCAAATTTGCAATAATAATCTAAGGAATCACATCTTTATTTTGACACTACGAGGACTTAATTTCACAGAAGTAGGTTCTGTCGCTGTAACCTTACACATAATATATTAAGAGATAGTAAACAAGGCGAACGTGTCAATTGCCACGCGTCTTTCCTCTCTCTTATTATATTCAGTTCTATTTACTTAGTGTAAGTAATGGCAACGCAAATCTCAATGCGGAAAATGGCAAGTAATGGCACAGCTGTCAAGGTAATCAGGGATTATATATTGGGGCTAAAAACTTATAGAGATTCTAATGTCAAGTGTCAGTTATTATTGCTGAAAATATACTTGAAATGACCCGTTCTGCAGTGGAAAAGGCACTTCATTACAAAAAACAGTTTATGAAAATGAAGAGGTGGAAAATAATTCTAAAAGCAAACACAGGTAGGTATGTGAGGACACATTTACAAAGTGAAATGATCCCATTACATTATGGAGATAGCGAACTAATATCACGCGTCACTCATAAATCCATTCACGTACAGAACACCATAAAAATGTATTAGTCACTTTCCAAAATCTCCACTTTTAATACTTTTGTAAAACTTCTGCATAGCACTGAAGAAGAAAATAAAAAAGGAAAAATCTGAAAACGAAACAAAAAAAAAATAATTCAAATACGTTTTACATTTCACCATAAATCAATAAATGTTAGATTTTTTTTCTTTAAAAAGAGGTGACTCACCCATAAGGTTGAATTAAACTATTTGTTGTTATCTGTTGCAACTTTAGACACGTGCGTTGGGCGGGCGGGCGCGCGCGACTGGTTGGCGGCGGCGGTCTCTTCTTATCATTAAACCGACTTGTTTACCCCGACGGCACGCCGTGATCTGTGTCGCGATGTTAACTTTATTGCGTCGAAGTAATCGTACAATGTTCAACTGCTAATACATTTCCATACTGATGGGAAAATTAAGAAAAAAACAAAGACGAAATTCGAATGCTTTTCAAAAACTTTTTGAAAAGGATATTTGACACTCATTCAAAATTCGAAGTGAGTTTTTTTTTGTTTGCAGCAATTTTCTAAATTGAGTACCTACTTGGAGTTGTGATCGTGTAAACGCTATTTGAACGTAACAACTTGATAGATTTTCAAGCTAAAGAATTTGCGGTTAAGTTGTAATTTTTAGTAAGTACAAGGGTTTACGAAAATACCTTATTATAACGTTAAATAGGTATTACTTTTCCAAGCACGTACTCATAAAAATAACTTGACTAGGGAAACTAAGTTACTGTACGTTCTGAAAGTAACGTGTCACAACTTATCGTGATGTAATAAGCGGTAAAAGAATTTAGGACCCGTTTTAGGTTTGATCCAATTCTGACGTTATGATGTTGTCGTACCTTATCTCATGTAAGTACCTAATTTTACCTCGTTGTGGTATGTTTCTTATTGAATATTTGACACGCTTTTTTCTTAAAGAAGGGTTTTCGGATGTGGAACCTAGGACCAAGTATGGTATTCAATACAAGCAGTATAGGTGCTGTGATGTATATGCTTGCAGCATGCAGGCTGACAGAAAATAGGTAAAGGTGAAATATCATGCAAATTGGGAACAGAATTCAAATATAGATTTTAAGTAAGAGCGACATATATGTAATAGCTGCTATGTTTAGGTTTCGGTTGAATTAAAACATGAAAACCCTAATAGCGTTATTCATAAAATGGCACTCTTTCACAATCGAATGGAATTGCTTGACATGTTTAAAAAATTGTCTGATAGACAACGTAAAACATGTTTTAGAAACGGTTGCAATGTCAAAATGGATGACTTGATTCCATTTATTTTTATAACGTAATTGGGCTGTCAGCTTTGTTTTAATATAAACCCAAGCGACCCAGACCTGGAGCTACAGGGTCCTCATAGAACCTATTCTTTATTTCACTCAAGTTATAAAGGAGAAGCAAACAAAAGATTTCATCATCTATACTTCTATATAATTTAATAAAGCTGAAGAGTTTGTTTGTTTGAACGCGCTAATCTCTGGAACTGCCGGTCGGATTTAGAAAAACCTTTTTTATATGGAGAAGGCTATAGCGGGAACGAAAAAAAAAAACGGGATATGCGCGCACGAAATCGCGGGTAAAAGCTAGTCAATTAATATAAGGACGGATGGTACTGTGTAATTTAAATTGGAGCAATATAATTGATCTTTGTTTAAATAAATTTGAAACAATAACAAAGTTGAACCACCAAAACTATTATAAGTATATTCGAAACACAGTATGTTGAATCAATTTTATTTAACAGACATAAGTACATGAAATAGTATTTGTAATGAATTTTCGAAAACCAAACTTCAATCTTTCTGACCTTATTCGCGGTTTGGGGTCGGCGCAGCGTGTCTTTTTCGTCCCTTCATCTCAATTGCCTTTACGTCAATAGTTACCTTCTTTCTAGTCACAGTCTAGTTATCTTTCATTCAATTCATCGTTTTATGGGTCTAAAAGAATAGCTTTATTTCCCAACTTCCAACCTTTTATACAATGCTGCCGGATTATTGCTGACAACGTAACAGATTGAGGGATCATAAACTCTCGATAATTTGTCAATTGAACATTTCATCTACAATGATACGAATAAAAAATCGATAGTTAATGATCTCTATGTGCCGATAATTATAACCGGACATAAACTGGCGACCAATCAGTGCACAGATTAAAATTGCAATCAGGCATTGCAATTTTAATCTGTGATTGATTGGCTTTTCTTTGGTCTTCCTCTATCTCTATAACCATAGATCTACATTTATGCCCACATCTATTCAAAACTAGAAGTTCCGAACCTATAAAACAAAAGCTCATCAACAATTTCACTATTCCGAGTTTTCAAGTAAATAACTCTACTAAACTTACTTTGTACGTTCGACTTACCTCAGGTTTAAGTGTATTTAATAAGAACTACCCTGCCCGCAGTGCACTTAACGTCAACGCGTTGAGGTGAGCCATTAATATTACGAACTCTGCTGAGTTATGGGCTAGATAAACTCAGGTGATTATTTAGTTTACTGTGGAGGTTTTGTAAGCATTTCAAACGTGCTGTATGGATGAATGAAAGGATTGCAGTTGTATGCAGTTCGTGCTTTGCTCTCGAAAGGACTGATTTATTAGTATAAGATAAAACTGAATTGGGTGTGGGCTTGTCACGTCTGCCACATGCTGAATGAGTTGCAGACAAAATAATCCTGACACATCCAGAACGCCAGGCCATGTAAAAGATGCCATAATATACTGGACAAAACGAATAGCCAAATGCAACCGCAATAGACACAACAGCAGCTGGAAGTCATGGGGTAGACCTTTGCCATAAATCGAGATGCATGCTGGCAGGAACCAGTGACTTCTAGGAGGTACAAAAAATAGCTTGGAAGGTCAATCAATCTGCCCAACTGTGTTAGGGTGGTCGCCTTCCAGTCTAACCGGATGCGGCTGAATACCAGTATTTTACATGGAGCGAATACCTATTTGACCTTCACAACACAGAAACTAGGTAATACGATAACCCTTGGCAAGACTGGTGTCAGATTTTTTGGCTACCCGACACTACCCGTAAAGATTGTCAAAGATGTTCAAATGACAGCAGTGACCAAGAGCTTAACGTGCTTTCCGAGGCATGGAGGATAGGTAGGTATGTAATAGATAGTTATCTATCCACGGATCGACCTCGGCTGCCGTAGCTTAACCTCGAAGTTCTGTTATTATTAAGCTCCCGGAAGGTATTGCTTAGAATGATCTACGAATAAGTTACTCTTCAAAAAGTTCTACTAAGTAACACGGCAGTAATTAGTCATAATATCAAACGGAATGGACATCACCTTGGCTCCATTGCATTTAATTATATTTCAAGTAAAATAAGTATCTACCTATATAGCTACTCGACTGAGGAGATGAAAACGGAATGGAATATTATGAGAGTAAGTACGCGATGGTTGGCTTTAGAAATAAAATAAATATTAATGTTGTAACGGGAAAGGGTCCTATGAGGCGAATATTGGATTATTGGTTTCTTGGGTGGATTGTAATTAATATTGAAAAACCGGGAACATTCGATAAATGGGGAACTTTTTAGTAGGTATGTGGAACGTTTACTAATATCTGGTTATTTAAATATTACTTGGGACTGTTAGCTTATACCATTCCATAATTATCCCACTTTTCAGTTTTGTTTTGCTTCTTAGTACCTACCTAAACAGCAGTTTAAAACAATATTATAATAAAATTTATTGTAGTTTGTAGGTTTTAGATTAAATCGCATGCTCTGTAAAGATTTTTAAATGTTCCTCGAAAATTGTTGTAGCGTAGATAACATTGGTCATATGTAATTGTACTTCTTTCTCTATTTATTTTCCTAATGAATAACTAAAATGCCCTAGTAGGCATTCCTCAAAGCAGCCCTTAATTAGCTAATATCCACACCTACCTACAGTGTCGGATTAAGCCGGTGCGGGGCCCGTAGAAAATTTTACTAAGGGGCCCCTAAACTTGCCTTCATTAGGCTTCATTATCCCATCAGATAAATTGACTACCAGGACATGAATCTTTTGCGTAAAATAAATTTGAATTCACCATGAACATCGTTTTAGTCAGAGGTTCGTCAGATTTGGGCCCACCATTTCTTCGTAAATTTTCCAATTTAAGTATGGACCGGAACTGGGGCTACTATGATTTCATACGGTATGCTAGGATGAAAGAAAAGAAAAAGAATTTTATTTGCTCGAAGTATGACCCATACTTATCTACCATAAATAAATAAACAAAATTAAAGACTTAGGTAAACAGGTTGGGAAATAGGGGTTACATCGCAAAACGGCTATGGCTCGGTATTTATATGTAATTATGGCGCTGATTTTCAGAGACATGTTTTTGTAAATCCAAGCGCGGGCACCCTCAATGCGCGGGGCCCGTAGCATTTGCTACTCTTGCTATATGGCTAATCCGGCACTGCCTACCTACTACTTTTACTGTAAGTAGTGCAAATTCTAGGAAAAAGACATACCTGCTCAGTGCATGGATTTCCCCGAAGAGGTGGTACAAATGCATTGAAGTACGGCCACCCGCAATTACGGTGTTAATTTCCAAGTAATTAGAGGTCGAGTTCCATTGTACCGGGCACAATACTTAATCTTAACCTGAGCGAAATTATAGGTACGAGAGGGAGAGAAATCTTGAATTAAATGGTTTGAATCCTAGGAATTAGGGTGTGCGTAGGCAGGGTATTAGGGTAATAGGGTGTTTTTACAGATTTTCAAAACCTAGAAAAACCTCAAAATATTGTAAAGTTGTAATCTTTAAAATGTATGACAAATAAACACAGACAGTACTAGTCGTCTGACGTCACATGCACGATAGTGACGCCATAGTGACTTGGCGCCATTTAGTAGAAGTTTTTTTTATGACAGGGATAGACTAATGTGTGTTTGTATGTGTGAACAAAAATAAAACTAATAATTATAAAAAATATATTTAAAATAATATTTATTTATTTCAATAATAGATAATTAATTACAAGAGCGTGTAGGTAAATTTCCATTTTCAAAATTGTTTTTTTTTTGTATTTCATTTAAATAGGTAGGTTCATGATTGGTTGTTTTGTACATGTTTTAGTTTGTAGTTTTCTTTTTATGTTATTCTCGGTTTAAAATTAAGTATAAAATAAATAACTAAACGTTTTTCATACTAGTCAAATACACGATAGCGATGATCAATATTTGTATTAAAATTCTGTCTCAAAGGAATCCTTTGGAAAAACATTTCCAATTGGTGGAATTTAGATGTAGGTATGTCCTAATGGACATAAATCACACAGACAGATATCTAATTCTCGCGGGTGGGACAGTTCGGCATAGGCTGGCATTAATAGTTTACAAGGAGGCTTTAGTTAGCATAAGTACCTCAATCCTTGCCTCATTTAAATCCGAATTGAATATTTACCTGCCTTTAAATCCTACTACTATTATAAAGGCGAAAGTTTGTAAGTATGGATGTATGTATGGATGTTTGTTACTCTTTCACGTAAAAACTACTGAATGGATTTTGATGAAATTTGGCACAGAGGTAGATTATAGTCTGGAATAACACATAGGATACTTTTATCCCGGGAATATGTTCCCTTAGGATAGTTTTCGACAATCACGCGGGCGGAGCCGCGGGCGGCAACTAGTGTCAAAATAAATATACTTCTGGACACATCTATTGGCCCACCTTAGAGTTTAGGTTTCGATGGCCCCTACCGAAATATGATTGCTAGATTGAACAAAAACTGTTGATGCAGTTTTAAACCTGATAAATTTTACCATCTTTTTCGATTGTATTGTTTTAAATTTGAATTCAGAATACCATACGACATGGAGCTACGCCTAACAAGTCGAATATGCGCCTTGTTAAAGGCAATAGATTTTTGAATAAAAAACATGTTTTATCAAATAAAGGTTTAATTTAATAACGCGTGTTGCCTCCATGGGCATCTACCACAGCTCTCATACGATTAGGCATAGAGTTTATCAACCGCTCTATGCAATTTTGAGGGATCATCTCCCATTCCTCTTCTATGGCAGTTTTCAACTCCTGCATCGTCTGGGCAACTGGCCGACGAGCCCTAACACGTCTTTTTAGCTCGTCCCACATGTGCTCAATGGGGTTTATGTCTGGGCTTCTGGCTGGCCAGTCCATAACTGTGATGTTCACATCCCGAAGATATTCCCTGACGATGCCGGCCGCATGGGCTCTTGCATTATCATGCATAAAAAGGAAATTTGGGCCCACATAGTCCGCGTATGGTATCACGTGAGGTTCTAAGCACTCACGAATGTACCTTTCAGCATTTAATGTTGGCAGCCGTGGTCCTGTAACAACCTCAAGTTGAGTTTTGCCGTTCGCAGATATACCGCCCCAGACAGTCCATGAGCCACCGCCATAAGCAACCCTCTCTTCAAAGCAGCATTGTGCGAAACGCTCTCCCTTACGTCGGTAGACCTTCTTCCTTCCATCATTGCCATGTAACACAATTTGAGACTCATCAGAAAAGAGTACACGGCTCCAATCTTGCTGTGTCCAATTTTTATGACTGCGTGCGAAATGAAGGCGCGCTGTTCGGCGGGCTCGCGTTAGTTTGGGCCCATTAGCTGGCTTGTGTGGTACCATATCGCGTTCTTTTAACCTTCTCCGAACAGTTCGAGCGCTCACAGATACTCCGTGGAAGTCGCGAAGTTGGTTTTGTATCTCAATGGAGGTAAGGTGACGATTTCTCAAGCTGGTCGTCACGATGAATCGATCCTGCCTTTCAGTTGTGACCCGAGATCCTGGCCTTCCTTGGCGACGAACAAAGTCGCCAGTCTCTAGGTACCTCCGATAAACATTTCGGACCGCAGATCGACTTAAATTAAGTTGAGCACTCACGTTTCTTTGGCTGTGTCCGGCCTGAATAAGTGCCACAGCTTGGGCGGCGACTTCAGGTGAAGTATCCATAGATTATTGATAAAACCTCACCTTAATGTTAAGAATAAGTAATGTTTGTTGCAAAACCAAAGATATCAATCACTTTTTCAAGAATTTTATCCAAGTAAACCAATAAAACCAAGTTTTCTTAGTATTCGATTGTTTGATATCAACAAACAGGCTCCAAATTGTCTTTTGTTTCTTTAAATTCTGTGTTCGAAATTCAAAAAAAGACTATTGAATGAAATTGTGAATGTGCCAGGTTCAAAACTGCATAAAAACTTTTTGCTCGACCTAATATAAAATTTTAGCTAGGACCAAACGAAACTGAAAATACAAGGTGGGCCAATAGATGTGTCCAGAAGTATATTTATAAAATTTGGCTGGTTTTGGCGGCGCGTTATTTAGTCATGAATCTTTTGATATTTATGTAGGTGTAATTTAATCTAGAAGATTTTCTAATATCCCTCCTTAATAGACTAGCACTCTTGTCGGCCGCACTGAAGACAACTCCTCAGTTGAGGGGTCTCGAATGGCACCGAAGTCTATGGCCCACCTTTCGTCTGGGCGTCGCATGCCCTATCACCTGTACATGTGGAAACCTTATGGCTGCATCAGCGGATGGTGTTACCGTTGCTGAGTACTGGGTCAAACATAAAATTAATAACCTTATTTGTCATCGACACGCTAAGAAGATCTAGCAAGTTGTCGATCTACATCATTCACATCCCCCACACATTCATCTCTACCCGCCCCCTACAAAATAAAGGCGTGAAGACACGTCATTATGTAGGTAAGCGCGCCCAGTCTCGCTGAATAGCCTGAGTGCCCATTCATGACATGAAAGCCGTGGTAACGTGATTTCTCTTATTTAGTCCCGGAATGGAGGGCCAATGAGTTAACATTACTTTCGGCTGCGCGATTTGCGGTTATGTTATGATGTTGAAATTATTTGGAAGGAAAATCATAATTTTCCTTCTCTTCCAAACAGCATCCTGGGAAGCGTTCAAGTATTACGTACCGCAACTTTTGAAGATTCTTGAATGTAACGCGCCGTAAGGTTTATCTGTACCCCTTCCCCCTCCCGAAACGTTACGTAGCATCCAAGTGACAATTCTTACCTAAAAGTCACAATTATGTCTACTACTCTCATGTTACCAATTTTTTTTAATTAATGAATGTCATTTCAAGAAAAATATTGATGTTTATTTTTGTTTGGCAAAATAACTCGAAAATATGTTTAGTGAGCTAACGTTAAATAAAAAAAACAATGTTACGTAACGTGTTGTTCGAACACCCCTCCCGCCCCTGTAACGCATCATAACGTTTTACAAGACCCCCCCCTCCCCCAAATTGCGTTACGTAATACTTGAACGCCCCCCTGTTTGGAAAGCAAGGGGGGGATAAATGAATGATGATAGACTGGGGTCTTTAAAAGGTCTTAGGGAACTAATAAATCGGACCAAAATCATTTAAGTCATTTGGAAAGAAAGTAGAGGCTTTTCATTTACTCAGTTTCTCAAACAGCCAGGTTCAAAATGACGTTGACACCTTTACAGAGGACCCCGCAAAGAAATTCAAATATTTGTTAACTAACTACTGGGCCAGTCTACTGAAATAAATTTCTTTAGCAATAAGCAGTTCCTTTGTCCTCATATTTAAAATGTTATCTACTCTGTGTCTATGTGTGTAATAAAATAAAAACTTTAAGGCGCAGGTACCTAAGTACTATGTCTGCTCTAATAGTCTGAGTGCCCATTCATGACATGAAAGCCGTGGTAATGTGATTTCTCTTATTTAATCCCGGAAAGGAGGGCCAATGAGATAACATTGCTTTTGGTTGTGCAATTTGCGAAATTGTCATGGTGTTGAATGGATTTGGAAAGAAAATGATGCTGTTTGGAAGGAAAAGGGAGGATCAATGAATGATGACGGACTGGGTCCTTAACTTTTAGGTATTTGGGAACTAGAAATTTGCTCAGTTTCAAATAGCCAAGATTAAAATGACGTTGAATCATTTAATGAGGGCCCTGCGAAAAAAACAAATATTTATAAAAAAAACTTTAACCTTCCGCAACCTTCAGCAAAGCCGTTGCCGTGGCTAAAAAGGATACCACCTTAACAAAAAATAATAACCCATTATTTCTATCTATCACCGGAGCGAGTCAATATCCAACCTGTGCATCTAAGGTCACTGAATCCAATTTTCCCTTCGCAGCTGTACCAACAAAACAAATTAACGTCCTTTATAGTCTCAACAATATCAACAAGGCTAAGCTTGACTGATAGGACCGGTATCTTTATTTATCACAGCGGCTTCGCGTTCAGAATTCTAATGGAGTCCGTGCAAATTGGCCCGAGATGGGATACATTGGCTGTTGTACGTCATTCATTGCTGGCTTAGTACTTCATAACAAGGACCATAATTGAACAAAAGGAGCAATGTATGAGGCCCAGGCTTCAACCGGTAGAAAGAATATAAATAGAGAGTATCTGGTGAAAGTATTTGCATACTTATCTATGAAAATTGACTTTGACGGCGTTAATATTCATGAAATTTGTTTCGTTTTTATTCCGATTATGGACGACTCACGGCGTGGATTTTCCTTTTTTGCCGCGACCGCATAATTTTCTGCGTTTACAGCTACGTGGAACTTGAAAACGTAAGAGATTCAATCTTGTTGCGGAATTTGTTCGAAAGAGTCACCGTGGCCCTGGAACGCAAAGGGCTTTAGAAGGAACACGTATGAGTTTTAGTCAGTAAGAGTCTGACCCGCCTTTCCGCTCCACCCAGAGCGGAAGAAGTCATTTGATGATATCCCATCGTTAAAAAAAATGAGTCAATTTTTGGTTTTCCGGATACGATTTAAGACCTTATTGCATCTGTGATTTGAAAATGCGGTCTAGAATCGAATGCGGTCGCCGCTCAAATGTTAAACCTCAATGCAATCAGCCGCTTACGAAACTGCGGTTCAGGAAATTATTATTCCGTGTTTGGTTCCATGAAGGGTTATGGTTTCCCTACCACAAAGCCCGCGCGTAATTTGTTCCGGAGAGCGGATGTTTGTGAACCAACACAGGTATGAATTAATTGAGTGACTCAGAAGTGGGTCAAAGTTGTATACTTAATGAACTTTGTGATGATATTCTATAATCCAGCGAAACGGACTCTCCGGAAATCATAGAAAAATCTCACACCAGTCTTGCCAAGAAATGTCGGATAGGCAGTCGCTTCATCTGAAATAATAATATCACGCTGCCACCGACTGGAAGCCGACCCCAAAAAAGTTGGAAAGAGGCTATATAGGCAGATCCCTCTATAATAGGCAGAAAGAGGGATGCAGTACAGAGAGTAAAGTCCCGCAACCTCCATTGAAAAGGGAGGATCCTCCGACCAGACGGTTATTGTTTCTGGTGGGCAACTGCCCGATAGTTGATATTCGGACTGTTGTATATGTTCAAATCGCACGGAAACTTTGCTTGCGCGATGCAGGATTTCGTTGATAGTTCTTCGCTGACATGATAGATGGCGTTACGGTTATTTTTATTGCCGTAAAAATTAAGCTTCTTAATTTTTCGTGTGCGCTAGATTGATGTAGGTAGGTCGTAGCCGATAGGACGCTGCAAACACATGTCGAAATGTGGTTTTATAGACCCGTCCATGATACCCAATGTGAGAGCGGTGCCCCGTTCAGAACATGAGCCACACGTTTGAGTGTCCCAAATGCCCAACAACCTAATTTTGGGGACGCTGAAATGCGGAACCCCGCTAGGTGTCGCAATCGCTATGATCTGTGCATTATTCTTACAATCATCGATAAAATACCGCATAGCCACCAGTCGCAACTGCGCAGCCGCGGCTATTTAGATACTGTTCTGGGAGGTACTAGGAAAAACTATTTTGAACTGGACATCATAAGTAAAAGGATGTTTACTGTTTAAGACAGGCCTGCTTAAATTTTACTCTCTTCCAAAAAATCAGACCAAGTCGGTTAAAAAGAAAGGAGGTTGTGCGTGCGTACAATCTTATCGATGGGGGTTCTAAATTGTGCTTGGTAACAAAGCACTTTATAGACATCTACCTTCATTTGAGGCGCGGGTAGATAATGTAGGTAGGTGTCGACTATCTCGCTGATAGAAAGTTAAGACTTCATTAAGTCAGTAATTTACATTACGAGGGTATATGTAAGTAGATACCTACTACTTCACTGCTGGCCGCAACCTTTCAAATTATAATTGTATCAGAGAGCTTTAGTCATCCTTGTTGCCTAAAACGAGTGCGTGTGTGATTATGAGGCCACCTACTAGCCCAATATAATGATGCATGAGGATTTGAGCTGATGCTTTGGTGGTGTCAACAAAGCATCAACAATAGGTACAAGTAGTAGGTACAGTGGAGTACCTAAGTAGAGAGTAGGTAACATATCACATCTCTGCTGAAGCGATCCTTTTCTAAAAGACGATAAGCACTGCAATCTGAAAGACAATTGAGTTTATCACTTCATAGATTCGTCGTCGCTTATGAATTTAAACAGCTGGAATTTTGAAAATAGTGCATTTAGTAGGTACCTAGGTAGGTAGGTATATGTATGTACTTAAGTATAACTAGCTGTTTATCTTGAAATTTGGTATGGGTACCTATACATATTAATCACGCCGACAAAGTGGTAAAATTAAATCTTCAAATATTTTTTTTTAGGGTTAACCCCCCTACATGACAAGAGGCGATGAATTTTTTTTGTCATCTCCCCCATGGTGTGGGGTGTCGTTGGATAGGTCGTTTAAACATATTAAGTGTTTGCTCCAACCATTTCCATCCAAGTATCCGTTTGCGAAACATTATGCTTTAAAGTACTTTTTTTTGTTAGTCAAGTGTGTGTCGCCCCTCTGCTAGCTAAACGGTTAGTACGGTAGTAGCATATAAAGTGAATTTAAAAACTTTCACATCTAAGTAGATAGGCTTTACAAGTTAACGTGAATAGTCGAACAACTTAAAAAATTGAACTGGGAAAGTGAAAAATTCTAATCATTCCATTGAAAACGACTTAAAATCCATGTGCATTTGTAACTTTTTAATCTAATAATAGTGATGTACATTTTACTATTTTTCTGACATGGTTTAGGAGACGGGCTACGGAACCCTACACTGTGCGTGGTTCGACATGCACTTGGCCGGTTTTCAGGTTTTGCGTCAATTCTGTTACAAGTTGTCCTATAACTATTCTGTAAAGTAATATATCAACCTAATGCAATAAAATAATGAGGTGATAGGTGAACTTAGGCAGACCTTAGGACTAGCCATTTCAAATTACTGATATTTCAGTTTCATTATCAAATCAGCACTGCAATTAGTTTATACACAACACACTTACACAATTAGTTAATACACAATACAATCTGACATACAATACACCCGACTACTCAGTTGATCAATTAATTATGCTGGGGCTACATTATCGAGCGAATATTCGTGTCGCGTTGTCGTGATAGTTACCGACAGTGCCGGATAAGCATTCTTGTTCACTCAAATATTTCGCCATTCGACGAATCGCTCAGCCATTCTTGTCGCGACAGCGCAAATCTTCGCGTTATTTATCGCAACAGTGTGGCCGCGGCATTACGAAAACTTGATTCAAACGCTCGTTTTTTTTCAGAGAAACTTACAAAGAGAAGTACTTAAATCAAAAACTTTTTTACAAAAAAATACAACCGACTAAGTACCAAGTAAAAAATAACTTTAATTGATTTGAAAACACAACCAAAAACACCGCAAGTCGGTGGTTTTTTTGTAAGTAAAAAGTTTTTTATTTTCTAGTTTTTAGTGGTGATACCCCATAACTAAGTGACATTATTCCCATAATGAGTGGTTGTACTATTTGCCGTTAAGGAGTTACTTTGTGTGCCTTCGCAGTCCAAGTCAAGTCCAGCTCATAGTTAAAAATATATCTACTTTGCTTTTGTACTAGTTTTTACTGATTTTAAGGTGAGGAAGTCACTGGTTCATCTTTGAAGTTCACAGTGCAAATGCAATAGAGCTATAACTAAGCCCAATGCAAAAAGAATCACCAAGATCGGTTAATAAACAATAAAGTTATGCCCGATTACATAACCCCAAAAACAAGTTAATTCAGGTTGATTTGTTTGCGTACCTACCCCTTCACAGCGTACCGGCGTGATGTTTATGTTATGAACTGGTGTAATCAATAAACAGACATGCAATTTCAGCAATCTAGGGAGATTTGCTATCATTTATTGAAGAGTTCCGTTGCCTACCTCCGAAATCCTTCATCAGATCATCACCAAATTGAAATGGGAAAATTATCTAAAATAGCTACTCTTCCAAACAAAAAAAGAATCATCTAAATCGGTTGACAATTGGCGAAAATACCGCTGAACAAACATTTTTCATGGGATCCCAGCATCAGATCCTTACTTATACCTTCCATCATCAGCTCAGCAAGATGAGATGTTGATTACCAGGCATAATTATCCGAATTGCGTTAGAAAGTATATGAAAAACATTGGATGTGCCTTTAAAATTTGAAGGTTGCCCTCGATTTCCCTAGAATCCCATCATCAGATGCTGACTTGGTGCCAATGGGAACACCTCAGGAGTATAGGCTTACGAATAAAAAAGAATCATCAAAATCAATTCATAATTTACGGAATGATCGCATATCATTATCATTAACATTACCTATGTATATCAGACTATGGAGTTAAAGACTATGGACTTTTAAAAGTGACGTATGTTTTTGTCTGTACCTACTTGTTAATGCTTATCTTTTTCTCAGGGCGGTAGGCAGAAACTACACAACGCCACCTGACAGGATTTAACCACAACTAACATGCTACAAAAAAGGGTTTCAAGACAATCGAATAATTACATAATTATACTAAAACCTGTTCTAATAAATGCCAAAACGTATGTTTTATCTGGCGCCATCTACGCACGATTTGAAATACTACACGATTGAAGAGCAAGATAGAAGAAAAGTAATGTCTAAGTTAATACACAGATGGCGCTGTCAGGAGTAGAATGTTTTAATTTATATATCGCAAACTTCTTTATTTAGCTTAATATCATGATTTACAACTCTCAGTGATTTCTTTGGACTAAAAATTGAATACTTTTAAAAAAAATGGTTTATTCATCTTAATAATTAAGTCTACATGACTTTTTATAAAACTAACTTGTTTAAATAGCCCGACATAATTACATACCTACAACTTACATGCTAAAATATTTAACAATTATTTTACATAGGTACTTTTTACATAAAATAAATAATCACATTCTTGACTTAAATTCTTCGTTCTTGTTGAAAGGGAAAGTTTGTTTGTACCTCGCTACTCCCAAGCAGATGAAACCTGAAAGAACAACATTTTCATGCTGAGTCTTGGAAATAAAATTGGGCTAAATGCACATTGATCACGGTGAATTTTTAAAGTGTGGGTGGATGGCCAAATCCGAAACTACGAGAAATATTGAAAAACATTTTATATAATATGTATATTTGTTAAAAATGAGTGCTTTCCTGCAGTTTACTATGTGATATTACTTCCCAGAATTGAATCCTTATTAGCAATCCTAATTTAATGTAGGTATGACTTTTTGCATCCGATTGGTAGCCTGTATCTCGGATTGCATTTCATCCCCTTATAAAATATGAGCACCTTTAGTAGCCATTAATAAAGATTTAAAACCATTTAAATTTCCATGTCATAAGTATGAGGAATTTTGTATTTGTATAAAAATGAGAACAAATGTTAAGTATTTCGTGTGATGGTGTGGGTGTGTGTGTGTTGTGTACTAGATTTGGACGCTTGTTTAAATAAACAGTCCAGCCCTGGTTGAATCCATGGTCCAGAGCGAGGAGGCTTGGGGAGCGGTCACCTCCTTCTGTGAAGCAGTAATGCTAGCGTAGGAGGAGGTAGCCGCGCAAGGGAAAGGCAAGGCCTTCGCCCCAACCCCCGCTACAGGAGAAGAAGCCCCGGGCGTCGGGAATCGCAGGGCGATCCCCAGCCACCCGGACAAGTTCATTGACATTGAAGCTGTTATCAAGTTCCATTAGAGATGAAGGTGATCTAGCAATAGCATTTTTAAATCATCAGTTGGTACCCACAAAACATTGATTTTATATTTTTTGATTTATACAACTAAGTATGTTGATAGCCGTAACTATAGTGGGCTCCAAATATAAGTTTGTAATAAACTTTACTGCAAATTTATCTGGAGCCCACCATACTTACCTCAATTTCCTTTCCTAAAATTCTCTGTGTTGGTACCTGGACAATAAAGTATGAATTGTTTTTCTTTAGGTACTTACTTGAAAAAGTAAAGGATCATGATAGATGTTTGATTCAGGACAACTTTAAGTCATTATTTCTGTTTACGGAATGAACTATCTCAATAATAATATGAGGATCAATGACTTGTTTGCACGTTTATCTGGTGTCGACCATAAGGTCTCATGGATCTTGTCGATCGATGGACCATAATGGAAATTTTTACCCTTCAATGACAACCAACTGTTTCGTAACACACAAGTTATTGTAATTTGTCTTAGATTTTCAGAAGTATTTTCTAAACAAAGTAAATATATCATAATTACCAAACGATAGCACAGACAGGCCATATTTCCCGGGTAAACTTTTGTTTTTGCAAGCAGCGTTCGCCAGGTAACCTCCAATGCCGACCATTCCGACAGCCCCCACGATTCTGCAGGACAGGCAGTCGCCGGGACGAGCATTTTCTTTTGATGCCATTTAAAATCAGTAATCACATAGATTTTGGTAAATAATCGAAAAATTGTGCAATATTTTTTGTATAACTAAGACTTTGACACTTCTTTTCATTTTGATTTTGACAAGTGCTGTCAATTTCAGACCGCATTGTTCCGTTATACGCTGTTTTCTAAGTTTTCACAACCGGTTTTTATTGGCTTTTTAACTTTTATGTCTGTAAAAAAAGTTTTGAAAACTGAATATAAATCATGCCTTTCAAGAGATATTTATACGCCTATAAACCGTTGTAAGTTCGGGGTGGCGTTACTATGGAAGGTGTGCTTTGTAAGTATTTTGTTAGTACAAAATTAGATGTGCGATAGATGAGTTTATGTTGGTTGGTTTGGATAGCCCTTCTGTATCTACTTATGCATGTCTTACCAAAATGTTACGCACGTATAGGTAAAGCACACAGTAATAGACACTGGCACTGGTACCTGCAGGATGATTTTAAGGGGAGTGCATCTTTAGCTCAAAGAACCGAGCACGAATTGAATTGAAAAACCCCGCCGTGAAAATTATTTTGTCGGAGATCATCCCAAGGCAACAAGCTCAAAAAGTATCATAATGTTCTAATTCAAGATTTAATCTACCCGAGTGGCAAGTTTTATGATATCCGTTCAGCCATTAAGACTTGAAGAGGTAACAATCAGGATAATAGGCAGTTACTTTAACATTTACAATATCAGTAAGAATTAGGCATTTCTACAGTTTTTTCTTTTATTTCTGTACATTTTTGTATAAGTAGGTATGTTCTATTCAAAAGCTAGGGAGGAGCAAGTGCATCCCTAGTACCTACCTCTCTCTCGGCACCCACGAGTAACACATAGGTATATCACTAGCATAACACAACTTAACACCCTTTGTTCGAATGACAGCGAAATATCGCGACTCGTGTCTTGTAGCAAGTGGGTCAAGGGGTGACAAGACAGTGAGTTGCCGCTGGCGCTGCATCCATTTAATCACTTTTATAATGTGCGGCAAATTGTTTACTACGCTATTTGACCTGAACGTGATATCGAGATAGTTTTTTTCTCGGATTTGTCTAAAAAGTTATCTATTTGAATATTTAAAAAAAGGTATCAATTGCCTAAACAAAAACGCACTGTTGGATGTTATAAGCAGGGCCCGATCTAAGGAAGGGCAAGCTGGGCATTTGCCCAGAGCGGCAAAAAATGAGGGGCGGCAAAGTTGACTTATTGCTAAGTATCTTCCAAACTAGCCAACCTACTTCAGGTTGGATAGTGGGAATATTAAGCATATTATCTATCTGGATTATTATTGTTCGAAAGAAAGAAGAAGGGGAATCCCTTAAATTTATCTATATATACTTATATATGTCACCGGAAAATTGCAGACTCCGTAAGATTGAAATAAATCTGTTTTAGATAATAATTTCCCGATGTATCGTGAAAACTATTATTTGCTTGGCGCATATCGCATAAACTCTTTTTCTTTCTTTCTTTTTTCTTTCAAAACATCGTTTAGTATACAATAAATCCTATCAAAATTCATTAGTTTCCAATATCTCCCTGTCTTATTAAGAAAAAATAGTTAACAATTTCACATGATATTTTACAATCTTACGGCGTTTGCAATTTTCCGGAGACATATGTAAAAGCGAAAGGTCACTCACTCACTCACTCATTCACGTACTGATTTATCACGAAGAAAGGATTTTCGGAAACTCCCCCGTAAAGGGGTGAAATGGGGGTGGAAGTTTATAGAAAAAATCTTATTCCTTAGGTTTATAAACTTGAAACTTGGTACGACCTATGAATACTGACCTAAGTGAATTGTAAAGTTTGTCATCATTCCTTTTTCAGGACGACCCCAAAAGGCGATTTAGGGGGTGTTTAAGTTTGTGTGGAAGAAACTTATTCCTAGGCTTATAAACTTGAACGAATATGGCCTAAATTATTAATAAATAATGTCATAATTCATTTTTCAAAACTACCCTCAATGGGTTTTTAGCAGGTTTTAAAGTTTAGTTAAATGGAAGAATCTTAACGCTTGATCCGATAAAGTTGAAACTCGGCACAATCAATCTTGATAAAATGAGAAATACTTACGTGGTTTTGGATTTTACTAAAATTAACCACTAAACCACTTGGTTTAAAGGGATGAAACGGATCTAACGTTCATATTCAACCCGCAATGGGATGAAGGGCGCAACAGTTGCGCAGATTGTTTGTGGCATCAGCAGCAAAAAAGCCCGGGTAATTACTGAAAATCGTCGTGATACATTTTCCAAAACTGCTTTTTAAAGTGGACAAAGGGGGCGTTGAAGTTCGTGGCGAAAATTATAAATCCACGCGGACGAAGTCGCGGGCTAAGTGCTAGTGTACTTATATACTTAACATACCTCAACATAACACGCTCATGACTTTTATGGTGTTAGTGTATATAAAGTAGTGAATCAGGGATATTTGCGGAGGCCAACACCGATGGCTTTTGGGCTATTGTGCCCAAAAGAGTGGCCTCTTTGATGTGTCGTGAGCGGGGCAGCCCCAATGGCCTTCTAAGTGATCTTCCTGCATAGTGTGAACGTTGTCAGATATAATTTAAGATAAATTAATAAGTAGTTTTAAGGTACTAATTTAGTTTTTAAGCCTTACTAATCATATTATATGGATTTTTTTCTGAATTAAATTATTATTATTATAAAGGGCGGCGAAAATTATATTTGCCCGGAGCGGCTAAATAGCTAGATTGGGCCCTGGTTGTAAGCCGAACGTTGATTTCATAAAGGTTTATATCCACGTTTCGCGTTTCGTTTAAAATCAAATGGTGCGATTGGCTTTTGAAAACTCATTCAACCAATCACAGCTAAATAATAATTTTCTTTCGACTACTGGGTCTTAGTGACAGTGAAAATGGATATGAATTGTTTTATTTATTTGGTAGGAACCTAATTATAGGCGTAGCTAATGTAGCTATTATAGCTTTCGCAAGGGGGAGTCCGCGGGTCCCCAAATTGTGCGAATTTTTATGTGCCAACTTCCAACCTACCTACCAACCTATTTTACTAGTCACTCACTCTTTTTAGAGTTATTACAATATAACTCTAAAAAAAACCGACAAGTGCGTGTTGGACCACGCACAGAGTAAGGTTCCGTAGTAGCCCGTCTCCTAAACCATGTCAGAATATTATCTAGTAAAATGTACTTAACTATTATTATATTACAGAGTTACAAATGCACTTGGTTTTAAGCCATTTTCTATGGAATTATTAGGAATGTTTTGCTTACCCAGTTCTATTTTTTTAATTTGGTCGACTATTATTCGTTAACTTGCATAGCATACTTAGCTGCGATAGTTTTTCTTTTAAATTCGTTATATATGCTACTACCATGATTTTTTTCACGTCTCCAAACACACTTGACTCTAACAAAAGTTAGCACTTTAAAGCTTAATATTTCGCAAACGGATCCTTGGATGAAAAAATGATTTTAGCAACCCGCAATATTTTTAAACAACCTATCCAATGACATCCCACACCATAAAGGTAGACGATAAAAAAAAATCATCACCACTTTACATTGTAAGGACCACCCTCAGAAAAAAATATATTTCCAGATTTTATTTTACCACTTTGGATGATTAATATGTATACCCATACACCCTGAGCTAAACCGCGAATGGACAGACCGACAGAACTATAGATAAGGGTTGTCTTATAGACAACAGAAGTTACCAATAACAGATTAGTTGTAACTTCTTGCTCACAATTCGATAAATGTCAAAAAGGGGGTCAGCAGCATACCTTGAAATTATTTCATCAAAATATTCAGGGTATCTCTTCCAAAATATTAGCAATTGATATGTTTTTAGAGTAAACAATGTTTGACATTGTATGTTTTAGTGAACATTGGTTGAAAGATTACCAGATGCTAATTAGTTATGAAAATTATAGTGGGGGCAAGTTGTTTTAATCGCAAATCTATGTTGCACGGTGGTTCACTCATCTTAGTAAGAAATGCTTAAAATTGACTTGAATAAAACGTAATGACATTGCCAGCTAGTCAGTGGAATATTGTATTGAAATTTACTGTCCTGTGTTGAGCTGGATAAGAATGTTATAGTGTGCGTGTACAGACCCCCAAACCCTCAAAACTTTACTTTATTTGAGTCAACAATGGAAGATATCCTTGCGAAACTTGCAGCAGGTAACAAGTCCGCGATTATTTGTGGAGATTTTAATATTAATATTTTAGAAATTAAATCGTTCAATTTGTCTAATGATTTCACTGAACCTACTAGAGTAACACCAACTTCTTCAACCTGTATCGATAATGTATTCTGCGACTGTGATTATTTAGATAAAGCCATAGTTAATTACCTTCCGTCGGATCATAGCGCACAATTGGTAACATTTAAGTTTAAAACAGCCTTGCAAAAATTCGAATACAATATAGGCCAATTACAACAGGCAAACTAGCTAGATTCAATGGTATCTTACAAATTAAATTGAATGTTCTGGGCTAAATATTGAGGATGCAAATAAATTTTATGATAATTTCTTTTCAGTAGTACTAATGGAATTCAATACAACTTTTGAAAAGAAGTCTAAAAATACTTTCCCTAAGTTTATATTTAGTGACTGGGCGACTAAAGGTATGAGGATAAGTAGGGAAAGACTATATGAGTTATATGGCCTTAAGCCTTTCATTACCACAGAAACCTTTAATATGTATATAAACAAATATTCTAAAGTTTTCAGAAATACTTGCAAAGTAGCTAAATCCCTGTAAATTAGCAACAAGATCGGCACATAATAAAATAAAGACAGTTTGGAACGTTATAAATAATGAAACAAGTAGGAATAAAGTACGAAACACCACATGGTGCCATAAGCTTTAATTTAAAATTAAATTAAATTAAATTTCATTTAATTCGGACAGCAGTGATCCATATTTTGTTAGTATTACAAACAGCTTATATTCTAGTGTTAGTAATCCAACACACATGCTGCTGAGCTCAGTGTTGAGGCCATCAACATACAGATTGAAGAGTCTAGGGGATGTCAAACTCCCCTGTCTCACACTGCATTCTAATCCGTATGGTGGAGAAAGAGTGTTAGACCACTTAACCTGGTTTTTTTTTTATTGGCATACCAGTACTGAAAGATTTTCAGTGTTTCAGCAGGGGTACCCCTGTCCCTCAACTTGTCCCAAAGCACATCGTAGGAAACGAGATCGAAGGCCTTCGAGTGATCAACGAAACAAGCGTACACCGGTCGGTATAATATTGAACAGTATGCTTGACTCAATATAGCAGCTTCAGTTGATAGTCCAGGCAGGAACCCAAACTGTGCTTCATGAAGGTTTAAAATAGTTTTCAAATATGAGTCAAGCATACTGTCCAATACCCTAGCCATGATCGTAGCCAGGGAAATCGGACGATAATTCCCCTTACTTGATATGTCCCCTACCCTGTTCTTAACGATAGGAACTACAAGGAATAAAATAAAATTTTCCGGCAAGTACGAATGGCGTAGGCACATCATATAGAAAAACGTGCTCAAAGCTGAGTCCATCATAACCTGGAGGCTTGCCTTTGCTCATTGCCTGTATGATTCTTTTGACTTGCTTGGCAGAGAAGTAGTAATTCAGAAGTAGCTCAAGAATTTGTAAATTTCTTCACCGAAATACCATCAAAAACTACTGAAGCTTTTAATTCTTTACCCGAGGTGTCATTCAATTATTGAGAGTAAACGTTCCAGGTTGCACGGTTGAATTCTAATTCAAACATATCAACCCTATGGCAGTTATAAAAGCTTTCCGACAAATCAAAATCAAATTGACCGAAGACTTATGGGGAATGTCTATCAAAGTGTGCACATCCATAATTGAGACCATAGCACCATACTTGGCTTTAATATTCAATTTATGTGTAGACCAAGGAGTCTTTTCGGATATAATGAAATACAGTAAGGTTATACCACTTTTTAAATCCGGTGACAGTAAAGATGCCAATAATTATATATCTTTATCCATATTGCCGGTTTTCAGCAAAGTATTTGAAAAAGTGATGCTCGATCAAATGCTCATTCATTTTAACATCAATAAAATCTCACACGATCAACTGTTTGGTTTTACCAAAGGTCGTTGTACGACTGACGCTGTTGTCACGTTGTTAAAACACATATATACAGCGTGGGAAGAGGCGCAAGATGCCATATGAATCTTTTGTGACGTCTCCAAGGCATTTGATTGCGTAAATCACGAAACCTTGCTCCTAAAACTAGAACATTACGGACTAGGTAAACTTGCACTCAGTTTAGTGAAGTCTTACTTAAATGACAGACAGCAGCAAGTTCAAATAAACGGTGTAAATTCAATGGGTTTAAAAGTCAAAATGGGGGTACAACAAGGTTCAATATTGGGTCCTTTCCTCTTTTTAGTGTACATTAATGATCTACTCCGTCTTTTAAAAAATCAACCACTATTGGTGTTATTTGCTGACGATACGTCCTTAATTTTTAAGATAGATAGACGTTCTACAAATCTTGACGACGTAAATAATGCGCTACAGCAGATCCGAAATTGGTTCACTGCGAATAATTTAGTATTAAATGGGAAAAAAACTAAGTGCATCAGATTTGCTTTACCGAATGTCAAAAGTAATACTTGCGACATAGTATTGAACAAAGAAAAACTTGAATTCGTCGAAGACACGGTTTTCCTAGGGATCACGCTTGACTCAAGGCCACAATGGGGTCCTCATTTAACATCAATTGCAGGACGGCTAAGTTCAGCAGCATATGCTGTCAGAAAAATCCATCAAGTTACTGATATAGATACCGCGAGGCTGGTTTATGTTAGTTACTTTCATAGTATAATGTCTTACGTTATCTTATTATGGGGACGAGCTGTAGACATCGAGTCTATATTTGTCTGCAGAAAAGAGCCATAAACCATCTTGGTCGGCGCGATTCCCTAAGGGAACTGTTTAAGGATAACATCATGACGGTACCTTGTCAGTACATATACGAAAAAATTATGTATGTTTGGAAAAATCTTCATATTTTTAGTAAGATTAGTGATAGGCATAATTTTAATACTAGAAATAGGAATAAATAAGATCAACCCCGATTCAGATTGGCTAAAGTACCTACACACTTCTTTTATGGGATATTGTGTAAAATTTTATAGTAAAATACCACGTGAGATTCTCGAACTAAATGAGAAAAAATTTAAAACATGCATAAAACGTACTCTATGTAGACAAGCATATTATAAACTGGAAGATTATATCCTTGATAAAAATGCTGCTTGGTTCCACTAGTTAGGTTTTATATTTTTGGAAGAGATGCTCACCCTCTTTTATGTCTAATAATAATACTATTCCACATAATCTTATATTATGTTTGGAATAAACTTTTCTTTTTCTGTCTTTTCAGATTGATATTCATAGTTGTATACAATGTAGAAGCAATTTTTATTTCAAGTTCTGTAAATGTAAGGACCATGAACCATTATGTTAAAGATGGTTTCCTTGTTTGACATGAAATAGTAGGGGGGGCAGTTGAGGGTGTGTCATGCTCACTCCAATGTCTCGCTGATGGTGGCGCGTGTATCGGATCATTCAGTTCCCTTCAAAATGGTTGAGCTGAATGGTGCTGATGCACGCGTCATGGTCGTGAACGGGCGCCGTCAGTGGTGACTGGTCATCCCTTAGTTGCCACTGTCTCATTTTAAATATTTGATACTATAAATAGTTTTTTCTTACTTTACATTGTTCTCATATATAGAAGCAACAAGGTTAATGTATCCAGGATTTTTGTAAACATAAAATGATTTAAAAGAGTGTCCGTGGAGTTTCATGCGTTCTTCTCCATAAAGATCTACGCTTTGGAACGTGCAAATAGCTTCATGTTTATGACAGAAAGTACCTGATAATGGTTTATTTGAAATAAATGCTTTGCGTTTGACTTTGAGTGATGAAACTAATCTTGCCTCGAACTTTCGAAATTAGTTACGTAACTTTGCAATATTATCCATTTCCATAATAATATTGTAAATATGCGAATGTGTGTCTGTTACGTTTCCAGGTCTAAACTGCTGAACGAATTTTCAAAACACTTGACTTGGTATACGGATAGACCACCTACCCATGACTTGGATTAGGATATACGATACTTTTAAACCCGATAGAACTTTCTCTTCGGATAATAAAACACTTGACACGCGGACGAAGCTGCGAGCATATGCTTATAAATAATAAAACATTGGATAGTTTTACATAACGTGAATTTATCGAATGAGAAGATAGAAAGAAAAAGTATCTACTTATATCTGCCCGTTTTGTTGAAATGCAACTTTAAACTTTTAAAATCAAAAATTACTATGTGTAGCTCCATGCGTGTAAATAAAACTAAATGGGGTGAGCGTAATACAGATCAGATTGAAATGTATAAAAATAGATGTCATTCCAAATTGAGAGATATAGATTTTCCTAGCGAGTTAACTTTCTGTGCTGATCAAATGTGTAATGATGCTGTACATAGAACAATTATAAATAAAATGTATGATGATGTTGTGGCGGTACTTTCCGAAGCCGCAGAATATAGCTACATTGTAATAAAACGGAAAGGTAAATATGTTACGGGTTGGAATAAATATGTACGCGGCGCTCACGAGAGGGCGCGACTTTGTTACCAGGTGTGGTTATCGAATAATAAACCTAACTGTGGTGCTATATACAATGACATGTGTGTTTCAAGACGTTATTTTAAATCAAGATTGAAGTGGTGCCAAAATAATCAGCAACAAATTAGAATGGATATTGTTGCTGAACACCATACAAATAAGAACTTCAATAAGTTTTGGAAATTGAGTAACCAGTCAAATCTTAGACCTAGCCTTCCCGTGAGCGTAGCTGGGACCCACGATCCAGGTGATATTGCAAATGTTTTTCTGCATCATTTTAAGGTGCAGTCGCCACTGGGGCCAGCCTCGCCGAAGATGCTCGATGCTGGGGGTCATGCCTCAGAGCCGAGTACTAGGTTTACCGCAAGTGAAGTAGCTTCCGTGATAAAGAAAATGGTGAGAGGAAAGTCTCCAGGGCATGACAGCCTCAGCATCGAGCATCTGAGGTATGCTGGAGTTCACCTTCCGAGGGTGTTGTCTTTATTTTTTAATATATGTCTGTCACATTCCTATTTACCGGATAAAATGATGCATACCGTCGTAGTCCCTGTTATTAAAAATAAAACAGGTGACTCTTCAGATGTCACAAATTACAGACCGATCTCTCTGGCTACTACTATAGCCAAGGTACTGGACGGTTTGATTAAGCGGCCGGCACTTAGAGTCACACCTGAAGTTGAACGATGCACAGTTTGGTTTTAGGTCAGGACTCTCAACAGAAAGTGCTATTTTGTCGCTCAAACAGACGGTCCACTACTATATAGCTAGAAAGACTCCTGTCTATGCCTGCTTTTTAGACTTGTCAAAAGCTTTTGACCTTGTGTCTTACGACAAGCTATGGGACAAGCTATAGGATACTAGTGTACCCAGGGAGATTGTTTATGTACTAAGGCATTGGTATAGTACACAGAAAAATCAGGTAAGATGGGCTGGCACTCTCTCAGACGAGTACAAGTTGGAGTGCGGAGTAAGGCAAGGGGGACTCTCCTCCCCTCTTTTCTTTAACTTCTATGTGAACGAGCTGATCGAGGAGCTCAGAAGCACCAGAATCGGCTGTCATATAGATAGTGTATGTATTAATAATATAAGCTATGCTGACGATATGGTGCTGCTGAGCCCCTCGATCTGTGCGTTGAGGGAGCTCATAAAGATTTGTGAAACTTACGCGAACACTCATGGCCTAAAATACAACTCAACTAAATCTGAGCTTATGATATTTAAATCGGGCACTAAACACTATGAAAATGTACCTGAGATAGTCCTGAATAGTACTCCTTTAAAAAGGGTTACTAAATTAAAGTATTTAGGTCATTGGGTCACTGATGATTTAAAGGACAGTACTGACATTGAGAGAGAGCGCAGGTCGTTGTCTGTTCGATGTAATATGCTGGCTCGCAGGTTTGCACGCGGTACAACACAAGTAAAGGTAACGCTATTTAAGGCATACTGTCAATCCTTTTACACGTGCAGCCTGTGGGTTAGCTATTTGCAGAGGGCATACAGTGACCTGCGGGTGCAGTATAACAATGCGTATTGCAGTGCCTCCGGTATGTTTGCCGAGGCCAACGTCGACAGCTTTGCGACAATCGTGCGTAGACGTTGCACGTCGACCCTAACTCGCATGCGAGCTAGTTCCAACAGCATCTTGAGCGTATTGACTGACCGGTGGGATTCTCCGATGCTTGAGCGCTGGATACGACTGCACGCAGTCAAATAGCATACATGCGTTCTGGTGTCGGATTCTCCTAAAATCTGTGATTTTATTTTTGTGTCATGTGATTTTTTACTAACACTAGCTCTTAAGTATTTTGTATTACTAACAATTTATATGGAGAAATCTGAAATAAATTATTATTATTATTCCATTTATTCATTTTTTAACTTATTTGTTACATTTTTAAATATTTCTTAAAAAAACAAAAATAAAAAAAAAACATTTAAAAATATAAAAATAGTAGCCCACCGGTATCGGGAACAGGGTCCAAGCTACCGGCGGTCAGGGCTCAAGAGAGAGGAACCTCCTAACAATACGAGCCGTGTCCAGAAGTACCGCTTTCTGAATCAGGCCCTTGATCCAGCTGCCTAACGAGAGCCTCCTGAGGTGCTGGTCGAGGCTCGTGGCTATTAAGCCATTGGCTGACACAAATATCGGTACAATGATTGCTGAGTCCACATCCCACATGTCGACAACCTCGCGAGCCAAGTCAATATATTTGATTTGCTTATCTTTCTCGGCTTTCACGAGGTTCTCGTCATGCGGAACGGTTATGTCTACAATCATTGCACGCCTCTCGATTCGGTCCACCACCACTATATCAGGCTTATTGGCAACAATAGTCCTGTCAGTGATGATGGACCGATCCCAGTACAATGTGATATTGCCATTATCGAGAACTGGGTCGGGCGCATACCTGTAGTACGGCACCTCCGATTCCACAAGAGAGTATTTCAGAGCAAGTTGCTGATGGATAATCCTGGCTACAAGGTTGTGCCTATGCAAGTATTCTCCGTTAGCTAGACGAGAACAACCAGAGACAATGTGGCGAATCGATTCTCCCGGACGGTGACATGCCCGACATATGTCAACCGTGCCGTCCTTCACAATAAATCTCCGGTAGTTATTCGTCATGATAACTTCGTCCATAATTGCACAGACAAAACCTTCGGTTTCTCCAAAGAGATCACCGAATCGCAACCAGGCTACGGACGCTAATTGATCTACGTCGGGCCCATGTAGGGCCCGGAAATAGCGTCCGTGAAGTTCCTTACTTTGCCATACCGCCCTGCGATCGTCAGTGTCTAGCACCGCAGGTTTGCGCCAGTTCTCATTTGCCAAAGAGAGCGGAGTGAGTCCCTTGTCCACCGCTACTACATCTCGATGTATACCCACGTCGACAGCTAGGAAATATTCCCTGAGACTGCATATCTCGCGATTGTGGAGAGTCTTAGCATTTAAGAAGCCTCGACCTCCACACTTTCGCGGGATATACAGTCTCATTACTGACGACCGTGGGTGATGCATTCGATATGCAGTAAGCAGTGTACGGACCCGCCTATCCAGGGCGTCAAGTTCCGTTTGAGTCCATTTGAGTACGCCGAAAGAGTACATCAATACCGGCATGACCCAACCGTTGAAAGCGCGTACCTTGTTTCCGCCTGATAGAAGGCTATTGAATACCTTCTTCAGGCGGCCAAAGAAGCGCTCCTTCAACGATTGCTTCATGTCAGTAACATTGATACCTAACGCTTCCGACATACCCAAATACTTGTAAGTTTCAGTTGAAGAGAGGGACCTGAGGTTTATGGAATCCGAGAGTTGAATTCCCACGGATTCCATAATCTCCCCACGCTTTACATGCATGACCGCACATTTGTCCACACCAAACTCCATCCTGATGGCACTACTGAAAGTTTCAGTTACCTTCAGTAGCTCCATCAGTTGGAGATTACTGGGGGCAAAGAGTTTCAAATCATCCATGTAAAGGAGGTGAGATATAACCTGACCACCTCTCTTCAACCGATAGCCCAGCCCTGAATTCTCCAGCAGTGTGCTTAGAGGGTTCAAGGCTAGACAAAACCAAAGCGGACTCAAACTATCGCCCTGAAATATACCCCGCTCGATCCTTACCGGTTCGCTGTTCCTCTGGATATTTCGACATCCTGGATAGCGAAGAACTGTCCTCCATTGCCCCATACACGACATCAGGAAGGTGCGTAGCATTGTATCAATTTTATACAATTCTAGCACCCTCCTGAGCCATGTATGAGGCACCGAGTCATAGGCCTTCTTATAGTCTATCCAACATGTCGACAGATCCTTTCGGGAACGCCGAACCTGTTGGCTAATGGCCATATCAATGAGGAGTAGCTCCTTAGTACCGCGGGACCCATTCCTACATCCATTTTGAGAGACAGACATGATGTTGCTGCTGTTAATATGATTATTAATTTTAGCTCTCAAAATAGATGTAAGAACCTTATAGACCGTCGGTAGACACGTGATCGGTCTATAATTTTTGGGTTCCGCGGTACTACCCGATTTGTGGAGCAGGTGGGTAACTCCTGTCGTAAGAAATTTGGGTAGCGAGCCGGACTCTAAGGCACTTTGGTACTGAGATGCCAAACGAGCGTGCGACCTTTGTAGCCACTTAATCCAAAAATTGTGCAGTCCGTCCGGCCCTGGAGATTTCCAATTAGGCAACGGACGGACTGCACGGGCTACATCTTGGGGGCTGATTGTGATTGCCCCCATTTCTGGCAATGGATCGCACGCTCGCTCGACCTCTCGAATCCAATCACCTTCGGTGTGACTGACAGGCACCGACCGGATGTTGCGCCAGAACGAACACATGGCATCATCATCCGGCAAGCGCGTGTCAGTCACGGTTGCTCCCAAACCCTATATACCCACCTTTCATTACTTCGGAATGTGCGATTCTGGGTGTATCGCTCCACTCGCCGCCTATACCTACGAATACGGTTTGCCCATGCATACACTTTCTGCTTCAGGAAGTCGATGCGCTCTGTGACACGTGACATATAATCTCGGGGGCTGATATCAGTCCCCGAAAACGCCCGTCTCACAAAACGCATCACTCTAGGGCGAGTGTTGCCCTCCCTGAAGCAGATTAGTTTGCCGATTAGCGCTCTGGCCCCACCGATACGACGCTCGATCCTGCACTGCCAAACCGGTACGGCTGGTTTTGGTCGTGTAACTCTGTCATTAGTCATTTTGACATGAGCTACACGACATGCCGCTACAGCCGCGCAGTACATAATCGAGTGTGTGTCAGTGAGGTCTTCGCAGTCATCAAAATAATTTGACAACTGCGAATCCAGAGCAGCTACCAGCGCCCTATTTTTGTTATGCATGGGCAGACGAGGTAAGCGTGGTCTTAGTTCAGGCGGTATGTAGCGATATTCCCGAATAGCACACTCTAAAGCACTCCTCAATTCCTCATTGCACTGGGTACTTACGTTAGTAACCCTGTCATTACTCGCCTCGTGAGCGTGGCTGGATACTTGCGACTGTGGTGGTGCCACAGTCTGCGACGGAGGAGTAATGACATGACCACACATTTCCATTCGGAGGCGATCAAGCACACTGTCATCCAACATACGGTTACGTTGGATGACGCGCACCTGATCCGACAGTCGTTGGGCCGAAACGTTGACAGCTGGTCCAAGTACCTGAAACAGAGAGAGCATCCGACCACGGTACGCAGTCAGGTTAGTTTCCCCCTCTGTAGCCCCAAAGTATGAGCGCATGACATTTTCATTGATGGATTGTGTCCATCGTATGCGCTGCACACTTCCGCCGGGAGCTGGGACCCTATCAGAGGCCGGTGGGCCTCGAGGTCCTAAGCCGTCCGGCGGCCGGCGTCCTCTTCGCCGACGTGCAGGTGGTGGCGTCGTGAGCGGTGAGAAGTACTCGTCGCTCGAGCTGGACGCAACTGCCACGGCCGGTGTCACAGCACTCACAGTGGGGCTGGGTTCCGGCGGCGGCGAGGCGGAGCTGAGCGACGAGGCCGAAGGTGATGGGTGTGTGGCTAGGTGACGTGCCCGGCTTCTCGTCAGCATGTCATCAATTTCAAAATTTCTTCGCCATATCTTAAATGTTTTTCGGTTCTATTGTAGTGTTGATGTTTTTTTTTTAATGGTTTTCGGGTTAAAGTTCATTTTGTTGGTTTATTTTGTTGGTTTAAGATGGTTTGTTTTAAATAATTCACAATAAAAATCGGCGAGAAAAAATTTCTTGACTGTCTTCTTGACAGCCGGGCCACAGATTATTATTATTATTATTATTATATTAGATGATGTCTTGAAGTAAGGAATGCATAAAAAGAAAATTAAAGGAACACAACTCAAATAAGTGAAGATTCATCCATGATAACGACATTTTTGGAGTGAATTTTCGCTATTTATCGGTAACTAAATTAGGTAGAGACACGTTTTTCCGCTGAGTACCAAATTCCGACATCTGGGTGTTTTAATCACTTTGAGTATCTTCACATCTTGATCCCCCGTAGCCTCTGGCACATTCACAGGAAGGCTCATCAGCCTCATTCAACGAACAGACACCGTTGTTCAGACAGAAACCATGGCACTCAGCGACTTCACATCTTTCCCCCGAATAACCATTATGACATCTGAAATAATGATAATGTCAATCCAAAAGTGTAATTTAATTAAACAAGGAACACAATTCAAGGAGTGTAATATGTTTTAATACCTGCATTTAGGATGTCCGTCATTATTGAAAGTGCAATCGCCTTGGAAACAATAATTTTCGCATACTGAAACGTCACATCGCTCACCGATGTATCCAGGTGTGCATTTACAACGAAGTTGTCCAAAAACTTTTTGACCGTGAACGCAAAATGACCCACCACAGTTATTTCCTAAGTAACTTGCTAATGACATTCCATATTTAGCTGCTAAACCGACGGTGACACTTGCAGTGTTCAAGTTGATAGGATTTGGGTGTCGTTCATATGTAAGCTTTCCATATTTCCGAACAAAAATAGCAGTGTCCATTTCAGAGCGCCAGTCTACCCAGAATAGATCTGTTGTTGATACCGTCAATGCATTTGATGGTGGACTGGTATACGTTTTATCATTAAATATAAAATGCATTAAGTTGTATTTGTTTTCTCCATTCAAATCTGCATAATAAACACGGTAAGATGCAATATTCGCAGGCTCAATCCAGTAAATCTTCCGTGTCCAATGGTCAATAGTCAAGCTATGTGGATCCAATGTGTAAGTGGAGTTAATATACTTTGAATTAATATTAATAATAACTTCCCTCTCAGATCCATCAAAACGAGCTCTCTCGATTGTAGGCGTCGGCAAGTTTGTGTTGATCCAGTAAACAAACCTGTAAATGAAAAACATCTTAAATTATCTCGATTCTCGAAGTAAAAAACAATTTTTTACTTACTCGTAGTTTCACAATATTTTAAACAAAAACTAACCCTCCACAACTGTCCACCGCTATATCAGTGGGAATTCCCTGATCCATCTTGATTAAAAGAGTACCATCCACTTTATTTTTCGATCCAGGTTTTAATGAAAACCAGTAAATACTTCTTGTATTTATATCACTGTAAAACAGTAATTCAGTAACGGGATCAAATGCGAGACCACGAATGTTTCTGTACTTTTTCTCGATATAACAGTAGAACTTATTGTCTTTTATGAAATAACCACATATGGCATCGTTGCCGTTTTGTTTGTCGACGTACAGTAGTATGTTGTGAATTCCATCATAAGCTAAAGCTCCGAGCTTTTGGGATCCAAAACGTATGCTGTCAGATTTGGTATCGTTGGTATAAAATTCTAGAAGATTTCCATGACTTATGGCGATGTCTGAAACAATAGAAACATACTTAGTATAAGAACATAACAATCTGATAGCTAATGAACCGCGCTAGGTTGACCCAAAAGTAATGACAGTAGTCGGGCTATTTCAGTGACGTTTATTTGAAAAATAAAAGAATACATAAATAATATTTTTTAATCTGTTGCTAAGCTATAACATGTTTTCGCCATTTTTCCGCGGCGTTACTGGCGATTCAAATAACTCAATCAGAGGAGTATATTTATCAGTTGTCAAAAGAAAAACGAATTTATGTGAACTCTTCAATTAAATTGTCAAAACGTCAGATGCAAAATTTTGGACACACACAGCTATTTAATTAGCGGCCTAGTATTTTCATTGAACAGCGCCCTTTAATCAGTGCTCTAAGCAAGTGCGTACCCAGGATTTGAGCTAGTGGGGGGCAGCCCATATCTGTTTTGCTGGTTGTTGTGCTCCATGGCCTACAAATATGCACAGTGGCCATCGGGAATAAAATTCCGACTTGCCACCGGGTGGCGTATATAGGTTATTTGTCTAAAAAAATCTAATTAGACCGTCAGATAGATTTCAAAAAAAAAATTGGACACGTATTTTTTCTTTTGTCACGTAAACAAAAAATGAAAACGATATAGTGCTTAAAAAACTCGTGTGAGGTCACTTCACCAGAACAGTTTTTACTGGACAGTGACGTTACAAGCTAGCTCCTTATCCTTGATGCGTTTGATCTTCGTATTATTTTATTGATTTGATAAAATGTAAAATACTAATATTTTTCGATAATAAGTTAAATGACGGACTAAATAAAATCATATTTATAAATAAAAAAATAATAAAAATATTACAATTTTTACTTAATTTTAAAATAGTACCTAACTGAGTTATATTTCTTAAATTAACCTAATTTACTTAATTAAACATTTGTCACACAAAATCAATAATAAAGATCATAAATAGGTGATTCCTAGCTAAGTTTAGTTTCGTTAAATTGTTTCTAGCACATAATTATTAATTATACACAAGGTGAACTATCATGATCCACTATAAGAATGTTAAAATCGATCAAAAAACTCCACCACGTCTCTTGTATGATTTAATTTTAATTTTCCCCTTTAATTTTTAAATATAATTTTATTTTATTATTATTTTCTTAGCGAATATAGCAATACAAACTCTGTGAGTATTTCAAGTCTACCTGTTGCCATAATTAATATCGAGCAATAAACGGTAAAAAACACGTTTCTAGTAGGGGAGGACTCTGTAATTTTAATTTATTTTTATTATTTGTTGTTATAGCGGCAACAGAAAATCAGAAATAAACATTCTGTAAAAAATTCAATTGTCTGCCTATTACGGTTCATGAGATGCAGCCCGCTGACGAACAGACGGATAGACGGACAGCGAAGGCTTAGTAATAAGGTCCGGTTGGTTACCCTTTGGGTACGGAACCCTAAACAAGCCTTCGATAGTGAAGACCATGAGGCCATGGACGAGTGTGGAATACGAGGGCCTGTAAAAGGGTTGTTCAGGTAACATCTTCATAATAGGTTTCTTAAAGTTAGGGTTAAAGGAGCAGACAGTGAACTGGGTAAAGTCAATGGGGTGCCAACTAGGTCAGTTTGTGAACCGATTGGATATATCATGGACGTCAAAAGTATGGTTAACGTCATCAAAAACTGTAATACGTATAGGTATGCGGATGACACATGCTTGGCATGGGTTCCCCCTTTCTGGCAGAATCTTGATGTTTCGTTATTTATTTGGCATAACTCACACACACACAAAATTTCAGTTCATTATAGCGACACAAAGAAACAAACATTCCCTAGTAAGTTAAGATTTAAAAATTATTTTGGTCAAAGGACGCAGCAATGACTCATTCAAACTTTGCTAAATGGTTAAGCTACAAAAATTACAACTGAAGCAGTTTCTAAAAATGCCTTAAAAATGTCTTGCGTATACACTACACTATTTAGGGTTTGTGTTCCTAGCGAAGCAGCGATTATGTACACGTGCACCGTTCTGTTGTTGTGGCCGCTCAAGCGGTGAAGCGGCTAGCAGGTCATGGCAAGTCGGGGTGCGGCGGGGGTCGGGACGATTGGATTGTGTGCGTGCGTTGCTCATGCTAACCTGGTGCTAGCCATCATAAACGTTTCGTGTGTGTACCCTTTTTAGGATTTCGTAGTCAACAAAGAACCCTTGTATGTAGTTTCTTTCTGTCCGCAGTTTAGCTCAGAGACGCTTAGCACTACAACCTTGGAATTTGGAAAGTTGGTATGGTTATACAAATTAATCACGCCGACAAAGTGGTAAAAATCTTGAAAAAAAAAAATGTTTTTAGTGTAGGACTTCCTTCACGCAAAGTGGCGTATCCCATGGTGTGTTGTTGGATAGGTCGTTTAAAAATATTGAAGGGGTGCGCGTTATATAGACCATAACAAATACTTTTACATCTCATAGGCTGAACGGATTTGGACGGTCAGGTATTATTCATTAATACCTAATTTAAAAACACTTACGTGTAGCATTTAGCTTGTATTTTGTGTTGTATCTTGATGATATAGCACTTTCAATGTATCTTTCTATTTCACTTGAAGACTGTTTTTAACCCTGGATGGTTGATCATGCCATTAGTACATTTATATTGGAAATATATTGCAAAATGTCACAGAGATATTTTGACGTAATTAATTTTATATTCATGGTAAACAAAGTAAAACTTTAAAATGTCGTCACGACTCATCTATAGATTTTCAGCAATGAGATTAGGTTTTATTGATTGGCTACGATTTATGGTAAAAAGATACACTCCACCTATTATTTTATGAATAATAATTCCTCTAGCTCGAGAATATTTTGAAACTGAGTTTGAATTTAGTATATAAGCTGTGACTTAGGTCGATTACAACAAAGCAAAGAGTATAGTAAGTAATAGGGAACAAAGTTAGTAGTAGTAGTAGTCCATCACAGTCGAGTGACTGACTCTTTAACCTAGAAACCTGTGTTTTATAGGAGTCCTGAAAATCCTTTTTTTTTTTAATTATGGGAAATCATCAAATGACTTCTTCCGCTCTGGGTGGAGCGGAAGGGCGTGTCAGACTCTTACTGACTAAAACCCATCCGTGTTCCTTCTAAAGCCCTTTGCGTTCCGGGGCCGCGGTGACTCTTGCGAACAAATTCCGCAACCCTGGAGTCCTGAAAATCCTGGAGGAGCGGTGAACACTGCTCAGGTCTCCGAACGGTGTGCCCCTCTCTCGTGTCCCTCTTTGTCTGGTCTCTCACTTGGACCTATCCGGCATGAGTAACTCTACCGGCAGTCTCCATGATCATTGAGACACACAAGCCCTACCATGACGGCAACGTGGGGACACCCTCGGTGAGGGGATATCAAGATACTAGGGTTCCTAAACTGGGATATAAGTGTTAGAGGTTGCAAACCTATAAGTTTAATATAAACTACATCTTGTCTACTGCTTGATGTGTCCTAGCAACCGTTGTAACATTAGTCTGAAAAATATAGTTTTCTGTTGCACTACAAATAAGTATTTTACTCCTGCAATCGTATCCCATTCTCTAATATGGTAGCAGAGCGTGAGGAAGCAGAACGCGTATGATATAATTAATTACATTATCACGTAATAATTACGAAATCGCGAAAATGAGTAACCAATCCATCGCAATTGAAAAACTCTCCGGAGTAAATAATTACACCTCCTGGAAATTTCAAATGAAGATGTTGCTTATTCATGAAGACTTGTTTGAATGTGTCAACGAGGTCGATAAGAAAAATAAACCAGAATGCGAAGACAAGAAGAAACAGGAAAAAGCGCTAGCACGGATCTGCCTCAGTGTTCAGCCATCTGTTTACTCCGTTGTCAGGAATTGCAATACTGCGTTTGACGCCTGGAAGAATATACAGAATTCGTTCGAGGACAAAGGTCTGTGTAGAAGATTAGGTCTCCTCAGAATGCTATTTAGCTTAAAATTAGAGCAGTTTGAGAGTATAGAGGTGTATGTTACAAAAATTCTAGATACAGCCCAACAACTGCAAGACATAAATGCTTCTCTGGAAGACGAGTTCGTTGCTATAATAATGCTCAGTGGGCTCCCCAAGCAGTTTGACCCACTCATTATGACGTTAGAGCATAGTAGCCTTTCTCTCTCAAGTGAACTGGTGAAAACTAAACTACTCCAGGAGGCTCAGAGACGAGGTGATGCAGAGGGTACGGAACAGAATGCCCTAACGACTTCGACTTCGATCTCGAAGCGTCCCAAGTGCTTTCGATGCAAAAAAATTAGGTCATTACGCTAGAGATTGCAGACAGAAAGCTACGCATAAGGATAAGCCATCTAGTTCCAGTTGTCAAGAGGAGGAGAAGGTTCAGAAAACTCCTGGTAGGACGACTATGTTGTCATCTCTGATGGTAAAGCTGGATCGAGATGTGTGGTACGTCGACAGTGGTGCAACTTGCCACATGACCAATAATAGAGACATTTTGCATGATTTTGTGTGTGATACGCCAAAAGAAATAAGCGTTGCGAACGGTGAAAAACTTTTTACAATGGGTCGTGGTAATGTGAAACTCTTTTTACAAAACCAATGGATAACTGTCAGTAATGTAGTTTTTATACCGAACTTGTCATGTAATCTGTTATCTGTCACTATTTTGACACAAAAATGTTTTGAAGTAAAATTTATATCGAATTTTTGTAAAATTTACGAAAACGGAAAGGTAGTAGCTGTAGCAAAACGGGATGCATGCGGTCTTTATAAATTAGAAACCGGGGATGCATCTATAAATTCCGTTTCGAGTGAACACAGTATGCCAGTAAGTGTCTCCTTGAGTACCCAGGTAGAGGTTCAATCTCAGGGTTTATGGCATCGTCGGCTTGGACATCTGAATAGTCGCAGCATGAACCTACTCAAAAGTGGTATGGCGACTGGTATCGACTATGATGTATCCACATACGAGCAATGTATCGCTTGTATTGAAGGTAAGGTTACTAATTTTCCTTTCCCTAAGAAATCTTTTTCACGTGCAAGTGAGGTGTTAGGACTGGTTCACACGGACGTGTGCGGCCCTATGCCAGTGAAATCTATAGGCGGTGCGAGATATTTGCTAACATTTATTGACGATTTTTCTAGGAAGACATTTTGTTATTCAATAGAATCGAAAGACAAAGTTTTTGAGTGTTTTTTGATTTTCAAAGCTCTTATAGAGAACGAGACTAATAAAAAGATTAAAATCCTGAGAAGCGACAATGGTGGCGAGTACATCAATACGAGATTTAAGCAGTATTTGAGTCAGTGTGGAATCCGGCATCATACTACAGTTCCTCATTGTCCACAGCAAAATGCAGTTGCCGAACGCGCGAACCGAACGATTATGGAGGCGGTACGCTGTATGCTTCTGGAAGCAGGTTTGGATCAACGTTTTTGGGCTGAGGCTGCGAACACTGCAGTGTACATTAAAAATCGCTCACCTACAAAGGCAGTTAGAGGTGCAACTCCAGAAGAAATTTACACTGGACGTAAGGTAAACTTATATAACTTACGTGTGTTTGGTTGTTTAGCATATGCTGTACAAAATAATCGTAATAAACTGGATCGCAAATCTAAACCTTACATATTCGCGGGATATTGTGAGAACACAAAAGGATACAGGCTCTTGGATGTTGAGAGCTATAAGTTAACAATAGCGAGAAATGTTAAGTTCATTGAGAATCAATTACTCAAGCATCTGAACTTCACTAAAGTAGAATCAGATGTGATTATAGAACTTAAGACTCCTTGTGTATCCGAGAATAGAACAGAGTCAGAACAAACTTCTGTGACTACTGATGATGCTAATGATAGCGAAGCTTCGACCAGTAGCTTGGTCACAGATCATCACTCGGATGCTACTTATGTTCCAGATGTTTCATTTGAGCCAGATGACTCGAGAGCAGAATACGTGGAAGCTGATGAGAACTTCTTCCTGTGTGGTTTTTTGACGGGGGAAGCGTGTGGCAGTGATGATCCAAGAACAGTTGAAGAAGCGTTGAATAGTCCTGAAGCCAGGCAGTGGCGAGCTGCTATGAAAGACGAGTATCAGTCCTTTTTGGACAATAAGTGCTTTACCTTAACCGATTTGCCGAAAGGTACAAAACCAATAAAGACCAAGTGGATATTTAAGAAGAAAAGAGGGCTTAACGGTGAACTATTACAATACAAAGCACGTCTAGTGGCAAAAGGATTTACACAAAAGTATGGAGTGGATTATTTTGAAACTTTTTCACCTGTAGTGAGATACGAAACCATAAGCTTTGGCTGTGGAGTACGACATGGAGATTGACCACATGGACGTAAAAACAGCCTTTCTAAACGGTGATTTAAAAGAAACCATTTTCATGGAAATACCAGAAGGTTTTGAAAAAGGTAGAGGCAATAATAAGGTGTATCAACTACGCAAAGCTGTGTATGGTCTAAAACAAGCGCCTAAATCATGGAATGAAAAGATCAATCATATTCTTGTCAACAAACTCAACTTTAAGAGATTGGTCTCCGAACCATGTGTATACATAAACCGAAATGGCGACAAGTTTGTAATTATCGCATTGTATGTTGATGATTTAGTAATTTTTAGCAATTGTAATGCGGAAAAAACTAAAACTAAATCATTGCTGATGAAAGAATTCGTGATGAAAGATCTTGGTCCTGTAGAAAAAGTTCTAGGATTAAGAATCAGGAAAGAGAATGGCAAGATCACTCTAGATCAAAGTGCCTATATTAAAAAGATATTAGAGAAATACAAAATGCAAGACTGCAAATCTGTTGAAACTCCAATGCAGTGTCAAAAATTGAACAAAGCTGAAGAAAAGGATGACAGTTTGGAGTATCGAGAATTGATCGGATGTCTTATGTATGTAGCGGTCTGTTCGCGTCCTGATATATGTCATGCTGTAAGCGTATTAAGCCAATTCAATAACTGTTTTTCCGATGTTCACTGGAAAACAGCTAAACGTGTGTTGCGTTATCTTAAAGGTACAGTAGATTACTGCATTACCTATAAGAAAACTGGTTTATCTGTGACGGGTTTTGCTGATGCAGACTGGGCTTCTAATGAAATTGATAGACGTTCTTATACGGGATATGTTTTCAAAATTGGGAATTCGATTACTTGTTGGGAAAGTAGGAAACAGCGTACCGTTGCGTTATCGAGTACTGAGGCGGAGTACATGTCGCTCTCCGAAGCTTGTTAACAAGCACTGTTTATAAAAACTTTCTTGCACGAATGTATAGGTAGTAACATTGAAATAACTATTTTCAATGATAATCAGTCGGCCTTGAAATTGACTGAAAGTAGTATGTTTCATGGTAGGTCAAAACATATAGACATACGTCATCATTTCGTCCGGGAGGCGGTCAGCAATGGTGCAGTAAAAATAAATTACATGCCAACGTCCAAAATGACGGCGGATGTCTTAACAAAACCTTTGTCGGTAGAGAAACATAAGTATTTTGTTAACGAGTTTGGTTTGGCTACTGATGTGTGTTTACAAGATAAGTTTTAGGGGCGGTGTTAGAGGTTGCAAACCTATAAGTTTAATATAAACTACATCTTGTCTACTGCTTGATGTGTCCTAGCAACCGTTGTAACATTAGTCTGAAAAATATAGTTTTCTGTTGCACTACAAATAAGTATTTTACTCCTGCAATCGTATCCCATTCTCTAATAATAAGGAACTCCTTCATAATTTGTGCGTTGCTGTTCATACTGACATTATCAAGTCGGGTGAGCCGTAGCGTTATAATGGAGCTTACGGCGCACGGGTAGATCATCTGCAGTTTATCTCTGAAGTAGTTTCCCATGAGATAACTTGCTACTTTTACGCAAGCGAAGCAGAAGCTATACTAATATAATATCTTTACTAATATAATAAAGCTGAAGAGTTTGTTTGCTTGTTTGAACCCGCTAATATTAGGAACTACCAGTCGGATTTGGAAAATTCTTTTTGCATATAATAGGTAGCCACATTCATGAGGAAGGGTATGGAAAAAACGGGATATGCGCGTACAAAGTCGCGGACAAAAGCTAGAATTAATATTAGCTTCTGCCAGCGACTTCGCAAAAGTTGATTATGAGGAAAACAACTTACCCCAAGAGTGCCCCAAACCCGCATACAGCGCTAGCAACACCAGCACCCGCTGCGTTTTACACATTTTATATTACAAAGTAGGTAATTACAACAGAGGTCGTCGGTACATCTGCTTCTGGTAGTCGTTCTTAAGATAAAATTGCAAATGCTGGTATCTCGCCATATAAATACCAAGTACTTACTTACCTACTTTTACTATAAATGGCTGATAACTTTTTGCACTATAGACAATAACACTCTCTGATAAAAGTTATTAACAAAATCCGTAATTCCCAGTGTTGATTACTCTACGTATTTTTGCGTAGTTCTACATACTCGTACTTTAAGCCTTTTTTGCAGATTTACGAATTTCAGTGATGTATTATAAATTACTTTTATCAAATTACCTTCATACGCTTTTTGTGTCTTCCGGCTTCAGTTAGGGTTCACCCTTGTTTGATAGAACAACGTTTGATATAATATTACTAAATCGAACAACGTTTAAGAAAATCATCACTTTGTATAATATCGTTTGACAGAATTTTCAGTTCATCGAATATTTATTTGCTATAACAACATTTGCGCTAATGATCAAAAGGTATAATGTTCATTTGATGGAATGTTCAGATGGTATAACCATGTATTTAACACTTAACCAAACCTTAAAATATTCTATGCATGGTCGAGGGTGGGCTTGATCGACGGAGCCCCGCTTCGCGGGGCTCCTACTTCTGGGTGGTTTATAAAAAAATAACCACGAAGGGGATGGCGGGGTCTATTCGCTCGCTTCGCTCGCTCACACGACCCCGCCATCCCCTTCTAACCTAACCTATCCGAGTCGGGGTGCCCTAAAGTCCATTAATTCGATAGGTGAAGAACAATGTTAGTTTATAGACGATGAAAGAAACGAATTATTAATGAACTAAATATTCGATACGATCTTTCGACTAAATCATTATTAGTGTAGTGAAACATTAGTTTAAATAAAATTAGTGCATTGGAAAATTCGGCGAAATGAAATTAGTTCAAATGAAATTAGTTCAAATAAATAATTACGCTAAATAAAAATTTACCAATGAATTATTCGGTCAAATGAATAATTCTTCGAAATGACTTTATTGCAACTAAAATTCGATTTAGTAATATTATATCAAACGTTGTTCTATCAAACAAGGGTGAACCTTTAGTTAGTACCATACATTTAAACAGAATAATTTCATGCAAACGTAACCTAAAGTACGTCATTATAACCCGCGTTGGCGCTGGGGTGCAAGTGTTGGGCTAGCTTTGCAACTAGCGAGGCAGCGTTGCTGGCGACGGCTGCGGTCTCACAGGTGGTGAGCCGCATACGGCGCCTCGGACTGGAGGTGGCCCTCAACAAGTCGGAGGCCATTGTTTTTTATGGCCCCCGGCGAGCGCCGCCGCCGGGATCGCACATCGTGGTCGGGGGGGCCCGTATCGCTGTCGAGTCCACCATGAAGTACCTGGGATTGGTGCTCGACAGCCGGTGGGTTTTCGGCCCCCACTTCCGGCGGCTGGCGCCCAAGTTGTTGGGCGCGGCGGGGGCGCTGTCAACGCTGCTTCCCAATCTGGGGGACCCGAGCACCGCCTGTAGGCGGTTGTACGGCGGTTGTTGTTGATCTGGGCGGCTGACCTGACGGCCAGCACCATCACAGTTCTGCGGAAGCCGCAGAGGGTGATGGCCGTCAGAGTCATCAGGGGATATCGCACGATCTCCTACGAGGCGGCTTGCGCACTGGCCGGATCTCCGCCGTGGGACCTGGAGGCGAAAGTGCTCGCGTCACTGCATAGGTGGCGCGAGGGCGCGCGGGCGCGCGGCGAAAGACTGACGCAGCAACACTTGGAGCTGCACGGAAAGCACGTATCTCTGACGTTTCGTGCGACGCAGGTCCTCTCGGGGCATGGCTGCTTCGGGAGGTTCTTGTGTCGCATAGGCAGGGAGCCGGACGCTTGATGTCACCACTGCGTCGACTGTCGGGAGGACACGGCACGGCATACGCTTGCAGAGTGTGCAGCTTGGGAGGAGCCGCGCCGTGCCCTCATCTCTGTTGTAGGCGGTGACCTCTCGCTGCCGGTCGTAGTCCATGCTATAGTCGGCGGTGAGGAGTCCTGGGACGCGGTGGTCTCCTTCTGCGAGACAGTTATCGCGCAGAAGGATGCTGCGGAAAGGGAGAGGGAGATCACAACCGCTCTCCGCTGCCCGCAGCAGGCGCATCGGGCGTCGGAGGAGGGCTTACGCTGCCCTCTTCCGGCCCCCCTAACCGGGTCCAGGGGCGGCGGACTTGGGGATGTCCGTCGCCCCCCACTCATCCGGACCCGAGGTGGCGGCGCGTGGTGTTCCCGTGTGCCCCTCTTTGACGTAGCGAGGGGAGTTAAACACCTCACTCCTCTCGCCGACGCGAGGTGGCCCGCAGAGGCGGGCCGGCACCAGCCGGGGATTGCGGAAGTCGCATACGTTCCCGCGATTCCCGGCGTAGGTGGCAGATGGAACACCGGGGTGGTTTTAGTCAGTAATAGTCTGACAGACCCCTCCACCCGCCCCAGGGTGGAGGATTTCCATGAGGATTTCCCCCGATATAAAAAAAAAAAAAAGCTTTGCAACTAGCAAAGAGATCGTATAATCAATGACTCTCTCGACTATGGATCGAAAAACACTCGTCTAAAAGATCCCATTATTCCAAAAAGCCGTATAAAAGCAGCTTTTTGGATATTTTTGTATTCAACGCTTTTCTATTTCGGTCTATAGACATGTCTAGTAAACGTGATCCCCAAGAATTTGAGAGACTTTTATAGACACTCCAATCAACATGTCTCATTATGCCTTAAGAAAAAAGTATTTTTACGGCAGATGTTTTTAGTTAATTGGATGGTAGGTAGTGAGATTGGGCAGGAGCCGCTTAAAGCCAGTGCCGGCCCGCTCCAGTCTGGGAACCAAACGTCGGAAGTGTTCCTCGAAGTCCCACCGGCTGTCGAGAACGAGCCCCAGGTACCTGATCGTTGACCCCACGCCAATGTGAACCCCTCCCACCGTTTTGGGGCCTGTTCCGAGAACCATGAAAGCACATGGCTTTGGACTTGTGCAGAGCCACCTCGAGACCCAATTGCCGGATCCTCTCAACGACTATCGCAAACATGCGTGTCATCTCTTCGACCGCCGCCTGGTGCGACCCCCCCTTCGCTAAGACCAGCGTGTCGTCAGCGTAGCAGATTACGCTGACGCCGCAAGGGAGATCGGCGCGCAGCACCCAGTCGTAGCCGATGTCCCACAGAAGCGACCTCAGAACCGAACCCTGTGAAAGAGGTTACCTACTTACTATTTATTTCTAACAGCATCCTTTATAGCCACTAGGTACGATACAGTGCCATTTATTTCAATCTATTTCGTTTACTCTTCGTTGAAGAACAATTTGTTAAATACAATTTTTACTAATTCTACGTACTTTTGACATTTACCTTTTCATAAATCTGAGATGGCAACACTGATATTTCCCTAGCTTATCAGGTTATCACAATTTTTAACGAACTTTAACCATAGGGTCACGTTTTATCAACACTTTGAGACGATACTCTTAGTATGTATCTATTGTCGAAGATGGCGTGGGTCCATACGTAGGTACGTTCATAATATAAAAAAAAAAAATTGGTTGCCTGTAAAGTCGGTATACGGGCGAAAGTTTTACGTGACAACGACTTTGAGTGGTAAAATAATTTTAATGTGAATACTTGTATGCAGGCGCCTAAGCGAAATAGAAGCGCAAGACATGAACCGGTGTGTATGCCTATCTCTCTCACTCTCTCTCTCTCGCTCTGTCTCTCTCGCTCTTAGGCGGGCTAACTGTGCTCGAGTGGAAGGGACGCGTGCCTTTCACTTTTTATGTCTGTCTCTCTCGCTCTTAGGCGGGCTAACCATGCCCGAGTGGAAGGGACGCGTGCCTCTCACTCGCTCTCATTGTGAGCGCATAACGTGAGCGGAGCGTAACGCAGTTTCTTGAAGTGTCACCCGGCAAACCAATTTATAAGACGTTGTCACGTCAAAAAACATTGGGCTTTATTTCTTTTACCTAAAGTGAAAGTCATATATCACGGAGCTATACAAAACGTATAGCAGTTTCCTTATTTCACGACGGAATTATCAGAATATTTTTTAGGGTTCCGTAGTCAACAAGGAACCCTTATAGTTTCGCCATGCCAGTCTGTCCGTCTGTTTGTCCGCGGTTAAGCTCAGAGACGCTTAGCACTAGATAATTGGAATTTGGTATGGGTATACATATTAATCACGCCGACAAAGTGCTTAAATAAATTCTTGAAAAAAATAAGGGGATCGTCCATCCCATGTCGAGAGATGTCGTTGGATAAGTTTTTTAAAAATATTGAGAGTGTGCGAAACCCATTTTTCCATCCAAGGATCCGTTTGCGAAATATTAAGCTATAAAGTGCTAATTCAGCAAAAATGTTGTTTTTGGAGAGATGAAAAAATTCATGGTGGTAGCGAGTATAACGAATTTAAAAGGAAAACTGCTACGTAGGCTTTACAAGTTAAAAAGTAATAGTCGACCAACTTTTAAAATGTAACTGGATAATTAACAATTTTGTTATAATTCCATAGAAAATTACTCAAGACTAAGGGCCATTTTCACCAATTCTAACTGATCACAATTAAGTTCAGCTGAACTCGATTTAAGCCTTGATCGGAGTTCAAAACTTGGTGTTTGATTTCACCAATATAAAATGACCGTAGTTCAAGCTCAAACGAGATCAACTTCTGATCGGCCTATTTTGGGCGATCACCCGGTCGATTCTGTGTAAATGTCGAAGTAAAGACTTGGGTGAAATGATCACGAGGTGAGCTGTCATTCCATTCAATCAAGATGTCACGTGATCACGAAGTGAGCTGTCATTCCATATTGATTATATGGATTGACAGCTCACCGCGTCATCATCGTCACCCAAGCGTTCACTTCGATATGTTTACAGAATCGATCGGCAGGCTCTTTGATCGAGTTTAAGGGCGGTCAGAGCTTGTCAGTTTGACAGTGTCGTCATTTGTTTAGTGACGTATATAAGTATCAGATTACGATTTTGTTCGCTATGTCTTGTCAGCATAAATTTAATGTCTTTGGATTTACAAAGATTGGTCTTCACTAATAGTTTGGATGCATTGAAGTTTATTGAAGATAAAATAGAGTTTCCTACGTATACATCGTGTAACAGAATATACGCAATACCTCTTAAGGGGTCATTGTACTCATCATTATGAACAACTTTAGAAAAAATTTGGCTGCCCCATACATTTATTTATGTGCGCATAACTCGACAAAACAGCTGATTTTATTTTCGCGATTTCGAAGTTGGTCCCATAGTAAAAGTGTTGTTCATAATGTGCAATGACCCCTTAAGAGGTACTGCGTGTATAAAACAATAAAATGTTTGTTCTGCGTTTCTATGCAACTTGATGCTTTCCAGATGCTGCTTATGTATGTGGATTTTAGAGCTTCAACTGCACAAAGTCAGTGATGTGATTGCTTCACTCCGACCACGCCACATTATTAACCGACTTCTAAAAAAGGAGGAGGTTTTCAATTCGTCGGAACATTTTTTTTTTTTTTTGATTACTCGAAGATCGCTGGACCGATTTGGTTTTTTTTTTTGAAAGGTTATACTTCCCAGGTGGCCCCATGATCATCAAGTCAGGATCTGATGACGGGATCCTGGAGAAATAGAGAGAACTCTTCAAATCTTATAGGCACACTTGAAGCGATTTGGGTAGTATTTGGAAGAGTATTTTATCGGAGTGGTCCCATGTCAATTTGGTGAAGATCTGATGAAGAACTTCGGAGATAGGCAACGGAACTCCTTAATAAATGCTTAAATTTCGGAAATCGGTGTTAAAAAACGAAAAAACACCGACTGCCGAAATTAATATATGTATTTTAGGTATACTTTTTAGTGTATTTTTTGGAAGTCGGTTATCTTCCTCAGACAACAGAAAATATTCACCAAATACAACATTTGATGTCATAATTTATTATGTCATAGCAAGATTACTTTGTAACAAATCACACACTGGTTTGGATTGGCATGAAAAGGAATTTGATCAGATAATAAAAATATCTAGCAGGATTGATTTATCAACTAGTTACTAATCGGAAATAAATTATTGGTAAGTACACATATTGTTTGTAAAAGTGACTTTAAGTTCAAAATCTGATCTCTGTGATAGCTTTGTGATAGTTTTAAAGTTGACAATTCAAAAGTACCTGATAATGGTTTATTTGACATAAATGCTTTCACTTTTGACTTTTTTTTTACCTATTTTAAAAGTAATAACGTTAAAGACATGTTAAAACCATATTTCAACATAAATGATTAATACAATATTTATTTTGTGAGTGTTTTTTTCTCCTATATTTATTATAACTATGAGGTCGGTGTTTCCTAGCCGGCGGCTATTGTATATTTTAAGATAAAACGCCGAGAAACCATAGGCTAAATACTTTACAATTATAATTATTGAAATGGCCAGATCATGTGAGTAGGTTCCATTTAGGACAATGTCAGAAGTGGTATCATATCATATCATAGGTAGGTAAGCCCGACAGAATTTTTTGGAGCTAGATAGGTCCACTACGTTGTGTGCACAATCTGTCTAGATCAGTGGCTCACAATCTTCATTTCAGCAGGGATCACTTTGATTTCTTTGTTGCTATAAAGGACCAGGAATCCAGAAAAAAAATCTATGTTAAACTAAAAATAAACTCATATCATATAGATATTCATAACTTGTAGTATAGCTATGCTTTGATATCAAAATTAAAAAGTTTCGTCATAGAAGACACATTTCTAAAGAAACTTAGAATCAGTTTGCATCAATGACATTTTTGAGGTGAAAAGAGTAATAATAATAATAATAATAAAACTTTATTGTCTCAAGAAGATACATACAGTGGTAAAACACATGAGTTGTAACAAACTTAACATGTACAATAATTTTGTTGACCGCTAGTACCCAAAGTAAGATTTAACTTGTGGTATGGGTACTAGGGCTCTCGTACTTAAAAACAGTAAATAGGTGACGTTAGAGTGTAGTGTATCGTATATGTTGCATTACGGTAAGAAAATCTTAGATATTTAGAGTGAACTTTTAAACCTTTCGCGGACCATATTTTGGCCGTTGCGGACCACCAGTGGTCCGCGGACCACAGGTTGGGAACCACTGGTCTAGATAGTGCAGGACCCGATATAATCAATGCCAAAGTAAGGCTATCTGGTTGAAGTGCAAACTACTAGATTAATCTGAAATCTCTATGTAATATTACACAGTATCACATTCGCAATAATTGTGACTGTAACAATCATGGAAAATACTTTACACAGTAGATAATAAAGTCGAAATCGTAAAACAGTTTAATTAAACGTAGGCCTGTGACCAGGCCTCGTTTAGTCGCATCATTTAAAATATTTGGTTTTATATAATTGCAGTAATTCATGTGGTAGACACCTACCACATGAATTCACATGATGAAAATTCTGGCATTGCGTTTTTAACCGACTTCATAAAAAGGAGTGGTTGAGAGTATGTTCGTTTTTTTTATGTTTACCGATTTCTCTCCCATTTGTGGACCGATTCTCAAAAAAATTTTTTATTTGAAAGAGTATACTCCTGAGGTGGTCCCATTGGCACCAATTCAGAATCTGATGATGAAATCCCAGGAAAATGGAGAGCAACCCTCAAATTTTAAAGGTATTAACAATATTTTTCATATACTTTCTATCGCAATTTAGATAATTGTGCCTGGTAATCAACATCTTATCTTGTTGAGCTGATGGTGGAAGATTTACGTCAGGATCTGATGCTAGGATCTCAGGAAAAATGTATATGCAGCGATATTTTCGCCAATTGTCAACCGATTTGGATGATTTTTTTGTTATTTGGAAGAGTATTTTTACAAACTGGTCCCGTTTAAATTTTGGTGAAGATCTGATGAAGAACTTCGGAGACAGGCAACGGATTTCTTCAATAAATTATAGCAAATCACCCAGGATTGCTGAAATCGCACGTTTGTTTGTTTTTAAAGATTTTAAAATTACGTATCAATGTTTTTCGATACGTTTTGTTCATAATATATTATAAGATCGGCTATTTTAATCTAATGTCAACAGAATGCATACATGTAGACTGGCGGTACAGTGGTCCATCATAGTGCCTATGGTGAATGACGGAAGTGCATGAAGCACAAACCCGACTCCCATTCTCCCACAGCTAGCAGACGTGCACGCTCAGCAGTATTTGATGACGTATGAAACAGGTTATTCCGTAAAATAATATATAATATCGTTTATTTATAAAAAGGGGCAGATTTACAACAAAATATCTTAATTTTTCTAAAGAATACAGTTAATTTGCCTGAACTAGGATAAACCTGTGCTTCAGGCCAGAAAGTGCTTATATTAACTTAAAATAATATCATATATAACAATAAATCAATTGACTATAGGGTAAAACCAGGATAGTTGCCCCTGGGGTATAGTTGCCTCGATTTTAATTACTCTAGCTTCGCGGATGAATCACATGTTATTTTATTTATCAATCGAGAGACTTTACAACGACAACTAATTAGACGGTGTTGCATGTGTCTCACAGTGTCTGTGCGATTGCATGGGAAGGCAAGGTGCGATAAAAGTTTTTGCGCGATAAAAATCTTCTTTCTCGGCGGGGCACCTATCCTAAACGTAATTTACATGGATTAGGCAATTAACCCCTATATGGGATAGATGTCACAAAATTTAGAGGTCGACAAAAATCGCCAATGTTCTGGAAATATCAAAAATAATGTTCTTTACTTTCACAAATTTGAAGATAATAAACCAAAGTACCTACCCGTTTTATGAATAAAGTGACAACTAACTAAATATATAATAATTATATATTTTTATAAAAAAGTGTGGCAACTATCCGGCTTTTACCCTAAATTAAAACTTCAACTAAAGGACACTAATTCATGTTTTATTTACAAACAAAAAGATCTTCTGTCTCTACGTAAGAGGTGCTTAGTAAATATTGCACTGTTGTCTTTTCCAGCTATAGTAATTTACTTAGTTTTCTATTTATTCTATTGTACAGAAATGGACCTTAAAATCTAAAAAATCGTTTTACAATGACATATTTTGCTTATTAGTATTTTCGGTGTTGTATGAAAGCATGGTGTGCTGTTTTAATATCAAGTGCATAATAAAAACCTGGCGAACAGTCAGTACGTTGGAGGATTTGTACAGGAGATCTGTGGGATAGAGGAAGGGGTGGAAATTGGCTACTTTTAAAATGGCTCTCTGAGCTCTTTCAACACATTTGCGACGATAAGCTCGCGTGGGACCGCCGGAGCCGTAGCGCCCGAGCCGTGAAACCATGCCTGCTGCATTTTGCATGCTTGCTTGCATTCTGCATGCATGATCTGCGCTTGTTTGCATGCTTGCTGCATGCAGCATGCAAGGAAGCATGAAGCAATTTATCAACGATTAGACAAAGTTATAATGAGTATATTTGAAATTTTGCTTTGTGTTTTTTACTAGGCGTTTTATCATATTAGACGTAAGTAATAGGTTTTATGTCGTTTGTGTGGTATATCAAACGATTTTATATTCAATGTATTTTATGCTTATAAAAATTAGTTACTTCAAAATTAGGTACATCAATCGTTTATTATATTAACTGATCATTATATCAAAATAAAATTAAAGATTCAGTTGTTATATCTTGTAAATATAAGAGATTTTGTAATTATTTCATACTAGCTGCAATCCGCGGTGTTACGCGCGGTTTTTAGTATATATATAAAAAGTAGCCTATGTGTTAATCCAGGTTGGCAGCTTACTGCATATCGAATTGTATCAAAATTGGTCTAGCCGTTTGCGCGTGAAAAAGTAACAAACATACACACACACACTCACAATCTTTCGCCTTTATTATATTAGTGTGATATTATTTACCCATTTTTTACTCATCGCTCGTAATATAGTCTATTCTAATACATTGATATCTGTCGTCTAGGTAGTCAGCAAAGGGTTTCAGCGGCGTTCCCCTTATTCCCATGGCCTCTAATTTGGTAAGGAGCAAGAAACAGATCAAAACCGCGCACCACGCACCACGCAGTTACTCGATCGTAGACCAACTTCGTTTTCAACCTTTTCCCGTTTGTAAAATTTAGTGAATACTACTGCTATCTATCTCAACAACGTCCCATTAAATTAAGGCAGTGCAATTAATTGCGACTTAACGCGTTTAATTTGTCTACGGTGACTGGTGTTTATAGGTAAGGAAATAGGTGCCCAAAAAGAATATCGATGAAATCTGTGAAAGCTAGATAGGAAGTGAACACTGAAATTAAGGCGACTGAGACAGTGCATCTGTGTTTTTCCCTGCGCACATACGTACTTGTTAACAATATACAATATGTAACAGAATAAACGCAATACCTCTTAAGAGGTCATTGTACTCATAATCATGAACAACTTTTACGATGGGACCAACTCCGAAATCGTGGTTAGTGTTGAATAGTAGTGAAGCTAACTTGGGGTAGTGCCAAAAAAATCATCTACCAAAAATCTACTTATTACTATAAATAATTACTACAAACGTGAGGACTATAAATAATTACTACAAAGGTCAGTAGTATACGAATTTTCGTTCGCAGTAAAACAGAAATTGATCACAAGCGATCAAGTTGAGTAAAACTTTTTTTTAAACTATTTTTCATTGAATTACTTCCAATCTGAGGACTATTGATTACTACATACGCTGAAAATGACTGAGAAACGTTCGTACAGGTTAGTAGTAACACAATCAGTATAAGAAACATATTTTTTTTAAATTCCGTACTAATCCAGGTGAACTAAAGTTCATGGTGTCTCCTCCGAAATGCAGTAACCTGTACTTAAATTGATTTTGGGTTTGTAGTACCGAACGGTATTTACCGTCCTTTGGTATTGGATTTTTGAATTGACATTCAGTTTTCTTGTGGTGGTTTACCTGGAGGTGTTCCTCAGCTGATAGTGTTTTCGTGGCTAAATAATAACAGCCGCATGGGTCGATCTTCAAAGTCAAGTAACGCTTGCCGAGGTTGGCCTGTGGATGGGTAATCATCTTTATAGATCGAGATAACTCCGTGCCTCGGAAAGCACGTTAAGCCGTTGGTCTTGGCTGTCAATTGTAGATCTTTGGCAGTCGTTACGGATTGTCAGAAGTCAGCAAATCTGACTCCAGTCTTGCCAAAAAGTACCGTGTTACCGAGTTAATGGGATGGGGAGGTCTAGTAGTCAGCCGCACCACATAAAATACTGGTACTCAGCTGAATCCGGTTTGACTGGCAGCCGACCCTAATATAGTTGGGAAAAGGCTAGGCAGATGATGATGCTAGTGTTTGATGTTACTGTATATGGCTTAATGTAAGTACCTAGTACTTATAGGTATGTCCTTACATATGCAAATAGGTTCCTAATTTTACTAAGAAACTAGGTATCTCATTAGGTCTCTCTTTATTAGGTTTTGGGATACAAATTTGCTCCGTGTCGCACTTCTGACCAACATAGGTAAATTCAAACCAATACAGAAAGTACAAAAAACAGTTGTTATTGTTGACAATTACAACTTCCCCTGTTCTAGGAAGTATCGTGGAAGTATGTACCTAGGCAGTAGGTATCTATGTATGTGTTGAAATACAACCAAAGCCAACCTTACCCCACTAGGCTATCAATTACATACGTTATTTAATCTAATAATGTGTAACTTCCCTTATTTCCGTAGTGAAAGGCGTTTGGCTTGCGTGTGGACTGGACGGTGTGGCACCGACTTAAGAGTACATACCTGTCTAGTACACTATAGCTTGCTATAGCTGTGTCATTTTAGAATGTCAGTAGCGGCCATTGACCCACCTACTTTTATTGGAATCGACACCAATCGTGAATGCAATAAATCTGTGTTGCATTTTCCTAATTCTGTTGAGGTCGGCTTCCAGATGGAATTCAGTCTTAACCGA